>CM062344.1:48809585-50187918 GCA_031216105.1 Dalbergia cultrata
GCTTACCCGAATCGGAAGAGGGGCCGATTCTCAGTTAAACTCGTCAGACCGGATAGTCTGGTCTATTTTTCATAACCATGATATTATTTGAACTCATTTAGGGTGGGTTTGGTAAAGCTTTTCAGGGGGTGCTCTAGCTTATGAAAACATAAGCCAAATTTTGTTATTTTGTAAACCAAAAACCTAAGGTGCTTTTGAGAGCACCTCATGGAGTGTTTTATGGAGCTGGGCTTTCTAAAATTTGAAAGACCAATATGAACTTATTTTAATTAATGACAATTAATGTAGAAATTACACTCTTTAATATCTATATCTATTATTGTCATTTTGGATATTTAGAGCATATATAACAAACACTATTATCTTGACTTTTATTTATTGAGAGTAACTTTTGTAATATTTTACCAAACGATACTACTATGACTTTTTAAAAGCAACTTTATTAGATCTTAAGGAGCTCAGTAGCTTTTTGAGAGTCACAGCAATATTAAACAAGCCTTAATCTGAGATACATTGTTGACTCATTTATTATTCATTATTTAAAATATTTACAAATATTTAAAACAAAAAATATGCCAATATTAAGATCAAGAAACACAAAAAATGGTTAAAAGTTAAACTCCATTTTTGGTAGAAACCATGATATTGAAGGGACACTAATTATTTCTATGTCATTGGTTAATTTAGTTTCCTAAGCAACTTGCAAAAAATATATATAAGTGTCTGTTTGCGTGTGAAATTAAGTATGGAATTGGATAGCCCAATTTGAAATTTTATATTTATTATCTCATTTGGAATTAAAATCATAATTCCATATAACAATTCCATGGAATTGAAAAATAAGTACTCCAAGTCTTTTCTAATTGTTAACATTTACCTTAAAAATTGTTCATTCCAGTTTTCATATTTTTTTATCATTCTCCAATTATGACCACCTATCATCGCCCGTGGCTAGTGGCCACCTATCACCTATGGTCACCAACCGCCGCTACTGGTCTCCTATTGCTTGTAACCAATATTAGCTTTCGGTGTCCTGCCACCCATTACTAGTTGTCCACCTACCATAGACTGTGTGTGTGTGTGTGTGTGTGTGTGTGTGTGTGTATGTGTGTGTGTGTGAAAATATTTTGAAGTTATAGATCACATATCCAAGCAATAGAAATAGGATTATAATTGCTGTTCTGGATCTTAATTCTTTGTAAGAGGCAAACATAAAATTTAAGATTCTGAGCAAATTTAATTTAAAATTTTGAACTCTAATTCCAATATCAAGTGTCAAACGAACCCTAATTTTACTTTTTCTTTTTTTGGTTAAATATTTGCAAAAATTAGAATTATTTGTAAAAGTGATATGATAATTGTATATCACATAATGTATTGTGAATAACATAAACCATCATTGGGTTTTGGATAAAGTGTACTTTACTCCATTCTTACTCGAAGATTTTTGTCACGACCTAAGTTGGGACGTGAATGGCACGTGAAGCACCAAGTCCCCGTGGAAGCCTTTGGGCAATCATGATCATAAGCTAACATTCATAATAAACATAATTTTCATTCCTAAACTTATAGTTTGACATAAATTATCAAGTTTCATAAACCAAATCCAAATGTGGTTTCAAAACTAAGTTGCTCCAAAACATTTAATCATAAAATCAAACTTAGCTAGTCTGCTCTATATCATAGCAAAACATAAATAATCAAATAGCTCAATGCATAAAATAAATGCTTGGTCTAAAGCATGTCAACATAATTGCTAGAGCACTCTATGACTAACATAAACCTATGTATGCTTGACTTTAAAGTGGAGCTCAGTGAACTAATATAACACTACTGAGATGGAAGAACTAGAAGAATGATCAAATATGCAGTTGTATTTGAAAAAAGAAAAAAAAAAGGAGAAAAGAGGTATGAGTCTCAGTGAACAGAATCATCACCCATAGCTCTAATTTATGTCTCAATCATCACCAACATTGGACACCTGTAACACCCTAAGCTTTAACCTAATACACTCGAGTTACATTCTAGTTAATTATTAGTTGTTATGCCTTTGTCATAGAACTTTTTCTTCTTTAAAATACAAGTAATAAAAATACAACTAATTTCTTGGTGAACTTTAATACCAAAATACAAGCCACGTGTGCATATAAATAGTAGTCAACACATGCATAATAATAGTAATCATACAAACCTTATCATAATATATGTGTAAACTATATCATAACATAACACAAACTAAACCATAATATAATAGCGATATCCTATAAACATAAAGGAAATCCTAAGCTACTAAACTCACCAATAAAGGCTGAACATATGATAGACCAAAACTAAACACAATTATAGCATAACTAAACCAGTCACTAGTACATATCATTCAAAAGACTAGGTTACGAATAGGTATAATGGATATAACAATCCTAAAGCTAATGCACAAAGGAAAACTATCTCCATGCTTCAATTGTGAGACTCTTTGATCTAGTTCGAAGCGTAATTCCTACGTCCACGTCTCAAGAAAGACCATGAACAACGCCATCATCCTCATCTAGAGACGACACAAAAGAAAGGAGAGAGATAAGAAATTTATTCAAGACTCTTAGTAGGGCTTTCTGACTCTAACACAAGTGTTATCATCATTGCCCCCAGCCACTTCGATTTTCATTATGAAAGAAATGTACATGAAAAAGGTTCATTTTTAAACTTCTCAAAACTATTTATTCGAAATAGGTGTCTTTTAGCATGGGTCTTAATATCATGAATGCAATAGATATCTCATGCATGCATGGCAATGCCTCAAGTGCATACGTAACATATATAAATAACATAAGCATACTCACAACATGAGCTTGTTACATTCAAATCTAAAATGCATGATTAAGCACATCAATATAGCAATAACATAATATTTATATCTTTACTTTTTTAGGTGATTTAACGTTCAAATTACGTGATTGAGTGACAAGTATGATGAGTCGTATAACATTTAACATGCATGGGAAGACAAGAGAATCCATGATACTTTAGTTTATCATAACTGAAATCTCAAGTTCTGTTTTTTAGTAACCACTCTCTTACATAACTATCCAAAATTAACCATCTCACTTTCCCCAGCAATTTCATAATAACCACCAAAACTTCACTTTGCCGATTACCCAGGATGAGCTCAACTTAACTAGTTATCACCATATTTAATATGGGGTAATAGAGGAAGAAAACATCACTTTCTTGCCTTAACTTAACTTTCTTTTCATGAGCATGCAAGTTTTTGGATCACCTTACTTTAGGCCCCACCCGTTACAGAAGGGTCATTCCAAATATCTTATGTCACCTTGATCATTAACATGTTATTTAGAGATGTAAACATAAACATTTATTCACATGCTTTATCATGACTCAACACTTAACATTTTCATGCTCATAACTTAATAATTTCTCTAAGTCCACAAAATTGGTGAAAATTTAATAGTATAATGGTTGGGTGCGAAGTTTCCCCAAATTTGCTTCCTATTCATTTCATATAAATCATGCATCTTAAACATCCATATGCATAATCAAGACATGCCACAATTATCATTTCATTGATCATATAAGCATGCATCTCACATTCGCCTATATCCATAAGTATGTTATTGTCAATATCTTGTTGCAAAGTAAACATGCTCCTACTCAGTTGCCAAAAATCAAGACCTGACTCAGCTAATACGTGCACTATGCTCAATAGGATATATACAATATAAACTGTAATCATCACTTGCATAATTCAAGAATCAAGCATGCATAATCATCAATATATAATTTTGCATAATCACTTCAACTCATATAATTTGCAAATAATTCATATGAATAGCTGGCATAACATATCATTTATATCAATATCATCAAATTATTGATATTTATATTTAGCCCCAAAAGGGGTCAAAACTGAAATTTCTAATAAAAGTTTGTAGATCGAAATGTAAATTTTCCAATCAATACTTTATCTTAAAATTAATAATTCTCAAAATTAATTTACACTTTTAAGAAACTCATACTACTTTGGAAATCATTTTAAATTATCATAAAAACCATTTTCATCCATTGGCCAATTTTGTTAGATTTTAGGTGTTAAAATGCAAAGTTTCACTTTTTAACACTTTGTGAATACCAACACTTATAAAAATCATACTTGACATCATAAATGACATTTTGAGTGCATGAACACACTCAAAATATAATCTTATTGACTCTAATAAAACTCATTTGGCCAAAATTCCTATTTTTGAGAAGTTGTAGGTATAATTTTCCATATTTACAAAACTACCCAAATCTAACACATGTAAATATCTTTTTAGACACATAGGATGCTAAAAATAATTTTTATAACAATTATTAATATTTTAAAACATCCAAATAGTACCAAACAGTGGCAAACAATGAGTAACGATAATGAAAATTTAAAATACAAAAAACTTTAGAAATTACAGTTTTACCCTTTCTAATTATTAATTTCTCCCAAAATCTATTCTAAGAAATCTAAAACACAAGAAATCATCTTAACATTTGGAGAAATTACATTTTAACATTAAAATAGTCGCTAATCTCCAAATTACATTCATGGGGTTCTATTTGCTGAAAAATCACATTTTTGCTCCTTTTGGTTTTTTAACTCTTTCAAAATTCCTTTGAACACTTTAGATACAAAAATATAAGTTTTAAAATAAAATAAAACCAATGTCAAACTCATTATTCATGCTTGGCCAAAATATATATTTATATATGTGTGTGTCCATGATCAAAATTATCATTTAAGACAAAGGGAGGCAAGTCTTGAGCATTAGAGACATAAGATGGAAACTAGAAGCATAAATATGCAATGCAAGCTCATTTTAAGCCTTTAAGGGTATAAGGTGATAACTTAAAATATAAACATGAAATGCAAGTTCATTTTTAAGCCTTTAAGAATATAAAGTGATGGCTTGAAATATAAACATAAAATACAAGACTTGAAACATAAACATGAAAATGCAAGTTCATTTTTGAGCCATTGAACACGTCATTAGAGTCTCAAGAACCAAAAACATCAAAAAGTGTGAAACATTAACCCCATCAATCTTAACAAAATAAAGACTCTCTTTACAAAAATGAAAAATGAAAGAGCTTTAGGGCCTGATTGGTTTGCTATTTTCAATTTTCAATTTTTTTAGTTTTTCCTTCACAAAAACTAAAAACTGAAAACAGCAAATCAAACAGGCCCTTAGCTCTCAAAAGGCATCAATAGGCTTTAGAGCCCTTTATTTATGTGATTCCAAGAACCTTGTTCCCTTTAGACTTACCATCAAGCTCAAAATAAACAACCAAAGAAGAAAACAAATTAAATGAGCATTTTTTCTCTCTTTTTTTGTTTTTGAGAACCAAAAATCAAGCTTTAAGCTCTATAGGTCGTAAACATGATGGTTTTACAACCATCATTAAGAACATTCATCATCAAGCTATAGCTTTAATCACGACCAAACTAAAAGAAAAGAGTAGAAAAAAAAAGGGAAACATAAGAACAAAGTCTCTACCAAAGTGTGCTTTCTTGTTAAAGATGAAAATGTTTGCTTTTTTGCAAGGAAAAAAGAAGAGAGGGAGTGATTTTTTTGGTAGTCTTGTGTATAGAGGTGAAAACTTATGTGTTTGGGGTTTCATTTATGGTGATAGTGTTTTTGTTTAAGGTTTGGAGCTTGAGTAGAGAGCAACAATGGAGGTTCTTTGATGAAGAAAAAGAAGAAGAAAAAGAGAGTTTGAGATGGAGAGAATGAGAGGATTTTTTACATAACTTGGTACTCAAATTGTGCCCAAAAAAAGTGATGGAAGAAATGAGAGTATGAGAGTGTTTGAAAAAAAAAATCAAAATATGAGAGTGAATAAGAGGAGTGCAACCATTGTTTTTCGGGGTATAGGGGGTGTTTATGTGTTTGTGTGTGTTGAGATTAAGGTTAGGTGTAGATTTAATTAGGAGAATTATTAGGAATTGGTAATTAGGTGTATAGGGCACTTAAGCATAGGTTAAATGGTTGTCTTGCATATTTAATTAGACTAAACTCAATTAATTTAAAATTCAAATACAAGCATGGTCCTTAATATTAAGGAAAAGCAAAAGTAATAAAGTAGTTTTGTCTCCTACTTTTACTAAAAATACTTTTGTCTCTTTCTCACTAATCTTGATTAAGAATGGAATCAAACTTTCTCTAACAAATCCTGGGTCTTAATTAACTCAAAATAATTATTTTAACTCATAATTAATTAATAAAAATAATTAATTTTTAATTAGAGCCTAATATTATCTATATGTCCTTAGTTACTTGATTAAGCATAATTAGCATTAACTAGGGGTAAAATGATAATTTTATAAAAAACTTCTCAAGACTCGCCTAAACATTAAATATCCCCTCAAATTAACATATCTAACTCCTTAGTGAGCACTAGATCAAATCATCACTTAATCCAGCGTTAAATTACCCTATGGGCATTTTGGTAATTTTATGCACAAGAAAACCGGGAATTGCGATTTTCTCACCTATTGCTATTGAAAACACATATAGTTCCCTTCAAACATCAAAGTAACCCCTTGAGGATGGTCAAGACCGGCTATCCTCGATTTCCGTGTAAAAATAACCTTAGGATTTTAGTTTTTTTCACAAGAAAAAAAAATCAAAGATTGTGATTTTCGCACCAATTGGTAACTAAACACATATAGTCCCATTTAAGCATTAAAATAATCCTTTGAGGATAGTCGGGACCGGACGTCCTCGATTCCCATGCAAAAATGACCTCAAGAGCATTTTGGTCATTTTGCACACAGAAACATCGAGGCGTTATAGAACTAATGGCACAATACATATAATAGTACATACAACACAAACATACAAATAATTACATGATCATATCATTTTCACACATGCATTTCTAATTCATATCTCAATCAAATAAAATCCATCTTAAGGAAATTAGCTCAAAACTAAGTTTGTTCTTATTAAACATATACTTGCATTTTGAACATGTGTTTTATGGGCATATCTTCTTGTTCATGAGAATCATAAATAATAAAAAAAAAGTCTACTCTATGGCCATTTGGTACGTCATCTCCATGATAGCTAGGTCTATTAAGGTTAACAACTTATAAAAATACCTCCATGATCGCTTGGTATGCTGCCTCCTTGGCAGCTTGGCATACCAAGGTCAATACTTTATTCTAAGACTTCCTCTATGGTTGCTTGGTTAACCACCCCCTTGGTAGTTTAATTGGTGCAACAAGGTTAACAACTTCTCTATCATAAATCACAATTGTACAAGACCAATCTCAAACATGCGCAATTTAGCTTAATATTAATGGTGTTGGGAAGAGATTTGACGAATTGAAGATGAGATGTTATGACACGAGCCTTCAGGTGTAACATCCCAAAAATCATTAGAATTAATATGAATCATTAAATGTCTCATTAATATTTAATAGAATTACAAAAAAATTAATTCAATCAACAATGGTAAACTGTGCCTTTTAAAGGTTAAAAGATCCAATACTGGAAAAAGGCCAACAAGCCCAAGAAAGCCTTAGATTAACTTCGAAAAATTACATAATCTAGCCACAATTAATATTGGAAATTGAAATAAAAATTTTGGAAATTTAATTGACAGTAATTGGGACTTATTTATTAGATAATTATTAAGATAACTGAGCATCACAAAAACTTAAGAGATAAAAGATGGAGTTTTTGAATCCAAATAAAACTCTTGGAACAAACTTTTCCTTTAATTTTGGAAACAAAATGTTGCTTTCTTGTAAAAATAAAATTAAAAGAAATAAATCAATAAGAATTAAAATGAATTTTGTGTTGAATGTCATGATAATGATGTAAGACTAAACTATAGCTATTGGATTCTAAAGGTAGCTTCTTGAACATAATATTTCTTGAAGAAAATATTAAAGAAATGAGATAAATAATATCTTCCAGTATAAAGTCATACTTGGTTGACCACACCCATACCTCCTTCCATACTTGATTGACCAACTTACAAGAAACTCTTTCTTTGTTCTCTCATCCTATTCAACCATCATCTTCCCTTCCTATTTACCATGGCCAAAACTATAGCATTGGAGGAGAGCTCAATTTATGTTCTTCCAACATCAAAGAAGGAAAATAAAAATTTTGATAAACACTTTGGCAAGGCTAGTTTTAGTATTGATCTTAAACTCTTGCAAGAATATCTTCATCAAGTATAGGACTTAGCAATCTTGGGTGGAACTTGATCATTTTCTCCCACCACGAGGGGAATGGTTATCTTTCTTATTATTCTCTTTTATGTAAAAACTCTCATGTTTTCTTTGAATTTATGAGCACTAATGTTCTTAGGTTATTTTCTTACAATGTACTTAGGATGCAGAAAAACTCTTGCTAGGAAAAGCTTTGATAGAACGCAAAATCTTGCCTAGATAACCTTTTTTTTACTTTGTTTTTTATGTTCCCTTAATGATGCCTTTTCACCTTGAACTGTAAAATTATTTATTTAAGTTTCTCTTCTCATCTCTTATTATATTTGTTCGTGATTATGTGTGATTTATGTTCTTAAGTTCTTGTTATGGTACTTTATGATGATTAAGTATAACTTTCTGATCATTTTATGGCTAAACCTTGAATAAAAATCACGACTTGAGTATATGATGTGATGATGATGAATTCAATCATGTTATATTAAAGGTTAAAAAATTTTAATCTTTAATGTGAATTTTTCATGATTTATGTGATGCTTTGTGAAAAAAAAGGTGTAATTTTGAGGTTTATTTAGTGAATGAATAAAGATGATTATTTTTCTAATAATTTAGTATGAGATTTACAGTCAAAGCCTCAAACTTAAGGATAAGAATGTGCTTTTATTGGGTGTAAGGGCTTAAGAAAAATGAACGAAAAAATGGTTACTTTTTACTAAACTTGAGGATAAGATATCCCTTAAAAGTTTCCTCAAACACTCCATTTAAATCATATGAAATAACCCCTAAAATCTTTTAAGACATCCCTTAAAATCCTATGAGATATCCCTTGAGAATCTTGTGAGATAACTTTTAGAACTTTATAAGATATCACCATATCTTATGAGATATCCCAGATGGACTTATAAGACAACTTTAGTGTCTAATAACCTACTATCTCTTACTATAATCACTTATTGTTTTACAAGGTAAATCAGTAAGTGTCTAACAAGATAATCATCTAATGTCTAATGAATTAATCACTCAGTACTTTATGATATTATCATTCATGTCTTATGGGGTTATCAATTAATGACATAAAGTCTTATGAGATAACCACTTAATGTCTTATAAGTATTATATGTCTGAGTGACCAAATTACCCATGACTACATGCCAATTGTGTTTTCCTATATGACATGCACAAGATGAGGTTGAGTATGTTTAGCATGAGTAGGAGCATGGAATGCATAAAGAGATAAATAAGATGCAAAAAGAGTATGATTTAATTCACGTGTATGGTTTAAATGATACCCATAAACTATGGTACAAGAAATTCATGAAATGAGACTTAAGCATTCTTACCATTAGCATACTATGCATCAAGATATATTTGGTACGCTAAAAGGTTATCATTTAATACCCATATATGGATTGAGAAGTACTCATGGCATATGTACACAAATGAACATTCCATAGTTATGCATGCGATTGAATTGTATGATATATATATATATATATATATATATATATATATATATATATATATATAGCATGGAATGACATGATATATGACATGCATCAAAAGATATTTGGCATTATGGCTACTTGATGAGCACATGAAAGATAAGTAAATATATTGGTCCACCTCCAAATGGACAAGTGATACATTCATTAAATAAGATATTGACCCCACCTTGTAATGGGCAAGTGGTGTTTTCACTAAGGTTATAATAGTTTGTGACGACGACTATAGTATCCTAAGAGCAGGTAGGTCCATGGATCAAAGGTCTACAACCTCATAGGGTTATGTATTGAATCTAGATCAAGGAATGCTCTATGCAAAGCTCTCTCAAATTGTGGTAGAGATTTTATGTAGGCCATAACATATTCCCTCATAATAGAGTAACAATTACAGTAAAAATACTGGAAACATGGAATTACATGATTTTTCTCATTGGAATCCTATGCATTGTTACCAATATTGTGTAATTACATATACATATGTACATGTGTGATGTGTCATTCATGATGAGCCTTGCACACATATTACCTTTTTAATTGCTTTGAACGGTTTAAAATTGCTTTATAGCATGTTTGTCTTCACAATATTTGGGGGTTAGAATTGATTCCAAGGGCATGACATTGATTTGGTATTTGTGAATATTTTTAGTTTTTAGTTCAATCAAGATTCCAAAATCAATTCTGGCTTCTAGAATTAATTTTAAGATAAATGAAAATTCATTACTTTATATCATAATCACTTTTAGATGAGCTATCAAACATAAATCACTTTACCTTATGAAACATTCTAACTAAATAAATTTGCACAAAATTATTTCGACCTAGAATCAATCATATTAATGCAAAGCCAAATGCAGACTTAGTTGCTTTAATTATAGTTGTTTCTTGTGTGAATTAGTATGCGTATATCTACCTATTGCAAACTTAGGATATTTTGGGTGTTCGACAAACCTCTAAAAGTACAGCCCTTAGTAAGATATGAATATTTCATTCTTTTTCTTTGTGGTTTTAGATACAAGAAAGGATAGCAAGGATCAAGTTCATTTAGAGTCTTGATATTTGTAGGGTAGCAATGGAGATTTTATTAGAAATATTCCATTAGTTGTCATGTCCACAAAACTGTATTAATATTCTAGGTAACAAAGCAAATGTATTATGGATGTACGAATAACTTTTGTATGTATAATTTTACCTCATATTTATATTAGTCAAGTAAATTATAAAGACTTGGTATATTAGAGGAATAAATTAATAGAAATGGACTATAATAAATGGATTTGACATTAGGATCCACGGATGCATCAATGGGCCTACATTCTATGATTCTAGCTTCTTCTAGGATATCTAACACATATTTTCTCTTAGAAATAAACATGTCATATTTGGATTGTGCAATTTCTATACCTAAAAAAATATAAAAGTTTGTCAAGATCCTTATTACGAAATTGCTTGAATAAGTGTTACTTCAAATTTTTAATACCAACACAATCATTATCAATAATAATAATGTCATTCACATAGACAATAAGGTAGATGCATTGATTAGGAATGGCATCAGTAAAAAATAGAATGATCAGCCTTACTTCTAGTTATGTCAAAAACTTGTACAGTAGTGTTAAAACAACTAAACAAAGCACATGGTCACTATTTGAGATCATATAGAGATTTGCAGATCAAGTCTAGTCTACCCTTGAATAATGAAGCCCAGGTGGTTATGATCTATGTAGACTTCTTCTTGCAAATATTACTAAAGAAAGGCATTTTTTATATCGAGTTAATGGAGAACCGAATGGTAAATAGCAGCCAAGGCAATAAATAAATAAACTAAAGTAAATTTAGTTACTGGGAGAAAGTGTCACCATAATCAAGCCCATAAATTTAGGTGTAACCTTTTGCTACTAATTGGGCTTTCAACTTATCAACAATTCTATTAGGACAAACCTCCATCGCAAAGACCCAAAGAAAAGCAGCTACAGACATTCTAGATGGACGAAAAACTAGATCCAATGTGCCATTAGAATGTAAGCCAGACATCTTATCAATTATTGCTTGGCACTAACCACAATGCAATAGTGCTTCACCTGTGGTTTTAAGAATAGAAATGACGAAAAACTCAACAAAGGTAAAATATTGCGGAGAAAGACAATCATAACTAAGAAAAGCATAAAAAGGATGGGGATTACAAGTAGAACATATACCTTTATGAAGAGCAATAGGAGGACTTTTTGGTCCAAGATCCAAAGCTGGAGAAGTGATTGGTGAAGGCAATGAGTTTCTAAGGACATCCTCCATAGAAGGCATGACTCCAAGTAAATTAGAATGCCACCGATTGATAGTAGAAGATTAAGGTACACCAATAGAAGTCAATGAAGAATGGTGCCTACCTAAGAAGCATAAGAAGATGAAGTGAAAATAAATTGTTTCTCAAAATTAGGTTGGTTCAAATTGGGTCATTAGATTTATTTGTTTATTTATTTTTCTAACTTTTGCCTAATAAATTAAATAAAAAATACTGTAAATTATCAAACTTTTATATAAACAGATTTTGATATGCTAGTATACTATTCTAATATTCAAAGGTTAGAAGCCTATATCATAATACCGAAAGAGCAAAATTCTAATTTCACAACATTCAAACTTGAAGTTCATGGATATCACATCATCACAAAATATTACTCAAATATCACAATTCTAATGTCAAATAATTCCAAATTCAAAAGATGAAATACTACATTATATGCCCATAAAGCCTCAATTACAAATTACAAATCAAAGACATTTAAAAGAAATATAAAACAAACTTGTTATTGGTTTGGGTTCAATCTTGAGTTTTGCATATGCGAATCCATTGACCGAACCAATATGTGATTGGTTCTAATTGGATATAAACCAATTGACCTAGTGCTAATCTGAAACAGACCAATCTAATTCAATTGGGTTCATTAGGTCGATCTAATTCGTTTACACTCATAATAACGACCTAAATCAGGTGAGCAACACACGTATCCATTTTGTAGATGGGAGTAACTAATAAAGAGACATTTGAGAACATTAGTTATGAATTTATCTTTCTCTGAAGTAAGATAATTAAAAAAAAAAAGTACAACCAAAGATATGTGGAGAGACATAGTAAATAGGATCATTAGAAAACAACAAAGTCTATGGAATTTCATCATGCAACATAGAGGATAACATACATTTAATTAAATAGCAAGTTGTAAGAAAATCTCCCCAGAACTGAAATGGAGTATTCATATGGATAAGTAAAGTCCTAACCGTCATTTCAATTAAATGGCAATTTTTACAATCAGTCACTTTGTTTTGTTGAGGAGTATGAGGACATGTTTGATGCAATAGTACCTCTTTTGCCATGAAATTTTGTAACCGATTAGACAAATACTAACATTCATTATCCTTGTACAAGACAAGAATGGCTTTATCAAATTGGATTTTTATCTCAATTTTTTTAAAATGGAAAATAACCTTGCATGATTTTTCATTAAAAATACCCAAGTTCAACGAGAGAAATCATCAATAAAAGTAACAAAATACTAAAACCCAATACCATAACTAACTTGACTTGGACCTTAAATATCAAAATGGATAAGGAAAAAAGAACACTCACATTTGTTTTAGACACTACTTAGGAAAGAACTATGAGTATGTTTCCCTTTTTGATAAGATTTACACTATGAGTATGTTTCCCTTTTTGATAAGATTTACATTACTTAGGAAAGAACTATGAGTATGTTTCCCAAAGTCAGTATTAAGGATTGTAAAGAGGCCTTAAACCAAAGGAAAGCTTCAGAATCGATTGAGGTAATGGTCACAATAAGAGCATTTGAACCTCTCAACTAATTACCTGTAATAGTTGCAAAGGAGAAAGTGGATAAAGCAAACTTTTTGTTGTGCCACAAGTACCCTCAAAATTCAAGGAACCCATGTTCAAATTTGAACAATAACATAAATAAAATGAAAATCTTAATTCAACTCCTTGAAGGGTGTGAATCTCAATGTAAGGAACCTTTGATCAAAGAAACAAAACCTAATTTAGAATAAGCAAACCTCCCAATGCCGGATACATCCTCATGTGTCGATAATGACAATCAACAGCAATGGAATCATAGTGTCGTGTGGTGGCATGCTGGAGCTCTGATTGGCACATATCATTAAGGTTTATAGAACAAGGAGATCGAGCCGGGTCTAGCAAGAGAAATGATGGCCATATTAGTAAAAAAAAAATGTGCTTGTACTTGCCGGTAGAAGCGTTTTGACATAAAGAGCTTATGGCTATGACTTTGAGGCTAAACAGGATGTGGAAGAGTGGCTAAACAATGAACAACTGTCAAAAGTTTGAAGATGATGAAAAATTATAGAGGATGCTTGAAATTTGAAGATAGTGCCAGAGACGGCCTCAGTTGCCTAAACAATATATGAAAGGTTGCTAGTAGGATGCTCGACAGTGATAAGAGCAGTTTGTTTGACTCGCAACTAAGAAGCTCTATTACCGGGAAATGGGCAGAGTGAAGCATAAAGGAAAAATTAGAAAATGATATTACTGAATTTCATGTTTTTATTCAACATGAAATGGATATATATATGTGTGTGTGTGTGTGTGTGTGTGTGTGTACACACGAGGATAGTATCTACATATTAGTTGCTATTCCTATTTACAATGCTATCATAATGGGAATAAGCTATTTCCTACGCCACTATCTAGGATACATGATCTTACTTAATTATAGAGCTAATTCCAATATTGCAACAGTTACATATTTTTGTCTAAATACTTCACTAGTTTATTTTAGTTAATTGTTTAAAAAATTTGACTTGTGCTTATTAACATACACGAAAATTATCTCTACCATCAATTGGTTTTAAATGTTAAGATTAGTACATTTTAACCACTAAGGAGTATAGGTAGAAAAATGCACTAGAAGGGGGTTTGAATCGTGCTTCGCTTTTTCTTTCCTTCATAGCTTCTAAAACACTTAAACAATATACTATCAAGCTATAAGCTTGAAATATAGCAGAAATAGTGTTAGTTACTTCAAAAAGCTACTTTCTGAATTACAACGAGTATAAAAAAGATGCGTAAAAAGAGGTTATTCAGCAAACACAGTTTAGTATGCACAAAGCAGAGAATATAAAGAAGTTAAAGGAGGAGAAGATACTGCACAGATGTTTTTATACTAATTTAGCTAACCTGCCTATATTTAGTTGTCAACAATTGTTGAGTTTTGCTAAAACCATTCTCAACCCGAGAAAGAAAAGGATAGCCTTTGCAGCAGCCTTCCCAAGTTCTTACCTGTGACTAGTAGCAAACTCTACTATCACAAACTAAGTAGTTTTTGACTAGCCTCTCCAAGTTAAACCAGTGACCAGCAAGTACACTCTACTATCACAACCTGAGTAATCTTTAACCAGCCTCTCAAACCTAAACTGTGACCAGTAGTTCACTTCTACTGCTATATTATAAGTAGTCTTTGACTAACCTTTCTAAGCTAACTTACACTAATTACTACTAGATTGAGGATACAAAGGTTTATATTTGGGTTTGCCACTCAAACTAACCTATACTCAAGTATTTATAAGATGTATAATAATAGACCTGGGAAAAACTTGAATGAATTCTTTCTAATGATTCTTCCTAGGAAAAATGTATTATATATTAGGAACATAGAAAGAAGATTTTTATAGACAAGGAAGCTTATTGCAAAATGTAACGAACTTTACAAGAAGATGAAGAGAAATTTTCTCAATGTTTCAGCACTAATAGCATGTCAAGATCTCTAATTCTGAAAGCACAACATGTATATTTATAGGTGATCTTCATTTATGATCATTGCCCTTAATCTATTGTCCAAGTGACACGTGTGGATTATCTATTTGTGTCTTGAAAAAGCAGTCTAGAGGAGTAGCTCATTGTCTATCAAAGCAATTCCAGAAACCGTTGTGAAATAGAGGTTTTTGAGGTCACCTTCAAAAACTATTTTTTACTTTCTGAATAAGGTTTCTGAACTCTTCCTTCTAGAAGCTAAGGTAGTTGACCAAGAGCAAAAGAGATGACACGTCAGTCTATAATTGGGTTTGACTTTAAATCTAAAATTCAAATTTACCTCCTTTTCCAGTAAAGTGCAGCGTTTCATAGTGAAGTGAATTTTTTGAATTGCAACATTAGTTCCTTGATGTATATATGACCTTCCAAACTTCAATCAAGCATGTAAATGATGAAGGGATTATGAGTATGAGGATTGAAGGTTGTAGAACACATTTTTTTCATAGGTGATTTGAAATCTTCGTTTGAATTATACTTTCTAAAGTCACGTCCTACGTTTTGAGGATCTGAGCCTTGATTTCTTGTACACGATAATTTTCTTCAATCCATTAAGCATGTATATGTTCATATGACGATATAATTTTTGCTTCTATTAAGTTCATATCTCTTTAAACGAGATAAATCATGTTTATACATGTAAAGTGAAATTATTTTTGCTTCTAGAAACATGTTATGCAAATGAAAGAACCTGTTTGCTACTTCAAGAAATTCAAGGGAAACATTAGTCGTTCTTCAAAATATTTTTTCTAAATTGGTTATATCGTCACTCAAAACATGTTACATTAATGCTTTATGAAGGGTTCTGGAGCTAACAAGGAGCCATACCCAAAATGAAAAGACAGAGTAGAAATTTAGATCTTAGACATGATAGATTGTCATGCTCCTTAATCTTGTGTTGCACAAGATTGAGGTTTGTAGTTCAAGTTACCATCAATTGCCACTTCTTCCAAGT
Organism: Dalbergia cultrata; assembly: GCA_031216105.1. NCBI lineage: Eukaryota > Viridiplantae > Streptophyta > Magnoliopsida > Fabales > Fabaceae > Dalbergia > Dalbergia cultrata. The sequence goes on from CM062344.1 coordinate 48,826,106, forward strand.
AGCAAGTCATCATGGGCTAGTCAACGCCAACCGCTGCTCTTCCTAAAATGCAAGTTGTGTCATTCATATCGTTCATTGTGTGTTGATATGCTTCTTTATACAAAGAAAAGTGGTGGATACTTTGTCCGGTTGACAAAGAAAATAAAAGATGCAAGTAATATGTACTATGGCTTTAAATAGATCTTTTTAAGTCATGGCTTTAGGTTGCGTGTGATTATTTGGGCTAATAAGAACTATTGGGTCAATTAGAAAGGTTAGAGTATTTTCTTTTTAGGCTATGTTTGGTCAAAGGGTACAACTGAGGTGACAAGTTTCATGGATAAATTTCAAGTGTTAATTTATACAAAGTTCATCCATGAGAATTTTTATCCCATTTTTGCCTTTCAACCAAATATACCCTTAGAGTATTTTATTTTGTGATGGAAACAAGAGTATTTTATTTTATGAAAAAAAAGATCAACTTTATGGATTCTAAAATTTTAAATTTAATTTTTTGAGTTAACAATTTTATTAATTTTATGAGTTTATTTTTTATGCAATGATAGTGTAAAACTTTTTTACACAGTCATATAATTACATTTCATATGTTAGTAAAACATGATTGATTTTCACACCAGTATCCCACTACTTTAAAAGCCATATATATGAGAGAAACTTTGATTAAATGACAATGTCAAAAGCTTTTATATTGTCGGTGTATTTAAATTAAATCCTTATTTTATAGTATACAAATAGTTAAATGTATTAACATATTATGTTTTTTTTATTTTTGTTCTTATATTGCGATTAAATCTCGATTAAATTAATTGAACTAACAAACCTTTGAACCAATATCGTATAATTAAATTTTTTTTCTAATTAATATTGTGTTATTTTTATGTTTAAATATTCTAAAAGTTAAGAGTAGTGCAATTTAAAAATTAAAACTCCCTTCAATCTAAAATTTCAAGTTTCCTCTCAAAAATTTAAAATACAAAGCACACTAATAATCTCGTTATTTGAATTAAAGGTGTATGGGAATATTAAATCATTGGTTGCTTTATGTTTATTTTTAGCATTGTTGTGTGTGAATTTCTTAAACTACCCTCACCTATTACACTAGCACTCCCTCATTCACACCCCCAATCTCACAAAATGAAACATAACATAACCTTAGCCCATGAGCCATCATAGCCACCTGTCACCCTCCATTTTTCCTTCTCCATTTTTCTTTCAATCCCAAGACATAACATCAACTCCATCTTTATCCTCAACCTTCATCACACCTCCATTCCTCCCAAAATTCAAACCCATTACCATCCACTCCATAAACACCAACTCTTCACCTCTTAGCAAGTGAAAAAACTCATACCCCACCCCCAGGAGCCTCAAATCAGTGGCTATGTTGGTGAGCATAGGAAAGGAGTTTTCTTTTTCTCAACTTTCCCAAGGTTTCAAGAGCTTCATCCCTTTGGTACCTTCAAGTTTGGTAGGGTTTTTGTTTCCATTTGCTGAATTTTCTTTTAGATACAATCCTTTTTTTCATATCATATTCAGATGAGATAGGAGCTAGGACGCTAGCTTGTAAGACCCCTTAAGCTCAGATGTGCTAGCACATGCTTAAGGAGTCTTTTGTTGCTTTATTGTGTATTCCTTATCTATTAACTCTTGGGCATGTAGACTATTATGTTATTTAATCTATGCTACTTTATGTTTTGATTATCGCTTCAATGTTGGATTATCATATTTGAGATTGAGCCCGAATGTCGGCTCTTAGTTAGGATTTGTTTATGTTGTGCTCTTAAACATGATCTATTTATGTTATGGCATATGTTGGCTCGAATTAGATATGGTTGTTCTCCATTGACCCATGCCCTTATGATACTCTAGTACTTATTATATTGTGATGTGATGTTTAAGTTTATGCAGATGATTTAAAAACATTTGATTGATATGTTCATGAAGGATTTTGGTGCATACTTGCTTGTCACACATGATAATTATTTTCATAGGTTGCATTAAGATTTGTGATTTTATGCTTACAAGAAAGGCTCTTGCCATTTTAAGTTTTGGAAAAAAAAAATCATACTATTTTCTACTACAAGTATTTTAAAAGGAATCCTAGTGAATGAAATCAAAATATAAAAATATAATAATTGGCCATTTATGATGTATGGATAAAATGTTAATAATTAGGGTGTGTAGTTAAGGTGTTATCGCTACACATTGAGAGGGGCTTTCTTCTCCTTCTTCAATTCCAAATTAACTAGCGGTCATTCTCCATGGGAGAAGGTTCCCTTGCAACTTGTTCACTCTTCCACTTGACATGGGCATGAGTCTTGTGCCTCATTAGAGCCACTTCGTCCTTCGCTCCTCTGTCCAGTTTCTCCTCCTAGTCTTGTTCAGCAGTGTCGTGAGATGTGAGGGTTGTAGTAGTCTTGACTCCTTCCCTCAAGCATCACTTACTCTCCAACATTAGGTTGTGTGTTATTCATTGTCCTTGTTTCTAGTTATGGTTTCACTATCTTTGACTTGGTTCAATCTTTTTTCTCATCCCTAACCCATACTAGTTTATCAAAATCATATTCTGGTTGAAATTACTTGACCCCAACATTCATTCGCATCTACCAAGTCACCTATGAATTACATTGGCTCCACCATTGGTACCGATTAAAGGTTTTTCCTCTTAATGAATTTACCATTTTCGATAACTTATATTATCATGGAGTTCCTTTTCCATAATGGTTCACCAGTAAGCAAGACCATATTCTCCAAACTCTAGAATCTCTTTCCTCTTCAAATAACTCCAATTCTTCCTCTCCCTGCTACAACTCCTCTTAAATATGATATGCAAAGGACTTCAAAGATCAAGATTTGATATTAATTGATAGGAACCTACTCATTAGCGAGATAAGAGAAGTTGAAACTCTAGTATGTTAAAAGAATCCAATTAGATATCAACATAATGGCAATATAAAAAGCTGAGTACGCAGCAACCAAAGAAAGAAAATGGGTGGTGGACCACCAATGCACCATTAAGTAGTAAGATCACCATTGACCTCTCCTTAACTCTTTTATTTTTCCTTTCCCCCTTCCCTATCCGAAACACATGCACGTTCTCTTTTTGTTCCTAACCTTGCCTTCTTCTATTATTTTTCTTCTTCTTTCATTCCACCTTCACCAATCATCACCACCACCTCCACCTTTTCTTCCACCTTATCATCTTTTACTATTCTCTCTCTCTCCCTCTACTCTATCTATATTTTTCTCTTTCTAGCCTCCATTAGAGAGCTTAAAGCTTGGGGAATGTTGGACTACTTTCCCTTAACACTTTCTACTTCTCAATTGGTAAGATAATTTCTAATCTACTCCATTTAAATTATCAAAGCTTCTAGATAATTTTGGGTTAGTGTTAGTGTATCTAGAACCCTAGAAATTAGGGATTTTATTATTTAGAGCTAATTTATATAAATTGGTGACATTGTTAACTCACAAATATCAATGTTGTCTTATTCATATAGTTATGGAGCAGGCAAGCATCAATATTTGGATTGGTGGCATTACTAGAGTTCTTCTTCGGTTATTGGAATCACCAGTTGTGAGTAGATAATGTATTTATAGCTTACTTTTTACGCAATAATTTTTAATTATAAATATAAAATTTTATTAAGATTTGACAATATGTTTTTTATGAGGAAACAAATTATTTATCAAAAAGAAGCATTATGTTTGAAGAGGAAACCTTTACTAGAGACAAGAAACTTAATTATTATGCTTGTTTAATTATTTTTAGTTGAATTGTAATGTTTGTTAAAAAAAAGAGTTCCTTTTAATAGATTCGTGTTAATTATTAAATTTAATTTTATCTCATGTCAACCATATCTCACATGACTTTGAAAATGCATTTTGTGTTAATGATAGTGTGACTTAATTTGGGAAATTTCCATAATTAGAATCTATAATTAACGGTAATGACGTTAGCCTCGGTGCACAATGAGAAACTTCAATAAGCATGTGAGGTGCTAATTGGTGCATGGTTGTAGCCATGTCTGGACTTATATTTGGATATGGGCCACTCCAATTAGTAGGTGAGATACTAAGCTGTAGATAACTTTGGGTCATGTCTGGACTTGTTATTGTCCTGCTTCGAATAACACCCTATTATGTGAAGCCATGTTTCCAAAAAATATCATTTCATGATTCGAATTATATTCTCATGAGCACATAAACATATTTATACATAATTTTGTTATTACTATTTTATGCATGCTTCTAGTCGACTATGGATACCCTATCTCTCATTGAGTTGCAAAACTCACCCCATTGTCCTTCTTCTTTTTCATATACAAGTGCTGATTCTAATTCTGCTCCTCCGAAATTAGTTGTTTTTCCAATTTCTGACTGGGTGAGCCTTCTAGTGAAGGTCTCTTTGTTGGAACTCTTATTTTTTTTTAGCATGCTAGTTTGTCAGTTACTTCATATGTCACAGGTAAGGCTCTTGGATTTATGTTATGCATATATTTGAGAAATTATGACTTGGTAGTTATATAAATTATGTTATGGAAAACATTTATAAACTTAATTCAGTTTTACACTTTGAACAATGTTCTAAATTATGCTTGAACATATAACTCATGACTACGTATCTATGTTCAAGAAGAGCTTGTGAAACTGATTTGGTATTATGCTGAACTAATAAGTTGGATTATGATTCAGATCTTTGGATCATGCTAAGATAATTGTTATGCTACGGGTGCATTATGAGGATGTCGAATGCCCAAGTGTTGTGAATTTATCTATAAATATTGCAAATTAATTTATATTTAGGAAATATATGAGAAATAAAGGAAACCTTGTTCATTCTCCTAGAAAATAGTGTGCTAGGATTTGCTGGGAAATGTATTCTCTATGCATTGATCATGGCCAATGGCATTGGAATCCAACTCCTCTTTAACCTCTACACTCTCCTTGTACCTATATAACCGCATTTCCCTCCGCTAACAAACTGCAGACTCAACAATTAGTGACACGAGTGTCCATCATTCTCTCATCTCACATTCATGACTGGCCCAGTACCTAACATGATAAGTTAAATATCTCTCCATTAAAATAAAAAAAAAGTTAAATATTTCACTTATATGTTAAATACTCACGGTATATCAAAATTAATTTTTTATGACCAACAATTTTTTTTTTTCCGGTAGTTTCTTGATTTTGCTAATAAAACTCTTTCAAGCAGCTTTGGGAAAATTAAAATGATTGTAACTTGGAGGGTACTTTAGAGCGGATAGTCCAATAGCTTCTGCGTTCAAATAAGCATTTAGTTAACCTGAGTATAGAAGATTCTGAGGGATATAGACGGTTTGTCTGTAGCACCAATAAAATGTGAATAAATATAAATGAAGACATCGGAAAATACAATCAAACCCACAAGGTGCAGCAACTAACAAGAGTAAAGATTATAAAATAATTACAGTAGAGGTCAATGCAGGCCAAGCTCTGAATTCACTTTCTATAACCAACGTTGAAGTGGATCAAACGTGAACAACTATCCAACAAGATAAACCTATCTAACCTAACTAATAAAGTCAATCTCAAATAAACTTCTTCTCTACTTCTAATTTGACATGTTTATCTAACACCCACTGCTTTATATTGCAGCCAATAGTTACAAGCACAAACTGAGAGAAGCACAGATTCATAATTACTGCTTCAAAAAGGAAAGGATACTTGTCAGGAGGATGCACGGTCAAGTAAACTAGGTGAAGAATAAAACAGCAAAATGAAATTAGACTCATGGTTGTCGTGCCCAAATATTTATAAAAATAATTATTGTCTTGAATTCTGTGTTGACCAGGTGCGTTGAATATTAGGATGAAGAGTGCGAGTAAAGCCAAGTATGCAACCACCAAGCTGTCACGACATATCAGAGGGAACATGGAGAGCGCGGCGAATTGCATGAACCACCTGAAAATGAAAGGCTCCTCCACAGCCAGCAGGCTTGCCGGAAGAAGTGGCAGCAGAATGGACTTCTCATGCACTGTGAGGCCACAATAGGAGTACAAAAATTTTCTCATAAGATATTTTTTGAAAAATTATCACAATTCTGCATTGTGAAAGAAAAGAAATACTACCAACCTTGAAAAGAAAACAAGTAGAATGCAAAAGAACAATTCAGCAGCCCATAAAGGAAACCTCGATTGCTTGGAGACTTAATTTGTTGAAGCATTGAAGGAAGACAAGATGTAACTGTTGCAATGAAGCTGATAAGTTTCAGTGACTCTGTTGTAAATAATCTCTTCCACTTGATGACAATGGAAGATGCACACCAAAAGTTGGCCACATAATCCTCAAATATTCCTCTTTCAAAAGGAGCAAGACGCGAGAGGACCTGTTACAAGTGCCACATCCAGGGTCCTACAAAGATCAGAAAAAAATTTTGGCAAGAAAGAACGCATCTCTATTATTTAATTAAATTTCTCTATTGACTAACAGAGTTTACTTACACTACTTCCACATCTCTATCTGTATCCCTAAGTCAGATTTAGACCTATTGCTTCCATCTCAAACAATAGGCTTTATGATACCCAATTCAAGGCTCCAGATTCCTAAATTTGGTTGCAATATGCAAAATTTTATTATCTTTAAACATAAAACTTGGCGATGATTGATTTTTGATCTTGATATTCCCAAAACTCTGGCATATATTAGCAGAATTGTACGTTATAACCAAAATTTTGAGCAAAGTAAAAAGTTCAACTTCACCAAAAAGGCAACAGAAAGAAAATCGAGGCAACGAAAAGAAAATCAAGGCAACAAAAAGAAAATCAGAAAACAAGCCTGGTATTTGATAATAATATTGAGATTCTTTTACTAATGTGAATAATTTTTTGCAATGAAATCATATTCAAAATTACATACTTAAGTGGTTGTAGTTGTCCCTTAGGATAATTCTAATTAAGCATCAAGACAACTCAAATAGAAATAAGCCTTCAAGAAGGGGAAACAGACAGCACTGTTTAATTTAAAAACATGACGTGTAATGATGTTAAAAATATCATTGTATCAACATACACTGACTATTGGAATATAAGAGAAATGCAAATTAGGAGGATCACGATCAGGAACAAGAATCCTCAGCAATAAAAAATAGAATCAAGAGACAAATTAAAAAAGGCTCGAAGGAGCTCTCATAATATCTGTGCATAACTAGAACCAACAATGAAACCACTTTTAAATCACCATGAGCCAAAAAAGGGACAAGGACAAGTACTTTCCTGTCCTAATGAAACTCACATCCGACCAATATCTGATAATTCTAGCATATCTCTTCAACCAAAGAAATCACAAGCCCAAAACACCTTCACCTCCTTTTCCCTTAACCATGATAATCAGAGAAGAAATCTCAAGTAGGAGAACAAGACCAATGCATGATAGCCAAATACCAAAATGAAGATAGCGTTGACAACTTTCTAGCAGCCTCACAATCCTAAAGGGGATGAATAGCAGCCTCCAAATTCGTATAATACTTTACATGACAATGGAGAAAGCCTTATATGACCTTAGTCCGTCAAGGACTAACTGTCAAAAATATAAGCTGTTAGCTAGAGGCCAAGGAATCAATTTTATGTCAATATCTCTGACAAGTCCCCCCTCATGGCGGACCCTGTAGGGCTTGAACAGGCCCACTTCAACTTGATCAAAAAGTTAATGAATGTGGCTGGCATGCATCAAACTTCTAACTAAACTTAATCATAGAAGCTCTACTACAGTGTCAATGACCAAATCTAAAAGCTTCTAAGAGCCTAAGTGGAGAAGGTTCACTCGAGGGTGACTCTAGTGAACCATTTCGCTTGAAATAGTTAAACTTTTACCTGAATAAAGGAAAGTCAACACAGAGGGTTAAGAGTTGACCAAGTGTCAACAAGAGTCAAGGTCAAAGGTCAAAATCAAAAAGTCAAAACTCATGGTCAAAAGTCAACCCTAAAAGTCAATAAAATCATGTAAAAGTCAACAAGAAACATGCCATAGTCAACATAAGAACTAAATAATGATCAAAGACCAATTAAATCATGATCAAGTGGTTTAATTTAGGACAATTAAGGTTTAATATACTAATCATGAATTAGATTAAAGTAAGTAGCATAAAATTCCTAAAATAATAATAATATAAGCTTAACTAGTAATTTACCGAAGAAGGATAATGATCTTAAGAATGAACCTTACTTAAAACTAATCAAAGGAGACATGATTAAGTGTTAATTAGAGTGATTATTAACCTAATAAGAGTTTAATATAATCGATTTTTAAAGATTTCTCATTAGAAATAAAATAAAAGGATAGATTAAACTATTTCTGGTAACAAGTGCTTATTGCCAAAAATGGTAAAAGCAACTAAATAACCAGCAGATAATGTGCTTCTTTGCAGAACAACTCTTGAAAACACAATGGACTCTTTCTAACCTCACATTTTCGGCCAACATATAATAGGAAATACCCACACAGTTTCTTCAAAACAACTTACACTAGAACTAAATTAACTACAAGACAACACCAAGTTACACATCAAATTAAAAAGCACAAAATTCTCCTTATTTCCCCTCTGCATGGCCGAAGCTTTAGCCCCCATTTTGGATGAGAGAAATCTAATTTGAGGGTTGCTTGGAGGTCTAGATGAAAGGAGTGATGGCTGTCAAGAATGACAAGTTGTCTTAGGGCTATAGACTAAGCCATAGGATGGTGTTTTATGGCATAAAAACCAATTAGAATGCCTAACCAAATTCTAACTCCCCATTAGTCTAACCAAACAGCCAACTAAATGAACTAAATGAGAAATTAAAACTCACCCAAACAGGCCCTAGAGAATCACTGCCAGGTAGCCTATATAAAGGGGTGTGTTGGTTTCATTTTATTCTTTGCAAACACTATAGTTGCTCCTAGGCTTCAAGTATCCTATTCTCTTGTTTTTCTTTCTCTAAACTCTCTAATATACACTCATATATTCAGCTTTAAGCTCTCATTCTGCCTTGCAAGGATTGACACTCCTAAACCTTGCAAACACATCCCAACATACACACTAGCCTCCACTTCCAACAAAGCACTCAACCTTGGACCAAGAAGCAAATAGTTCCTCTCTACTCTTATTTTTCTCTGTTTGTTCGTGAACCTCTTAGAGATTTGAAGGACTCATAAAATCTCTACACTTGCTTGGTAGGTGGTTTTTATCTTAAAAATGCAAAGGTTTTAAGTCTTGGCATATTTTGGTTCTATAGACTTAAAGCTAGCACATTTATTTTCCCTAATGGCTGTTATTTTCCTTCTCTAAAATGCATGCTCTAAAGTATGTGTTAAAATGTTCATTGTCTCTATATTAATATATTTTCATGCTGGTCATACTGGAGTTAGTGAGGATACATATTTTGAGTTAAAGAGGAACAAGTACCACATAAAATAATACTGGCAAATCTGTTTTGACTGAACCAGTAATACAAAAAACGTGTCACAGTTACAACCCTTGCTATTTGAGCCTCTGGAAAAATTATATGTGAAAGCTGACTCCTAAAAGAACACTCCAAAAAAAATCACGGAAAAATACGTTTTCTAGAGAAAGTTATAATTTTTCAAAGTTTAGTCTCCTTTCTAGGAATGCTATCCAGCCCCTAGTCACGAAAACAAACTTTTCTCCCCGTACAAATAAGTAAAACATGCAAACTTAGTGTTGTTGGAAAGCTAAGATCTCAAGGAACATAGACATATAAAATACATACATTAAAAAGGACCACGTGATTTCAGAATCGTGTAAGTCACTATCTGAATTTCTAGGTACCACTAGAATAGGGTATCTTTGTAAGGGCATAAAAGACATTTAACTTGGAATATTTCTGCAAACTATACGTTTAGAGAAAGGTTTTTGAGTCAAGAATATGAGCATGTGCTTATTTTCTTAAAAGAGTAAATGTAGTGAAAGATATTAATTTTTCATGCAGACATGCCAGAAATGGAAATAAGCTGTAAAACTTTGATAAACAAAAATAGTACTGTTAGGGGCAAATCCGTGAATTCACTAATTCTAGAGGGTTAAAAGATAATTATTAAGAGTTATTAGATGAATATAAGTATAATAAATGTAAATAATCCCATGGTTATATCTATATAATAATTTTTCACTCATAAATGACTAATAAGACTTAATTCTTAACCCATAAAGTAAGTCTCAACTAAATAAGACCCAATAACCTTAAGACACAGAATGTATTACTTTGATCTAAAGATTTTGTATGTTTGAAATGCAATGAATGATCATGAATGGAAGTTGATTTATTATATGCTTGAACGCTGCCAAATATTATGAGATGAGACTTTGTTGATATTTTATCAAACGACATGTAATAATATGAATGTATGATATGAATAATGAGGATAAATGTCCAAGCATGCCATGACTCATTAAAAGATGATATATGTACATTCATGATTCATATAATATAATAAATGAGAGAAGCTCACTGCTTAACCCCTCACCCCATCCGTTGAGACTTCTCACGAAACCAAATTTGTGGCGACGGCCACGGTATGAGCTCATTACCCACGGAGGTGGTTTAAGACATTGGTGTTGGTGCACTCAGTGAGTGAAGAACCAAATCAAATTAAAGAATGCATTCATTGTAGAAGTTCAGCATTTCATATAGTGATAATTGTCATGATGATAATATCTGTGTGGAACTTACTATCTTTATTTAAATGAAAGACCTTAAAAGAGACTTCACTTTGGAATGTTAATGTTTGCGAAATAAAGCATAATATAACTTTTAACTGCCCATGTTTTCTTAAATAATAAACCCGAAGTGACTAGGGATGCACATGACGACACTAATATAAAGATAAAGATCCCCTACTGAGAAATTATTTACTTCTCACAGCTTTTACCGTGTCATCCCTAGATCCAATTACGACTGACGATGGTGCGCCCTTGCCGCCTCTTTGACTCCAATTCCGATTAGACCCCGAGAAATAGGGCTGTGTTCCCAAGGAGTTCATATCACCGAGGTGGCCCCAGCAGCAGGACGCGAAATCACCAAAATTCACCCGGTAGACCTTACATCATTTCCGACTCTTCCAATTCTGACGTACAGATTTTTGAAGCTCCACCATGCCACATACTTGTGGTAGAGTTGTCGTTTGATTCCAAAATTGAGATCATGGAGGAACCTCTAAACGTGGAGCCCCTTCAGGTGATTCCTCCCGAGCCCATTCATTACAATGCTGATGACAAGGAAGACCCGGAAGAAGACCCTATGGAGGTCGCAGATGACGTCAGTGGAGGGAGGCGAGATGGAGGACTTGATGGGAGAAGATTTTGAGAATTGGCATGACTACTTCGAGGTCAACAGTTGGCAGAACTAGGAGATGCCGTCCTATGAATCAAGACCTGTTCTCGATGTGATTACCATATCTGATTATGACTTGCATAGTAACGCCTCCAGTCGTCCTACTGTCAATGGAGTACTTGCTTAGAGGACCCGTGCTCTTCCTCGTACCAAACGCCCGGCCATCAGCAGCCCTTTTTGCACCCATCATACTATTTGAGTGACGGAGTCATCTACCGTGCTGCTCCTGCTATTATCTTTTAGTTAGTTATGTTTACTTGTGTTTCTGTCTCTGTATTTGGAATGTATTAGGAAACATAATGTACTAATTATTGTAAATGCTAGCCAAATTCGCCATCACAACCCCTTCCTGTTTCAGCTAACAAAAAACAAATTGAAAATTTAATGCCTAGTCATATCCATAAGAAATCTCTTATATTTTTTGCCACACCTACAGAGATTTTAAACAACAATAAAACAAGCAAGCTTTATTCCACTATGTATTATATCATTCTGTTAGGACCCTAAGTAAGGTTAATAAAACTGACACAGTCCCTGGACCTAGTAATGCTATTTTTCCTTATGCTAAGGTTTCCAGTAGAAGGAATAAAAAGGAAAAAAATGACAAAAGGGCAGCATGTGACCGAGAAGGGGGGGGGGGAGGGGTTTGTAACTAACTTTGCCTAGCTGGCACAGTTAGTGGGGTGGGATGGAGATATTGTTATTTTGTTATGGGAAAGGAAGTGGGGAAGATATGGGGAGAGGGAGAATGCTGAAGGGAGGCATTCAGAATAGTTGGAAAGAAGTAGAATTAGCAGAGTGTCAATCCTCTCAAATACTTGGCTGCTACATACTATCCCTTTTGTTTTTCTGCTACAATAACACCAATCACAGCAAGGAGGGAGCAATACAACACTGGTATTATTCTTCTCTAAGTTGTTAACATTAGTTTCAGCATTTTAATTGTCCTTTACTGATACCAGTACTTACAACTGGTATCAGAGCTCTCAATCTTGGGAGCTCTGTGTATGGTCACCACGCAAGCTGCAACGGAGGCTAGATTGGGGGATGTGGACCGAAGGTTGACTGAAATGCAGGAGGAGAACTTGAGAGCCATGGAAAATCTAACGATGACTCTAACTCGTCAGATAGAGCAGATGAGGCAAGAGAGGAGCTCGAGTGGGTCAAGAAGCCGAGGCAGTGACCGGTGACACCGGAGCCGATATCACCGACGAAGGGGAGGGAGTCGCAAAGGGCCGGAACGGGAAGAGGACTCACCTTCGCAACAAGAGGAAGAATCTCGCAAAGGGAGCGACGACGAGGAAAAGTCATCTGACGCCGATTGGCAAGGGAATCGAAGACCGCGGAGAGTGGAGATGAGCCGGAGGATGGATCTACCCATTTTTTCCGGCGACGATGCCTACGGATGGTTGGTGAGAGCCAAGCACTACTTTCGCGTGGTGCAGGTGAGGATGCGAGACCATCTCGATCTAGTTCTAGTAGCGATGGAGGGCGAATCCTTGACCTAGTACGAGTGGTAGGAGGAACAAACGGAGTTTCCATCATGGTGGCGGTTTAAGGAGGATCTGCTCCAAAGATTCCAACCAGGAGAAGCTCAGAATCCGATGGGGCCACTGTTGGTAGTGAGGCAGACGAGCTCGGTGATGCAATATTGAAGGGAGTTCGAATTGGTGGCTAGGACCAAGAAGAACTTGGATCCAGAAATCCTCATGTGTATGTTCTTGAATGGTCTCAAGAAGGAAGTAAGGGCGGAGATGACGATGGGGGAGTTTCGTACCCTTAGAGCAGAAGAACTTAGCTTGGGTGGAAGCTGGCGTGCACCCAGGGGAAGGAGCATAGGTGAACCCTCAAGAGGTTCAAGCCCATCTCGGGCCCAATTTGCCACTCGCTACAGTGCTAAAAATGTGCAAGTAAATGGGTCAAAGAATGGTAGTGGCCTAGAATTTTTTAGACCACAAATGGGAGCAAGGAGCAACTTAAGTGGGACTTGCAGGGCTGGTTCTAGTAGCAGCGTGAACAAACCATCTGAGAACAAAACAGGGGATATTAGGAGACTTTCACACGAAGAATGGCAAGAAAGACAAAGAAAGGGGCTTTGTTTTAGATGTGGAGATAAATGGAACCCTAAGCACAAGTGTCAACTTCGCCATCAACAAATCAGCTTAATGGAGGAAGGAGTAGAAGAAGACCAAGAGGAGGAGGAACAGGACATCCCCATAGAAGAAGACCTAGAGAATGAGGTAAGAGAGGTACAATTATCATCTCTTAGCTACTGAGGTTTAACTTCAAATAAGTCTCTCAAGTTGTGGGGGGAGATTCAAGGGGAACAAGTGGTGGTCTTGATAGATTCAGGTGCCACTGTAAATTTTATTTCAGCGAAAGTGGCAAAGGTGCTACAGTTACCAGTATAAAAAGTAAAAGGGTTCACGGTGGAGGTGGGTAATAGATCCATTGAAGAAGGTTTTGGAGTTTGTAAGGGAGTGGAGTTAAACATGCAAGGAGTAAAAATTGTCCAGAAATTATTTTGTGGTGGAGTTAAGGAGACCTGAAGTGGTGTTGGGAGCAGATTGGTTGGCAAGTTTGGGAGATTTTACAGGGAATTTCAGAAATATGACACTTAGTCAGGTGGAAAATGGCAACTGAGTGTTAATGAAAGGTGATCCCAAGCTTTGCAAGAGCAAATCATCATGGAAGGCAGAAGGCTCTTCAGGCGGAAGGGGAGGGTTATTTGGTGACCCCAATGGAGATTGAAGGAAGCAGTAAGGAGGAGTTGGAACTTTCCGAAAGGGTAAAAAATTTATCGGCTGAATATGAAGATCTGTTCCAGCCTCCATTAGGCTTGTGTAAGAACTGGTATCAGAATAAGCAAAGAAATGGCAGAATCCTGAACAGTAAAACTCAGGAAGAGAAATACCCAAGTAATATGGCTTCCCTTGCTGTGATGTGTGTTATTCAGGCAGAAAAAGAAGAGAACAGTATGTATGTAGCTAAGTGTTCGAGAGACTTAGCACTCTCCCAATTCCAAATCCTTTCCAACTATCTGAATGGTCCCCTCAGCATCCTCCCACTACCCATATAGCTCCTCCCTTCTTCACATAACAAAAAATTCAATCCATCCACCGCGCCCCACTAACCTTGCCAGCTAGGCAAAGTTAGTTACATACCCCACCTCTTTCTTCCAGGTCACATGCTTTCCCCCGTGTCACCAATCCCCTTTTTGTTTCTTCTTTTATAAACCTTCTCATAAGGTAAAATCATACTACTTGGGGTTCTAACAATACCCCCCCCCCCCCTTCAAGATCCACCTTGTCCTCAAGGTGGAAAGCAGGAAATAGCCTCTAAAATGTCTGCTACCAGTTCCCAAGAGTTTTCAAAGTTTGATAGGGCCTGCCATTTAATCAGCACTTCCTTCTGACCCGCTGCATTGCTGCAGACAACAAGGGCTTCCTCTGATTGCACTTGGAGTTCCCATTCATCTGAAAGAGCGGCTGGAAGTGGTTGGGCCTTAACATCCGAGGAGATACACTTTTTAAGTAAAGATATGTGGAATGTAGGATGTACTTTGGACTCAGTTGGAAGCTTTAGCTTATAAGCAACAGGTCTTATCTTCTTGACAATGTCATAAGGCCCATAAAATCTCGGACTCAACTTTTGGTTGATCCTCTTGGCAAGTGTTTTGAGTTTATAGGGTTGTAGCTTCAAGTAAACCTTGTCTCCTACTGCAAATTCAACATCCCTTCTTTTGAGGTCAACATAAGACTTCATTCTATTTTGAGCCCTTTCTAGTTGTAATTTCAGCTCATCCAACATCTGATTTCTTTCCTCCATTAGAGCATGAACCTCCTCAACGGTGGAATGCTTATCACCCTTTAATAGTGCCGGAGGGTCTCTTCCATAAAGCGCCTTGAAGGGAGTCATGCGAATAGCACCATGATAATTGGTATTATACCAATATTCAGCCCATGAAAGCCACCTAGGCCACTGGCGTGGCTTTGAACCTGTGAAACAACGTAGATAAGTTTCGAGGCACTTGTTGACCGCTTCACTTTGACGTCGGTTTAAGGTTGGTACGCGGAACTATATTTCAATTTAGTCCCAGCCATCCTTAACAAATCTGTCCAGAAATTACTCATGAATACTTGATCCTGATCAGAAACAATGGATCTTGGAAACCCATGAAGGCGAACCACCTCCTTGATAAACATGGCAGCCACATCCTTTGCAGTAAACGGGTGGGATAAAGGGTAGAAATGAGTGTACTTAGTCATTCTATGAACCACTACCATGATTGTGTCCACTCCCAGCGCCTTTGGCAGCCCTCCTATAAAATCCATGGCGACATTGGTCCAAGTGTTGTTGGGAATTGGCAGCAGCTGCAAAAGCCCTACAAGAGCAAGCGCTCGATGTTTATTCCTTTGGCAAACATCACTCCCCTTGATGTACCTCTGAATGTGTGCTTTCATGCCCTCCCGATACAGCAAACCTGAGATTCTCTTATAAGTGCGGAAAAAACCAGAATGTCCCCCAGTGCTGGAATCATGGAATTCTTGCAGTATGTGAGGAATTTTTGTTGAATTCTTGGCAATCACCATTCTATCCTTATAGTACAGCTTCCCTTTCTTTAGGATGAACCCCGGATGAGAGTCCTTTCCTTGTAACAAATCCTGAATAATTCCTCTCAGCCTTGCATCTGCTTGAATTTCAGCCTCCAAGTCAGTACAATCAGCAATATTAATAGTAGAAAGGGCAGAATATCGGAGCTTCCTAGAAAGGGCATCGGCCACTCGATTCTCACTTCCCACCTTATACTTGATTTCAAAATCATATCCAAGCAACTTGGTCATCCATTTCTACTGGTCTTCACCCACAAACTTTTGCTCCAACAAATATTTCAAACTCTTCTGGTCTGTATGCACTACAAAGTGCTGTCCCAACAGATAGTGACGCCATTTCTGCATTGCCAACACTACAGGCAATCCCTTTCATAAATGGACTTTTTCTAAGCTTGTTCAGAGAGGACTTGGCTCATATATGCGATGGGTCTGCCTTCCTGCATCAAAACAGCTCCAATTCCCTTATCAAAAGCATCTGTTTCAATCACAAAAGGCTTGGTAAAAACTGGAACAGCCAGTACTGGTGAAGATGTCATAGTCTTTTTTAGTTTTTCAAAAGCAATCTGAGCCTCTTCCCCCCATTTAAAGTTGCCCTTCTTAAGGAGTTGTGTTAGCGCCCATGCAATCTTTCCGTAATTCTTCACAAACCTCCGATAATACTCAGTTAACCCCAAAAATCCCCAAAGTCCCTTCAAATCCTTCGGTACCAGCCACTCTAACATATCCTAAATTTTTTTGGGGTCAACTGCCACTCCTTTACCTGAAATGATGTGCCCCAAATATTCCACTTGGAGTTGTTTAAAGAAACACCTTTTCTGGTTGACATATAATTCATGAACCCTTAAGACTTCAAAAATCTGTTGAAGATGCCTATGATGAAGCTCAAGGCTTGAGCTATATATTAATATGTCATCAACGAACACAAAGGCAAACTACCTTAGAAAAAGTTTCAGCACCTTATTCATAAGGGCTTGGAAGGTTGAGGAGGCATTAGTGAGTCCGAAAGGCATGGTCTTGCTCCTGTGTTGGGGGCAAACCCAAAGGAGGCTGGAAGAGATCCTCATATTCAGCCAACAACCTTCGAGCTCGATTTGGTACTGGTAGCTATGGAGGGTGAAGCGCTGACTTGGTACGAGTGGAGGGAGGAGCTATATGGGGAGTGGGAGAATGCTGAGGGGAGCATTTAGATAGTTGGAAAGGATTTGGAATTGGGAGAGTGCTAAGTCTCTCGAACGCTTAGCTACATACATACTGTTCTCTTCTTTTTCTGCCTGAATAACACACATCACAGCAAAGGGAAGCCATATTACTCGGGTATTTCTCTTCCTGAGTTTTACTATTCAGTATTCTACCATTTCTTTGCTTACAGAAGCTTCAATATCACAAGGGTTTATGTACAAAGAACAGGCAAACCTTTATGGCTTGTATCCGAAGACATGGAAAGAGATGTTTTTCTGTCAGCAACAGAAGCCCAAGCCCACGGAAGTGTTGTATTTTCACGGAATCCTTGCTGCTAATTTTTCATTCAACCGCTACAAGATCAACAATTCCATGGGCTTGGGCTTCTGTTGCTGACATAAAAACATCTCTTTCCATGTCTTCGGATACAGGCTATAAAGGTTTGCCTGTTCTTTGTACATAAACCCTTATGATACTGAAGCTTCTGTAAGCAAAGAAATGGCAGAATACCGAATAGTAAAACTTAGGAAGAGAAATACTCGAGTAATATGGCTTCGCCTTGCTGTGATGTGTGTTATTCAGGCAGAAAAAAAAGAGAACAGTATGTATGCAGCTAAGTGTTTGAGAGACTTAGCACTCTCCCAATTCCAAATCCTTTCCAACTATCTACATGCTCCCCTCAGCATCCTCCCACTCCCCATATAGCTCCTCCCTTCTTCCCATAACAGAAAATTCAATCCATCCACCCCACCCCACTAACCTTGCCAGCTAGGCAAAGTTAGTCACATACCCCATCTCTTTCTTCCAGGTCACATACTTTCCCCCGTGTCACCAATCCCCCTTTTGTTTCTTCTTTGATAAACCTTCTCATAAGGTAAAATCATATTACTTGGGGTTCTAACAACTTGCCACCAACTAGGGAGCAGGATCATGCCATAGTATTGAAGGAAAGAGCTCAAATTCCTCACATTCATCCTTATAGGTACCCCCATTATCAGAAAACTGAAATTGAAAGGATCATAGATGAGATGATGCAGTCGGGAATTGTAAGGCCTAGTACTAGCCCTTTTTCTAGTCCAATAATTTTAGCTAAGAAACAAGATGGAGGATGGCGTTTCTATGTGGATTATAGGGCCTTGAACCAAATAACCATTCCCAATAAATTTCCTATCCCTATTATTGATGAGTTATTAGATGAGTTGCGAGGTGCACAGGTCTTTTCTAAGCTAAATTTAAAATTGGTTATCACCAGATCAGAATGAAGAAAGAAGACATCCCAAAAACAACTTTTAGAATCCATGAAGGGCATTATGAGTTGCTCGTTATGCCTTTTGGACTCAATAATGCCCCCTCAACTTTTCAAGCCCTAATGAATGAAGTGCTGAACCCCTTTTTAAGAAGGTTTGTTCTTGTGTTCTTTGATGACATATTAATATATAGCTCAAATCTTGAGCTCCATCATATGCATCTTCAGCATATTTTTGAAGTATTGAGGGATCATGAGTTATATGTCAACAAGAAGTGGTGCTGTTTTGAGCAACCTCAAGTTGAATATTTGGGGCATATCATTTCAAGCGAAGGTGTGGCAGCTGACCCCAAAAAATTCCAGGATATGGTAGATTGGCCTATACCTACTGATTTGAAGCGACTTAGAGGGTTTTTGGGGTTGATCGGGTATTATCGGAGATTCATGAAGAATTATGGAAAGGTAGCATAGGCACTCACCCAACTTCTTAAGAAGGATAATTTTCGGCGGGGAGAAGAAGCCCAAATAGCTTTTGAGAAATTAAAGAAAGCTATGACTTCTTTACCGGTGTTGGTTGTCCCCTCTTTTGACAAACCCTTTGAGATTGAAACAGATGCATCAGATAAGGGAATTGGAGCTGTTTTGATGCAAGAGGGGAGACCCGTTGCATATGAGTCAAGTTCTTTCTGAAGGTGCCCAAAGGAAGTCCATTTATGAGAGAGAATTAATGGCCATAGTGGTGGCAATGCGAAAATGGTGTCATTATTTGCAGGGACAGCATTTTGTGGTGCATACAGACCAATAGAGTCTGAAATATTTGCTGGATCAGAGATTTGTAGGTGAGGACCAGCAGAAATGGGTAGCAAAACTTCTTGGCTATGACTTTGAAATTAAATATAAAGCAGGGGACGAGAATAGGGTGGCTGATGCCCTCTCTAGAAAGCTTCAATATTCGGCTATTTCCACTATTACTATTGCTGAATGGACTGATTTAGAAGCTGAAGTTCAAGCAAATGCAAGGCTAAGGAGCATTATTCAGGATTTGTTATAAGGAAAGGATGCTCACCCAGGTTTTACATTAAAAAATGGGAGGTTGTACTATAAGGGCCGGTTGGTAATTGCCAAGAATTCAGCGAGAATCCCTCAAATACTGCAAGAATTCCATGACTCTAACACTGGGGGGGCATTTTGGGTTTTTCCGTACGTACAAGAGAATTTCAGGTTTGCTATATTGGGAAGGGATGAAATCACATATTCAGCAATATATCAAAGAGTGTAATGTTTGTCAAAGAAACAAACATCAAACTCTTTAACCGGCAGGGTTTTTGCAGCCACTTCCCATTCCCAGCAACACATGGACTAATGTCACCATGGATTTTATAGGGGGGCTGCCAAGAGAGTTGGGAATGGACACGATCATGGTAGTAGTTGACCGAATGACAAAATATGCTCACTTCTGCCCTTTGTCTCACCCATTTATTGCAAAAGAAGTGGCTGTCATGTTTGTCAAGGAAGTGGTTTGCCTTCATGGGTTTCCTAGCTCAATAGTATCAGATCGGGACCAAGTTTTTATGAGCAATTTTTGGACCGATTTATTCAGGATGGCTGGGACTAAACTGAAATATAGTTCCACGTACCATCCTCAAACCGATGGACAAAGCGGAGCGGTCAACAGGTGTTTGGAGACATATCTTCGCTGTTTCACTGGTTCTAAGCCTCGTCAGTGGCCTAAATCGCTTTCGTGAGCTGAGTATTGGTACAATACCAATTACCATGGGGCGATTCGAATGACTGCCCTCAAGGTGCTTTATGGAAGAGAACCACCTACACTTTTACGGGATTGTAAAGAATCCACAGTTGAGGAAGTTCATGTTTTAATGGAGGAAAGAAATCAAATGTTGGATGAGTTTAAATTCCAACTTGAAAGGGCTCAAAACAGAATGAAGTCTTATGCTAACCTTGAAAGAAAAGATGCTGAGTATGCAGTGGGGGATAAGGTTTACCTGAAGTTGCAGCCCTATAGGCTCAAGACACTGGCAAAAAGAATCAATCAAAAGCTAAGTGCAAGATACTAGGGGCCCTATGAAGTTATGGAAAGGATAGGGTCAGTTGCTTACAAACTAAAACTACCAGCTGATTTTAGAGTACACCCTGTTTTTCACATTTCCCTACTAAAAAAGTGTGTTTCTCAGGATGTGCAGACCCAACCACTTCTAGCTGCGCTTTCGAAGGACTGGGAGCTTCAAGTACAGCCAAAAAGCGCCCTTGCTGTCCGCAATAATTCAACTGGTCAGATTGAAGTACTGATTAAGTGGCAAACCTTACCAGACTTTGAAAATTCTTGGGAGCTGGCAGCAGACATTCAGCAGCTGTTTCCTTTTTTCCACCTTGAGGACAAGGTGGATTTTGAAGGGGGGGTGTTGTTAGGACCCCAAGTAAGGTTAATAAAAATGACATAGTCCCTGGACCTAGTAATGCTATTTTTCCTTATGCTAAGGTTTATAGTAGAAGGAATAAAATGGAAAAAAATGAGAGGAGGACAGCATGCTATCTATCCTTGGGACAATGCTTTCCGACAGTACAAATAGAATATCAAGTTACAACAGCCTTCAAGTTAAAACCCATTCCATTTACTAATAAGCACAAAAGACAAATATTACTACCAAAAAATAAACATCTAAAGAATTTTGAATATAAATAAGAAAACAAATAAATTAATATCATCATGGCATAGGTCTCTGACACTACAAATGTAACATCAAGTTACAGCAGCCTTCAAGATAAAACCCAAATCACAAGACATTTAGCAGCCCAGGCTGGATTTTATACAAGTAGTATTAGTTACACAAGTAAAAGGCAGAAGCATCATATGCCAAGAAAAAAAAGGGCTATCTATTTCTGGGTAATCAAACAGATTTTAAACAACAAAAGTTAAAACTGTTAAAATCTCTGTTCAAGGGAAGCACAACCACAAAGGTGATGTTACATTAATGGTTTCCAGTTCCATTACACATAAGAAGAACATTCAGCCAATGAAATGTAAGAACAAAAATATACTTTCTAGTGGCCAATGCCAACAATGTTACCTCCAGAATGGAATGCGTTGAGTACAGATAAGGCCACCACACTGCTGCAAAGGTCCCTAAAACAAACAACCCCAGTTTTGACACCTCAAGGAGTGGATGGTCACGCCTCAAGCATTTACCCAGCAGATGGCTGAAAAAAGCAGGGGCAAAATATGCACTCATCTGTAAAAAATACATAGCAACGATTAGGGATGCAGCTTCAGATGCAGTCATAATGTGTTTAGCTTATCAAAGTCTTGGCTGCCTAATCCATTACATCTGTTCATTATTTCTATGTTTATGGCAACTAAATACCAGAGTCCACTAAACAAGTAACATATCTCATTGTCATTTACTCATGGTAATCCTTATAAGACATTAGTCATCAATATTGGTGGTCTGGTAAATGTTAACAGATTTTATTTGATGCAAGCAAGAGTGCAGCCTAAAAGGATATCAAGATACAATTCACCAAGTACAGATTAACTAAAAATTTGTAAAAAAAGGTAGAATCAGAAGGAAAAAAGAGAGAAATTAGTCTACCGTATCAAACCAATTGATATCCCAGCTCTACTGCCAATACAACAAATAGGACAAGTAAATGAACGAAGCAACCAGCAAACAAACAGATGAAAATGCCTTGAGAGGAAAAAACATACTATAAAAATATAAACACAGACAAATTGTGAAGGAAATGAATTCTCCAAAGTGAGAATCCCTCTAAAGTGAGAAAGTGAAGAGGTTATCACCAATGAATCAATTGATGGGAACCACACACACCACGCATTTATTGACCCAAAAGGTGGAAAGTCGGAACCCTCTCACTTTCTCACTTTAAAGGGATTTCACTTTAAAGGATTCAAATCCAATTTTGAATGACATTTCCATTTTCCACCATGACAAGGTTAACCAATCATTTATGACCATTGACCATACATAGTGTATACTGTTTAGAATAGCTGGAAGTGATCAAACTAATGACCAATGTAATAGAACTATGCAATGATGAAGGAGATTAACCTGTTTATGATTTAGAGCTAGACAATAAAGAACACAAGCAACAAGATCTTTCCCAGAGAGGATAGCTGCAACAGCTCCAACAGTAAAGCCCAAACTGATGCAGTTGTACTGAAATGCAACAAATGCAACATTCAGCATTAAGGCACTACCAAATCCATGACTGAAAAATACATAAAGCGACAAAGCCATGAAACAACATAAGAATTTCTACATAAACCTGAAAGTGGCCGTGATCAATTAAGATCATACACGGGTTTAACAAAAGCATGGCAGTGTGCCATGCTAAGTCACTTTTACGGCTCCTTGAAGGTTGACTGTAATAAACAACGACAAAGTATAGGACAGCTGGAAAGAATATCAGGGCATCAGAAGACAACGCTGTCCACCTCATTAGTAGTTTTCTGCATAACTCACATTAAAAATAAATAAATAAATAAACAAATGAATTTAAAACACTCACTACCCAGAAGCAAAATTGAAAGCATTCACAATTGTAGGAATTGATAGTGTATTAAATGACAAACTATCATTTTGGTCTCTGAAAATGTACCTCATACATAATTTAGTCCCTGATTTAGATTACAGTATGATTTAATCCTTAAACTATTCAAACTAGGAATCATGCACATTACCATAATTGTTCAAGCCATATAAGGGTGCATTTGGTTTCAAAAAACAGTTTTCAGTTTTCATTATCAACTTTCCTGTTTTCCGAATTTTGTTAAGGAAATAAAATACTACAAAATCGGGTTTTCAGTGTTTCCTTTACCAAATCCAGAAAACAAGAAACCTAAAAATGAAAACTGAAAATCGTTTCCTAAAACCAAACAAAGCCTAAGCTTCTCATATAAGCCTTTGCTTAAAAAAAAAATCAATTTTTTATACTACAATATTGAAACAAACACACCCTAAATCGGGACTAAGTTGAAAGGGATTAACACTTTTAAATCACAAGGACCAAATACATTTGAAATAGATCCGTCAAATTATGAAGGAAAATGGATGAAATACTTACCCGAGATAGGACTCATGACCTCTGGAAGTGAAAAGAGCTACGGAATCCGGGTGGAAGAATCTAAGGAAAATGCCATGAACGTAACTCTGGTACGCGGTAAGCGGCGGGTAGTCGAGCCCCCAGTAGCTCAAATCATTGCTGCTGCTGTTTCGGTACCATTCTCGAATCGGGAGGCTAAGTGTGATCTCCATCCAATGCCTCTGTGCCTCATAGTCCCCAAACTTTGGAGGCTTGCCGGCACCAGAGTAAGGGTGGAGTGACACTGCCACACGAACCAACAGTGCAAATAACCCAATAGTAACAAATGTTGTTGTTCCCTTGTGAACCAACCAACGCCAACAACTGTCATCTCCATCGTCAACAACAGTAACAGTACCTTTCATCTTCTTTCCCTTCTCCATTCTAGAAATCAACCAAAATTTCACGGGGCGATGCCTAGAACTAAATACAGGGACAAAAAATGAAAATTTTCAATTAGGGAAAAGGGACCAATTAGCTATTCTTGTTATGGAAAGATCACGCACGCACGAACCACGGGCTCGGTAATGGTGGGATCCAAGGCAAACGTCACTGGAATTAACAGGAAATGGGGTATGGGTTGGATCAGAATGGTAACTAGAGAGATGAAGGGTGAATGGAGAATGCAACTGTCTCGGAGCTACAAACCTGGTTTTCGGGGCTGCGGCGTTGAGGTGGCTATGGGCGCTGGTGCAGTGTTGGTCGCCGGGAGAGGGACAGGATTTTGAACGGGGAAAACTGGACAAGGGAGGAAGAACAGTGGTTTGATTCAGCAAAAGGCGTTTCTAATTACTCTGGATATTCCTAGCTCGTGAAAATGTGTCTATTAAACTCCCACTTTAACTCTTTAACTCCCTAAAAAACTCGAGTAAACTGTTTTAAATTTGGATAAACTCGATTAGATTAAACTCACGAACTCACACTTTTTGTTAGAATTTGATCTCTTAACCAATAAAATGTGAAGTTTCTGAATAAGCATGTGAAGTTTCTGAATAAGCATTTTTAGTTAAACACTTAAAAATTAAAGTTATGATATATTGACTCAAGTTATTTTGATTTTTCATATCCCGAAGTTTTAATATGTTATATTTCATAAGATTTGTATTTGTATTTTATATTTTTTTTTACTAGTATTGGTTTCATTATAATGTTATAATTATAGTTTTAAAACTTGACCCGATAATCGATTCGATGAAGTTAATAGGTCAATGGGTCACTGGTTCAATCAGTGGATCACAGATTGAACCGGTTGAACCGTATCTTATTAAATAAATATATAAGTACAAAGCAGGAAGAACAGTGATTTGATTCGGGAAAGGTGTGTTTAATTACTTTGGATGTTTGTAATTTGTGGAGTAGAGTTAACTCTTTAATGCTTCCGAGTTAATTCACTTGAAAACTCACATATTATACTCTTTTAACTTCGGGTAAACTCATGAGTTTACATTTTTTTTTTAATAAAAATTTGGTCTCTTAAGCAATAAAATGTAGAATTTCTCAATAAGCCCTTATTGTTAGACATTCAAAAATTAAAGTTATGATATATTGACTCAAGTTATTTTAATTTTTTATATTTTAAAGTCTCAATATGTTAAATTTCATAAGATTTTTATTTGTATTTTACATTTTTTTTTACTAGTATTTGCATCGTTATAATGTTACAAACTTACAATTGAACTTTTTATATATTTTTATTTTATCATAAATTTATTTTATTACAATTATAACTAATCGATATTTTATTTTTAATATTAATTTTAAAATAAGGAAACTCTTATGAGTTTAATAATCGAGTTTACAATTCAAGTTTATCACAGTTTCACAAGTTTAGATAAGCTCACCAGTTTGATAACCTTGCATGTAGTTTCACTCAATTTTAAAATTTATAATTAAGTCTCTATACTTTACAAATATTTTCAATCAAGACCATATATTGTACAAAAGTTTTCAATTAAGTCCCTATATTATGCAAAAAAAATTAATCAAGTTCCTAAATATACATAACTTTTAAAGACTTTATTGAAAATCTGGATATAATATGGGAACTTAATTCAAAATTTTTATAAAATATTGGGACTTGATCATAAATTATTAAACTACAGAGACTTAAAATAAACTTTTTGTATAGTATAAGGACTTAATTAAAACCTTTAAATTACAGGAATCTAATTTTAAATTAAATGAAACTATAGAAACCTTTAAAGTAATTAAGCTTCTTTTTTTTAGATTTTAATGAAAGTGATCAAGAAAGTTATATTTTATATAGATAAAATATCCAAATTGGTCCTTAGATATGTATTGGGATACATTAGTCACCCAGAATTTGAAAATTTCAAATTAGGCCCTCACATTAAAAAAAAAAGGATAAATTGATTCTTCCATATAGATTCATACAATTTAAAAACACTACATGAAGTTGTTGGGAAATACTATATGTTCTATTTTTAAAATGCGGGAGACTAAATTAGGACATTCAAATTCTAAGCAATTAATTTATCCCCTTGTATATTTTTTAGGAATCAATTTGGGTATTTTGTATTTTATAAATAACTAGAAGAAAAAAGTTTGAAAAGTGAATTTATAAAAAAATTAATTATTTTTTAAGAATTATCCAAATATATGAAGAATAATTTTTTGACCAAAAAGAAGTAATTTTTACAATAAAAAAGAGTAAAATATTCCCCTTGTTATTTGTTACTCTTTCTTCGTAGAACTTTACTTAATTGTACCTTTAAAAATAAGTTTACAAAAAACACGACCATTTTTTTCTTTTCTTTATTGAAAAACAAACTGAGTCATTCGCATACATGTTATAGCACACTAGTGTTCATCACATAATACATGGTAGTAACACATCACATCAAATTACTCTTAACAAACCACCACCTAATATACATGCCTGCAAAATCATAATAGAGCATATCATAAACTATAGACATCACAGCATGCATGAACTAAAATATCATATCATATAAAATTAATAATATAGTGGAGTTCTATAAACATAATAATATAATAAATGTACCAAGCCCATCAACAAAGGTTAGGCAATACAATCATCCGAAATAAAACATACTAAAGCATGGATAACTATAATCTCAAGTACTCATCCCTCAAAAGTTAGTCCTACTACAGTGCACATAATAAATAAATAACCTTGAAAACTAATACACAAAACAAGGGCTATCTCCACTATGCTGGACACTGTTGCTCCAACCCACAACTACTTCTAAGGCCAACATCCCTAAAAAGGTGGTATGTAACCGATCACTCGAGCTATGTCATCAGGAGGAGCTAAACGCCTTATAGGTAGCACATGACCTCCTCGATGTGGATGCATAACTCCCCTTTAGCTGGTAAACTGTACATTCATCCCCTCTATCATTATTGCTAGTTAGGTAAGGGGGAAAGTCATTAGAAGAGTGCAAAGGAGGAGCACCCTCAGACAAGTTAGACTCCATGGAAATTTTGCACAAGTGCGAACAAGTAACGTAGTTAGGTCACCAAAAGCCTCCGATTTGGTCACATAAGCACTAGTATGCCCCTTAAATGGTGGGCAAAGACATTATTAGCTCTAGAACCCTCATAAAGCTTTACAGCTTGTGTTTTGAGTGTCAACAAAACAAATTTTGTTAAAATTTTCTGTAGAAAGGACTAATCCTTCAATTGAATTTTTGTAGCACTTAAACAGAACTATTCTCAATTCATATAAATTCAATTGATTATATATTTTTCATAATATCATGTTTTAACATGATTATAATCTCATTCAAAGATATTTAAAACTTAACCGGTGTGAAAAATAGTTCAGAAAATGAACGAATATATGTTAGAGACTCAAGGAAGCGCTAGCAAGCATCAAAAACCAAGCTTTCAAAAAGTATGACCCTCGTTAAGAAAGCTCAACAATCAATGAAGAAATTATTTTCTCTTGAGCAAATCGTGATCAAGATCTTCAATCTACATAAGAATCAACTTTGAAGACATTCTAAATGGTGAAAGAATTCGTATCAAGCTTAGAGTTATGCAAGCAAAATTGATACAAAGATCAAAAGCTATAAAGCAGCTTCCAAAAGCACCCATTGTTTAGAAATCATGCTAAGTTAACAGAAACAGAGGGAAAAGTATTGACAACGACATTTTATTTTTGTACTTGGTCAACATCCTCACCTTCTAGAAGAAGAAGTTCAGAAACTATGCTCAAAAAGTAAAAGTTGTTTCTGAAGGTTCATCCACAAACCATATTTGACAGCGATACAGAACTTGCAAAAGACAGTGCTGACACAACTCAGTTACTCTTCTAAAGGATAGTTCTTAGGACATAAAAAGAATATCAACACGTGTCAAGAGGAAATGAAATCAAGAGGAAATAACTACATTTGAAATCTAAGTATAAAAGGAGGAGACCTTCATACATGCAATACCTGGTGTACACGTGTTTGTAGACGAGTCCAGTACGACCTTAGGGTTCCCAGGGACCCACTCGTGTTGTTGGGAAGGCCTTCGATGCCAAGTTGACCAAGTTATGTGGTTTTATGCAGAAATCGGTGTTCTGTCACTGCTATAGCAGTCCTAGACCACTATAGCAGTCAGAGTGAGGAGTTTGGCAAATTTGGGGTATCTACCAACTGCTATATAGCGGTCGTGTGCTTTCAAATGAGGGGCACGATGGCCTGCTGACCACTATAGCTCATGTGCTTTCAGATAAGGTCACGATAGCCCAGACCTAACAGTGCCCCCAATGCGTGTACAGTGCAAAACGAAGCAATTTTGTTTAAGTGATACCCAACCCTCTATATAAACCCCCCCAGCTTGGGATTTCTTCCCTATTATCACCGAAACCTTACCCCTAAAACACCATTTCCTCCCTTTCTCTCTCAATTTAACCTCATTCCTTCTCCTTCCAAGATCAAAGGTAAGGGTTTTGTTAGTTTTTGTCATCTTCTTCCTCTCCACTACATGTTCTAGAGTATGGGCTTTGTTATTTCTCTCATTATTGTCAAGTGGGGGTGTTCCCCAAATATTGTTAGAGTAGATCTAGGGTTATCTAGAGATGCCCATAGATTATTCATAAGTTTGTTTGCTTCCATGGTAGACTAGTGTCTTTCTCACTCCCCAAAGCTCAGTTGGTGTTGACTTTATTCCTTCGTCCCTTCCAAGTGAGTGGGTTTGATCTCATAACCTTAGATTCATCATTATGAATATGTTCATCGCATGATGATTGTCAAACATTAAAATTTTAGATGAAAATATGCAATAGATATGTATTTACAAGTGATGACAAAACTGTCAAAGTTTATGATTTTGATTGTTGGCATGAAAGCCTATTTTAGAAAACCATGGGACCATTAATTGAACTTATGCATGTTATGAAAATGTTTTATATCTCATGGAACGATCATTGAGAAAAATGTATGATTTAAAGATGTTTATGAAAGTTGTCAAAGATGTATTATAGATTTATGATATCGCCATGCTTTAAGACTTGGAATTTCAGAAAAATCATTTTATTGAAATATAAAGTTGAGCTATGTTGAACAAAGTATGATTTAGTTTTATAAAGAAATATGTCATTAAGATTTCACAATTTTTATGATTAAGATCCCTCAGTGTTTTGAAGTGTGATATTAGAGTTATCTAGATTATGAAAAAATGCTAGCTTAAGATATGAATTTAGAACTTCAACTTTATGGTACCAAGAGGTACGAAATTTAGTATGATTCATAGCAACTGCCATATACATATTCTGTAAACTTGAAATTGGGATGCCTACAAGTGGGTGATCCCTTGGGCATGATTTTCACAGCCACAATTATGCTAAAGTCAAATTGTTAGAGTTATATGAATCCAGAACTCTCAATGAGTACTTAGAATTTAAGATCATTAAGATCTCACTTAGGGGCTCTTATTTGCGAGGGACTAAGCACCCACCCTCCAATTATGGATTTTGTCAAACTAGCTTAATCAGTAGAGATAAAGAGACGAACTATGAGTTAATGACAATTATTCTATTAATATTGGTATATCAAGGCTCGCCAGGGGCAAATTATCCTCATTTAGATTAGTCTGCCAAGGACACGGTTCGCCAGGAACCACAAGATTTCAAATAGAAGCTCTTGTTTGCCAGGGACTAAGCACCACTTTTCAGTTGATTTAAACAATTATTATTATTAGTGTTATTATGTGCTATTTATTATGTTCAGCATACTATTTCTCGATGCTCTACTGCACCATCAGTTAAAATGACTTTATGATTGATTATGAGTTTAAAAATGCTGGTTTATAAACCTATGAATAGAAAGTATTTTTTCTAGCTAGCTATATATGTAAATATCAAATTTTTTATGCTTGCTGCATATATATTGTATCATCATATATATTCCTCAGTTGTCCCATATGGGTGATGGATAAGAATCCACTCACTGAGTCTATTGACTCACCCCTCTCTTGTAGGTACAGCTATAGTTCAGTCACCAATCTAGTAGACACAATGGTTTCCAATGGTGGCTCTTACTTTGCAGTAAGGCTTAGAATATGATTATGTTAGATAGAGTGCTCCATTAAATGTCCAGGCAGGATCCAAACAATGCATTTAATTTCAGATGATGTATTTAATTTTAGAATTAGAAATATTTATGAGTATGTTTTTAAGGTTCAAGTATGTATTTGAAATGTAGACTATGGTTAAAGATTTATGTAATGAGCCAAATATGAATCATGATTTAGATCTCAAAGTGCTAGACCTACTTTCATGCTATGATTAAGATTTTGGAATGGATTAGCTCCGATTTTCATGAATAATAGAATCAATCAGGAAGTTTTCAGAGTTATATATTTTAAATATTTCAATTTATGAATCTCAAATATTATGCTTTAAGAGATATTTTAAAGGATGATTTAAATTTAAGTATGTTTTAAGATCAAAATCAGTTTATTTTCATACATGTAGTAGTCCACATCACCCAAGAGGCTTACATGTGGATGAGATTCTTTATGTGCCGGTCACGTTTTCAAGTCGAGTCATAACAATACATTAAGAAGACTTTTTGGACTTAAGATTTTCATAAGAGCAATGAAGCTCTTTAATACTTATTTATGAAAGTTCATTATTTCTTGTAATATATTTCTATTTAAGAAATCTCCTTTCCCATACGTAGATAACATTTTCTTCTAAGGAAGAATTTGAAAGAAGTCTTTCAAGTTTGAATGCACACACTATCTGATTTACAAAAAAAACTTAAGTGTTCTTTGTTGGAGTGAATTAACCAAAGCCAAAAATTTGTACCATGATCCTGTATTGATCATTGTGAGGTTAGCTCGAAGAAGCTAGTAAAAATACTACTTGCAATGAGAGTAAATTTGAACTGATGTTCACCAGAAATAACTTGACAAGGCTATAATATTTCATTCCTTGTACCTCTAATTATTTATTGCCACATGGAAGATAGATATTGTATATCTGATAATTTATAAATTTTTAAATATGTTTTGATTTTTATCTTTTCAAGTGACAATAAATAATTAAAGGGACAAATAAAGGGGCATTAATTGAAAATAGAATATTTTCATCAGAATTAATGAGAAGTTTTCTCCCTTCTTAGTTTTCATGATATTATATTTAAGTAATTTATATTAATTATTGATTGGTTACTTGTGGCGTAGGATGTACTAACCTTTTCCGGCCTTTCTTAGTCATGTGCAACTTGTATGGTTCCATACGCGACATTCGCATTTCACGCTTTACTTACTCAGTGTACAGGCTCGTGTTTTCAACTAAAACTTTTTCGAAAAAAAAAAAATCAGCTACAATTTCCCTACAAGTTTTTCCCTTCGAGACCATATTAAAATTTCCTGAAAGCTAAAAGATAACAACTAATAAAATTTAAATGTGACTTAAGTGTAATTAGGACTAATAATGTGTTATACAATGACAATAGATAAATGCGAATGGCCTTATTTTTAATGACCAATATAATATAAAATATTATATCATTTTCTTTTTGGTTTTCCAAGGTGAAAAGACAAATCTAGATACAATCGAGCACTTAAGTGGGCCTTCTCCCAATAATAAGCGAATCTTGGTATCAAATGCAAGTCCTTATAGTTAATGGACCGGGACCCCTTTTCACTCCCAACACCTCATTGGTTATATTGATTTCTTTAATTATGCACTTAATGTCTGTAATATTGTGAAAAAATCAAGTAATTATAAGTCAAAGGTCGTACAAAGAATATTTTTTTTTATTGCTCAAGGGTATCCCCCCGCCGATAGTCGAAAACTAACCCCTTTGAAAGCAATAATAACACTGAAACATGAATTATTTTAAAATGTAAGGACTTGTCAAAGGAAAATTAAGAGTAATTTTAATGTGAATAACACAATTTACAAATTGAGTAGTAGTGCTGGTCGAACATTATAATAGACTATATATAAAATGTATTAAATATAAACTTGAACAATTATGTGTGTGTGTGTGTGTGTGTGTGTGTGTAGATATACACATTCTCTAATAAGTGTCTATTTTCACTTATGCATATAGATTAAAGAAATGATTGAATTAGATGTTTGAAAAATTTAGGTGTATTTTACAAAATCATCCTTAACATTCTCTATCATATTTAAGCTTGGTTTCATATTGTTGTGATTTGTTGAGAGCTGCTGCCAAAAGTTGTCTTAAAAAGTCATAATAGTATTGATTAGTAAAATAATATAGAAGTTTATCTCAATAACAAGAAGCCAAAATAGATGTGTTTAGTAAATATATTATAAAGCTGCTTTCATAATTCAAGATTACTATAATAGATATAAATATTAAATATGATAATTTCTACATTTATTGTCATTAAATAAAGTAAGGCCATACTAATCTTTTAAGTTTTAAAGAGCACAAACTTGCTTTCAAAAGCAACACATGGGATTTTCTCAAAAGCACCTTAGTTTTTTTTTTTCAGTTTATCAAGCATAAAAAGTTAATTTATATGAGAGGGATATGTTATTTTTCATTTTCTTTTGCTGATTAGCTATCATAATTTAAGTAATGAAACCGTAGAAGAGATAGGAAAAGATACATAGAGATGAGAGATATAGCGAGAGAAAGTGCAAAGGAAAGGGTAGGGGAGTGGAAGTAGGTGGGAGTTAGGAGGATTGAAGATTCTCCTTTTCGTCAATATTGGAGGAGCCATGCAAATTGCAGCTATATAACGAACATGTAGCGACTTCAATAATATCGCAATGAAGGGGTTTGACATGGATTGGAGAACGCCTCTCATACAATTTTTGTGGATTTATGTCCAAATCATGGCTTTGGAAACTCTTCAACCATGCTAGGAAGGTTATCGACATTTTCATCTCATGGAAAAGGAGGAAGACTTTTCAAAACCCTTTTGCGTTTGCTAGATATGCTAATGCTAAAGAAGCCCAAGCTGTGATTTTGGACATGAATGGTGCTAAAATTTGAGGATGTAGAGTTGTAATGTCTGCAACTGAATTTAAGAGGAACCAAACGAGTGACAGGAATGTGGTAAACTATGGTGCCCAATTTGAGAAGCGAGGTGGCTATCATGGGATGGGGGTGCAAGGTGGAAAAAGTTTCAAAGAGGCTTTGGTTAACAAAAGAAATCCAAGT
This sequence comes from Dalbergia cultrata, assembly GCA_031216105.1. NCBI lineage: Eukaryota > Viridiplantae > Streptophyta > Magnoliopsida > Fabales > Fabaceae > Dalbergia > Dalbergia cultrata. The sequence continues at coordinate 48,859,254 of CM062344.1, forward strand.
TCTAGTGGGGAAGAACTGAAAGATAGCCTCAAGGTGGTAGGTAGAATAATATGTGTGAAGATGGAAACAACTTGACACACTCAAAAGTTATCTATAGGGGTGTTAGTTCTAAGATGATGGTTCAATTAGAAAGTCATGTGATTGGTGTGTCTCTTTATCCAATTGAATTAATTTATGACTCACAATTTACAATCAACATTCCCTTTCATTGAAAATGTTAGTGAATTGGGTACTGACAAAGTCTTAATTACTCTTGATTCAGAGGAGACTGTGGAGGAAATTATTTATAGTAACCCTAGAGTTTTTAGAGAATTCTTTAATGAAATTAGAAAATGGTCCATCTCGAGTGTTCCTCGTTACAAAAGGTGTGGGTGGAATGTTTTGGTATCCCTCCACATGAATAGTCTCTAGACAATCCAAGAAAGATAGGGGAGAACTAGGGTTCTATGATTTGCTTTGATTATCAAACATCAAAAGGTTTACCCTTTTCTCCTACAAGAATTTTGTTGGATACTAAACAATTCTCCTTTGTTCAAGGTAATGCATGTTTCTCAATAAATGGGGTTGGCTTCGATGTTTTTGTCAAAGAGTCTAGTAAGGAATTTAGTTTATGGCCCACTTGAGTATTTCCTCAAGTCCAAAAGCATAGAGGTGGTGTAAGGAAACTAATCAATTTTTGGGAAGAGGAGGAATCCAGTTATTCTCTTGAGGAAGAAGAGATTAATGATCAGGGAAATGCTTTGGAAAATGAGGAGGAAATTCATGAAGGATTATTTGAAAATAATGGGGTTGTTATGAAGGATCAATTTTCACTTACCAATAATGGTTTTGATATTGATAAAAAAAATTAAACCAAGAAATGGAAGCAAAAGGGTCAAGAACAGTTAGCTTAGAAGATGATAGAATGATTGATGAGATTATTACTGATTTGGGCCTGATTAATAAAAGGTCACAAAAACAGATTTGGAACCTGGGCTCCTTCTTACTTTGTCTAACAACCTAACTGGGCTGAGTGTCATAAAAAAAATAAAATTTTAAAAATGAACATTCAATAGCATAGGAAGGAATAAGTACCTTTTAATGTTATTAAAAGATTTTAACAACATTTTTTTGTTGAAAATTTTCTAAACGTTAAACACAATGTAGTGATATAAAAGGCATTTATATAATTTATGAGGCAATTTAATTTCCTTCAATGTCTTATTCCATGTATAATTACTATTTTGTCTAGCATTTAACAACGGTTCCCCCCCCCCCCATGAAATACACCTATTAATAATCTAGATCTGTTTCTCGCCACCAAACACCGTGCAAGAATTCTTTTTTCCCTTCATTAATTTTGCTTAGTCACCCAAAAGATTTCATATATTCTATCCCAACGTTAGATAGAATAATATTTTTCAAAAACTATAAAAGGTTTTTAATATCTATCCTAACCAATATTTCTTTATGTGGGATCCAGCAGTTAGGTCCCACTATTGAAAATTTGAAGTCATAACGTGGAGAAAAGGAATTTTTCCACGCATTAACAGTAAATCACTATATGCATGAAGACTTCGGTACTGAGGAGAGTTTTTTCAACAAGTGAACAATGAAATTTACTGTGCACTTGTGTTAGGTGCCGTGAAATGCAGATCGCGTTCATACGCAGTGAACCTCTATAAATAGAGGCATTCGAAGCAGCAGAAGACATAACAACGAAGCAGCAAAAAACAAGAGCTGCAAGTGAGAGAGAGAGAGTTATTCTCTGAGAGTGAGAGAGAAAAATAGAGAGTGTGAGTAAATCTCTAAGAGTGTAGGGTGTGGGTATATACACTGGGAATATTTTTGGATATCATCTCTATTGCTCCATGGTACTGCAAAATTGTAGTGTTTGAATAGGAGGGTTCTCACTGGGATACACTATATTTACCTCTTGAGTTGGAGAGTGTGGAAAGGATATTTTGTAATTATCCTGAATATAGTGGAATATTTTCGGAGTTTGTCCCGTGGTTTTTCCTCCGATATTTGGGGGTTTCCACGTTAAAAATTCAGTGTGCAAATTTCTTGATACTGGTGTGAATAGTAAAGAGCGGGCCCACGTGAATAGTGACCAGTGGCTCCACTGTAGAAAAATTTACTATTCATCCTTATTCATATTTTCGCTGCGCTGCGCCGATTGGTAGATTTAATTCTATCAGATTTAGTTTTGGTACTCATTGCCACACATTGGCAACATTTAATTACACTGTGAATCAGTCTCTGAGCCCAACAAGTGGTATCAGAGCTTTGGTACGGTGAGATTTATTCTTAGTATGCTCTGTGGTTGCAGTTTAATTTGATCTTCCACATCAGAAAAGAATTTCTCCCTGGTACTTGAAGAGCCACTTGGTGTCAGAAGTGGAATAGAGCTCAGGATTGTGCTGTGTAAATTAAATGGAAGAGAATATAGGTACCATGATCAAGTTAACAGCAGCAAATTACTCCATCTGGAAGCCAAAAATGGAGGATATACTTTTCTATAAGGATTTATATGATCCTGTAGAGAAGGGAGATGCAAGGCCAGCAGAAGTGTCTGAAGAAAATTGGAAAAAGATACACCGGAAGGCCATTGGGTTAATTAGGCAGTGGGTGGATATTAGTGTATTCCACCATGTGGCCACAGAGACGAATGCACATACTCTGTGGAAGAAGTTAGAAGATCTCTATGAGAGAAAGACTGCACAGAATAAAGCTTTCGCAATCAGAAAGCTGGTGAATCTCAAGTACAGAGATGGAAAGTCTGTTGCTGAGCACTTGAGTGACTTCCAAAATATGGTGAATCAGTTAAGCACCATGCAGATAGTGCTGGATGATGAGTTACAGGCACTATTACTTTTGAGTTCTTTGCCGAATAGCTAGGAGACCTTGGTGGTATCACTAAGCAACTCTGCTTCAAGTGGAAAACTGCCTTTAGTCCAAGTCAAAGACAGTATGTTCAATGAAGAAACCAGAAGAAAAGACTTGGTGGGAATTGATAATTCCCAGGCCCTTGTCACAGAATAGGGGGATAAGCAAGAGCAGAGGGCGGTCCAGAAAACCAAAGGATCGATCGCAGTCCCAGTCAAGAAGAAGGTTTAAATGTTACCATTGTGGCGAAGAAGGACACATCAAAAGGAATTGTAAGGCTTGGAAGAAAGAGGCAATAAAAATCGGAGAAGTCAGGACGCGGTTGATGATGAAAATACTACAACCCCTGTGATAAATGGGGAAGTGGTGGTGCTTTCTTTTGTAAATGAAGAATGTAATGTTGCAGATTCATGTGTTGAATGGGTCGTTGACTCAGCGGCTTCGTATCATGCCACTCCCAACAAGGAATTTTTTACTTTGTACAAAGAATGAGACTTTGGCAAAGTGAATATGGGTAATAAAAGTAATTCTGACATTGTGGGGATTGGTGATTGTGCATTCAAACAAATATAGGATGTACACTGACATTGAAGAACGTGCGACATGTGCCGGATTTACGTCTGAATCTGATCTCCGTGCATGCTCTGGATCTAGCCGGATATCACAATAACTTTGGTGATGGCAAGTGGAAGCTCTCCAAAGGTTCAATGGTGATTGCCAGAGGAGAAGCATACAACACTTTGTATAAGACTCAAGTTAAGCAGATCGGAGGGTTGAATGCAGTTGAAGACGATGCTTCACCAAATTTGTGGCATAAAAGACTGGCTCATATGAGTGAAAAAGGATTGTAGATTTTGGCTCGGAAATCCCTCATTCCTTATGCCAAAGGCACAAAGTTAAATCCTTGTGATCATTGTTTATTTGGCAAGCATCATAGAGTATCTTTCAGCAAAAGGTTGAAGTTGAAAAAAAATATTTTGGATATGGTTTACTCTGATGTATACGGTCCCATGGAGGTGGAGACTCTGGGTGGTAGCAGATATTTTGTGACGTTTATTGATGATGCCTCACGGAAAGTGTGGGTATTTCCTAAAGAGGAAGGACCAGGTGTTTCAATACTTCAAGAGATTTCATGCCATGGTGGAGAGAGAAACTGGGAAACCTTTGAAGTGTCTTCGCAGTGACAATGGGGTAGAGTACACTTCTCATGAATTCAAGAACTATTGCTCTGAACATGGCATCAGGCATGAGAAGACAGTTCCTGGCACCCCACAGCATAATGGTGTAGCCGAAAGAATCAACAGAACCATTATGGAGAAAGTCAGATGTATGTTGAGAATGGCTAAGCTGCCTAAGCCATTCTGGGGTGAAGCTGTTCAAATGGCGTGCTACTTGATTAACAGATCTCCGTCTGTTCCTTTGGGCTTTGACATTCCAGAGAGAGTATGGTCCGGACATGATGTTAGTTACTCTCATTTGAAGGTGTTTGGATGCAAAGCCTTTGCTCACGTAAGTAAGGAGCAGAGACAGAAGCTTGATGATAGAGCCATTCCTTGCATATTTATGGGATATGGAGATGAGAAATTTGGCTATAGGCTATGGGATCCGGAAAAGAAGAAGATTATTAGAAGCAGAGACGTAGTGTTTCATGAGCAAGAAACTATGTTGGATTCATTGCTCCGCAGAAAACCGATGAAGCCGGGTCAGAAGGTTGATTTTACACCAGTCTCTTTTCCTAAAGAAAATGCCACAGCAGGGGGAGAGGTGCAAGATCATGGGGTTGATGATGAGCCAGCAATTGATGATGATGGAGATGGAGGAGGTGTTGAGCAGGGGGAGCAAGCTCAAACACCACAGCTTAGAAGATCTAATAGAGTGTCATAACCATCCAAGAAGTACCCCAGATCGGAGTATATCCTTCTCACTAATGAGGGGGAGCCGGAGAGTTTTGAAGAAGTTCAGACTCATAAGGATAAAGTTCAGTGGATCAAAGCCATGCAAGAAGAGATGAATTCCTTGCAGAAGAACAATACTTATGAGCTGGTAGAACTCCCTGAAGGCAAGAAAGCCTTGAAGAACAAATGGGTGTTCAAGCTGAAGAAAGATGGCAACAAGCTAGTGAAGTATAAGGCTCGCTTGGTTGTAAAAGGCTTTGGTCAAAAGCGAGGGATAGATTTTGATGAGATTTTCTCTCCAGTTGTCAAAATGAGTTCTATTCGAGTGATTCTCGGATTAACGGCTAGCTTGGATTTGGAGCTTGAGCAGTCAGACGTGAAGACGGCGTTTCTCCATGGTGATTTGGAGGAAGTTGGAAAGGAGCTGATGGTTTGGATCAGCTGGTTTAGATCAAGTATGAATGACATGGTGTTTGTTGGATCCATGTGATGGGTCCCTTGTGTTGAAAGTCTTCCTGGCAAAGTGGAGACCAGGTGGCGTGTCCCGAATATCGGCGGTACAAGTGAAAAGAGTATGTTTAGCCAGTGACGAGGCTTGTGGATGATGCTCTTGTGTTAGCACCATTAAATGCTTGAGAAATGCAAGGTTATTGCACGAAGAAAGTTGTAGCACGAGATAAGCTTTAACTTTGTGCCAAGTTGATCGACATGGATCCTAGATAATTGTTCCCAGGTTATTTCCCCATTGGCTGGAGGGGGAGAATTGTGGGATCCAGCCGTTGGGTCCCACTATTGAAAATTTGAACCCATAACGTGGAGAAAAGGAATTTTTCCACGCATGAACAGTAAATCACTATTCATGCATGAAGACTTCGATACTGAGGAGAGTTTTTTCAACAAGTGAACAGTGAAATTTACTGTGCCTTGTGTTAGGTGCCGTGAAATGCAGATCGCGTTCATACGCAGTGAACCTCTATAAATAGAGGCATTCAAAGCAGCAGAAGACATAACAACGAAGCAACAAAAAACAAGAGCTGCAAGTGAGAGAGAGAGTTATTCTCTGAGAGTGAGAGAGAAAAATAGAGAGTGTGAGTAAATCCCTAAGAGTGTAGGGTGTGGGTATATACACTGGGAATATTTTTGGGTATCATCTCTATTGCTCCTTGGTACTGCAAAATTGTAGTGTTTGAATAGGAGGGTTCTCACTGGGATACACTATATTTACCTCTTGAGTTGGAGAGTGTGGAAAGGATATTTTGTAATTATCCTGAATATAGTGGAATATTTTCGGAGTTTGTCCCGTGGTTTTTCCTCCGGTATTTGGGGGTTTCCACGTTAAAAATTCAGTGTGCAAATTTCTTGATACTGGTGTGAATAGTATTATTTATGAATAGTACTATTTGGGAATAGTGACAGTGGGCACCAGTGGACTCCATTGTAGAAAATTTACTATTCATCCTGATTCATATTTTCGCTGCGCTGCGCCGATTGATAAATTTAATTCTATCAGATTTAGTTTTGGTACTCATTGCCACACATTGGCAACATTTAATTACACTGTGAATCAGTCTCTGAGCCCAACACTTTAGTCTCCACCTCCCGCAATCACTTTAACCGGCTAATATATGCTTCATGTTTTCCATAGTTTAGACAATTTGAAATAACTAGCATGTTCTAATTTTTATTTTGTATGTTATTTCCATTTTGATTTTTCTGCAAAAGAATACAAGATTACATGTATTTATCTTCAAATAATCATTCTTGTCCCAACTTATTAGTGATCGTGATATGCTATATAAATACCCTGAGAGGCAGTAAATGACGGTGAACAGCAGATAGACTTATCCCCTTGAGCACACAAATACCTCCTACATCGCAATCTTATTTTATGTCATCCAACGCTAAGAACGGTTATTAGTTGAGTATAAGCAACAAGGTTGTCTTTTTTCTGCTCTATACAAACCAACAAATGTGATATTTTTGTGCAGGTAAATGCGGTATCCTTTGGGTATATATATTACAATTTTTTTATCTTTATGAATCCTTTGTAGGTTGATTTTTTTTTTTATGTAGTTAATTGTTTTTCTAGTAAAGTATCAATTATTGAAAAAAAATATTTACTTCAGAATTCACACAAAATGCAATAAAATTAGTGGCACATTCTTAGCTAATATTAGTATTCATACAATATTGTATTATGGGTGTAAGTGAATCAGTGATCAAGTCAATTGATGTGAAACGAACCAATAAAATTGGTTCGTCTCATCAAGTAGAAAACCAATTAAAAGTGACAATAATTGCTTCAATCATTGAACTTCATTAATTTAAACCCAATTGATGACCCCACTTGATCATATATATATATAAAAAAAAAGTTTTGTTATATATAATATATGTGGTTAATAAGTTGTATTTTAGTTATGTATATTGATAATGTTGAGTATGAATATTTATATGAAAGGAATAAAACTTTAAGATTTTAAATGTTTGTGATTTTTCTTCTTTTTTTCACATTTTAATTGAATTGAATATAAAATAAAAATAATCAGGTAATATGATTATATAGAAGAATTTGTCATATAAAATTTCTGAATCTAAATTAAATCAAATTAATTAAAATTAACTGGTTTGAATTCTTTATTTCCCAAACTAAAATCAATCCAACCTGATTATTCCCCTACTCATGTGTGCTTCTGGTTTTCCGTTTGTACTCATCACCCAATATATCATTGCTAAAATGAAAATTCAAGTCTCATTCTCACTAGTATTAATTGTAGTCATGCCTCTCTCAAAAATTAGTGGATCAAACATTTTCGTATTTTTATTGTTGTAATCAAGCCCTCCTAAAAAATTATTGGATCAAACAGCAAACTTACATAATATGTATATTTAAGTGAATACATATTAACATTGTTGATATACTTACATCATTTATAAATTTTAATAGAATATAATTTTAGTCAATTCAACCGTTAGATTGTAATTACACATACCATATTAACTATATATCTATGTCAAATTTTAAAACAATCAAACATTATTAAATAGTTCTTACTTTCAAACATTTAAAAAGTGTTTATTGTGTTGACTCAAATATACATAAAAATGTATCTAATATTTTGGATTAATGTGAAATTTTACATTCATGATGTATAATATACTAGTTTTTAACCCGTGCGATGCACGACATTTTATATTTATAAATTGTTAAAAAACTAATAAAAAATATATTAGAAAATTGGATTAAATTGAATTATAATATATTAATTTTTCAATTTATTCTAAAAGTAATTTAGCAAGGTTGATCTTTTTGAGATAAATATGGTTTTTAAGATAAATAATTTACCAAAATGTTATATATATGTGTGTGTGTGTGTGTGTTATAACCTACAACTAATTTTAATTGAGCATAAATCAATAATGCTTATATTGTAACAAAATTATTATCCATGTAATGTACATCTTTGTTATCACTCATGTAATATATGAATTTTGTATTATCCAATAATAATAACAATAATGAAACTATTCTATAATTAATTTCTTTTGTCATTGTCAATAATTATATGGTACACTAATTGTTACCCATGCAATTTATATGTTTACATTACCCGTGCAAGATAAATTAATCATTACATGAGAAATATATGTTTGATATCATCACCTATTTAAATTATGAGATAAGATAACCAATGAATAATTTTTTACCTTTTAATTAGATTTTGAATTATTTTCATATTACAATAAATTAAATTCTGATAGGTAATTTGGTTTCTTAAACATCTAGCTAGAGATTCAATTTTTAGCAGTGTAAATGTAAAGAGTCTCATAATTTATAATTAAATTAGCAATTTATATGAATAAAATAAATTTATAATGATAAAAGAAAGTAAATATTAAACAATAAAATTGGAAAGAAGTGAAGAATAAAAGCCCAATCGAGACATTTTTTGAAAGTACAATGTTAATTAAAAATTAAAGAAATATATGCCTAGTGATGTGCATGGAAAGGGACTCGTGGCTAAAGGTTTAACTAAGCTTCCACCTTGAATGGATTAGTGACTTTTGTTGACATTGGATACCCTGAGAATAAAAAAATATAGTAATTTGTATATAAACTAAAAATCAAATCAATCATGATTGAATCCAATCAAGTAAAAAAAATCAATAGTCATCAAATCCAAACAAATTTGAAAAGATCCATTCAATTCTCACTAAATCCAATCAAATTTAAAAAATTTCATTAAAAAAAATGTATTCTTTTCTACCTGAAATCTAATAAGAACTAATAATAGAATAATTGAGAAAACCAATAAAATTTTAAAAATAATGGATGAAACGTGTTAATTAAAAAATACTTACTAATCAAAGAGTCTTACAGATAAAAAAGGCGTTGCGAGTTGATATTTATGTGGAAGACTTTAATTTGCCAAGAAGAAATTTATTGATGATAATAGTAACCCACATTTTGCTATTGTTTCCAAAGTTGTCAAGTTATAATACATGCTCTTGATTCTACAAAATGTCACTGCAATCTATTATCCAAAAATCATATTATTATATTTTTAGAGAAAAATAACAAATGAAAAAAAAAGCAAATTCAAAAATTTGACATATTAAACAACAAATGACCGATAACATTGAAATATTTCATCAAAGACCAAAAACAAATAGAGAGAAGGTTTATTGAAAAAAGATGACGAATGACGATTTTATAAAAGAATAAACGAATTTGGACATTAAAAAAAAGAAAAAAAAGTATGAGCATCGATCAAGTCAAAAGATGAAATTGAAATAGAACCTCTTGCAGTGTTCAATAGATTAGGATGAATAAAATGAAAATTTTTCTCGACAAAGGATCGTTGACATTGGGAGCAAGAAAGCAATGTAAAACTAAAATGACATGGCCAATCACAAAAATTATTGGGAAATATTTATAATATATTTTTAATTTATATTTCAAAAAAATAAGAATAAACAAAAACATTCAAACCATTTAAATCCGATTGAAATTCATTTATTACAAATTAATAGATTGATTTTATGCATTTATATTCTATTCAAATTTGATTTATATATAGAGAAAAAAATATGATTAGTTAGTTCAAAAAAGTTACATAAAAAATAAATAAATCATCATATACATTTATTTTGTTAGATGCAAATAAATATGTATTGATTTGAAAATCATTTTGAATTCAAAATTTGAATTTTATACCTGATTATATAAGCCAAAAAAATATTTATATGTTTTAATAAGTGAGAATAAATTTTAAAAAAATTGATAGGCATTAAATTAAGAATAAAAATTGTTAAAAATAATAATAATAATAATGTTCAACGATTGAGGTTCGTAAATAATTGTATAAATTAATTTAGAATGAAATTATATATATTATTGAGATCACAATCATATATTAATTGAGATTTGAATTATTTATTTAGATTTAATCATTTATAGTACATTGAATGAAATGATTTTTTAAACTAAATCAAATATTTTTGTTTAGAAATTTTGGATGGAAAAATGAGTTAAGGATGAATTGTCATGTGACATTTTCCTTATTTAGATAAAATCCCTTTTATATAAATATATTGATCGATGAGTTTTCATTTCAACCATATGTTTTATGAAAAAATTTAAAATAATTTTTTTAAAGTGTAAGATATATGTCAAGTTTTATCTCGATATCAATGAATATTTTTTCACATTCAGAATGTGTTTTGGTTAAAGAGAAAAAATAATATATATATATATATATATATGCGCGTGTGCGTATTCAACTATTTGGAACATATTAAACACTTTCGCCTTTATAAAACAAAATTTGGTAACCACTAATGAAACCATTTTTTATTTTTGTTTCTCTTTTCATCAGATTTTATAGAAGAAGAATCCACGTGGCTTTCCTCTCTAAATCCCCTAATAAGAAGGTTCTATTCATAATGGGCTCAACTGGCACCGGGAAAAGCAAACTTTCTATCAGCCTTGGCAGCCTCTGAAATCATCAACTCTGACAAAATCCAAGTATACAAGGGCCTAGACATTTTGGTGAACAAGACACCCGAGTCTGAACGTCGCGGAGTTCCTCATCACTTGCTAGGCTTCATCAACAACCCTGAATACAACTACGCTGCTGATGAATTTTGCAAGGATGCACTTGATGCTATTGATCTGTTTCTTGAAAATAGACACCCACCCATTATTGTTGGGGGATCAAATAATTACCTAAAGGCACTAGTGGAGGACCCCAAGAATGAATTTCGTACCAAATATGAATGCTGCTTCATTTGGCTTCATGTGTCTTTGGATGTGTTATTTCAATATTTAGGCAAAAGGGTTGACCAAATGCTGGATGCAGGGCCCGTGGATGAGATCCGAGAAGCTTTTGACCCTACAGCAGACTACTTCCTTGGGATTAGAAGGGCCATTGGTGTTCCTGAATTTGATCAATATATTCAAGTAGATAGAGGAACAAGAGTGATGAGGCTTATAAGGAAAAGGTGCTACAAGATGCCATTTGGAGAACCTAAGTGAACACTTATAAGTTGGCTGAAGCACAACTAAGGAAGATCCAAAACCTGAATGATGAGCTTGGATGGGGGTTGAAAATGATTGATTCTACAAAAGTGTTTAAGGCTATTATAAGGGAAGAAAACTATATGCATTTGTACCAAGAGATTGTGTTACCAAGCACGGATATAGTTGAAAAGTTTCTGAAAAAGACAAATACGAAGGGTGTGGTATGATGGCAGGTTGTGAAAATGGTGAACATGCAACAAGTTGAGATTATAAATTGAGCTGCTTTCCTCTTGAAGTGTAGCGCACTTTGATACAAAGAGAGGAGAGATAGAGGAACTATATTGAGAGTTCTACTTTCTTTTTTCTTCTCCTAAATAATGTTCTCCTTTATGAGGGCATTCCTCTAGATCAAGAATGAATGCTTTATGTATACAAAAAAACATATAATTTACTATATTTGCTAAAGTTACTTCTAAAGTTTCTTACTAAGAGTTTTACATTATTAATTAATAGTATAGTCCCTCGTGCGACATATGAATATATTGAACGATTGAAAATAAAAAATAAATTTATGTGAAAATTTATTAATTTAGTTTGACGTAATGTTATAACCATAAAAATGTTTTAATTTTTTTTGAAAAAAAATATTTATCATCTGTTTGTTCAAAATTTTGTTTATACAAAAATTAAATAGGTATATAGTTGAAGTGTCATAAGATAAAAGAAATCAATAACCAACGAAATTTTTTATATTTTATTATCCATGTTTTAATTGTCTAACATTTTCACTCTCTATCCTCGTTCACTATAAAATTGTGTAACCTTTGTCCTCCTAATGTGATGCACGAATTGATTAAATGATCCAGAAATGAGTGGATTCATATAACAAATATCTTGAATAAGGTTGACACCACTTTGTAATTATAAGATGGTTTGAAAACATATTTTGAAATTGCTCCACTTTATAATCATAAGATAGTATGAAAAAATCTTTTGAAATTGCTCATCATTTTTTTCTTCAAGCCATTAAATCTATAGAAATTTTATTTATGAAAGTGCATATGATTTAACCTTCTAATATTTGAAGTATGCAATCTAATAAATATAGTTATAATAAATAGACAGACAATTGGACTGTCGTAAGATTGCAAAAATTAATTAAGAAAACTATAGATTGTTTATATTTTAGTAAGGATATTAAAAAATTATTTAAATTGATAATAATCACCTAAACTTTTATAATTTGATTGTAGTTTATAAAATTTGCGTAGCGTTCTCGCTTTCCATCCCTATTCCATATAATTAGTTAAAGAAGTAACTAATGTAAATAAAATGAAACTACAAACTAACCTATAATTATAAGTTGATTAAGAAAAGATATAAGTTTATTTCATGCATGTTTAAAACAAAATATTGAGCTTGCTAACATCCACATGATATATATATATATATATATATATATATATATATATATATATATATATATATATATATATATATATATATATATATATATATATATATATATATATATATATATATATATATTAAAATAATTAATAAGACTTTCAAGTTGTAAGATTTATTAAAAAATTATTTGTTGTAAGTTTTAAAACGTATAAACATAATTTATTAATTAAAATTTAGCATAAATTGATAATAGCAATAAGATTTGTAAATCATTATCTATGTAATTTACATGTTTGGCATACGACATGCGAAGTATATATATATTTGATATCATCGATTCGAGGCGCATCAATATTAGCAAATAGCTATTCGTCCATGACCACTATTTCTATTGTAGATCTTTTGTTAAATACAAAATTGAAAAGCTTCCAAAGCCTTATAATCATAACCTTAATTATCTATACATTAAAATAATAATAATAATAACAAAAAGATTGTCTAGACATTAATAAATGTTTTTGACTAAATCAAACATGTGAATCATGCCTGTGCAATGGTATTGCACAATAACAAAATAATGCAGGCAATGCACTTATAGCGGATTAGACTTCTAGAGAATGTCCTTAAGAATCTGAATGGATAACCGGTCTTTTATGTCTTTTAAATGTCCTGCTTGGCATTCATAAGGTTATAGTAATAATTGTGAAGTCCATTATTTCTTATAATCTGTCTAGACTCCATTCAAGCGTTTTGCATTCAACTCACAAGGTGATAGAGTTTCCTTTGTTCCATCACCCTAAGCTGACTGGATTTTCTCTTATGCTTCTGCCATTCCCGTGTTGCATATCGGAGCCTAGTCTGCCCTGATACCATGCTGAAATGTGTGGTCAATCTGTGTTGTATTCTATCACCAGTAATACATTTCTATACAAGTATTAGAGTCACAATCTGCCTATGACTACGCTGCAGCATCGTGCCCAAAATATTGGATTACATATAAAGATTCTATTATGAGATATGTACAAATAGTTGTCTAAATTACAGCCGCGAATATCTAACCATATCTCCTAATTGACAAATTGGATCAGTGGGTGATATGAGCATATATGCTGCGTATGTTGTATATCTCGTATTAGTTTGTTCCATCTTTTAAGCAAGGTTATGAAAATCGGACTGGATATCGGTCAGTGCAAGGGCTCAGAGATTCAGAGGTTCAACCGGTTCAATCGGGGTCCAACCAAAATATAACTAATATAAAATAAACATTATTCATCTCATAGATAACTAAAAATCAAATTAGACATCAACAAAACCCATAAAATATATAATTCATCTCTTAATCAAAATAAACATTATCTATATGGATCAAATCTCTCAAGTTACTAATTCTCATATCAGAAAAGGAAAAGAATTAGTAAAAATGAGATTTTAGGCTTTTTTTTTAAAAGAAAAAAACTCAAAATAATGTCATTTTTATCTTTTTTATAAAAAAAAAAAAACTATTTGGCCTTGTCGGGCCAATTTGCCCAGTTTTCTAGTTCTCGACCAGTTCAAAGTGGTTTTTAACCAGTTTTTTCTCAGCCAGCTTTAAGAGTTAAGCTGGACTAGAAAGCGGGCCAGTTCCTAATCCAACAGGTCCGACCAGTCAATCCGATCCGGTTTTCAGAACATTGCTTTTAAGATGAAAAATGTACATGAATTGAGATTTTATGAAACAATTTACTATGAGTCAAGTCGTTTGCCATTAATGGAGGATCATACTCCTTTAAACTTGTTGCATTCTCTTCAAAGATGGTAGGATTTGGGGCACATGGATTGGTGGCTTCGACAAATTTATTTTTTAAAGGATTTCTTTTCAAATATGTTTCGATTGAGTTTGTTCAATCTTTTAAGATGAAAAATGTACGTGAATCAAGATTTGATGGAACAATTTGCTACGAGTTAAGTCATTCGCCATTAATGGAGGTTCATACTCCTTTGAACTAGTTGCATTCTCCAAAGACGGTAAGGTTTGGGGCACGTAGATTGGCAGGTTTGGCAAATAACTCCACGGAATACTACCAAGCCTACAGTTGCAGGAACCAGAATGGGTTGAAGATATTCTTCACATCTTCTCCCTTTTGTTTAACAAATCATTGGCAAAAGGAGCACAATATAATAATTGTTTAGAGTTTCATGTGCGAGAGATGAAGCCTCACATTGGTGAGAATGAACAAAATGAGTAATACATAATATGGGTGGATCCATATACCAATTATTCTAAGATTCTGGGTCAAGATGTTCTCTCACTTAGCCCATTGTTTGCATTGGACATCCCCTATTGTGTTGGGTCTCACACTTGAGGGATTGAGAATTGACTAAGTGAGTAGTATATAATATGGGATGATCCATAGACCAATTATAAAGGCTATGTGCTCCACGTCATTAACTGGATCTCTCCCTTTGTTATAATGGTTGATGAAAATGGAGTGGGTGGTCATTTTCTTCATTAGCTTGAAGCTGAGGTCAGAAATAGCTTTGTGAAAAGAAGGGAGCTCATCACTATCAATTGGCTAACCCAATATAGTTGCTACGTCCAACAGTGTGGGTGTCATCATGCCAAAGGAAAGAGATGATGTTGGTAGCTTTATTCCAGAAGCTCATTACAACAACTCGCTTCATTCACTCGATGTAAGGAATGGTTGGTCTCGGCTGTGTGCAAATATCAAAAGCACAATTGGCAATGACATACCAATCTGAGTGAGGGGTAGCTCGATGTCATCAAGCGTCACCAAAGACTCCATAAGAAGTGATCTTTTCCCATGGTCTCTTAGATAGCGTTTATCTACTGTCCTAAAATAGGAAATACTGAGACAGTAAAAATGAAGAGATAAAAAAATCTTATCTCTGTATCATATTTGGTAGTGGAATATAAGACATAATAACCGTCTCCATATTGTATTTAACAACACGGGGACAGTACAAGAAATACATAATAAAAGACATATGTATCCTTGTTGGATCGCTATTGACCATTGCCATTGAGCGACGTTGACCGTCGTCAGCCAGCCATTGATCACCATTGACAATCGTTGACCACCGTCGACCGTTGACTTCTATTGACTAGCTATTGACCATCGCTGGCTGGCCGTTGACCGGCACTACAGACTGTTGACCGACATTGACTTTTCATTGATCGGCCGTTGACTAACAACTTGACCACCACCAGAGGTTGCAACCTAAGGGGTATTATTGGAAAAAAAATTATTAAATTTATGTCTCTGTGTCCTGTCTCCATTGTTTCCACTTTTTGGAGAAACAGAAATACAGAAAATTTGTCTTTGGGATAGAAAAATTTTGTCCCCATATCCCGTCTCCACCACCAAACATGATACTGAGACACATTGTCCCTATATTTGTGTGTTAGGACACAAAACAAACGTAGCCTTAAGGTCGATTGCAACATGAACATACAGTTCTCATCATCATAGATCGTCAAGGTGGAGGGGTTTGGAGTTTTTAGTTGAGGCAACGTCAATGGAGAATCATTCCTAGAGGAAGATGAAGACAAAGAGGGGGGCGTCAGACAATGGATTGGTGCAAGAAGAATAGCTAGGGATTTGGGAGTTAGAGGAAGATAAACAAGAAGTCATAGTGTTTTGGGTTGCTAAAAGAAGGAAATCGATGTTTACAAGGAAAAAAGAGCATAAGAAAGTCATAAGATTGCAGAAAGAATGAAGAGAGAGATAAGATGAAATTGTACGGGGGAAAAGATTGGTAAAGGTAAAATGTTCAACCTTGTTGGCTGAAGTATTTATAACTAATAGAATAGTCATTGTAAATATTTATTGAACCACTAACGGGAAATGAAATTACCTGAAAGGATTAATTCCATAGTTATTGGTGAATTATTCCAATAAAAGGAGATGCAAGGGTTAGTTTATATTGTGGGGATCACGTTGCATTGTCTTGGTCGTCTCTTACCGTCTCAGCTAATATAATGCAAGAGGGATAATACGTTGCCACCAAAATTATTTTGGAATTAATTATGCCCAAGAATTAGTCCTTATGTAATTCATGTTAGCTGAGAAGAAGGAAAATCGAGAATATGTAGCCGATTGAACCGTATTAGCTGGAGTTAATGCTCATTTTAGTCCCTGACTTTTCACTCATGAGTCATTTTAGTCCCTGACTTTTAAAATGAGTCAAATCAGTCCCCAACATTACAAAATGTGAGTCAAATTAGTCCCTTATTTCACTTTTATTTAACATTTTATCAATTAGATGATTATATGTAACATTAAGTTATATATTATTATACTATGTGTCATCTAAAGTAAAATGAAGTTTAAAATAATTTATTTTGGTATCTAAAATTGTACAAAATGAGTCAATTTAAAATGTATAATGAATATTTAAATGACTTATTTTGTATAATTTTAAATATTAAAATAAGTCATTTTAAAATATATTCTACTTTAGATGATATATGGTATGTCAAGGTATCACTTAATGTTATTAATCATCATTTAATTAATAGAAAATTAACTACAATTGGGGTAAAGGACTAAAATGACTCATATTTTGTAATGTTAGGGACTAATTTGACTCATTTTAAAAGTCAGGGATTAAAATAACTCAATAATAAAAAGTGAGGGACTAAAATGAACATTAACTCGTATTAGCTGAGAGAAAGCTTTAGTCGAGGATTATGAGAACAAATCAGTAAGGTCACGTGTTGCATTCTTTGGAGTAGGAAACTATTGCAAATAGGAGACTATTAACAAGAATGAACATGGGGAAACTAAATAAATTTTCCAAAACCCACCATTTGTAGAGGTCATTGACCAAATCAACACTTTACATATTTTCCTTGTATCTTTTAACTTTAGCTTTAGTTTGTAGACTTAGTTTCCTTTTTAACTCCGGAATTCTTCTTAGCAACTTGTTAATTATCGTGTAGTTGGCAATGTCTATTGTAAATATTTCTCGAGTGTAACAATAGAATTATCCGATTACTCATCACTTGTCTCTCTTGCATTTTGCTTGCTTATTATTAAAATAAAGTGACCTCGATCAAAGGCTTATCATTAAGCATTTTAAGGACTGACATTAAAGAGTCAATTTCACTCTTTGAAATAATTATTTGATCTCTATAATTGATTAAGAACTTGTCCTAAAGACAGCTGATTTAAGAGATCTAACATGTCTAACACTAACCTATAAACCAAAAATTAACCCAAACAAATGGTCTTACATAAATGACAAGAAATTTTTTTTAGTACTAATGCTAGTTTATTTAGGTAACTTGACCCTTGTTTTACTTTAGCAATGTTTTATGAATGAAAAAGACTAATCCGAAAACCTTTAGATTACTCTCTTAAAGATATGAGACTTGATCTCCTCATTTTACTTTTTAGTGTCATGTTCCAATCCTGACCCTTGACTAATTTAAAAATAATATTTAAATTATAAAAAGATGACCTGATAGATGGTAAGGATTCCACATGACACCTTCATGTTAAAAAATAAATTGAAAGGATCCCCTCCCTATTATACACCTTTTTATTTAAGGAAAAAAATGTCCCTTCAATCCAATTACCATATGTAGGGAAAGGACAAAAAACAAAACACCAAAACAAAAGTAAAAAACAAAAAATCTTTTATATTCCAAGAGAAAAGGAACTCTTATTCCGTAAAACAAGCTCCATCTTGGATTTCTTCACTCCACCCCAACATACACACCAAAGCAAGGATCAACATATTCTATAGGAGTGAAAAAAAAAAAAAAAAAAAACCCTTCCTCCAAGATCATAAAAATGTAGCTCATGTAGGGAGATCTTGGGATCTAAATCCATCCTTGTTGCTCATTGGATAGCTACTACTTCAGAAATGTGTGTTACCTTAATCAATGCACAGCAATGAGAATAGACTCCAAGGGTATCTTTATGAGTTTGGATTTTGGAGGAAAAAGGAGGGAAGAGGAGGACTTGTAATGTAAAATTATATTACAAGTCCTCCCCTTCTCCTTCAAAATCCAAACTCACAAACATACCCTAAAAATATGATGTAATTATCACAAAATATAAAATACTACAGTAGCCAATGAAGCTATCACTTATTAGAGCACCAATTCCTATGGGTTTGAAAAAGTCAGCCACCACCTTAATTATGCAAGGGAAATGGTATTAAAATCCTACATAAAACAGGAGAAAGAACAGAAATTTTCTAGTACCAAAAGGGCCGGTAAGATAAAATCTGAACATAAAGATAAAGGATGAAATTGTAATTTCGTGAACCAGAGGGGTACTAGATCTATAATCGCATCTCAAGCAAAGTCATTGTAATTGCTTCAAATATAAAAGACATCAAACAGGACTTACACGTTGGGTCTAGTCATCATGTTCAGCAAAGTTCCACCTGGAACTGCTTGTGATCCCTAAGGTAGCATTTGGTTGCTGTCCCAGGACAGGGGGACAGAGACAGTTTTTGATTTTCTGTCCCTGTATCATGTTTAGTGGTGGAGACGGAGTACGGGAACGGAAAAATTTTCTGTCCCAGAGACAAAATTTTCTTATATTTCTATCCCTCCAAAAAGTGGGGACAGTGGAGACAGAAACCTTCGGTCACCGGCCACCACCAACCACCACCGGTCAACGGTTGGCCACCACCAACCACCGCCGGTCAAGGGCCGGTCAACGCCGCCGGTCGCCAGTCAACGGCCAACCAACACCGGAGTCAACGTCAATGCCGAAAGTCAACGCCGATCAATGCTGCTGGCCACCAATCAACGCCACCGGCTGCCGGTCAAAGCCGGTCAATGGCCAATATTGTCTCTGTCTCCACTGTCTCTGTATTTCTGTCCCTGTCCCTCCTAAGACACAGGATTCGCATTTGAATCCATAGAAACTATTTGTATGATTCGCATTTCTCAAATGTTGACAATCAGATGACCGATGAAGGTAATTGAATATGCTCCCTATGCCTTAAAGAAGGAAACCATCAAAGTTCATATCAATTGATTTTAACTGCAATCCTAGCTCCATTAACCACAAGGGACAATAGGAATGTACACACTACAAAGTCAATAAAAATTATTCATTTGAATTTTGTTTCATGTATTTCCTAATGAAATCTTGGTAGTAACTGGGGTTGCTCCAAGTTGAGCCATCCTCCAACTCGTCCTTGCAAACTTCCTTCTTCTGTGTCATATTCTTGTACAATCGTACCCATTTGTATAAGGTACGTTTTAATCGAGGACTCTGCTTTCCAGTTATCAAATATTTCATGCAGTCCCTGAATAGCTTTGCAAGTTCGGCGCCATGGATGGTGAAAATATACTGGAAAGGAAGCAAGATGTTAACAAATGAGATACAGCACAATACCACACATCAACTTTGTAAATCATGTCTAAGGTAATCCTATATCACCAAGAGTTTAAGTATGAATAATTGAATATATTTTGAGCTCAATAGCATTGTGCAACCTAAGGACTTTGGCAAGTATCTCTAGGAAACTGTTGTTTATTCTAATGAAGCTTATCTTTACAGTCATCTATCATTAAGTATACACAAGCAAACAGAAATACAATTGTTAGCTTAGGTTCATTCTCACACAAAATAAAGAATGACTTATAAATATTTGGTAGCACTTATGCATATTTGGTAGCACTTATCCATACAAAATTTATGTTTCATACACTCAGAGAGATCGATGGAGAGAGAGAGAGTGCATACCAGAAAGATAAAGCCAATTGTTGCCAAAACAATTTGAAGATTCTCATTGGACATCCCAGCAAACCTTCCATCCTCTGATCCCCCAGCACCACCACCACCTCCTCCACGTGGTGGCTTGGCCCCACTACCCCCATTATCATAGTGTTCTCCCTTTTGAAGTTGTTGTCGGAGTAAATCCTCAATGGACTGTCCATCTTTCTCAAAAGCTTTCCATGGGGCATCCTAATTACATTATTAATGTTTAGCCAAATGAACAGAAATTCAAACCAAAATATGGAACTTAAAAATATAATACTCAGAGGAGATGTTAGAGCATCTAAGATACCCTGTTTCCTCTACTTACATCCCCTAAATGTGTTTTGTTGAGGATCGTAATAGGAAATAGGCTTGAGACATATTAAAAGGGCAGCTTTTGATGAACTTGTCCATCTACCTGATTTGGCTCAGGTTAACAATAGCTTCTGAAAATGTAATATTCAAGTTTTTTTCTATTAAACTACACCCACTCGCCTACCAGGTTTTAATGCTTCTTAGCACATTATTCATAGTTGTGACTGTACAAATAGTCCCAGTTTAGGCAGCACAAATTACACAAAGAGCCAACCGATATTATAAGGTAAGAAATTTCAAGAAGTTTCTCAGAGAGCATCTGAAGGAAAGTTATGCATCTATAACACACCAATTGAAAAATGCCAAATATATGGTATAAACCAAATAAAGGCTCATTACCTCATTATTATCCATCATTTCTTGTCCACCAGCTAAACAAACATGGAGAGGTTGCTGAGATTTTAAAAGAGGCACACATGGCAAGCCAGGTGAACGTTTTGCTCTCAAGCTCAGGGAAGTCCCAGAGAGAGGGTCCCAATTGAATGGTAAAGCATTTGGTTTAGAAGAAAAACGGTACAACTGAGATGTGTTTCTGACATAAGCCCGAGGGGTTCTTGCAGTAACTTGGATGGCATTCATCATCATTAAATCGAACAGGCACGCCTAAAATTCACGAATTAAAATCCTGCATTTCGTAAAAGCATGCTCTAAGTCAAATCAATTTAGCCAAAACAACTATAAGCAAAGTGTAAAAAGAATCTAATCTTGAATTAAGATTTCACAAGCAAGTAAACCGATGAAGTGTAGCATAATCACAGTATTAAGCACAAAAGCCACGTAATTCCGTCGGCAAACAACGTACTTCCACACCATCTAACAAGTAGAACATACATTTCTCACACTGTCCCACATTATATTCTCAAAAATCTTCCAAACAAAAATGTGATAACTGAGCAACACAACAAAACCAGTACCACGCAGCTTTAAGAAAAGAAACATCACAGAAACAAAGAAACATGCAAGAAACGGAAAGTAAAGTAACAGAGAATCACAGATGCAAATCACTTAGAAACCAAAAACACATTCAAACAGCATATCAGCCCCCTTTTTTGTTTCTCAATTTGTAATCCTTCTTTCTACATTATCACGAAATTCCTAACTAACTTAGAAAACCAAGATGACCACAAACTCAAAAACATAAATAAAATAAAACCTCATCTCACACCCTATAATCTGCGCTTAACTCCCAAAACCGTGTATACTGTCTTATACAACAACCAACAAAAAAAATTTCCAGAATATTCTCTCAATATTAACTATCCAATACAAAACAAAACCAGAAAAAGAAAAAAAGAGAGAGAAAAAATCTCTCGGGGGAAAAGAAAAAGGTTACACCGCGCACCGTGGGGGGATAACCACAACGACCATCGCAGCCCCATCCCAAATTCTAAACCATAACAAAATAAAAATGACAACAAGAAAGAAAGAAAAAATAGAAAAAAAAAATTAGGGAATAATCAACTATTAACAGAAGTGGGAAAGACACCGCTGTAACTTATATTGTATGGTTTTTCGAGTTATCAACCCAAGGCAGTGACGAGCTTAAGGAGGAAAAAACTATGAAAACACGTCATGAAATGATGGGAGAGGAACGAACCTTTTTCTCTCCCCGATGAAGATGAACAGAGAACTAAACGACACTTCTGTCTGGATCAATCCTCGGAGAAGGGTGATCTGGTATGTTGCTTGTATCGTTTATCAATCAATTTATTTGTTTATTTATGCTGCGCATGTCTCTCGACTCCCCCCAACTAGGGTGTACCCGTGCCCTTTGGTTCGGTTCGCTTGATCAACCGAATTTAACAGGCTGGATCGGTTCAGTTTTCGTGAAACACATTCCCAAATTCAGAACATGACCGACGTAACCGGAATATGGATTCAAATCTCCTATTTCCTCTCTCTATACCTGTAATCCAAAAAGGATTTGTCATGCATTTAAATTACGAGTAATTAAAAAATCTAAAAATTATAGGTAATATCACCATTACACATATATTAAAATTTTATTAAAATAGCATTTATTTAGGGATACAAAAGCATAAATACGGAAACACTAACAATACAAATTTATGGAACAAAGAGTAGAAAATTTTTTTATTCCTAAAAAAAAAAAAAGCACAACATTTCCATAACTTCAAAAGTGAGAATAGTAAAAACAGATTATAAAGATAGAAATTTAATATTTTTTTAATAATAATACATTTATATATATTTATTATTATTTATATTTGTGTCTCCTGTATCTATATTATCTCTGTTTTTCTATACATATCCTCCTACCAAACCCTGACTAAAGGACATAGATAGGACAGAAAAAGAGGGTGAGATTTGAATCCCCTAAACATATCAAGTCTGCATTTCAAGTTTCAACATTGACAATTTTCAGAACTAGGTAAAAAATGCTTCCTGAATCAACCACAACCACAACCACATTTTTTCGTTATAAAAAAAAAAAACAATCGCAAAGAATTGTAGATCTGCAGAACATTTGTCCTTGCAGAAATAATAAACAAAACAGCAAAAATTATCAAAATGGATACCAATATGAATTAGAAAAAAACTATATGACCCAAAAATCTGAAAGAAAACGAACAATAAAGAGATTCACTCCAACCATCTACAAAATATAGAAAAAATGAAAGAAGAGATGATAGAATGACCCAGCCAATGCCAACCAACACAACCAGGCGCTGAAGGAACACTTTTTTAATACTTACGACCAGCCGCTGATGACCTCTCACGGCTAGACGTCGACGACCACAGTACCAAACGCCAACAAGCTGAGCACCGTGAAGAGGCACCACTCGCGATGGGCACAGCGTCACCGCTGAAACAAGACGGGGAAAGAGGGCTTAAGGGCCTGTTGGAGTGAAGGCATTAGGGGTTGGGGACTTGAGAGAGAAAGGGTCAATGTGCCGCGCACAAGAAGGGGAATGCCGAGAATGAAAATCGAGGGAATAAGAATGAGTGGAAAGGCAAAAGTTTGGTGATCTTTATTTAAAAGTAATTTTAGGGGAGGAAGTGATATTATTAGTATGGGATAATACGTTATTCTCTTATTACTCAAAATTAAGTTTTTTAAACTATTCAAATTAGAGGGTCAAAGAGGGAATGAAATCAACTTCTAAACAAGATAGTGATATATTCTCGTCCACTCTACTCCTCTCATTTCTCTTCCATTTTGTCACTATTTTTCATCATCTATAAAACTCCAAATCATGACTTAAATATATCCATCGTTACCACCTCACAAATCATTTGATTGAATGAAACACAATAAATTCCAATCAAATCCTTAAAAATATTTGACTGTATAAAATTAATTTTGATAAAAAATAAATTGGTGTCAATATGATTTATGTTTAGAAATTTTTATGTCAAAATTAATTATGATAAAATGAATATTGTTTGAATGAGGATAATGAAAATCACTTTTGTATTTATTAAAAAGGGTACAAGTTTATCTTTTTGTATCATTTATATTTCTAAAAATTTTGAATAAATTATTTTTATGTATTAGTATAAAGAAAATGATATAAACTTTTAGGATGATATATAACTCATGTAATTTTTTTTAAGTTTACATGTAATATTAAAAATTCAGAAGTTAAAATTTGTTAACATTCCATATATATAATGTGCAACATAGACTTACAGAGTCAGACAATGTTGTTCATGAAGGATGTCGGAGCTTACAGAGCACTCCAACATATATAATAATAGTCAATCATCAATATATATTTATCAATTAATTCACATAAATATGATTAAAGTAATTTTAACCATTAATAAAAGCCATGGTTCAAACCTCAACTCCAAAAAAAGGCGTTGCTATTTTTTTTAAAACTTTACAAAATCTTATTTGAGATCCTTTGGTTTTTGATATTGTGACCCCTCCAATGCATAGGACAATAAGTAGGAACATATAAATTAAATAAATTTTAGTTTTAATTTTTGGAATAACCATATGATAAAGACATTGCGTAAAATTAGTAAAGATGTTAATAACGTTATAACATAATAATAAAAGCAATTCATCTAGTAAAGAAAGAAAATATTATATGATTAATGATTGAACGGAGGTTGTCGCTACTTTTTCAAATTGAAAATTATTTTATGTTAAGTTGCACGAAAGAAATATAGCAAAGGGCACAACCTAGGTCGTCTCTCAACGAAGCTTTATCATTTAGTTAGGAAAATTAAGAATTTTTAAGAATTAAATTAAAGCAATTGAAATTAATTGAAATTAAGCAATAATAAAAGGCACTAGTGCAAGGTATTCTTATGATTGGAATTAATTATCATTGACTAAATATTGAACCTATTAGTGGCTATAACTAATTAATTACTAACAATTCTATTAGTAATTAATTGACATCTAGAATTTGACTAATGCAAATAACCAATAAAAGAGATCTCAATTTATTTAGAAATTATATTGATTTAATGTACCAATTGTTATAGCCTAACCGGCAATATGAAAGTTAATTTTAATGTTCTCCCTCAAACATAAACCAATGGATCCATCAATTTATGCCTAAAGGGTTTCCCTAGACAATGATCGTCAATTTAGTTATTCCAATAAAAATTATAATAATCGCAATAACAATTATAAGAATAGAAACTCAAGAACATTGAGAAAACTAATGCATTCAATATAAAAGGATGGTCTCAACCATCATCCCAATCTCTTCAGAAACTCTTACACTAGTAAGAAAATCTACTCCTCCATCCCTAGAAGATTACAACAATAAAAATAAAAGTGTACCTAAAGACAATAATAAGGATCCCTATCACAATCTCTCAGAACAAGATGTAGAAAGATATAGAGAGAAAGAGTAAAGAAGAAGATGTAGAAAGATATAGAGAGAAAGAATTCTACCTGCTACTATTTAAAAACAAAAACTAAGGTAAAAGTTTGTGTTAATCTCTCAAATACTGTTATCTAAAATAGCCCAAAGTGGGGCCCAAAAACATATTAATTATCGATAATCACGCTATTGCATGAGCTTTGCAGCGCTAACTATGAGCTTGAACTTGAATTTTGAAGCTTCTGTCAAGCACTGCAGCGCTCACTCGAGAATGAACCTTCACGTTTTTACTCTTTTTTGCCACCTTTCACCTCCAAGTTCCTTCCAAAGAGTTACTAGTCTTGTTCTTGACATTTTGCATTTAATCCAAGACTCTTGTATATAAAAATCATACTTAAAGAGACAAGTTAAATGAACTGGCTCTACTCCAATAATTATTCAAAATCAGTGCAATGGTCAATGATTCTATACAAAAAAATGCACATGAGGACCAAATCAAAATTCTAATTATTCACATCAATAACACAGTTGAACTTATACAAAAAGCTAAGGTTTAGAGAAAAAAAAGTGACATAAATACCCCTTATCAATTATATAAAAAACTTATCATGCACAACGTAACATCATCAAAGTCTTGGTTTCTCCTTGAGAAGGTACATTAAAGTAAAATAAAAGATTAACAATTTTAAAATAATAAATTTCAATAATAAATTATAATAAGCGATCTCAAAATGTAAACGAGGAGTATATAAATAACATAACTTACTTTTAAACTGATTCCAAACTTTTTTTTATAGATAATTTCAAATAGAAAATAATTTAGATAAAAATTAATTTTAAAAGAATTTATTGGTTATCTAACAATGTATTTCAAATTCTATCTCATTATATCTATATATCTTATTTTTCTTGATTATCAAACACTCTTTTAATTATCAAATAAGTATTATCAATTTAAAATCTAATTTTTATTTTAATTAATATTTAAAATTTGACTTTACACGGAATATGTTTAAACTTTTAAAAATTAGGTTGATTGTTAAGAAAATTGATCAATAGGTAGTTTCGTGCAACACATTTGAATAGTTTCATTTTTTAGTAATTTTTTCAAAATTTTGAATTCTAACATGCTTTAGAAGTTGTCAAGTGGCATAACTTTCCTATTAATGGTTCTTAAATATTAGAGAAATGATACACGTCCATCAATATACCTGCACCTAACACTTACACTATGCTATATGACAAAATAAGTGTATGGATAAGGAAGAACAAAGTGGGAAGATAAACAATGAAAAAAAAAAAGCAATTTCCCCTGTCTGTTCACTCTCTTTTGCCCTACATGTTCACTCTCTCTTTCTCTCACTCACCAAAGCTTTCATTTTCTCTTTTTTTATCACATTTCTCTATCTAGTTCTTCATCGTTCATAGGAGGAAAAAGAAGAAGAAGAATAAAGATATGTGCACATCACACAAAACTTATCCTCATACATAAAGGCTTAACTCATTCCATTTGATTTTTCATGTGTTTGTGGTTTATATCCTAAGACATAGATAAATATTTTTTTTAGCTTTTTCAGCAACAAAACCAATTAAGAAAGGCTCTGTTAGAAGCTGAGATTTGCTATTATTGTTGAAAACTAGAGTTAAAAAATTATAAATGCATGTTATGAACAGTTGTATACTAGTATACAAAAAATTGTAAACCAGTAGCAAAATGTTGTAAACCAATTAAGGACACATACTAAACAGGTTCAGGGTTAAATGTAAAATTATATTACGAAAATGTGTTAAATAGTATGTAAAAAGTTGTAAACAAGTATGTAAAAAGTTATAAACCATTACACAAAAAGTTGTAAACCAATTGATAACACATACTAAACATGTTCAGGATTAAATGTAAAATCATATTATAAAAACATATAAATTAGTATGTAAAAAGTTGTAACTAGTATGCAAAAAATTGAAAACTAGTTTACAAGTAATTGAAAACCAATTGAGAACAAATATTAAACAGGCTCACAATTAATTATAAACCGGTGTACAACTTTGTGTATACTAGTTTACAACTTTTCACATATTAGTTTACAACTTTTTGCATATTAGTTTACACCTTTTTTTAATATGATTTTACATTTAATCATGAACCTATTTAGTATGTGTCCTCAATTGGTTTACAACATTTTACTACTGGTTTACAACTTTTCGTGCATTGATTTTGAACTTTTTACATACTGTTTTACAACTTTCTACATACTTGTTTACACATTTTCATAATATACTTTAACATTTAACCCTGAACCTGTTTAGTGTGTATCTTCAATTGGTTTATAATATTTTGCTACTGCTTTATAATTTTTTTGTGCACTGGTTTACAATTTTTCATAATACGTAGTTATAATTTTTCGACTCTAGTTTTCAATAATAACAACAAATCTCAACTTCTAGTATGGTCATTCTTAATTCGTTTTGTTGCTAAAAAATATAACAAAAAAAAAATCATCACCTCTTAGGATATAAACCACAAACACATGAAAAATCAAATGAAATGAGCTAAGCATTCATGGGTGAGGATAAGTTTTGTGCATCGCCCACAGATTTTGATTCTCCTTGTTCTTCTTCTTTTTGTGAACGATGAAGAACTAGAGAAAGAAACGTGATAAAGAAAGAGAAAATGAAAGCTTGGTGGGTGAGAGAGAGAAAAAGAAAGAAAAAGTGAACAAGTAGGGACATTGCTTTTTCTTTTGTTTTTTGTCCTCCCACTTTGTCTAAAATCTCCCCTCCATATCCAACGCAATACATATGCTACTTTTATCGTTTTGCTGGATGTAAGTAGCTGGTGTATGCATTGTGATAGTCACATATAATTTCTCTAAATATTAATAGTATAGATTCTATGTATGGTTTATTCATGCACAATAACAACTATAAGAAAGGCCCACTCAATTTCATAATTGAATCCATAAAAAAAAATCCAATAAACTCGATTAGATTCAAAGAAATATGTGATTATGAATACTTATGAAAAATTTAAAAATAATCTATCTCAAAGCAAACTAATTCACAACCATAAATAGAGATTAAACTAGCTTTGATACCACTTGTGGGAATTTTATAAAATTCTTGTGAACACTCAATTTTATCTGCCCCACAAAAAAGAAAACACAAAAATTTGTATATTTTATAGTTTAGAACAAATGTCCAAAACTTTTTTGATAGCCTTTTTATTTATTTCTTTTGATGAAAAAAAAGAAAAAAAGAAAGAGAAGTTAAAAAAAATTCTTTTGCTTTAAAAAAATAAAAGAAAAATGCTACCCCATTCCTTTCCCCTTTAATTAATACATAACTCTGTGCTACAACATGGGAACAAAATAACTTTTTTATTTACTCAATAAAATTAAGTTAAATATTGTAATTGGTATAAATATTTTCTTTAAAATTATAAATATTGTATTTATTAAAGACAAAAGAATATCAAAGTAACGTATAATTTGTCATTTATTCGAGTTTTATAGATCTAAATCAATTAATACAGGAATATTTAATCAATGATTTAGTTTATATATAGTTGGTTGATAAGGTAATATTTATCTAGCATTAGCGTATAAAATACTATCACATATTAAATTTATTTAAAATTTCAAAATTTAAAATTCATATACAGTGTATAAAAATATCCTAACCAAAATAAATGAAATAATTTAAACATAGACAACGTTCAAACAATATATATAAGAGCATAATTACCAACAAAGCCTGACACAGTTGGTAAGGTGGCTGAGTCCTTTAAGCATATGTCAGAGATTAGATTTCTGTCGTGTGTATAGAAAGGGGCTTTGTTGGGAAAGGCAAAACCCACTTCGATGATCTCACACGCCTCGAGAGGATTAGTCTTCGGTTGTCGGCCGAAGGATGCCCTTTGGTTCACAAAAAAAAAATATAAGAGCGTAATTTTTTTATAGGGTTGGCCAAAATTTTAGCTCTAAAAGGAACTATAAACCCATCAATATTATAATGAAATATAGAATGAAAAATATTTTCTTTAAACCTGTTGCATAAAAAAAATTGTCAAATTAATAATTTATAGTAGGACTATTGCATGGCAGCAACCGCAATTTGTAAATATCAAATAGTGAGTAGGCATAACCATTATTGATGTATAGGCCTTAGAAGAGAACCAATATACTAAAAGAATTCAGAGAAAATATTTATCATTATATATAATTATTTATAATTAAATAAATATATTTAAAAAATTATTACAAATTAATATTATTATATTATATCATGTTAATAATATACAGTTAATAAAAAGGATCACAAACTCAAAAAATATTTATTATTAATTTTTTAAATTAATCATTGTGAATTATTAATATTATACATGATTTTAATTTTCATACACTCACTATATAAAACAATTTTATATTATGAACTAACAAAAATCCAAGAAAGTTGCAAATCACAATGGAAAGTCATCAACTAGTATTTGTTTTGTATTGTTTGTATATAAAAATTAAACTCATTTTTATTTCATATTTATTTTTATTTATTAATATATCAAAAACCTAATTACGAAAGAGTTGTTATAATGCATAAGTTTTTAAATTTTCTGGAATACATTGCATACACCAAACAATAAATGAGCACATGATGTATAATATTGGTAGCTTATTTTATCATGTGATCTAATACAACATTCCAAACACACTTTTAGTAAAATAGGTTGTAGTGTAGGTTTTGTAAACAAATTGAATGGAGTGCATTTCTTGATATATTGAGGGCTAAATTATTTTTCTAAAACCAATTATATAATAGATAAGAAATAGTTGAAAGATAGTATATAATCATAACTCATTCATATTTTATAAGAAAAAATTATATTAAAAAAAAGAAGAAGATCTGAAATAATTGTCCTTGTTGAGTGTTGTTCGTGGACGAGATGGAAGAGAAAGAGTTGTAAATTTATGTATGAAAGAATATAATATCTTCCTTCTCTTATACATTTTAACAAATTATTTTTGTACTTGTAAAATAAAATTGAAAAGATATAAGATAATAATTAAATATTATTTATCACATCATATTAATTATCATAATATATTTATTTTAATAATATATTATATTATTTTCCTTATTTTATATATTATTACTATATTATATACTCTTTTATATATTTCAATATTATAATTGTTTTATTATTACAGTATCATATGATAATACAATTCGAGTCCATTCTCGGGAAATTTTTTTCACATGGGAATTGTCCTTCAATGAGAATTTTATATGAGATTATTATTTTTTAAAATTCTAAACATCATGTCAATTTATTATAATATTATATGAAATCATTTTACTATGGCATCTTAATTAATTAATTAATAAATCAAATCAAATCATCGAAATAACAAATAATTGTGATTAGATAACTCATCGAGAGATATAACATTATTTTCCTATGATTGATTTTGCATGTGTTATTTTTTGGTCACTGCATATATTTATTTGTGCAATGCATCTAGTTGGTATCCCTCTTTTGTTCTTATTTATTATTGCAATTATGGGCTCAAATTCATTATGGCATGATGATTTTCTTTTTCATCGTGTTTTCTTACTAATTATGTTCTTGCATTCTATAGCAATTGTTTTGTATTCTATAATTTTGTAATTTTGCATGTTATCTTTGTCTAAGTCATCTACTGAATAAAGCATCGTAGATTATTCCATATGCTGCTAGAATCAAATCAATGTGACAATAAGGATAATTTTAAAATTATATTATAAAGCGTCAATTTTGTTCCACTTATAACTTCTAGGCTCATGAATGAGGATAATTTGAAACCTCTAAATTCCTTTCCTTACATACCTTCCTTTTCCTTTTGTGTCTTTCCATTTCTTAATGTGAAACTTTTAAATTTCTTCCCTTCCTTATCCTTCATTATCTAATGATGTCTCTTATTTCCTCAAGGCAAACCCTTTCAATTCCTTCTCTTTAGCGTTACGTATCGCCGTCCCCGGTGTGAGGATAACACCCGGCATCTAGATATTGTCTGCCCCCAGTGTGAGCATAACACCTGACATGCAGATATTGTCCGCTTCGGGGCCTAACTGGGTGCCCCTCATGAATTTGTTTTTCCCCTCTCATGGAGAAAATGCGTCTGCATTGGGAGGTATCCACACTCTTACAAGGCATGTTTCGTTCCCCTTCCCAATCAATATGGGACTAGTTCCACCCTTCCTTGTAGGGGCCCAACGTCCTCACTGGCTGGCACAATGATCTCAAGAGCGGCCCTGATATCATCTGTAACATCTATCAAATCTGGGTGTGCTACATATTGTCGTCCCAGTATGAGCATAACACCCCGCATATAGATATTATTCGCTTTGGGCTAACTGGGTGCCCCTCATTGATTTGCTCTAATTAGCTCATTATTATGAGTAATTAGACTAATTAATTAGTAAATTAAATAAGAGTTGATTTAATATTTCTATGCAAAATAAAAAGCTTGAGTTAAATAATAATAATGTATAGACATGTAAACATGCATATACATGCGTGTGGATGTGTGTGTGTTTGGCCAAGAGGATACAAGAATTGATATGCACACACAATATGTGCATGAGAGCAAACCATGAATATAGCTAAGATTTGCACCTAGCCAAGCAGTGATTGGTATTTTAATATAATAGTAAAAAAGGAAGTAAGTGTAGATATGAGTAAGTTTAGGAATCAAGGAAAATCATCACGTGAAGCATACATATGTATATTACTTTAGTTCTTAAGTTAATCAGCATGATATACTACCTTAATTTTTGAATCAAATCATTAGCATTAGATGTACTAGCGTGTAATTTTAGGTGTATGAAACGGGATTAAAAAAATGGTTGGCAAGTTTCAACTCTAAGAGAGATACTTGATATCAGGAGAGGATCGAATATCACGTAGCTCATTGTTGAGTCTTTAAACACTTGATTCCTACTCTAAAATGCACTAGTCAGCCACAACCCCACACATTATACACTGCACTCTTTCAAAGAAAAAGGAGAGCACCAACACCCAGGGAACTCTCACAACCAAAGGATTCTTGGACAAGCATTGTTGCCATTCAAAGAACTCATCTCTTGCCCTTCTCATTTCTTTTGAATAGCCTTTTAAGGTAGGGATTTTATGTGTTTTCCTTTTATTGGGGTTGAGCATAAACCTGTTCTAGCCTCTTCATGGCTACGAGCAGTATGTCGGACCCCAAACTGTGTTTAGCATTAAATGCTTGCATGGTTACTATTTCAAATAACATGGTATGATGCTAGTACTGCAAAAAATGGCTGGTACTTCGTGTGTGCATATGTTTAAAAGTGTGAAAACAAAATAAATAAACAAAAAAATACACAAAACACTCTATTCAAATAAAAACCTAAAACTCACACAAGTCGCTAATTTCGAACTGGTCAAGGAATCTTGCCACTTTTCAATAAAATTTCGTTTCTCAATCTCTCGACCTTTGTTTGAGCCCATTCAAAACTCTTAAGAAAATTGAGACATAGACCTGCAAGCTCATTTTAGTTTCACTGTTATCGGCCTTCTAGAAAATTTAGGAAAAATTCTTAAAGGCACCCTAGGCGATGCTGTTGGGTTTCTGGTTAGCTCGCAAAAAAAAAATTGGAACGTGAGCTATATAACTCAAAATCAAGCAAAACCAGTTTTAAATGAAAGCTTACACATAGAGCTAGCATCCTGGAAATTTCCATAGACAAATCCTTCTTAGGTTTTTCCTAGTTATCCTCATAAGGCTCTATAGCCTTTGTTAGGCATGCAACCAAAGAGTCTTAATTCATAATTTTTACAAAGTTATGTAGTTATCGGATTAGGATCAAAGTTGATTTTAGAAAGCTTGATGAACTAGGATCATCCTCATAAAATATTAGGCCATAATTACAAAGGTAGGAGCCACAGTAGAATTTTCCATTTTAGTTGTCTAGCCTGTCAGAATTTGAAAGTTAGAAAATGCATGATAAAGAAGATCAAAAGTATTTAAATATCTGCCAAGCTGTAAGGAATGAAACGAAGGTTAAGATATAACCCCAATCTTGCAATCATTTCGTAATGTTACAAACAGAAATGAATAAATATAAATGGTCTTAGGACCTAATGATATGGGTTTTTAAAACACTCTACGCGTTATTGAAAACTCCAAGTTATGAGGGCTTGTTTTTTATAATTAGACTTGCTAACTATGAGGACATATATTGAATATGATAATGTTGTGCGATGTATCCAATGTGTATGTTTCATGAGATGCTATATTAAAATGTTTCTGGGTGCAAGATACATGCTCATGTGTTGTCATACCTGTTGATGCTTTATGATGTCGTTTGAAATGTGGTACTGCTAAGGCTATTGAATCATGTTGATTATACATTTGTTCTGCTTATGTCTTGTGCAGTACATGTCCTATGTTATGCATAAGAATTCATATGAAACATGTTACATTAAATAAGAAAAGTTGAAAGGTTAAGTGTACCCTTCCATGATTCGAAAGAAGAAAGTTTTACCCTTTACCCCATGGCGGTGACGGCCGTCGGTTTGAGCTCAATACCATTCACTGAAACTCCGAGGTTGATGCCAATGATTTGAGAAAGGAGGCTCACTGTGGGTCTTAAGTTAGTGATTAAGTGAGAATTGAGGTTGATATCATAGAATAAGTCATACCGATTACGAGTTAATTCATAGAAGTAAAGCTAACCTGCTATAATACTGGTATCATGCATCTATTCATGCTTAGCATTACTTCTTTATTGCACAAATCATTTTTCTAATGCATGGAAAAACATATAAAATTAGATCTGCCTCGGCTAACAAATGTCTTAAAAAGAAACCTGAGGTGGCTGGAGATGGATACAATGACACCATGCATGACCTACTGGGAAATTGTTATTTCTAATTCTTGTACCATCTCTAAATGACATCATTGGGCAGAGAAGGAATGGGCCCCCATTTGCACAAAGCTGAGAACGAGACAGCAGCACTAGCAATGTTGATCCCAATCAATGCCACCACTCACAGGCCCTCACAAGTCGATCAGTAGTTAGTAGAGGACCCGAATAAGGACCTCGGCTATCGCTTGGATTCATCCACGAAGTCCACCTCTACCAGCCATCCTACTAGGCCATCCAACACCACAGGGATCATGTACAAGTGGTATGAGGAGACACCTGCTACACGCTGCATTATCCAAGACCCCTTGAACCCAAGCTTTCAACATACCAGATTTCGAGGAAGAGGTCAAGGTTAGGGTCAGTAGGTGACATGTCAAATATGAAGACGGAACGTATAGTTTTCCTTTAGTTGTTAATGATAACTCTCTTTATAGTTTTATGTTTGTGTACTGGATCATGTGGCATTATGCAATACCTGGTGTACAGTGTCATTAGATAAGTTCTGTACAGTCTCAAAGTCCCCCAAGACCCACCTATGTTGCCAGGTTCGAGATTTCGCTAAGTCTGAAGCCCTACACCTCTTTGGAGGGCTATATGTTAGAGCTACCTTCTTGGGATCAAAAGTCCTGGTAATTGCTCTCCAAAGGGAAACAAACTGAAAAGTGATTTTTAACGAATTTTTGGAAGCCTCTAGATGTTTCGTTTTTAGCCCCCAAGTTTAAAAAATTGCCAGAATTCTAGAGTTTAAACTAGAACTCAAAAATTAGATTTTGATTGGTTAGAGTTTTGAATTTTTTTATATATTTTATTTGAATCCAAATGTAGGGTATTTCCTTATTTACATTTATGTTTTAAAGTTAATAAGAAGTGAAATAAATGATTTAACTTAAAATAAAGAAATGTAAGGTCATAAGTGCACAGTGATGGAGATGGAGAATGGCATAGACTGCAATAGCAGTGTTAGTTTACCAAAAACAGTGAGGAGCGTCACTGTTTCATCAAGTGAACCTCTCCACCCCAATATATACTCCCAAACTCGGGATTTCTTCCTCATTTTCAAATCCTACCCCAAAAATATCATCTCCTTCTCTTCTTCTTCCTTCCCTCCACTGTCATCCTCCATTAAATCTTCTTCCTCCAAACTTCAAGGTGAGTTTTGTTATTGATTATGCTTCCTTGCTCTCATTCCTTTCATATTCTAGGGTTTGAGTTGTGAATTTTCTCATTGTTGTCAAGTGGGAGTGCTCCCCCAATATTGTTAGAGCTAGATTAGAGTCATTTAGAGATTATTAGAGATTAATCTACAGTTTTTATAATTATTGTAGTCGACGTTAGTGTCCTCCCAGTCCCCCAGAGCTCAGTTGGTGTTGACGTCATCCCTTCCTCCTTCTCCAAGTAAGTGGGTTTGATCTCATAGCCTTAGTTTCCATATTATAATTATATTTCTTGCATTATGATTGTGAAATATAGAATTTGAGATAAAAAAAAAGTATAGAACATTATTTTACATGATTATACCTAACTAGAAAAATTACGATTTATGATGATAGCATGAAAGAAATATATTTTTAGAAAATCATGGGACCATGAATTGAATTGATGAATGTTATGAAAATGTTTTATATACTCTTGGAATGATTATTGAGAAAAGAATATATGATTTAAAGGTGTTTATCAAAATGTCAAATATGTATTGTGAATTTATGGTATTGCCATGCTTTATGAATTGGAATTTCATAAATAGTTTCGTTGAAATATTAAGTTGAGCTATGTTGAATAAAGTATGATTTAGCTTTCTAAAGAAATATGTTATTACAGTTTTAGAGTTTTTAAGATTACGAACACTTTTGGTTTGAAGTATGGTATTAGAGTTATCAAGTATATGAAAAGATATGTTAGCTTAAGAAATGGATTTAGAACTTCAGTTTTATGATACCAAGAGGTACGGAATTCAATATGATTCTTAGCAACTGCCAGATACATATTATGTAGGCTTGAAATCGGAATGCCTAAAAGCGGGTGATCCCTTGGGCTCAATTTTCATAGCCACAGTTACGCTAAAATCAAATTGTTAAAGTTATTTGAATCCAAAACTATCAGTGTACTAAGAATTTAGGGGCTCTGCTTCGCCAGAGACAGAGTACCCCCTTTTCAGCTATGGTTTTCTTTTTGTCAAACTAGTTTAGATGGTAGCTATAGAGAAACAAGTAGTGAGTTGATGGCTGAATCCCGATTGTTAACCTTGGTACCAAGTTGTCCTTTGGGGCAATCTCCATAGCAGTTATGGAACCTAGTTAGGTGTCCGCACTAGATCCCTAGTGGACCTTGTGTTTGGCACTGGTGGAGTATAGTAAATGCGTTCAGTATGGTGGAGTCCGTGTCTGGCACCCACTGGAGCAAATCCTTGAGTTCCCCAATGGAGCCCATGTTTGGCATTGATGGAATGAAGAAGAAAACCATGTTTCTCTGTTAGTACACTATTATCTATGTTTTCAGATGTTATTTACGATTTCGGAGAATATTTGATTTAAGAATTATTATGTCAATATATTAAAGTAAGAATTTAGAGATGTTTTTCTATGAATTTATAATTATGGAAATATCTTCTCTATATATAGCTATGGGTATGAATATCAAATGGTTTATGATTGTTGCATGTATATTATTTATTGTATATTTTTGGTTGTCCCATGTGGGTGATGGGTGAGAGCTCACTCATTGAGTCAGTCAACTCACCCCTCTCCCTTTCTCTCATAATTGCAGGTACATGTGTCCTTCCACCTCTAGCTATGTACACGCAGTTGCTCCCAGTGGTGAGCCTTATTTTGATGCAAGGCTTATTTAGGTTTCTGTTAGTTTAGAGGGCTCCAGTAATTTTGCAGGCAGAATCTGAGCCATGCATATATACATACATACATACATATATATATATATATAGAGAGAGAGAAAAAAGAGAGAGAGAGATATTATGTTTATTTTCATATTATGTATGAGATTTCAAAAAGTTGAATCATTTATGTAATGTTTTCAGAGCTCAAGTATGTACTTGAAATGTAACTTATAGTTAAAGATTTGTGTAGCCAACTAGATATGCGCTAATGATTCAGTTTTTAGGCGTTAAATTGATTTTTATATTTTAAAAATTTTAGTTTGTATGATGAGAGAGTTATGATTTCATAGTTAGCAGCTTTGGTTAAAAAGGATTTTTTTTTGAGCTTGAACCTTTGATACTTCAATTTTCGTGGATTGGAATATTATGTTTTAAATAGATGAATCGATATTGATTTAGAAAAAAAATCATGTATTAAGTATTATTTTATAATAAATTACGCATATAGAGAGATTCAGCGATCACGAGGCTTACGTGAGGATGAGATTTCTCACTTGTCGGTCACGTTCCCAAGTCGGGTCGTGACACATTATTCTATGTTGACTTCATGTCTTTATGATTATGTTATCTTTCTATCAGTTGACTTTTAGAGTATTGAAGGATGAATTTGGCAGCATTTTCTTCCCCATTCTTAACTTGATGTTATGGAAATTCATTTCATGGTAGTTTCTTCTTATACTTGAAAGGTTTTATATTTACCTATGGGGTGAGATGAGTATCTTCTATATATCTTATGCTTTGTGGCTCTCTTATCTATGCCAACGTGCCTCGAATCTATCAACATCTGACGATTGCAAATCTTATTGTTTAAGGCTTGCACTTTTCAAAAGCTTTTCAACTATATACGTATATATAATGGTAAATTTGTAAACTAATTTAAAGATCTTTTTCTTTCTTTTTTACAAAGCTAAAAGGTAACAAGCTATTAAGTTCCAATTACGACCTAGGTGTAGTTAGCTCATTATTATGAGTAATTAGACTAATTAATTAGTAAATTAAATAAGAGTTGCTTTACTAATTCTATGCAAAATAAAAAGCTTGAGTTAAATAATAATAATGCATAGACATGTAAACATGCATATGGATGTGTGTGTGTGTGTATTTGGCCAATACGATACAAGAATTGATATGCACACATAATATGTGCATAAGAGCAAACTGTGAATATAGCTAAGATTTGCACCTACCCTAGTTAGGCTCCAAAGCGAACAATATCAGCATGTCGGATGTTACACTCACACTGGGGATAATGATAAGTAGGACACCCAAATGTGACAGATGTTACAGACACTAGGAGGAGTGGAACTAGTCTCACATTGGTTGGGGAAGGGAATGAAACATACCTTATAAGGTGTAGATACCTCCCCATATAAATGCATTTTCCCTAGAGGAGGGGAAAAAGCAAATCCATGAGGGTTGCCTAGTTAGGCCCTAAAGCGAACAATATTTGCATTCTGGGTATTATGCTCACACTAGGGACTATGATACATAGCATGCCTAGATGTTATAAATAGTATCAAAGCCAGTCTCAGGATCGGTATGCTAGCCAGCGAGGACGCTGGGCCCCCACTAGGAGAGGTGAAACTAGTCTCACATCAATTGGGAAGAGGAACAAAATATGCCTTATAAAGATGTAGATACCTCTCCATGTAGATGCATTTTCCCCATGAGAGGGGGGAAGAGCGATTTTGTGAGAGGTGTCTAGTTAGGCCCCAAAGCAAACAATGTCTGCCTGCTAAGTGTTACCCTCACATTGGGGGACGGCGATATGTAGCGCGTCCAGATGTGATAGATGTTACACATATGATATCACATGCATATGATTGTCCCTTTTCTATAACAAGTTAATGCTCATTCTAATCCTTAAAGTTATATTCATGAGTTATTTTACTTTCCAAAGTTTAAAATGATTCAAACTGTTTCTTGACTTTACAAATTTGATTCACGTTAATCCCTCGATTTGGATCCGTTAACACATAGTCAGTTAGATGCCTGATGTATATCATTACGTGACACCTAAATATATCGTCTTCCATGTGATGTGGTATGGAAATTTAAATGACACATTTTAGTATTTGATATTACACAAAGTGAATCATTATTGCCATAATCTTCATAATAAAATATTCATGTTGTGTAATTTAGATACCAAATTGAGCTATTTTAGTCTCCATACCATGTTAACTGGTATATGGTATGTTTATATGTCACTTAACGTTATATCTCATTATTTAATTAACAAAATGTTAACAAATATGGATTGAGGAACAAATTTGACTCACATTGAAAAGTTAGGCACCTATTTAACTCATTTTAAACTTCAAGGATTAAAATAACTCACAAATGCAACTTCAGAAACTAGAATGAATATTAACTCACATATATCCCTAGCTATGTTTGGGAGTTTAAAATATGATAAAAGGGAGTGATTAATAAAGGGATGAAATAGAATTAGTTATGAACCACCTTGTTGTTGGGGAGTTATAGTATCAGTGGAATGGTTGTATTAATTTGGTTTTTCACTTTTGTCCTTTCGTTTTATGGGTTTATTTCATACATAAAAGATTGTAAAATGTCAAAATAGTAAAATCACACTCAAAAGCTTTGCGCCCGTCCTGGTTCCCTGATTTGGGGGTAAGCGAATTCACTGTAGAAAAGAGCTTGGAGAGGTTTAATATTCCTTTGCTAACTTGTCTCCCCTCATAGCCATCTTTTGCCTAGTTTGGAGTTTAGAATTGAGTATAGAATTAGAGTTTGGAATGGAAATTAGGGTGTGTTTCGTATGATGTATTATGCATTCTAATATAATCTAACACTATAGTTATGCCCTGATCTATTATTTGGTGCAAACAACGTATTGTATAAGTTTATATATCATAATTTCCTTATAAGTCAAAATGATGTACAACTTAATATAGCATGGGGACTAAAAAAGATTAGCTTTTAATGTATAAGGTCACTTTTTTTTTAATATTTTATAAAAATAAAATAATTCTTAAATAAATAATAATAAAAAAGATTTCTAAAAATAAGAATAAATTCTAATAAAATTATTTTATAATAAATAAATAAAAATAATATATGATATAAAAGTATATAATAAAAATAAAGATAAATATAATTGATGAATAATAAATAAAATAAAATAATAAATATTTAATGACAAATAAACATTTTAAATAAATAATAAATATATACAATATAAAAATTATTAATTATTAATTAATAAAATATATAAATAACTAATAAATAATATGTAATATATAAATTAAGGATTAATAATTTAAATTTAAATAATTATTATGAAAGATATAAATTATTAAAATATATAAAATATTATTTTATTTATATAATTTGTTGAAATAATGAATAATGATAAGATATTGAAATAAATAATAAAATTTAATATAAATTAAATTTAAATTAATAAATATTTACATGAATTTAATATTTGAAAATTATATTTAAATAACCAATAAAAATTTCTATTTCATTATTATTTTAATTTATTTAATATTTACTTATATAGTAGTAGATTTATTTGTAAATATATGATGATGTTATAAAATATAAAATATAATATCTTATTTTGTGGTACACAAAATATTGTATAATATTAAAATTTTATTAGGTTTTATACTATTGGGTATTATACTATCATTCATTATCATATCAGGCATGCCAAACAAGTTCTTAGGCACCCTAATTTCAATTCTTTTAAAATTGGAATGGACTAAGAATCTTAGGGTGCATTTGGTTTTAGAGAACAATTTTCAATTCTTATTTTTATTTTTTGAATTTTGTGTAGTAAATATTGAAAATTGTAAAAATTACAAAGTTTAGTACTTGCTTCAAAAAATTCTAAAAACGAGAAGACTATTTTTTGAAATCAAATGCACTCTTAAGTTTCATGTTTACATCTATTAAAGAATGTTAACATAATTATTAGAAAATAAATAAGAAAGAGAAATAACTATATAAACTTTAAAGATGAAAAGGATATTTAAGAAGTTTTGAAATTTACAATTCACATGATATGAGTTAGAAATTAAGAAAAGTTTATTTTAGTTGTGAAATACTAATTAAGGAATGAATTTTCTTATGTTGAAATTTTACATAATATTGTCATGGTTTATTTATTGCCATTCATTTTCTAATGTCACATGTCAAATTTGAATCTCACCAATTGAATTTATAATAGAAAATCATATATGACAAGATGATATGAAATTTTAATAGTATAAGAATGTCTATTTTTATAATAATTCTGATTTCATAGGTTATTGCAAACATGAAAATTGCCTCACGATGTGTTTTGGTTCGAATAGCAATTCCCTATAGTCAAAGAGAAATTTTTGTATAATTCAGAACTACATGCAATACATATTACAGAAATATTCATAACCACATGTCTTTAATTTTTATATGAGTCTAAATATTTTAAATAAAATTAGATGATTATGGTTGCTCTGGAATACGCGTTAAATGTGATTAAGAAGGAGGCGAGTATTTTGTATTTCTCAGTAGTCACATCACCACCATTGGGGGTGTGGGTGATTTATACTATCACTCTCCACTAAGCTGCTTCAACCTCAAGCACTCACGCTAATGGATTCCAATTCCCGCATCATTGCCTGGTCTCTCTCTCTCTCTCTCTCTCTCTCTCTTCCTTCTTCCCATCCATCACCAATCACCATAATCTCCTCTCTCACTATCTTTTTTTTTTTAACTTCTTTGCTTTCATTTTGCAGGGGCTCAGGCGAAGACGGTCAGCTAGGAATAGGGAACAACGAGGAGAAAGAATGGGTCTGCGTCATCAAAGCCTTCGACTCCCAACGCGTCCGCTCTGTCGTCGCCGGCAGCAGAAACTCCCTCGCCATCTGCCACGATGGCAAGGTCCCACCCCCTTTTTTCTTTCTTTTTCTTCTTTCTTGCTCCATTCAATTTTTCATCATACTTGGGTATAAATAAAAAAAAAATTTATCTTTTATTTTTAGTTTTTTGTTTGGGGGCTTATGTTGGTTTGGCGCAGTTGTTCACATGGGGTTGGAACCAAAGGGGAACACTTGGACACCCAGCTGGCACCAAGACTGAGAACATTCCCAGCCAGGTCAAGGCACTTGCCAATGTTAAAATTGTTCAGGTACTGTGTTTTTTGGGTGTAAATTGTTTTTTATATTTTATATTTTATTTTTTGAATTTGTTGTTAGATGAATTGATAGTTTAATTGGTGTTTTGGTTTTTCAGGCTGCTATTGGTGGGTGGCACTGTTTGGCTGTTGATGATCAGGGCAGAGCTTATGCCTGGGGTATTTCAAGCAATCTTATCTGCGTTTGTACTTCTGGTCCTCTTGTTTGTTTTCTATGAGAAATATTGGATCATATGGTTGTTGTGATTCTCAGGTTTGGTCATAATGTAAATATGTTTGAAAAATAAACATATAGTGTACTCTGATGGAATTTCCTCATTGGATAAAACTTAAGGTCCATTTCTTTATATATATTTTTTATTGAAATGAGTAATTTAAAAT
The DNA here is from genome assembly GCA_031216105.1 of Dalbergia cultrata. NCBI lineage: Eukaryota > Viridiplantae > Streptophyta > Magnoliopsida > Fabales > Fabaceae > Dalbergia > Dalbergia cultrata. The sequence goes on from CM062344.1 coordinate 48,902,217, forward strand.
TTAAAATTATTCACTCATTTCAAGAAAAAATTCCTCATGTCACAAGTTGATTGGAAGTGATGGATATACTGGAATAGATGTAACTTTTTTTTTTCCTTTCTCTTCTCATTCTTTTTAACATCCAGTTTCTTTTCTTATAACTGTTTTGTCTTGTCCCCTCCTGGGTTGGATGGCTTTTTAGACAAAATTGATGTGCATACTGCATACATAATTTAAAGTATGAGATAAGTGTAAACTATGTATATATGGTTTCTTGGCTTTTGGGAAAAACAAATTGATACGAGTATTTATGAACTTCTTTTGATTTAGACAAAAATTTGAAGAATGAGAGGAAGGTTATGCTTTTTTGTTTCCTTCTGCTCTCCAAAAAGTCATAAAGAGCATATGCACAATTTTATTTATGCATATTTTACAAAGCAAATACAATTGCTTTCAGGTGGAAATGAATATGGACAGTGTGGTGAAGAACCTGAGCGCAAGGATGACTCTAGTAGAGCTTTGAGAAGAGATATAGAGATCCCTCAGCGTTGTGCTCCTAAGCTTGTTGTTCGTCAGGTAACTTGCATATGCCAACACCATGCATTGTTGAAACCAAAAGCAGTTTCCTTTTGTTTACGATTCAATCTCTAGTTATGTATATTTCTCTCTTTGATCATTAATTTTACTATAATTCCTATGTAAGTTTAATAGAATAGTAGACATTGATTTTGTTTCCTGATGTTTAAGTTTTTAAGTTGCTCATTTCTTACCAGTCACCACAGGGAACAAATTTTATTTATAATTCTCAAGTAAAGATCAAATTACAGTGATTAATCTTCTTGTAAGTTGAGAAATTTTGAAGTTTATAATAAATGAAACGTGCTCCACCTGTAGTAGTGGTTTATGGTCTAGCAACTTGATTTCTTGTCAACGGTGATGGAACAAAAGTTTCTTTTGGCATGTTTGATTTAAGTTTTAAATTTTCAGTTTTTCAAATTTTGTGAAGGAAATAATGAAAATTCTAAAAACTACGGGTCTTTTTGGTTTCAATTTTCAGTTTTCAGGATTTTATGAAGGAAATACTGGAAATTGGAAATGAAAACTGAAATTTGGAATTTATAATTTTTAGTATTTCTTTCATGAAATTTTGAAAACTGAAAATGAAACTGAAAACTGGAAACTCAAATCAAATGGGCCTTACAAACAGTTTTCAATTTTCATTTCCAATTTTAAGTATTTCTTTCATAAAATCCTAAAAATTCAAAAACTAAAAATGAAAACTGGAACCAAACAAGTTGTTGGATGTTCATTTGGTTTATTCTATACATAGTTCACAAACGCACGTGTGGCATGTGGCCACAATTGATGTTATTGTTAACCATCCTAGCCCTTGTAGGCTCTGTCAATTGGATTTGATTATTTTCTTTTGTGCCATTCTGCGATAAATATAAGTGTTTGTTTCTGTGTAGGAATTTCTGCGTTACTATTTTAACGAACAGCAAACAAAGCTTATCCATTTTTGGCTTCACGGCTTTTGCTAGGTTAGGTTGTTGTTTGATATTTACTAATAGCCTAATGTGCAGGTTGCTGCAGGAGGAACTCACTCTGTGGTACTTACACGTGAAGGGCATGTCTGGACATGGGGTCAACCATGGCCTCCTGGTGACATGTAAACTTTAGTTAAGCTTGATTTACTATTTTTTATTTTCTGCGTTGTTTTCTAAACATGAATTTAATTTACATGAAAAGTTGCTTTACCACATTTTAGCTAATTAAAATGTCTAAAATTTTGTATTCATCATGTAGAAAACAGATCTCAGTCCCTGTTCAGGTACAAGGTCTTAAAAATGTGAGGCTCATTGCAGTTGGGGCATTTCATAATTTGGCTCTTCAAGAGGATGGAACTTTATGGGCATGGGGTAATAATGAATATGGACAACTTGGAACTGGAGATACCCAGCCGAGATCACAACCTATTCATGTCAATGGGCTTTCTGAATTTACCCTGGTTTGTATCTCATTCTGTGAATTCATTTTGTTACTTCCAATTCTCCTTGTGTCAATGCAGAATAATAAACTTTTCCTTGTTACAACTTACAAGAGACACTAAGGATGCATTCCTCGTGATGTCTCAGCAAAAGAAAAGAAAGTATATGTCATGAACCAGTCCTTTCTAGTGTTCCAAGAAGACCAAAAGGCAACATGAACTATGCAACAAACTGTGCGGTTAAGATGGCTACCCACATTGTCTTAGTAGTTGTTGAGTTGGTGATTGCTTGTTCTAAACTAGCCCTGTTAATAAACTTTGTGGTACCAAGGTTATTCTTAGCCTCTATCTAGTTTCAATGTCGTCAACAAAGAAAGAGCAATATAAATGTTAGGATCCCATTAGTTAGTAGTTAGTTAGGTAAGTTAGCCACTTAGGGGGTTTGTTGAGTGTAAAGAAAGTGGTGATTGGTTTGGAGTCTTCAGTTATTTGGGTCTTTCTTGGGAGAGATTGGGGGCTCTAGAATTCCCTCAAATTGTTGAGATTACCTTACAGATTCTTAGAGTTCTTGGTGATTTGCCAAGGAACCTCATATCGATACACATTCTTTTCATCAATTCCTTTTGTAGATACCAGTGTCTAACACTGGTGTAAGAGCTTCTATTGATCCAAGGGAAGGGGAAGCTTTTAGGCCATCAACAATGGACGCGCTAGCAAAAGAAGTAGAATTGGAAACCAAAGAAGTCTTAGAAGGGAGAGACAAAGACAAGAACAATTGGCTCTAGACATATTGATTCAAGATCCAGAAAATGGGGCCAAGGTAGAGCATTTAATCCTGGCTGTATCTATTCTAGATCAAGAAATGGGCCCAAGAAAGATGGAGCAGAAGGAGGAAGAACCACTTCCGGAAGAAAGCATGAAGGGGAAATGGGACGAGACTAAGACGAAAGAGGGTAGAGGAGGCGACAATATTGCAAAGGCATTGAAGATCAAAGCAGAAACACAGAAGGGGGACACATTTGAGGAAGAGCTATTGAGATGAGAGGACATTGCATGTTCCGACTTGCCACCAATGTAAGAACCACCAGATTTAGGCTCATCCAAGATGGCAATTGGGTGAATTGGGAATTTTGTCAACAAAGTAGCGTGTTTGTGAATAACACAACCATTCTTTGGGTCACACTGATAAGGAGGAGACAGGGGAGGCGAAGGAAGGGTGCATGAGGGTTGTCCAGCAGGGAAGTGGTGTGACACTCAACCTCCACCACAGTCTCGCAAGCACGATAGGGGAGGGGTAATTTGAAGGGGTGCGCTGCACAACCACTGCCGGACTCGCTCACTCAAGATTCATGGTCTAGCCTTGGTTCGAGCGGCAGTGAAGGTGATCCAGCATCCCAAGTGGCAATGGAGAAAGAGATAAGCTTAATCGTCTGCACCGGCAGAGAGCTGCCTCATGCACGGTGGATGGCATGCACGTGCGGCCATTTGCTGGTGGCAATGAATGAAGGGGTGGAGGCACTGTAGCAACAGCGATGGTGAAAGGGAAAGAGATTAAGACAAAACTAGTGGGGCTTCAGTTAGGGACTTAGGGTTGCTTCCAATCCTTTGGGCCAAGCCCAATTGAGAAGAGAGGAGGATTGGGGATCTGACCTCGCAAGCTGCATTTTTACTCTAATGGACCAAGCCCAATTTAAGAACAAAGAAGTTTAGGGTGTGGCTGCACAAAACCCTAGGGAGCCCAACTTCTAATGTGATGCACTGAGCCCAAGTCTGTTCAGTAGTTGTGGAAAAGCAGAAAAGAATCTATCTTCTAAAGTTGATGAGCCAAGCCCAACTCAGTTCAACAATTGGCATACAGCAAGGATTCTGTTTTTTTGTGTTTTCTGAGCAAAAATGTAAAGAAGTATGTTGTCTGATGTCCAAGGGCCCAAACCAATTTGCTGTAAACCCAATTAGATGATGGGAGCCCAGTGAATATTTAGCATAAATTTTTTGCACCCCCACCTTGAGGACAAGGTGGATTTCTTTGGAGGGGGGGAGTAGTGTTAGGATCGCATTAGTTAGTAGTTAGTTTGGGTTTGGGGAGTTAGTTGGTCAAGGGATCAGTTGACTATGAGTAAAGAAAGTGGTGATTAGTTAGGAGTCTTTAGTCATTTGGGTCATTCTTGGGAGAGATTGGGGGCTCTAGAACTCCCTCAAATTGTAGAGATTGCCTTATAGATTCTTAGGGTTCTTGGTGATTTGCCAAGGAACCTTGTATCAATGCCCATTCTTTTCATCAATTCCTTCCTTAGATGCCACTGTCTAACAATAAATGATGCATACTAGTTATTGAGTTATAAGTTCAATTGGGATAGCTTCGTATTCCTCTTTATAAAGTTGGTAGTCGTGTGTGCCTCATAATATAAGCATATATCATTCCTATGATATGTGTAAGTGAGAGGGTGCATTTGTGGTGCGTAGCATAACTAATATTTAATCTATATGCTTCTAGACAGATGACCTCTAAATTTAAGATATTTACTTTTCTATCAGTGGCTGCTATGGAAATACTATACTCTTAAATTAAGAGAACTGCAAATCTGGAGCCTGCAGCTAGAAACACCCTAAAAGCAAAGTACTTGGCTTTGTGGACTTCTTATTTTTTCAGAAATAGAACTTCCTTTTCTTGGGTAATATCTGTTTCATTATTACTCATGACAATTGTTCCTAAGAAAATCCAGGCCCCCATTTTTGGGGATCCAGATTGTAAATTCATCTGAAAATATTCAAATTCTGTTTGGTTGGGTATCGATGAAATTTGCTGACAACCGTGTCATAGATCCATGTTTTCAGTGGCTTGTCTGTTTTATGTTTAGTTTTTGGGTTGGGAGTGTGGGGGGATCGTATGTACCTTGCCACCCTATGATTTTAGAAAATCACAAATCTTTGCAATGATTAAATGGCTCAATGAATTTGTGCTTTATTGTTCATTTTTTCATGAGAAATAGCATATTAAATTTGTTTTTTAATTCTGTTTGAAACTCTAGGTAGATATTGCAGCTGGTGGATGGCATTCTACTGCTTTGACAGATAAAGGAGAGGTACACTGTTTCTGATTTCTTGAATCTATTGAGTTTAATATTTTTACTTCAAGAAATCTTTGTAAAATATCTGAAGTCTTTCCGTTCAACACTATTCTGAAGTTTTATTTTCCTGTTTCCCTTTCTGAAAATAGTTGTTATAGCAGGAAACCATAAATACTTTACTCTTTTGTTCTCAGTAACAGATTTTGCATTAAAGTGCTAGCTTCTTTGAACCCCTTTCACTTTTTAGGTTCTTTTGTAAATGGAGAAATTTTGCAAAATTGTCATCAGCAAATAATATCTATCTTGATCTCCTATTTCTAGAATTAAATAATGCTCCCTTATTGTCTGTGGCAGTTAAGCTTATGATACTAGAAACACCACCATTCAAATTAAGTGGAGAAAATAAATTAAAAGGTGGAAAATATTATTGGATGGATATGGGTGTACATATAAAGGTTGTAGTTTCAGTTTGGCCAGTCCACTATGACACCAGCTGATTAGGTACATATAAAGGTAGTAGTTTCAGTTTGGCCGGTCCACTATGACACCAGCTGATTAGTTGCAAATTTAAATTACCGTGACAACTATATAATCTAAAGAGCACAGAAAAATTAAAAAAATAAAACTATAATCTAAAGAAGACGAGTTTGTAAGCATGTAGTGGCAGCAAACAATATGCTCGAAACACTTTTTTATAAGAAGTGGCAGTCCAATACACGAGGCTCTACCTGGTGGGGTTTGGAGAGGGTAGATGTATGCAATCTTACCCCGTTTTACGGAGAGACTGTTTCTAGGATTTGAACCTGTGACGTTCAGGTCACAAGGTAACAACCTTACCATTGCGCTAAGGCTCATCCTCACTTGAAACGCTTTTCTATAAGAAAAAAAATATTGCTTGAAACACTATTTGATTTCATAGTGCATATCTTAGAATATGCATGGAATCAGAAAACTGAACTGCCAGAGATTCTTGGTGGATTTTTTTTTATATATATTCTTTTCAACTGTATACAATTTTCAGAGAGTCAATTGTAATACTATATTTACTCTTCTTTTTATTCAGGTATATGGATGGGGAAGGGGCGAGCATGGCAGGCTTGGATTTGGTGATAGTGACAAGAGCAGTAAAATGATACCCCAGAAGGTTCAACTTTTAGCTGGGGAAGATATTGTTCAGGTACTATCTATATAATTTGTATAATCTCCTGATCAGCTTAACTGAAGTTTGGGGATTAGGGAATCAGCGCCGTGGCTAGGAAACAAAACTAGTAATTACTTTTTAACAACAACAGTGTTATCAAATGGCGGCCATGGCGGCGCCATGGCGCCATGGCGTGGCGGAAATGCAGGAAACCGCCATGGAGACCTGCATGGCGTGGCGGAATGGCGTGGCGGCCCGTGGCGGCCGCAATCCTCATGGCGCCATGGCGGAAATGGCGGAAATGGCGGAAGGAAGCCATTTTTCTGAGGAAATAAGAGCCATGGGGTTATTTTAGGGATTTTGTGGGTTTCTTAAAAGAAAACCCTAACCCATTAGGAGCCCATTTGCGCAGCTCCCCCCTGTTTCACGTGTTGGCCTCCATCTGCAAGGGCGATCCACCAGTTCGTAGGACAGCGACCCGCGGCGACCTCCGGCGACCCGCGGCGACCTCCGGCGACCCGCGGCGACCTCCGGCGACGCGAGCTGAGCACCAGCGGCGGCGGCCTCCTTGTTGCAGCAACCAGGTTGGCCGCTTCCTCTTCTTTCTTTCTCTGGTTCGACCTTCTTCCTCTCTCTGCCTTTTGCTTCTGTTTTTTCTTCTTCTTCCTCATGCTTCTTGCCTTCAGTTCTGTCTTCTTCCTAATGTCTGCCTGCTTTATACATTTTCCTTCTTCTTCCTCGGTGCTTCATTGCTTCGCTTTCCGCTTGACTTTTCTTTGAGCCTTTTTTCCTTTCTAGTTTCAATTTTTTTAGTGAGCTACAATGGAAAGTCAAGGTCAAGCTTCACAAAGCACAAGGTCATCTAGAACAGACCCTGGTTGGAAGTATTGTCATCCAATAGAAGAAAATAATACTAATGATGTTATGTGTAATTTCTGTGCAAAAGTGATGAGAGGAGGAATTACAAGAGCAAAACAACATTTGATGGGAAAGAGTGGTAATGTCTCCAAGTGTCCTAAGTGTCCAAAAGAGGTTAAAGATGAATTATGGTCTCTTTATAAACAAAAAAAGCAGCAAGACAGTGATGAAATGGCAGCAATGAAGGACCTTGATCTTGAGAATTTCTGCTTTGGATTATCTGAGGATGATGCTCAAGAGATTTTGGATACTCCTAATCCTAGGCAAAGAAGAGGTGCAAATTTGAAAGGCCCTATGGATTTATTTTTGACAGCAAAGGCAAAGAGGAAAAAGGAGAGATTGAGGCAGCAAAATATAAGAGAGGCATGTGATAAGGAGGCAGTGGCTAGGGTTCATCAATACATAGCAAGATGGTGGTATCAAGCTGGACTTTCATTTAATTGTATCAGATTAAAGAGTTTTCGTGATATGTTAGCAGCCATTGGGAACTTTGGTCCCGATTTGCCTCCCCCATCTTATCATGATATAAGGGTTCCACTTCTTAACAAAGAGTTAGAGTACACTAATAATTTGATGAAGGATCATAAGGAGCAATGGGACAAACATGGTTGTTCAATCATGTCAGATGCTTGGACCGATAGAAAGCAAAGGTGTTTGATTAACTTCTTGGTGAACTCTCCCGTTGGAACAATGTTTGTCAAGTCTATTGATGGTTCAAACTTTGTGAAGATCAAGTAGAAGTTGTTTGAGTTACTTGATTCTCTTGTAGAGGAGATTGGTGAGGAAAAAGTTGTGCAAGTTGTAACTGACAATGGGAGTAATTATGTTTTGGCGGGGAAAATGTTGGAAGAGAAAAGGCCACACCTTTATTGGACTCCTTGTGCGGCTCACTGCTTGGATTTAATTCTAGAAGACATTGGAAAAATTCCATTGATAAAGAAGACTATTAAAAGGGGAATTTTTCTTGTTGGCTTCATTTATAGCCATTCTAGCACTTTGAGCATGTTGAGGCACTTCACAAATAAGAAGGAGTTGGTGAGGCATGCTGTTACAAGATTTGCCACCTCTTTTCTATCATTGGAAAGGCTTCAACAAGAGAAAGCAAATCTTCGAAGAATGTTTACTTCTGAGGAGTGAGTGGGTAACAAGTTGTCTAAAGATGCTAAGGGCAAGCAAGCAACGAAAATTGCAATTATGTCTTCCTTTTGGAACCATGTAGATTACACAATTAAAATCATGCGTCCTCTTGTTCGTGTACTTCGCCTTGTTGATGGCGAAAGAAAGCCCGCAATGGGTTATATTTATGAGGCAATGGACAAGGCAAAAGAGGCCATCATGAAGTGCTTTAGTGATGAAAGCAAATACAAGGATGTGTTTGCAATTATTGACAAAAGATGGAATTGTCAACTCCATCGGCCATTGCATGCAGCGGGACATTTTTTAAACCCACAATTCTATTATGGCAACCCCGATTTAGAGTATGATCTAGAAGTCACAAATGGGTTGTATGATTGTATCAAGAGATTGGTTCCAAGTAAGGATGTGCAACAGAAAATTTTACTTGAGCTGCCAATTTATAAGAGTGCTAGTGGTCTTTTTGGAGATGAATTTGCAATATCACAAAGAAAACTCCTTGCACCTGGTGAGAAGAATAGAATTTTTAGCTTTCAAATTTCTTTTGATTTTAAATTAGAGTAGTTTGCTTACATGATCTTTGGATTTGTAGCTCATTGGTGGCGAATGTATGGTCTTTCCACTCCAAATTTACAAAAATTGGCAATCAAGATTTTGAGCTTGACATGTAGCTCTTCGGGATGCGAACGAAACTGGAGTGTTTTTGAGCATGTAATTAACATTTTCCTATCACTCTACTTTTTTGTTATTTTTGGAATAACCAATAGTAATGCTTAGATTATATTGATTTGCAGATTCATTCTAAAAAGAGAAATAGGCTTGAGCATAAGAGGTTGGAAAACTTGGTTTTTGTGAAGTATAACCAAGCACTCAAGCAAAGATATGATATTAGGAATGAGATTGACCCTATCTCACTCAATGACATTGATGATTGTAATGAGTGGGTGGTTGGAGAGCTAGAGGGTGAGGATCATGATGCTGGAGATGACTTGGTGTTTGCAGATGATAACACTTTGACTTGGGAAGCTGTATATAGGGCATCAGGTGTTGGAGAGCCTAGAACATATACTAGGCGACAAAGTAAAAAAAGAAAGGAACCCTCAAGTGGTGATGGACCATCAAGTGGTGCAACAGGAGTGGGTACTAGAGTTTCTAAAAAAGGAAAAGAGGTAATGGTGCCGGTGGCTGAAGAAGAACTTGAGTTTGATGACTCTGAGGAATCTGAGGAAGAGGAAGAAGAAATCAATTTTGATGATTCAGAATCAGAAGGAGAAGAAGTGGAGGGATATGCCTCAGATGGACCCATTGGCACTGATTACCTTGGGGATGAGAATATGGACTAGAAACTAAAATAGTTTATTTTAGTTAGTCTTTTTGTTAATTTGTATTAGATTGTTGACTTGACTTGGACATGATTGTTTTATATCTTTTTCTTGATATTGTGGATTTGTGATGGATATTGTGGATTTATGTTGCATTTGATGAATTTATTTCTTGATATTGTGATCAAGTGGTGATGAATTTATTTCTTAATATTGTGATGCATTTGATGAATTTATTTTAAAGAATATATTTGTTCTTAATATATGTTGCTAGTTCTATTATTTGTCATATTTGGAATATTTTTTGTATTTTTTTTATACGTATAAAAATATTTTTTAGTCCGCCATGGCGTCCGCCATATCCGCAACGCCATCCGCCATATTTCTATGGCGGATTTTTGGCTTGCCGCCATAAGCCGCCATCCGCCATTGATAACTATGAACAACAATCACAATTATGATGAAATATATTTGTTTCATTATGAAACTGCACTTGTTGCAGAATGTTACAATTGTTATTTGTCTTTCATGTATACAAAAGAAGGGTAAATTACTCTCACTTACCGTGAGATTTGCTCAAATTCAACTCATCTCCCCTCTAGTTGTCCAACCTACATCAATCTATCCTAATTTACCTATTATTGAGATGTGTTACCGAAAATATCCTCACTCTCCCTTCTGTCACTCACTATCATCCTCTCTCTGTTCTCTCTTCCTCCCCCTTCCTGGAAACCACGAGTATCACCAAAAATGATGCTTTTTCTTTCCAGAATTTTTTTTTTTAATGTAGGTGTTTTGATTGGTGAACCCTTTTGGCTGAATTGTATGAAATGTGATGCTGTATTTTTCTTCTTGCATGCATTTTTAAAGGGTTGGATTCTCATTTTCGAGGCTTTGTTTTTCGATTCTGAAAGGTATTTGATTCTTTTTCTGAGAAAATTTTTCCAGATGTTTAAAGAACCCAAAATCCTACGCTAATCACTAATTAAATATTAATTGTTGAATATAAAACAAACCAACTAGCCAGCCACATGATTCAAGGGTGAAGACCATTTTCTCATTTTTCAATTACCCCTCTCTCTTTCTCCGCCCTCGCCACTCACTTTGGCCTAACACAATACAACAACACTCTCACCTTTTCACCTTTTCTGTATTGTTCGATACACCTCCACCCAGCCAACACACACAATGCATCTTCTTCCCACATGTTTCTTAGTTAGTTTGCCTTGGAAGAATTTCAATCTCAATCTCAATCTTCTTCAGTCTTCACATATCATATCCAATAACCCTGTACATATATATTTATTGGAGTATTGGTATTGCAAGAAGAAGGAGCAGAATTGAAAGCGGTGGGACCTGTTTTGTATTGGTTTATGAATAGAATAGATGGATGTAGGGGCGGTTGTGTTGCTAGTGCTGTCAGCAATGATGGGAAGATGTGTATCAGATCCAAGCGATGAGACACTATTTCCCTTTTTTCGGTGAGAGGCTGTGGAATAGGGAGAGAACGCAAGAAGAGTATGTGAGTGACATGAAAATGGGGCATTTTTGGTACAGGTTAATAATTGATAAATTAGAGGAGGTTGGTATAGGTTAGACAACTAGAGAGGAGGTGGATTGAATTTTGATAAACCTCAAGGGAGGTGAGTGTAATTTATCGAAAGAAAAATGTCTTCCATCATAATTGAAGCGATATACCAATAAGAAAAGTGATACAACCTTCAAGCATCAATCCTTTAATGTTTGAGATCCGCCTAAATATTTTGTCACTTCGACATTATTGATGCTCCAAAAATGGGGAACCCAAATATCCAAGGCTTGGACAAGGAAACCCTTGTGGAGAGTATAATTTGACATATTTGTCCATCTATTTAAATTCTGAAGCTGTAAATTTAGCTGATAATATGTTAACCTTTTTGGCATGAGAATTGTTGTCATATCTCCTACAAAGCATGACTTCTTCCATATGAATAGGAAACAAAAAAAGAATAACACCAAAAATTATATACAAAGCTTAATTAAAGGATTTTTGTAGTGTGAGTAGTTTATTTTACTGGTTTGTGATCAGGTGTCCTGTGGAGGTACTCATTCAGTTGCATTAACTCGGGATGGACGCATGTTTTCTGTAAGTATTTTTCTAGTATCATCTTAACTTCCTTTGTGATTTGATCAAATGATATCACAGCTTAATTATATTGATTACTAGCCTTATTTTTCCTGTGAACTTATCGGCTAAGGTCATGTTAGCCTTTCTCGGCATTAATCGTGCATATTTCTGTCAAAGTTCAATCTCATAGGAAGATATTCCTGCTAAGTTTACAAGCTTTGTTTCTGATGTTAATGGATTTTGACTTATTGGCAGTTTGGTAGAGGTGACCATGGCCGTCTTGGATACGGAAGGAAAGTTACTACTGGTCAACCAAATGAGGTACCTATAAATATTCCTCCTCCAGAGTCTCTCAGTGGCAGTGCAGCTGAGGGACACTGGATCTCAAAACTCGTTGCTTGTGGCGGCCGCCATACTTTGGCTATAGTCGAATGGAAAGTAGATGAATCTAAAGACTGATTCATGAATAAGATAGAAACGATGAGGCTAATGACTGATTTAGAGCTTTTTCTATCTGGAAAGGAAAGACGACTGATTTGGAACTCAATAGTTGTGCTAGAATTCCTGTGTTGTGTCCAATATGTTGTTGAATTGGCTTTGTATAATCCTATATGTGGCACAAACACCTGCACACACTCACCTTCTTAGCACAATCTCATGGTCTGTTTATGCTACATGCAATTGTGGCTCTTTTACTCTCTAATCCCGAAATAAAATGCGCAAAATAATGACTCAGTTTTGTAGTATGTTCTAGTGGATACAGACACCAATATCTACAACAAAGGGTGGCAATATCAGTGCCACTAAATATCTTCTGCTTATTGTGATAGTTAGGCCCTTACCTGCTGTTGAAGGTACCAGCATGAAGAAGCCCCACACTATAGGAATTGATTAGTTAGCGACACTGATATATTGGCTTCTCAAAATTATGAATCTGAGTTAATCTATCATCTACAAAGCATATATCTTATATTGGGAATCTGAATGCTAAAATATTTATCCCGGGCTTCTCAAAATATTATATCAGCATTTTAATGTGCTGGGATTGAAAAAAGGTCTCGTTCATTTTAGACTGAAGATACAAAAGATATGTTCACGTATCTTGTGTATGACAATATTTAAAAAAAAAATGATAAGGATCCTCTAAAGTAGGTTTCTTTTCACTCAATTGATCTAAGAATGAAATTCTTTACTTTACCCTCATTTTAGAAGATTCAAATCCAAAAAAAAGTAGTCAAATTCGTTGAGGGAGACACTAGAATGTGCTTCAATAAAGCATTTTTAGAAGGTAAAATATTTTTTTACAAGGATTTTAAATGATTTAGTATGAAATTTCTTGGTTCAAAACTAACAAAGAAATTTTAAAATTTCAAGTAATTTTATGATATATTTTCAAAACTTGGAAAGAGTGGATTTTAAATTCTCTTTACATAGAGAGAAATCGGAAATTTTATTTGTCTCAAGTATTATTTTCGCCAAGTCTACTACTATTCATTAACCATTATTTGCTTATCATCGGTAGTTAGCTAACATCAGTCACCTTGGCAAATTGCCAGATGCCTATCTTTGCATGTTATTCGGTGTTCATTGTCTACTCTTACTTACAAAGCATGTGATATAGTTTACACAAAGAAAATATTTTATGAATAAAGTGATATAATTACTTTATTCAAATAAAAGAATTTAAAGTCCACAATATGGAACGCAAAAAAATAAAAACTAAGGAATATTAATACATTTAATTTGTTTTGTAAGGAGATCAAGACGTTCTACTGCTAAGAGATGGCTAATAGTTTTCTTCTTTTCTGCCTCATCCTTTCTTCTCATCAATCTAATTTTGTCCATATACTATGCATCAATCTAATTTCTCTGTTGTGTGACATAAGGGACAAGAATGTTTTGCCCATGTATTATGTAACAATCTACTTTTTCAAAGGAGTAAGAGCACCTCCATTGGCCAGAAAGCAGCGTCCCTGTCCCTGGAGCAACAGAGTATCGGAAACGGGACTCATGCGATGAAGGAAATTGTAGTTGGACATACTCCAATACAAGTGTATCATATGTCAATTTTGACAGTATTTTTTGCCAAAAAAGTAAAATTGAAATATTAGTATTGTAAAATTTGAGTAAAAGAGCCCTTGCAGTTTGAAATAACTATTTCATTGCAACGGTAAATTTTTTTACTCTATAAATATCATTCATTCTCACTTCTAGTTTCCCAACTCTATTCCAATACTTCCCAAATTTTTCCCACATAAACTATACTCATCTTATTTAGCAAAATAAAATTATAACTATCTTTTGTTTCACAAAAAATGGATCCCAATCAATTCAATTCTTTTATCAATTACTTACAAAATTTCAATTTCTCTTAAAATCTAAATATCCAAAATTCTCAGTGTTTAAACATTCAAAATCCAAATTAAAATTTTTAAATTTCAAATTTGTTCCAAAATCAAAACCCCCAACAACTTCAAAATTTCAATTTTCAATTTTCTTTTTTTTTTCCCCATACACTCGAAATTCACAAACACCTCAACATCCATTCCCTACTACATTTAACCCATCATTAGGAGTTATGAGTACATTATCTTTCCCATTTCAAACGCAAATTAGTGTTCATGCTTCAAGATCAGCCAATGTTGGTGGCTTAGATGACCCATCTCCGCAAACTTCAATAAATTCGACTCCAAGTTCATGACATTCGAAGTTTTCCATCCAAGGTGGGCTAGATGATATTGACCTCAATGATGACAAATTTGAAGATTGCAAGCAAGAAAGTAATCATTGGCTATGGGAAGAGGATGAACTATTGATTAGTGCATGGTTAAACGTCTCAATGGATTTTGTAGTTGGTATCGACTAAAAGGGTAATACATTTTGGAATCCATGTTATCTGGAAAGCAACCCCAACATGAAAAGAGGGGTTGGTGGGATCAAGAAACGAGGGCATAAGATCAACCAGGTAGTTCAAGTATTTGGTGCTTGTCATGATCAAACATCTCGAAATGTTAGGAGTGGTTCAAATAGTGACAATATAATGGAGTTGTCTCATCAACTCTATTTCAAAAGGTCTAAGGGGAAATTCACTCTTAAACGACACTAGAACATGCTTCGAAGAGAAAAAAAATGGAAAACCTAATCAACACAGAGTGGGGCTTCCAAAAGAACAAAAATAGGTGCTTTTGGAGCATAATCAAATCCAGAGACACTAGTGGGTGAAGATATTGATATAGAGTCTCCAATTCATCTGCAAGGAACCAAAAGTTCCAAAAGGAAAGAAAAGAGGACTCCCGATGATATAGATGAAAAAGTTAACATGCTCAAATCGTTATTGCTATGAGACTATCCCTCATAGAGAGACATGTGAATAATAAGAAAATGGAGTTAGCCGATAAGGAAAAGGATAGGGAGTTTAAGTGTGAGATGATGGCAATCAAGGAAAAGGAGCTAATGGACAAAGAAAAGGAAAGAGACATGAAAATATATTATAAGGATACGTCTACAATGACTGACACATAATGATTTATTCATGACAACCTTGTGGAGAAAATTATGGCAAAGCATTTTTAGTTAAGTGCTGATTGTATTGGTAAGGTTAATGTTTATTTCATAGTTAAGAAAATTAGACCGGGCCTGCTGGTCTGATCGGTTCCATCAGGAACCGGTTACCTGGCTGGTCCAGTTAACCTAAAAATATGGGAGCAGTCAAAACTGGTTCGGAACTTTAATTTTATTTTTTTGTTTCAAAGCTTAAATAGTTATATTTTGTGATAGTTATAGAGCAAAAATGAAAAAAATGAAACCAAAAAAGGACATTAACAAAGATTGTTGGATTATCCTTTTTCTCTTTCTGTCATTCGCAGGCTGCTCACCATAAACCTTACTGGTCACTAACAAATATTGTTTTCAAATTACTATGTTGTGAGGCTGAGACTAGAGAAATTTTATATGAATTATTTTTAAATACTTAGATTATGTTTATTTTTATAAATCTATGAATATTTTTTTTGTGTTGATTAGATTAATGTTAATGATTTAATATATTTTTTATATTCTAATTAATCATGTGTGTGTGTGTGTGTGTGTGTGTGTGTATTATATTCTGGTTGAACTCCGGTTGAATCGGTTGGATTTCACAATCTTTAAACCAGTACCTTGAATAGTTTGATGCCTGATCCGGTTTTCTCTTGGTTTATTTCAAATTACGCAAAGTCGTTGATCATGCTTTTTGTTTTTAATTTGTTATGGTTGTGGTAATGTATTGCATTTTATAATTATAAATTTATCATTTAATTTTAAAAATCATTCAAGCTTATTGAAATGTAGCCGTTGCAAAATTAGCTGTTATGTGCTGACTTATAAATTCACCACTTTTCCATAATTGCTCACAACATCTTCCATCTTCTTGCTATTAAAAGCCTTAAATCTCATCTGCACTCACTGGCATCTCTCAAAAAACCCTTTTTCCATCAGCAACCATCACTAAAATATCCTTTAATACAAATGGCCAGAAACTTTAACCCTTATAATAGCATATCTTTTGATAATTTGTTTAATGATGCTTTGTACGATGATTTAGACCAACTTGATAAAACGGCTTTGGATGATTGGATTGAAGAATTATTGTTCAATGATTCAGAGGAGTGTGAATTACAACTCATTCAGGAAAAGTATGGGCAAAGTTCTTCCTCCACTTCTCATTGGTGGATAGATAGAGATCGTGAATCATGACATGAACGTCTGTTTTTTTTTTTTTACTACTTTGTACCAAATTAGGTGTATCCTCTTGAGACTTTTCGTCGAAGGTTCCGAATAGGAAGACATGTTTTCCTTCACATAGTGGAGGCTCTTTCTAATGTTGATCTATATGTCCACCAAAAGGTTGATGCTATGGGTAGGAAAGGCTTATCCCCATGGTAAAAATGCATGGCTACCGAGCATATGCTAGTGTATGAAGTATAAGCTGATGCATTTGATGATTATGTGCGGATATGTGAAACCACCATAATTATATTGAGTGTTTAGAGAAGTTTGTCTAAGGTATGATCTTGGTTTTTGAGACTGAATATTTGCGAAAACCTAACTCAAATGATGTACAGCAGTTGCTTCAAATGGCGAAGGTCCGCAGCTTCCTTGACATGTGTAACATCGATTGCATACATTGACAGTGGAAAAACTGCCCAAAAGTATGGAAAGGTATGTGTATGAGTGGTTATTGTGGGGTCACGACTATAGTACTCGAAATTGTGGCTTCGTCTAATCTTTGAATATGACATGCATTTTTTGGAGTTATCAGTTCAAACAATGATATCAATGTGTTAGACCATTCACCAGTGTTTGATAAAGATCTAAATGGTCATGCTCTAGAAGTAAATTACATTATTAATGGTAATAATTATACTATAGGTTACTATTTAACATATGGTATATATCTTGAGTGGAAAACATTCATCAAAACAATTTCATGACCGCAAGGTGATAAGCGAAAATTATTTATACAATATCAAGAATCACAAAGAAAGGATGTAGAGAAATTATTTGCATTTGGAGTATTGCAAGTTTGCTTCGCAATTATATGTGGCCCGACACGATTTTGGGAGAAGAATAAGATTACGCGCATAATGAGAGCCTGCATCATATTGCACAATATGATTGTCGAGGATGAGAGAGACATTTATGCCGGTAACTTTGCTCATTTCCCCTCTTATGACGATGTGGATGATGGCATATCACACCAGAATTAGGAAAGGAAAACTTTGCTCCTTATGAAATGTTTGTCCAAATTAATGTCCAATTTCATGATAAACAGAAACATTGACAGCTAAAGGCATACTTGGTGGAATATATATGGCAGTTCCATAATGGTCGTTAAGTATATTTTTTAGTAATATAATATTTCAATTATGCATCGTTGTTGGTCATGTTTTATTTTTATGCATTGTTGTTATTAATCATGTAATATTTTTTAAATATATCGAAGGTTTGTTTTAGTTTCAATAATGTTTGTTTGAATTTTTCACATTTTAATTTTTAAAAAATTTACACAATATTTATTTGGAATTTAATTTACTAAAATTTTATTTAAAATTTAAAATATTTAAATATTTTATTTTATTTTTTAAAATCAGAAATAAAATTGCATAATATAAGATATTAAAATAAATTATTTCATAATAATACTAATTTTTATTTTTAAAATTTTTTAAAACAAACCATGTGAGACCCAAATAGGGACCAAAGTTGATCCCTACTGTTGGAGACGAGAAGGTCATTATGAGTCCCCATTTACATTTTTATGACATCTTGATGATGTATCCATGAAGGGCCCAAAAGAGGGACCAAATTGAGTGCTTCCATTGAATATGCTCTAAAGAGTAAGAAGTAACTAGAAGCATCTCATACATAGTAAAGTACAACAAAGAGTCAAATCAAAGAGGAAGAGAAACTTGGACATTCCCAAAGAGAAGAGGGAGGATATGAGGAGAAGGTAGGCTCTAAAGTATGTTCTTCTCATTTAATGCCTATACCTCATGATCAATATGATTCAAATGATGAGAGAATGAGAAGAGTGCATTTGAAGACTCTGATGCATAGTTATTACTTAGAACTATAAATTAGCTTTATGCTTATCTTAGTATTTATATTTGGCTGACGCATTTTCACTTGACTTGGTTTATACGTCTGAGTATCTAAAGTAATTATATTTATGGGCAGGTTTAAGTTTTATTGTTGAATTAAACATCTTATCTATCTAAATGTGAATTGCTAGAAAGAGATTATATGGTGGTAGTTACGAGTAAGAAATAAATGAAATGAATAATTATTAGAATTGTTCAATTTTACACCAAATTTTTCTTATGAAAATTATCTTAAAAGTGTTTTTTAGTGAATTTAGTTGCAAAGTTTGCTGCACATTTAATAGATATCGAATTACTTGCAAAATTTAACTACATTTTGGTCACTATTACCTGCAAAATTTGTTGTGGAATGTATTAGTTGTGGATTTTGCGATGCAACTTATATGCAGATTTAACTGCAGAATTACTTACAACATCAAATTATGAAATGAGAAGTTTTGGTCCTCATTATTACCTATAGATTTTGCTACGTATTGAATTACCCATGGGTTTTGCAGTAAATATTACATGTGGAATTACTTGAAAAATCAAACCATGAGCGGGAAGTTTTGGTCATTACCTTCATGTTTTGCTGTGAGTTAAATTATATGTGAAATTTGCTACCAAAATTACCTGCATAATTATTTGCAAAAATCAAATTATGAAAGTTTATGATTACATGTGGACTTTGCTGCAAAAATTACTTGTGTAATTACTCGCAAAATCAAATTATGGATGGTTATGAATATTTGTAGATTCTCCTAGGAATTAAATTATTTGCGAATTTTACTGTGAAAATTACCTATGGATTTTGTTGTGTAAACGGTTATCTACGAATTTACATGCTAAAATTACATGTGAATACTCTTACAAAAATTTTCTCATAGAAAAATCTGTATCAAAATTCCTTCCAAGCACCCACCCAATCATGAAAAATAGCTGTGAATATTTCGAATTTCTAGCAAATGTGGATTTGAAAATCCACAACATCCAATTATCCACAAGCATATTGCCTATGGTTTTTTTTTTTCTACATCAAGATTCGCAGGAAAAATAGCTCACTTGGAAATTTTAGCCAGAATTCACAACAAAATCCTCAGGAAACGGACAAATTTCTGAGTAGTGAATTAATTAAATACACAATTTTAAGGAAATTATATGGTATGTCTTATCATTGCTATAAAGATGGACATGGAGGTGAGGGTGGAGATGAAGGTGGGAGTGGGAATGGGAATTGGGGTGAAAGGTGAAGATGAAAATGAAGGAGGGATGGCAGTAGGGGTGATGATTTACCAGTTAATTCATATATTGCAGTAGTCAGGTACTTAAATGTCCATGATTTGCAATTGATAGAAACATCACGACCAATTTATTTTTCGTCATGAAATAACATGTCCATAGATAATATTATCGGTGACTAATTTGAGGTTTACTCTAAAATAAATTAGTTTTAAATACAATCTTAGAATTTCTTTTTAAGTTTAATTTATATGCACTACATTATAAAATATTTTTACACTATTATTCAATCATATATTATCACATAAGCAAAGGTAGTTGAGTCTCACACTCACTATCTAAAAAGTCATTTGAATGAGATGATTTAATTAGATAACAATATAAAAAAAATATTAATGTATCAAAATTAAACTCTTCTTTTGCTGCATAAAAAAAATATCTAAATGCACCACATATGGTAGTTGGATATATATTAGATAGCACTTAGGTTTGACCTGTGGATCCACGGATGACGAGATTTGGTTATCCTTTCCTTTGATGTATCGTTAGTTCCCTGGTTATCCTTTACTTTAATGCTTCGTTAGTTCAATATCTCTTTCCACCCTTAGGGTGTGTTTGGTTGTGGAGTAGAAATGAGGGTAAAATTTTTCTAAATGAATTTCATGTATAAAATTATATATGACACTAATTTAGAAAATTTTTATCCTCATTTTTACTACCTAACCAAACACACCCCTAGTTGAGGTGCTGGGATTTCTACTTAAATTGCTGAACTGCTAATTATTCCATTATGGGAGATCTTTGGAGGAGAAATTGGTTTGACTTGAAGATCCTCGTTCGTTCTTGGTGGATGTAACATTTACTTATTCCAGTTCAATACAAATTCATTACACAGAGAAATTAAAGAATTACAATTGCAGCATTATATATCATATTTGAACGAGGAAAAAATTAATATCAATAGAAACGTAGTGCAGCTATATAGATCTTCCTTCGATTTTATGCAGAAACATTTCTTGCTGCTGTAATTATCATATCAAGAGAATTCACCATACTCGACTTGAATTTTCGCTTGTCGATGAAACCCTTTTCCAATCCGAACGCAATTCTCACTTTTCCCATGTAGGTCATGATCGTTATAGTGAGACTCTGCAAGTCCACAAAAAAAAAAAATCATAATAACAAAATTAAAATTAATGATAATTTAGAATTGCTTTGAAAAATCAATATGTTTTTTCTTCCATTGATTTTTCAACAATAAAATGTTCTTTTATTTATGTTTCATATAACAAAAATCAAATAAGATAGACATTGATGAATGCTACCAACTATCATAATTCGGCGACAACAAAATTGATGGGTCAGTAATTGCAAAGACTAATCGGCAAAGAAAAATTGACGGGTCATTAATTGCAAAGATCAATGAGCAACCTATCTCATACTTTATTTATAATTAAATAAGATATAAATTTTATTTAAATAAAATTCATTTCTTCATTTAATGATGGATAAAGTGTAAGTTGACACAATATACATAAAGTCCATATTTCATTCAACAATAAATAAAATATGAATTAACACAATACCCCACATTTTATGATTACAAATAATATTTTTCTTTGCATATTAGTCTATGCGATTAATGACACATCAATTTTGTTGTCGCATACCTTGGAGAAAAGGAAAAGAGATTTATAGTACAATCAATCGCATACCTCTGGTGAACCAACGACCATAAAATATAAACCTTTAATTGCATGATTATCCAAAGCCATTTGCTCCATTGGCCCAATGATGCTCGAGACTGTAGTGCTTGAGTTTCTCAAAGTATTGTGGACGTATCTAGCAGCTGCCTGACTTCCCATTTAATAAAAATATGAGAAAAATTGAATACAAACAAAAATTAAATATGAGAAAATTTTAAAAGATTTTATTCTAATATTCTAAATACAGAATTAAAGACTAACATCCTAATTTGGTGTATACCAAAGAAAACTCCAGTTCCTGAGATTCACAATTATTTGAAATTCACCCTACCTTTTGCATAACTCTGTATTGTTGACTTAACATAGCAACCGATAAAAGCTCGCATAAGTATATATAATGGTAGAGGTGTGTTATATGTAATTATGGGATGTGAGATATCATATTGATTCACTTCATCTACCATTAGATAAGAAAATCTCATTTAAGTAGGATACACACCTTATTTAATGATGAATAATGTATGAGTTGATACAATGTCCCATGAATACAATTAACATTTTTCATAATAATAAGAGAATGGAAGTGATTCGAAACTAGATTAGCTCCGGCGATTAAAAATCAAGACACAAAAGTGAATGCAAGATAGTTAATAAAATATTTCAATTGTAATAAATATTTATAGAAAATATAAAACAAGATAATCAAATATTTTGATCAATATTTTTTTTCAATTTAATTTTGATACATTTGAACCTGTAACAAAAAAAATTATAATGTCATGTTTATCCATTTGTAAAAATTTCTAATTAGTGGGCAATTAAGCCAAATATTTCTTTTTCCTAATACAAGAACATATGATTGATTGTCTATGTAAATTTATTTTATACTAACAATGTATTCTAACTTTAACTCTATTTTTTAATTTAAAAAATGTATTATAAAATACTGCCTGGTTAGTATATTTTCTCTTCTTTTTTTTTTTTTAAAGTGGGCCTAGCTATATTTTCTAGATGCATATAATAAATAAGGAAAATGACATTTAATTGAACGTAGCTACCCACCTCAGGGCCTCTGAGTTTCTTCACCATATTTAAGAGCATGCCATTAAGTGGTGCTGCCCAAGAAGTTTTCTTCCTGGTCATCTCTTTATGGGCTTCCCATATGAACTCAAGTGGGTTTGCATATTTGGAATCACTTAGCTCTGGAATTGGTACATGCAAAAATGCAAATCGATTCCCCCATGAAGCACCATTGTTGGTGGTCTTGTCTACCATCTCCTTAACTGACTTATAAACTCTGATGTTTCGGGTGTTGAACAACACCAGTGCTGTGGACTGAGAATTTCTTGATTCCAGATCAATGTCTTGCATATATAATCGAATGGCGAAGAAAATCAAGCCAGTAAGCACGTCATTTACGCTCTGTAATTTGGTGACAATAGCAAACACAAGGAGAAAAAAACTATAGTCAAAACTAATGAGAATGATTAAAATGATAAGGAATGGTTTGTTTCAACATTTTTTTTAATAAAAATGATTCTTTCAACTAAAAAATTATTTTTAAGAGAAAAAAACAAAACGAAACAATCGCACCCTAAATTAATAACATTGTAGTTTGGATTTAGAGTAAACTCTAGTTTTGGTCCCTTGGAATTCAAAAATATGTCAAGTAACAAATTAGTTTTTTAAAAGTTCTTATTAGTACTTATAATTAAAAGAAAATGACAAATTAATTCCTGTGTATAGAGTTGTATAATTAAAAAAATTTTATGGATTTTTATAGAAAGACTAATTTATCTTCTTTGTTAAATTGTGAGTAATCAATATGAGACTTTTAAATCTTGAAGGGCTACTTTATATATATTTATAAGAGAAACCAAAATAGGTATTTAATGTTAGATGTATTAGAGAGATTTCACCTACCACTCCAAGCATGGATTTCACTTCTTTGATTTGATCCAAAGAAAAGGTGACACTAGAGATGGTAATGTTCCTAAGCTTGGTGTCTTCCTCACAAGACCTTATTGGTGTTGGATCATCTTCAACCAAGCTACTTTTCAGCATACTCCAACCAAAATCTGATATGGTGTGGAATGCTGAGGAGAAAACAGAGGGCAGCCCTTTGAAAACAGCTTTAGTCTTGGAAATTGATTTGGGCATTTGACTTGAAGGGAGTGTGAAGGGAAGAGAGGGGTTGTCAGCTCTTTGCAAGCATGAAAGAAGAGCACCCATGAGAGAGTAGCCATCCCCAAGGGCATGGTGAAGTTTAAACACCCAGGCGCCAGCTGCACTGCTTGTTGGGTATTTGATCACATGAAGCTCCCAGAGTGGCCTGTGTTGTGGTAAATGTTCCATTGCTATTGTTGACATGTAGTCATCAAAGTGTTCATCATATGATGAGTTGAATGATTTGCCAGTGGAAAATATGGGAACTTTTACGTGTTCCTTCAACTTCACTTCAACTTTCTTCCACTTCCTCTCTCCGTTTTTGTCCCTGGTCTGTTCATTTCAAGTACTCATGGATTAGTTACATGAATTTTACGGGAGAAAGAAATGTTATTTTGATGTGTCATTCATTGGGTATCGCATTATACAGTGTCTGAAAAATAATATGTTTAAATAATATTATTAGAATGAAATCGCCTTTATTCACACAATATATATTTTTCATGTTTCGCCAATAATAACTTATGATGTGTAAGATAAATAATATTATTCGATCATTATTATAGGTTTATTTTTTTTTTTAATGTTTCTCCTCTGTGTAGTAAAAAATGATGGACAGATATGGAAACACAATTTAGGGACATGTGATTGTGTCGAGTTTTAGGGTACATTATTACATACTTCACGAATGTACCAAGAAAAGTATGCTTCATAAAAAGGCAACAATGACTAAATTACATGGAAATTTACATGCATCTATGTGTATCTGCTTGTACCCTTTTTTTTTTTAATAGAAGATGGCCTTTAAAATACGAAAAATCATTTTTGGGTTTTTCTTCTGTGTAACATGTTATTTTTCAAAATGAAAAAACAAAGTTTGTTTGAAAATTACTAGCTGTTTATAGCAGAATAATCACAGCAAAAACAGTTGCCATTATTGTTTTGTAAAGAGGCATCTTGGTCTGTTACAAATTTCTACCACCTAATTCATTCTAATTAGGTAAAATAAGTTTTTTCCTCTTTTTTTTTACTCTATTTTTAATTGATCTGTTATCTTTAATTTTTTAATTTAATATCTTATAGTTTAAATTATTTATAATTTGGTGTCAAACGAACTTTTTTATTAGAGGATCAAAACAACTATTCTATTACATAACTAGCTGAAAATACCTACCTGATATTGACATCGCGTACACAATAAATGAGCCTGACATTCTAAACATGGGTATTGATTTGATATCAACAACTTCAAATGTTTTCGGTTTTTACTACTAAAATTGGAAGAAAAAAAAATCCGTACAACATTTTATACAAGGCATACTTGCAACACATATGAAAAAAAAAAATTGAATGAGATAATGGACCATAGAAATAAAAATGTAAAACGAGCACACCTTATTTATTTATTTCACTTAAAATTAAACAAAAAGAGACTTCTGCATGGATATAAATTTATAAATTTTACACATCATATATATTTGAATACCCTTATAATAAAAACTAGTTTTATTAATTTTATTTAATATATATTCACTCGTTATTGTATAGATCTCACTTATGCTTTTTTGTTTTTTTAAGTATGCATAAAATTTAATTCTTAAAATTGTGTGTATAAAAATATTCTTAAAGAAACCATACATAAACAATAAAAAGAGAGTGAGTGAGTGAAGGGGAGATTATAAATTAGTTGAGGTTGAGTGAAGCCAAAGAAAAAAATACCATGATGGAGGAGAAGCGTGCGTTGATGGGAAGGAAGACATCCTGAAGCAGTGACAGGGTTTGGCGGTCATCGATTGGAGTCTCAGTTTCTAAGACTCCAAGAATGTACACACACAGCGCAGAGCTGTTCAAGTATTGCCCAGTGGGACTCACAGGCTCTGCGACTTCTTCCTCATAGTTTTCCATTCTTTCAGTTCAAACTAGCTAGCTAGGTTGAATGGTAGATCCAGTTTTTTGCTATTGAGGCTCAGAGATCATGAGTATATATGGCTAGATATAAATAGCGGAGAGAAAAAGAGAGAGCAGAGAAGGAATTTTGTTGACATCAATTAAATATCTCATTTCCATTTTTGGTCCTCTAAATTAATGGTCACTTTTTTGCTAGAGGTTAAGAGATCATGAGCATAGGGCTAGATATAAATGGGGAGTGTTATTTGCACTCATATTTTATAGAATATTATATCAATATATTTTTATCTATTATTAAATGAAATACAGATCATAAATTAAATAGGATTCATATCTCATCTAATAATAAATAAAAATATATCGATATAATATCTCACAAATAACGAGTAAGGATCCTCTAAAGGTAAAGTGCGGGATTTCACTCTTGGATTAATAAAATTAGAAGTAGGGTCCTCTTTACTTTATTGATTTAATAGTAAAATCCCTTCATTTTATCCTCTAAAATAATATTCTCTCACTTTAAAGGATTCAAATCCCACAAATAACATGTATAAATAATATTTATGAGATATAAATAATGGAGAGAGAGAGAGCAGAGATGGAGTTGTTGACATCAATTAAATATCTCATTTTCACTTTTGGTCCTCTTAATTAATGGTCACACTTTCTACCATAATGGTCACATTTTCACTTTCTACCCATGGCCGGTTCATAATGTTCAGCAGGTGGAATTACACATTTGCTGGTACCAGCTTTCAGCACTAAATTACTCCATCCGCTTGACAATGCAATTAATGAAAGCGTTGGAAAGAATGGTACCATAAAATAACGTGACCTAAGGTACGATGTCCACTACTCATTCCTTTTCAAAAATATCTTTTTAAAATATCTATCAATTTAAGATAAATATAAATATTTAAAAAAATAATAAATAATATTAATAATTGAGTAAAATATAATAAATAAACTAATATATCATACATATTAAATTACTTGTATATTATTATTCTAATATTATTCAAAATTATTATTATTATAAATATTTTAAAAAATATGTTAATTTTATTATTTGTGCTTCTATATTTTACAAAAAATGTCTTTCAATTTTTATGCGAAAAACCCATTTTTCCACCAATTAGCATAACAAGTAAGAATATTAGATTTTTCCACAAAAAATGTGTTTCTAACATTTTTTTAATACCAAAAATTAGATTTTATCTAATATTAAATAAAAACATTATACTAGTATTCATTACATCAATCTCTTATTATTAAAAAATTTTAATCTATTATTTTCTTTATTAAAAATTAAGGTAACATATTAACCAAGTTAGTGGTTTATTAATAAGTTATGAGGAAGAGTGTTCTTGAGGTTTCAATCATACGTGAGATTAAATGTCTAGTGTGCAAAAATAAGAGAAATTGAATTGGAGCTTGTGTTCCATTTAATTGACCTATCCCATAAGATGCGCCTAAATTTTGTTCACATGTATTATAAGAAGATCATCACTCAAACCTTTTTCTCTCCACCTTTTTGCACACAACAGTATATGTTTGAGGAAACAATCAAATTAATTAAAATATTTATGACTTATATATCATTTAATAGGAATTTTTAAAAGAAAAATGAGAAGGTAAAATTGCTCCTCTTCGATTTTGAAGAGTTGGAGCCTTTTATGTAGTATATTACCGGGGGGAAAATGAACATAGTTACCACTTATGACTTACCGGTTGTGTTCTTTTTTTTTTTGTGCAAACAGGAAAAATATTTTTTGTGCAATATTTTTTTCTTGCAAAATGAAAAAGTATACACAAGCACAAATAATACAGTTTCACAAATTCCTTAAAAAGTATTTGTTATCGTGATTTTGAATAATATTAGAATAATAATATATAACTAGTTTACTAGTTATGAAGAGAAAAAGGGTATTTTAGAATAATTATATAAAAAAAAATTGAATGAAAGTGATAATGATCAAAATGGAATGGTAATATCCACTCTCTTTTATTAAAATATAAAATTTACAGATATTTTAAAATATGTAATTAGTTTCCAAGGCAATGAACATTGCCTCCGTAAAAAGCAGCATGGGAACAAATGTGTAATTTCAACTGGATTAGAAATATTAATAGAATAATTATTATTATTTAATAACATTTTTTTGACTTGCCACGTTTACCAATGTTAGGTGATGAATCCATGATAGACCCAAATATAGTATCCCCATGCTAAAATATTTTTGTGCCAATTGATTTTTTTTTTCCATTCATCAAGCCAATTGAAATTAATTTCCCCTAAAATAATTTTAAAATTTTACCCACCCTCATAAATTTTTTCTCCCAACAGGTAGCCAAAATTTGTTGACTTTGGGCTCACATGATTTTCTCGATGCTCTTCTTTAGGGACTGGGAAGAAGATTGTCCGTGATTTATTATCAAAAAAAAAAAAAAAACAGTACGTGATTTTGTAACTTTTATGCAATTTTTTTATTTTATAATACATTAATTAGTAGGATTTAATTTCTAAGCAGGTAAAAATATTTTGTACATTCATCCAATTATGTATTATATTGCAAACTATGATAATTAATTTAAAAAAAAAACTTTCATGTCCACCACATAAAAAACATCCGAATAAAAGATTTTGATTGGGTGACACTAATTGCATTAAAATTAAACTCTAATTGATATTTGAAATCTACTAAATTTTAATTGATACACAACAATTTACAAGTGGACTAATTGCACATGGCCGGGTAGAATTAGGTTGATCTGTTATTAGAATAAAGCTTTTTTCAATGCTTGTATTTCAATTTACAAGACTCAGAATAAGCACTGAGTTATGGTAATTACTTGTAGATAGTGTAACTTCCTAGTACTCATTTCTATATGCTCGAGTCATATAAGAATTAATACTAAGGAATCACGTCCTATTTCGTGAGCTTTTCACCCTTTGACATAAAATATTGCTAAGCATTCTAATAAAAATTTGGCATGAAAACGGCGTAAATACCATACTCCTGTAAGACAGAAAATCATAAACAGGATAACCAGTCATTCATAGCTCAACATACTTTTCAAAATACAATACTTCAACATATCATATATCATCATTATAAGGCACACAGCGCCATTAAATCTATAACATAACATAGTAATGTAATATCAAAGATAAACAGCCACATGGGTCAAACCAGCTAAGAATATACTAAGTCTTGACCTCAAGTCACAAGATACAAAACATAGAAGGAGGAAGATCTCATTATCCAAAAACAAAGTTAAGATCCAGTAATATAGCACAGTCTCCAAGTAACGAAAAAGCAACTATACTTCAACAACTAAGTTTTTGCATCAGGATCTACCTGCTAATCTAGAGATGATATGGAAAAAAAGAAAAGGGGTGAGAAATCAATTGAAATCTCAGTAGGAACATATGCGATTAACATGACATCATTATCATCTCTAGTCTACCTTGGTTTCTTCTGAAATCATTTACATACAATTATGAGGTTCGATTTTAGGATTTCGCAAACAATCTTAATCAAGGTAGAGGTGTCTTTTAGCATGGTCTTGGTATGATAAGTATATGTGTAACGCCCGGGGACGAGGACGAGGAGTGATCGTTGGTGCAAAGAGGGCACGGACAAGGAGCGGCTCCTCGCAAGGTCCTCTAAGTGGAGGGGTACATGAATGAACCAATTACACACCCGAATGAGAGGGATCCTAAGACTGTATAGGTATGAGACTATACAGTCGAGGAGGGCTTATATGAATTGATTCGTACTACCTATATCAACAAAATGCATCTTCTTTTTGATAGCCTAAACTGAAAGAACTCCACAGTTAAGCGTGCTTGACTTAGGGTAATTTTGGGATGGATGACTTCCTGGGAAGTTTTCCTAGGAAGCATGTGAGTGAGGACAAAGCATGCTGAAAAGACCCATGTTGGTTTGTGGGGACAGTTGTCAATCCATAAAGCAGCAGGGGATGTTACAATATGCATGTATGAAGGAACTTTATTAATATAATTAAAGAGACATGCTTACATGGAAATATACTAGGTTCATTCATTAAATGTCACAACATACATAAATGGCTATCCTGATGTAAGATATCAAATACATCATAGTTAAGATCTTTTTATTTAGTCTTATTTACCTCATAACTTTCGCATTTATATCTGTTCCTATTCATCTCACTGTTCTTTCCTCTCAATTAATTCTGGTTAGATACTTTAAAAGCTATAAGCTTATACTTAACTGGTAGACACCAGTTCCTTAATACGAACCGACACTGAAACCCTCATGTGCACTATAAAGAAAGTCAATGCCCAGTCATCACTGGTCCTTAGAATGATTCAGTGTCAGAACCCTCTTTGTCGACATAAATCGACCCTTAATCTTCATGTCTTAATTCTGATTTCCTTATATTTAGTTCTTCCTCTTTTTCCTATTTCCTCAAAGTCATTCTTTTTCTCACAAGAATGCAAGCATAATTTTCAATAATGAATTCTAAAATCCTTTTCTTTAAGATGAGATAAACCACAACAACAACTCAACGAGTAATCATAAACATTAATAAGCAATCATTCATTATGTCAAGACTAAAATGCTACTATATGATAAACCAAAACTCATATAAATTCCACTCTTTCACTTTCAACAAATATGTAAAAACTCAATCCCAAACAACCTTTACTCTCATTTAGAAATTTTATCAAACACATGGCATATATATTTACTCAATTTTCATGCATATTTCACACATTGTAACACAAATTTATTTGCATGTTAAATAATAAATTCAGAGGCTATAAAAATTATCTAAGACACTTCAATGTGTCCACAAGATCCTATAAAAATTTTAAAGCAAGAATCATTCTCTAAATATGTTAACAAAATTAGACAAATTTGGTGGTCAGAAACCCCCTATTTACAGCCAACAACCATAGTTCCCAGTTTTATTACCCAGTCAAATGATCATGTTAAATCATACAAAAATTCATGATTTAACTTCAAGATGTCCAAAACATCTTGTAAAAATTTCAAGTCAAAATTTGATCATTTGATATGGTAAATAAATTATACAAATTCAGTGCTTCAGAAATTACTGTTCATACCGAAACTGAAATCTTCTCGGTTTCTGAATTTTAAAAAAATAGAAAAAGTCATCTAAATACTTCAAGAAAAATAATGAAGATACTTCCATATGTTAGCTTCATCATATAAAAAGTTTAGCTTAAAATATTGTTTCTATCTATGTGAATAAATTCATACAAATTGAGCTGTGTGCATAAATCCGAGAATTTCAGCAACAACATACAATTTCTTTTGATTTTTCATGCATAATCATTCATCAAAACTCAAGATTTCTTAACAAAATCATAAATAAACAAGTTTAAACATAAACCCCTACCAAAAGATAATTTTTATTAAAGAGTCAGCCAACTACAAGTCCCTTGAAGCTTGATCTCCCAAGTAAGGAAATAAAAGCTCATTCTTTCTTTTCTACCCGAATTTTGTCTGCTCTAGAACGGGTAGAAGGAAGCTTTTTCTTGAAAAAATGATGCTGGATTTGTGTTTTTTAGGTGGAAGAGCTATGAAAAAGTGTATTTATTTGTTGGATTTGGTGAAGAATTGAATGATTTATGAGGTAGAGATGGGGGAGGAAGATGAAGAGAAAGAAGGAAGAAGATGAAGAAGAAAAGAAGAAGAAAGAAAGAAAGAAAGAAAAGTTAATGTTGTATTGTGTGCGTGTGTTACCGTGAATGAGTGAGGAAATGGGTTTTTATTTTTTTTTATTTTATTTTAAAAGTATGGGTGTATGTGAGAACGATAGTTTAACCGTTAGGTGTATATATAAATGAGGATAACATAGGGATTTCACACACAAAATCACTAAAATAATATAAAACACCCACAGAGAAAAAAAATATTATTTTTACACACCTTTAATTCCAAGTAAAGATTATTTTACTCATCCATTTTGAAGTTTAAATTTCAAAAGGAAACACATAAAGGAAAACTAATTTTTTGCTGAGATGCTAAATTAATTATCAATGAGTAACTATCCATTAGCTAACCAAAGTAATTAGTGCATAAAAAAAAATTGGGGTGTTACAGATAGGATGTATTAATTGATTAATACTCTACTATGTGATCCATTTATAGTTTTGAGTGTTTTTACCGGTAAACTATGATCTGAATTTATTTATTTTTTTCATAAAGATATTAATGCTAGAATTTCTTCTTAGAGGAGAAAGAGGTGGGAGTCGAATACGAAACTATCTACTTAAAAATATAGGAGACATCCACATCCACAATTACTAGATAATAAGCTCAACTACACCTGAATTTTTAATTACAAGTTTATTTACGGGTGTGAATACATCAATAAAAGAAGGGAATATGCGGTGAATTGAAACGTCAGTTGATTAAATTACTCATTAGCATAGATAAGGCTGGGTCTGTTTTCCTCTGCAAAAACATTTGGAATGCAAGTTTTAGTGCATCTCCACATGGAAATGTTTACAAAATTAATTAGAGAAATGTTATTTTTAATTTACCATTTGTGAGATTCTATGTTGACACACTCGTATCTATTATTGGATATGATGGAGGTGGATCCACTTAGTTTATAATTCACATCTCATCTAATAGTAGACAAAAAATATATCGATATAGTGTCTAATAATGTGTGTGTATAAATACCACAACTGAATTAATTATCTTGTGGTGCATCAGCATGGAGCCCATGAGTTTCGATTAAAGCGGATAAAGTTAGTGGGCTCACTGATAGGGAGAGGTTTATGGCCCGTAATAAAAATGGGAGAGCTTTACTGATTTAACCGTGTAAATAGACACAACAACCATTGCGATTGCCCCGTCAAAAGAAAAAAAAAAACAAAACAAAAACGATTGCAATTGCACGTTTCTTCAGTAATTTTTTGAAAAAATTAATTACAAAAAATAAAATTTATTTTTAAGAGATATAAATATTTAAAGAATTTAATTTATATTAAATTATTAAAGAAGATCATGAAAAAGATTATAAAGATAAACTATTATATTTCATTCAATAAACTAAAATAACCCTAATGAAAGCAATAATCATTTATTGAGAATAAATGTATAAATATTAACTGCATTTCTGAACTATGAATAAAATAAAAGAAATAATATAAAAAGTCTTGCATGTTTTGCGGCTAGCTAGGCAAGTAGGCATACATTTAGAACATAAAAAAAATGAAGAAAAATAAATTAATGGTTTAATAGGCAATCTTGTACCTATTAAGCCCCCTTTTTATTTTTAGGTATTAATTTAATTAAATAAGCACGTACATATTAAGTTTTATATCGTGTTAATATTGATTGTGTAATATCTATTAACAATATATGCATTGTCATGTCTGTCAAGATGTATTTATTATTTTTTGGATTTTAATATAATAAATTGTTCCAAACTTTTTCATTTTTGGACAATTCACATCACATTATAAGTAAAATTTTCATATAATAAAATTATAATAAGCATGACAGTTCCAAACTTTCCTATTTTGCCATTATTCCTAATTTGTTAATCGTAAATTGATTACTTTATGCATTGATGTGAATATAAGTTGCTTATAACAATAATTATTTATAATGAATTTTTGAAATGGAAAAATAGTTCTCATGGTTTGCTCTATATGAATCTACTATTATAGAATCATAAATTGAGAGGGGAAGAACAAAAGGATAACATAGATCTCGCATATCATATATATGCATTCTGTTCACAAAATTGTAGACCATGAAAATCAACCCTCCATGTATTAAGCACTATATGAATTAAAAATAATACATGTCTTACTTGTAATTCTACTTTCATGTACATACATCTATAAAAAATACCCAACTATTTAGCATGTCTTGAAATATTTATCACATTGAACAAACACTAATTTTGTTTTGAAAATAAAGTTGTTAAAATGCATATAAGTTTATCACAAATAGCCAAAATACCCAATTACGTCTCCTTTATTCGCTGCACCTCATAAGGGCAAAGCCAGTTCCATTGGATGCCACTAACTCGACCAAAATGCAATAGGACCATTATTCCTCTTCCATGAGGTCTTCATTTTCTTTATTATCATTCATGGAAACTGACAATGAGAGGAAATTAATTAACTGAATATAAACATGGCATAACGATTGGTACAGGAAATAGCATATATTGACAATTATGACTAGTATGAAGTATTCAAAACAAATTAGGAAAATAGTAAAATAGGAAGAAAAAAAATTGGACACCAAAGGGAGGCAATCCCCTTTATATAATGTATAGATTAATGCTAGAATTTCTTCTTAGAGGATATAGAGGAGGGAGAGGTGGGAGTCAAATAGGGACCATCCATTTAAAGATATAGGAAGCAATCACAGCTACAACTACTAGACAATAAGCTCAATTGCATCTAAATTTTTAATTACAAGTTTATCTACGGGCGTGAATACATCAACAAAAGAAGGGAATATGCGATGCATTGAAACGTCAGTTGATTAAATCACTCATTAGCATAAATAAGGCTGGGTTCATTTTCCTCAGCAAAAACATTTGGAATGCAAGTTTTAGTGCATCTACACATGGAAATGCGTACAAAATTAATAAGAAAAAATATTATTTGTATTCAATATTTGTGGGACATTGTGTCGGCACACTCTTATTTATTATTAGATATGACTGGGTGTGGATTCTACTAAGTTTAGAATTCACATTTCATCAAATAATAGATACAAATGTGTCGACATAATATCAGATAACGTGCTAGTACAAATAACACAACTCAATTAATTATCTTGTGTGCATCGACATGGAGCCCGTGAGTTTCCGATTAGAGCGGATAAAGTTAATAGGCTCACTTATCTGTTGAGTGTGTACAGTTGCTAATTTTCATATTTGAGGAGAGGCTTATTGCCCGTAATAAAAAAAGGGAGAGGTTTGTTGATTTCGCCGTATAAATAGACACAACAACCATTGCGATTGCACGTTTCTTCAATAATTTTTTTGAAAAAATTAATTACCAAAATAACTTTATTTTTAAGAGATATAAAATATTTAAATAATTTAATTTATATTAGATTATTAAAGAAGGTCATGAAAAAGATTAGAAAGATAAACTATTATATTTCATTCAATAAACTAAAATAACTCTAATAAAAGCAATAATCACTTATTGAGAATAAATATATGAATATTAACTACATATCTGAACTATGAAAAAAATAAAAGAAATAATATAAAAAGTCTTGCATGTTTTGCGGCTAGGCGGGCAAGTAGGCATACATTTAGAAAATAAAAAAATAAAGAAAAATAAATTAAAAAGGAGACCAAAAAATAAATACATATACATTAATTTAGAAAGTTTGTGCTAAATGTCATTCGATTATACTTACTTGGCGTCAACTAAATCATTTAAAGCTAAAATACGACATTACCTTACTCCTATTATTCAGCAATAGGATGGAATAGTTGAGCTTATGATTTCCTAATT
This sequence comes from Dalbergia cultrata, assembly GCA_031216105.1. Taxonomy (NCBI): domain Eukaryota; kingdom Viridiplantae; phylum Streptophyta; class Magnoliopsida; order Fabales; family Fabaceae; genus Dalbergia; species Dalbergia cultrata. The sequence goes on from CM062344.1 coordinate 48,937,041, forward strand.
TATAATAACATAACTAGTGAAAGAATTAAAATCAAAGTGACGTCACATCTCAAATATTAGAAATTTATTTCATTTATTAAAACAAAAATCAAGAACTAATACTTAATCTTTTTTTTTTTTTTTCTGGTCGAGACCTAATACTTAATCTATTAGGAGCCAAACTAGGTGTTCTCTATTTTTTATTTTTGGTCAAAATTCTCATCTCCATGGCGATAGACTGATAATCCATTGGATATGACTGGTTCTTGAAGATAGGATAGCCAAGCCCAATTCAAACGCCAGTTTAAGAGTACCTTAAGTTTTCATTTTCAATTTTCAAAATTCTGTTAAAAAAAATATAAATTATAAATTAAAATTTATTATTTATTATTTTTAATATTTTAACATTTTTTTCATAAAATACTAAAAAATTAAAAATTGAAACCGAAACCAAACAGCACCGAGTCAATCTGGGCTATGTGAGTAAGTAGTATTTAACCCCGTTGACACAAAACCCTAGCGATAGTAGTTTCTCTTCGATTTATATCATTTTCTCAAATCTACGCCTTCGCCCCCGGCGCTAAGGTTCTCTCTCTCTCTCTGTGCAGCCACCAACCATGGTTGCTGCCAAGAAAACCGTAATCTCTCTCTCTCTTTAGTGCAATTTCTTTTCTTCTGATTCGTAATCCTCGTTGTTGTTCTTGATTTCTATCCCTGTTTTGTGCTTCTTTCCATCCATCATCGATCTTAATATTCTTGATTTCTTTTTGATTTGTTGTTGGTGCAGAAGAAGACCCATGAGAGCATTAACAACAGGCTCGCTCTTGTGATGAAGAGTGGCAAGTATACCTTGGGTTACAAGACTGTTCTCAAGTCCCTCAGAAACTCCAAAGGTAAATGTTTGTGTTTATCTGCATTTTCTCTCTGGTCTGGTTTTTGCACAGTACTTGTCACTTTCTTTGTCTTCTTTTTCGTTCTTTGGTGCTTCTTTGTCTTCTTTGTCCTGTATTTAATAATCTTGAAGAAATCTTGGATTCTATTTTCGAGAGTCTGTGCTTTTGAGGGTTTGCATTGTTGGGCTTTGTTACGAAATAAATCGTTTTTGGGTTAGGAAATCTGGTTTGTTACAGGCTTATAGCTGGTCCGATCAAGAATAATGTTTGAGGGTTTCTTTTTTTCTATATATAAGAGATTGAAACCCGGTTGTGTTAGATTTTTTAAAACTATTTTTTGGTGCTTCTTTGCCTTTTCTTTTTATTTTTTGGTGCTTCTTTGTCTTCTTTGTCTTGTACGTCATAATCTTGAAGAAAACTTGTATTTGGGTCAAGAGAATAAATCGCATTTGGGATGAGAAATCGTTTCCGATCAAGAAGAGGTTGTACGGAGGAATGTGATATTGTGGAAATAATGTTTGAGGATTTCTTTTAATTTCTTCTTTTAATAAGGGAGATTGAAACCTAATTGAAGCCATTGTGTAAGATCTCTGAATATTGATTGGTGTTTTAAGCTATTGTTGTTCTTGCTTTTTATTTTGGCTGATTTTATAGAATTTTCTTTAAATGTGATTCAATCATTTGTAGGCAAACTCATTATCATTGCCAACAATTGCCCGCCATTGAGGAAGTCAGAAATAGAGTACTATGCTATGTTGGCAAAGGTTGGAGTTCATCATTACAATGGGAGTAAGTTCCTAAGCTTACAGTTTTTTAACAATCGTGTATACAATTTAGGATTCTCTTTACTTAGGTATCCATATCACAGAATGCTTGATGTGTAATTCATTGTACATTAGGCCTACATTAAAGACCAGCTTTAAGTAGCTCGAACTTTGCTTGAAAATACTACTCTGGGTCAGTCAATTTGAAAGCAGTTTCAACATTGCTTTCATATGATTAAATTGCTCTATTGCACCTTGTACAATGCACAACAGGTTCAATTGAGTTTGTCTGTAATATATCAAGGGTTAAATTAAAATGTCTCTGTCGAATGAAGTTTTTTGATTTCCTTTATCACTGGAATCAATTTTAAATGAACCATATTATGTTTTTGAATGTACTGTTCAGTAATGTATCAAACCTTTGTTGCTTGTTTCTTTCTATTTTGTAAACTACTATTCTGTTTGATTTTAAATGCTTTGATGTTTGGCAGAGTTTGTCAATTGACATGTTATATTTGTCTTTCCTGTCTGCAAGCATCTGTTCTGTGAATTATCCTCAACTTTGTGTTTCCTGTCTGTAGACAATGTGGACTTGGGCACTGCATGCGGCAAATATTACAGAGTGTGCTGCCTCAGCATCATTGATCCCGGTATAGCTACGCTACTGCACAATTCTTTCAATATTAAAAACTAACTTTATTCTTCTTGTTTTTCTAATTTTTTTCCCCTTGTTACTTTCAGGTGATTCGGATATCATTAAGACAATGCCCAGCGAGCAGTAGAGTTGTATGAAGGCGCACTTTTTGATCCTCTTATAATTCTCGATTGTTTGATATTTTGCTGCTTTCTGTTATCCTGTTGATTAAGAGTTTAAAGAAAATCTAAATGTAGTCTTAAAACTATTGGTTGTTCGTGCGTCCATGTTCTTGGATAAAACCTTACTGAGCAATTTTGACTATGCAGTTTTGTTCTAAAATGAGGTTGTGTAACGAAGCCATTGTGTTAGCTAACCTCGCTAGTGAAGTGTTTTATATCAGAACTATTTATTAAACAAAATACCAATTAGGATTCGTTTTGAACTATGGAATTGGAATTGTAATATGTATTGGAATTGTATTGTAGAATTTTAATTTCAATCCTAATTCTTTTAGAACTAGGATTGACTAAGATTCTTAGGTATTATGTTTGGTTTATTTAAAAATTGTAACATGATTGTGTAAAAATAAATGAGAAACAGGGCATTATGTAGATTTTAATGAGGAAGTGACAGATGAAGGGTATATTACAGTTTTTTTTTGTTTTAAAATTGGGGTGTTTAATTTCAAATTATAATTTGACGTTCTATTTCGTACGCGTAGTTACATGTTAGAAATTTCATTCGCGTAGTTGGATTTTACAAATGTTATGCATCTTTCTTTTTTGTTCAATATTATTGCACATCTTTAGTGCAACCAAACGTGATTTGAGTCAAGGCAACATTCAATAGATTTGATTGTAAAATTAATTAAAGCGCGAGGTATAGTAAAGTACTAGTTTTTCGATAAAAGAAAGAATGAAAGGTTGTCATTAGGTAGATGTAGCTGCCTATGACTTAGAATTTTGAGGTTTTTTCTTTTTAATATGCGTGATCTTTTACACTTTTTTGGGGTAATATTTAATATTTTTTTAAATGTGTGCTTAATCTCGAGAAATTGATAGCGTAATTTTTTTTTTACAGTTTTTTGAATCATGTCACGTGATCAAAACAGGTATTTTCCAATATGTCATATGACCAAAACAGGTTTGATTCTCATCCCGTTATTTCAATAATAATAACTATATATGTAGAAGAATTTGATCGAATTTTAATGGAAAATAGTTTTATATTATTAGTATGTTTAAATTAAATCTATCTTTTAGCTATGATTGCAAGGTTATAGCACGAGATAAAATTGTTACATTATTGAATATTTCAATGTTACGGTATAAACTAAGTTCTATCAAGAGCTTTTCAAAGAGTTCCATATAGCTATTTTTTGTCATATTGAATTTTTTAAAATTCTAAATAATGTAAGTTACTAAGCTGTAATTTTTATGTTCAATTGGAGTAATTTATTTATCATTTTTCGGTTAAAAAATCATTTATCTATTTAATTTTCTTATTTGTTTATCTATCTATCTATTTAGTATTTATACATTTATTTGTTTATTAAAATATTTATTGATTTAATTTATTTTTTTATCTATTTATTATTTATTAATTCATTAATTTATTTTGTGATTTTATTACTTTAATCCATTAATTTATCTACATATTTATTTATTTAATTATCTAAATATTTAATTATTTATTTGCTTGTATATTTAATTATTGCATGCTTATTTGCTTATTTATCAATTTCATTATGTATTAATTTATCTATTTATTTATGATGTTGTTTATTTATTTTCTGACTTGATTAGTTTTTCAACCTACTTATTTATCTATGTATATATTTATTTATTCATCTATTTATAAATATTTGCATTTATTAATTAATTAATTAAATAATTTACAATTTATTTGATTGATTATTTATTTATTTATTCAACAGTTACTTGAATAATTTATTTATTTATTTATTCTTTCGTTTGATTATTTCTTTATTTTATTCATTTATTTATTCTATTTATTTAAATATTCTTTTATTTATACATTTATTTATTTATTTATTTATTTATTCAACAATTGGTTGAATCATTTATTTATTATTTATTTATTCTTTCTTTCATTTATTTATTTAATAATTGGTTGAATAATTTATTTACTTATATTTATTCCTTTGTTTATTTATCCAACAATTGGTTCAATTATTTATTTATTGTTTCTTCATTCTTTTATTTATTTATTTATTCATTCTGCAATTAGTTGAACCATTTATTTATTGATTTATTCAATACTTAGTTGAATTTCATTTATTTATTTATTTATTCATTCCACAATTGGTTGATTTATTTATTTATTTGTTCTTTTTTTTATTTATCTCTTTATTTTATTTATCTCTTTATTTTATTCATTTATTTATCCATTCAACAATTGGTTGAATCATTTGTTTATTTATTTATTCAATAGCTAGTTGAATCATTTATTTATTTATATATTTATTAATTTATTTATTCAGAAACTGATTGAATCATTTATTTATTTTATTCAGTTCTTTATTCATTCAACAATTAGTTGACTCATTTATTCATTTATTATTCAACTATTTGTTGCATCATTTACTTATTTATGTATTGTTTAATTAATTTACTTATTGTTCTATTTATTTATTTATTCATTCAACAATTGGTTGAATCATTTATTTATTAAATGATTCTTTCATTTATTTATTTCTTATTTGTTCATTCCGCAATTGGTTGAACCATTTATTTATTGGTTCAATAATTGGTTGAACCATATATTTATTGATTGATTCAATAATTAGTTGAATTTCATTTATTTATTTATTCATTCAACAATTGGTTGATTTATTTATTTATCTCTTTATTTTATTCATTTATTTATCCATTCAACAATTGGTTGAATCATTTGTTTATTTATTTATTCAATCGCTGGTTGAATCATTTATTTATTTATATATTTATTAATTTATTTATTCAGAAATTGATTGAATCATTTATTTATTTTATTCAGTTCTTTATTCATTCAACAATTAGTTGACTCATCTATTCATTTATTATTCAACTATTTGTTGCATCATTTACTTATTTATGTCTTGTTTAATTAATTAATTTATTCTTTTATTTATTTATTTATTTATTTATTCATTCAACAATTGGTTGAATCATTTATTTATTTGATGATTCTTTCATTTATTTATTTCTTATTTGTTCATTCCGCAATTGGTTGAACCATTTATTTATTGGTTCAATATTTGGTTAAACCATATATTTATTGATTGATTCAATAATTAGTTGAATTTCATTTATTTATTTATTTATTCAACAATTGGTTGATTTATTTATTTATTTATCTCTTTATTTTATTCATTTATTTATCTATTCAACAATTAGTTGAATCATTTGTTTATTTATTTATTCAATAGCTGTTTGAATCATTTATTTATTTTATTCATTTCTTTATTCATTCAACAATTGGTTGACTCATTTATTCATTTATTATTCAACTATTTGTTGCATCATTTACTTATTTATGTATTGTTTAATTAATTAATTTATTCTTCAATTTATTTATTTATTCATTCAACAATTGGTTGAATCATTTATTTATTAAATGATTCTTTCATTTATTTATTTCTTATTTATTCATTCCGCAATTGGTTGAACCATTTATTTATTGATTGATTCAATAATTAGTTGAATTTCATTTATTTATTTATTCATTCAACAATTGGTTGATTTATTTATTTATTTATCTCTTTATTTTATTCATTTATTTTTCCATTCAACAATTGGTTGAATCATTTGTTTATTTATTTATTCAATAGCTAGTTGTATCATTTATTTATTTATATATTTATTAATTTATTTATTCAAAAACTTATTGGATCATTTATTTATTTTATTCATTCAACAATTGGTTGAATCATTTATTTATTAAATGATTCTTTCATTTATTTATTTCTTGATTTTATTAATTTATTTATTAGTCATTGATTGTTTTATTTATTTCTTTATTTTATTCATTCATTCAACAATAGTTGAATTAGTTATTTATTTATTCAATAATTGGTTGAATCATTTCTTTATTGATTCATTTATTTATCCAACAATTGGTTAAATCATTTATTTATTGGTTCATTCTTTCATTTATTTATTTATTGACTCCAAATCGGGGATCCAAACCTAAAATTCTCCTCTGTTCTAAACTCAATCCCTAGCATTAAATATTTATGATGCAATACTCACCTTATTTAATCAGAATTCTCTTAAAAGAAAGAATATTGCATAAGAGCTTAACGCCCCTAGGTATGATCATTCCACTAATCTTATTTCTTTATACTTCATCTCTTTCGTACACTAACTTGAGCGTCAGAGTGTTTTTTGCAGGTACCCCACCACCAATTTTTTTGCCTTTGGTAGTGACCTACTGCATAAGGGGCTTTACGCTCCTAGGTATGATCATGCCACTAATCTTAGTTCCTTAGACTCTATCTCTTTCATTCACTAACTTGAGCGTTGGAGTATTTTTTGCAGGTACCCACTACCAATTTTTCTGCATTTCGTGGTGACCTCGTGCATAAAGGGCTTTATGTCCTTAGGTGTGATTATGCCACTAATCCTAGTTCCTTATACTCCCTCTTTCACACACTAACTTGAGGAAGGCAGAAATAGAGTACCATGCTATGTTGGCGAAGGTTGGAGTTCATCATTACAATGGGAGCAAGTTCCTAAGCTCACAGTTCTTTCTGTCGTCTTTTAACTTTTATCGCCAAACATTAAGTGATAGGTAAACGTTTTACTTTGGTTTGATTTGATAGACTACTTTAACCTATGATGCTATTTCCATTATCATATTTCATTTAAAGTATTCTTGTTTGGAACAATCGTGTATACATTTTAGGATTCTCTTTACTTAGGTATCCATATCACAGAATGCTTGATGTGTAATTCATTGTACATTAGGCCTACATTAAAGACCAGTTTTAAGTAGCTCGAACTTTGCTTGAAAATACTACTCTGGGTCAGTCAATTTGAAAGCAGTTTCAACATTGCTTTCATATGATTAAATTGCTCACCTTGCACAATGCACAACAGTTTCAATTGAGTTTGTCTTTAATATATCAAGGGTTAAATTAAAATGTCTCTGTCGAATGAAGTTTTTCAATTTCCTTTATCATTGGAATCAATTTTAAATGAACCATATTATGTTTTTGAATGTACTGATCAGTAATGTATCAAACCTTTGTTGCTTGTTTCTTTCTATTTTGTAAACTACTATTCTGTTTGATTTTAAATGCTTTGATGTTTGGCAGAGTTTGTCAATTGACATGTTATATTTGTCTTTCCTGTCTGCAAGCATCTGTTCTGTGAATTATCCTCAACTTTGTGTTTCCTGTCTGTAGACAATGTGGACTTGGGCACTGCATGCGGCAAATATTACAGAGTGTGCTGCCTCAGCATCATTGATCCCGGTATAGCTACGCTACTGCACAATTCTTTCAATATTAAAAACTAACTTTATTCTTCTTGTTTTTCTAATTTTTTTCCCCTTGTTACTTTCAGGTGATTCGGATATCATTAAGACAATGCCCAGCGAGCAGTAGAGTTGTATGAAGGCGCACTTTTTGATCCTCTTATAATTCTCGATTGTTTGATATTTTGCTGCTTTCTGTTATCCTGTTGATTAAGAGTTTAAAGAAAATCTAAATGTAGTCTTAAAACTATTGGTTGTTCGTGCGTCCATGCTCTTGGATAAAACCTTATTGAGCAATTTTGACTATGCAGTTTTGTTCTAAAATGAGGTTGTGTAACGAAGCCATTGTGTTAGCTACCCTCGCTAGTGAAGTGTTTTATATCAGAACTATTTATTAAACAAAATACCAATTAGGATTCGTTTTGAACTATGGAATTGGAATTGTAATATTTATTGGAATTATATTGTAGAATTTTAATTTCAATCCTAATTCTTTTAGAACTAGGACTGACTAAGATTCTTAGGTATTATGTTTGGTTTATTTAAAAATTGTAACATAATTGTGTAAAAATAAATGAGAAACAGGGCATTATTTAGATTTTAATGAGGAAGTGACATATGAATTAGGAAGGGTATATTACAGTTGTTTTTCTGGTTTATTGTGGAATTATAAATTGAAAATAGAAATTGGGGCGTTTAATTTCAAATTATAATTTGACGTTCTATTTCATACGCGTAGTTACATGTTAGAAATTTCATTCGCGTAGTTGGATATTACAAATGTTTTGCATCTTTCTTTTTTGTTCAATATTGTTGCACATCTTTAGTGCAAACAAATGTGATTTGAGTCGAGGCATCATTCAATAGATTTGATTGTAAAATTGATTAAAGCGCGAGGTATAGTAAAGTAGTAGTTTTTCGATAAAAGAAAAAAAGTAAGGTTGTCATTAGGTAGATGTAGCTGCTTATGACTTAGAATTTTGAGGTTTTATCTTTTTAATATGCGTGCTCTTTTACACTTTTTGTGGTAATATATAATATTTTTTTTAAATGTGTGCTTAATCTCGAGAAATTGATAGCGTAATCTTTTTTTTTTTTTACACAGTTTTTTGAATCATGTCACGTGATCAAAACAGGTATTTTCCAATATGTCATACGACCAAAACAGGTTTGATTCTCATCCCGTTATTTCAATAATAATAACTATATATGTAGAAGAATTTGATCGAATTTTAATGGAAAATAGTTTTATATTATTAGTATGTTTAAATTAAATCTATCTTTTAGCTATGATTGCAAGGTTATATAGCACGAGATAAAATTGTTACAGTATTGAATATTTCAATGTTACGGTATAAACTAAGTTCTATCAAGAGCTTTTCAAAGAGTTCCATATAGCTATTTTTTGTCGTATTGAATTTTTTAAAATTCTAAATAATGTAAGTTACTAAGCTGTAATTTTTGTGTTTAATTGGAGTAATTTATTTATCATTTTTCGGTTAAAAAATCATTTATCTATTTAATTTTCTTATTTGTTTATCTATCTATCTATTTAGTATTTATACATTTATTTGTTTATTAAAATATTTATTGATTTATCTATCTATTTATATATCTTTTTTAATTCTAAGTCTATTTACGTATTTATCTATGTAATGATCTATGTATTTATTGATTTCTTTGTTTATCTATTTATTTATTTCTTATCTTTTATTAATTGATTTAGTTATCTATTTCATTATTTATTGATTTATTTATTTTTTGATCTATTTATTATTTTATTAATTCATTAATTTATTTTGTGATTTTATTACTTTAATCCATTAATTTATCTACAGATTTATTTATTTAATTATCTAAATATTTAATTATTTATTTGCTTGTATATTTAATTATTACATGGTTATTTACTTATTTATCAATTTCATTATGTATTAATTTATCTATTTATTTATGATGTTGTTTATTTATTTTCTGACTTGATTAGTTTTTCAACCTACTTATTTATCTATGTATATTTTTATTTGTTCATCTATTTTAAATATTTTTATTAATTAATTAATTAAATTATTTATAATTTATTTGATTGATTATTTATTTATTTATTCAACAGTTACTTGAATAATTTATTTATTTATTCATTCTTTCGTTTGATTATTTCTTTATTTTATTCATTTATTTATTCTATTTATTTAAATATTCTTTTATTTATACATTTATTTATTCAACAATTGGTTGAATAATTTATTTATTTATTATTTATTCTTTCTTTCATTTATTTATTTAATAATTGGTTGAATAATTTATTTACTTATATTTATTGCTTTGTTTATTTATCCAACAATTGGTTCAATTATTTATTTATTATTTCTGCATTCTTGTATTTATTTATTTGTTTGTTCATTCCTTAATTGGTTGAACCATATATTTATTGATTGATTCAATAATTAGTTGAATTTTATTTATTTATTTATTCATTCAACAATTGGTTGATTTATTTATTTATTTATCTCTATATTTTATTCATTTATTTATTCATTCAACAATTGGTTGAATCATTTATTTATTCAATAGCTGGTTGAATCATTTATTTATTTATATGTTTATTAATTTATTTATTCAGAATTTGATTGAATCATTTATTTATTTTATTAAGTTCTTTATTCATTCAACAATTAGTTGACTCATCTATTCATTTATAATTCAACTATTGTTGCATCATTTACTTATTTATGTATTGTTTAATTAATTTATGTAAATATTCATTCAACAATTGGTTGAACCATTTATTTATTAAATGATTCTTTCATTTATTTATTTCTTATTTGTTCATTCCGCAATTGGTTGAACCATTTATTTATTGGTTCAATATTTGGTTGAACCATATATTTATTGATTGATTCAATAATTAGTTGAATTTCATTTATTTATTTTTTCATTCAACAATTGGTTGATTTATTTATTTATTTATCTCTTTATTTTATTAATTTATTTACCCATTCAACAATTGGTTGAATCATTTGTTTATTTATTTATTCAATAGCTGGTTGAATCATTTATTTATTTTATTCATTTCTTTATTCATTCAACAATTGGTTGACTCATTTATTCATTTATTATTCAACTATTTGTTGCATCATTTACTTATTTATGTATTGTTTAATTAATTAATTTATTCTTCTATTTATTTATTTATTCATTCAACAATTGGTTGAATCATTTATTTATTAAATGATTCTTTCATTTATTTATTTCTTATTTATTCATTCCACAATTGGTTGAACCATTTATTTATTGATTGATTCAATAATTAGTTGAATTTCATTTATTTATTTATTCATTCAACAATTGGTTGATTTATTTATTTATTTATCTCTTTATTTTATTCATTTATTTTTCCATTCAAAAAGTGGTTGAATCATTTGTTTATTTATTTATTCAATAGCTGGTTGAATCATTTATTTATTTATATATTTATTAATTTATTTATTCAGAAACTTATTGAATCATTTATTTATTTTATTCATTTATTTATTCATTTATTTATTAGTCATTGAATGGTTTAGTTATTTCTTTATTTTATTCATTCATTTATTTATTTATCCAACAATTGGTTGAATCTTTTATTTATGTATTTATTCATGTATTTATTCATTCAAAAATAGTTGAATCATTTATTTATTTATTCATTTATTTATCCAGCAATTGGTTAAATCATTTATTTATTGACCCCAAATCAGGGATCCAAACCTAAAATTCTCCTCCCTTCTAAACTCAATCCCTAGCATTAAATATTTATGATGCAATATTGACCTGACATGATCAGAATTCTCTTAAAAGAAAAAATATTGCATAAGGGCTTAACGTGTAACACCCCAATTACTTTGGTTAATTAATGGATAGTTAATCATTCATAATTAATTTAGCATCTCAGTAAAATTTGTTTTCCTTCTTGTGTTTCCTTTTGACATTTAAACTTCAAAACAGATTAATTAAATAATCTTTACTTGGAATTAGAGGTGTGTGAAAAAATATATATTTTTTATGGGTGTTTTATATTTATTCTAGTGATTTTGTTTGTGAAATTCCTAGGTTATCCTTATTTATATATATATATATATATATATATCTAACTGTCAAACTACTGTTCTCACATACACCCACACTTTAAAAAAAAAAAAGAAAACAAAAACCCAAATCCCATTTTTTCCCCTCCCCTTCACGGTACGCACACACACACACACACACACACACTTCTTTCTTTTCCTTCTTCCATTTCTTCATCTTCTTCCTTTCTTTCTCTCCATCTTCATCCACCATCTCAACCTCATAAATCCTTCAATTCTTCACCAAATCCAACAAATAAATACACTTTTCCATAGCTCTTCCACCTAACAAACACAAATCCAGCATCAGTTTTTCAAGAAAAAGCTTCCTTCTACCTGTTCTAAAGCAGACAAAATTCGGGTAGAAAGGAAAGAAGGAGCTTTTGTTTCCTTACTTGGGAGATCAAACTTCAAGGAGCTTGTGGTTGTCTAGATCTTCAATAAAGATCATCTTTTGGGTAGGGGTGTATGTTTAAACTTGTTTATTTATGATTTTGTTAAGAAATCTTGAGTTTTGATGAATGATTATGCATGAAAAATAAAAAGAAATTGTATGTTGTTGTTGAAATTTTCGGATTTATGCAGACAGCTCAGTTTTGTATGATTTAATTCACATAGATAGAGATAATATTTTGAGCTAAAATTTTTATATGATGAAGCTAACATATGGAGGTATCTTCAGTATTTTTATTGAGGTATTTAGGTGACGTTTTCTATTTTTAAAAATTCAGAAACCGTGAAGATTTCAGTTTCGGTATGAACAGTAATTTCTGAAGCACTGAATTTGTATAATTTTTTACTATATCAAATGATCTAATTTCGACTTGAAATTTTTACAGAATGTTGTGGACATCTTGAAGTTAAACCAGTAATTTTTTTGAGTTAATATGATCATTTGACAGGGCAATAAAATTGGGAACTATGGTTGTTGGCTGTAAATAGGGGATTTCTGACCTCTGAATTTGTCTAATTATTTTAGCATAGTTAGAGAATAATTCTTGCTTTGAAATTTTTACAGGACCTTGTGGACACATTGAAGTGTCTTAGATAAATTTTATAGCCTCTGAATTCATTACTTGATATGCTAATAAATTTGTGTTACAAGGTGTGAAAAATGCATGAAAATTGAGTAAATGTATATGCCATGTGTTTGATAAAATTTCTAAATGAGAGTAAAGGTTGTTTGGGACTGAGTTTCTACATGTTTGTTGGAAACAAAAAAAGTGGAGTTTAGATGAGTTTTGGTTTATCATATAGTGACATTTTAGTCTTAGCATAATGAATGAATGGTTATTAATGCTTACTCTTACCCGTTGAGTTGTTATGGTTATTTTCTTTTATCATCTTAAAGGAAAGGACTTTAGAATTCATTATTGAAACTTATGCTTGCATGGCTTATGAGAAAAAGAATGACTTTGAGGAAAAAGGAAAAAGAGGAAGAACTAAGCAAAAGGAAATTAGCATTATGACATAAAGATTAAAGGTCGATTTATGTAGACAAAGAGGGTTCCGACACTGAATCGTCCTAAGGACCAGTGACGACTGGGTATTTACTTTCTTTATAGTGCACATAAGGGTTTCAGTGTCGGTTCATATAAGGAACTGGTGTCTACCAGTTAAGTATAAGCTTATAGCTTTTAAAGTATCTAACCAGAATTAATTGAGAGGAAAGAACAGTGAGATGAATAGGAACAGATAGAAATACGAAAGTTATGAGGTAGATAAGACTAAATAAAAAGATCTTAATTATGATGTATTTGATGTCTTATATCAGGATAGCCATTTATGTATGTTGTGACATTTAATGAATGAACCTAATATATTTCCATGTAAGCATGTCTCTTTAATTATATTAATAAAGTTCCTTCATACATGCATATACTTATCATGCCAAGACCATGCTAAAAGACACCTCTACCTTGATAAAGATTGTTTGCGAAATTCTAAAATCGAACCTCATAATTGTATGTAAATGATTTCAAAAGAAACCAAGGTAGACTAGAGATGATAATGATGTCATGTTAATTGCATATGTTCCTACTGAGATTTCAATTGATTTCTCACCCCTTTTCTTTTTTTTTTTTTTTTTCATATCATCTCTAGATGAGCAGGTAGATCCTGATGCAAAGACTTAGTTGCTGAAGTATTGTTGTTTTTGCTGAAGTATTGTTGCTTTTTCGTTACTTGGAGACTGTGCTATATTACTGGATCTTAACTTTGTATTTGGATCATGAGATCTTTCTCCTTATATGTTTTGAATCTTGTGACTTGAGGTTGTGACTTAGTATATTCTTAGCTGGTTTGACCCATGTGGTTGTTTATCTTTGATATTACATTACTATGTTATGTTATGGATTAAATGGCACTGTGTGCCTTATAATGATGATATATGATATGTTGAAGTATTGTATTTTGAAAAGTATGTTGAGCTATGAATGATTGGTTACCCTGTTTATGATTTTCTGTCTTGTAGGAGCATGGTATTTACGCCGTTATCATGCCGAATTTTCATTAGAATGCTTAGCAATATTTTATGTCAAATGTTGAAAAGCTCACGAAATAGGACGTGATTCCTTGGTATTCATTTTTATGCAAACTCGAGCACATAGAAATGAGTACTAGGGAGTTACATTTTGGTATCAGAGCATGGTTTGACTCGATTGGAGCCGAAGGATTGGACTACTATGCTTTGGTTGCACAAAAAAAAAAAAAAATAGATATGTCATTTTTTTTAGTTTATCTGCATGGTAGACTATGAGGTTTGGAGATGCATGATTTGCTTTATTTGTATGTCACTATAACAAGCTCACTAGACATGATTTATTGAGACTGATCACCTCAATTTTTCTTTTTGGTGTGTGTAGGGACTGATGGCATCAAGTAGGCAACCTAGGCGCCAGAGTAGGACGGAGGACCTTGAGCTGTTGGAGACCTTCCAAGGTGTCACTCGTGCTTTACAGGCTGTGACGGAGAGGTTAAACCGACATGATGAGGGTTCAGGCAGTCAGGCCCCTGGTGCTACCGAGGTTGAAGGTGCACGCTTTGCTGACTTCAAGAAGGCTCACCCTAGACCTTTTGCTGTTCCATCGATCCAAAGTAGGCCGATGCTTGGATTAAGTCCTTGGAGAAGATATTTGATATGCTTTGCAGTTGTTACGAGGAGCAGAAGGCTAATTGGGCCATTTTTATGCTGGAAGGGGAAGCTCACTATTGGTGGGCTGAGGCTAGGAGGATGATAGAAGTGGAAGGCATTCCTATCACATGGACTATATTTAAGGATGAGTTTTATGCCAAGTACTTTCCACTCGCCGAGAGGGATGAGAAGGAGGCAGAGTTCCTTGCACTCAAGCAAAGGAGTATGACAGTGTCGCAATATACAGCTAAGTTTGAGGAGCTGCTTAAATTCCATGGCATATACCAGGAGAACCCGAAACCCCGCTACAAATGTTCCAGGTATTTAGGGGGCCTAAACCCCCCAATCAGAGAGGCAGTGGAGCACTTGGGGATTGATGACTTTGCTGAGTTGTCCTCTACATGTCGCATAGTGGAAGGCAACCAAAAGAGGACCGCTGATTATCGCTATGAGGTCAATAGGCACAGACCACTCATACATGGACAACAGCAGAGACAAAGAAGGCAAGAAAAGGCCATATCCATTTGGAGGTTTTGGTGGGTCACAGGGCTCTAGGGGTGGCCAACCCCAGAGGCCTAAACCCATTCTAGCAACTGCTCCATCCATTACCACTCCATGCCAGAGATGTGGGAAGCAACACGGTTCTCGCCCATGCTTAGCAGGCCAAGGATTGTGCTACTATTGTCAGCAGCCAGGGCACATGGCTCGTGAGTGCCCCAAGAGACTTCAGAAAGCTTCACAGGCTACCCCTACCCGCCCCCAACGCCATGGCCGAGTCTTCACCGTTACTGCAGAGAATGTTGCTCAGTCCAATCACCTTATTCAGGGTAGGTGTGAGGTGAACGGTTGTGATTTAATTGTACTTTATGACACCGGGTTCTCTGATTCATTCATTTCTCTTGATCATGTGAAATCATTGCATATACCCGTCTCTGAGTTACCATGTGACTTGCATGTGTCTACCCCTACAGCTAAACCTATAAAAACTTGTCTGGTATGTCTCAACTGTAAATTTAGCATTAATGGTAGATCCTTTGTGTCAGACCTCATTTGTTTACCTATGAACGGTTTAGGAGTTATTCTAGGTATAGATTGGCTAGATACACATAATGTTTTGTTACATTGTCGCACCAAGTCGGTCATTTTCCTTCCTGAACCTGTTGTGCCTGTCAAGTCAGTGCATCTTTTCCTTAATGCTATAGCCCTTGACTGTTGTGGTAGTATAGAGAAAGGATATGTTCTCCTAGCTGCGAATGAAGTTGAAAATGAACAACCCTTGGATAGTATACCCGTGGTTAGTGAGTTTTCCGATGTTTTCCCAGAAGAGATCCCAGAGTTTCCCCCTAAGAGAGAGGTTGAATTTTCCATCGACTTAGTCCCTGGGACGGGATCGATCTCTATGGCACCTTATAGAATGTCCCTAGCCGAGTTGGCAGAGTTGAAAGTCCAGTTGGAGGATTTATTGGAGAAGAAGTTTGTGAGACCGAGTGTTTCTCCCTGGGGAGCCCCAGTCTTGTTTGTAAAGAAGAAATATGGCAGTATGCGGTTGTGTGTGGATTATCGCCAATTGAACAAGGTGACCGTGAAGAACAAATATCCCCTTCCAAGAATTGATGATTTGATGGATCAGTTGAGAGGAGCTGTGGTGTTTTCCAAGATTGATCTGAGGTCGGGGTACCATCAGATCAGGGTGAACGAAGAAGATGTTCCCAAGACTGCATTTAGGACGCGGTATGGGCATTATGAGTTCACTGTAATGTCTTTTGGGCTGACTAATGCCCCTGCAGTGTTCATGGACTATATGAACCGAATCTTCAAACCTTATCTGGATCAGTTTGTGGTAGTCTTTATAGATGATATTCTCATCTACTCCAAGACACTAGAGGATCATGAGAGTCACTTGAGGACTGTTTTAGATATCTTGAGAGAGAAAAAGTTATATGCGAAGCTTTCTAAGTGTGAGTTTTGGATGGAGGAAGTGAAATTTTTAGGTCACGTAGTGTCAAAGGGTGGCATTGCAGTTGATCCTAGTAAGGTAGAGGCAGTGGTGAATTGGGAGAGACCTACTACGGTGACAGAGATCCGTAGCTTCTTAGGCTTGGCCGGTTACTATCGTAGGTTTATCAAGAGTTTTTCTCGGATAGCATTGCCTTTGACGAAGTTAACAAGGAAGAATGCTACTTTTGAGTGGACGGATGAGTGTGAGGAAAGCTTTATGGAACTAAAGAGAAAGTTGACTTCTACCTCTGTACTGGTACTTCCTGACCCTAGTAAACATTTTGAGGTTTATTGTGATGCCTCTGGCAAGGGTTTAGGGTGTGTATTGATGCAAAATCAAAAGGTGGTGGCTTATGCCTCAAGGCAATTAAAGCCTCATGAAGTTAACTACCCTACCCATGACTTGGAATTGGCAGCTGTTGTTTTTGCACTTAAGACTTAGAGACATTATTTGTATGGTGTAAGATTTGAGGTGTTCTCTGATCATAAGAGTTTAAAATATCTCTTTGACCAGAAGGAGTTGAATATGAGACAGAGGAGATGGATGGAGCTCCTTAATGATTATGATTTTGAATTGAATTATCACTCGGGTAAAGCTAATGTGGTGGCTGATGCCCTTAACAGGAGAAACTTGCAAGTATCCCATATGATTTTAAAGGACAATGAGCTCATAGAGAAGTTTAGGGACCTCAACCTTGGAGTTGCCTTTACCCCCACCAGTATAAGACTTTGCCAAATCAGAGTAACGAGCGATTTCAAGGTGCAAATCGCTAGGGCCCAGTGTGAGGATGAGGAGTTTAAGAATTTGGTGAAGAGTGTGGAAACAGGAAAGCAAAAGGGTTTTGCTTCAGGAACAGATGGATTATGGAAGTTTGAAGGGAGGATTTGTGTGCCAGCATTCGGTGACCTTCGAAAGAATATTCTGAAGGAGGCTCATAAAAGTCATTTCACCGTGCATCCTAGCACTACAAAGATGTATCATGACTTGAAGGAGATATTTTGGTGGCCTGGTTTGAAGAAAGACGTGGCGGATTGGGTTAGTAGGTGTTTGGTATGTCAGAAGGTGAAGATAGAACATCAGCGACCTTCGGGTTTGCTGCAACCCTTGCCTATTCCAGAGTGGAAATGGGAGAGCATCTCCATGGATTTCGTGAGTGGTTTGCCAAGGACCCAAGCAGGTCACGATGCTATTTGGGTTATAGTGGACCGACTAACTAAGTCAGCTCATTTTTTACCCATTAGGATTAGCTATTCCTTGGAGCGATTAGCTAAGATGTATGTGTAGGAGATTGTGAGATTGCATAGGGTGCCAAAGACGATAATATCGGATAGAGACCCGCGATTTACATCGCGTTTCTGGGGTGCTTTACAAGAGGGTTTTGGTTCACAGTTATGCCTTAGCACAGCTTATCACCCCCAAACAGATGGACAATCCGAGAGAACCATACAAACATTAGAAGATATGTTGAGGGCATGTGTCTTGGATGAGAGAGGGAGTTGGGACAAGTGTTTGCCTTTAGTGGAGTTTGCCTACAATAATAGCTATCATGCTAGCATTGGCATGGCTCCATTTGAGGCATTATATGGAAGAAAATGTCTATCCCCTTTGTGTTGGTTTGACACCAGTGAGAAGAGTGTATTAGGACCAGACATTATAAACCAAACCTCTGAGAGAATCCGACGGATTAAGGAAAAGATTCTGACTGCATTGCAGGCATAAAAGAGCTATGCAGATAAGAGGAGGAAACCACTTGAGTTTGCAGAGGGAGATCATGTATTTTTGAGGGTTACCCCTACAACAGGAATAGGGCGTGCAATGAAGGTTAAGAAGTTAAGTCCTAGGTTCATTGGTCCCTTCCAGATTCTCCAAAGAGTCGGACCAGTTGCTTATCGAGTGGCCCTTCCACCCCACTTGTCTAAACTACACAATGTATTTCATATTTCACAGCTTCGCAAATATAATCCTGATTCGAGTCATGTGTTAGTACCTGAGTCTATACAATTAAAGGATAACCTAACCTTCACCCTACCGCTTCAGATAGCGCATCGCGGCATCAAGCGATTCTGGAACAAGTCTGTGCCTTTGGTTAAAGTGGTTTGGGGAACGGGTAGCACCGAGAAGCTTACTTGGGAGCTAGAGTCAGAAATGAGGCATCGCTATCCAGAGTTATTTTTAGGTACTTTGAATTTCGAGGGTGAAATTCTTTTAAGGGGGGGAGAAATGTAACACCCCAATTACTTTGGTTAATTAATGGATAGTTAATCATTCATAATTAATTTAGCATCTCAGTAAAATTTGTTTTCCTTCTTGTGTTTCCTTTTGACATTTAAACTTCAAAACGGATTAATTAAATAATCTTTACTTGGAATTAGAGGTGTGTGAAAAAATATATATATTTTTATGGGTGTTTTATATTTATTCTAGTGATTTTGTTTGTGAAATTCCTAGGTTATCCTTATTTATATATATATCTAACTGTCAAACTACTGTTCTCACATACACCCACACTTTAAAAAAAAAAAAAAAAAAAAAAAACCCAAATCCCATTTTTTCCCCTCCCCTTCACGGTACACACACATACACACACACACACTTCTTTCTTTTCCTTCTTCCATTTCTTCATCTTCTTCCTTTCTTTCTCTTCATCTTCATCCACCATCTCAACCTCATAAATCCTTCAATTCTTCACCAAATCCAACAAATAAATACACTTTTCCATAGCTCTTCCACCTAACAAACACAAATCCAGCATAAGTTTTTCAAGAAAAAGCTTCCTTCTACCTGTTCTAGAGCAGACAAAATTCGGGTAGAAAGGAAAGAAGGAGCTTTTGTTTCCTTACTTGGGAGATCAAACTTCAAGGAGCTTGTGGTTGTCTAGATCTTCAATAAAGATCATCTTTTGGGTAGGGGTTTATGTTTAAACTTGTTTATTTATGATTTTGTTAAGAAATCTTGAGTTTTGATGAATGATTATGCATGAAAAATCAAAAGAAATTGTATGTTGTTGTTGAAATTTTTCGTATTTATGCAGACAGCTCAGTTTTGTATGATTTAATTCTCATAGATAGAAATAATATTTTGAGCTAAAATTTTTATATGATGAAGCTAACATATGGAGGTATCTTCAGTATTTTTATTGAGGTATTTAGGTGACGTTTTCTATTTTTAAAAATTCAGAAACCGTGAAAATTTCAGTTTCGGTATGAACAGTAATTTCTGAAGCACTGAATTTGTATAATTTGTTTACTATACCAAATGATCTAATTTCGTCTTGAAATTTTTACAGGATGTTGTGGACATCTTTAAGTTAAACCAGTAATTTTTGTATGAGTTAATATGATCATTTGACAGGGCAATAAAATTGGGAACTATGGTTGTTGGCTGTAAATAGGGGATTTCTGACCTCTGAATTTGTCTAATTATTTTAGCATAGTTAGAGAATAATTCTTGCTTTGAAATTTTTACAGGACCTTGTGGACACATTGAAGTGTCTTAGATAATTTTTATAGCCTCTGAATTCATTACTTGATATGCTAATAAATTTGTGTTACAAAGTGTGAAAAATGCATGAAAATTGAGTAAATGTATATGCCATGTGTTTGATAAAATTTCTAAATGAGAGTAAAGGTTGTTTGGGACTGAGTTTCTACATGTTTGTTGGAAACAAAAAAAGTGGAGTTTAGATGAGTTTTGGTTTATCATATAGTGACATTTTAGTCTTAGCATAATGAATGATTGGTTATTAATGCTTACTCTTACCGTTGAGTTGTTATGGTTATTTTCTTTTATCATCTTAAAGGAAAGGACTTTAGAATTCATTATTGAAACTTATGCTTGCATGGCTTATGAGAAAAAGAATAACTTTGAGGAAAAAGGAAAAAGAGGAAGAACTAAGCAAAAGGAAATTAGCATTATGACATAAAGATTAAAGGTCGATTTATGTCGACAAAGAGGGTTCCGACACTGAATCGTTTTAAGGACCAGTGACGACTGGGTATTTACTTTCTTTATAGTGCACATAAGGGTTTCAGTGTCGGTTCGTATTAAGGAATTGGTGTCTACCAGTTAAGTATAAGCTTATAGCTTTTAAAGTATCTAACCAGAATTAATTGAGAGGAAATAACAGTGAGATGAATAGGAGCAGGATAGAAATACGAAAGTTATGAGGTAGATAAGACTAAATAATAAGATCCTAATTATGATGTATTTGATGTCTTATATCAGGATAGCCATTTATGTATGTTGTGACATTTAATGAATGAACCTAGTATATTTCCATGTAAGCATGTCTCCTTAATTATATTAATAAAGTTCCTTCATACATGCATATACTTATCATGCCAAGACCATGCTAAAAGACACCTCTACCTTGATAAAGATTGTTTGAGAAATTCTAAAATTGAACCTCATAATTGTATGTAAATGATTTCAAAAGAAACCAAGGTAGACTAGAGATGATAATGATGTCATGTTAATTGCATATGTTCCTACTGAGATTTCAATTGATTTCTCACCCTCTTCTTTTTTTCCATATCATCTCTAGATGAGCAGTAGATCTGATGCAAAGAGTTAGTTGTCAAGTATTGTTGTTTTTTTGAAGTATAGTTGCTTTTTCGTTACTTGGAGACTGTGCTATATTATCAATCTTAACTTTGTATTTGGATCATGAGATCTTTCTCCTTATATGTTTTGTATCTTGTGACTTGAGGTTATGACTTAGTATATTCTTAGCTGGTTTGACCCATGTGGCTGTTTATCTTTGATATTACATTACTATGTTATGTTATGGATTAAATGGCACTGTGTGCCTTATAATGATGATATATGATATGTTGAAGTATTGTATTTTGAAAAGTATGTTGAGCTATGAATGACTGGTTACCCTGTTTATGATTTTCTGTCTTGTAGGAGCATGGTATTTACGTCATTATCATGCCGAATTTTCATTAGAATGCTTAGCAATATTTTATGTCAAATGTTGAAAAGCTCACAAAATAGGACGTGATTCCTTGGTATTCATTTTTATGCAAACTCGAGCACATAGAAATGAGTACTAGGGAGTTACATTTTGGTATCAGAGCATGGTTTGACTCGATTGGAGCCGAAGGGTTGGACTACTATGCTTTGGTTGCACAAAAAAAAAAAAAAAATAGATATGTCATTCTTTTTTAGTTTATCTGCATGGTAGACTATGAGGTTTGGAGATACATGATTTTCTTTATTTGTATGTCACTGTAACAAGCTCACTAGACATGATTTATTGAGACTGATCACCTCAATTTTTCTGTTTGGTGTGTGTAGGGACTGATGGCATCAAGTAGGCAACCTAGGCGCCAGAGTAGGACGGAGGACCTTGAGCTGTTGGAGACCTTCCGAGGTGTCACTCGTGCTTTACAGTGTGACGAGAGGTTAAACCAACATGATGAGGGTTCAGGTCAGCCCTCGTGCTACTGAGGTTGAAGGTGCACGCTTTCGACTTCAAGAAGGCTCACCCTAGACCTTTGCGTGTTCCAGTCGATCCAAAGTAGGCCGATGCTTGGATTAAGTCCTTGGAGAAGATATTTGATATCTTTGCGGTGTTACGAGGAGCAGAAGGCTAATTGGGCCATTTTTATGCTAGAAGGGGAAGCTCACTATTGGTGGGCTGAGGCTAGGAGGATGATAGAAGTGGAAGGCATTCCTATCACATGGACTATATTTAAGGATGAGTTTTATGCTAAGTACTTTCCACTCGCCGAGAGGGATGAGAAGGAGGCAGAGTTCCTTGCACTCAAGCAAAGGAGTATGACAGTGTCGCAATATACAGCGAAGTTTGAGGAGCTACTTAAATTCCATATCATATACCAGGAGAACCCGAAACCCCGCTACAAATGTTCCAGGTATTTAGGGGGCCTAAACCCCCCAATCAGAGAGGCAGTGGAGCACTTGGGGATTGATGACTTTGCTGAGTTGTCCTCTACATGTCGCATAGTGGAAGGCAACCAAAAGAGGACCGCTGATTATCGCTATGAGGTCAATAGGCACAGACCACTCATACATGGACAACAGCAGAGACAGCAAGGCAAGAAAAGGCCATATCCATTTGGAGGTTTTGGTGGGTCACAGGGCTCTAGGGGTGGCCAACCCCAGGCCTAAACCCATTCTAGCAAGCCCGCCCACTACCACTCCATGCCAGAGATGTGGGAAGCAGCACGATTCTCGCCCATGCTTAGCAGGCCAAGGATTGTGCTACTATTGTCAGCAGCCAGGGCATATGGCTCGTGAGTGCCCCAAGAGACTTCAGAAAGCTTCACAGGCTACCCCTACCCGCCCCCAACGCCATGGCCGAGTCTTCACCGTTACTGCAGAGAATGTTGCGCAGTCC
Organism: Dalbergia cultrata; assembly: GCA_031216105.1. NCBI lineage: Eukaryota > Viridiplantae > Streptophyta > Magnoliopsida > Fabales > Fabaceae > Dalbergia > Dalbergia cultrata. The sequence continues at coordinate 48,960,397 of CM062344.1, forward strand.
AATCACCTTATTCAGGGTAGGTGTGAGGTGAACGGTTGTGATTTAATTGTACTTTATGACACTGGTTGTACAGATTCATTCATCTCTCTTGATCATGTGAAATCATTGCATATACCTGTCTCTGAGTTACCATATGACTTGCATGTGTCTACCCCTACTGACTAAACCTATAAAAACTTGTGCAGTATGTCTCAATTGTAAATTTAGTATTAATGGTAGATCCTTTGTATCAGACCTCATTTGTTTACCTATGAACGGTTTAGGAGTTATTCTAGGTATAGATTGGCTAGATACACATAATGTTTTGTTACATTGTCGCACCAAGTCGGTCATTTTCCTTCTGAACTGTTATGCTGTCAAGTCGATTGCATCTTTTCCTTAATGCTATAGCCCTTGACATTGTGGTAGTATAGAGAAAGGATATGTTCTCCTAGCTGCGAATGAAGTTGAAAATGAACAACCCTTGGATAGTATACCCGTGGTTAGTGAGTTTTCTGATGTTTTCCCAGAAGAGATCCCAGAGTTTCCCCCTAAGAGAGAGGTTGAATTTTCCATCGACTTAGTCCCTGGGACTGACCGATCTCTATGGCACCTTATAGAATGTCCCTAGCCGAGTTGGCGAGTTGAAAGTCCAGGTTGGAGGATTTATTGGAGAAGAAGTTTGTGAGACCGAGTGTTTCTCCTGGGAGCCCCAGTCTTGTTTGTAAAGAAGAAAGATGGCAGTATGCGGTTGTGTGTGGATTACCACCAATTGAACAAGGTGACCGTGAAGAACAAATATCCCCTTCCAAGAATTGATGATTTGATGGATCAATTGAGAGGAGCTGTGGTGTTTTCCAAGATTGATCTGAGGTCGGGGTACCATCAGATCAGAGTGAACGAAGAAGATGTTCCCAAGACTGCATTTAGGACGCGGTATGGGCATTATGAGTTCACTGTAATGTCTTTTGGGCTGACTAATGCCCCTGCAGTGTTCATGGACTATATGAACCGAATCTTCAAACCTTATCTGGATCAGTTTGTGGTAGTCTTTATAGATGATATTCTCATCTACTCCAAGACACTAGAGGATCATGAGAGTCACTTGAGGATTGTTCTAGATATCTTGAGAGAGAAAAAGTTATATGCGAAGCTTTCTAAGTGTGAGTTTTGGATGGAGGAAGTGAAATTTTTAGGTCACGTAGTGTCAAAGGGTGGCATTGCAGTTGATCCTAGTAAGGTAGAGGCAGTGGTGAATTGGGAGAGACCTACTACGGTGACAGAGATCCGTAGCTTCTTAGGCTTGGCCGGTTACTATCGTAGGTTTATCAAGAGTTTTTCTCGGATAGCATTGCCTTTGACGAAGTTAACAAGGAAGAATGCCCCTTTTGAGTGGACGGATGAGTGTGAGGAAAGCTTTATGGAACTAAAGAGAAAGTTGACTTCTACCGCTGTACTAGTACTTCCTGACCTTAGTAAACATTTTGAAGTTTATTGTGATGCCTCTGGCAAGGGTTTAGGGTGTGTATTGATGCAAAATCAAAAGGTGGTGGCTTATGCCTCAAGGCAGTTAAAGCCTCATGAAGTTAACTACCCTACCCATGACTTAGAATTGGCAGCTGTTGTTTTTGCACTTAAGACTTGGAGACATTATTTGTATGGTGTAAGATTTGAGGTGTTCTCTGATCATAAGAGTTTAAAATATCTCTTTGACCAGAAGGAGTTGAATATGAGACAAAGGAGATGGATGGAGCTCCTTAATGATTATGATTTTGAATTGAATTATCACCCGGGTAATGCTAATGTGGTGGCTGATGCCCTTAGCAGGAGAAACTTGCAAGTATCCCATATGATTTTAAAGGACAATGAGCTCATAGAGAAGTTTAGGGACCTCAACCTTGGAGTTACCTTTACCCCCACCAGTATAAGACTTTGCCAAATTAGAGTAATGAGCGATTTCAAGGTGCAAATCGCTAGGGCCCAGTGTGAGGATGAGGAGTTTAAGAATTTGGTGAAGAGTGTGGAAACAGAAAGCAAAAGGGTTTTGCTTGAGAACAGATGGATTGTGGAAGTTTGAAGGGAGGATTTGTGTGCCAAGATTCGGTGACCTTGAAAGAATATTCTGAAGGAGGCTCATAAAAGTCATTTCACCGTGCATCCTGGCACTACAAAGATGTATCATGACTTGAAGGAGATATTTTGGTGGCCTGGTTTGAAGAAAGACGTGGCGGATTGGGTTAGTAGGTGTTTGGTATGTCAGAAGGTGAAGATAGAACATCAGCGACCTTCGGGTTTGCTGCAACCCTTGCCTATTCCAGAGTGGAAATGGGAGAGCATCTCCATGGATTTCGTGAGTGGTTTGCCAAGGACCCAAGCAGGTCACGATGCTATTTGGGTTATAGTGGACCGACTAACTAAGTCAGCTCATTTTTACCCATTAGGATTAGCTATTCCTTGGAGCGATTAGCTAAGATGTATGTGGAGGAGATTGTGAGATTGCATGGGGTGCCAAAGACGACAATATCGGATAGAGACCCGCGATTTACATCAAGGCTTCGGGGTGCTTTACAAGAGGGTTTTGGTTCACGATTATGCCTTAGCACGACTTATCACCCCAAAGCAGATGGGCGATCCGAGAGAACCATACAAACATTAGAAGATATGTTGAGGGCATGTGTCTTGGATGAGAGGGGGAGTTGGGACAAGTGTTTGCCTTTAGTGGAGTTTGCCTACAATAATAGCTATCATGCTAGCATTGGCATGGCTCCATTTGAGGCATTATATGGAAGAAAATGTCTATCCCCTTTGTGTTGGTTTGACACCAGTGAGAAGAGTGTATTAGGACCAGACATTATAAACCAAACCTCTGAGAGAATCCGACGGATTAAGGAAAAAATTCGACCGCACGTAATGCATAAAAGAGCTATGCAGATAAGAGGAGGAAACCACTTGAGTTTGCAGAGGAGATCATGTATTTTTGAGGGTTACCCCACAACAGAATAGGGCGTGCAATGAAGGTTAAGAAGTTAAGTCCTAGGTTCATTGGTCCCTTCCAGATTCTACAAAGAGTCGGACCAGTTGCTTATCGAGTGGCCCTTCCACTCCACTTGTCTAAACTACACAATGTATTTCATATTTCACAGCTTCGCAAATATAATCCTGATCCGAGTCATGTGTTAGTACCTGAGTCTATACAATTAAAGGATAACCTAACCTTCACCCTACCGGCCGCTCAGATAGCGCATCGCGGCATCAAACGCGATTCTGGAACAAGTCTGTGCCTTTGGTTAAAGTGGTTTGGGGAACGGGTAGCACCGAGGAGCTTACTTGGGAGCTAGAGTCAGAAATGAGGCATCGCTATCCGTAGTTATTTTCAGTACTTTGAATTTCGAGTGAAATTCTTTTAAGGAGGGGAGAAATGTAATACCCCAATTACTTTGGTTAATTAATGGATAGTTAATCATTCATAATTAATTTAGCATCTCAGTAAAATTTGTTTTCTTTCTTGTGTTTCCTTTTGACATTTAAACTTCAAAACGGATTAATTAAATAATTTTTACTTGGAATTAGAGGTGTGTGAAAATAATATATTTTTTTTTATGGGTGTTTTATATTTATTCTAGTGATTTTGTTTGTGAAATTCCTAGATTATCCTTATTTATATATATATCTAATCACAAACTACTGTTCTCACATACACCCACACTTTAAAAAAAAAAGGAAAATAAAATCCCAAATCCCATTTTTTCCCCTCCCCTTCACGGTACACACACACACACACACACTTCTTTCTTTTCCTTCTTCCATTTCTTCATCTTCTTCCTTTCTTTCTCTTCATCTTCATCCACCATCTCAACCTCATAAATCCTTCAATTCTTCACCAAATCCAACAAATAAATACACTTTTCCATAGCTCTTCCACCTAACAAACACAAATCCAGCATAAGTTTTTCAAGAAAAAGCTTCCTTCTACCTGTTCTAGAGCAGACAAAATTCGGGTAGAAAGGAAAGAAGGAGCTTTTGTTTCCTTACTTGGGAGATCAAACTTCAAGGAGCTTGTGGTTGTCTAGATCTTCAATAAAGATTATCTTTTGGGTAGGGGTTTATGTTTAAACTTGTTTATTTATGATTTTGTTAAGAAATCTTGAGTTTTGATGAATGATTATGCATGAAAAATCAAAAGAAATTGTATGTTGTTGTAGAAATTTTCGCATTTATGCAGACAGCTCAGTTTTGTATGATTTAATTCTCATAGATAGAAATAATATTTTGAGCTAAAATTTTTATATGATGAAGCTAACATATGGAGGTATCTTCAGTATTTTTATTGAGGTATTTAGGTGACGTTTTCTATTTTTAAAAATTCAGAAACCGTGAAAATTTCAGTTTCGGTATGAACAGTAATTTCTGAAGCACTGAATTTGTATAATTTGTTTACTATACCAAATGATCTAATTTCGTCTTGAAATTTTTACAGGATGTTGTGGACATCTTTAAGTTAAACCAGTAATTTTTGTATGAGTTAATATGATCATTTGACAGGGCAATAAAATTGGGAACTATGGTTGTTGGCTGTAAATAGGGATTTCTGACCTCTGAATTTGTCTAATTATTTTAGCATAGTTAGAGAATAATTCTTGCTTTGAAATTTTTACAGGACCTTGTGGACACATTGAAGTGTCTTAGATAATTTTTATAGCCTCTGAATTCATTACTTGATATGCTAATAAATTTGTGTTACAAAGTGTGAAAAATGCATGAAAATTGAGTAAATGTATATGCCATGTGTTTGATAAAATTTCTAAATGAGAGTAAAGGTTGTTTGGGACTGAGTTTCTACATGTTTGTTGGAAACAAAAAAAGTGGAGTTTAGATGAGTTTTGGTTTATCATATAGTGACATTTTAGTCTTAGCATAATGAATGATTGGTTATTAATGCTTACTCTTACCCGTTGAGTTGTTATGGTTATTTTCTTTTATCATCTTAAAGGAAAGGACTTTAGAATTCATTATTGAAACTTATGCTTGCATGGCTTATGAGAAAAAGAATAACTTTGAGGAAAAAGGAAAAAGAGGAAGAACTAAGCAAAAGGAAATTAGCATTATGACATAAAGATTAAAGGTCGATTTATGTCGACAAAGAGGGTTCCGACAGAATCGCTTTTTAAGGACCAAAGTGACGACTGGGTATTTACTTTCTTTATAGTGCACATAAGGGTTTCAATGTCGGTTCGTATTAAGGAATTGGTGTCTACCAGTTAAGTATAAGCTTATAGCTTTTAAAGTATCTAACCAGAATTAATTGAGAGGAAATAACAGTGAGATGAATAGGAGCAGGATAGAAATACTGAAAGTTATGAGGTAGATAAGACTAAATAAAAAGATCCTAATTATGATGTATTTGATGTCTTATATCAGGATAGCCATTTATGTATGTTGTGACATTTAATGAATGAACCTAGTATATTTCCATGTAAGCATGTCTCCTTAATTATATTAATAAAGTTCCTTCATACATGCATATACTTATCATGCCAAGACCATGCTAAAAGACACCTCTACCTTGATAAAGATTGTTTGCGAAATTCTAAAATTGAACCTCATAATTGTATGTAAATGATTTCAAAAGAAACCAAGGTAGACTAGAGATGATAATGATGTCATGTTAATTGCATATGTTCCTACTGAGATTTCAATTGATTTCTCACCCCTCTTCTTTTTTTCCATATCATCTCTAGATGAGCAGGTAGATCCTGATGCAAAGAGTTAGTTGTCAAGTATTGTTGTTTTTGTCAAGTATAGTTGCTTTTCGTTACTTGGAGACTGTGCTATATTACTCAATCTTAACTTTGTATTTGGATCATGAGATCTTTCTCCTTATATGTTTTGTATCTTGTGACTTGAGGTTATGACTTAGTATATTCTTAGCTGGTTTGACCCATGTGGCTGTTTATCTTTGATATTACATTACTATGTTATGTTATGGATTAAATGGCACTGTGTGCCTTATAATGATGATATATGATATGTTGAAGTATTGTATTTTGAAAAGTATGTTGAGCTATGAATGACTGGTTACCCTGTTTATGATTTTCTGTCTTGTAGGAGCATGGTATTTACGCCATTATCATGCCGAATTTTCATTAGAATGCTTAGCAATATTTTATGTCAAATGTTGAAAAGCTCACAAAATAGGACGTGATTCCTTGGTATTCATTTTTATGCAAACTCGAGCACATAGAAATGAGTACTAGGGAGTTACAATTTTTATGTTTATTATCATTTTTCAGTTAAAAAATCATTTATCTATTTAATCTGCTTATTTGTTTATCCTTCTATCTATTTAATATTTATACATTTATTTTTTATTAAAATATTTATTGATTTATCTATCTACTTATATATCTCTCTAATTCTAAGTCCATTTACATCTTAATTTATTTAGTGATCTATGTATTTATTGATTTATTGATTTCTTTGTTTATCTATTTATTTATTTCTTATCTTTTATTAATTGATTTAGTTATCTATTTCGTTATTTATTGATTTACTTATGTTTTGATCTATTTATTAATTTATCAATTCATTTATTTATTTTTTGATTTTTTGTTTTAATCTATTAATTTATCTCTGTATTTATTTATTTAATTATCTAAATATTTAATTATTTATTTTCTGGTATATTTAATTATTTGTATATTTAATTATTAATGCTCATTTACTTATTTATCAATTTCATTATGTATTAATTTATCCATTTATTTATTATGTTGTTTATTTATTTTGTGACTTGATTAGTTTTTCAATCTAATTATTTATGTATGTACATACTTTTTTGTTTATCTATTTATCTATTTATAAATATTTGTATTTATTAATTAATTAATTAATTATTTATAATTTATTTAATTACTTATTCATTTTTTATTTGATTATTTATTTATTTTATTTATATTATTCATTTATTTTTTTATTCATACATTTATATTTTTTTATTCATACATTTATATTTTTTTATTAATACGTTTATTTATATTCATACATTTATATTCTTGTATTTATTATTTATTTATTTTATTCATTTATTTATTTATTCAACAATTGGTTGAATCATTTATTTATTATTTATTTATTTATTCATTCTTTCATTTATTTATTATTTTACTCATTTATTTAACAATTGGTTGAATAATTTATTTACTTATATTTATTCCTTTGTTTATTTATCCAAAAATTGGTTGAATTATTTATTTATTTCTTCAGTATTTTATTTATTTATATATTTTACTCATTTATTTATTTATTGGTTCAATAATTGGTTGGCCCGTTTATTTATTGATTGATTCAATAATTGGTTGAATTTTATTAATTTATTTATTCAACAATTGGTTGTGTAACATCCCCTGCTGCTTTATGGATTAACGACTGTCCCCACAAACCAACACGGGTTTTTTCAGCATGCTTTGTCCTCACTCGCACGCTTCCTAGGAAAACTTCCCAGGAGGTCACCCATCCCAAAATTACCCCAGGTCAAGCACGCTTAACTGTGGAGTTCTTTCAGTTTAGGCTACCGAAAAGAAGATGCATCTTGTTGGTATAGGTAGTACGAATCAATTCATATAAGCCCTCCTCAACTGTATAGTCCCATACCTATACAGTCTTAGGATCCCTCTCATTCGGGTGTGTAATCGGATCATTCATGTACCCCTCCGCTTAGAGGACCTTGCGAGGAGCCGCTCCTTGTCCGTGCCCTCTTTGCACCGGCGATCACTCCTCGTCCTCGTCCCCGGGCGTTACATGCCCACCAGCTTCCGCCTGGTTCGTCCCCGAGCCACACCGTACTGGGAGAGGTGCAGGCTCTGATACCATTTGTAACATCCCCTGCTGCTTTATGGATTAACGACTGTCCCCACAAACCAACACGGGTCTTTTCAGCATGCTTTGTCCTCACTCGCACGCTTCCTAGGAAAACTTCCCAGGAGGTCACCCATCCCAAAATTACCCCAGGTCAAGCACGCTTAACTGTGGAGTTCTTTCAGTTTAGGCTACCGAAAAGAAGATGCATCTTGTTGGTATAGGTAGTACGAATCAATTCATATAAGCCCTCCTCAACTGTATAGTCCCATACCTATACAGTCTTAGGATCCCTCTCATTCGGGTGTAATCGGATCATTCATTTACCCCTCCGCTTAGAGGACCTTACGAGGAGCCGCTCCTTGTCCGTGCCCTCTTTGCACCGGCGATCACTCCTCGTCCTCGTCCCCGAGGCGTTACATGCCCACCGACTTCCGCTGGTTAGCCCCCAGCCACACCGCATCGGGAGAGGTGCAGGCTCGATACCATTTGTAACATCCCCGCCGCTTTATGGATTAACGATTGTCCCCACAAACCAACACGGGTCTTTTTCAAAGATGCTTTGTCCTCACTGCACGCTTCCTAGGAAAACTTCCCAGAGGTCACCCATCCCAAAATTACCCAGGTCAAGCACGCTTAAGCGTGGAGTTCTTTCATTTAGGCTACCGAAAAGAAGATGCATCTTGTTGGTATAGGTAGTACGAATCAATTCATATAAGCCCTCCTCAACTGTATAGTCCCATACCTATACAGTCTTAGGATCCCTCTCATTCGGGTGTGTAATCGGATCATTCATGTACCCCTCCACTTAGAGGACCTTGAGGAGCCGCTCCTTGTCCGTGCCCTCTTTGCACCAGCGATCACTCGTCCTCGTCCCCGAGGCGTTACATGCCCACCAGCTTCCGCCTGGTTCGTCCCCGAGCCACACCGTACTGGGAGAGGTGCAGGCTCTGATACCATTTGTAACATCCCCTGCTGCTTTATGGATTAACGACTGTCCCCACAAACCAACACGGGTCTTTTCAGCATGCTTTGTCCTCACTCGCACGCTTCCTAGGAAAACTTCCCAGGAGGTCACCCATCCCAAAATTACCCAGGTCAAGCACGCTTAATCGTGGAGTTCTTTCGATTTAGGCTACCAAAAGAAGATGCATCTTGTTGGTATAGGTAGTACGAATCAATTCATATAAGCCCTCCTCAACTGTATAGTCCCATACCTATACAGTCTTAGGATCCCTCTCATTCGGGTGTGTAATCGGATCATTCATGTACCCCTCCGCTTAGAGGACCTTGCGAGGAGCCGCTCCTTGTCCGTGCCCTCTTTGCACCGGCGATCACTCCTCGTCCTCGTCCCCGGGCGTTACATGCCCACCAGCTTCCACTTTGGTTAGTCCCTCGAGCCACACCGTCTTGGGAGAGGTGCAGGCTCTGATACCATTTGTAACATCCTCGCCGCTTTATGGATTAACGATTGTCCCCACAAACCAACACGGGTCTTTTTCAAAGATGCTTTGTCCTCACTCGCACGCTTCCTAGGAAAACTTCCCAGGAGGTCACCCATCCCAAAATTACCCCAGGTCAAGCACGCTTAACTGTGGAGTTCTTTCAGTTTAGGCTACCGAAAAGAAGATGCATCTTGTTGGTATAGGTAGTACGAATCAATTCATATAAGCCCTCCTCAACTGTATAGTCCCATACCTATACAGTCTTAGGATCCCTCTCATTCGGGTGTGTAATCGGATCATTCATGTACCCCTCCGCTTAGAGGACCTTGCGAGGAGCCGCTCCTTGTCCGTGCCCTCTTTGCACCGGCGATCACTCGCCCTCGTCCCCGGGCGTTACATGCCCACCGACTTCCGCCTTTGGTTAGTCCAGAGCCACACCGTCTTTGGGAGAGGTGCAGCTCGATACCATTTGTAACATCCCCGCCGCTTTATGGATTAACGATTGTCCCCACAAACCAACACGGGTCTTTTCAAAGATGCTTTGTCCTCACTGCACGCTTCCTAGGAAAACTTCCCAGGAGGTCACCCATCCCAAAATTACCCAGGTCAAGCACGCTTAACTGTGGAGTTCTTTCAGTTTAGGCTACCGAAAAGAAGATGCATCTTGTTGGTATAGGTAGTACGAATCAATTCATATAAGCCCTCCTCAACTGTATAGTCCCATACCTATACAGTCTTAGGATCCCTCTCATTCGGGTGTGTAATCGGATCATTCATGTACCCCTCCGCTTAGAGGACCTTGCGAGGAGCCGCTCCTTGTCCGTGCCCTCTTTGCACCGGCGATCACTCCTCGTCCTCGTCCCCGGGCGTTACAGGTTGAACCATTTATTTATCCATTCAACAATTGGTTGAATCATTTGTTTATTTATTTATTTATTCAATAATAGGTTGAATCATTTATTTATTTATTGGATTTATTTATTTATTTATTCAGCAACTGGTTGAATCATTATTTTTTATTTATTTACTCATTCGACAATTGGTTGAATTATTTATTTATGTATTCATTATTTTATTTATTTATCTCTTTATTTTATTCATTTATTTATCCATTCAACAATTGGTTGAATTATTTGTTTATTTATTTGTTTATTCAATAGTTGGTTGAATCATTTATTTATTGTATTTATTTATTTATTCAGCAACTGGTTGAATCATTACTTTTATTTATTATTTATTTTATTAATTTATTTTTACTTACTTATTTATTCATTCATTCATTCTTTCAACAATTGGTTAAATAATGTATTTATTTATTTATTCAATGATTGGTTGAATCTTTCACTTATTTATTTATTTATTTCAGTTATTTATTCTACAATTGGTTGAATTATTTATTCATTCATTCATTTATCTCTTTGTTTTATTCATTATCTATTATTTTATTTATTTATTTATTTATTCAACAATCGGTCGAACCATTTATTTATTCATTCTTTCATTTATTTATTTCTTTATGTTATTCATTTATTTATTTATTCATTTAACAATTGGTTGACTCATTTATGTACATATAATCATTTGTCAATCTATTTATTTTCTTCGTTATTTCTTGCCTTCACATTTATTTATTTATCCATCTACATATTTGTTTATTGATTTATTCATATATTTATTTATTTGTCTATTTGTTTTTCGATCGATTTATTTATGGATCTAATGTAGTTTGTTCTATACACACACACACACATACACTTAGTTATTTCTTACCTTCATATTCGAATTAATTTTTTCATCTAAATATTTGTTTATTTCTCATTTTATGCATCAATTGGTCTATTTATGAGTCTAATGTAATTTGTGCTAATTGAACTTTCCATTCGATTTGTAACTACTTTATGTACTAGACTTATTTTATGGGGAGCCCACTCATAACAAGCCTATAAAAGAACCCATGTAGTTGATCCCATGACAAGGGTCCAAGCCCAAAATCCTCCTCCTTCCAAGCTTAATTATTTAGGATATATATATGCTGCTCATCCTACTCACTTAGAATTCTCTTAAAGAAAAAAATACTGCATAAGGGGCTTTATGCCTGTAGATATGATCATGCCACTAATCCTATTTCCTTATACTCCATATCTTTCCACACTAACTTGAGCATTGGAGTGTTTTTTGCTAGTACCCCACCACCAATTGTTCTGTCTTTGGCAGTGACCAACTGTATAAGGGGTTTTACGCCCCTAGATATGATCATGTCACTAATCCTAATTCCTTATACTCTATTTCTTTCACATACTAACTTGAGCGTCGGAGTGTTTGTTGCAGGTACCCCACCACCAATTTTTTTTCCTTTGACAGTGACCTACTGCATAAAAGGCTTTACATCCTTGGGTATGATTATGCCATTAATCCTAGTTCCTTATATTCTATCTCTTTCACACACACCGATTCTATTTCCATTATCATATTTCATTTAAAGTATTCTGGTTTGGAACGACCGTGTATACAATTTAGGATTCTCTTTACTTAGGTATCCAGATCACAGAATGCTTGATGTGTAATTCATTGTACATTAGGCCTACATTAAAGACTAGCTTTAAGTAGCTCGAACATGACTTGAAAATAGTACTCTGGGTCGGTCAATTTGAAAGCAGCTTCAACATCGCTTTCATATGATTAAATAGCTCTATTGCACCTTGCACAATGCACATTAGTTTCAATTGAGTTTGTCTTTAATATATTGAGGGTTAAATTAAAATGCCTATGTGAATGAAGTTTTTCGAATTTGCTTTATCATTGAAGTCCTATACCTTTGTGGGATATTGCCAATATCCTGTCAGTACTTGCAGTTGGAATCATTTTTAAATGAACCATATTATGTTTTTAAATGTACTGATCAGTACTGTCTCAAGCCTTTGTTGCTTGTTTCTTGCTATTTTGTAAACTACTATTCTGTTTGATTTCAAATTCTTTGATGTTTGGTGGTTGTCAATGGACACGTTATATCATGCTTCTTGTTTTTCTTTTGTTTTATTTTTTTTATTACTTTCAGATGATTCGGATATCATTAAGACAATGCCCAGCGACCAGTAGAGTTGTATGAAGGCCCTCTTTTTTATCCTCACAATTCTCTATCGTTTGATATTTGCTGCATTCTGTTGATCCTGTTGATTCAGAGTTTAAAGAAAATCAAAATGTAGTCTTAAAACTATTTGGTTGTTCGTGCGTTCTTGTTCTTGGATGAAACCTTATTGGGCAATTTTGACTATGCAATTTTGCTCTAAAATGTGGTTGTGTAAGGAAGCCATTGTGTTAGCTACCCTCGCTAGTGAGCTGTTTTATATCAGAACTATTTATTAAACAAAAAACCAATTACGATTTGTTTTGAACGACGGAATTGCAATTGTGATATGTATTAGAATTGTTTTGTAGAATTTTAATTTCAATCCTAATTCTTTTAGATTAGATTCTTAAGTATTATGTTTGGTTTATTTAAAAATTGTAACATGATTGTATAAAAATAAATGATAGAAAGAGGGCATTATTTAGATTTTAACAAGGAAGGGTATATTACAGTTGTTTTTTAGGTTTATTGTGGAATTATAATTATGATTTTATATATTATTTAGATTTTAACGAGGAAGGGTATATTACAGTTGTTTGGTTGACTCATTTATTCATTTATTATTCAACAACTTGTTGCATTATTTATTTATTTATTCATTCATTCTTTCGTTTATTTATTTCCTTATTTTATTCATTTATTTATTATTCTATTTATTTATTTAATAATTTGTTGAGTCATTTATTTATTTATCTATTCATTCATTCATTCATTTATTTATCTCTTTATTTATTCATTCAACAATTGATTAAATAATGTATTTATTTATTTAGTCATTCTTTCATTTATTTATTTCTTTATTTTATTCATTCATTCTTTCTTTTGGATCATTTATTTATTTATTCAATAATTGGTCGAATCTTTCATTTATTTATTTATGCATTCATTTTAGTTATTTCTTCAACAATTGGTTGAATTATTTATTTATTTATTCATTTATCTCTTTATTTTATTTATTTATTTATTCAACAATCGGTTGAACCATTTATTTATTCATTCTTTCATTTATTTATTTTATTCTTTTATTTATTTATTCATTTAACAATTGGTTAACTAATTTATGTATATATAATTATCTATCAATCTATTTATTTACTTCGTCATTTCTTGCCTTCACATTTATTTACTTATTCATCTACATACTTGTTTATTGATTTATTCATCTATTTATCTATTTGTCTGTTTGTTTTTCAATCAATTTATTTATGGATCTAGTGTAGTTTGTTCTCTCTCTCTCTCTCTCTCTCTATATATATATATATATATACACTTAGTTATTTCTTAACCTTATATTTCTTTATTAATTTTTCCATCTTAATATTTGTTTATTTGTCATTTTATGTATCAATTGGTCTGTTTGTCATTTTATATATATATCTATTTGTCTGTTTGTTTTTCAATCAATTTATTTATGGATCTAGTGTAGTTTGTTCTATATATATATATATATACACTTAGTTATTTCTTAACCTTATATTTCTTTATTAATTTTTCCATCTTAATATTTGTTTATTTGTCATTTTATGTATCAATTGGTTTATTTATGAGTCTAATGTGATTTGTGCTAATTGAACTTTTCATTCTTTCTTTAGCTATTTTACGTACTCAACTTATTTTATGGTCAGCCCACTCATAACGAGCTCATAAAAGAACCCGTGTAGTTGAACCCACGACAAGGATCCAAGCCCAAAATCCTCCTCCTTTCAAGTTTAATAATATCATAATCTATATAGAACCCGTGTAGTTGTCCGCACAACAAGGATCCAAGCCCAAGATCTTCCTCTTTCCAAGCTTAATCCCTAACACTAAATATTCAGGAGTCAATCTTATTCATAATATCATATTATATATGCTACTCATCTGACTTAATCAAAATTCGCTTAAAGAAAAAACACTGCATAAGGGGCTTTACGCCCCCTGGTATGATCATGCCACTAATCATATTTCCTTATATTCCATCTCTTTCACACACTAACTTGAGCATCGGAGTGCTTTTTGCAGGTACCCCACCTCCAATTTTTCTGCCTTTGGTAGTTACCACTGCATAAGGGGCTTTATGCCCCTAGGTATGATCATGTCACTAATCCTAGTTCCTTATACTCCATCTCTTTCACACATTAACTTGAGCGTCAGAGTGTTTTTTGCAGGTACCCCACCACCAATTTTTCTACCTTTGGTAGTGACCTACTGCATAAGGGGCTTTACGTCTTAGGTATGATCATGCCACTAATCCTAGTTCCTTATACTCCATCTCTTTCACACATTAACTTGAGCATTGAAGTGTTTTTTGCAAGTACCTCACCACTAAATTTTCTGCCTTTAGTAGTGACCTATTGCATAAGGGGCTTTACACCTCTAGGTATTCTATCTCTTTCATACACTAACTTGAGCGTCAGAGTGTTTTTTGCAGGTACCCCACCACCAATTTTTCTGCCTTTGGTAGACTACTTTAACCTATGAGGCTATTTGCAATCTCATATTTCATTTAAAGTTTTTTGGTTCGGAACAATTGTGTATACAATTTAGGATTCTCTTTACTTAGGTATCCAGATCACAGGCAGTTTGATGTATAATTCATTGTACGTTAGGCCTACATTAAGACTATGTTTGGTAAAGGAAAAAAAATCGAAAGGAAAGAAATGGAGTCCAAAGATATTGAAAGAAAAGAAAATTGAGTGAAGTTTTACTTTCCCCAAGTATGTTTGGATAAAAGGAAAATGAGAGGAAAAAAAAATGGAAGAAAAATTAGTTTCTTTTGTTTGTTTGTGTGGAAAAGTAAGAGGAAAGAAAAAGATTATATGTCAAATGACAACTTTACCCTTATATTATTTTAAGAGATTATTTCAATCAAAATATAGTCATGTGAAAAATTAATAGAAACATAAGAATTAATACAATTTTTTCATAACTTTATTTATAAACATAATAAAAATTTAATTTTTAGGTGCCAACGAGCAACTAACAAAATGTTATAAATATACTAAATTCTTAATAATTATATTATACAAAAACTTTGTTTAACACCATATGCACTGCTACCCATTATTAGTTCCCACTAGTTGCCCATTAGGAATATATTCTAAAAATTAGTGGTTTATTTACATATAAATATAATAGGTACCTAAGTTGTGGGTCATTTTAAAATTAAAAAACAAAAACGTTTTGCTCATGTGATTGTACAACTAACATAGGGTAATAGCAGAATGTGAAATTATTGAGCAATTTCCCTTCCTTTTTCCATCCGGTTGTGGAAGGAATAAAAATGGGTGGATCCTACACCTCAATTTTCACAAGTTTTCCTTTCCCTCCATCTTTTCTTTTCAAACAAACAAAGTAGATTGGTATCATTCCCTTCAATTTCCTTCCTCCCCTGTCCTTCCTTCCAAATTCCTTTTGACCAAACAAGGCCTAAAGACTGGCTTTAAGTAGCTCAAATTTAAAAGCAGTTTAAACATTGCTGACATAGTGATTAAATAGCTCTATTGCACCTTGCACAATGCACAGTTCTTTCAATTGAGTTTGTCTTTAATATATCAAGTGTTAAATTAAAATGCCTCTGTGAATGAAGTTTTTCGATTTGCTTTATCATTGAAGTCCTATACCTTTGTGGGATATTGCCAATATCTTGTCAGTACTCTGTTGCTTGTTTCTTTCTATTTTGTAAACTACTATTGTGTTTCCTGTATGTAGAATAGTGTTTTGAAAATTAGACCGAACAAGCCAGTTGGACCGGTTGAATCGGGCACCAGCCTGCTGTCTGGTTTGAGTTGGACTTGAAAATCGCCTGAGAAATAATCGGTCAAGAATCGCTTCAAACTGCCCAGGAACTGATAAACCAGGCCAACCGGCTGGGCCGAGCCAAACCGATCAGGCAGTTTTTTTTTTTAATAAAAAAGATGCAAAATGACATCATTTTGGGATTTTTTTTAAAAAAAAAAAGCCTAAAATCTCATTTTTCCTAATTTTTTTTTCTTTTTTGGTATGAGAATTAATAACTTGAGAGATTTTATCTATATAGATAATGTTTATTTTAATTAAGAGATAAATTTAGTTATATTCTATGAGTTTTATTTATGCCTAATTTAATTTTTAGTTATTTATTACATATATTTTACTTCAAAACCTTGCTATAACCTTGCTATAGACAATGTGGACTTGGGCATTGCCTGTGGCAAATATTAAAGTGTGCTACCTCAGCATCATTGATCCTGGTATAACTACACTACTGCACAATTCTTTCAATATTAAAAACTAACTTTATGATTCTTGTTTTTGTAACTCCCTAGTACTCATTTCTATGTGCTCGAGTTTGCATAAAAATGAATACCAAGGAATCACGTCCTATTTTGTGAGCTTTTCAACGTTTGACATAAAATATTGCTAAGCATTCTAATGAAAATTCGGCATGATAACGGCGTAAATACCATGCTCCTACAAGACAGAAAATCATAAACAGGGTAACCAGTCATTCATAGCTCAACATACTTTTCAAAATACAATACTTCAACATATCATATATCATCATTATAAGGCACACAGTGCCATTTAATCCATAACATAACATAGTAATGTAATATCAAAGATAAACAGCCACATGGGTCAAACCAGCTAAGAATATACTAAGTCATAACCTCAAGTCACAAGATACAAAACATATAAGGAGAAAGATCTCATGATCCAAATACAAAGTTAAGATTCAGTAATATAGCACAGTCTCCAAGTAACGAAAAAGCAACTATACTTCAGCAAAAACAACAATACTTCAGCAACTAACTCTTTGCATCAGGATCTAACTGCTCATCTAGAGATTATATGGAAAAAAAAAGAAGAGGGGTGAGAAATCAATTGAAATCTCAGTAGGAACATATGCAATTAACGTGACATCATTATCATCTCTAGTCTACCTTGGTTTCTTTTGAAATCATTTACATACAATTATGAGGTTCGATTTTAGAATTTCGCAAACAATCTTTATCAAGGTAGAGGTGTCTTTTAGCATGGTCTTGGCATGATAAGTATATGCATGTATGAAGGAACTTTATTAATATAATTAAAGAGACATGCTTACATGGAAATATACTAGGTTCATTCATTAAATGTCACAACATGATATAAGACATCAAATACATCATAATTAAGATCTTTTTATTTAGTCTTATCTACCTCATAACTTTCGTATTTCTATCTGTTCCTATTCATCTCACTGTTATTTCCTCTCAATTAATTCTGGTTAGATACTTTAAAAGCTATAAGCTTATACTTAACTGGTAGACACCAATTCCTTAATCTGAACAAACCGAAACCCTTATGTGCACTATAAAGAAAGTAAATACCCAGTCGTCCTTTGGTCCTTAGAACGATTCAATGTCGGAACCCTCTTTGTCGACATAAATCGACCTTTAATCTTTATGTCATAATGCTAATTTCCTTTTGCTTAGTTCTTCCTCTTTTTCCTTTTTCCTCAAAGTTATTCTTTTTCTCATAAGCCATGCAAGCATAAGTTTCAATAATGAATTCTAAAGTCCTTTCCTTTAAGATGATAAAAGAAAATAACCATAACAACTCAACGGGTAAGAGTAAGCATTAATAACCAATCATTCATTATGCTAAGACTAAAATGTCACTATATGATAAACCAAAACTCATCTAAACTCCACTTTTTTTTGTTTCTAACAAACATGTAGAAACTCAGTCCCAAACAACCTTTACTCTCATTTAGAAATTTTATCAAACACATGGCATATACATTTACTCAATTTTCATGCATTTTTCACACCTTGTAACACAAATTTATTAGCATATCAAGTAATGAATTCAGAGGCTATAAAAATTATCTAAGACACTTCAATGTGTCCACAAGGTCCTGTAAAAATTTCAAAGCAAGAATTATTCTCTAACTATGCTAAAAGAATTAGACAAATTCAGAGGTCAGAAATCCCCTATTTACAGCCAACAACCATAGTTCCCAATTTTATTGCCCTGTCAAATGATCATATTAACTCATACAAAAATTACTGGTTTAACTTCAAGATGTCCACAACATCCTGTAAAAATTTCAAGACGAAATTAGATCATTTGGTATAGTAAACAAATTATACAAATTCAGTGCTTCAGAAATTACTGTTCATACCGAAACTGAAATCTTCACGGTTTCTGAATTTTTAAAAATAGAAAACGTCACCTAAATACCTCAATAAAAATACTGAAGATACCTCCATATGTTAGCTTCATCATATAAAAATTTTAGCTCAAAATATTATCTCTATCTATGTGAATTAAATCATACAAAACTGAGCTGTCTGCATAAATCCGAAAAATTTCAACAACAACATACAATTTCTTTTGATTTTTCATGCATAATCATTCATCAAAACTCAAGATTTCTTAACAAAATCATAAATAAACAAGTTTAAACATAAACCCCTACCCAAAAGATGATCTTTATTGAAGATCTAGACAACCACAAGCTCCTTGAAGTTTGATCTCCCAAGTAAGGAAACAAAAGCTCCTTCTTTCCTTTCTACCCGAATTTTGTCTGCTCTAGAACAGGTAGAAGGAAGCTTTTTCTTGAAAAACTGATGCTGGATTTGTGTTTGTTAGGTGGAAGAGCTATGGAAAAGTGTATTTATTTGTTAGATTTGGTGAAGAATTGAAGGATTTATGAGGTTGAGATGGTGGATGAAGATGGAGAGAAAGAAAGGAAGAAGATGAAGAAATGGAAGAAGGAAAAGAAAGAAGTGTGTGTGTGTGTGTGTACCGTGAAGGGGAGGGGAAAAAATGGGATTTGGGATTTTGTTTTCTTTTTTTTTTTTTAAAGTGTGGGTGTATGTGAGAACAGTAGTTTGACAGTTAGATATATATATAAATAAGGATAACCTATGAATTTCACAAACAAAATCACTAGAATAAATATAAAACACCCATAAAAAAAATATATATTATTTTCACACACCTCTAATTCCAAGTAAAGATTATTTAATTAATCCGTTTTGAAGTTTAAATGTCAAAAGGAAACACAAGAAGGAAAACAAATTTTACTGAGATGCTAAATTAATTATGAATGATTAACTATCCATTAATTAACCAAAGTAATTGGGGTATTACAGTTTTCCTAATAGCGTAAGATTTTTTCTTTTTTTACACAATTTTTCCAATCATGTCACATAACCAAATCAAGTTTTTTCCAATCATGTCACATGACCAAAACAGGTTTGATTCTCATCCCATTATTTCAATAATGATAACTATATATGTAGAAGAATTTGATTGAATTTTGATGGAAGATAGTTTTATATTATTCGTACATTTAAATTAAATCTATCTTTTAGCTATGATTGAAAAATTATAGCACGAGATAAAACTATTATAGTATTGAATATTTCAATGTTATGGCATAAATTGAGTTCTATCAAGAGCTTTTCAAAGAATTTCATATGATTATTTTTTGTCGTATTGAATTTTTTAAATTCTAAATAATGCAAGTTATTAAGCAGCAATTTTTATGTTTAATTGGAGTAATTTATTTATCATTTTTCAGTTTAAAAAATCATTTATCTACTTAATCTCCTTATTTGTTTATCTATCTATCTATTTAATATTTATACATTTATTTGCTTATTAAAATATTTATTGATTTATCTATCTATTTATATATCTTTTTTAATTCTAATTCTATTTACATATTTATTTATTTAGTGATGTATGCATTTATTGATTCCTTTGTTTATCTATTTATTTATTTATTTCTTATCTTTTATGAGTTGATTTAGTTATCTATTTCATTATTTATTGATTTATTTATTTTTTTATCTATTTATTAATTTATCAATTCATTTATTTATTTTGTGATTTATTATTTTATTCTAGTAACTTATCTATGTATGTATTTATTTATTTATTTGCTTGTATATTTAATTATCTTTATATTTAATTATGGCGTGCTTATCTACTTATTTATCAATTTCATTATGTATTAATTTATCTATTTATTTATGATGTTGTTTATTTATTTTCTGACTTGATTAATTTTTCAATCTTCTTATCCATCTATGTATATATTTATTTGTTTATCTATTTATAAATATTTGTATTTATTAATTAATTTACTTATTTAATTATTTTTAATTTATTTATTTATATATTATTTTATTTATACATTTATTTATTTATTCAACAATTGGTTGAATCATTTATTTATTTATTCATTCTTTCATATATTTATTTATTTAATAATTGGTTGAATCATTTATTTACTCATATTTATTCCTTTGTTTATTTATCCTAAAATTTTCAATTTCTCTATTTAGTCATTTATTTATTTATTTATTCATTCATTCTTCTATTTATTTATCTCTTTATTTATTTTTATTTAATAAATTGTTTATTTATTCATTCTTTTATTTATTTCTTTATTTTATTCATTTATTTATTTATTCAACAATTGATTGAATCTTTTATTTATTTATTCAATAATTGGTTGAATCATTTATTTTTTTATTTTTTTATTTATTTATTCCACAATTAGTTAAATAATTTTTTTATTTATTTATTCATTATTTCATTTATTTATTGACTCCAAACCAAGGATCCAAACCTAAAATTTTCCTCCATTCTAAACTCAATCCCTAGCATTAAATATTTAGGATGCAATCCCCCCTCATAATATCATATTCTATATATATATATATTGCTATTCACCCAACTTATCATAGAATTGCTCAAAGAAGTAAACAATGGAACAATTTTCCCCCAAATTATCTACATCATATTTCTCATTATATAAAGGGCTCAACGCCCCCATGTATGATTATGTCACTAATCCTATTTACTTATACTTGATCTCTTTCACATATTAACTTGGGTATTGTAGTGCCTTTTGTAGGGATCTCACCATTGCTTTTTCAACATTTGAAAGTGGCTTACATACACTGATTTCTCATATAAGAACATCTATCTATTTATTTATTTTCTATTTATGCAATTATTTATTTATTTATTTATCTATCTATTTGTAATTTATTTATTAATCTGTTAATCTATTTACTTATTTGTCTTTTTATATGCTTTTTTAATCGATTAATGTATTTCTCTATTATTTATTTATTTATTCATTCTTTCATTTATTTAATTCTTTATTTAATTATTTTATTTATTTATTCATTCATTCAACAATTGGTTGAATCATTTATTTATTTATTCATTCATTGAACAATTGGTTCAATTATTTATTTATTTATTCACAAATTAGTTGAATGATTTTTTTTATTTAATTATTTATTCAAAAATTTGTTGAACCATTTATTTATTTACTTTTTCATTCTTTCATTTATTTATTTTATTCATTTAACAATTGGTTGACTCATTTATGTACATATAATCATCTATCAATCTATTTATTTACTTCGTTACTTCTTGCCTTCACATTTATTTATTCATCTACATATCTGTTTATTGATTTATTCATCTATTTATTTATTTGTCTATTTGTTTTTTGATCGATTTATTTATGGATCTAATGTAGTTTGTTCTATATATATATACACACACGTAGTTATTTCTTACCTTCATATTTCTTTATTAATTTTTTCATCTAAATATTTGTTTATTTGTCATTTTATGTATCAATTGGTTTATTTATGAGTCTAATATAATATGTGCTAACTGAACTTTTCATTCTTTCTGTAACAACTTTATGTGCTAGACTTATTTTATGGTCAGTCACGTAGTTGACCCCATGACCACGATCCAAGCCCAAAATCCTCCTCCTTCCATGCTTAATCCCTAACATTACATATTCAGGAGTCAATCCTCCTCATAATATCATATATATATATATCTCCTAAAGAAAAAACACTGCATAAGGGGCTTTATGCCCCCACATATGATCATGCCACTAATCTTATTTTCTTATACTTTATCTCTTTCACACACTAAATTGAGCATCAAAGTGTTTTTTGCAGATACCCCATCACCAATTTTTCTGCCTTTGGTAGTGACCTATTGCATAAGGGGCTTTACGTTCTCAGATATGATCATCCCACTAATCCTAGTTCCTTATACCCTATCTCTTTCTACATGCATGCTTTACTCATAAAATTCCATTTAAAACATAATTTCATCCCTACAATTAAATAACCTGTCTCTGAAAATAAGATAATCATATCTAAAGTCCTATAATTAACCTTTAAAGTCCATAATCATAAAATCGTTCATATATATAAGTCAAGGCACAATTATCCAAATGTCCAAATCATCATATACAAATAAAAACATAATCATAATATGCCAAAAGCATAACAAAACATGCTCTAGATCCGAGATCCTACATGCAAATGTACTGGAGCACTCTAGATCAAACAACATGTCACCTAAGTGAAGCTCACCACTGAAACTCTACTGCTGCTGAGGCAATGGTGGCTGGGAAAGACCTAAGCCACATCTGTATCTATAAAAGGGAAATGAAGAAGAGAGGGGAGAGTTTTTATTCAAAAACTCAGTGAGTGAGTCCTACAACATTTGCAATACTCAAAAGTCTTACATAATCAAGTATACATGCATATATATATATATATTCAAATCATCATTTTACAAGCTCAAAAACAATTTCCTCATTTTACTTTCATACTTGGAATCATATAAACTCATAGTGTAGAAGCTCCCAAAGAAATAGTAATCTCTACTCTGTGAGTATTCAGTTCCTCGTGAACAAGAACCCCTAACTAAGATTTAATGGTTCCTCATGGACTACGTCCTTTGTGGATTAATTTATTATGTGGATAGATTGCCTCTTGTGAACCTTGGTACTAAGGTTAACGATCAATTCCAGCCACTAACTCACTAGCTGTTTCTCTATAATTACCATCTAAACTAACTAAATAAATCCATGTAAATTTGAAAACCTTTAGAACCTTTTTATTCTCTAAGAGCTTTGAATCTATCCGATTCTAACAGTCTAGCATTAACATAACTGTGACTATGAAATCATGTCCAAGGGATCACCTTTTGTAGACATTTGTGATTTCATATCTCCACAGAGTATGTAGCCGTCAATTGTTTTGAATCTTATGAAGATTCAAGCTTTAAAATCTTTTTGTTTAATTGTCTAAAACATATCTCAAACTATCAAACTTTTCATAAACTTGAAAGCGCAACATCATAGTTTGAAATAACAAGGTTAAAACCGTAATTCTAATATTTTATCTAAATTTCATATTTGCGTATAAACTATAACATATACATAACCCAATTCCAGAATTCATTCAAATACTTATAATATTATCAATTCTGCTTAAAATCAGTATAACAAACATGATCCCGTGAGCATAGTTATGAAAACCGGACCGGACCGGCCGGTTCGGACCGGAAACCGGTGAACTGGACACTGGTCCGGGTCGGTTCTTCAATCAGACCGGATAAGCATCGACCCGGTCAAACCTTGGTCAAACTCGGAGTTGACCGGTGGGCGAACCGGGCGGGCAGGAGTCGAATCGGTTGAGCGAACCAGAGTTGACCGCGTGTGTTGTGCGTCCCGTGCTCCTGTGCGCCCCTGCATTGGAAATTCAGAAATAAATTCCAAAACCAATGCAGTGGGGATCGAACCTAGCATGCAAGGCAGGATGTGCAACGCGCCCCAACCATTGGGCCAGCTGCTCTCTTATTATGTATTATGTCATGAAATATATATATTACACTCTTAGTTAGTTAGTTACCTCAATTTATATATTTATTTAAGTAAATCCGGTTCGACCAGTGATCCACCGGTTGAACCAGTGACCCGGTACCTCAACCGAGTCGATCACCGGTCCGAGTTTTAAAACTATGCCCGTGAGTTTTCTCAAAAACAAGTTTCATGCTTTAAAACCAGGAGTTCTAAAACATATAAACCAACAATAACTTCAAATATTTGCACAGTAATCTCTAACATCAAGTAATAAGTTGTATTTTCATAAAAATAACATCAAATGCACAATATAGAGATCACATATGCTAACCTACTCACTTGGAGGGGTAAACAGTGATGAACTAACACCAACAAGAGATCTGGGGAAGCAGGAATAACACTGATATATATTATAACAACCATAATAGGCTTGATTTACATCTAAAACCTCTAACTAACTCAATTCTAACTCTAACCATGGTAGAAATCTCTTTTCCCTTGAGAAGCATAGAGAACCCCCTCTAAACAAGAAAAACTTAAAGGAAATGAAGCAAAATTAGCAAGATAACATACCTTTGAGCTTAAAAGATGGAAGATTCCAAGTTAAACTTGAAAGAATTGGAAGAAATGGAGTTTATGAGTAAAACAGGGTTGAGAGAGGTGTTTTTGGGGTTAAGAGGGGTTTAGGGAGTGTAAAGGTTGGTTATGGGGTTTGGAAACTCGAAATAAGGATTTTTATATAAATTTTGGCCGTTGCAGCACTTAATAAGCACTGGAATGCTCACCATAGAGCATAAAATCGTCCCTTACACCGCTTTACTATTCCCCTGACCACTGCATCTTTCCTTGAGCTTTACAGTGCTCTCCAAAATGGTTTTTCTCCTAACTTTGAGCTATAATTCAAGTAGTGGTATGTATTGAACTAGGTTATCTCAATACTCACTTATTTATATTTGTTAATATATTAATTTTAAGTTAACATTCTTATTTATTTTACTCTCCATTAACTTAACTTTAAGTTAATGTCCTTATTTATTTTACTCTGTATTAACTTTAAAACATTAATGTAAATAAGGAAATATACCCATTTGGATTCAAAGAAAATATCAAAAAAATTAAAATCCCAACAATTCAACATCCAAATTTTGGATTTTAGTTCAAATTTGGGAATCTTCAAGATTTTCTAAACTAGTGAGTTAAAAACGAAACGTTTAAAGGTTTCATAAAATTTATTAAAAATCACTTTTTAACTTTTTTTTTTTAGGAATAATTATTGGGACTTTTGGTCCTAAGAATGTCATTATATCATATTGTCTATCAAGGATTGTGGAGTCCAGACTTAGTGAAATTCAAGACCCGTAACAACAAATAAGAGTAAATGGCACCCTTTTTGGTTCAAAATTTTTTTCTAACATTTTTTTATTTAAAACTAGGGTATTACAATCTATTTCATTATCTATTGATTTAGTTAATTAATCATTTAGTAATTTAATTATTTACTTATCTATGTATTTATTTATTTATCCATTTACTTATCTACATATTTTTCTATCTTTCTATATCTTTATCTATCTATCTATTTTTTAAATTATTTAGTTTTCTATTTATTTATCTATAACATTATTTCTTAATGGTTTTCTTTCTGTTATTATTCCTCCATACAAATAGAAAATTATCATTTTTAATGAGTCTAACTCAATCTCAAAAACTAGCTTATAGATGAAGGTCTGCCTTGGTCATATCTATGATAAATGTGGGACTCTAACATATATATTATATGAGATAGTGTGTCGACTTATATCAAATTCATCATTAAATAAGGAGTGAATCCTACACCTGATCAAATAATAAATAAGATGTAAATGGCCACATATCTTCCTCAACATATGTGCAAATGAAACTCAAACAAATAACATCCACCTAGATTGAGGCAGTTGGGCATGCAACGTGTAAGATTGATTAAAGTGGGTCCCTCCGAATCCAACTAGATGCATTTATTGGCTAATTCACTTTAGATATCTCTCGTTGCACAACATGAATGGCTAAACAGAGATAACGTATAACGACTAGGGAATCCGCTGTCCATTTCGGTTCAATATCAATCAACCATTATGAAGCCACCATTGGCAATTAATGGAAGCACTAAACTAAGTTACATTACAACTTCTCCTTGTGACTCTCAAACTGTTATGATAAGTGATAACGTCACAACCTTGCATTTTGTGAAGGGTGCTAGAGGCCGTGCACCCTAGAGCCAGGTAGGTCCAACCCTTCATTTCGTAGCTTTCACCTTCTTCCTTTTGTTACCCTACTTGCAGTTTGGTACTTTCAAGTGGCACCCTTTTCTTCCTCTCATTTTCCTTTTGAAAAGGAAGCTGTGGATTTGAATTTCAATTATTGAATTTCATGTTTTATTAAGCAGGAGATAATAGTGGTCCTTCTTTGGTCAGAAATTTATATCTTCACTACTTCAATTTGCTAGTTAACAATAAAAACATGGTCTCAAGATAATCTTCCGTTTGCTAGGGAAAAAAAAAAGAAGAAGAAGCTATTATCTTTGGTAGGATGAGTATGGATTTTAGTGCAGAGTTTCAAATATATGTGCAGAAATGTCAAATGATGAAGTTAATTAATCAAAACCAGAAGAATGATATTACAGTTCTTGAATTAAGAAGTTGACATAACCATTAATATGGGGGCAGCTGATGGTTGTCCCGGTTATAATATTCTTTCTAATAATACAAAGCTCTTGAGGCAAGTGTTGGTCAAGTTGCTCTCCTCATGAATCTTTGATACTGTAGTGTAACAACAGCTTTTGCTTTGAGAACTATTGTTAATTGATGTCAAAAAGTTGGATATTTTTATCCATGTAGAGACAATACCTCCTTGCAGTTTCAATGTTTCTTGCTTAACTATTACACTTTCATGAATAATCATCCCAAAGGATTTCTTCCTTTAGAGGTTGCTTATTTTTTTCTTTTTTCAATTTTCCTTCAGGTTTTCATGGCTGCATTTCCAATATGTTACAAAACGCCCCACAAGGACCAAAATCTACCAATCCAAAGTGTAATAAAACAGAATGACAAGAGGTTCATGAATGACTGTGTTAGTATGCTACGGTTCTCTTCAATTCCTGGTCAAGTTTGTAGGAATTGCTATAGGAATGCACCTGGGTACATAGTTCATGGCAGAAGAAGTTCTTTCAATAGGACCATAACAGAAGAAATACTCAGGGTTTGTAGTCCAGATAGTCACCTAAGCATCATTCAGGGATGTTATTCACAGAAAGAAAACCTTTCCACAGTTTTGTATTCAGCAGAGTCTAGCTCTATTGAGAAACAACTAAGATCATTGGATTCATATTTTGGAAAACTCCATGGTTATCCAAAATTACATACACTCGATTCATCAAACAAGGTGACGATGCAGGTGCATAATAGAGATGGTCAAACCAGATCAAAAAATGGACTGGAGTCTCTTGATGAGTATCTTGGAAAACTAAGTAATGGTAAAGTGTGATTACTTTGAATATTATAGTGCCTTCTTATTTTTTATCCTTCCAGTATTTTAGTTGTTTGGCTCTTCTCATTCACTTAAACCTTGTGTCAACTGAGAAAAGATCAAATATGTTTCAATGTTCTGCTAGTCTGCAACTAAATATTTGAAAGTATGTAGCGCGAAATTTTAAATTTGTAAATGCTAACAGTGAAAGTTGAGCTGAATGCCAAATTCTGTGTGTTTTTGCATTTGCTTGCTTGCTGCAAAGATGAAATTGTTAGTATTTATATATGCAGGTGTGAACCAAGAATCTCCCATACCATCTTGTTACAATGAGAGTAACGATGGAGAGAGTTTAGCAGCGGAACATTCTCACAGCAAAGATGCTGAAAAGCCAAAGTTTAGGAAACCAAATAAATATGTGGATATAAGAACTATTAGAGGTGTAAGCTATCCAGGGTCCACTGTGAATTCACAGCAACAAGATGAAACCTCCAGTCTCTACCTGATGTAAATTTTTCTGTGTCACAAGTCAATTTTTTTTTCCCTGTTCAAAGGCTAGTTGTGGCTTGTTGCTAACATACATGCTTTCCCCTATTAATTGTGACGGTACATTAAAAAAAATAAAACTCTTTTGTTCTTATCTGTTGTTATCTTGGATGCAGTGGTATATTGGTTTCTGTAAACCTTGCAGTATTCCTATTTGAAATAGCAAGTCCTATAAGGAATGCCGACTTTGAGCTGTTTTCGATTCCACTACTATATGGAGCAAAGATAAATCATTTAATCGTTGTTGGAGAATGGTGGAGGCTTGTAACACCAATGTTTCTGGTACAAGATCGAAAATTGGGTCCGTGTTTCCATTCCATATATATAGAGCATTGTTTACATGACATTCATCATCATTTGGAAGAATCACATGATTTAATTTTCAACTTCGATTTTAAATTTGTGATGTGTTTTTTGGTACATTTACTTTTGGGAATTGACTTTGTTTCAAAGTTGTAATTTTGAAAAGTTAATGGTATACCTCCTGCATAGAAAGATTTGAGTCATTTACTCATGCTTGAAAATTATCATGAAAACTCATGAACAGTATCTGCAAACATAATGCATCATGATATGAATTTGATGGAAAGTCTGGAAACTCTTTACAATACTAAAAGTGAAAAAGTTTGTGTCTGGTTCTTAAGAGATGTAATTAATTCCACCAGCTAAATTGTTCTCATTGTGACTACTTTTCTAATACAGCTATGCCTGCTTCGTAGTAATTTTTTTGTTTGCAGCATGCAGGAATATTTCATATGGCTCTCAGTTGCTGGGCCCTTGTAACATATGGGCCTCAAGTCTGCAGAGGCTATGGTTCATTTACATTTTTCTTGATCTACATCTTGGGTGGAATTTCTGGCAACTTGACAAGCTTTTTACATACACCAGATCCAACAGTTGGTGGGACTGTAAGTATCATTCTGCAATTGACAATCTAAGCCATTGTCCCTTATGTTAAAAAATTTTGTCTTATACTTTTTTAATGATTAAGCTATAATGTTTCATCTATCTATTAAAAGGAATTATATAGAATTGCATATTAATGTGAATTTTCAAACCAAGGTTGAGCTGTGGTTTTCCCCTATAATGTTTGTGTAAGATTGCATCAAGAATTTGATTTAATTTTAGTTATAATGGCTTCATATGAGCACAACTTTAAGGTAGTAAAGGAAATTGAGAAGATATATTTTGCAAATTTTCTGCAAAAGATTCATCACCAACAAATTTAAATAACTAGCCAGTCAAAAAAAGAGAAGAATTTTAATAACTTATTATCAATTTAAGTGCAACACTAAGACAATACCTTGTAAGATGTACATACACTATGACGATTCTTGTTCAAACTTAGAAAGCCATGAAGGAAGTTATAAAAGATTGAAGCAAAAACTGTGATATAATAATAATGAACGAGTTCCATCTGCTTTGATTTTAATGAATTCTCATAATGTGCAATGATCTGGAGTAGATTAGTGTAAAACAAAGGTTCTTGCAATTAGACTCTTACTATATTTCATTCCATCTGTTTGACTTTCTCTGTCTCCTGCTTAGAAGTTATTTGCTGTACGTTTTCCCTTCTGCAAATGATTTGTGTAGTTCAACTATTTTTGTGTATTACAACTTGTTTCTTTTTCTTTTCTTTTTTTTCACTTCACTTCCTTATGTCTATCTTTCAACTTTGCACTCAGGGACCAGTATTTGCAATAATTGGTGCTTGGCTCATGTATCAAATCCAAAACAAAGATGTTATTGCAAATGATGCTTCAGAGAACATGTTCCAGAAGGCAATAATTGTTACGGCTCTTGGTTTCGTGTTATGCAACCTTGGTCCAATTGATGAATGGTAAGGCTTACATTCCACACAGAAAGTAGTTTATTGATGAAACTTGGAAAGAAGTGAAACCGAAGAAGAATATTATATTGAGCCCAAAAAAAAAAAGTTTATATTTCCAAAATTTGCTTTAAAATGTAAAATAGGAACCATCTATTCAGTGGTTGACTGGTTTGTAGGACACACTTTGGAGCAGCTTTCACAGGCATGGCATTTGGCTTTTTAACAAGCCCAACTCTCCAGCTGAATGATGCATCATCAGGAAGTGGTCAAGAAGAAGGACTAAAACTTGTTACAAAACGTGGTGATTCTTGCAAATCACTGATAGTGTTCACCATATTCATCATTGTTTTAAGCTCTTTCCTTGTCTTCATGGAGCCCCCCCTCAATGCACTGGCATCTTTCAACTTAGCCGCCGCCGACGACATGGAATATATGTAGATAGTTGGCTGATGCAACTTGTCATCCTTTCAAGTTTCTCCAGATTCCAGCAGAATAGGAATGCACTGGTAACTGCCATAGATACAAAGACATGTACAGTGTAAAAAGTAAGGAAAGAGTGAGAAGTGCATGAGTAGTAGATATTTGAGTATCATTGAGATTAGGCTTTTTCTGTCTTTATGCATATTATAGAACAAAATGACAATTCCTTATGCTCAATCCCTGGCCCAATATTCTCTATGACCTCTCTCAAGTATTAAATTTGTAGATTCCGCTTAGCTAGTAAGAGAACCCTTGTAAATAAGGCTGCTAATTATTCACTAGACAACATGACAATTCACTTCGATGGCTGGGCCATGTCTTGAAATACTAAGAAAATATGCATAGCAGCTTGATTACAACATCATAATCACTTTAAATTTCAAATCCCAAATCCACCTGATTTCGCAGATTGTTTGTGCCATGATAAACAAATTTAGTGTTATTTTCTATTCTAATATTTATTGTTCATTGACAAGGTTGATGCTCTGAAAGGTAATTGAAATTGCGTATATTTTTTATTAGATATAAAATCATTCACATGTCTCTATCTAATGGTTTAAGCGGTAGTAGTTTCATGACTTAGTATCAAAGTATATTTTGTGGTTATTATTGGGCTGCTCACAGATGTTCATGGGTGTTAGTCTATTAGACTGACACATTGCTTCAGATATGGCCAAGATGACATTTATATATTTATTTATTTATTTATTTTGGTTGCCTAGGGTATCTATCACTAGCAACAATGACTAATTCTTTTGAGGTGAGAGCTCCCTTAATGGGGTAAACCTCTAGTCATTAGACCCTGTCCATATATATCGTTAGGAATCCAACACTTCACCAAATGTTTAAGGAATTTAACTAACTACTAATTATAATAGATCTCGTGGTTTCAAGATGGCCTTTATTGGTGTTTGGGTAACTCTCCCATGAGCTAGTTTGTTGGATAGAGTTGTTGGAAAAAAATGATCACAATAATGCTTGAAAACAAATCATACAAAAAATATGAAAATAAAATAAACAATTAAATCTAAATAATAAAGTAATTATTGAAAAGAATATAAAAATAAAGAACACAATAAAATAAAGCAGTTTATCAATGTGTTCACAACACTGGATTTAAGAGTATTTTACTATCGCAAATCAATTACTCGGTACAAATAGTCTTCACGGTTAATACTCCTTATGATACTTCTCACTAACTAATGCGGCTTTGGAAAGTGTACAGATTGAATAAGTAATGAAGGATGAGCAGTATCGTTCCCAGAAGGATATATCAAGTACTATTTGGGCAAAATAGAATTTATGTGAGTTAAGAGAAATATAAAAGAGGAGAAATTAAATAAATAAAACAATTTAAATAAACCATAGAATGATAAATAGAATGAGAAAATAATATGGGATAAACGTTAGAGTCATTGATTTTACCTAACTGTTAATGCAACTATTATAGATATCAATTAATTTATTTTTGTTCCAATTGACTAATGATTGGACTCCCAAAATTAATTAACAAATCTCCCTCGACTTCAAAAAATTCTCTTTAGCATAAATTAATTGTCTAATCTCTTACCATAAAGAAATTTAGGAAAAGGTTTAAACTATGAATCCTAACAATGATCACATGAACCGCGTTTTGTCCATCTCTAGTTTTTGCTTGGCTAACAGAGTTTATATTAAAAGACAATGTTTATAAACTCTATCTGTAGTTATTTACAAACACTTAATTCAATCAATTGATGATCAGACAATCAAAAGCATTAAGCATAAATATAAAAACTTAGTTATTAGAATAAAAAAAAATTAACATTAATCCATAAAAGAGTATTGTACCGTCAACAACAAGATCCACTAATGCGCCAACAAGAAGGACTTAGTTCATGCTAGAATAAAAAGAAACAAAAAAAGAAAAAGATGAAAGATTAAAAAGAGCAAACGACGTTGAGAACTGTGAGCTTAGACTGAGGAATGAGATTAAACAGGGATCTCTCCTTGGATGAACCTCTCGAACCCTTGATCCTTACTTGGGCACTCTCTGACCGTTTGGACCTCTCAAAAGTTGTGTAAAAAAGGTCCCTAGGGATTTTCATTAAGCGCCTATCTGTAGTTCCCGGGTCAAAATTACTGTTTGGGGCTTGATGTTGTTGATCCGCAAACGGCCATCTAAAATTCAAATTCACAGAGATATCCGTGAGAGGCAAGGCGCTGTAGTGCTTCTGGCATGTGATGTGCTGCAGCAAATGTGCCAAGCTCCCATAATATTTACTTGAAACGGCAAAGCTTTGTAGCGGATATGCCAAGTGCTACAATGGACATGCCAATACCCACTTTCCTGAAATTGCAAAGCGCTGCAACGAATTCTCCAAGCACGACAGCAAACATCGAAAGTAAGGGTATCAAGCTCAAGGTTTCAAAGTGTATGAAAAACTGAGAGAGAAGAGATGTTGAGAGAGTAAAAGATGAATTGATCTTGTTGAATGAAATGATGAAAGTACACACTGAGTTTATATACACATTTACAGCTCAGATGAGTTCTAATAGAACTGATCTTCACAACTAACTATAACTAACTTCACTAACAACTTCTGTTAACTGTAACTAACTTTGCTAATGCATTCTACTCCTATTATCCCCCCTCAAACTCATGGTGGTGGAGGAGGCAGCACCTTGAGTCTGACTTTGAACTTTGAGAATAAAGGAGCAGAAAGCGACTTGGTGAGTGTGTCTGCAATTTGCTCTTGAGTTGGCACATGTGAGACAAAGACTTTCTTCTGGACCACTTTGTCTCTTACAAAGTATAGATCAATCTCAAAGTGCTTTGTTCTGTTGTGCAATATGGAATTTGTAGCTAATTGAACAGCACTAAGATTGTCACAGAAGATGGTTGGAGGGCCTGTTAGTGGTACATGTAGCTCCTGCAACAAGGTCTAAATCCAAGTTAGCTCTGCCACAGTAGCTGCTAGGCTTTGGAATTCAGCTTCAGTGCTGGACCTTGACACCACTGCTTACCTTTTGCTTAACTACGAGATCGGGTTGCTTCCCAAGTAAACACAGAAGCCAGATGTAGATTTTCTATCATAGAATCACAAAATGCTATTAATCTGAACTCCTTGCAGGGTTGAAACATTATTCCATGGTCAGATGTTCCAGCTAGATACGTTAGAATTCGCTTGACAGACTTCCAGTGATCCTTTATTGAATTTGCATGAATTGACTCACTTTGTTAACAGTAAATGAGACATCTGGCCTTGTTATTGTTGCATACTGTAGTCCCTCAACTACAGTTCTATATAGAGATGGATCATGAAATGGAGTACCTCCATGAGCTGAGAGCTTCAAGCTAGATGTCATTGGAGTTGGCATGGACTTAGCACTTGCCATAGTGGCTTTTTTGAGGAGTTCTTTGACATATTTAGTTTGGGAGAGATGGATTGTTCCTGATTTTGCTTTCTGAACCTAAATTCCAAGAAAGAAATTCATTTCCCCCAAATCTTTGAGTGCAAACGTGTTATTTAATTTGGTGATTAGTTGAGATATTTCTATTGGATTGGATCCAGTTATTAGAATATCATCAACATACACTAAGATGTAAATGATGGAGGTGGCTGTGAATCTTATGAATAATGAAGTATTAGCTTTGGCATGTTGGAATCCAAACTATAGGATAGTGGAGCTCAGCTTCCAAAACCAAGCTCTAGGGGCTTGTTTGAGCCCATATAGAGCTTTTGTAAGCTTGCAAACTTGTGTAATTGGCTGCTGCTCAAAGCCTTCAGGCTGAGTCATGAATACTTCCTCTTGGAGATCTTATTTAGGAAAACATTGTTGAAGTCAAACTGTCTGATTTTCCAGCTTTTGGAGAGAGCAAAAGAGAGTACTAATCTGACTGTTGATGGTTTTACCACAGGACTAAGTATTTCAGTATAGTCCACTCCTTCTCTTTGATGGAAGCCTTTTGCCACCAGCCTTGCTTTATATTTTTGCATTGAACCATCGAGATTTCTCTTGACTCTGAAAACCCATTTGCAGCGAATGGGTTTTATATTCGATGAGGGAGTAACCAATGTCCATGTGTTATTGGCTTGGAGTGCTTTGAATTCCTCTTTCATTGCTTGTAGCCAGTGAGGGGAGCTTAATGCTTGAGCCACTGATTTTGGTTTAGTTTGAGTGAGATTTGGAGTATTTAGAGCAGCTGCCAGATACGACTTGGGCTTGGCAATACCATTTTTGGCTCTTGTTTGCATCTCATGATTGTTTGCTAGATAGAGTTTGTGTGTACTAGTCACCATGATGGCTTGTTGCTGTGCAGAACCAACAATTCCAGCATCTGACTGAATGCCTGTACTAGCACAGGTGGGAATAATAGCAACTGTATCATCAGGAGTAAATTTTGGTTATGCACTTGGCAAGTTAGGACTGGCATTGGTAGTATCAATAATATTGGCAGTATGCATATGCATGGGAGTGTTATGTAGGATGATTGGAATGCTAGGCATGGATTGATGTGACGGTTCAGAGGCATGGGTGTGAGTTTTCAGAAATATGGTAGAATAATGGAATTGATGCTCATTAAACAGAACATTTCTAACTATATGCACTTTACCTGATGACAACAAGCACTTATAGCCTTTGTGATTTGGTGAGCATCCAATAAAGACACAGAGATGAGATTTATAATCAAACTTGTGTTTATTTAGGTAGGGAAGGTGAGGATAACAGGCACATCCGAAGATCTTTAGGTGGGAGTAGGTTGGCTGTTTGTGGAAGAGAAGTTCATAGGGTGATTAGTTTTGAGTGTTGGGTGAGGGTAGTTGGTTGATGAGGTATGTGGCTGATATAAAAGCCTCATCCCAGAAATATAAAGGAATGGAGGCAGTGGCTAGGAGTGAAAGGCCAATTTCTTTGATGTGCCTGTTTTTCTTTCAGCACAGCCATTTTGTTGGTGGGTGTAAGGGCAACTTAGCCTATGTTGGATTCTATGTTTGGTTAGGTATTGGCTGAATGAAGAGGATAAATATTCCCCTCCATGGTCAGTTTGTAGGGTTTTAATGGTATGGCTAGTTTGATTTTCGATATATGTCTTGTATTGGACAAAGGCATTGAACACCTGAGACTTATTTTTCAGCAAGTAAGTGCAAGTGTATCTTGTACAAGCATCAATGAAAAAGACAAAGTATCTGAAACCAGAGGAAGAGTTCATTGGGTCATGTCCCCATACATCAGAAAAAACTAATTCTAATGGTTTATCATATTTGTGATTAAGAGCAGGAAAAGGTAATTGATGGGACTTGGCAACACAGCAAGCATCACAAACAAATTCAAAATCAACATTTTTATTCGAATCAAGATCTATATTACAATGTTGCATAACTTTATACAAGGTTTTATGTGCTGGATGGCTTAGTCTTCTATGCCATAGCAGCTTATTTTGTGCAATAGACTGAAATTTATAATTAGACACATTGGAAGTAAATGCAGTGAAGTTTCCTTTTGGTACTTGAATATTATTGAACTTGTATAGGCCATTTTCAAGGGTGCCTTGAAGCAGCACTTGCTTGTTCACCTGAGATTTCACAAAGCAATGATAAAGCCATAATTCAAAATATGCACTGTCGCAACCGGGATCGCGACGGGACGGCGAAAAAATAAATTTTCAGTTTAAAATGGAGTCGCCACCAAATTTTTATTTAATTGGGGAAAATTATGGAAAAACCCATTTAATTTAAAGAAATTGATCTTTGAAACCAGATCTGAGCTCGGGAGTCGGTTATGCTTAGGGAAGGGTAGGAATTTAATCCTACAGCACCCCTAATACACCCGTCTTTAGACAGTACCTTAATTAATTGTTCAAATTATTAATAACCTTTAAAAATATTTATTTACACTTTTATTTTAAGAAAATTATGAAAGAAAAAAAAAATTAGAATAAGAAAATTCCGGAGTACCAAACTGTCACAGCTCAGGTATCCGTAATATTGAGTTAACAAGCCGTCACGGCTAAATTAACCTCTTTATTTGAAATAAAATTTAAACATTTCAATGATTGATTTAAATTAAGATAATAAAGAAAGAGGAAGACAATAATAATAATAATAATAATAAATAAATGAATAAATAAACAAATATTTACAATAATAATAATAATAATGAATAAGAATATCTACATGCAAAACCGAATAAAATAATATCATAAATAAATACTATATAAATGTTTACAATAATAATAATAACGGGCAAAAATGCTAAACAAAGTAAAATGACAACATAAAATTTATTTTTAGCTTGAAAATTTGAAGAACCAAGCTGTCACAGCTCATGTATCCAATACTCTAAGTTAACAAACCGTCTCGGTTAAATTAACTTCTTTATTTAAAATAAAATATACACGTTTCAATAATTAACTTACATTAAGATAAATAAGAGAAAAGGAGGATAATAATAATAACATAAATAAATAAATAAATAAATATTTATAATAATAATAATGATAATAATGAATAAAAATATTTACATGCAAAACAGGATAAATAATATCATAAAATTTAATTTTATCTTAAAGATTTGAAACATCAAGCTGTCACAGCTCAGATGTTTAACTGAGTTAATAAGCCGTCACGGCTAAATTAACATCTTTATTTAAAATAATTTGATTATTAACTGAAATTAAAAATAATACGTGATACTAACAGACAATAAACATTTATAAATAAACAAAAATAACAATAAATATTTACAAATTAAAAATGGAATAACATAAAATAACATAATAAAATCTAATTTTGACTTGACAGGAATCACCTGCTCCTACGTATCCTCTGGTGCTATGAGGAATTCAAAGTCACGTAGTTCTTTAAAATAATTGTGGATGGATTTTATCTTTTTGAAAATAAAGAATTCCGGAATATCAAACTGTCACAGCTAAAATATTCTGGAATATAGAATTAATAAGCCGTCGCGGCTAAATTAACTCTAATATTAGAAGCTGAGTCATTGATCACCTGCATTTTTCATTTTTTAAAAAAGTCAAGACAAATTTTCATGACAAAAATAAAACATTCATTGTTTATTAAAAGAAAAGAATTGACTTAACCAAAAATCAAAATCAAAACAATACTAATAATCCAATATATCCAAAAGCCCCAAACATAAATAAAATAACAAGAACAGTCCAAACATTCCCTTTTCTTCCTTTGAAATAGCTTGATTAATTTATCACTATATTTCTCTTTCTTTTAAAAAAAAAATATGAACATCCTCACCATTCTCTTTTATTTTTGGACTCGAACAAACCCACAAATTCAAACCCAAGTGAATTTCCAAACAAGCCCAAACAACCCAAATACAATTTACTTAAATGAAAAATAAAGAAAAGGAATATGTGCATACGGAATTAAATAGGGGGTCTGGAATGTGGGCTTGGGGTTTCATTCTTTCTTTGTTCACTACACACTAACCACATACAGAGATTGAGAAAGAGAGAGAGAGGGTGAGAGGAAAGGAATGAGCAGATGGAGAGGAGAGAGAGAGCTCGCGAGAAAAAGAGAGAAGGTGAGATGGAGGGTGCGCGCGGCGGAGCTGGGGGACAGAGAGTTCGCGCCATATCTGGGAGCAAAGGAAAATGATGAATACGGTCATGGCAAGGAGGGGTTGTGGCCAGATCGGGGTGTGGGAGGAGGAAGGAATGTCTGTGGTGGTTGAAGTGACTGAGTTTGGGTTTGCAAATGGCAGATCTGAAAGTTGAGGGTTGTGAAGAGGAAAAGCAGGGGAAGATCACGGCTGGGAAATGGGGTTCGCGACTGAGGAAGAAAAGGGAAAGGCGTGTGGCGAGCTGGTGAGGAGGGGGGGCTGGTGGCTGATCCGC
Organism: Dalbergia cultrata; assembly: GCA_031216105.1. Taxonomy (NCBI): domain Eukaryota; kingdom Viridiplantae; phylum Streptophyta; class Magnoliopsida; order Fabales; family Fabaceae; genus Dalbergia; species Dalbergia cultrata. Next base: position 48,998,674 of record CM062344.1, read on the forward strand.
GGCCAAGAAAAGGTGGCCAGGGGAGGAGGAGCTTCGCGCATGGAGGTGCTGGGCGCGAGCTTGGCCAGAGGGGATGGTGTCGGTTCTGGTGCTATCGCGGGGTGGGGTTCGCGGTTGCGATTCGCAAAAAGGGGGAGGAGTCGCTGCCGCGACCATGGTGGGGGTGAGGCAGCGCGGCATGCGTGCGGAGAGGGGGTGCGGCGGTTGTAGAGTGGAGGCTAGCTCGTGATGCGCCATGGCCAAGGATGAGGAAGGGTAGCAATGGGTCATGCATGGAGAGGAGAGGGATTAAGAGGGAGAAGAGCTTTGCATGTGAGATTGGGGGAGGGAGGCCGCGGCAGTGATGGAAGCTGTGAGGTGGGCTGCTACGCGGATATAGCAGAGAGAAGGGTACTCCAATGATGTTGTGGCTGAGAAGGACAAAGAGGGACAGTAGGGAAGGACAAAACTGCCGTGACCCAGCACGGCGGTGAAGATGGTAGCCATGATGATGGAGGTGACAGACGTGGTCTCCCCCTTTATTTTTCATTTCTGGTTCTGACTTTCTTCCCCATTTGTTGTTTTTTTGTTCAGTGCTGGGTGTTTGAATTGGGTTTATTGATTTGCAATGATTTTTGGTGTTGTGGCTGTGGCATGTTTTATTTTTGGTTCTGGTTTGAGGTTTTAAATGTGGCTAGACTTATGAATTGAAAATGGTGGTGATAGTGATTAGGGGGGATAGTAAGGAAGTTGTTGTGGTTGAGTTGTTTTTGATAAAAATGGAAAGACTATGGTGTGTATGTGTGCTGTGATTTGTGATATGAGAATTGAATAAAATAAAAAAACAGGTAACAAGAGCAGAGGAGGAATCAAATACCACACGATGATGATCTGTTCCCCTGTTTTTATTTTCCAAATCTCTGAACTTTCTGTGATTTTCTTCTAGACTCAGGATGTTCAGAACAAAACCGCCCCTCTCTATGTTTTTTTTTTTAAAAAAAAAGAGATCCCCAATCAAAGTGTTCCCCCTTTTTTTTTTATCCTATTTCTATGATCATTTTCACGGGTTTGTTATTAGCTCCTCAGTTCAGGAACCGAAAGGAATTCTGACTTCATGTGCAAAGTAGGAGCATTATCATTGTGTTTTTTTTTTGCTTTTCCTCATTCCAATTATGTGGTTGTTTCACGGGTACTTGGCAAAGGGTATAGGAGCTTGAGTCCGTGACTTCTTTTGTCCTTCATTTTTGTTTTATTTTTTATTGGAAACAGATTGGGCTGAGCCCCTTTTTTTCTTTTCTCTCTTTTTTTCTTTTTTTTTTTTTTTTTGTGCAAATGGGCTAAAAATTCCGAAAATGGGTTGAAATGCAAAATATTAAAATGCATTTAGTTCAAACACAATAATGATTAAATTATGAAAACATGCTAATTTTTGGACTTTTTGTTTTATGAATCGAACAAAAATTGGGTGTTCACAGTTGCCCCTCTTTACTCATTTATTATAAGAAAAATATGAAAAACCTAAGTTTTAAGCTTTGTTTTTATAAGGAATGAGTAAAGACCTGAACACCAATTTTGGTCGACAATGCATGAAATGCAAATAGCAAGAAAAACTACAATCAAATGGTGAAAGGAACTAAATGCTCATGAGAGTCATATGCGCTGCAATGATGCGAATCAAAAACCAAAATGTATGAATGACATGAACTATGAAAGAGATAAAAATTTACAGAGATTGACTTGGAATTTAAAGATCAACCAGGGCTGATTAGAAATTGAAAAGCCAACAGGGGTTGACAGGGAAATAAAATCTTGTGACCAACTGGATATGGGTCAACGAACAATATGAAATCAAAAGTTTTTGTGACTAATTGGATACGGGTCAACAATAACAGGAAATTAAAAGCAGTGGCAGTCTGAGACTAATTGGAAAAGTAAACGGTAATCTGAAACCGACTAAAAATGTAAGCTAGCAATTTGAGACCAACATGAAATGTAAGTTGGTGATCTAAGACCGACTGAAAAGTAAAGTGAATTGACAATCTGAGATCAACTGAAAAGTAAATTGGTGGCAATCTGAGGCCGACAAGAAAATTAAATTGGCAATCTTAGGCCGACCTGAAATGTAAATAGGCAATCTGAGGCCGACTGGAAATGTAAATTGGCAATCTGAAGCAGATAGGAAAGTAAAATTGGCAATCTGAGGCCGACATGAAATGTAAATTGGCAATCTGATGCCGACTGGAAAGTAAATTGGCAATTTGAGGCCGACAGGAAAGTAAATTGGCAATCTAAAGCCGACATGAAATGTAAATTGGCAATCTGAGGCCGACATGAAAATTAAATGGTGGCAATCTGAGGCCGACAGGAAAGTAAATTGGCAATCTGAGGCCGACTGGAAAGTAAATTGGCAACCTGAGGCCGACAGGAAATGTAAATTGGCAATCTGAGGCCGACAGGAAAGTAAATTGGCGATCTGAGGCTGACAGGAAAGTAAATTGGCAATCTGAAGCCGACATGAAATGTAAATTGGCAATCTGAGGCCGACATGAAAATTAAATGGTGGCAATCTGAGGCCGACAGGAAAGTAAATTGGCAATCTGATGCCGACATGAAATGTAAATTGGCAATCTGAGGCCGACATGAAAATTAAATGGTGGCAATCTGAGGCCGACAGGAAAGTAAATTGGCAATCTGATGCCGACATGAAATGTAAATTGGCAATCTGAGGCCGACATGAAAATTACATGGTGGCAATCTGAGGCCGATAGGAAAGTAAATTGGCAATCTGATGCCGACAGGAAAGTAAATTGGCAATCTGAGGCCGACAGGAAATGTAAATTGGCAATGAGGCCGACAGGAAAGTAAATTGGCGATCTGAGGCCGACAGGAAAGTAAATTGGCATGGAAAACAATGATTTTCATAGTGTCTCTCTTTTTTCAGGTTATATGCACAAGTCATCAATTTTTCAATTTATTTCAGAAAAACTAACCGTAACCAAATCAAGCAAGCCTCAAGGAAGATTATGACCGATCCAACTCATAGTTCATGCCTTTGGACCTCCTGACCTAAACTTTATTTTCTTCTTGACCTTTGCTCACTTCTTTCCCATTTTCCTTTTTCCCCCTTTTTTAGGATGATGCTTGCTTTTCTGCCGAGTTTGACTGAAACTTCGGAATTCTCTTAGTGTGATGCTAGTCATGGATGTACTGATGTAAGAATTATTAGGTTGTATAACTTTAAACTTAAATTTATGCTTACTCGAGACATCATAAATATGCATTTAAAGAGGAAACAAAGATTGGCTGAATAGGCATTTTCATTGCTTGGTGTATTGGATGACAAGATGTTTGAAAAAGAGATTACAACACAAAACTGAAAGACAAGATTGTGAAAGACATGAAATTTTGCCCCAGTTTAAGTTCTTTGATGCCCAATCAATCGATTTCTTACAGCAGTTGAACACCATAGCCACGATCTCCGAAAATGTCTTCAAACCCTTTTACGAAAAAATTGCCCCGATTTTAGTCTTGGGCTATTTGATTCACTTGGACAAATTCAACACTAAAAATTGCCCCAAAGGTAGGTTGCTTGAGATGATACTTATCTTTTTGCTCTAATTTTTGCCTAGGTTGCTCTTTCGAGTTTTCAACCTAACGGGCTCTTCTCTTTTATTTTTTTTTCTTTTCATATTACCCTAACTTTTGCTTAGGTCGCTCTTTCGAGTTTTCAACCTAACGGGCTTTTTCAACATCTTTTCAAGCATAAAACCTTTTGACTGCATCAGTGTTAATTGGTTTGGGCAATTCTGTCCATCCATGTTTTGCAAAATCAACGCTCCACCTGAGAACGCTTGTTTGACAATGTAAGGACCTTCATAGCTCGGGGCCCATTTTCCCCATGCATCTTCTTGGTTAGGAAGAATTTTCTTCAGAACCAAATCTCCTGGATAAAAATCTCTAGGACGGACTTTCTTGTTAAAAGCCTTAGCCATTCTACTTTGGTACAATTGGCCATGACAGATATTCGCTAGTCTTTTCTCTTCTATCATGTTCAATTTGTTCATATCGAGTCTTCACCCATTGATTCTTCTAACTCAGACTCCATCGTAACCCTTAAGGACGGGATTTCCACTTCTATAGGAGATACAGCTTCCATTCCATATACCAATGAGAAAGGAGTTGTTCCAGTGCTTGACCGTATATTAGTTCGATATGCGTGCAAAGCATATGGCAGCATTTCATGCCAGTCTTTGTAATTCACCACCATTTTGGCGATGATTTTCTTGATATTCTTATTTGCAGCTTCAACCGCACCATTCATTTGAGGTCTATAAGGAGCTGAGTTGTGATGCTTGATCTTGAAAGTCTCAAAGAATTTTTGAACTTCGGCACCATTGAGGTTAGGAGCATTATCTGTGATAATTCTTTCTGGAATCCCATATCTGCAGATGATATCTCTTTTGATGAATCTGAGAAACACTTTCTGTGTGATGTTAGCATATGAAGTAGCTTCCACCCACTTTGTGAAATAGTCTATTGCCACCAAAATGAAACGATGACCATTTGAGGCTTTAGGATTGATAGGGCCAATGACGTCCATGCCCCACATTGAGAAAGGCCAAGGAGATACCATATTGTGCAACAGAACTGGAGGAGCATTGACTCGGTCTGCATATATTTGACATTTATGACACTTTCGAACATAATTGATACAATCATTCTCCATGGTGGACCAGTAATAACCGCTTCTTAGGATTTTGCGTGCCATCATGTGTCCATTAGCATGGGTTCCACAAATTCCTTCATGGATCTCCGTCATGATCATTTGAGCTTCATGAGCATCCACACATCTGAGGAGAGTGGTGTCATGATTTCTCTTGTAAAGGATTTCACCATTCAAGAAAAAGGCCATGGCCAATCGTCGAATTGTTTTTCTTTGCACTTCATTTGCTCCAGTCGGATATTCTCCTTTTTGAATGTACTGCTTGATGTCATAATACCATGGTTGTCCATCTGGCTCAACCTCCACATTGTCACAGTATATTGGTTCACTTTGCACCTCTACGTGGATGGGTTGGACATTGGTATGGACTTCCAATTTTGTCATTGCTGCCAGGGTTGCCAATGCATCCGCAAATTGGTTATGGTCTCGAGTTAAGTGAGAGAATGACACATCATCAAATTCTTCAATTAATCGAGACAAGTATTTCTGATAAGGCACCAATTTCGGATCCTTCGTACGCCATTCTCCATTAACTTGATAGATTATGAGCGCAGAATCTCCAAACACCTTTAATTCTTTGATCCCTAGGTCAATTGCAGCTTGCAAACCATTCGCACAGGCTTCATATTCTGCGATGTTGTTGGTGCATTCAAAATCTAACTTGATGGAAACTGGATACTGTTTTCCAGCTGGTGACACTACTACAGCTCCTATTCCACACCCATTCATATTGGCGGCCCCATCGAAGTACATTTTCCATACATTCTCCTTTTCTTTCTCATCTTTTTCCACTGTTAACACCTCACCATCGGGGAATTCAGGCATGATAGGCTGTATATCCTCAAGAGGATTTTCAGCTAGATGATCAGCAATTGCACTTCCTTTGATGGACTTCTGGGTCACATATTTGATATCAAATTCAGACAGCATCACTTGCCATTTTGACATTCTCAATGAAACATGAGGACTATCAAATATGTATTTCAATGGATCCATTCGAGAAATTAACCAAGTTGTGTAGTATAACATGTACTGCCTCAATCTCTTGGATGCCCACACTAATGCACAACAAGTCTTTTCAATCGCCAGATAACGAGATTCACAGTCATTAAACTTCTTGCTCAGATAATAAATTGCCTGCTCTTTCTTTCCGGACTCATCATATTGTCCTAACATTGCCCCAAGAGACGTGGGCAACACTGTGAGGTACAATATTAAAGGACGGCCTGGTATAGGTGGGGCTAAAATTGGAGGTTTCATCAAATAAGCTTTTATTTTATCAAAAGCTTCTTGGCATTCTTCATTCCACTCCCCAGGTTGATGTTTCCGCAGCATCTTGAATATAGGCTCGCAAGTGCTAGTCAAATTGGCAATAAATCTAGCAATATAGTTGAGCCTTCCAAGAAAACTTCTCACTTCTCGTTCAGTTCGGGGAGCAGACATTTCTTGTATTGCCTTCACCTTGTCCGGATCTACTTTTATCCCTTCTCTGCTGACAATGAACCCGAGTAACTTCCCTGTAGAAGCTCCAAAAATGCATTTATTCGGATTCAACCGCAACTTGTATTTTCTGAGCCTTTCAAACAGCTTTCGCAGAACTGTCACATGACTTTCTCCCTCTTTAGATTTGGCGACCATATCATCTACATACACCTCAATCTCTTTATGCATCATATCATGAAATAACGCGACCATAGCCCGTTGGTAGGTGGCACCGGCATTCTTCAATCCAAACGGCATGACTATATAGCAAAATGTTCCCCACGGAGTTATGAAAGTAGTTTTTCCTTTGTCATGAATATCCATGGGAATTTGGTTATACCCAGAATATCCATCCATAAAGGAAAATCGGTGATTTCTAGAAGTATTATCAACAAGTACATCAATGTGGGGTAGAGGAAAATCATCTTTCGGGCTAGCTTTATTCAAATCCCGATAGTCTACACACATTCTAACTTTTCCATCCTTCTTAGGTACAGGCACAATGTTGGCCACCCAATCAGTGTGTCTTGATACCTCTAAAAATCCAGCCTTCAGCTGTTTAGTCACTTCCTCTTTAATCTTTAATGACATGTCAGGTCGCATTCTTCTCAACTTTTGCTTCTTATTTCGACTTCGAGATACAAAGGGATCTTGTGTGAAGCAATCTCTGGGTCTAATCCTGGCATATCATGATAGGACCATGCAAACACATCCAGGAATTCTTTAAACAATGCAACCATTTCTGTGCGTTCAGGATTTTCCACTATTTTCAGCTCCTTTTTGTCTTCTTCGGTGCCCATGTTAATCACCTCGACCACCTCATTGTCTAAGTCAAATCCTTTTTCTAAATAATCCAGGAGGTTTGAAAATTGTTCAATAGCTTCTTCGTCATCTTCAAACTCATGGTTATCGCAGTCAAGTGCAGCAAGAGAATCAATTGATAAGCTCCCAAATTCCCTTTCATGCGGCAAAATTTCTATGACATTCAAATTCCTGGAAAGTAATTGTGGTGGATTGGAATGCTAAACCAAATGGTGGATTATAAAATAGCATGGAAAATGCAAATTAACGAATTGAGAATGGTAAGGGAAAAACATAACAGAAAAGGGAAAAAGCAAAAGGAATAGAAATAGAAATGAGGCAAATGGAAAACATATAGAAAGGTTATTGAAAATTATGCAAATTCATTCAAATGATGTCTCTGAGTAGCATAAACAAAAGCATAAATAATTCTTGAATAATACAACCCAACAAATTACTTTTCAGCAATAACATCAAGCATCGGTTCAGCTGTCCAGTTCATCAGTATCTCATCATTGCTAGCAACATGGACTTTGTTGATTTCCTCAATTTTCTCAGCATCCAAGGTGTTGATGGTGGAGAAATAACAAGGTGAGCGAACTTCACCGGCCATAATCACTTCAGCTGGACCAAGGAATGTCTCTTTCAGGTGAGGAATTAGCTTCATTTTCCCTTTCTGTTTATTCTGTTGCAGAGCCAAGGCACTCATCTTGTCATCCAGGGAGGTCTCATATCCTAGACCAAATCGGTTAGCCTTCTCTGGCACCGATATGGGAGTTTGGGAGCCTTGCAATTGTGGTCCTAGTCCTTTTCCTTCCAGATATCCATTCTTAGCCATGATGTAAGCCACTACCTGATTTTGTATTAGGGCCTTATCTTGCTCTTGTCTCAGCCCTACTGCCTCCAGGTTGTGCCATGAACTGTTCTCCACTAGCTCCACATTTTCAACATATGGCAATGTCACTGGTTTGGATACCAGGATCTCCTTTTCTCCATGGATTGTGATGACTGAACCATTCTCAATGTATTTAACCTTCTGATGCAAGGTTGAAGGGACAGCCCCAACACCATTTATCCATGGTCTTCCGAGCAGCATATTGTAGTCTGACTCGATCTCCATCACTTGGAACAATACATCGAATTTGCTTGGGCCAATCTCCAATAACAACACCATTTCCCCTAGGATACTTTTCTTTGCTGCATCAAATGCTTTCACTACCATCATTTGCGGCAGTATATCATCCTTACTTATCGACAAATAGCTTAAAGTCGACACAGGTAAGACATTCAACCCCGACCCTCCATCAATGAGAACTCTGGGCACTATGTGTCCTTTACATTTGAGGGTTATGTATAGTGCTCGTGGGTTGATCTGTGAAACAACTTCTTCACTTGAAAACGTGATCATGTTAACACGTTTCACTGGATCCACCATATTCACCACATTTTCCGATGAGACATCAGGCTTGACATAAGCTTCCTTCAAGACTTTCAATACTGCCTTTCGATGAGGTTCAGACGACATAATTAATGATAAGAGCGATATTACGGCGAGTCTTCTTTAATTGTTCCAAAATATCGTACTCGCTCTGTTTCATGATCTTCAGAAACTCTTCTTCCTCATCTTCCTTTTCTTTTCTTTCTGAATCTAAACTTTTTCCAGCATGTCCTTCATTGACAAACTTCCCTTTTTCCAGCTCTCCGGGCCCATAAACTCTTCCACTTCTTGTTATTCCTTTCACCTCCATGACACCGATCATTTCTTCATTTTCTCGGGCCTTCGAGGTTTCCCCTATGTCTCCATTCGTCTTGACCTGAGTCTCATAATTCCAAGGCACAGCATGTGTACTCTTGTACTCAAATGGTGTAGGTTTCTTGATAGTAATCACCACCTTTTCTGGCTTAGGAGTTGGATTAAGTAGTGGCACTCGAAGAACAAAAGGTTCGATTACATTCACCTCATCAGGTATATTCGGCCCCTTCTTTGCTTGTATTACTCCTAAGTTGAGTAATCTCTGTACCCGAGCCTTGAAATCCCAGCAATTTTCTATGTCATGGCCAAGGGCCCCATGGTGATACAGGCAGCTTGAATTCATGTCATATTTCTCATTATCCTTTATTGTCGGAGCAGATGCCATGATGTTGTAACCAGACTCATTCAGGCCAACAAAAATTCTCTCCATGGGTGTTTTGAGATTCAAAACCTTCCTTATCAAGAATTCTTCTTCCTCTACAGCATTTACCCGGCCTCCTCTTTCATGATTTGGCATTGGGTTATGGACAATGTCTGGTTTTGACTCCTCTTGAAAGTCTAGCCTTCCACAAGCAATCAGTCTTTTTACTGCCGTCTTGAAGCCTTCGCAATCTTCAATTGAATGCCCTGCTATGTCCATATGGTATTTGCAAGTAAGGTTCGGGTTGTACCAAGCTGGATATGGTGGTTCTAATGGGCGTACAGGATAAGCCGAGATCAAGTGGGCATCAACTAATCGTTGAAAGAGATCAGCGTTTGAAATGGATAGTTTAGGGAAAGGTGGCAAATTCTGGAATCGGGAACGGCTTTGATTTTGAGTATTTGGTCGTGGTGGTGTGGTGTTTGAAAAGTTCTGAGGATGCACGGTTGAGTTATAGGCGTATGTTGGTCGTGCTGGTTGGTATGGTCGTATGTGAATGTTATTGACTTGCGGTGGGGAATATGGGATGGTATTTGTGGTTTGTGTGGTTTGGTAAAATGGGTAAGGAGTGGTTGAGGTTTGGTATGGTAGTGTTTGGGGTCTTGGGTGCATTGATGCGTGTCTTGGGTTAAAGGGTTGCTGACTCTGCACATAGTTTATATCAGTCTCCTTCTTCCTAGGTGGGAAACTTTTTCTTGTGTCTTCATTGCCCATGGGAAGTTTACCTGTTTTGGCTAGATTCTCAATTCTTTCTCCAGCAGTGATCAACTCAGAGAAATCTTTGTATGCTGCCCCTGCCATGGCTCCGATATAAGGAGATCCCAAGGTTCCCAAAAAGTACGAACACATTTCAGATAGGATAAGTGGCGGTTGCACTTGAGCAGCCAGAGCTCTCCATCTTTGAGCATATTGCTTAAAAGATTCATCCCTCTTTTTCTGCATCGTGCTCAACTGTTCTCTAGTTGGTGCTATTTCCATGTTAAATTTGTATTGACTCATGAATTGGTCCACCAGTTCTCTCGACTAGAAATCTTTGAATGGTCTAATTGAATATACCATTCTAGAGCAGGTCCGGTTAAACTTTCATGGAAAAAGCTAATGAGAAACTTTTCATCTTTAGACCAGATTGACATCTTAGTACAATAACTCTTCAAATGAAATAGAGGGTTGCCTGTTCCATCATACTTCGAGAAGTCAGGAATCTTGAAGTCCTTTGGAACCACTGCATCGATAGGAGTGCAAAGTTGCTCGATCTCCATATAGCCATAAGTACTAGGCCCTTGGATGGCTTTGATTTGATCCTGAATTTTCTTCATCCATTCTTCTTTGAACTTGTCCTCTTCTGCACGGCTATTCTCCGAGGAAGATGGTTGCTTTTGGATGACAACACGAGATGGCTCCCAAATAGGGGCAACATGCCCATGTCCATTAATATGAGCATTCTCTATGGCATGATAACCCTCTCCGATAGGGATAGTAATCGGCATTGTTGGTGGTGGTTGTCCAAGAGAGTTATTTGGAATCCCATCCCCGTCATTCATCCCTTGAGTGACATTTAGAGCTGCATCCGATACCACAGGTATGGTCATCGTTGTAGCACTTGGTTGTACACCTCCTGAGTTTTGGTGGGCTCTCAATAAGTCGAGTGACTCCATCATAGCCCGCATCATCTCCTCCATTCTTCCCTGGTTGTTTGACAACTCGTTCAATCTTCCTTTCACTACATCAACTTCCATGCTTAAGTTTCTTCCGGGTTCAGAAGTAATTATTGCCGAGGTGGTTACAGTTGGAATAGCTCTTCCCGATTCGAAGCAATTGCAGGCCAGGGTAGTCCTTCTGGTTCAAGTGTTTCACGGCCATCTTGGTTCGAGCTCTAGTGTTATGAACACGAGTTAGATCGGTATCTTCTTTCCTTGGGCGCCCAATGGTTGCGATGTTTCACCTATTATTAAAGAAAATAAGTTTAATTAAAAAGATAAAAATATTGCAATTTGTTAGAGATTGTTAATCGTGCTGAGTCTTGATGTGAGTATCTTCGGTCACAACTTTTCCCCAGAACGTCTCGTTCAAAGGTAATAAGTTATCTTTAATGGATATTGTCATAAGACCAAAATAATGAAACAACCATTCATTCATCAGAGGAGTAGATTACAATCATCATATTTTTTTACATCCATTCCCAGAAATGACGAAAAAGTACATCATAAAGCTAGATATCGATCTTTAAAAACATCATCACCAAAAGGTAATGCCTCTTCAACTTCTTTCAGCAATTATATGTTTCATCCTTCCAACCAAATCCTTGCAGTCGACAAAGTTGCGAAGTCCAAGCTGGGGTCTTGAAAGGAATAACTTCTTGCTCACCTATTTCCGGTATCTGGGAACGCGTCTTCTATTCTTTGTATTAGCTAGCCCTACCAGATTTGAAAAACGAGTCTTCAACTCATGAATGATGTGACTTTGGTGTTGCACCTCAAACTCCAAATCTGTGACCCTTTTCTTCTCTTCTTCTAAGGCAGCTTGAAACTTCATAGTCTCATTTTTCATGTGTTGTTTTAGTTCCCCAATCTTCCTCTGGTATTCCTTGCTTATCTCTCTCATTTCTCGCTTCATTTGTTCCTCTCCTGCTATTGCGGCTTCCTCAGCAATTTTGGCATCTTGAAGTTGATTCCTTAACTGTTGATTTTCGGCTATTGCTCGGTCACGCTCTTGCCTTCGAAGCCCTAGCTCTTTATTAGCAGCTTGGAGGCATTCCTTGGTCTTCATCATGTGGTCATACCCCATTTTCAACTTCTTAGTGGTGCCCTCTAGAAGTTGGTTTCTCTCAGTGCTTTCTCGCTTCAAATCTGCATAATTATGGTGAGCACTTTCCAATGCAGCCTCAACTTGCATCTTTTCTTGCTTAACTCTGTCCAACTTCTCCTTTATTTCTTTGATCCCCTCATCCTCGTCAAAATGTGAGGATGATGCCTTATTAGGTGGAGTTGTTGTCCAGGTTCTGAATGGCAGTTTAATCTCTTGGGCCCTATTCTTCACCCATTGACGGTAGCTTTCTTTCACTGCACAGCTTCTAACTCCTAGTTCTTTTCCTTTTCTGCCAACCTTGTTCCAAGCAGATCGGACCTTCTGTAGTAGGCTGAGATCATCAGAGTCGAGGTAATATAAGACAAATGGAGTGATTGCAGCTTCGGAAGGTGGTTCCATCATGGGGTAACCAAGTTGACGCAATACCAATACTGGATTGTAATTTATGCATCCTCGGGTACCCATGAGGAGAACATTTGAGAAGCTTCCACACTGATAAATCAAAGTCTGCCCGTCTTCCCACCAAGGGTACCATCGGATCATCTTTTCATTCAATTTGGCTAGGTCTTTGGCCCATTCTTGTCCATTCTTCTTCTTGATGTGATGCATTTTTAGGTCTTCAATCGGGCATGGTGCTTTGTAGTTCCTTTGGAATACGTGTGCAGTGACCCACACGTAAAGCATCGGTAGACAGCATAAAATTCTTTTGCCATTCCTTTCATAGCAAAAATTTAGGGTACAATAAACATCTGCCAAGAGGGCTGGAACAGGATTATGACCATGAAATTTGCGAGCGAGGAATACATCAATAGCCGCAAAGTCCACAAAGCCTTCAATATTTGGAAACATAACAATGCCATAAACAGTGAGAGCTAATACATCCAAGAAAGTGTCCCAATCTTTAGCTCCAGCTAAGCCATGCATATGCTTCTCCAAATAATCCCTTGGGAATCCATTGGTTCCATTTTTACACTTCTGTGCTTCATGCAAATCCCTTACATTGATCTTTAAAACAGCTGCTATGGTATGTAAGGAAGGATAATGACCTTGGTAGTGATAAGGTTTTTCTCCTTCTAGTGGTAACCCTAGGATTCGTTCAAATTCTTCAAGAGTTGGTGCCAACTGGAAGTCTTGAAAAGTAAAGCATCGGAGAGGAGGATCATAGTACTGTGCCAATGCTGTGATTGCCTCTACCTGTTCTTCCACCTCTAACAGATTCAAAATTTTTCCATACTTCCTTGTAAGAGAGAGACGATGTGGCATACTCAACAGCTGACTTAAGGATCTCAGGCTTTTTGTGTCAGGTTTCTTAGCTTTAAGATGTAAAGTCTTCTTTAACTTTTCCCCTTCATGATTGTTTGATCTCATGTTTGTTTCCATTTTCCAAAGATACTCACAACAAGACTCTGATATGATTCTCTAACAAACCTGGAAAGCAAAAAAATGTGATGATTTTCATTTAAATGTAAAAGAAAATAATAAATACTTTGAACATGTTAAAGAATTTATGTACAAGGAAATGAATTAAAAAAAAGAGTATGCTCTCTTTGTGTCCTATTTGAGGTGAGATATGGAGGTCAATCTATAGTTCTATAGTTATTCTACTTCGTGAACACTTGCAACAGGTGGATCTATATTCTCAGGATTCTACGGCCTCTAGAGTTAAGACTCGTTTCGGAATACTATCCACAACAGCAGGTAAACCGCTAGGTGTGGAATATTCACAAAAGAGTCACACTCTAGACGAGATTTTCGTGATAACCAAACAGGATGAACATCCAAAATGGCTACCACTACACAATCTCTTACCTATCTCAAGTTGCACTCAGACCCGGGTATAGGGTCCCACTCGTGTGTGATTAATGTGTAAGTGTTGTGTGTGAAGAGAGCATACAAACCTGGAATCCTAAAACTACCCATGACAACACCTGCAAAATAGACAATAGAACAAAAGTCTTCTATCCTAGAGTGCAAAGAAACCAAAATAAATATATACAGACAGAACAAAGTCTTCTATCCTGGAGTGCAAAGAAACCAAAGTAAATATATACAGATAGAGCAAAGTCTTCTATTCTAAGATAGTCACAAAGAATTAAATATAAATATATACAGATACGATTGCAACAAAATTTAAAAGAAAGAAAATAATAGACAACTAGCAATAAAATAAAATGAAAAGACAAAGAAAGAAAAAAAAAAAGGTTATAATAATAAGCACAATCAATTATTATAGGCCTGACTCTCACTAGTCCCCAGTGGAGTCGCCATCTGTCGCAACCGGGATCGCGACGGGACGGCGAAAAAATAAATTTTCAGTTTAAAATGGAGTCGCCACCAAATTTTTATTTAATTGGGGAAAATTATGGAAAAACCCATTTAATTTAAAGAAATTGATCTTTGAAACCAGATCTGAGCTCGGGAGTCGGTTATGCTTAGGGAAGGGTAGGAATTTAATCCTACAGCACCCCTAATACACCCGTCTTTAGACAGTACCTTAATTAATTGTGCAAATTATTAATAACCTTTAAAAATATTTATTTACACTTTTATTTTAAGAAAATTATGAAAGAAAAAAAAAATTTAGAATAAGAAAATTCCGGAGTACCAAACTGTCACAGCTCAGGTATCCGTAATATTGAGTTAACAAGCCGTCACGGCTAAATTAACCTCTTTATTTGAAATAAAATTTAAACATTTCAATGATTGATTTAAATTAAGATAATAAAGAAAGATGAAGACAATAATAATAATAATAATAATAATAAATAAATGAATAAATAAACAAATATTTACAATAATAATAATAATAATGAATAAGAATATCTACATGCAAAACCGAATAAAATAATATCATAAATAAATACTATATAAATGTTTACAATAATAATAATAACGGGCAAAAATGCTAAACAAAGTAAAATGACAACATAAAATTTATTTTTAGCTTGAAAATTTGAAGAACCAAGCTGTCACAGCTCATGTATCCAATACTCTAAGTTAACAAACCGTCTCGGTTAAATTAACTTCTTTATTTAAAATAAAATATACACGTTTCAATAATTAACTTACATTAAGATAAATAAGAGAAAAGGAGGATAATAATAATAACATAAATAAATAAATAAATAAATATTTATAATAATAATAATGATAATAATGAATAAAAATATTTACATGCAAAACAGGATAAATAATATCATAAAATTTAATTTTATCTTAAAGATTTGAAACATCAAGCTGTCACAGCTCAGATGTTTAACTGAGTTAATAAGCCGTCACGGCTAAATTAACATCTTTATTTAAAATAATTTGATTATTAACTGAAATTAAAAATAATACGTGATACTAACAGACAATAAACATTTATAAATAAACAAAAATAACAATAAATATTTACAAATTAAAAATGGAATAACATAAAATAACATAATAAAATCTAATTTTGACTTGACAGGAATCACCTGCTCCTACGTATCCTCTGGTGCTATGAGGAATTCAAAGTCACGTAGTTCTTTAAAATAATTGTGGATGGATTTTATCTTTTTGAAAATAAAGAATTCCGGAATATCAAACATCATGACTAAAATATTCTGGAATATAGAATTAATAAGCCGTCGCGGCTAAATTAACTCTAATATTAGAAGCTGAGTCATTGATCACCTGCATTTTTCATTTTTTAAAAAAGTCAAGACAAATTTTCATGACAAAAATAAAACATTCATTGTTTATTAAAAGAAAAGAATTGACTTAACCAAAAATCAAAATCAAAACAATACTAATAATCCAATATATCCAAAAGCCCCAAACATAAATAAAATAACAAGAACAGTCCAAACATTCCCTTTTCTTCCTTTGAAATAGCTTGATTAATTTATCACTATATTTCTCTTTCTTTTAAAAAAAAAAAAATGAACATCCTCACCATTCTCTTTTATTTTTGGACTCGAACAAACCCACAAATTCAAACCCAAGTGAATTTCCAAACAAGCCCAAACAACCCAAATACAATTTACTTAAATGAAAAATAAAGAAAAGGAATATGTGCATACGGAATTAAATAGGGGGTCTGGAATGTGGGCTTGGGGTTTCATTCTTTCTTTGTTCACTACACACTAACCACATACAGAGATTGAGAAAGAGAGAGAGAGGGTGAGAGGAAAGGAATGAGCAGATGGAGAGGAGAGAGAGAGCTCGCGAGAAAAAGAGAGAAGGTGAGATGGAGGGTGCGCGCGGCGGAGCTGGGGGACAGAGAGTTCGCGCCATATCTGGGAGCAAAGGAAAATGATGAATACGGTCATGGCAAGGAGGGGTTGTGGCCAGATCGGGGTGTGGGAGGAGGAAGGAATGTCTGTGGTGGTTGAAGTGACTGAGTTTGGGTTTGCAAATGGCAGATCTGAAAGTTGAGGGTTGTGAAGAGGAAAAGCAGGGGAAGATCACGGCTGGGAAATGGGGTTCGCATCGAGGAAGAAAAGGGAAAGTCGTGTGGCGGTGGTGAGGAGGGGGGTGGTGATCCGCCAAGAAAAGGTGGCCAGGCGAGGAGGAGCTTCGCGCATGGAGGTCTTTGGCGCGAGCTTGGCCGAAGGGATGGTGTCGGTTACGGTGCTATCGCGGGGTGGGGTTCGCGGTTGCGATTCGCAAAAAGGGGGAGGAGTCGCTGCCGCGACCATGGTGGGGGTGAGGCAGCGCGGCATGCGTGCGGAGAGGGGGTGCGGCGGTTGTAGAGTGGAGGCTAGCTCGTGATGCGCCATGGCCAAGGATGAGGAAGGGTAGCAATGGGTCATGCATGGAGAGGAGAGGGATTAAGAGGGAGAAGAGCTTTGCATGTGAGATTGGGGGAGGGAGGCCGCGGCAGTGATGGAAGCTGTGAGGTGGGCTGCTACGCGGATATAGCAGAGAGAAGGGTACTCCAATGATGTTGTGGCTGAGAAGGACAAAGAGGGACAGTAGGGAAGGACAAAACTGCCGTGACCCAGCACGGCGGTGAAGATGGTAGCCATGATGATGGAGGTGACAGACGTGGTCTCCCCCTTTATTTTTCATTTCTGGTTCTGACTTTCTTCCCCATTTGTTGTTTTTTTGTTCAGTGCTGGGTGTTTGAATTGGGTTTATTGATTTGCAATGATTTTTGGTGTTGTGGCTGTGGCATGTTTTATTTTTGGTTCTGGTTTGAGGTTTTAAATGTGGCTAGACTTATGAATTGAAAATGGTGGTGATAGTGATTAGGGGGGATAGTAAGGAAGTTGTTGTGGTTGAGTTGTTTTTGATAAAAATGGAAAGACTATGGTGTGTATGTGTGCTGTGATTTGTGATATGAGAATTGAATAAAATAAAAAAACAGGTAACAAGAGCAGAGGAAGAATCAAATACCACACGATGATGATCTGTTCCCCTGTTTTTATTTTCCAAATCTCTGAACTTTCTGTGATTTTCTTCTAGACTCAGGATGTTCAGAACAAAACCGCCCCTCTCTATGTTTTTTTTTTTTAAAAAAAAAAGAGATCCCCGAATCAAAGTGTTCCCCTTTTTTTTTTTTATCCTATTTCTATGATCATTTTCACGGGTTTGTTATTAGCTCCTCAGTTCAGGAACCGAAAGGAATTCTGACTTCATGTGCAAAGTAGGAGCATTATCATTGTGTTTTTTTTTGCTTTTCCTCATTCCAATTATGTGGTTGTTTCACGGGTACTTGGCAAAGGGTATAGGAGCTTGAGTCCGTGACTTCTTTTGTCCTTCATTTTTGTTTTATTTTTTATTGGAAACAGATTGGGCTGAGCCCCTTTTTTTCTTTTCTCTCTTTTTTTCTTTTTTTTTTTTTGTGCAAATGGGCTAAAAATTCTGAAAATGGGTTGAAATGCAAAATATTAAAATGCATTTAGTTCAAACACAATAATGATTAAATTATGAAAACATGCTAATTTTTGGACTTTTTGTTTTATGAATCGAACAAAAATTGGGTGTTCACATGCACTGTTATCTTTAGCAAACTTAGACACTGAAAGCAAGTTTTTCAAAATTCTTGGAACATGCAAGATTTGGTTTAGCCTAAAGGTTCTATGTGTATCAGATGAATGCAATGCAGACTTGCCAATATTTTTAATAGCAATACCTGTACCATTTCTAACTTGTACTTGCTCAGGTCCCTCAAATTCTAAGCTTGTGAGGAGGTTTGTATGATCATATGTTAGATGATGACTAGCACCTGAATCAACGTACCAAGATGAATCTTGACCTTACTGTGAGGGTGTGGAGACATAATATGCCCTCAGATTATGGAAAGAGGTTGGTGGTGGTCCATGTGTTGTTGGAGGTCGATTAGGAATTTGAAAACTTTGATCAAACCTATGAAAGCAATCCCACAACACATGGCCTATCATTCCACATAGCTAGCATTGAGGTCTGTTGGCATTTGGCCAAAAATGATCTTCCTCCTCTGTTGGATCTACCTCCATGATCCCCTCTTTTATTGAAGTAACCTCCTCTTTGAGTGTTGTGACCCCCATTTCTTGAGTCATGTTGAGCTACATCTACTTGAACTATAGTTGCATCCTTCTTGAACCTCTCAATTAAGTCTTCTTGTGCCATTAATAGGGCCTCAAGCTCTTCAACAGAAAAGAGATCAATGCGAGAAAGCACATTTGTTATCATGGGGCTATAGTCTTCATTCAGACCATCAAGTATTACCTCTATATGATCTTCTGTTGATAATGCATGGAGAACCAACTAGTGCTAAAGAATATGCTATCTTCTTGATTTTCAGCAGGTAATCTATGGCAGAATCACTTTGTTTCTTGATTGATTTCAATTGAAGTTTCAGTTGCTTCACTTGAGCTTTTGTCTTGGATGCAAAATAGGTTTCGATCTTGTTCCATACCTAATATGCAAAATCACAACCAACCATTCTGTTGGTGAAGGCACTCTCCATTGAAGCCAGTAATTATGCTGCGAGATGATTATCTTGTAGTTCCCATTGCGTGTAAGCTTGGGTTTCTGTCCCCAATTCTTCATCTTCATAAGATGCAAACCTCTGAGGGATCTTTTCTTCGATGAGATGATCTTTTAGCTTGTGAGCTTTGATTGTGAACATCACTTGATGTCTCCAAGTGACATAGTTATCTTCATTCAGCAGTGTGGCCAGAGAATTCACAAAGGTTTTTGGAGCTCCTGTTGAAGCCATTGCAGATACGCGAATGTGGAAGGTGAGCTCATGTTCTAAGACGAAGAGCTCTGATACCATAAAGGTATTAGGCTCAAGGTTTCAAAGTGTATGACACGCTGATAGAGAAGAGAGGTTGAGAGAGTGAAAGATGAATTGATCTTGTTGAATGAATTGATCTTGTTGAATGAAATGATGGAAGTACAAACTGAGTTTATACACATTGTTACCGCTGAGATGAGTTCTAACAGAATTGATCTTCACAACTAACTATAACTAACTTCACTAACAACTTCTATTAACTGTAACTAACTTTGCTAATGCATTCTACTCCTATTAGAAAGGTTGAAATTTCACTTCTTACCGTCTCTTCTTTCCTCCAAGTTGTTTGCACCTAATTATCAATTGAATAACAGACAAAATAAGTGCCAAAAACATAGGAAAACTAATAATCAGATAAAAATA
Organism: Dalbergia cultrata; assembly: GCA_031216105.1. NCBI lineage: Eukaryota > Viridiplantae > Streptophyta > Magnoliopsida > Fabales > Fabaceae > Dalbergia > Dalbergia cultrata. The sequence continues at coordinate 49,018,256 of CM062344.1, forward strand.
CCCGAACTAACTAAAACAACCAAATTAGGCACCAATGAAAAGTAAAATTAACATAAAAAATTACTGAAAATAGCGAGTATTTTTTTTTTACAAATTAATTTTTGGAAGATTAAACCTGCAGCGAGAAATTGATACATAGTCCTTGTATATGTATTAATTTAATTTATTGTCAGCGTCTAATTGAATAAGCAAAACAATGAAAAATAATATGTACAAAACCAACATCACATGGTATAAAATTGTAAATACTTGATTCATCTTCATGTCATGGCGCAGGCCACACTAATAAGTTCATACATAATTAGCAAATACACCTCTAAATACAAAATCCCAATACTTATGGGTCTATCATAACATAAATAAGAAACATATCACTGGAGAGTTCGCGAACTTCATGCGCTACCTCCATCATCTGTACCGATGTTGGATTCATCGCTCGCTTGTGACGACACAGGAAGAAAGACGTGAGAAATATAAATTTCTCAATAGAGACTTTAATGTGCATTTATGTGTCGTCTTTGTCATTCCAATCACTTCGGATTTATTATTAATAGGCGAGCAGATAATATTCCAATCACTTCAATTATTAAATTTTTGCAATCATGATTATACAAAATGGGATTACTTTTAAGTCTTTCTTATTAGCAACAATAGGGTCATTCTTACAATAATAAGCCAAATATATTTAGTACTAAATTCGTGCATTGAAAAAACATTTGAACCACAACTCATGCAATATATACTTCTATATTATAATACGCGGGCTTGTGTCTTTTAGTTTTACTCTCTCTCATACAAAATCTCATGAATAATCAATTGATGACATCTCGTACAAAATCCCATACAAAATCAAGAGACATCTCAGGAGGCATCTCATATTAAATTCTCATACAAAATCACGAGGCATATCATAATAATATAATTGAATCACTCACGACCTTATGTTACTAGAAGGTGTGTTGTGTTTGTGTATATTGATTATGGAAGGCCTTTTATATTACTAAGTTAAACTTTTAACTATATTATTTCTTTTATTACATTAAGTATGAGCTTCAAAGTTCTTAATCATGTTAATTTGGTAAACTATGCTTTAATTATTAGTTAATTGTTAAATAACTTAATTATATCTTATTGTGGTCTCTTATTATTGTTTTATGAAAGGAATCTTATTTATTCACTTAGATTCTATAATCGCTAAAGTTTCACCATTATAGATTAAACTTGATTTGTTCCACATCAGACACTTTTTCTTTGAAATTTTATTAAAAATCGAAAACTACATGTCCGGATTCCTCTCTCTTTCCTCTTTCTAACAGTCGTAATTTTATGAAAAAGGAATTATTGGATTTACGGTTATTCCTTTTTAAAATATACCCATCCTGAACTTACTAAGCACTCCCTCCCTTGACTTAAAAAATAAATCTCTATTAATGTAGGCTTAACCAAGGTTTGTGCCATACATAGTTGTGTTCTTTTATGCCTTAATGTTTCAACGAAGCTGGGTTCATCTCATTTGCATTTGTAATACTTGAATTATGTCCAAATTTTTACAGGCTACTCAGTTTGGAAACTTTTGGAGATGACTTATTAACATTGAAAAATCATAATTTCCTCTACAAAATTCGAAATTTGGTGATTCTTTTTCCAAAATGTTTATTATTAAGTTCAATTTCTACCAAAACTTTTTTCCATTGAAAAATATTTAGTACCGTTGTGATAACCCAATTTTTTTTTTTTTTTTTGTGTTTTAAAAATTGTCACTATTAAAAAAATTAATAAATAACATAAAATAAGATCTATGCTTGATATAGGTTAAATCAAATAAATTTTTGTTGACATAATATTTAATGAGTGAAACTCACTTTTTCTTTTTATCTTTTTTCTTCACAAACCAATCCTTTGTCCTTTCTTTCTTTTCCTTTTCTTTTTTTTTTTTTCCTTATCCTCATTTCTTCTCCCATGACTTTCTCTTCTCTTTCCTATTCTTTTTCTCTGTTCCTCCTCTTCCTCCTTCTTTCCTCCCATCCACCTTCACCAACCATCTTCACCTCCTCTTCATCATAATCACCATTAACACGCCACTATCTCTCTCTAACTCGCAGTTTCTCTCTCTAAGAGAGAATCGGTTGGAGCTGTGATTTTTAGCTATACCATCACTCTAATCCTCCCCTTTTAGAATAGTAAATAAGTGTCAATCTTATTCTACTTATCCTTTCGAGCTCTCTATGTAATTTTACAAGGTAGATTTTGGGTTTTTTGGAACCCCACGTATATAGATTTGAGGCCTTTTGTGTTTTGGAACTAATTGATTAATTAATGGCATTATTAGCTGTATAATTTTGTGTTTGTCATGCTTCTAGAGTTTTAGAGCAATTGAGTATCAATCATTAGATTAGTGACACTTGAGAGTTGGTCTTCAATTCATTGAAAGTAGTTTATGAGTAGACATTATCTTTATAATTGTTTTAATTTATGCTAAATTAGTTCTAAATATACTTTAGTAAATTAGAAACTAAAAGAAAAATATTTGACAATGTCATATGAATTTGATGAAATTAGTCTGTTATGTTAGCTTGTGTTTTATCAAATTCACACATCAGATGATATGATGTTGATTTGGATTGCATGGCATAAAGAAAACTTGGAACTCATGGTTTTGGAATACTTAAAAAATTATTTTGCCTATGTTATGGATTTGAAGAAAGGATTTGAGAATTGAGGGAATCCCTATCTGCTAAAATATAGTGAACCAATTGAGTATGATATGTAAATATTTTATTATATGTAAACTTATATATATATATATATATATATAATAATGCTAATTAATACAAAATTATTTTCATCAAATTGTCATGTAAAAAAGCATGGAATTAATATTAAAAATTTGATAGTGAAATAAATATAGTTGTACAAATTAATTATTTTATCATTTAAATATGGTGTTAGAATTCATTAATTGATTGTTTAAGTAGGATGCATTTTGATGTGATTTTGGAGTCCATAATCACTTTTTATATCCCAAAAAAATCACATTTCATACATTTGAATAATTTTTTAAAAATAATTAGAATCTTTAAAAACTCAATTTCAGTTTTTTTGAAGTTAAAAAGAGTAGCTTTTTAAAAAAATTAGTTTTAAATTTTTTCAACTATAAACTCCCTTCGTCGTCCTTGAATAATTATCCATTTTAAAAATTTACTTTCTCTAAAAATAATTGTCTATTTTAAAGTATATGTAGTATTAATTATTTCTTTATAATAATACAGCTATTAAATATTATTGTTTCATTAGTTATGAATCATAAACACACCATTTGGGGTGCCGTATCTACATGTCGGATACATATCCATGTTGGATTTTGCATAATGCACCAATGGCATAAATTTGTATATATTTAATTTAAAATGTGTTTTTTTTCTTAATCTAACGTATAAAAATACAATATAAACAGGGTTTGGATACATATCCATGTTGGATCTTGCATAATGCACCAATGGCATAAATTTATATATATTTAATTTAAAATGTGTTTTTTTCTTAATCTAACGTATAAAAATACAATATAAACAGGGTTTTGAAAAGGAAAGAATGTATAACTTTTTGAGTTTATAAGAAAATAAAAGATAAATGAAACTTATATAAATGATATTTTAAATAATGTATCATTTTCAACTTTAGTATGTCCCTCGTGTCCTATTGTGTCATGTCTCGTGTCCATGTCAATATCCGTATATTCATAGCTCATTAGTGAAGGAGGAGAGAGAAAATTGAAATATTGAAAAGAAATAATGACAATTTAGTAAACTATTTCAAACTTTTACTAACATTGATGTTTTACCAATTAGTTTCTTAATTCTAATGCAAATTTAAAACTAGACAATTATTCAAGGACAGAGGGAGTATAAAATTTAAGTTTTGTAATAACTTTTTTCAAAATATGAAACAAATACACCCTTAATTTGCTAGCTAGTCCATATTGTTTTATCAAATTTTCAATTAGATTCTTATAGTTTTAAAATTTGTAATAAGGTACCTATAGTGGTCAAAATCTTGGAATCAAGTCCTTAAATCTAACATCAATTATAAAAATATAAGATTAGATAGAATATTTCTTGATTTCATTTATTATTAGCTACATATGGGTCAACTTGAATTTTTTTGAAATTAAAAATTAATAATGTTGTTAAAATATTTCTAAAATTCATCACAAAAGATTTTTATTCTTTTGTTATTGGATAAGAAATGAGTTCAATTATGTCTAAAAAAAAATATTGATATGAAATTGTTGTCATGTTTTTTCTTACATGTGCACTCACTGATGACGAATCGGCAAGTGCACCGAATTGTTCAAGTAGTAAAACACGGTGAGTGAATATCGTCCCACGATGATTAAGTTTATCAAGCAACAGTTAACTAGTTCAATTCCTATTTAGAATATTGTAAATTTTTTTATAATAAAGAACGTTAAACATAAGAACTAAAAAACAACCAATGAATGTAGTCAGCGGTCAGATTTCACTTGACTCTTCCAATGAAACTTTAGCCTCTTAGTTAACCAATTTCTAATTTCTCACTTGATGGTTGAATTTCCAATTTGATCAATAACTAATTCCTTAGTTTATTAATCCTCCTCTATCTTCTTGAAATTCCCTAATTCCTTAGATCAATTCCAATAAGAGAAAGGGCATATAATAGGCAAAATGAAATTCTCAAATAACCACACTATCGACATCATCTATTTCTAGATAGATATCAATAATGGTGTTCATCATATGACCCAGCACACATATGAATTTCCCAATCCAATACATGAACCCCAAATCAAGGTATGAGTTTCCACTTCATACAAATTATGAAACCAGTGATAATCACTCAAATGTAGAAAAAGAAACTTGATCAAGTGAAGAAACAAAGTTAACATCATCCAAGACAAGTTACATCATCACCCCAATAGAAATGTTTAACTATACATGATAGAAAAGAAAACAAAATAGACAAAAAAGGAGAAGAGTGCACCGAAAACCCAAGATTTGGAGTGATGATTCCTCAATCTCTCCTCCTCTAATTGTTCCTTGTCTTCTCTCCAGAGTTGGAGAGTGTTTTTCCCTAATTCTAACCTAACTAATCCCCCTTCTCTCTGTCTCCCCCTCTCTCCCCGGCCCTTTTTTCCCTCTTTAAAAACCTTATCTATAACTCCTTAATAATCCAACAGGCACAAACACGGGGAAAACACAGGTCGTGGGCATTGGGGCACCAAGTTTTGATGCTAGCAGCATAAGGTTGCATGATCCTGTGGGTGTTGCAACGCTAGGTTTGGGCATTGCGACCCCAGAACACATTTGAGGATGCTCTTCTGTGGGCACTGGAATGCCCACTTTTGGAGTTATGATGCCAGAATTATGATGCTTCTGCTCCATTTTGCAACTTATCCTTTAATCCTGAAAATGAAATGAAAAATTATATTAAAACTAATATAAGTTCTAAAATATACGAAACAAACCACAAAACATACTAAAACTCTTAAAACCCCAACAAAATACAATCATCAAAGGTTAATTTGGATGCTTAAAACACTTTAAAAATCAACATATTGATGGAACATCACTCACATAAGAAGGAATAAAGGATATGTAGCCTAATCTTACATTTTTGTAGTGGTAGTTAGATTCAAAGATTTGATTATAAATTTTTATTCATAGGGACTTGCAGATTAATCAACTTTAATTGATTAAGTTCTTTTAGATTATTTTATTTATGTAGTGCCTTTAGATTATTTTACTGTATGTATATTTTATATAAACTATTTTTTATTATAAACTTTAATCTAAAAATATAGTTTATATGCACTTTAAAAGGATATAATTTATACGTTATAAAATTTTTTGATTTTTCTTCGACAACTTAGGATAATATTTTTACTTCCAATTTGACAAGTCCAAAATGCTTTTACTATGAATAAATTGATAAAGTTGTACCATAATTGAGGTGTAAAACCATCCTATTAATGTGTTAATACTTGTTTTATTATTATTTTTTTTACAATAACTAATACTGGAACAATAAGTAAGGTTTGTGGGTATATATCAAAGAAGAGAAAACCGGATCGGGCATCGAACCAATCAAGGTACTGATTCAAAGGTTTAGAGGTCCAACCGATTCAATCAGGGTTCAACTGGAATATAATAAAATATTAAATCATTAACATTAACATAATCAACACAAGAAAATATATATATTCATAGGTTTATAAAAATAAATATAATCCATATAAAATTTTTCTAGTTTCAACCTTATAACATGGTCACAAAAGTATTTGAAGACAATATTTGTTGGTGACCAGTGAGATTTATGGGGAGCAGCCTACGAATAACAGATAGAGAAGAAGGATAATCCAATAATATTTGTTAGTACCCTTTTTTTGTTCCATTTTTTTTTCATTTTGTTCTATAACTATCACAAAATATTAGTATTTAAGCTTTGAAACAAAAAAAAAAAACAAATAAAGTATCAAACCGGTCCAACCAATCTGATTAACTGATTTTCCCAGTTTTGACTGATTATTGACCGACTTTGACTTCCCCTGATTTTTTTAGGTTAACCGGACCGACTAAGTGACCGATTTCCTATTGAAATAGTCGGTCCAGCCTGGTTTTCTTAACCATGGTATATATAATGGCTACATAGTATGTTTAATTAATAATCTATTAGTCTCTATAATTTCACCGAAGATTTAATTAGTTCTATATAATTTAAAAATCCTCTTAGGCTACACTTTGTAAAAGACCCAATACTCTCTCTCTTCTGCATTCACACGGTATCCATCAATATAGCATGTATCTATATTTTATTGATTTTTCATTTTTTAAAAAATTGGGCTTAGCTTGGCTCAAACACCCGATCTACATTCAACTTATTTTGGAGATTTCAGTATTCATGTGTATTTCATCCTCAAAGGGCCATGTAGCATATCATCCAATGATACAAAGCCCAAGAGTATCGTCCCCAGTAACCTCACTTAGTTGCTTTCCTTCACTGTTTGCACCGTTTCGGCTGTTCTTTAGACTCCAGTTTCCCAAATGGAGTAATGAAACCCTAGCCTCCATAGGGTGTCACTAAGCCTCACTTTGTTCATCCTTGTTGTGTTGTTTGTCACCATCACCGACCTACCGCTTCCACAGTCTGAGAGCACTGCATGTCATCACTGCTTGATCTATTATTCCCATATCCTTTTGGTTTTATGGATTTCAGTTTTACCAAAGCATTTTGTTTTTGCTTTTTTTTTCCGATTTTGCTATGGATCTGCGATAGTCCATATTTTTTCTTTTCTTTTGTCGGATCTTTAGTGGTCTCGATCTGGATTTGATAATTTATCTTGGATATCTAGCAAAACCTAGGCTTCTCATTACTTTTCTCATGTATAACTGGGTTAGCAGCAGATGCAGAGAGAATGAGGGGTTGCCGATTGAAAACTCATTGTCCCCAACACAAAAAATATTTTCTTTTAAAGATCCTTTTTGAAAAGTTAACTGTATCTTATCGATTCTGCCTATGCTCATAATTACTGTTTTAGATTCAGCATTGACTTTCATCACTCATTGTTTGTTTCATGTTACTAACCCTTATTTCCAAATATTGCCTTTTTTTCATTGTTGATCTAACCAAAGGTAGTGCATAACTTTTATATTTCTAGATTTCCTATTTATGATATTTTTAATGAGAAGCTTATCACCCTTTTATTTAGTTACAGATTTTTAATGAGAAGCCTAGCCCTATTTATTTATTTAATTTTGCCCTTAAGATTTTTATCGATTAATTTATTCAAGATTTGGGGTTATCTGATGAATGTACAAAGCATGATATTTATTCATTCCAATATTACTTTGTCATGATTCTCACCACCACATATTATGATATTCTCTTTATTTTATATTAAACTAATTGTTTTTGGTTTACTGATGGTTTTTTAGGATCTGTATTACCCTGAACGCCTAACTCATATTCTTTGACATATACTAATTTATGATTTTGCCTCTATGCAAATTGTTCCTCTTATATATCTTTGTGATGGGGTAAGATAAACATTTACTTTGTGATACCTATTTCTGTGATGATTTCCCCTTACAGTTCAGAGTTTGTTATATGAGTTTGTGGTATATAGATTGCATTGCGATTGAATTTGTGTTTATTGGGTCCCAATATTTATCTTTATTTATTATTCACTTCATATTTTACAATGGAACTTTTTTCTTATGTCTTGATCAAACTATATTAACCAATGGTTTTTTATGATCCATATTACTCTGAAATTCCAGCTCATATACTTTGACATATACTGATTTATGATTTTGTCTCTATGCAAATTGTTCCTCTTATATATCTTTGTGGTGGGGTAAGATGACCATTTACTTTGTGATACCTGCTTCTGTGATGATTTCCCTTTACAGTTCAAAGTTTATTATATGTGTTTGTGGTATATATTTTGCATTCTGATTGAATTTGTGTTTGCTGGGTCCCAATATTTTTCTTTATTTATTATCTTCATATTTTACAATGGGATTTTTTTTCTTTTGTCCTTATTAAACTATATTAACCAATGGTTTTTTATGATCCGTATTACTCTGAAATTCCAACTCATATACTTTGACATATACTGATTTATGATTTTGTCTCTATGGAAATTGTTCCTCTTATACATCTTTGTGGTGGGGTAAGATGAACATTTACTTTATGATACTTGCTTTTGTGATGATTTCCCTTTATAGTTCAGATTTTGTTATGAGTTTATGGTATATATTTTGCATTCCGATTGAATTTGTGTTTGCTGGGTCCCAATATTTTTCTTTATTTATTATCTTCATATTTTACAATGGGGATTTTTTTTTTCTTTTGTCCTGATCAAACTATATTAACCAATGGTTTTTTATGATCCGTATTACTTGAACTCCCAACTGATATACTTTGACATATACTGATTTATGATTTTGTCTCTATGCAAATTGTTCCTCTTATACATCTTTGTGGTGGGGTAAGATGAACATTTACTTTGTGATACCTGCTTCTGTGATTATTTCCCTTTACAGTTTAGAGTTTGTTATATGAGTTTGTGGTATATATGTTGCATTCCAATTGAAGTTGTGTTTGCTAGGTCCCAATATTTTTCTTTATTTATTATCTTCATATTTTATAATGACATTTTTTTTTGTCCTGACCAAACTATATTAACCAAATTGTTCAACATTTTGTGCTTTACTTGGTGTTGTGCCAATAGAGTTTTAGGAATATCATTGTTAATATTTTTCCTTTATGGTGCAAAGATTGGTTACTGTGTAATTCTTGACTTGTGATTTGCATTTTGAGTGAGTTTGTGGTTTGCTGGGTCTCAATCTTTATCTTAGTTTCTGACCTTCCAATTTTAATATGGCATTTTATTTTATATCTTGTTCAGACTATATTAATCAATCTGTTAATTATTTAATTTGTAGTGCTCTATGCTTAATATACTTGACTTAGTGTTGGGCCAACCGAGATTTAGGAATGTCATTGTTAAGACTTTTTTCTTTTATGGTGCAAATATTGGTTAATGTGTAAGGCTTTACTTTTGGGCCAATTTTTTATTTAGTATTCAGCCTGCATAATGTTGACAAATGCTTGGTTAATTGATGTGGTCTATGTATTTTCAAAGGAAATATTTTATTCTATATAGATCATAGGTGACAGTTTGCATGTTATTATGGTAATACAGCATATGTTATTATGCAAAACTTCACTCCAATCCCTCGAGTTTGTTGGTTTCAAACCATTTTCCACTGCCTATATATTGGCTTGCACATTGTGGTCTATTTGCCACTGCTCACAGAAATTTTCCATTTCCTTAATTGCTATATATCTTTGAGTGTTGAGTGTTGTTCTTATTCCTTTAAGATGGCTCATGCATGTGTTGGTGTTTCTAAGATTTTTGATAATTGTGGTAACTTGAACTTAATGGTGAGAGTTTTTAGGTTATGGACCACCCCCAGTTTCAAGAATGCAAGCGTTCCTGGCAGCATTGAGATGGTTCTAATGGATAAAGATTTGAGCTTAATTTACTATATGTTGTTAAGTGTTAGTGTTTATTTGGTTGTTGTGGTTTCGATGTTAGTATCTACTTTAATTTATTTGTTGATAAATTATATTGCAAGGTGACAAGATCCACTGTTCAGTTAGGAGGCACTTGGTGTCCAGATTTCTGAATGTGTTACGAAAAGGGAGGTGTTATAGGATATGCTCTTTGGCTATTGTGCCAAATATTGGTTCATACAGGACCACTAGGCATGATTCTAGAGTGATATTTCACCTCAAGACTACTGTCAGTCTAGTGGAGCTGCCTAATATGGACATGTATGGGATTTGTCCAACCTTCTTTGCAGATGTGCTGAATGAAAGTCTAAACTCATATTATTTGATAGGTATGTGGCTTATGGTTGGGTTATTTTGTTTGTGTTGTTTGGTAGTCTTAGATTCTTAATAACTTTTTGCTTATTGGTTGTTAGATGTTATTGGTCTTTTGACTAGGTTATCTCAGCTAAAAGAATATGAGTGTGAAGGAAAAACATTGAGGATGTCTATGCTTGAGTTAACCTCTAAAAAATATGTACTCCATAGTTTGTGTTCTTATATCCAAGATTAGTTTTATTTTGATTACTGTTCTTTATAGTGTCTCATAAATTGTATGTATATTTTTTGTCAATTTGAAACTTGAATGTGCTCTTTTCGGAGAGTATGTGGACCAGATGTAATCGTGTGTAGGTAATGGAGATCTAGAACTTCCAGTTGTTGTGCACCAAGCTGTGAAGATTAAGAGCTTTAGAGGTATTTGTCTTATACCCATGTTGAACTCAGTGATATGTTTTATCAATGTTTTAACCATAAATTATTTTGGAATAAATACAGAATCATGTTGGTGTTCACATATATGTGTGTTCTGGGTTTTCTTATCAAGGAAGATTGGCTTACAAAACGTGATGTTTACCACCAAAATTCTATTCAACCTGGATATTCAGCAGTTTACTGACTTCAAGAACAAGTGTGCTATTTACATTCACAATATTTGGATTTCATGATTAATACACTATTAGTTGTTTTTTTTTAATTTTTCTGTTATGATGAGTACTGCTACTGTTGTCTAACTATTGATGAAACTATTAATATAGAGTTAAAAAATACCAATAAATAAATATGTGAATGAATTTCAGCAATTTGTTTTGTCACCCCTTTCTTATATTCGATTTTAATGGGCTGTTGATTTATGTTAAAAGGAACTTACATTGTTGTGCTAGGTTTTGTTATGCAACAAATTGGTAACTATTGAGGTTTTTTTAAAATTATTATTAACCTTTAGACCATTTAAGTGAAATTGGAATAAGTATAATAACAAATCAGCTTGTGCACTTGGAGGTGTTTGTCACCAAACACTACTAGAAAATAAGGAAATTGCGGTGGTTTTATTTACCCTTAGCTGCGGTTCAAAAACCGCTGCTATGTCAATCGTCACCAAGTCAATAGCGGTGATTTCAGCCAACCGTTGGAACAACCGCTGCAAAAGTCTTCCAGTCAGTAGTGGCGGTTTGTAACCGCCGCAAAATGCCGAGTTGAATATGGGAAAAATTTATTGCGGCGGTTCCAATCCGCCACGAGTGTAACACCCTAAATCTTAACCTAAGACTACTAGTATGTACTTAGGTTAATCTTTAGAATATTACCCCTTGGTCTCATCTTTTACTTAGAAAATACTTAGCGGAAATAAGGGTAAAATTTTTCTTTTTAGAATTAAAATCAAAGTGAGAGCCACGCATGAATCTTTAAGAGGAATCATAACAAAACATATAAGCAAGCATAAAGAAACACATCATATCATGGGAACATCAACTGAACATAGATATATATATATATATATATATATAATGTGCCTACCCAAAGGGCAGGACTATTTGATACATCAGGGAACAGAATACAACTGAAGAACGAATACACGGAAATCATAAAAAGCAAATAAAAGAGAAACAACACCCATACCCATGTGCACCTAGAGTAGACAACCTCATATACAAAAGAAGGTTTGTCCTCAGCTATGTGGCGTGTGTGCACTAACTGCTACCCCTCCTATGTCTACTCCTGCAGGTCCGAGTACTGTAGGGTTGAGTTGATCCACTGACGAATCTCAGCGGGAGTGGTCGAGCGCATCATTGGGGCTTGTCCACCGCGGCGAGGGCGCATAGATGGCCGACGAGCCAACCTCGGCTGGACCACCGTCTCCTCACTCCCAGTCCTTATTGGTGGGGGAGCGGGACTGGAGCTCCAACTGTACATGTGTGATGGCGGGTCCTCGGATGGGTCCATCTCTAAGTACTGGGTACGAGGCACATACTCTAGGTAGTCGCGTACCGCTGATGTCTAGGGCTCCATGTGGAGAATCTGCTCATCGCGTGGTCTAGCTTGCTCAAAAATCCCGTTATGATGGTAAGGAGCAGTCGGGGTAAAATGGTAACTCGGGACTAGATGCGCGAAGGGTCGTCCCATAAACATGAACACTCTAACCGTGCAGCGACCCTCAAAATGGTATGACCCGAGTGCCGGGTCATGGTGCAGCTCCCATACCGGGGTGTCGACGAAGAGTACGAATGTCGCCATCTGAAGATATGACAGAAGAAAAGAGAGAGGGAATGGGAATCTTTCAAAAAGAATTCTCAGTAGGATTATCCCTACCTAGGTGGCATTGTCACATCCTCAGGAACCTTGGGTTTATTTCTAAAAGGTGTGCATGCATATAAATTCCTTTTAAGTTAGTTTTTCTAAAGCGTTATTTATCCAAGGTCCGTCATATTTTACAATGCGTCTTATAACTAAACATAAAATATACTAATGATATGAATGCATCATAAAGGTAAACCAAACAATAGAATAACTAAGAAACATTATAACATTGGCATAGGTATAATATATGTGACATTGTAAACTTTAACGTTCATCTCATAGGGCCGCCCTAAAACATCTCTAGGTTATGAGCTCATACCTTAACTAGTCATCAGTAGTTCTTACTTATCCTATGATAAGCGTAACATATACATAATCCCGACTTAATAGTGCGGGCTAGGGGGCAATTAAGGATCACCTCTCTTAGGGTCATTTCCTCTTTGAAACGCTCTACTAACAACTAGTGCATCGTAGTTTTGTCTGCTTTGGCAAGCTCTATGTCAATACCCTCACGGATTTGTTTTCTTGGGGGTGCTCGGCTAAACCGGTGTCACCCAAGAAGGCGTCTCAGTGTTGTGTCACATTTAAGTTCTCATAAAATGTTAATTCGTAGATGCATCATTATAAATCTTTTTCATAGCATATACATCATCACATGAAACTTCTTCATAGTGTATACATAAAACTATAGCATATATATCATCACATAATCACACCTTAGAAAATCATTCATACAAACTCCCAAGCTTATTATGTTATGAACCTATAGTATGTTATGCTTTGGTTCTTTTGAGTCTTAAACTTGTAGACTAATTGTTCTAGTATTATTCTTAACCTCTCGCACACCTATAGGTTCACAACTAATAAGTTTTACTAATTTTTATGCTCAAGGATCTATCCAAACAGCACTATGCAGATTTAGACAGCTTTATATTTGTGTGATTACGGGGTCCTAGAAATTATGGTTTAGGCCCTTAAAGTCTTTAACTCACATTCTAAGTTATTGATCATCAAAACCTAGTCTCTTGGGAACCTATGAGTTTATAACTAAGTATTTCTCACCTCACACTATGGTCAAGAACATCTCTAAACCTCAAGGATGCAGAATTTGAAATCCTAACTTTACGGGTACCTAGAAGTCACAATAATGACCCTTTCTAAGTTTAGTTTGCTCCTAAGGCTTCAAGATTAAGTCCTAAACCAATTATGAGTCATTCCTACACATTTAAACTAATTTAAAACCATGATTATTAGATCTAAACCTTGCTGGACAGAATCCAGAAAATTACATAATTAAAGGATCTAGAACTCTCAAATTAATTCTTTTCTAGTTCCTAACTTATCCTATCATTCACATGTGAGTCTTAACATTATTTTTACTCAAACATAGGCACATTATCATCATTAAAACAGCACATACAGTGGCAGTAAAGAGCAAGGAAGAACCGAAAATATACTTCTCCATAAAAGGCATAAAACATAATTTCTAAAACTCATAAAATACAAGTTTCTCTTGGAACTCTTTTTAAACTTTCAAAACTCATTTATAAACAATTTTAACATCGAAAGTCATAAGAATATTTAAGAGGGCAGTGACCAATTTATCTATATCTCAAGAGGTCCTAAATTCATAAAACTTAGTTCTATGCATTCCTTAAACTCATGTAAGCTTGGAAAAATTATAAAACATAGTCTCAAATGCTTAGAAACTTCAAGACCTCTTGGGGCCGAAATAAGAACCAAGGAAAATACATATTGTTAGACCTTTGTTGAGACAACAATGGGCAAGTCTTTGAGCTCTAGGTTCATTTAGGTGATGACATAAAAATAAACATGCTTATGCACTTATTTTAAGTTCCATTAGAAAGTAAAGTGATAGCACAAAGTAAATATGAATGCAACTCATTATTATCTTGGTATTAAGTGAGAACTTGAAATATAAACATGATAATGCATAGCTTGAAATATAAACATGATAATGCAAGTCCATTCATTATCTTGGTATTTAGTGATAGCAAGGAAGTAAACATGATATGCAAAGCATAAAGTAAACATGATGCAAGGTTCATTTTATGATTAACTAGAGCTCATTCAAGACTTTAACAAGATAACAACCCAATACAATATCTCGAAGATCACAACACAAAAACCAAAAGTCATATAAAAAAGAAAGAAAGTGAAACTGCGTCAAGTTCTTTATTAAATACCCAAAACCCCTATCTAGAGAAAAATCTCTAGAGCGTGCCGATCAACTTTAAGGTTGACAGGGGTAGGCTTGGGCTTTTAGAAATCCTTAGATTAATTTTCTTAAGTTGAAAAACCATGTGAGCTAGATATCATATAGATGAAGTTACAAGAAAAGGAAAACTCAAGCTTTAGAGGTTTCTTTGAGATGAACACAATGTCATCATCTAGAAACTCTCATCATCAAGCTATCATGCTCATAATAGGGCCTAGAGGCCGAAATGAAAAGAAAAGGAAAAACAAAGGAAAGTTCAAAAAGAATCCAAGAGGAAACTAGAGAAAAACACTTTCTTGAGCAAAACAAAGTTTGGAAACAAATCCCTACCTAGTGATGAAGGTAAAGGCTTGGACTTGAAGATGAAATGAGATGAGCAACACCTCCTAGGATGGTGGTGATGATTCGGCCAAAGAGGAAGGAAAAGAAAGGAAATGTGTTTTGGGTGAAGTGGTGTTTGAGGTGTGGTGTTTGAGAGGTTTGATGATGGTTCAAGGCTTTGGGGTGGTGTTTGATGGTTGAGAGATGATGATGAGATGAAGAGATGAAGAAGATGAAGATGAAAAGAAGGAAGAACACTCTTGAAACTTTGAGAGAAAAAGAAAGAACTAGCAAGACAACTCTAAAACTATAAACTTAGCAAATGCTTCAAGGTGCAACAAGGCTATCACAAGCATCCTATTTATAGAAAAACAAAGCCATGGAGGAGTGAGGGGAGGGGGCTGGCCGTGTGGTTTGAGAGAGAAAGGAAGAGAAAATATCTCTTTGATGGTGTCATAAAAGCATGGTTTGTAGGATGGAGTGTATGATACAAAGCATGGGTTTAGGCATGGGCTTTTTGAGTGAGTTTCTCTTTTAATTGTGAATGAATTTAGGCTTCTAGAATGAGACATGGCTGGAACATTTTCAGCCACAAATAAATGAGGGAAATAATTTATTTTGCTTGGTTATTCATTAGGAAAAGCAAGCTTGATTGAAACTATGACAAGGCATGACATGTATGGTGATTTGAGGTGATTTTCCTATAAGTTTTGAAATGAAATAAATCATGAAAATGGGGGATGAGGGTGGCGGAAATCTGACTAGAAATGGGGGGAAGAGAAGTCTTCTAGATGTTGTCCTTGGATGCATGGATGAAAGCATAGTTTGTATGACTCAAAGTATGGTTTGTGTAATGGCTCTTTGAGTGAGAAAAATGCACACATGAGGTGCACATGGGAGGGCATGGCTTTGGCCAAAATTCAGACAGCATGGGGGAGGATTTTATCTTCCATGTAATTGGGTTCTAATGATAGGATTAAGTGTAGGTTAGCTTAGGTACAAGGTTAGGAGTAATTAAGCTTAAGTTTAGGTAACTAAGAATGTGTATTAGGAAATTTTATGACAAGGTTAGGAGTGCTCATACATCATTAAAGAATTTTAAACTTATTTATGAATAAACAATGTGTAACACAATTCCATGATTTAAGGAATTGGAGAGAGGAAACACTATTCAAGATTCTATGACTAGGTGTCTTGAAATTAAATATGATTTTAGGTTGTAATTAAGCACTTTTTGGTCCTAATCAACTTTAATAAATTATTTTGACTCAATATTAATTAAGGAAATTAATTAACCTTCGATTAGAGCCTAATTAAGCGTAAAAACACGAAACTAGGGGCAAAACCGTAATTTTGCACTAATTTTGCCCGGGACTTCTAAAATTAAAACTGAGGTCATAGAATACATAAAAATGTCTTTTAAAACCATCTGGAGAAGTTTCGGGTTCATCCGGCACTTGCAAACGGGTAAAACACCGCAGGGGCATTTTGGTCATTTTGACCCGAAAACTCGAAAAATGAGATTTTCGATCCCGGGAAGGTACACAGGTTATCTAATCCCCTTCCAACATTGAGTTTGCCCTTCGAGTACTGCCAAACCGGCTTTCCTCGAATTCCGGGCTGAAAATGACCTCAGGGGCATTTTGGTCATTTTCACTCTAACAGAAAAATCGGGGCGTTACAACGAGCAAATAAAAAAGAAACATTATATAAAACCCAAAAAATAATTCTAACGGTTCATAACCACCGCCATATATAAAATATTGATAAAAAAACTAATTTTTAATATTTTTTTTGTCCTTGTTATAATTACAAGTACTTTCTTCTTCTAATAGTTAGTTTCAAGCATCCAAAAAGTTCAAATATTAAACATATATTAAAATAACTAGTACTCATTACTTACAAGACCAAAAGGTGTCACAAAATAGATAATAGGACATAATATATTACATGTCTTAAACATTTGAATTTGTTACAAAGTCATATAACAAAATGAACAAATAAACAAGCCCTTTTAATCTTGGAACGTATAATTCATCTAACAATGTCATCATAATAGCCATGCCCCTTGATTCCTTTTATCATTTCCATATGAGTGATCTGTCACTTGTGGATATAATGAGAATAAAAAGAAAATAGGAAGAGTAAATAGAAGACTGATAAACAGAATACCAAACAAGTAAATTTTTTAAACGAAAAAGGAAAAAAAAGATTAATGCAGAAGACAAAAAAGACAATGATAAAAGCAATTAACAGAAAAACAATAACAAAGCCAAATGCCTTTTGTTTATAAAATTCCATCATGCAGACCAAGAGAAATAAAAATTTATCAAAGTTAATAATTCCGTATAATGTGTGCTATCACAATAATTGCATACTTGATAGGCCAAAAGGAAAATTGACAGAAAGTGCCAGACAAAATAATAAGCTAGGAATCATACAAGGGAAAGTTATCAAACAAGAATGCAACCAAGGGAGTCTTGTTTTGACAATATTAGTACTAGTTTTGTAAAGTGGCCAGAATAACCAAACAAGACAGTAACACTATCACATCATCATTGTGTAATGCCATATTACTCCTTTGGTATGTCAACTAGTAACACTACCAATCCATATTCAAATTATCTTTCAAAATAGAACATGCATTTACATATCTAGTTGATCACTTCATTGCTATGGCAATAGAACTCCATTAAAAAAAAAAACTCACCATAAGATTTTGTAAAAACTAAAAGGAAAAATGTGTATATATTTTGTCAATTGCCTAGTGCAATTGGCACTAGAGTATGTCTCTTACTTCAACATGCTTTACTTTCCCCTTTTATTTTCTTATCCACGTATTGGTTTCTTGTACATAAAACCAGCAAATTATTTTGAAAAAAATGAGTTAAGTACCTAATGATGCCACAATCATTAGCAAGGGCAAGGCAAATCAAATTGAGATCAATGGTAGAAAGATCAATTTTGAGACATGATGTTGTGGCCTCAACCTATTCCATCACTCTGAATTCATAATATTCATGGCAATGTTGTCAAACCAATAACTGATCTTTTATGCCAGCTTATATCATTTTGAATTTATTCTCTAAGCCTAAAGTTTTTGGGTGACTATTTTTATTTTCAAAATGAAAAATACAGAAGATTCAATCTTTAACCTTCCTTTGCACATGATCTCAAACTTTAACCCACCCTACAAACAAATAAATAAAATATAAAATAGTTAGAAAAGCATTCATATCATAAAATTCAACTTTCATCAGGCTTCATCATTTCTCTCTATTGGACAAGACACTTACAAGCAATGTTGTAGATTAAGCTTTTCTTCAAGAGAACATTTCACAACAAGCAATTATACACGGGAAAAGTGATACTAAAATAGACAAATAAGTTGCTCATATGCCATAAACATGGTCAAGGGAGCACAAATCAAGGAAGTCGATCCCTTATTCCCATTAGCTTCTACAGTTTCCTTCACATGGCATCAAACACCTCATAAGTCTATCACCAATACATGTTCAACATCCTAGAACTACGAAAGGAAATGGAGACATACCCTTACAGCAAAATAATCTATGAAACCAAAAAAGAGGAGAAAGTTAACTTTGAAAAAGCACCTAAACCAATCAAATTAACATAAGGACAATACTTAAAAGAGTAGACTAAAAGTCCAGCAGTTGCATAAGCAATACCAACATCTTCAAAGAATCATAATAGCTGTTATAGTCACCCTGTTACATTCTAGCCATTTCCCCTTCAGCATAGCTATCAAGGACTGATGACTAGAAATACAGACAATAAATAAACTGCCTTAATTGCAAAAGCAACCCCCACAAAGAACAAAAAGCAGTAGCCTCCACAAAGTAAAACTCAGTAGTAGCCCTACGACAACCCCTTTGGAAAAACCATCAAGGTCGTTATAGGAGGCTAAGAACAAAAGGATATCACCTTCAGTGGAACAACTCCAAATAGGATGAAAGCCTCACATGATAAACACACACAAACTCCCAACTTACACTCAAAGTAAGATTATTTGAAGATTATTCTAGAAAAATTGGCACAAATTATTTTAATCATCTAATGTAATTAAAATACTGACATGTTTTTACCCTGATGAAGATTTGAAGTCTAGCATGCAAATAATCTTAATATTAATTAGTATTGAACTATGACTGGTTAGTTAGAAATAGAATGTCATAAAAATTGAGGAGTAAGTCATTAGTACCTGCACTAATGATAACCAAAGCATCTCCAAGTTTTCATTTAGCTTGATTTCCTCATGTTTTTCATGTTAGACATTAGACCAAGGCTGGCTAGTCCCTCAAATGCCTCATTTGCTACAACAACAACATTCATACACAAATTAAGGCGAAACAAAAGGGAAAACATGTTGATTATCACTATGGTAACTAATTATTAAGAGAATGTAATAGAGAACATCAAAATGAAGGATATTAACTAAAGCCATATCAATTTTAAAAAAAAGAAAGAGCTTATGATCAAACATTAAATGCAATACAGAGAGTACTAAAAAAATAAGAAAGCATATCCTATCAGAACCAACACATAAACAAACATCAACATGAATTATGATACGCACTGTTAAACCATGCAAAAAGAAAACAATGAAAGTGCAAAGTCATCTATTTAACTTTAGTGCTCAAGGCTTTGAGTTTGGCTCAATATTTTTGGCCTTCTTAGTATACTTTCTCGGTTGCGACGGCTTCTTTGCTACTTCCAAAATTCCATGATTAGATGGCTTTTTATTTGCTTGACTTGATTGCTTTCGTTCTTCATCTGCCTTTTTGCTATTTATTTCCTAAGGTACACAGAAAGTGATAATCATTAATAAAAGATATGAAAATACCAAAACCATTATGAAATTTAGTGGTTATCCCTACATCAAGCTTCTTCTCAAGCTCATCGAGATCCTTCATCCACATAATTGTTAGTGGTGTTCCCTTTAAGATCTCAAACTCCTTTGCCCTTTTATTCTTCTCACAAAGCAGTTTCTGAACAAAGGAATAAAATGCACTAGAATAAAAATGAAAAAAAGAAAAAAAAAAGGCACCAGAATATTAGGAAAACACATAGCGATCTCAGAAAAACCATGAATCATGACTCACTCACTAGGCTTTTCACGTTGTGCAACTTGGTCCAACAAATTAGATGCAAATTGAGAAGAAAAACAGTGGAAAGAGATACCTTGAGTGACTGATTCTGCTGTTTCACCACCGACCAGGTCCTTTCCACCTTCGCCGCCTTGGACTCCTTCGTTTCGCACTAGATTCCGAAGATAATAGGAGGCTTCGTCCTGTGCTGGTTGGTTTCTTTCACAACTTTGACGACGGAGAGCAGCGCGCCGGTGTCGAGTCCTCGACCAGATTGTCACGGTATGGGCTTTAACTCGATGAGGAGATTTGAGATTTAACTCACTAAGAGGATTTGGGTTCAAAAACTCAACACTCAAGAACTAGCAACTAGGGTTTAACTCACTGAGGGGATTTGGGATTCAAGATAGAGGAGTGAGCTAGAGAGAGTAGCGATCGAGAGATTGGGGTTTTCACGAGTGACAAGGTGGGTTTCACAGATTAGGGTTTTCACGCTGAGGGTTGAGGAAGAGCAATCACTGGGAAAGGAAGGAAGTGAAGCAGGAGAGAGTGAGAGCTTAGGCACCAAATTTCACTAGGATTGAGGGAGCAAGCGACGGCGATTCATCGAACCGTAGCGAAATATCTCAAGTTATGGTCAGCGAAGACTCTTCCTTGAAACCGCCGTGACTGGAGTGCCGTGGAGCTCCTGATTTGTAGTAATGAAATATAGGCACCTTTTTTTTGGAACTATTTGTCATCTCTTATCACTTGGAAGTTCTTTTAATTATGTTTACATTCTAAAATTATCACTTCACATTGGGCCCAGTATTATGTAATTGAAATATACCCTACTTTGTTCAATTTTCATTAGCTATGTTATTGTGTTTCACTCAATACGTTATGATGTATTAAGTTATTATTTTTGTTATCTTTTGTTTTAATATATAAATTAGGGAGTATTGCTTAATGATCAACATACAAATACAATAGCTGGTTTTCATGGTCAATAACTCTTAGTTGGTTTTCTTGATTTTTTTTAGTTTCTCATGAGCACTGATGATCTATCTTATGTGAATTTATGTATATTTATTTGTGTGTTAGCATTACGTTGGAAGGGGGATGTTTTGAACCTACTATCAATATTTACAAAGAGCCTCCTCATGTAAGCAGAGAGGATGATTTCATAAAATCCACCCCACGATCCACAATTGAAAACTTGAAAGTAAATAATGAAGTATGCTTTTCTAAATTATTGTAGATTTCATTTAAACAAAATTGGCCAGCACTATGTATATTGAGTAGTATTTTTTTTATATATATAAAATAGGGTGGTTCATTTATTATACTTGGGACCATAAAATCTGTTGTTGAGGATGAGCCATGATGGTACACTACTTGCTGATGTGGGCGCTCGGTTGTGGCTGATGTGGGAATGTACTTATGCGATGTCTGTGAGCACCACATCTTCTCTGTTTCTCCCAGGTCTATAATGTGGTCAAAAGACTCTTTATTTTCTTATTTGATATCATGTTTAATAAGTTCATAAATTGACCAGATTTCTTAATGCTTTTTGTATTTTAAGGTTCAAAGTGAAGTTAGAGGTGGAAGATGAGACTGGGTCAAGAACATTTGTGATGTTTGAACATGAATGTACTTCTTTGCTGCAAAAAACGTGTGCTGAGTTTTTTTTAGAAAACATGAAAGATCTAGAGATACTTTTCTATAATTTCCTAACTATTCCCTTTTATTTACTGATTCGTACTTCCCCTTCACCTGGGATTAATTTTGTTATATATAATTGTCTTGTGTATAGTCTATTAGGGCCAGTGCTTATCCCTTTGTATTCACTAAGTTTTTGGGGTAGAAAACTGCTTTTCAAGATTGAAACAAAGGTGGTATCACCTTACAGATACCATGGAACCTTTCGAGTAAGAAGGATATGTGATGATGATGCAGTGATATCAATGTTTAGCTTGAATGATGCTGAACTTACACTAACTAAGGTTAGGTGAATTTAAAATTTGTATTTCTGATATTGTTGGTGGTTAGGATTCTGTTTTTGACATATCCTATTTTATAGGCGATTTTTACTCCACCATTTACTCCTGGATTGAGTTTAGGAGAAATTGAGACTGTCAATTTGGGAAGTGGTGGTAGTATTAGGCTGGGGAATGACCATGATGGTAATCAAAATGGTATTGGGGATTCTGTGGAAAATGGGATTAGAGTTGTCTATGGGCAGTCTTTGCATCACAATGTGAGTTTGATTGTTTTTTTTTTTTTCATAGTTTTGGTGATGGTATATGTATGAAACATTAATTCATTATATTTGTTTTGCTATATTGTGCAGAAGTCCATATCACTTTTAGGAGGCAGTGGTAATTGTATTCTTGGTGGGGTCTGTGCTGATAGGCATATGGAGGTTGAAACTGTGACTCCAGCCAAAAGGAGTCTTAAAAAAGATTTTGAA
Organism: Dalbergia cultrata; assembly: GCA_031216105.1. Lineage (NCBI taxonomy): Eukaryota > Viridiplantae > Streptophyta > Magnoliopsida > Fabales > Fabaceae > Dalbergia > Dalbergia cultrata. The sequence goes on from CM062344.1 coordinate 49,041,108, forward strand.
AAGGTTGCTGGCTCATCCCCAAATGAGAATTTGAAGGGAAAAAAAGTAGTAGATGCTTAACTATTAGTTTGTTTATGGCACCTTTAATATATATTGATATCTTTTTGTTGTGGATGGTTTGAAGGGTTGCTAGAGTAACCGTGTATATGTTGAACACTATTTTATTTGTAGTATTGTTAAGGTGTTGGTGTGCCTGTTTAGGAATTTGCAATGTGTCTCATGAAATTGGGCATGTGTTGTTGGTATTGGGTTGCGATACTTATATGAGTAGGCTGTTGATGAATTATGGTTTTTTGTAAACCATAACTAATTATTCATGAATGAACTATACTTTTGGCCCATTTGCATGTGTTTATGGCAGTTTCTTTGTGAGGCCTATTCACATATCTAAATATGTTATGAACGAAAAAAATTGTAGTCAATTGAGTTAGTCTTGCAGCCTGTTAACTTATATTTTTTTTTCTTTGTAAAAGTGTGAAAAGATGTTAAGTACAATTGTGTTGAGTGAAAATAAAAAGTTTGAAAGGTTACTGAATACTGAGTGAAAATAAAATTTGTGTTAACTTGCAGTGTGAAAAGATGTGGTACAAATGGGTTGAGTGTTAAGTAAAAAGCTATTATAAGGATGAATAGTTCTAATCAAAATATTTATTTATCGGTTTAGACTTAAACATATTTATCAAGCCACATGTTCCTTTTGGTGTTCTTTTATGGTGTAATGATTTGTTGACATTTGATTATAATCTAATTAATAGCTGAGACCAAGGACAATGTCCTGATACTTTGGCGTGATAGTGTGTTATATATTATTCTAGTACCATGCCCGTGCTACGCATGGCTAAATGACAAATAAAGGGTATGGAAATTAAAGTATTTAATATGTAAAAAAGTAAATAATATGTTATTTATTTGATATCAAAAATTGGACATTGCTTCAGAATGTTTGTTAGTAAGAGGTGAATAATGGCTCACTATCCACAATAATAACGTAAGTTCTTCCAAAATCGGCAATCACTATCAATACTTGGACACTGCTTTGATTTATATACCCTACAAAATTTAAATAAGCAACATGGAAACAAAGGGAAAATAAAACTCATACAGTAAGATAAACTTTATTGTGAAAAATATGATAACACAACTAAATGAAGATATAAGAGTTCCATATCAAGAGTAATATGCAAGGTTAATGATATGTATTATGTTAAATAACATATTGTATAAACCATCATGTTCATTGTCAACCCCAAAAATTGGATTATAAGTATACAAAGTTGGACAACAAACAAAATTTGAAATAAGAAAAAAATTGGAAGACAACCTATGATGATAAGTACTTAAAGCAACAACTAATTGGTATATCCTTGAGAACAAATGAAGAATAATAAAGTACAATAATTGATCAGTTGAAGCAAATATGAGGAACAACCAACATACTTATGATGTGGCGTAGTAGAAAAAACTAAGCATCATGCCCAACTTGTAGGATAACTAATTAATTATTTTATGCATATCATACACAAGTATTACATTCACAAAATTTGAAACTCATTCCAACTGCAACTAAATTGTTCTGGAAGTCATATGGTCCACAACACGTAAAGAAATTGAAGAATGAGGAATTGAAGGTTGAATACTTAGAATAGAAACCTGGTAGATAATGTATCCAAGGAAAATGGAAAAAAACATATATAATTGTCTAAACATATAGGAGTTAATTGTAAGTATTGATAATTGTCCAGCACATAATTAGAAGTACAGATAATTGCTTGCTAACAAACAGGTTGCAGTAAGTAATATGAAATAAACAGCAAGTATTTAGGAAATCATGATGGTCAAGTTATGACCATATCCATTCAGCGATTTAGACCATCATAAATCTAGAATGTGCACTCATCATTTGTTTTGAGGGAGTTGGAATTGTACAAATCTCTCAATCTTTGTCCAAATTTGGCTTGATTCTCTTTTTAGTAGCTTGCAAGAGAATTTTTTGACATATTGACCATTGTGAACAATTATATCCCACTAACTGTCTGATCCATATTTGAACATCTCTACTGAAAATTGTGCAGGGAATGTCTGCACGTAAAAATAAAAAGCAAGTAATATTTATTACCAATATGTAGCACATGAAGAGAACACGAGATAAGATTTAACTAAACTTTAAAAATAATTAGTAATCATATATGAGTGATTGTTAGTGACATAGAATATACCAGTTGGCTGCTTGTAGCTTCATAATGAGTTAAACATTTTTTGCATTTCATGTTGTTGCATGAAAATTGAAACAATTGAGAATGATATGAATTAAGGGTAATAAAAGCATGAGAAGCCTTTTCTAAGTGATAAGCTAGATGTTGCTCTTGATTGTGTATTAATTGGTGGACTTTGTGGACCTTTAGGTGTATGAAGTGAATTTTATTAAAGAAGTTGGGTTATAAATAAACATATGGTAACTATAATATGAATTATAATGTTCATGATTAAGAAGGAAAGATGTAATTTACCAGTCAAATGAAGTAAAAATATGATCTAGCATAGCATGGTGCAAATATAGTTCATAATCAGGATCTACGGAGCCTTAAAGCTGATTCATAACTTGCCTGTAATTACTTAAAAACAAATTATACAAACTTGTTGGATGTATCTCATATGCCTATTAATGTCAACATGAAAATCCAAGCGATATTGCATTTCATCAATGACATCAAGATAAAAGATCCTGTGACAAACATATTGCAACTTGAGAGCATAATTATGTTTTAGGTCATAGAAACTTGTTAGTTGCGAAAAGTATTCCCCTAAGTAAGCTCTGGTGGCACCAATCTTCAAATTAATATAGAAACAATTGTCTTTTCCATTAATTGTGTAAACTTTGTCCTCAAGATCATCACCATGGGCTTGTATAAACCTTAAGGGGAGTTCTTCGACATTCTTCAATATTTTCAAACAAAGAAGATAGTACAAATGTTGGTTCAACATAAATTTATAAGATGGAAATGTAATATGTAGTTGAAGCATTAAAAATTTGTGAATATTTTTAATGCACAAACTTTAGGGGTAATGAGTTTTAACATTGCATACCTATTCAGAATTAATGACAACAATGTGAGACCTATCACCATTCCATTTCCAGGTGTGTTGTATTGATCTGAACATTGTATTTTTCTATAAAGGGATAGAATTAAAATTCATTTTTGTTAATGTATTTATATATTTTAGAACTTGAGTAATAAAACATTTTGATAAACATGTAATGTGTTATATATACATGTAGTGAGGGAAAGAAAAGATGATGAATGTAAGTTATAAACATTGATAATGGTCAACCATAATTGTAATTGGCAAAATTTTAAAATTGTAAATTGATTTTAAACTTGAATGTAATTAATAAGTAGCACATTTGTAAGAAAAACTAACAAATGTTTTAATATTATCCATGTCCGAAAATGCTACTGATCATTAATAAAAAAAAATTCATGTCAAAATGGCAGATTTAAAATATGTGAATACAAATAAACCAAACGAATCCAATGATGAATATAAACCATATATATGAAAATAGCAATGTTATGATATGCAAAATGAAAAAAAATAAAAGGAAACATAAATTCATAAATCACTCGATTTATCATCAACTACCATTACGAAAAGTACGGAAAGGAAACCAAAATGATATACAATGATGTGGACTTTACAGGAAAAGGAAAAAAGAACTATAAAATAATCTCTTTAGAAACGTCAAGGTCTGTTTTATTTACGAATTTGAATGTAGAAATATTTGGAACTTATGTGTTTGAAAACCATTTTATAACTTGCAAATTGAGAAGGTAAGGAAAATATACATGAAAGGAAAGGAACTGACCTATCATGATCTATTTGTGGCGCAAAATGCAGATGGAGTCGACAATCATAGAAGTTGAAATCAAGGTTTGTTATCTGTGTTTCGTCACTTTGGTGTTTGAGGTTCCAAACTTTTGAAAAGGAAAAGAGACTAAAAGAGAAGACCAATGATATCAGAGAAATGCATCCTGTTAAGGATAAGGTTTTGTTTATAACAAAAGAATGCAATTGGTCTATTCAAGATTCCCAATCCTTGTTAGACAGATTGTGATTTTATCCAATATTAGTTTGTTTTTTTTATCTCCGGTTATTAAAATGGAAATTTGTTTGTGTTTGTTTAATGGATTTCGACCTTTGGCCCATTTTCTTAGCATTGGGCTTTAGTATGGGCTGTTGACTGATGATGGGCCTTCGATGGTCTATTCAAATGCTTGAAGGAATTATGTGATATTTGATAACCATTTTACATAGCCGACCCAAAAAAATGAGCAGTGGGGTATAGGAATGTTGTGACCAACAAATTGCAAGGAAAAATTAGGTAAAGAATAATGACTGTATAAATTTATTAAAATGTACAATGGAAAAAAACACAAAACCAAAAAAAAATCAAAAACCAAATTGTTAAAAGACACGATGCACTAGAGTGTGCATGATAGAAAGCAATAAGAATTGACATTAAATTGTGCTTGGGCTAAGAAATAGAAATTATAAGTCAAATAGATGTGACCGACAATTGTAATCAGATTAATGGTAATCAAATCTTTGATATTATGTAGCTCTGTATAATTTTGTTCATATCAACAGTGCTTACTATCTTTATCTATATGATTAGTTTTAAATTACATAATTTTGGGAATTTTAAGAGTATTATGTTTATATGTTAAAAAAAAATAAAATCAAATGTCACAATTGTTTTTATTCCTGTTTGTGTGTAAGTTGTTAGTAATTTTCTAAGCAATTTAGCAACGAAAGAAAAAGAAATGCTATGGTAATTTGATTTTTAGCATATTGGGTTGTTGGTTGCAATATTTGTTTGTTTGTTTCTTTTGTAAGGTAATTTTGTCATGAAGGTTGGTGATTAATTATTTTCTTAAAAAAAAATTTCATTAGTTCTTTCAATCAAACTGTATTGAATATGTTTTATACTTGTCCTTTCTATTGTTATTACTAAAGATTTAATTATAGTATTAAACAATTACTATTTATTGTTGTATATATTTAGCAAACCAAAATAAAGTAAATATTATGAGTCAATAACTAATTACATGTTATGTTGCACCATAATAAAATGTAGTCAAAATATAATGTAATAAAATGAACATTTGAAATTTAAATCATGATGAAAAGATATGCTGAAAATAAATCAAAAAGAGAAAGTAAAGATATTTTAATATATGATGCGTTACATTAAATTTTGGAATATTTCTCTGTAAACTACATTTATGTACATTCTTTAGCTAAATCATTATGACTTTCTAATAAAACTCTTAACCCTCTCTTACTTTTTACTCTGGAAAAAGCAACATAGAGTTGGCCATGTGTAAACACTAGTCTAGGTAAGTACAATCTGACCATAGAAAGACTTTGTCCCTGAAACTTATTGATTGTCACTGCAAATGAAACTATCACAGGGAACTGTCGTCTCTAAAACTTGATTGGAAAGGATTGGCTGTTTGGGATCATATTCATCCTTGGTATTAGCACAACTTGACTAATTCTGTTACCTATTAGAGTAACATATTCAATAATGTGGTTTCCCAATCTTTTGATTTGAAGTCTAGTTCCATTACATAGATCATTTTATTAATCTATATTCCTCAGAAACATGATTGGAACTCATTCTTTCAATATCAACTTGTGGGGTGGGAGGCCTGAACAATTGATTTCATTTAATATCTCCATAGACAAAGCATCCAATTCATTATTCATATTACCTTCTTCTGTGCAAATTGAGTCTGAGCTGCAATAAACGTTTTCTTCGCCAGGGATCCTAGACATGATGTTGTTGTTAACCCGAGTAACATCTTCAATTGTTGGTGTAAGTATTGACCTTTCTTTGAAGTATGATACATCTGTTAAATTTGTAACAATGAATGGGTATACAAAATCAACCAACTCATCAAAAGTGGTGTCAGAATTTTGTATAAGAATGTCCGGTGGGATTTTAATCTCAGATTCTCCGTCAGTTGAATCTCTTGCAATACCATCTCCTATCTGTAGCATTTATTCACTAAATTCTTGTATGTCAACATTATCAATAGCATTAGATCCCATTGATAGTTGCATGTTCTTTGTCAGCTTCAAAACCTTGCAAGAAGGCCATAGATATAAAGAGTTGATAGTTGCTTGAACAATGTCTTCTCTAGTTCCTCTTTGTATAATAGGAAAAATTTGCCTGAAGTCACCACCCAATATAAACACTTTTCCAAATTAATGGTGAATATAAGTTGTTTTCATATCAATCATTGGGAAGTTAACAGCTTTTATTTCAATTTTATCCAAATATTAATAATTTTATTTCTGCGACCGAACAAGTTAAAATTGGTCATAAGTATGCTTATCCATATAGATTCTTACATTATTTCAAATTATTATATATTGTTTTATTGCCTTAATAAGTTGGTTAATTATTAAAGTTTAGCAGTGTAATCTACAATCACCTTTATTTGTACATAAAATATTTAATATTATTTGTTAAATATATATAAACTAAATATACATATCTCATTGAATTTATTAATTAAGTAAATAATAAATGCATGTGATGGTAATTGATTTATTTGAATTGTATTGCTTCATCTTACTATTATTATCTTTAAAAATAATATTACATTCAAATAATTGGTTGAGTCCATATTAGTTTCATTTAATAACCTTTTTTTTGTAAATATAGAATTATATACATTGGTGCACCTATAATTGCGGAATTTTTATTTCATTTTCAATTATTTCTTATTAGTTATGTAAATCCAGTTTATTTTTATTGCTGTTAGGATGATCAATTAGTATAATTTGACTATATAACCATAATAGTACTTTTATAAGTAAATAATACATTTAATAATATCGGTTGAATATATAAAATAAATATAAGAAAAATAATACAACTTTTTATTATGATAATATATTAAATATTCAAACTGATAATTGAATTATTTGAAGTGATGTGTTTTGTCTTATTATTCTTATTTTTAAAAATAATATTATATCGAAATATTTAGTTGAGTTCTTATTGGATTCATTTTACAGATTTTCGTTCTATTTATATTTAGTAGTATAATACTTGTGTGAATATAGATAAGACAATTCTATTGTGATACAAATTTCAACCATCAACACAATTGAAAAAAAAAAAAAACCCTTTATGATAGAAGGAAACAACATTTATGATAAGTAGACCTATCTTTCTTCAACTCTTAGAAAAGCTACTAAATAACCTTTTAGGAAGGTAAGCCCTTTTTTCAATTTATTCAAATAATAATAATAATAATAATAATAATAATAATAATACTTCTCGCATCCCAAAGCTGAAAATAAGTTTTAAATCTTCGTCTTCAAATGAGCTCTTACATTATAATGAATTATGATATATTAATTATTGCCTTATAGGTTGAGCAAATGAAAGTTAATTCATGCATTAAAGCTATGTCAAAAGCTGCTAGAGCTAATAGAATTAATAAAATGAGACAAAAGAGGGGATTGGGATTGTTGAGTAATTATGGTAAGTGATGATATCTATACGGATATTTATATTTCTATACGTAGTGTTGTGTGGTTTACGGGGAGTCGATAATTTGTATATGCATTTAATATGTAGATTGTATATGACATAACATTTAATTGTTTATGCAATGATTAACGATCATTAAGGTGATTGATCATAATGCGGGTTCATATTTACCAAGATGGTGCGCAGTGGACTACTAATGTGCATTATTACCTATTGGTTTGTGTGTTACAATTAATTATTAGTGTATTTATTATTCTATTGGTATTCAATGTGATTCTTGGACATATTGTTGTGTTATTTAGATAAGGATAAGGCAGAGTACCCATGTAATAATACCTACCCAGAAGTGAGTGTAGATTGCTTGGTTAGTGAGTTATTCAACGAGAGCGAACATGTTGATACTTTGCTATTTGTTAGATAATTTAATCAAATTTTATTATTTTAATATTATCTTTTAGCAGTTGTTTTTTTACTACATTACAGAATATGTTGATGTTGGAGATTGTACATGGGAATGCTCATTTTGCAATGCGTTGTTATGGTATGGTGAGCGTGCATATAAGTGTGATGACTCCAATAATCCTGACTTCTCCATTTGTTGTTGTAGAGGTAGAGTGCACCTCCCTATGCTAAGTAGGCCTTCGGAACTTTTACATAATTTGGTTAATGGGCATGAGCCAAGGTCGAAGCATTTTCTTGATAATATCTGCACATACAATAGTATGTTTTCTTTCACATCGATAGGTGGTAAGATTGATAGATCACTTCATGACGGTATTGGCCTCCCACAATTTGTTATTAGTGGACAAAACTTACACTGGATAAGCATTCTCCTTCTAATTGATGGTAAGAAACCTAAATGTGCACAACTGTATATTTATGACATGTAGAATGAAATAAGCAATAGAAAATTTCATTTCAGGTATGAAATGTAATAGCAATTTTATCAGTTACAGTTGTTTTGGGTTACAATTATAGTTTATAAAGAAAAAATCCTTTTTATTGTTTGAAATGTGTAGATCGGTGAATTCGCAGCATGAAATGGATGAATCTCTGGTTTCTGAAATAATACATATGATTGACGAGCATAATGCTTTGGCCTAATCTTGTAGAAGCATTCGCGATCACTTGCAATTAAGTCCTGTTGAGCAATTTGGATTGCGTTTGTTCAAACATCGATCTTTTGATACATGAACGTATAACACTCCATCAATGGATGAAGTTGCTACATTGATTGTTGGTGATTTTGATAGCAGTGAATACGAGAGCAACATCATAGTAGAGTGTCGTTCGAGTCAATTGAAACGATTGCACGAGACTCATATGGCTTATATACCCCTCGAATATTCTCTAATTTTTCCTTATGGAGAAGATGGGTTCCAAGAAGACATCCTGTTCATAGTAGGTAACAGAAGTTGCACTAAGCGAGTGCGGGTGTCCCTTTGTGAGTGTATTGCCTTCAGAATCCAAGAACATGTGTTTGAGGAAGGGATACTCTTGAAAAGTATACGGCTGTTTCAGCAATTCATTGTTGATTGTTATTCAATGGTGGAGATGCAACGTCTATCGTACATTAGAAATAATAAAAAAAATATTAGGTCTGAGTTTTTAAAAGGGATAGAAGAGGCCATGGAGAGAGGAGACACTGACGCGAGATCTATTGGGACTCGCATTGTTTTGCCTTCATCTTTTACTAGTGGTAGGAGATATATGTTTAATAATTATTAGGATGCTATGGCTATATGCAAGCAGTTTGGATATCCCGATTTATTCTTAACAATGACTTGCAATCCTAACTGGCCTGAGATTAAGAGATTTGTTTATGAGAGGGGATTTTCAGTGGATGATAGGCTTGATATTACATGCCGAGTTTTCCATATGAAGTTAGTTCAGATAATGGATGACTTGAAGAAATGACAATTTTTTGGGAAAGTTGTTGCTGGTGAGATATAAATTAAATAAATATTATACAAATTATTTTTTTGGTAATTTTATATATAAATCTTTAATACCTTTTTTTGTATTCATATTGGATAGGGATGTACATGGTTGAGTTCCAAAAGCGAGGGGCTACCGCATGCTCATATACCATTATGGCTTGAGCATAGTCTTATAAATCAACCTATGGGGTTAATCGATGGTTTGATATGTGCTGAATTACTTGATCCATTATGGTATCCATTGTTACATGGTGTTATTTCAAAGTTTATGATTCATGGTTCATGTGGTATGGCTAGGTTAAGCTCTCCATGTATGAAAGATAGGAAGTGCACGAAATTTTTCCCTAAGAAATTTGTGAATAAGACTCATTTTGATGAGGATGGGTATCCAGCGTACAGAAGACGTGATACCGGTGTTACTATTACGGTCAAAGATATAATGATTGATAACCGATTTGTTGTGCCTTACAATCCTAAGTTGTTGATGAAGTACCGCACCTACATGAACTTAGAGTTCCGTAACAAATCGAATTCGATAAAGTATTTATTCAAATATATAAACAAAGGACTGGATCATGTTACTGTGACTGTGACCCAGCGTGATGGCGACTTGGTTGATGTAGAAGATGAATGTGTCTTTGAGATTAAGCAGTATTATGACTGTAGATATTTGTCTCCGTGTGAATCTGCCTGGAGGATCTTTCCTTTCGATATTCATCAAAGATGGCCCCCAGTGCAACGGCTAATGTTTCACTTACCAAGGGAACAAAATGTGATGTTTCAAGAGACTGATTCAGTAGAGGATATATTGCTGAAAAATCAAGAGAGAAACACAATATTCACTACATTGATGGAGGCTAACAAAAAGTATTTGGAAGGTAAAAATCTCACGTATGGTGAGTTTCTTGTGCATTTTGTGTATAATACTAATAGACGTGAATGGTATCCTAGAAAAAGGGGCTTTTGCATCAGTAGACTTAACTTCGTACCTCCTACAAATAAGGATTTGTTCTACCTTCGATTATTGCTGAATATATAAAAAGGATGCACCAGTTTTAAGGACTTGAGGACTGTTGGGGGTTTCACACACCAGACATTTCGTGAAGCATGTTATGCTCTAGGGCTATTGACTAATGATAGGGAGTGTACCGATGCAATTAAAGCAGCATCTAATCTATCATTAGGCCCCTCTATACGCCGTCTATTTGTGACACTGTTGCTTTCACAGTCAATGAACAAACCTCTACATGTATGGGAACAGACACAGGATTTATTAGTGGATAGGTATTGCATGAGAAGAGACGCAAGATAGAACGTCCAGGTATGAGCTTAGACCGTCCAGTTGTGAGCTAAACTATAATAGCTTATACTGTATTTTTATTTTATTTCGCTATATCCTTTTTACATGATAATAAAAGTTTTCTTAAATTTACTAATTGAGGATGGAGATTTGCAAAATCGTTGTCTGCTCAAGATTGAGTAAATGTTGATGGTGAATGGGAGGACATTAAGTGACTTTAATGGAATGCCTGTTCCAATACCAGAATCTGTGTCTCGATTGGATAATGTGTTGTTGTTGAATGAACTTAATTATTCAATTCATGAAATGTTGGATGAACACAATAAGTATTTCCCACATTTAACTGATGAAAAACTTAAGGTTTATTATTGTGTTCTTGATGCCGTCAACTCATCGAAATGTGGATTTTATTTTGTACATGGGTATGGAGGTACTGGTATGATATTTGTTTGGATGACATTGTTTGCTAAACTCCATGCTGAAAGGAAAGTTGTGCTCAATGTGGCTTCTAGCAGGATTGCTTCGCTTTTGTTGCCGAGTAGTAGGATGGGTCTTTGACCTTCATAATCCCACAGCAATGAGGATTCAATTTGTAACCTTTAACCTAATTTTCCAAAGGCTAACTTAATAAAACATTATAGCCTTATCATATGGGATGAGGCCCCAATGGCTAATAAATGGGCTTTTGAGGCTTTGGATAGGACTCTTAAGGACCTGATGAGATTCATGTACAACAATAATTGTAGTGAACCTTTTGGTGGTAAAATTGTTGTTCTTGGTGGTGATTTTCGACAGATATTGCATGTGATCCCTAAGGCAAGTCGTGCCGAGATTGTGATGTCCAGTGTGAATTCTTTTTTGTGGAGTCATTATGAAGTATTTTGTCTGACAAAGAACATGCATTTATAGTTTGACTCTAACAATGTCAATATTGATGGTATGAAGTTATTTGCTAAGTAGATATTAGATATTGGTAAGGGCAAAGCAGGTCATGAAGTTGATAATGGTTTTGAGGTTGACATTCCCTAGGATTTATTAATTTTAAATTAGGATGATCCAGTAAATGCGATTGTATCATGCACCTAGCCAGAGTTGCTAGATAATATTGGGAATTATAAGTTCTTTGAAGACCAAGCTATTCTCGCTCCAACCATTGAGGCAGTTGAAAGGGTTAATGACAAAGTTATTGAAATGATACCATCCAATGATAAGGAGTACCTAAGCTCTGACTGTATATGCAGATCGGATAATGATATTGGAATAGAACGAGATTGGATTACTGTTGAGTTCTTAAATGAATTAAAATGTTCAGGACTCCCGAATCACCAGCTTAGACTGAAACAAGGTGTGCCGTTTATGTTATTGAGAAATATTGATCAGTCAATTAGGTGTAAATCTAATTAGTTGTCAAATTACTGCTAGGGTGAATATCAGGGAAAAGGTTTATATACCAAGAATGAATTTAGTACCTTCTGACTTAGGTCTTCCATTTAAGTTTCAGAGATGTCAATTTCCACTTTGTCTATGTTTTGCAATGACCATCAATAAGAGTCAAGGCAAAACTCTATCCTATGTGGGATTGTTCCTACCACGTCCAGTTTTCTTGCACGAGCAGTTGTATGTTGCTATTTCAAGGGTTAGATATAGGAAAGGCTTAAAAATCCTGATTTGCGATGAGGATGATCGACCTACAAGAACCACTAGGAATGTTGTTTACCCTGAGATATTTAACAATGTGTAAGATTTGCAATGTTTATGTAATGGTTGGTATAATTTGAAACAATATGATTATTGTTTTGCTCAGAGTAGTCCGTACTTGTGTGAATTATTGTAAAAGGAATATGACTTATTGTTAAATTAAAACTAAATTACTTGAAAAAAATAGTGTTTAATATATATACACACGGTTAGTTGGTGGTATTTAAAAAATAATTATTACATTCCTGTCATTTGTGATGTGGGTCGGCGGAGTATTTGTTTGTAAGTTTCTTTAATCAATTATAAAGTGTGAATTATATATTATGAATTAAGTATGCTGACATACATTTTTTTTATTTGATCCTGTCTTTTATTTGATCCTGTCCCACCCCAACCTATAAAGCATCGTGTAAATTCATTTACTTTCAAAGTGATAGAAATTGGTGTATTTCATATACACATATCTCCTTTATTAACAGTATGTATCCATATTATTTCTAATTAATCAGGTAAGACATATATAGATGAGTATAAATTTCGTTTCGTTTTAATTGGTAGAGGTAGGTGATTCTGAATACATATATTTACTTCAATAATAATATATATGCATATTATTTCAAACTAGATAGTCAATGTAACATCTTAAATTTTAACCCTTTTATGCTCGAGTCTTGTTGAGATTAACCTTTAGTTATTACGTACCAGTCTCATAAATTTTTCTGATAAGATAAGATATAAGAAAAATAATGCTAATATTTTTTTTAATAAAAATCAAAATAGAAGTCTTACGCATAGATAAATCATATACAATATTTTTTTCACGGAAGCTAACTAATACAGTCATAAACATATACAAATCATCCGATGTCTGAATAATTTACACATCACAAATAAGTAGATAAATACAAACAACATGTTGTAAATAGTAAATAAATAGCAACAACAATAAATATTATCTCGCTAACATTAGCCCGATAATCAATGAAGTAATTAAACTTCCAATGAAGTTATATATATAACTCATCTAAATAGGTCACTTGATCTAGAATATAACCTAGCTATTCTAATAATTTGAAATACAATCATATATACTTTCCTTGAACATGCTCCTCCAAGTGGTATGTAGCTACTTGCTCCTCATCTAGAGATGACACAAAAATAAAATGGGGTAAGAACTCAAAAGTTTCCACTAAAATGCACATAATAAGGTGTCATCGAAATCATCTCCAACCACCTTGGGTTTATTTAAGGAAAAGGTGAACAGATATGTCGCTTCTTTTAGTTTTCAAAAGACATTTGTTAGTCGAGGTAGGTCCAATTTTATATGTCTCTCCGTATATAAAAGAAAATGATTAGTGCAATAGAGAAGTAAAGCTGAGCATGAATTGATGCATATTTCATTCATAAGGTAAGATCTATCCTCTTTCCTCTTGTACATGCCCATGCCATGATTTATGTATGCATGCGTCATGAGCTATTTAATTGGTAACATAACGTGTCTTGACTTTGATCTTTGGCATCAACCTCTGATCTTAATTCTCGATTACTTAGTGTCATGTGTGATCTTTGGCATCAACCTCCGATCTTAATTTAAAAATCTGTGGTGGGCCTCCCTGCTGAAATCTTTGGCATCAACCTTAGAGTTTCAGTAAATGGTATTGAGCTCAAACCGACGGTCATCGCCATCCTGGGGTGACGGGTAAAACTTTCTTCTTCCAAATCGTAGAAGGGTACACTTAACCTTTTAACTTGTCTTATTTAATGCAACACGTGTAATATGAAAATCTTATGCATAATATAGGACATGTATTATGCAAAACATAAGCAAAACAAATGTATAATCAGCATCATTCAGTAGCATTAGCACCACCACATTTCAAATGACATCATCAAGCATCAATAGGTATGGCAACACAAGAGCATACATCTAATATCCAAAGGCATTTTAATATAGCATCTCGTGAATCATGCACAAGGGGTACATCTCACAACAGATAGCATATTCAATATGTGCCCTAATAGTTAGCAAGTCTCATTATCAAAAGCAAGTCTTCATAAATTAGAGTTTTCGATAATGTGTGGAATGTCTTAAAGACCACATTATTGGGTCTTAAGACCCTTTATATTTATTTATTTTTATTTGTAACATTACTAAAGTTATTAATGGTTTGTTGTTATAACTTAACCCTCATTTTATTCCTTATAGCTAGGCAAATTATTTAAACACTATTTTCCCTATCGTAGAATTTCTAACTTTCAAATTCTGACAGATTTGGTAACTAACATAGAAATTCTACTGTGACTGCCACCCTAGGATTCATGGTCTAATATTTTATGGGCATGATCCTAATTTATCAAGCTTTCTAAAGAATCCATTTTGAGCCTAAACCGATAACTAGATAATTTTACAAAAATTCTAAATTAAGACTCTTTGGCTGCATGCCCAACAAAGGCTGCATCAATTTTTGAAACTAACTAGGGAAAGACTAAGAAGTATTTGTCTATGGAAATTTTTAAGATTATAGCCCTAGCTTTCATTTAAAACTAGTTTCATTTTATTCTGAATTGTATAACTCTAGTTTCAAATTTTTCTTTATGACTGTCTGTAATCCCAACAGAAATACTGATGTGACTTTAACAATTTTTCCCAAATTTTATAGAAGGCCTGTAGTAGTGGAACTAAAATGAGCTTGCAGGTCTGTGTCTCAACTTTCTCAAGAATTTTGAACAAGCTCAAATGGAGGTATAGAGACTAAGAAATGGAATTTTATTGAAAACTGATCAGATTCCAATACTTTATATCGAAGTTATACATAAACACATAGTGCATGTATATAAATGACCTGTTAGGATAAAAAGAAAGATTAATGTAGTTTCAGAATGAAGTGCTTCTCCACCTGTAACTAAAAACTTCATAAAAAGAACAATGTGACAAAACAATGGCTTATAAAGATCTTTCACAAAATACGTGCTTCACAATTTGAGGAATTATTCAAAACAAATTAGGGGATACATAGATTAATAGAAACAAAATTTACCTCACAATATGCGACATGTTGAAAAGCATGGAAAACTATAACAAGATTAATATTTTGATCTACGAAACTATTTCAGAAATTATTAAAACTTCCAAGAAAGATTTAAATGCAGGAAAAAAATACAATCAGTATAGTCACTCAAGAAAACCCTCGCATAAGAAGACAGAATACTTGACAGTAGGGTAAAAAAAAAATTAAGTAACAAAATTAATTATTGATAAAACTGTTAGAAATCTGAAGATCGTAAATTAAATATAGGTGAAAATAATAGCTTTCTTTCCATATAAACAAATGAAAGGGAAATGTGCTTTAGAATTGGGAGACACAATATTGAATAACTAGAGGACTTCGATCAGATCATTTGAAAGGCTGAACATTGCACAATAAATATTCAGTAGTCACACCCAAACAATGTAAGCGATCATCAATATATGTTCAACCATTCATCCCAATAAAATTTATTTATTTATTTTTGGTAAAGCTTCATCAAATCTCAGGATTTCAAACAATAATAAAATAGAAAGAATAAGAACCTCTACCTCAGATGATGAACTATGTGAGTACGGGTATTCAGAGTCTCCAAAGAGTTGAAATTAAGCAAAGATCCTCCTCCTCTGTGCTCCCTCCTTACCCAAAACCAACATTATCACAAAAGATATGGAAAAATTGGAGCTCCAAAACGCCTAGGGTTTAGTATTTAAAGAGAACTTTGAACCAAGATGACGGCTCAAGTTCAAGGTGAAGATTGATAGTGATGAAGAATGGAGAAAAAGTGAAGAATGATGATATAGAAAATAAGAGCTTAGAGAGGATGAGAATGGTGGGAGGCTAAATTGCAATTGTAAATAGAAGATAGTATGCTAACTTATCTATATATAGCAAATATGAGAATGGTGAGAAAAAGTTAGTGTGTATCTCTCTTCTCTCTCTTTTTTTTTTTTATATAAATAGAAACTATTTGGATTAAAAAAATAACTATCTAAGTTAAGTATAAATCTAATAATATTTATTTTATCTTTATTATTATTATTATTATTATTATTATTATTATTATTATTATTATATGTTACGTATATATATATTTTTCAATGAATAATACATGCTTCATATATATATATATATATATATATATATATATATATATTATTTATTTATTGTAAATTATTATAATAAATACGTATGAAACATATATAATTATTATAATATAACAATTACATATAATATATAAATAGTAATATGAAAATATAATTGCATATATAATATATTATAACTATTATGTATATATACTGTTATCTCAGATACGTATTTATTTAAGATGTACCAATTAAAGTTTTTGATACCTTGCTTGTTTGTTTGTTCCTAAAAAGTAGGGATTTAGAGAGATTTTATCTTTTAGTTAGTTTGATTATAATTTGTTAGGATTTGGTGAGAGATTATTATTTAAATTTAAAACTAAAATTTGCACATTCTTTCCAAGTTTCAATATTGATTGATTGTAGGGGAAGATTGATTTTCTATAGTCTTATTGTTAATTATAATTCTTAAAATTAACAAATTTATTAAATATTTAAAACTACTTTTTGGTCCTTTGAGTTTTGATTGATTAAACTTTTAATCCTTTATTAATTAGTATTTGATTAATTTATTAATTATTTATTCTAATAACTCATAAAAATAAGCTAGTTAATATAAAAGAAAAATTGAGGATATTACAGTCAGCACATATACAAGTGAATGATTTCAATATAAGAACCGTGCATAGCATGGGTTTAATACTAGTTTATGATCAAACCCTTATAATAATAAAATTTTGTAATTAAGTCTCTGAACTTGACATCCTTATCTATTGCAAGGTCTGTATAGGTTGGCTTGAACCCTTAAAGATTAAAATCCAAAAAATATTGTGAAATTATTTTTGAAACTCATAAAAACATAAAGCAACAAAACAACGTATATCAACATAAATATAAATGATGAAGGATAAAGAGAAAGAACACAAAGGATTTATCTTACTTTGGTCGAACCACAACCTATATGTAGTCCTTGACAAAATTGTTGAGATTTTCATTGAATACGTAGTATTGTTCAAGCCTCTCCAAGCTTACGACCAAGTATTCTTTGACTAACTTCTTTAAGTTAACAACACTGAGTATTCTTTTAAATAGTTTCTTCAATACCTCACAAACCACAACTGAGTTGAGTTACAAGAAATGTATTGCAGGGTTGTAAATGGAAGCACTCAACAAAAGCAACACTCAAAAGTGTATGGATTTCTCTATAAAGCACTTAGTTGAACAACTTCTCTGAATCTAAATAAGAGAATATGGACAAATACAATATAGTGAAGATTTTTCTAGTTCAAAGTTCTGAGTGAGAAACTTCTTTTCTCATTCAAAATGAACGAAGAATGATTTTTGCAACGTTTTAGCAATAACAATCTCTTCTCCTTCTTCTTCTTATTCTTATTATCCAACCGTAAATATAGTCATCTCCAAGAGATTACCAGTGTGAAATAGAGGTCAAACCTTAGAAAGAAAATAATCATGTTAGTCCTACACCTGATAGGATGAAAGAGAGACTTTTTCTTTTCTTTGGTACACAAGGACAATAGACATAGCGCTTCATGGATAGTTAAACATTGTTGCACAATTCAGAAACACATTTAGAAATGAAAATTTTCTTTTGAAATTACTCATATCCCTTAACAATGCTATTTCTATGTGTATCACAACACTGGATAAACGGTTAATCCTTACATAATCATTTTAGAAATATCTAGTTTCATTGAGATATATTAAAATTTTATATCTGAATTGATCATATTAGATCAAAGGACGATAACACACACACATACGTATAAGAGCAAATGACTTATCAGATAATGATAAGATATTTCATGATATCGGAGCAAAAACTAGGTATCAAAGCATATATGAGAGTATATGCGGTAACAAATCAGAAAGCATATAACTGTATCTTTTCAAAGCAAATAGACACCTACACACACACACACACATATCAAAGCAATATATCTATTTATTAGAACAATGAAGAAAAAGAGATAGAGAAGAGATAGACATGAAACATTTATCAAAAACATGATAGTAATATGTCGGCCATAAATATTATTGTGTACAATGTTTCTATAAAAAAAAAACAGTTAAACAACTAAGAATATAAATGTAAGACTAATATAAACTAAAAAAGAAAATATGATATGATGATGATGATGGTGGTGGTGTAAGTTGAAGGAAGCACGAAAAGAGGGGTCGAATCATGCTTCTAAATTTCTTCTTTTAATTTTTGATAACTCAAGCAAGGTTTATCAAGTGATTTTCACTTGAAGATAGTGGAAACAAATGTTAATGAGCTTCAAAAAATGACTTATGAAGTATTTAAACCAAAAAGACTTCAGAAACTATTTTAAAAGAATTTTCGAAAACCTTTTAAAAAAGATGAATAGATAAGGAGAAAGAAAGATGTTACTCAAGGATTTTATACTGGTTCAGTCAAACACTGTCTACATTCAGTTTTCAACAAACTTGTTGAGCTCCACTAAACTCACACTAGGATATTCTTTGAATAGCCTTGTCATGACCTGCCTAGAGAACGTGACCGACACATGAGAAATTGGGTTCCCATGAAAGCCTCTAGTAACATAACAGGCTAATATGCATAAATAATAAGAATATATTCCAAATATCTCAAATTTTGCTAAATTCCATAATTCTAAAAATGTTTTCAAAACATAAATCCTAAATATAAAACTGTATAATAACCATAATTTAGGCCAAAGCCAAACATAATTAATAAAGTAACTATAAGTCATATAAATAATCATAAAAACTATGCATGTCCGAGCCTGCCTACACAATTGTTGGAGCACTGCTAAATTAACATGAATCTATAGTAAGCCTCACTCCAAAGCAAAACTCACCAAAAGAAGTTACAACACTACTGAAGAGGATCCTATAGTGCAACTAAACCTGTAACTATATCTATAGGGGAGGAAAAACATCAGAGGGGTGAGTTCATCAAAACTCAATGAGCAGATAACTACCAACAGCTCACATGGGATGACAAGGAATTGCATAATAATGATACAAACAACATGGAAATGCAAGTAATTACATAATAATGATATTTACATACATGCAATTCGATCTTTGACTTAACTAATTAAAATCTAGCTTAAAGAAAATTAGCTTAAAACTAAATTCATATTCTATAAGCATTCGCTTGTATATCATGAAGACCGCATCCTTTGGTATATCAAAATCATAAAGGCTTGCCTCCATAGCCGCTTGACATACTGCCTCCATGGCCGCTTGGTATACCACCTCCTTGGCAGCTAGGCATACCAAGATTAACATCTCATAAGACTACCTCCATGACCGTTTAGTACACCGCCTCCTTGGCAATTAGGCATACCAATGTTAACGACTTTTCCGACACAAATTGCACGTTTACTAGATTGATCTGAACATACATAAGTTAATTGAATCAGCAATAAATTCAAATCCTAAAACTTATTCCTTGTATTCTACTCGCCACTTATGACATATGTATATTAAGTGATTGAATAATAAAAATGACCCACTTTAGAAGAATGGTTTTTGAAATTTAAAATGAACCTTTGATATATATTGCATGCTCACATTTTTCTAATAAACCGAGGTGGCTGGGACGATGACGATGACATGGATTTTATTATGTATTTGGGGATACCCTACTGAGAATCTTAGAATTCTCACCCTTATGTGTTTGTATTCCCGTGTCGTCTCCAAGTTGATCTAGAGAACAAGGAGGCTGCTACACGAAAGAAATCGGATTTGCAGTAGTTTAGTGGCTGATGCTTGTATCAATTGTACTTAATTGTTTGTATATGTATGTAAATATAACAGAGAACATATGTATACTAAAGCTTATACAAGAGTTTTCTCTTGTATTTAACTTTGTATTTAATAAATATTTTGTTTCTTTATTGTAGATTCTAATGGACTTACGAATTAGTTATTACACGAATTTCTCGACTTTGCTATAGATTTGTAAGAAATGTCCGCTAATTTATAAGTAATAACTTCTAAGTCAAATACTTGGGAGGGTGTTACAGGTTGTGCTTTGAATTGGATTGGTTTGATTTGATACAATCCAATTTTAATGGGTTTGGATTGAATTTGTTTGATCGGTTTTTCAAAATAAAATTTTAACTTTGAAGTATTCTAAATATAAGTAAATTAAATCAATAAATAAACAAATAAAAGTGAAAAGTAAAAATTATTTATGACATATTATTCAAAAGAGAATAATACAAGAAAATTAACAAAAATGTGTAATAAATTAAATACATTATGGTGAAAATATAAGTTTAACCACGAAATATTATATTATATAATGTTATAGGGTTTGGATTGGATTGGATTGATTTCAAAATTTAGATTCAAAATCTAGTCTAATTCAAGCGGTTCGTGGAAAACAAGATCCAAGCCAATCCAAACTTTTGCAGTTTTGATCTATTTGCTTGAATTGGATTGGTTTAGCGGTTTTGGATGGATTGGATTGGATTTGAACACCTCCACTATTCCTTCAAGGGAGCGTGTGGTTCGCGGAATGTTACAACATTCCTGGGAATCTGAGGTCTGGAATCAAGTATTCCTGTGTTTGGTTCGTGGATAGAAAAAATATTCCCAGGAATATTTCATTCCCGGGAATGGAAATGATCCTCTTTTTATTCCCACCCTGTACCATGGGAATGTTGGATTCCCATGGGAAGGGAATCAGCCTAAAAATGCAAAAAGACAAAAATACCCTCTCTAAACTTGGGCAAACCTAATCTGCCATTTCATTCACGCCCATTTTGACTTCTCATCAACCCTAGCAGCACCTCCATCTTCGCGCAGCCATCGCCCCTTTCTCTGCCGGCGACAGCTCCGGTGGTGGTGCCGTGCACTGCCACTCGCAGCTTCGCGTTATCAGGTTCCCTTCTTTACCTTTTCTCTGCCTCAATCTTTGGCTTGTTCCATTCCTGTCTTTTTTCATTTTCGACTCACGGATCCTTGCATGTCTCCGCCATCTCCTTCATTGACAGCGCCATTTCCAGAGGCGTCGGCACCTTCCCCGCCGTGGAGGTGATCAAGTTGACTCTGACAGAAGCTTCGAGAAACTCTTCACGGCTGAGGTGGACAAGCTTCTGTTCCGATCACCGCCGGATCTGGAAGAAGCTTTGAGAAACTCTTCAAGAACCAAAACATTTTTTATTTCTTTTTTGTTTTTAAGAAAAAAAAAAAGCCTTCTGAAATAGTCAGGGGTAGATAATATCTCTATTTTTTTATTTTTTTTTGCTTCAGCCTTTTTGCTTAAGTATGAACATGAATTTCTATTGGCATTTGTAGGTTGTGCTCAGGTTGAAGGTATTGTAGGGTTGATTTGGCAAGCAAGAGTATTGTCAAGGATTTGAAGAAGGTAAAATTTATCATTGTGTTCTTCCTTTTCTGCAATGTGTTATAGCTTTCGTGCATATAAATCTG
Source organism: Dalbergia cultrata (assembly GCA_031216105.1). Lineage (NCBI taxonomy): Eukaryota > Viridiplantae > Streptophyta > Magnoliopsida > Fabales > Fabaceae > Dalbergia > Dalbergia cultrata. The sequence continues at coordinate 49,063,184 of CM062344.1, forward strand.
GGATGCTGAGTATTGTATATGATAGCTAATTTTGTCACTTGTGTGTCTTGTGGTGGTTTTCTTTATTAGCTGCTACTGTCTAGATTCTTTAATAGTGTGTGCTTTATTCCCTTCTCCTTAATTGTATTAGATCATCAACCACCTTCATTTAAATGGCTAAATTTAGTGTCAAAAGGCCAATGCAAAATCAGAGTTGCAAGCCAGAGTACAGTTCAATGGGTTGATTACGATCTTGAGTGACGCTCTTCGCTTTTTTGCGTTGAGGAACTTGCATCATCCTTATATCCATAACTTCATTTATTACTATCATCTTCTTCTTTAATGGTTTTCATTCCATGTTATTTGCTCTTGTAGATATATTGGATCATAATATTGAATTTGTTGATTGGAATGAGCATGATTAATAGTTTTTTTTTTTTTTTTTTTTGCTGCTCTGTTCCCTGTTTTGCTGGAAGAAAAACTCTAGGGATTTCAATTCCTAGAAATGAGTTTGGCAGGCTAAGTTCTATTGCCATTGGCTTAAGCATGCCATCACACCTTAAGAACAGTAGTGTACTGGATGCATAGGCACAGACCCCATTCGTGTTTATTTTGCTCAAAAATTGGTAGAGATAATCACAGTAGTCAAGCATAAACTGTATTAAGTACCATAACTAACAACATGCATTACGAAAGTTCTAAGTTAGTTGTTATGCCGAAACTTTGAGGAAGGTCATCATAGCAAAAAATGCTATGCTCATCACCACTATTTTTTATTACTTGGTCATCGACATAAACAAATAGTACATTGTGTAAAAGATAATATGACTCCGTTTTTCCAAGCATATGCCTCTGTCATCTTTTTCACACTAATAGTATGTGAAAATTAAATTATTTCAAAACTAAGAAAATGCTGAAAACTATTAGAAAGTTGTTTTCATAATTTCCTTTACAAAAATTTGAAAATATAAAATGTAACATATTTGTAATTATATTATAAGTGAAAACATAATAATGAAAATAATGTCAAAGGTTCAAGACTGTTGTTACTTACCTGAGGAAGAGACCATCCTTCAAGCTTCTGTTCTATGATTGATTTCCTTATTGCATTGTCGGATGGGAATGTCTGAAAGGTGAGTTGAAACCAACAATGATTCAGCCAGAAATGCGAGTTTGCAATACATAAAATTTTTTATCATCTTCTTCTTTAGTGGTTTTCATTTCATGTTATTTGCTCTTGTAGATATATTGGATCATAATTTTGAATTTGTTGATTGGAATGAGCATGATTAATTCTGTTTTGTAATCTTAATTTAAATTGCCTTCATTTTTTGTCCCTAGCTTCTATTTTGTCCTCTCCTGTTGTTTTTGTCTTGTGATGTTACTTTTGTATAATCAATTCTGAATTCTCTCTGCAACTTGCTACATCCTCATTGTAGCTGATTTTGTAAAAGAGACATTGTAAAATTAATCAAATTTGTGAGGAATTTCTGTTTGTATGCTACAACTTTTTCTGCTTTTCTTATTATTAATTGCAGTTCCTGGTCTGTCTCTCATTTTCTGCAGTATAAGGTTTGGTTCAGAACGAAAAGGCATTGTTTATTGGGAAAAAAAATAAAAACAGAATTGATTATACAAAAGTTTCATGTTTAATTGACAATGAATATAAGAGCTAATAATTGTTTTGATAATGTTAGGCGATCTTTCTAAAACCTGATTGTGAGACTTTCTTTATTGTTTTCACAGCATGGATCGTAAAAAGAAGATGAAAGTTGTTGTGTTCTTGATCCTGCATTTGGAGATGATAAATATGCTTTTACTTTTTATGTTAATGGCTTGTCTTGCATTGCTAATAGACGACTTGCCAAATAAGAGAAGAAAGTTGGGTGATAGCCATAGTAGACAAGTATTGAGGGATGTAAATGTTGAAAGGATTATTTACATTAGTGACTTAGCATGCATTGAGAATACAAGAATGGATAGACATGCATTTCATTTGTTATGTGGCATGCTTAGAGGAATCGGGAGGTTAGAACCAAGCAGGAATATGGGTGTAGAGGAAATGGTTGCGATGTTTTTACATATACTAGCACATGATGTTAAAATTAGAGTAATAAAAAGACAGTTTGTGAGATCCGAAGAAACAATCAGTAGACGGTTCAATGATGTTTTGCTGGCTGTTTTGAGATGCCATAAGCATTTGCTTAAGAAACCTCAAGCAATTAGTGAGGATAGCACAGATGAACGGTGGAAATGGTTCAAGGTAATTTGTTGAAAATTTTCCTGGTGTTATTCAGTTGATGAGCGTAATTTTCTTTAGGCTTGTATTAATTAACCCTTTCTTTGAATTTCTAGAATTGTTTAGGAGCCTTAGATGGTACCCATATCCCAGTAAATGTTCTTGAAGTTGACAAGCCTAGATACCGAAACAGAAAGGGTGACATAACCACCAATGTGCTTGGAATGGTTGCTCCTGACATGCAATTTATATATGTGATGGCGGGCTGGGAGGGTTCGGCTGCTGACTCTAGGGTATTGCGAGATGCACTATCTCGTAATAATGGGTTTAGTGTTCCGCAAGGTATTTTATTAAGGATTTAATGTGTTATCATCCCTACATTTGACATTTCACTCATTTATACTAAGTTTCTATGTCACATTTAGGTAACTACTACTTGTGCGATGCTGGATACATGAATTGTGAGGGGTTTCTTGCACCTTATAGAGGGCAGAGATATCATTTGAGTGTTTTCAATCCGTAAAACCAACCCACTACACCCCAAGAATTTTTTAATATGAAACATTCACAAGCTAGGAATGTTGTAGAAAGAACATTTGGAATATTGAAAGGAAGATGGGGAATTTTAAGAGGGAGGTCCTTTTATCCTGTTAAGACACAGGGAAGAATTATAACTGCTTGTTGTCTTCTACATAACCACATACGAAGGGTGATGACTATGGATCCTGCTGATAATACAGAAGATCAACATATGGCAAATGATACGGAAGTAGATGGTCACATGATCCACCATATTGAGACAAGTGAAGCTTGGGGTAGATGGAGGGATAGCCTTGCTCAAGACATGTGGAACCAATGGAGAAGAGGACGTCGTGCTTGATGATTGTGCTCATTTATCATATGCCTTGTTTTTTTTAAGGGTTTTTGTGTGATTTGATATTTGCAATGTTTATTTCCAGAACTTGAACTTATTTAGTATGATCCCATGTTGAATTATCTATGTACTTTTAATATTTTCAATTATCAACAATACTTTACAGTTCATGATATCTTAATAATGCATGCTACATTTATAATTCCACTTAAATAGCAATGGAGGATAGCTCACAACTTAATGCAAAGCAAACTAAGCGTCAATGGACGCCTCAAGAAGATGCCAAGTTAGTTGAATGTTTGGTTGAGCTTGCTGCCACTTCATGGAAGTGTGATAATGGCACGTTCAAATCTGGTTATGCAAAACAATTGGAGAAAATGATTAATGAAAAACTTCCTGGATCTGGTCTTAAAGCCAATCCACACATTGAGTCTAGGGTCAAGATGTTAAAGAAGCATTACTTTGCTATCGTTGAGATGATGGGCGCAAGTGGCTTTGGTTGGAATGACAAAGACAAAATGATTGTGGTGGAGAAGCAAATTTATAAGGAATGGACAAAGGTAAAGTCTCAACTTTCTTTGGTTCAAATTTGTATGTTCTAGCATTTTAATATTATTTTGCTTTGTTGTTTTACTTTTGATTTTAGTCACATCCGAATGCGAGTGGCCTTTACAACAAGTCATTTCCACATTTTGAGGAGTTAGGATCCGTTTTCGGTAAAGACAGGGCCCAGGGAGCCAATGCAGAAGATCCAGCTGAAGCAGTTGCTGCCATGGAATCTGAACTTGAAATGCAGATGAACAGCTTGCAAGGAGATCATAACATAGATCCAAGTTTGGCAGAAGTAGAAGCTGAATTTCAGGATGACTCTGAGGTATATACTAAGCTGTTAAATGCCTTTGATCTATGCTGTAAATATCTAGCTGTCAAATGAACTAGGCAGAGCTGTTTCTATATCAGTTTTAATTACTTCAGATGAATGAATCAGTTTGCATCATGATTTGTATATACATGCTTATAATATGTTGTGACTGAAATTGGTTGTGTATACTGCTTTAAGTAGCACCCTAATAGAAAATATTGTAGATGTTCATGATTGTGGAGTGAAGTATATAGCATTGCCATTTTATTTTATTCTAATAGTTTATTGACACATAAGTGGTGGAAGATTTATAGTACATGGATGTAAGAAAGGCCCTTCTTTCAAACCGGCCTTAGCTAGCAATAGGTGTTAGTAACCCTGAAACAATTCAGTAGTGTTACTGAAAGCATCTCTGTAAATCAACTATGAAAGAAGAAATAGAAAAAATTATTGCAGACTTAGTAATTGCTGACTTCTCTTATTCCCCACTCTTTCTTATGTCTCTCTCATGCTCTCATTTTTTCCCTCAACATTTGGTTTTATTGTGCTTTTAGATGCCTGAAACTCCAGGTGGTATGAGTTCTTCATCTACCCAACACAAGAATAAAAGGAAGAGAGATAACAAAGGTGCAAGCTCTGAAACGGCTGAGGTGATAGCTGACTCAATCAAAGATATCAAATCTGCATTGGAAGTGCATTCTACACATATATCGGACTTGGTTACTTGCTTTAAGGTCGAGAAGGAAGGAGTTGATAAAAGAATGAAGCTAATGGCTATGTTAAGAGATGTTGATGGCTTGTCTATTGATGAAAGAATGAAGGCTACCATTATTATTTCAAGGGATAGCAGCTTGACTGATGTGTTCTTCTCACTCATACCGGAAGATATATTGGCATTCGTGAAGACAGTCCTTAATAATTATTCCTAGATTTTAATTTTCTTATTTTAAGACAATCAAGTGGCTAGATGTATGAATTGTTAGCTCTTATGTTGGATTTGAATTGGTACTTAGATTTGATGTATCGTACTATTTGGATTACTGTTAAGTTTGAACTTATATTGTGACATTTGCATCAGTTGGTTTGTGTTACATATCATATTTTTAGACTTATTGATTTTAATGTGATTGAAAATTATTTAGTTTAAATTGATGGGGTATATAGAAATTATATTCAATTATGAATTTAATGTGATTAGAAATTAATTGTTTTATTTAAATTGACAGGGGTGTTTTGGAAATTATACTTAATTGTGGGTTTAATGTGATTAAAAATTAAATTTTTAGTTTAAATACTTAATTATGAGTTTAATGTGAATAAAAATAATTGTTTAGTTTAAATTGATGGAGGTATTTTGGAAATTAGACTTAATTATGAGTTTAAAGTGGTTAAAATGTTGAATTTTTAGTTTAAATTTGTAGGGGTATTTTGGGAAAAATATATAATATTCCCAGGAATATTTATGTTAACCAAACACAGGAATAGTTCATTCCTGAGCATATTATGTAAGATTCCTGGAAATTTAATTTACAAACCAAACACAAGAATAATTTATTCCTGGGAATATTATTCCTGGGAATAGGATTCCTGGAAATACTATTCCCAGAAATATAAAATTACTCCGCGAACCACACGCCCCCCAAGAGGTGTGATGGTAACCCGTCTGATCAATTCTTCAGAGATACAACATTCTTTTCCTTCCAAAGACTGGGTCACTCATGAGAAGGAAGGGTTTCCATCTTTGAAAAGCAAAGATCTTATTCAATCCAGCGACCTCGGAGAAATCTTGAAAGTGGACCATTCGTCCCAAGTCTACCACAAGATGTGCAAATAGAGTCTTGAACCATTGTTGCACCTGGCTATCATCGAGCATCTTTGGAAAGTTTGATGAAAGGGATAAGGATGAAGAGGCCATTTCGTCAAAGGATTGTGGAGGGATGAAACAAAGGAGATATCTACAAAGAGACTTGAGCGGTGAAAGGTGCCTTTGGTAACAAGTTTGCCTTAAATAAACTAGGGTTACAGTGTTTCACACGAAACAAGGGTATAAACCTTTCGTTTGAGGGATATGACGTTCCAGTTCAATTTAGAAGAATTGATTCAAAGGCCGAAACTTTACTGAGATAAAAATACAGGTAAAATGAAGACAGTGAAGATAGAGATAAAAATAATAAATATATATAGATATATTATTAAAAAAATATTAAATTTATATCTCTGTATTCTGTTCCCATTTTCTCGTATTCTTACCTTTACTATTAAATAGATTTGTGCTTCTAATATATCTGTATTTATATGTTAAAGAGAGTAAACAAATGCTACATGAGCTGTTGTGTGTATAACGTCAAAGATGGGTATTAAGTATTAACCACTAAACAATGAACTTGAATTGTTTTGACCCAAAAGCATCATTGTTTGACTAAGCTGCTCATTTACTCCTCGCTCCTTTGCGTTGGGGGAAACATAAGCGGTTAAACAGCGTACTCATGCTGAAGCCTTCCTTGATCTTTTTATCTTTTTCATTGGAAATATCTTACCTTTCAGAAACTTATTTTTATTAGATATGCCAAAACGGGCCGAGTCCTATTAGCTCCAAAATTAATGATGGGCTAGGCTAAAAAATTGAGCAAAGGCTTAACTTGACCTGGCTAGATTTGGGGAGGCCCATGAGCTGGCCAAACACGATGGCATGCAAACTAGGTTTTTTGTTAAATAATCAACTACACTACATATGTGTAATTGATTACTGTAACAAAATCAACTATACATATGAGCGCTATTGCTGCTGGATTCAGACTGTGTTGACCTCTTTTTTTTCACTTAAAAAAGTTTAGACTAAAAGCAAATATTGACAAAAAATTTTTTTTTTTAATTTATTTCACTTTTACATCAAGTTAAGTTGACAAAATCTAATTATTGAAAAACAAAATCAAAACTCATTTCTCATTCTCACATATACCAAAAAAAACAAAAAAAAAATGTTGGCCATGGGTAGCCTGTGACCCAAATAGATTGGGTTAGGTCAGTATTTTTTCTGACCTAGAACTAACATAATCCAAATGACCTGGCCCGAAAATGGCCCAGCTTGATGTGAATTGGTCCGTTTTGATAGTCTTACTCCTTATTTTACATTTCCAATAATTTAAAGTTATTTTATATTGTTAGTATATAGAAATTAAATTCATTAATTAATACATCTTTGCAAAAGATATTATTATTTTTTGGTCAAAACCTCTTAAAAAGATTTTGTTTTATGTATAGATTATTATCTCAATATCTCAATACTTTTAAAAAATTATTACCTCTCTCCATTTTAATTTAAAAATTAAATCTACATGGGCAAAAGTCAAAGCAAAATTTAGAGGTTCATTATTGTTTCACATAGACAATTCTTTCTCTCTCCATTTGAATTGAAAATATAAAATCCATACCACAAAAAGTAAAACCTAAACTCACCGGTTCATAATTGACAATTAAATGTCTACGAAATCGATGACTACCTTTTATAATTTTCACCCTTTTTGTATTTTATATATTCCACAACTTCTAACATTATTTCCCTTTTGAATCCAAACACAACCGTTGCAAACCTTTCCCAACTAAGAAAGAAAGTAAAATTACACATTAGCCCCCGAAAATCTTCAAATGCATGTTCGAATCATGCAGTCCCGCCACAGCAGCACTGAAGGGAGGGAAAAGGAAGAGTTTTCCAAACACGGCTCAAAAAATTTGTCACTTTATTAATCTCCTCTTTCTCACCATGTCCTAAGCACACCCAAAATCCAAAAGCTTCAAACCCAACACAAACAAATACACAGAGAGTCATTTTCATCTTCTGTGTTTGTTCACTTGTTTCTTTCTCCTTTGTTTTGCAACCATTATGGCCATTTCCTCCGCTACCAATGCGGGACTCGAGTTCTCTGCTCAGCCGCAGAACTCAACTGCGCAGAAAGCGAAGCGCACCAAGTCTCCTGGAATTCGTCTCGTTGGGAACAGAATTTATGATTCTACCAATGGGATAACTTGCCACCAGGTATGTGTCTCTTCTCTCTTGATTTTTTTTTTTCACCAATGCCCATTTCGAATTTTGTTTTCTCCCATGTTGTTATGAGGATGTCAGATATAATAAAACCTTTCATGTGTCTCAATTCGTCGGCTTAAGCTTTTGGGAGAGATGGTTTCGTGGTGGAGGGAACGTGGGTGATGTTAAAGGTGTCAGCTTTATGTCATGGGGATGTTGAATGATGAACTTGATTCTGGTTTTGCTGCTTTGATCTTTTAATTGCTAATACTCACAAAGTTGTTGATCGTGAAATGTAGACTGTGGTTACTCAAAAACAATTCTTCCTTACTAGTCTGTTTTGTGCAAATTGTGTGTGTGTGTGTGTGTGTGCGTGTTTTTTTTTTTTTCTTGGTTTCTGGTTTTCATGTCCATTTTGTTGATGTTGATGTGTCTCTTTTGTTTGCTTTGGTCTTTGACTTTGAAGTGCCGGCAGAAGACGAGGGACTTTGCTGCTTCCTGCAAGAATATAAAACATGGGAAGCAGTGTGTCATTAAGTTTTGCCACAAATGCCTCAAGAACGGGTTGGGTTCAGCCATATGAACATTTTTTTTTTCAATATATTTATGTTTAGTTCTTTATTTTGTGGAATTAATTTTGATCAGTTGTCATACAATGTCAGTGTAATAGAATTGTATACAGACATCTAATCACATCTAATTGTATCTGAGGTTTTTGAGGTGGTGGTTGTGAGAGTTTATTTTTACCGACTTGATAACATGTGATCGGATTTTTGTAGAAAATTTTTATACAATCCTCATTTTATTGCAAAGAATTTTGGTATTTTGTTAAGAGAACGAAGGTAGAGTAATGCATAACAGTGTATATTTTTTTCCCTGCTGAGGATTTGATTGCGCTGAATTAGGTATGGGGAAAATGCAGAAGAGATGGACCTGTTAAATGACTGGAAATGTCCCAAGTGTAGGAACTTTTGCAACTGTAGTTGCTGCAGGCAAGTTGTTTGTGTCTTGAGTTGTTGTTGCGGGGTGTGTGTGTTGGGGGTGGGGGGGTGTTTTTGGCTTGGATTTTTCTACTATTTATGTGTTGATTCTGAGAGCAATGATTTTGTAGGAAAAAGCGAGGTGAAAAACCTACTGGTCAGCTAGTGCACACTGCCAAGGCCGAGGGTTTTAACTCTGTGTCTGAAATGCTTAGGGTGAAAGCTACTGAACTATTGGAAAAGGGACACGTCAATGATGTTGTTTCTCCAGTGAAGGAATCTGCTTTGAAAAAGGTGTGCTAATTTTCTCCCAGTTCCTATCTATTTGTATGAGCTGGTTAGTGACGCTCCAATTCATGTATGCAATTTGGGGTGATGACAGGATACAAGGATTACCGGGATTGATAATTCAAGCTGTGGCAAGGTTCATACGAACAATGCTGTTTCACATGTAAAGCCAATTGCATTAGAGTTGTTTTATTATATTATTTAGTTATTGGCAGATAGGTTTTACTGGTTGGTCCATAATTCTTCTGTTTTCTCTTTTTGAGAATTTGGTTGGTGTTCATGTTTGCTACTTCCTGCAGGAGCTTGTAGTTGTTATATCAGGAGAACCTGGTAAGGAAAATTCATTAGATGGAAGCCGTGGTTTAAAGCATGACTCCCTGAAAACTCAGAAGGCAGTACCTGAGAAATCTAGGAAAACAAAGCGGGAAGGATTAAAGGAAATATCTAATGGCAAAAGCATTGATGATTCTAGCCAAAGCAGGAGGTCAAAAAGGCATAAAATTTGTAATGAAGCGCCGGAGGAGGAAACAAAAAGGAATGCAAATGGTGGCACTAGAGCTTGCAGGGCAAAAGAAACAAAAGCAAATATGAATCAGGGCATCATTCATGTTGAGGGGCCCATGATTTGGGCTTCAAAGGACTTATCTTTCAAACCTAACAAAAAAGATGTGAAAGAAAAAATGCGTGAAAAAAATCGCAAAGGCACCTTTGCGACAAACGATAATGTTAATGCTGGTCTCAAGTCCCAAACAGCCACTAAAGTTTTCCATGGAGTCTCTCAAAAGGAAATGAAAGTAGATAGGAATGATGACATCATTCCTGGACCAATGGATGGTCCTGAGGCTTGGTGTGCAAATGATTTTTTCTTGCCTCCCAGTACGTGGGCTTCCAATGATGCTTTCTTCAATCCAAGTCAATCTGAAGCAAAAGAAGACATGTATGGAAAAATCTTGAAAGGAACTGTAGTGCCTGTTGATGATGATAATGCTGTTGTCAGGTCCCAAGCAGGCATAGCAAAGGCTCCAAAAGTGAGCTCACTGAACTGTGTGAGAGAACAATTTCAGGTTGAAGTTCCTTTGCCCACTGCCACTGTGTTAACGAATATATTGGACGTTGAGTTTCAACCTGAAGATGTTGGAAACGCCCTGCAGTTTTTGGAGTTCTGCAGATCGTTTGGAAAGGTATGCCTCTATGTTGACCCTTCTAATAATTATTGGCTGTATGTTGATAATGCAGCATGTGGTTTTCTAAATCTTTGTTAGATTACAAATTGACAGTTCATTGTTGCTTGAAGTAATTGACCAACTGTACATAGAATGTTGGCGAATTCTTTTAATGCTACAATGATAATACAACCTTGGGACTACTTTCTGTTTATTACTATCATGCAATTTAGATGCCAAATGTCATACTTTCTTTTAAAAATGGTCACTTTAATTAGTGAGTATATTTTCTTTCCATGTAATACGTCTAAATCTACATGCAATGGTGCCACTATTGAAGAAATAAATTTTATTTTACACTTATTGAAGCTGCTCTTTTAAAGATGGTAATTTAATTAGTGAGTATATATTCTTTCCACGTAATACGTCTAAATCTACATACAATGGTGCCACCATTGAAGAAATAATTCTTGTTTTGCACTTATTGAAGCTGCACCCATTCATAGTTGCTTTTGAGCTGTTTTTCACACTTCTGGTGTATCATCAGGTCCTTGATGTCAAGACAAGAGAAGGTGAAGCTATATTACGAGAATTAGTGCGTAAGCAAAATTTGCGCCGAGGACAAAACACATTAGCAGTTCAGTTCCAAATTAGAGTGTTGACTCTAATACTAATTGAGTCTGGAATTAAGTATGGGTCTATCGCATTTAGCATCATTTTTTTTTAGTTTGGAACACTTTTTCAGGATATACTTGGATTAAATGTTGCCATCTGGATCACTTTGCCATAGGTCTCCATCCTTAACTACTGGCAGTGGAAAGAATTCTTGGCTGAAAGCTCTGGAGGATTTAATCTCTGAATCTGATCTTGAACTGAAAGGATTTCCATTAGATTGGATTGAAGAAGGCATTGGTGGATATCATGATTTGGATTTATCCAAAAAGCTTAGGTTATTGAATTTTCTCTGTGATGAAGCTTTGTGCACAGAGTAAGCTACTCAAGCTCAATTGGAAAATAGATTTTCTGAGAACTTTAATGTTGTATACGTGTCTTCTATCTATCCATCTCTTTCATTGTCTTCCTAATTTTACTCTTCATTTAGTTCAAAGTTAATAGTCTTCCTTTGGCTAAAGCGGTTGGAAACTTGCTCAATATGTCCAGGAAACTGAGGAGTTATATTGATGATCAAAATTCAAGATTTGCTGAAGAAAAGAAAGAGGCAAAATCTAAGGTTACTGCAGCCAAGGAAAAGGTACCAAGAAACACTGTGATGTGTTCTTTGTCTCCGGATTACTGCTTCTGTTACATTGTGTTGTGTTTATAGTTGTGTACATGTTATCAACAGGAAAGAAGTGTGAAGCAGAAGTTGCAGGATGAGCTGGCTAAAGCTATTATCTCAAATGGGGCTCCCCTTTCAATTGCGGAGCATGATGCTCTTGTTTCAAAGATAAAAAGAGAAGCAGCTCAAGCTCATGCTGAGGTGCTTGAGGCAAAGGGCGTAATTCCTAAAGGTGAGCTGTGATACATAAGAGTTGTTAACATCTCACTTGTTCTGACCATGTTTATATGTCCATCGATCTCCAATCTATTTCTCTGAATAATATTGGGGTGGTTGTGCAAATTGAAAAGGATATCTAAGATACAATTAAGCAATAATTAGCACAATAAAATGAAAATGAACTTGATTTTTTTGCCCTTTTTATGTTTACACTTAAGCTAAAGTTAATGTCTGCACATGACATATATGTTGGTGTCTCACACTCTTTTTGTTAGATTCTAATAATAATAATAATTATACTTGCACGATATGCGATCTTCAATACTGTTATTATTTCGTTTCTGTTTTCACAAGATATGCACTAACTCACATCTTGTAAGATGTTGTAATTTAAGTTGGTTTGAACTTACCAATTTATTATTAGGATTTTGATTTGTTGCATGAACAGTAACTCAGTAAGTATCTTTCAATATATATATTCACTTAATAAAACCAAAATAGAAAAAATGTGTGCACATACTTTTTTTCTTCTCGGAGTTTAATGTTTCTGCTATTCTTCTGTGACACTCTGAAATTTGTTTCCCTTTTAATTTTATAGGGAAACAAAGCTCTGATGCTATGAGAACCGAGCCTGAGTTTTCAGATGGCAGTGGCCGGACATTTTGGAAATTGAAAAGTTATAATGGTGAATATGCTGTTTTGTTGCAAGGTAACTCTCAAAACGAATTAGGCTAATTTTTGTGAATGACCCCATTATGATTTGAGCTATAGCAAGTTTTCTAAAAGAAATCAACATACAGATATCAAAATGGAGGATGCAACTGCTCCTACAGCAGATGAAAGATGGTTGGTTTATGGTCCTGAAAAGAAGGATGAGATTGACAAGTACGTTTCCTCAAGGTGAGCTCTTTTATGGAAGTCCAAGTGATTTCCTCTTGTGATTTTCAATTTTGTATGTTGGAGGGATAGCTGGATAGGTAATCCTAGTGGAGGATCAAACTTTTGACATATACAACAATTTTGTTAGTAACAATGCAGTCTCATCTATCCTAAAATTGATGCTCAACTAGTGTAACTGATTAAATTGGTTGCAGGGCTACAAGGCCTAAAATCCACAAGGTTCCTCCAATACTTTCAAATGAAAGCAGTGAAGCAAACATGTAGAATGTTTACGGTTAGTATTGCTATTTTGATCAGCAATTTACAATTTTGATAATTTCCATAACTGCTTCATGTTCAAGTATTATAATATAAAAAAAATGATGTTATTGGTAAAAAAAAAAAAAGAAAGTGATTTTTACCAAAGAATTTTATCCAAACACACCTTAAATCTTATTGGAAAGAGGTTTAATAATATAATATCCATTATTTGCTCTGATGCTTACATGAATATTCTTACGTTGCTGATGTTGATATTAGAAACTAATACCAATTTCTTGTCTTATCTCAGAGGAGCTGGAAGCAAAGATAATCAAGGTTTCTTCCGAAGCTGGCTGTATTCATTGGCTTCCAATTTTTGTATGATAGTCAAAAGAACTACTGTTGTTAGGCTTCATTGTAATTACAATTTATAGGTTATTTTTCTGAAAGGGGACGGGTGGGTTAGTGTCTATAGGACCACAGCTATCTGTGGGCATCATTGGGAGATACGATTGATTGGGAAAGTGAGGTGTTCTCAACATTTTAAAATAGTTGAACCATTTTAATTACTGGTATTTTCACATAATCTCATGTCTTTATGCCTGTTTGATATTTAAAAAATTTACTGATGTATGAGGTGTTCATGCATTTTTCATGTTGCATGCTGCCATAGAATTCTTTGCTTCAGGTATTATTGGATTTATGTGACTCTGTTATGTGACTCTGTTGTCTAAGGTGTACAAAGGACGGGTTGGACAAGATTCAAACCCGGCCTGATTTTTACACCGGATCAATTTTTAAAACCTGAACCCGACCCGATAGTAATTCGACTATGTCCCAGGTTGTATCGGGTCAACCTGGCATTTGAACAATATACAAGAATTTAAATATTGTACATAATAAAATTATAAAATTTTACAAGTAAAAAATAAAATTTTAGAGATATTTTACAATATATGTTTCAAAATAAATCATATCAATGTAGAAATAACATCGAATCATGTAAAATATATTAATTGAATTTTAAAATCATATAATTTTTTATAAATTATTATAAAAATATATTTCTCTTTCGGGCTAACCCGACGTATAACCCAATCCGGCCCGACAAATATACCGGGTCAAATTTCAAGACTCAAACTCGTCCAAATTAGTTTCGGGTTGAGCCGGGTTAGTAGGACGGGACGGGTCATGAACACCTCTAGTCTAAAGATCCCATGAATATTTGTGGTGGATGGTTTATTAATGGAAGTAAACTCCAAGTTGGTCTCTAATAATTTTAGTATCGAATAAGTTAGTTTTTGATTATTAAAAGTGTCAACTTAATCCTTGTCAATATCAAATATTAAATACTTATTGGTCCCTAAAAGGAAAATGTTAAAAAGTGTTAGTGTGCTTAAATAAACGATGTTGTATTGCTCTTAAAAAAAAATATTCTTCATTCTTCATCCCCTTCCCTGTTTTTATCCCCACCACTATCACCATTGCCATTCTTAATCTTCTCTTTCATCTCCACTCCCATCTTGCCGAGCCCAACTTGATATGAAAATCACAGAAACTCAAAAATTCCAATTGATATTTCAACCCATAGATCTTTGGTTCTCATACGAAAGCTCTTGGGAGTAAAGGTGCTTCCTTTTATCTTCCCTGAACTCCCTCTTCCAAGAACCAACCCCCAAATGCTTCAAGACAAGTTGTTGGATAATCTTAATTTGATCTTGATGAGCATTGACTCTTGGAGTTTTTCAATTTTTTTCCCAACATAATGTCTCATGCCATTTTTTAAAATTGAGGAATATCAAAACACTCTATCAATGTTTAGATTAACTATAGAAAGAAATAAGAGAAATGTTTGTGTAGTCAAGCCTCATCCATCTTAACCCATACACACAACACCATCTCTTTTCACATCTTCAAATCACACATTCTACCTAACTTCTTCAACTCACCCATGCCAAAACAACACCCCCAATTCACATTTTTCCCCATAAAACAGAAACACCATTTCAAAGCACCTTTCATGACAGAAGAAGAGAGAAACTAAAGAAAAGGACATCAATAAAAAAAACAAGATGAGAGTGCATCTCCACCTGCACATTCCTTGTAAAGACCAACCCCACCTCCCTCTTCAAGATGCCATCAGTGCCTAGCCTCGCTGCCGCCATTGCTTCCATGGCCACTGGCCTAAGAACCTCTGGTCGTGCCACCTTTGCCCTCAACCTTTCTCTATGTGTTCCTACTACTACGATGTGTCCAATCCTTAACTCCATTCTGAACTACAGGTTGTAGGTAGCGTTTGTTTACTGTAATGGGACAGGAAAATAATAAAAAAATCCCGTATCTATATCATGTTTGGTTGTGGAATACAAAATATAATAATTGTTTTCATATTTTGTTTGACAATATGGGGACAGTACAACAAACACATGATAAAAGACATATTTATCCTTGCTGGACCGCCATTGACCACTGTCAGATCCCGTTGAATTGTGTTGAACTTTTGTTAACAGGTTGTTGACCACCGCTGGCTGGCCATTGACCACCGCCGGACACTGTTGACCAGCATTGACTTTTTGTTGACCGGCGACCTGACCGCCACCAGAGGTTGCAACCTAAGAGGCATTATTGAAAAAAATATATATTAAATTTTTGTCTCTGTATCTTGTCCCCACTGCCCCCACTTTTTGGAGAGATAGAAATACATAAATTTTTTATCTCTCTGTCCCTGTACCTCGTCTCCACCACCAAATATAATACTGAAACACATTGTCCCTGTATTTGTGTCTCGGGACGCAAAACAAGCGTAGTCTTAGTTTTTGTTTTTTGTCTATTAATATTTTTTTTCTCATAACTACTGAGTATCCGATCTTGACATTATCAAGAATCAAGATGACAATTTCCAACTGTGCTGAAATTATTAGGGATCAACTTAGAGTTTATTATTAATAAAGGTCGCATGTTTATGACCTCTATTAATGCCACGATTTGTTGTAAAATCAAAAGAGAACGAAAATTTTATCGCCCAAGGGAAACTTTTAATTTGGGGTTTTTGACACAAATAAAATAAAAAAAAATACCTTATTACATGAATGTCCGAAGTTGAATCAGCTAACAAAAATGTCCTATTTTGGGTTATAAGGAAGTCGACTAAAACCGACTTCTTTGCATGATCAAAGTCGAGTATAATCTACTTTCCTTCACTCCCCACTGCCAGCTACAGGAGCGTCTCTGCATGTGGCAGCCTTTGACCAAGAATCAATTATAATCGATTTTGGCTTACAGCAGAAGTTGAGTAAAGTCGACTTTCCCAGTGCTCAGAAGTAAGCTACAACCGATTTGCATGGAGGATTTGATTGTGGCAGTGAGTCGATTGTAATCGACTTTGGAGTTGTGCACCCGAGTTGCTATAAGAGGCCATCGCTTCCTTCATGTTTCAGCTTGCAGAAGGTCAGTTATCATCGTTGGGGAAGGAGGAAGAAGGGGGGCTGGGGACATTTCATGATAAAGGTGGTGGAAGGAAGTGCTATAGTTGTTCGATGGATTATCTATATCGTCTCAATTTTATTGATCATATTGCAGGCAAACTGATAGTGCAGGTAATTTTATTTAGTTTTAAAATTTTCACTGTATTTTATTTTATCATTTAATTTGATATGTTAGTAAAATGTAATTTGTTTGTTTAGAAATATTTATAGATGTTAATTTAATATTTTATTATATGTTTGTTTTTTAAGGTGATGTGTATGCATGTGTAGTTGTATTGAAGTAGTTAGATAGGTATATTAGTTAATTTGTGAAAAGTAAAGTAGAGTTTCTTTAATTTGCTTGTAATTTTATTTTATTTTATTTCAGTGAATTTGGATAGAATGTTGTTGTATTTTAAATTTTAGTCTTGGAAAATTGATTTTGGTGGTATTTAATTGAAGAAATAAATAATAAATTGTAAAAACTAATTTAAAAAATGATAAGCTGGTGGAATTACTATTAATGATAGTTAATTAAAGTGTTTAAGAGGTATGTTTGTACATAATGGATATATAGTCTTAGCATTAGAGCTTAGCGAGCACTTTGTTATACTGGACAAAATTTAATTTAATTTTTAGTCTTTGTTAAATTTATTTTGTGGATATTTAATTTATGAAACAAATAATAAATTGTAGAAACTAATTTGAAAATTGATAAGCTGTTGGAATTATTATTAATGGTAGTTATTCATAAAGTGTTTTAGAGGTACGTTTGTACATAATGGATATATAGTCTTAGCGTTAGAGCTTAGCGAGCGCTGTGATATACTGGACAAAATTCAATTTTATTTTTAGTCTTTGTTGAATTTATTTTGTGGATATTTAATTTAAGAAACAATTAATAAATTGTAAAAAGTAATTTGAAAAATGGCAAGGTAGTGGAATTATTATTAATGATAGTTATTTTTAAAGTGTTTAAAGAGTATTTTTAAATTGTAAAATTAATTTAAGAAATACATCATTGTATGTATTATAATAGATATATAGTTTTAGCGTTAGGTAGCGAGCAGTTTGTTATAATTGGGAAAATTTAATAGACTGAAATTTTGTTTTAGTCTTTGTAACTGTGATAAATTTAGGTTTTGTCTTTGTTTAATTTTGTGTTGTGGGTATTTAGTTGAAGAAAGAAATAATAAATTGTAAAAACTGATTTGAAATGTTTAAGGGGTATATTTATACATATATAGATATGTCATTGTATTTATTGTAATAGATCTATAGTTTTAGTTTTAGAGCTTAGCGAACATCAGTTTATGATTGGCAAAATTTAATAAATTTAATTTTAGTTTTTGTTAGTTTAAGCATGGTGTCATTGTAAGTTATTTATATAAATATGAAGAAAATGTTAGGTAATATTTTAGTGCGATTTATATTTTGATGTTTGGTTTGTAGGATTTAATAATGTATTAAATATATTTGTAGGATTTACGATATTGGCTGGGTTTTGGTATGTTGCGCAACTAGTCCCAGCATTTGATTATGATAGGGCGCTCATTAGTGCACTGGTTGAGCGTTAGAGACCGAAGTCACACACTTTCCATTTTCTATACAGAGAATGTACAGTGACATTGGAGGATGTTGTGTTTCAACTAGTCTGTGTGTTGATGGGCTTCCTGTGAGTGGCTGCATAGGAGAATGAGAGAAATTTTATAATCAGGATATATGGGCTTTGTGTGCAAATTTACTCGGAGCTGTTCTGGAGGAAAAAGACATAAAAGGATTCTCTATAAATTTGCATTGGTTCATAGAGACATTTCAGACATTAGCACATAATGCTGATGAGCAGACGATTATTCGATACACTAGA
This sequence comes from Dalbergia cultrata, assembly GCA_031216105.1. Classification (NCBI taxonomy): domain Eukaryota; kingdom Viridiplantae; phylum Streptophyta; class Magnoliopsida; order Fabales; family Fabaceae; genus Dalbergia; species Dalbergia cultrata. The sequence goes on from CM062344.1 coordinate 49,081,559, forward strand.
GCGTACATAATTGTTCTATTTGGTGGGGTCTTATTCCCGGATAAATCGGGATTTAGAGTGCATATGAAGTGGCTTTCTCTTCTCACTAATTTTAATGGGACTGCAAACTTTAGTTAGGGTTCTGTAGTTCTAGGATCTCTTTATTGTGAGCTTTGTCGAGCTGTGAAATACAATGTCACCGAGATTGTGGGCTGTTTAGCTCTTCTACAGTCTTGGGCATGGTATAGAATATCTCAGTTGGCCCCTAGACAGCATCATCCACTCACTTTTCCACTAGCACTGAGGTACACATGTATGTGAATATTTTAGATTTGTTATTGATTTGTATATGTCCAAATTGTAATCTGGAATAAAAATTATGTACATTTCAGGTGGAGGCATTTTAGGTATTCAACTCGATCAGACACAAATAAGCTACTGCGATACAGGCAGATCATTGATTCGATTGGCATTAATGGGGTAAGTTGCATATGATTAGTATCATATTAATTATTCTATGAATTTGTTTTACTTGTCTCTAATATTTCTTATTGATTGTTTCAGTTTAGGTGGATGCCTTATAGCTGTGATGAGGTCAGGGATATTACACCTACATTTGTTTATGAGGAGGCTGATGTCTAGGCATCTATGACTGCACTTATACACTTTGCTATGATTGAATGGCATGCTGTTGATCGTGTGGTATGACAGTTTGGTGGAGAACAGCACATACCGACCGTCCCGCTAAACATTGATCGGTTGCACGCTAAGGATGGTCGAGGGGATCTCTATATATGGTGACCTGACTATCATGTCACATAGCATGAAGCATGGGAGGCGCGTAGGGAGCAATGGGTTCAATATCCGCTATCTGATGATGATCGACCATCTGTCGAGTATTTCCAATGGTACGTGTTAGTGACTAATAGATTTTTGTTGTTGTATGGACCCCCCAGGATCCAGGGCTTAGGGACTTGGCAGATGATGTACCAGGGCAGGCCCCACTAGCGCCAGATATTGCACACCCTAATGACATTCCATATTAGCGTTCTTTTATGCAACGTGTGCATGCTGGTACGCGTGCTAGCAGACGCCAGTACCCAGATAAGGCACTTGGTGATGATGGAGATAAGGATGATGAGCAGCTTCAGCCTTAGCCTCAGCCCCAACCCTAGCCCTAGACCCAGCACCAGCCACAGACCTAGCCCCAGCCCCAGGCACAGTCCAGGCCCTAGCCCCGGACACGGACCCGGCCTCGATCCCAGTCCTAGTCCTAGCACCACTTCCATTCCCAGGCCTAGGCCCAAGCCCAGCCCCAGCCAGAGCCTAGACATCAGCCGCAACCAGATCTCATCCAGCAGGAGGATGCTCAGTCATTCTGTGTGTACCAGCCGACACCTATGTAACCCAGTCCCCAATTCATCACAGGCCCTAGTCAGCAATTCCTGTCGGACCCTAGCCCCCAGTTCATGGCAGGCCTTCGACAACATTTCATGTCGGACCCCAGCCACTAGTTCATGCCAGGCCTTAGCCAGCGGTTCATGCCGGTCCCCAGCCAGCAGCAGTTCATGGCTGTCCCCTCTCACCAGCATTACATGGGTGATCCCTCACAGTAGCAGTACATGACTGGCACATCTCAGCCCTAAATACTGAGGGGGCCCAGCCAGCAGTTCATGGCAGGCCCTAGTCATCGGTTTATTTCATATTCTTTTGTTCACCCCAGTCGCGCATCAGTTCATGATGGGTTTGGGCCAGAGTGACATAGCACAACATATATCTTTCAGTCCGCAATTCATGTCAGCCCATGCACACATTTCGGGTTTCACATGCTCTAGAGCCCTAAACCAATATAGGAAATTATGCTTAGTCTTTGCATATGCTGTATTCATTAGCAAACGCTTCGCATCTTTGTTCTTGAACTTTACAGCAAAGTTTGACGCAATGTGTCGTGCACAATATGCATGATAAGCTAAGGGGGGATGTTAGCCAGTCCCTTCTGCCTCTAAAGCTGACTTGATAGCATGATGCCTATCAGATATGACAAGAATGCCCTCTTGTGGTGTCACATGCCATCGAGGATTTCTCAAGAAAAAAGACCATGCTTCTTTTGTCTCTCCTTCTACCACGACAAATGAAACTGGAAAAATATTTGAGTTGCCATCTTGGGCAATTGCCATCAATAAAGTGCTAGCATACTTGCCATACAAGTGTGTTCCATCAATTGAAATAAGCCTTTTGCAATATTTGAAAGCCTCTATGCATGGTGGATAAGTCCAGAAGAGATGATGGAACATAATGCAACCCTGATCTACAACATCACCAATATAGTATGGTCCAGTTTGCATTTGAATAGTAGTACCTGGCATATAAGACAGTAGGCCACCCAACCATCTCGGACGCTCATTATACGATTCTTCCTAGTCACCATAAATCATAGCAATAGCTTTCTGTTTGGCCAGCCACACCTTTCTATGCGTTGTCTTGAACCTCAACTTTGACTCCACCGATGCTTGTAGAGATTTGATGGCGATCGTCGGATCCGCTTGCACCATAAGGCATATGTGGGCACAGATAATATGATAATACATCTGAGAATGCTGGTTCATTGACTCTGGAAAGACACATATGTGTGGTCCCCCGAGCTTTCGCACCTCCCACATTTGCAACTTTCGCCGAAGCGTGACACGTATACTCCACTGACAGTCAATACCAAACTTTACACACCTGCAATGAAATTTTATATGGTCAGACTCATAAACTTTATACTGCACATCTCTTCGAATGTTGTAGTGTTTAACAGCAAACAAAACTTCATCTTTGTTGCGAAACACTTGGCCAAGTGCCAAATCACTCTCGCCTCCACTGGCTGAACCTGAACCAGACACCCCCACTCCCATCAGACCGCATTGATTCTAAATCCACTGCTGAGTAGTGACTAGGATGCTGTCGAGATTGAGATTGAGACTGGGACATTAGATGTTCACCAAAGTTTTGCACATGAAATAACTGCTGATCTTCTTCATCAAAGTTTCTTGCATCATCAGAGTCCTCTTCTTCATCATTTTCATCGTCTTGGTACTGCATAATAAAATCAAACTCCCCAATCGGCCTAACTTCTGCTATTGGTTGTGAATTTAGAGGCAATGGCTCTTCAATTTGCCTAGCAAAATGTTCAAGACTTGGAGAAGCTACCTCTTCTTGGTGGACGTCATGGCGGGACACTTCAAAAGATGGGGATGCATCAGCAACTGATGGATCTAGAGTTGAACCTCCAGAGCTAAAAGGACCACATTGGAGTTCAACAAATAGCTCTATTGTGCGACCTTCAACAAATGAGTTAAAATAATTGAACATGTGATCAATATGCTCGTCTTTCCGAATTCGCCACCTTCTATATCGGATTCCATTTGGTCCGATATCAACCGGCATTCTATAGAAGATTTTTGAGACTTGCACATTATTTTCTTCATACTCTTCTAATATTCGGCATTGCAACTGCAGAAAACTAATCAGTGGACGAACAACCAACCAAGCTTGATTGTCACTACAAAATGTTTCTCCCTCTACTGTGTTTATAATCTCACCATTGTAATATATCAGAAGATGAACAAAACTCTCTGCCATCTCTCCCTTTAAAATAAATTTTCACGCATAGACTCTGTAAACACATGAACATGAGTGAAAAATTCACTCTCAAACTCTAAGATTTTGTACACGGGAATGAAATCCGAGAGCTCTATATATAGTGGAAGACTAGGTGAAAGTCGAGCAAAATCGGCTTTTGAAGTCGATTATAATTGATTTTGAGAGATGTGTCAGATTGTGTCAGGTTTGTACAGAAGTCGATTATAATAGACTTCTGAAGTCAATTATAATCGACTTCTATATTGTGCTGAAGTGTATTATAATCGATTTCTGTGTTGTGTCATCAACCCAAATTTTTGCAAACACTGTGTGTCTTAAACGAAAATCGATTAAAATCGACTTCTATTAAAGTCAGATTACAACATATATGTAAACAACTTTACCACAAGACATTCTTGTAATTAGCTTCCTATTTTAATTTATTTCTAAAAAAAAACCCTTTAATTTGTGGGTGGTACACCAATTTGTGGAGTCAAATGATGGCATCTTGCTTATTAAAGGAAAAATAAATCAATTAATCTCTTATCGTTATTTGATTTTTTAACTTTAATTTTTCTTAAACTTAAGGTGTCATTTTGTTGTATAATTGGTAAAAAATATTGACGTGCTGCAAATTATGTTAATGTGACATGTGGATTTATTAAGGATTGTGTCATGTCAATATTTTTTGTTAGTTATATAACATAATACTAATTTAGAATTAAATTAAAAACAATTTAAAAATACAAAGAAGCCATTTTTTTTCTTCAAAATAAGAATTGACATAAAAATTGAATAATGCTAACGACAAAAAAAACTCAATCGTTCACTACTCAAATAATCCACTATTTTTACCAAATAATTTGTTAATGGCAAAATACACTTTTACATTTCTGATTTATTTTTATTTTTAACTTTAGTCCTCTATCTATTTTTTTTCTTTTTTATCCTCTAATTTATTTATATATTTTATTTTGATACCAAATCAATTTTTCATTCTTTTTTATCCCCTACCTCTATAATCTCTTGTGGTAAAAATACACTTTTTGGTACCCTAACGTTTTTTTTCTTCATTTGGATTCCCTAACCAACTTTTTTGGCTATAAAATAAAATATGAAACTGAAATTAAAGTATTAAAAAATAAAACTAAATAAGTTAAAGAATTAAAACGAAAAATAAAAATAAGTTGGAAAAAATAGAAAATTAATCAGGGGATCAAAACAAAAAATCGAAATAAATTAAGGGATAAAAAAGAATAACAAATTTAGTAAACTAAAGTAAAAAAATAAACATAAATGAGGGATAAAAAAGGATATTTCATCTTTATTAATAGTTGGAAGTCTGTTTTTTTCACATAAGAAAAAAGAATGTCTATTTTTCTTTTATTTTAGTTTTTCATATCCCAATAGACAGATTATTATTATTATCATGTGAAGACTGAAAGATAATGAGGACACGTAATCCAAAATTTGGCGGTTGAGGAGCAACTGCCGCTTTTGCTCTTAGCCCCTCCTCCTTCTCACTTCTCTCCTCTCTCACAAACCAAAGAAACAAAGCCCGAAAATGAGAACACCAGGTGGAGCCACCGTGTGTTCCGGTCACCGGTTTCTGTGTGTTCCCAACTCAACTCGCCTGCAACTCAGCAACACAACTCGGTCGCGACCCGTTTCGACCCAGCTGCTGCAACTCGCATCGAGTACCAATGGCAAGCTTTTCTTGAAACCCCAAAGCAAAGTTGTGTTGAGTCCCAGAGCCGCTGATTCTTCGACAACACAAGCCGCTACCTCCGTCGATGTGAATCCCAATAAGACCCTCGCTCCATACGAAGGCTTCTCCGTTTCTAAGGTCCTTTTTTCGGAGAAATACTTGCATGTTCTCGCAGCACATTTAATGTGAACTTCAGGAACATTCACAATCTTTTTTTTTTTTTTAATTTCTTATATACATTTTAAGCATTTTAAATCAAGATTGAATGATTATAATTGTTCTTGAAACATGCATTAAATATTTTTCAGGAGTATTTAAGTATTTCTACTCTTTTCTCCAAAGATTATTATTACTATTATTATTATTATTGTGTTGATTGGGAGGGAAAATGTAGGATTGATTTGGGAGGAGAAGTTCCCTAGGTGCTTATTTATTTGTTTATTAAATTTGTCTTTCATTAATTGTTCATGCAATTTCTAGCCGCGAATGATGACTTCAGGATTTAAATCCTGAAATAGTAGCTCAAAGTTTCTTCTCCGGTGACCAATTACTAATTGAGTAATGTTTGATGTACTGAGTGATGGACTGATGGTGTAGTATAGTATTGTTGTACAACTTTGTTGTTATTCTGACAAATTTCTTTTATCTAGTATGTACCACTTTAATTATAGGGGCCATAATTGTGTGTCATTTTTAATTATATGTTAATGTTATAGCTTGTGTGGCACTTATTTAAATATATTTATTTGCTATGTTTTCAAAAGGGAACCATCAATTTGCTATATATTTAATAAACTTTTAAACATTTATGAGAAAACTAGTAGCTAACAAATATTTGACATAGTAACTCCCATGATTTAATGTATGGAGAAAGAAATCTTTGTTTAGAGTGTACTAGAGAGACCTAAGAGTCTCTCAATGTGTATAAAACGCTATTAGTTTAATTTTGATATGCCGACAATGTAAAATAATTTTATGTTTTACTTAATCAAATTTTTTTATTTGTATGACCATTCAAGTAGTAGATGTGAGAGTCAACCATATTTATTGATGCGATAATACATGATTGAAGTCAAGGCATCAAAATTAGATTGAAACTTCGTAAGTAGTTGTTGGGTTATTTATATGGTTTAATGATTGCAGGTTTCATTTGGCGTGGTTGGTCTAGGTGTTGGAATCTCACTCTTGTCGTGAGTTCTATTTTTGATTTCCACCTTCTTCATTGGTATCATATGATATATGAATGTCAAGTGTTTCTGTTTCTTATGTTGCTTTTTTCGTTTTAAACATACAGATATGGTTTTGGGGCATACTTTAATGTCCTCCCTGGATCTGAATGGTCAGCTATAATGTTAACATATGGCTTCCCTCTTGCAATTATTGGAATGGCGCTAAAGGTGGAGGCAAATTTATTAATGTGAATAACATTATAAGATGGATGTTCATCATCATGGATTTGTGTATTAAAGAATCATGTTGTGGGTTTCCCTTCATAATGTGCTCGCACATTGCTGTTTTCATGGATTGTTCATGTGGGTCATGCACTCTTTGTTTTCTTCTTACTTTTTCCATTGGATTGTCTTTTTTGCAGTATGCAGAACTCAAGCCAGTCCCATGCCTCACATACACAGATGCTCAAAGCCTGCGGGAAAAATGTGCAACTTCAATTCTTAAACAGGTAATCTCATTATAGGCCCATTCTTATTACCATGTATGATGCCAATTGAGTGTTTCTTGTGATATGGGGTTCTCTTGTAATTGAAAATATGCAATATATTTTCTAATGTGTGTAGTTTCAGGTTGTTTTCATTAAGACAACAACAGCAACAATCAAGCCTTGTCCTACTATTTTGGGACAATTATGTGGATTAAATGATGCCATAGTGTCCTAATGTAAACCATGTTTAAAAACAAAGCATTAAAATCTAAATCTTAAAGGCTGTTTTCATTGTTTTATAATGATCACATCATGCCAGTACTCACTACTTATATTGTTTCTATTTAATCCCTTTGTTCCTAACACCTCCCTTTTGACCCATTTGCATACAAGCATCAAGATTGGGTGATTGAAGAAAGCATACAGTGTATAGGTTTTGGTTATTTATATCAAGGGTTGAAATTGCTAATTTGGGCTCCTTTATTCATTAAATGTTGTAATTACTTAGGTAAAATCTCCTTTTAATTTAAATTCTAGAAGGGTTATCACTTGTCAGCATTTGGCTAACATAGTCATTAGTCAACACATTTATATGCAATTTAGTAGCTGGATAAATTGTGGATCAATTTTAGGTTGTAGGGTTTAACTCAGATTCAACTTGTTTATTACTTTTGTCTGTTAGGTTTCTCCTTGTTTTAATCTTAACTCATAAATGGAAAACCCAATCCCTGTAAGATAGAGTCGACTATAAGTGACATCCATGGGACATGTCAAAATTTCCAGTAGTATACAAATGTTGTGCATCTATTCAGTGAAATTAGGCCATTCAAGGAAACAGACAATTTTAAGCATTCAAGATCAAACCCTACGGCATTTCCAAAATAATTTTTTAATAATATTGCGATTCTACTTTCATGGCATTTTACTATGATAGAAAAAATATCACATAATGTCTTTTTTGTCTATTAACGTTAGGGTCAATCTTATCTTTGCTTTAGTCACTCATACCTACTTGCTGCAAGTATATCTTAATCTAGATGGTTTTGAAAGTTAATTTAATGTGTTAAGTGGCCCTTCGGTGCTTTCATAGGTGAAGAGTGATGTAACTAGATATCGCTATGGGGATGAGCAGCATTTGGATGAGGCATTGAAGCGGATATTCCAGTACGGCCAAGTATGTTATTTGGATTAGTGAATGTCTTCTAAATAATTATCTTTTGTGTATCATCTATTTCTCTGATTTCATATTTGGGGGAATAAAAGCAAAACTTTTGTTCACTTTTTCACATGTATTTGAAATGGACCTCAAGTTGATACCTAAACTAGGATAAGTGTTGACGGTTTATTCTTGGAGGATGTAAAAACTGAAACCCATTTCCAAGCCTACACCTAATAGCTTAAATTTAGGATGAATTGATTCTGATGAACAGGGGCAAAAGGAATCTTAGTACTTTCTGATATCCTCATCCAGTACTGGCATCATCATTAACTAAATACTGAGGTTGCCACTATTTGTCTTTGTTGCAAGTGAGGTTTAGTCTTTCTCTTCCTGCAACCTGTAGTATATTATTCAATTTTGACATCATTTTATCTGCATTATGTTTTAGGGAGGAGGAATACCAAGAAGGAGTGCGCCGGTTCTACAAATGATTCGTGAAGAAGTATGCTTGTTAATTTTCGTTAATTCAATAATCAGTACTATCACATAAGTTTCCTTTTTCACTTTTCTCGTCTAACTTACTAAATGACTTTGCAATCCTGAAAATGCAATCCTGAAAAATAATATAATGATATATGCCTCCTTGAACTGCTTTAGATAACTATATTTACCCCGTCAAAAAAACAAAACACACACACACTATATTTACTATTTTGCTTTCATTCTATTACTATTTGTATAGTTTAAAACTATATTATTTGACTACTTTCAACTTCATTTGTGCTATCTTTTGTTGGTATTTCATGGATTCTTACCACAACATGAGCATATAACCTTCTACTCAAAACACTACTCACTGCAACAATCTGAGTTACAACTATGCCCAAGATTCATTTAAGTAAACTCAAGCCCCTATGCTGTTTTTAAGCACTGTGAGGAGCACCTAGATACCATTTGTATTGCCTCAGAGTCTTTTTGGTTTCTAAGTATTGGCGTGGGTTCAAAGTGTGGAATCTTCCAGTTATTCTTTATTAGTTCACTCCAGGTGCGTTTAGATTGGCCTCAAAAGTCAATTTTTAATCCACTTTACAGTCATTCCAGTTGATTTAAACTCCATAATGCATGGCTTATTTTTAAACTCAACACTTTTGGTACTTGTGCCATCTTTTCCATTCATCATTTATCTCTTTTATAATGTCTATGTTATTTGAAATTATTTTTTTCAAAGAAGTTTCTGTTTAAGTCTTTCTTTCCAATGAATCAGTGCCATGAATGGGCAAGCTAAACGACCTTTCATTTTAGGAATTGAATCTTCTAGAGTGCAGAATGCACTTTAAAGGGTAAAGTGCACAATCTCTACCATGATTGTGTGTTAGTATTCCTCATGCAGTAATTTTTGTTGCAGTAATTTGTGTTGAACTGAGATGCTACCTTGCTTATTAAGTCAGAGGATCTCTGGTTGATTAGAGTATGGTTCCCTTAGTGATCGTGTCTCATAACTTGAATATGTCTTAGGTCATAGAAGATGGTAAATACAGTTTGGTCTTGGTTTTTGAGGCTAAGGCTCTGGAGCTGTCAGATTTCGAACAGAGACAGGTATTCAACTTTCCTTTCTTATAATCGTTTACTTTTAATTACTCAGAACTTATGTTCATTTACTTTTAGTAGGACTATGAATTGCAGTTTGGAGAGATAAAATGCTGGAAACTAGAATGATCTTGCAATTTGTTACTTATATTTCTATTTTTCAATGGGAGAGGAAGGGGGAGTTTAAAATATAATTCATTGGAAAAAAAAAAAAAAAAAATTGCGAGCAATGCTTAGTCACAAAAATGTTGCTAGACATTGTACTCTAACCAAAAGACCAAATCCGTACAAGTAGATGTTCATTCCAATTTTTTTATACTGAGTTTCAAAGAATTTGGGCACACCTACCAAACTAGCTCATAGTGCAAAACAATTATTAATTTCAAAATTTCTAAATTGCATAAAACAGTTCTCAAACAGTTGAAATGCGATCTTCATTAGTGGTTGGTGGTGTTAATAATCCGATTTATAACTGCATTTTAGAGCGAAAGCTTTAATCTTAATGATTTTGGAATTTAATCAGTCAAATTCTCATTTCTCTGCAATTGTGATATCATCTGGAGTTCTTATATCGAAAATGCAGGTGCTAATTATTCCTTGATCTTCAATTTTGTGTTTAGGCTAAATTTGCTTCATTCTTTGGGCCAGGAATTACAGCCGAAGTTGGTGAGTCCTAAAATTCAAATTACTCTTATATGCAAATACTTATGTATTAAAAGCCATAGAATGTGTACGAATGAATAAATTCTGACTTAATATTTGGATGCAGGTAAGAATGAGAAAGATTTATATGAGGTTCGTCTTATCTCCAATACAGACCCCAATGCGCCTGCTTCCTGAAGTTCTTGACCATTTTTATCCTACTCTTCCATCTTGTTTGCTTTAGTTAAATCACTGGTCTTGGGTCCTTTGAAGTATGTAATAGTATTAGATTCAAAAGGTATAAAGTCATTGTATCAATGTAAATTTTGAGATGGATTTAAAAGAAAAAGAAATGCAAAAAAGGAAGAGACAAGCCTATAAGGATCACATCATTTAAGTTTTTTTTGTGTTATATAGAGGTACCGGTAAAACTAAATTTTCTTGGCAACTTGATTGGAAGAAACATAGTATTACTCTAGTGTAACTGTCTGAAGAGGAGTATATCTAAGGGGTAATTAATCTCTTAAATTTCATTGATATTATAGCTACTCCTTTCTAAATTTTAAAATTACACACGCACCTCTTAATTTATTTATGACCATTACACACACTTCCCGTATAAGTAACAAACCATTAACTCTTTCAACAAGAAGTGACTTTTTATATTTTGATGGTTTGAAAATAAAATAAAATGTAGATGAGTTATTAAGTTGGGCTGGACTTGTATTTAAAATCGGTCAATTTTGGACAAATCCGAGGTGAACCGGCTAGGTTCTAGGCTAATAGGGTAGGACGCAAACCAAACTAGACAGGGCATGGACCAATCGTGTGCGAGACTTGGGTGTGAAATATGGAATTTTTCCAAATATTCCACATACAAGGATCAAACCTATACATAATAGAGAGTGGCATGCTCAGCAGACAAAGCAACCACTAGGCTATCTACTCGGTTGTGTAAAAGTGTCTCATTAAATTAAATATACATTTTACATACTTATTTCCATTAAACTGTATTTTATTTTTTAATTTAATCAAATGCGGTTCCACTGCTTGAACCAATGACTCTTTGACTCAGTGCCTTGATCTAGTCAATCTATGACCCAGTTCTAAAAACAATGGATGAGATATCCAATACGCCCTTTATTTAAGATTGTTTTATAATAATGTCATAGCACCCTTCCCCCTTAAATCACTGGTCTTGTCAACCCGCCACCACCACCATTGTTAAGCTCTTTATTTCCCTTTCATCATCTTTAACATCCAGAATATACAATCCAATGTCACTTAAAAGGAAAAGAATTAAAAAGCAAAAAGACAAGTTCGGTTGACCAATTTCAAGTAATAGAGAAGTGAAGGTGACCCACCATTCATTATCAGCATCAAAACAAAAATACATCCCCTTCCTCTTCGTTTATTCATGATGGGTATACCACATGCTTCCTTTTCTTTTAGAAAAATGCTCAGGAAAAAAAGAAGAAATGTAACAGCCCATGCTACTTTATGGATTAACAATGATCTCCACAAACCAATATGGGTCTTTTCAGCATGCTTTGTCTTCACTCACACACTTCCTGGGAAAACTTCCCAGGATGTCACCCATCCCAAAATTGCTCCAGGTCAAGCATGGTTAACCATGAAGTTCTTTAGTGATGAGCTATAGAAAAAAGATGCATCTTGTTGGTATTGGTTGTACAAATTAATTCATATAAGTCATCTTCAACTGTATAGTCTCATACCTATACAGTCTTATGATCCTTATAAACCAACATGGATCTTTTCAACATGCTTTGTCCTCACTCACATACTTCCTGGGAAAACTTCCCACGAAGTCACCTATCTCAAAATTGCTCCAGATCAAGCATGCTTAACCATGGAGTTCTTTAGTGATGAGTTATTGAAAAAAATATGCATCTTGTTAGTATAGGTTGTGCAAATCAATTATATAAGTCATCCTCAATGTATAGTCACATACCTATACAGTCTTAGGATCCCTGTCATTCGGTGTGTAATCGATTTATTCATGTACCCCTCTGCTTATAAGGCCTTGTAAGGAGCAGCTCCTTGTTCGTGCCTTCTTTCACTAATGGTCACTCCTCGCCTTCATCTCCGGGCGTTAAATGCCCACCAGCTTTCGCTTGGTTTGTCCCTGAACCACACCGTACTAAACACACCGTATTTGGAGTGGCTCTTATACCATTTGTAATAGTCCATGTTGTTTTATGGATTGACAGCGATTCCCACAAATCAACATGAGTCTTTTTAGCATGCTTTGTCTTCACTTACATGTTTTCTGGAACCATAGGGGTGAGAATCCTAAAATTCTCAGTAGGGCATGCCCAAAATACATAATTAAAATTTATGTCATCGACATCGCCCCAGCCACTTCGATTTATTAAGAAAAATGTGATCATGCAACTTATATTAAAGGTTCATTTTAAAGTTCTAAAATCATTCTTCTGAAGTGGATTCCTTTTATTGTTCAATCTCTTAATGCACATGCATCATCATATACAACATACACTGCCAAGTTTCAACTTAAACAAATTGGGCTTAACATATATGCTAAAATCATTCACTTAGCACATAAGGACTACTTAGGACAATTGCTACTTCGACTTGTCTAGCCCTCGATCATTATGGCTTTGACCACTCTAGGGTAATAGATATTTTTTAGGACTGAGCACATTCCTATATATGATCCTTGAATTTTCTCTCCAATTCACACTCGAATCTTTTGGGCTCATTCCTATACATGATATTGGATTTTCTCTCCAATTCACACAAATCTATTCTTAGCCAGGTTTGCTCCTCGACTCAATTCAAGGGTAGCCAAGTTTACTCCCTGACTAACCATATTTACTCTCCGGACCAACAAGACATAATCTCATGCTTTGCTTGCACATATAAGTAATTGAAATAAGTATTCACATCTATTGTGCCTAACATCATCTATAAGTTCATATATCATAATGAGATCAAGTCATAAACGTTTTATCATTTCTTTTGCCAACCTTGCTTGGTGCCAGAATTTCAGTTCTAAGAGAAATTATGGTTAAATTACCAAACATCATTATAACAGAGCAAAACTATTTTTCAGAGATGATTCAATGTATCAAGGAGTCCTTGTAAAATTTTCAAGGCATGAAAAGGTCTGTAACTATATTAATAAAATTTCACAATTTCGGAGGTCAGGAAGTATACAGTTTCAACCAATAGCCAGAAGTTTCAATTTCTATACCCTATCAAATGAGCTCCAAAATTTGTATAAACAATTAGGGTTGGAACGCATTATGTGTTCAACATCCTGTAAAAATTTCAGCTAATAATTTGATCATTTGCTAGGGTAAAAAAATTAGATAAATTCAGTGCTATAGGTTGGGTTAGCTTGGCAGAAACCTTGACCTGCTCGATTTTCCATTTTTTAAAAAATAGCAAAAGTTATTAAAAAGACCCAAGAAAATTACTGAAAACTCTTTCATATGTTAGCTTCATCATATAAAAGTTTTAGCTTATGATCGTGTCTCTAAATTAATGAGAAAAACCAATATTTTTCACCTGTTTACTCAAAAATGGGATTTCCAGCAACAAGGGTCAGAACATGTTTTGAGAAAATAACTTATCTAACATCATCCAAACTCTATAAAAGTTAATATATCAATATTCATGTATAATAAGCCAATAAAACTAATAATTTTGTACTACATCAATCAAGAAGTTCCATAGTGAAATTTGAAAGAAAAGTGGATGAAATAAGCCCTACTTGACTCTTGAAAGCTCTTGTTCTTGTTCTTGGCTTCCTTTGACTGTTCTATACCCAATTCTTGATCTAAATCTCTTAAATCCTCTTTTAACAAAACAAGAACAACAACTAAGATTGTTGTTTTGATGAGGTGAAGGTTTGTTATAAAGAGTTGATTCAAGTTTTCAATAGGTAAGTTTGTGTTTGTGATAAAAACATATGGACGCTTGACGTTGTGGCTTGGTATTCTTAGCAAAATTATGATGTTCTTGAAGAAGAAAAGAATGGTGGCAAGTTGAAATAAGGCTGGCCGAGATTTCATAGGAGAGAATGAAGAGAATTTTGATTCTTTTTCTTCATTTATTACATGTGTGTTCGATTTTTATCTTAGCACAAGATTATTTCCTTAAGATAAATAGATGAAATCTTGTAAGATTCCTTTGCACCAGTGAATAAAGCAAATAATGTGGCTTCTCTTGAGCCACACACTTGTACGGTGTACGAAACTATACATCATAATTTAACTGAACGGGTAAAAAACCATACCCATAAAACAGATATTGCCCAAAATTAAATTCTGGGTCCAAAATTCTTATTTCTAACTTTAATCCTATATTTTCTCAATCTCAGGCATCTGTAGGTCCCAATTTTATAGTTTTGGTGATCTCGGCGAGACTGCGAGGCTCGCAAGGGTACTATTTATATTTTTTTAACTCATCCATTAGGTCATCTTCATCATTATGTTTGACAAATTGTTAAAATTCTCATTAATAAGTTTAAATCAATTTTTTTAAAAATAAATTTCAGGGTGTTACAATACCACCCTCCTTAAAAAAAGAATTTTGCCCTCAAAATTCATTTGACATGAACTTGAAAAGAGTTTACATAGATCAAACAAACAATGTCTATGTAACCAGTCAGGCAATAATGAACAAGTCCTATAATGTAGTTAAGATGCTCCTACCTCGGATTGGACCTTCGGGTGGTGACGTCCCTTTAGCACTTAAGGTGAAAATCTTAGTATGGTGTTGTGACTTCACAGTTGGTATTGGATACTAGTTTGGACACTCCCAAATCTTGTACCCTGATTTTTCACAACGATAGCAAACATACTGTCCAGCCAAGCAAGGATTATTCTTGTGATCCTTCCCACATTTTGGGCAGTTTTTTCCCATGGTTGTCTGCTGTTGCCATTTATCCTCATGTGGACTTGGTTGGAACTACCTCTTTAAAGGCAGGGTATCCTCATAGTCTTGGTCTTCAAGTGACAATCTTTTCTTAGAATTGTCCCTAGTGGATTTGGCAGTCGCCAGCTTTTTATTATATTCTTCTACCAATCGACATTTGTCCACCAGAGTCACATAGTCTCTAATTTCTAAAATTCCAACAGCAACTTCTATATGCTCCTGTAATCCACCTTCATACTTGATACATTTCTAGGCTTCATCTGGACCTCGTTGGTAGATGGTAGAGAACTTGCACAACTCCTCAAACTTTGTAGTATACTTAGCTACACTCATATCTCCTTGCTTAAGCATCATAAATTCCAGCTTTTTTGCGTTCCTTACTGAAACAGCAAAATATTTTTGATAAAAGGCCTCTTTAAAAATATCCCAAGTAATTTCAAGTTGAGAAGCCTCAAGCAACCTCTTATCTCCATTCCACCAGAACTCCGCATCGGCTTCCAACATATATGTAGTGAAAGCCACTTTCTGATTTTTAGTACAAGCCAAAATCGAGAAGATTTTCTCCATTGTCTTAATCTATTCTTCTGCCTTGCCTGGGTTGAAAGCCTATCTAAAAGGCATCGAATTTGCCTTCCTAAACTCTACAAACTTCTGGTACTCTATATCCTTTTTTGTTCTTCTTGGGTTTCCCGTTGGATTTCCTCTAGCATTTTGGTCTAATCTCTTTATCATCCGGTTTGCCACTGTAGCTTGTTCCCTTATAGCAGTAGCCATCTCAAGGAAAGTAGCCATCATGTCTTCTGACTTAGTATCCCCATTCCTAGTATGTCTGCAGTTTGTCATTGGTTCCTAAACACATCAAAAAAAGATATTTAGTTGATCAGGCTCAATACTATGTTGAATATGATAGCAACCAACTACAGTACCACTAGATTATCATGCACATATGACCTTTATATCTTATCATATAGATGAGATTCAAAGCACGACTTATCTATACTTTAGAAGCATAGCCAGTCCATTTCTCAAGGTCCTACAAGGATGAACTGCTCTGATACTATTTTGTAACATCCTCCCAAGTATAACATAATCCTTAAGCTATGACATTAGACTCAAGATTTGTTACTTATACATTAGCAAACCTTTCTTAGATATCTATAATAAATTCACTTGTTTCATATAATGATTGAGTTGTAATTATACTAAAATATATAGAAAAATAACATAATATTTATTAAGTACAGATTCAAATACAAGAAAAGCTCTTCTATGAGCTTTCATATACGTCTTTCTATTCATATAATTACGAACATGTACACATAACAAATTAAAATTGATAAGAGACTTCAACTATCGAGCTACAACACTTTAGGTTATTCTATGGTGACATCTTCATATCTTTCCAGAGCAATCTAGAGATGACATGGGAACACAAAACATAGGGGTGAGAATCCTAAAATTCTCAATAGGGCATCCCCAAAATACATTATTAAAATCTATGTTATCAGTATCGTCCCAGCCACTTCGGTTTATTAAGAAAAATGTGATCATGCAACTTATATTAAAGATTCATTTTAAAGTTCTAAAATCATTCTTCCAAAGTGAATTCCTTTTATTGTTGAATATCTTAATACACATGCATCATCATATACAACATACACTGCCAAGTTTTAACTTAAACATATTGGCCTTAACATATATGCTAAAATCATTCACTTGGCATATAAGGACTACTTAGGACAAATGCTACTTCGACTTGTCTGGCCCTTGATCATTGTGGCTTTGACCACTTTAGGGTAATAGACTGCTTTTCAGGACTGAGCACATTCCTATATGTAATCCTTGGATTTTCTCTCCAAGTCACACTCGGATCTTTTGGGCTCATTCCTATACATGATATTGGATTTTCTCTCCAATTCATACAAATTTATTCTTAGCCAGGTTTGGTCCCCAACTAATCGAATTTACTCTTCGGCTTAATAAGACATAATCTCATGCTTTGCTTGCATATATAAGTAATTGAAATCAGTATTCACATCTATATGTGCCTAACATCATCAATAAGTTCATATATCATAATGAGATCAAGTCATAAATATTTTATCATTTCTTCAGCTAACCTTGCTTGCTGCCAGAATTTTAGTTCTAAGAGAAATTATCGTTGAATTACCAAACATCATTAGAACAGAGCAAAACTATTTTTCAGAGATGATTCACTGTATCAAGGAGTCCCTGTAAAAATTTCAAGGCATGAAAAGGTCTCTAAGTATATTAATAAGATTTCACAATTTCGGATACAGGAACTACACAATTTCAGTCAACAACCAGAAGTTTCAATTTCTATACCCTATCAAATGAGCTCCAAACTTCGTATTAAAAATTTTATGTCCTTAACATCCAGTAAAAATTTTAGCTAATAATTAGATCATTCTCTAGGGTAACAAAATTAGACAAATTCAGTACTATAGGCTAGATTGGCTGGACAGAAACCCTAATCTGCTCGGTTTTCCATTCTTTTTAAATAGCAAAAGTCATTAAGAAGACCTAAGGAAATTACAGGAAACTCCTACATGTGGTAGCTTCATCATATAAAATTTTTAGCTCAAGATCATGTCTCTAAATCAATGAGAAAAATCAATATTTTTCACCTGCTTACTCAAAAATGGGATTTCCAGCAGCAAGGGTCAGAACATGTTTTGAGAAAATAGCTTATCTAACATCATCCAAACTCTCTATCAAAGTTAATACATCAATATTCATGTATAATCAGCCAATAAAACTAATAATTTGGGACTAAATCAATCAAGAAGTTCCAAAGTGAAATTTGAAAAAAAAAAAAAAGTGGATGAAATAAGTCCTACTTGACTCTTGAAAGCTCTTGTTCTTGTTCTTAGCTTCCTTCAACAATTCTCTACCCAATTCTTGATCTAAACCTCTTAAAATCCTCTTATAACAAAGCAAGAACAACAACTACGATTGTTGTTTTGATGAGGTGAAGGTTTGTTATAAAGGGTTGATTCAAGTTTTCAAGAGGTAAGTTTGGTTTTGTGATAAAACATGTGGATGCTTGATGTTGTGGCTTGGTGTTCATAGCAAAATTATGATGTTCTTGAAGAAGAAAAGAATGGAGGCAAGTTGAAAGAAGGCTGGCCGAGATTTCATATGAGAGAATGAAGAGAATTTTGATTTTTTCTTCATTTATTACATGTGCGTTGGATTTTTATCTTACCACAAAATTATTTCCTTAAGATACATAGATGAAATTTTGTAAGATTCCTTTTGGCTAATGAATAAAGGAAATGGTGTGGCTTCTCTTGAGCCACACACTTGTCACATTTGATGGCAAGTTCGACACTGGAAATTTCATACGGCGTGCTAAACTACACATCGTAATTTAACCGAACTGGTAAAATATCATACCTGTAAAACAGATATTGCCTAAAATTAAATTCTTGGTCAAATTCTTATTTCTAACATTTTCTAACCTTAATCTTATATTTTCTCAGTCTCAAGCATCTCTAGGTCCCAATTCTAGAGTTTCGGTGATCTTGGCGAGCCCATAGGGCTCGCAGTGATACTGTTCACATTTCTTTTTTTTTTTTTTTAACTAATCCATTGAACCATCTTTATCATTGTTATGTCTGTCAGATTTTTCAAATTCTCATTAATAAAGTTCATATTATTTTTTTAAAATAAATTTTGGGATGTTACAAGAGAAGGTGAAACTAACACTTAGGTAACATTTGGTAAGGGGAATGAGGACACAAATACAGAGATAGTTTGTCCCTGTATGCTGTTTGGTAAAGGGGATGGGGTACGGGAACAGAAAAATTTTCTGTTCCAGAGACAAATTTCCTGTATTTCTATCCCTCCAAAAAGTGGGGACAGGATACATAGACACAAATTTCCAATAGTGGCCAGGCCACCGGCCGGCGATAGTCAATGTCGGTTAATGGAAAGTCAACATTTGTCCCCATCTCTACAATCAAACATGGTACAGAGGCAATATTTTTTGTGTTTATGTTTCCACTGTCCCTGTCTCCCTTACCAAACGCTACCTTAAATATGATAAGGATCCCAAAGGTTTCATACAGTATTAGCCCTTGATGTCTTTGTCAGTATATAAATGTAGATTTGTTAAAACATTGTTCCCAGCACCTCTACCACCACACCCATGACTCATCTTTACCCTATCACACAGTTATTTGTCTCGACCACCGCTATCATGTTTCTAGCTCATATATCTGTCAATAGTGGTAGGTACTCTCCCTCATCTCACATCTTCTTCAAACTTAAGGTGTAAGGGAAAGGTAGGGGAAAAAGCAGTAGTTGCCATAGAGATGGAGAAGGGGCAATGAAATGTATGGAGGTAGGAAATGAGAGAGCAAGGGGAAGTAACACAGGGCAGTGGTAGGTGAAAGGAAGAACACAACAACATGTTTGTTGTTAGCTTCCAGTTTTTAGTTTTTATTTTCAGTTTTTCAGTTTTCAAGATTTTGTAAAGGAAATACTGAAAATTCTAAAAATTCTGAAAACTACAAGATTTTGTTATCAGTTTTTTCTTCACAAAATCCTAAAAACTAGAAAACTGAAAATGAAAATTTAAAATTGGAAACTCAAACGAAACCGGCCTTAGGGTTTCATTTAGTTTTAAGTGAGTAAGAAATTGGGGTAAGAATGGGTTAGTGTTTCTTTAAGTATTAGCCTATTAGGGGGTAAATATGTCATTTCACATGGCCATTAACGATGTTAAGCTCCTTATTGGGTTGAAAGAAGATGGATTTAATTTTAAAATCTAGAGAGGAGAAAATATAATTTCAATTATTTCGACAAAGGTTGCTGTAATTACTCCTCTGTATAATTTTTTGAGATTTTCGTGGGGAAAATGCTATTGTTAGCTTAAGCGTTTAATGCTCGGACATTTATACCATTAAATTGAACAAAACATTAACTGATGATTTGCAAATAATCATAAAGTTTAAGGAAAAAGAAGATTATATCGTATTTACGAATGCATTCGAACGTTTAGTAGCACCGCATTTTTATGAGATTATTAAATGTTCTTTCACTGATGATTACAGTTCAATAAGTTTTACGTCTAACTTAAATGTCATTCTCATATAAAGTATCAGATTGGTTTTGAATAAATGTTCACTTAGGTCCCTAAAATTATAAGTGTATTTCACTCTAGTTCCTAAAATTTTAAAATTAATTCTCTAATTCTTGAAGTTTCATTCCGTAAATCACTTTAGTTCCTTATCAAATGAACATTAGTCATTTGTTACTATTTTGCTGACATGCAACGTTAAGTGACATGTTGATATGACATTAAATTAAAATAGATTTAAATTAGTCCTTGAAATTCTCAAATTTATCAAACAATCCCTGAATTTTTCTAAACTGTGTCAAAAAAATCTCATATCCCTAAGTTTCTCCTCTTTTGCTTCTTAAAATATAAATCTTATTTTTTAAACCCACTTATTTCTCTTACATTTTCATACCCTATTTAAATAATCCAAATTTTAAATATCCTAAATATAATTAAGAACTTGATTAATCCAAATCTGAGACTCTCAATGCACCTAACATTATTACTTTATTAGCTATTACATTGCATTTCTTGTAATAAATTGAGGTTTACAATATGAAAAATAGGATAGAGGGGAAACATTATGTTATCAAGCATGGATAAAGTTCATCAATGGGCTATTTGAAACCTTTAAGTTGTAATGTGGAAAAGAATTTGTATTAAAGGATTTAGCATAATAAGGAAAATAAACTCTACTCTCAAGTCAAATGTACTCGCAAACCATCTCAAATATGAAGAGTTTTAATCGTGCTCAAGTAGAGGATCGTGTCTCGTATTCCATCTTGACGATAGTGGATTGTAGGGAACCACTGCCTATTAGGGTGTATAAGTTGAAGCACAACAACACCACATTTGCATATGAAGATGCATATGGACTGGAAGCTATTATTCAAGATTGGTATGACATGTTTGTCGCACTGAAGATGAGGAAGCATTTTAGGGATATTGATGAGAATAGAGCAAACACAAGGGCATCGATTTAAGATCAAACATTTATGCTTACTTTCCCTCCCAACATGTCTTATCTTTATGAGGGATTAAATTGTTTACCACCCCTTCAATGGCAATAGCTTATTAGTAAAACATTATCTTCTTATTATTATTTTATGTGAGAAAGATCTTTATCTAAGTAGGGTATGAAAAAGAGAGAGAAATAATTGGATTTTATAATATTAAGGATTTAGATTTTATGAAGCAAAATAGGATAAATTTAGAGATTCAAAACCTTTTTGACACATTTTATAAAATTTTAGGTACTATTTTGCCACATTTGAAAATTTCAATTATTAATCTGAACCGATTTTACTTTAGTATCATGTTAGCGTGCCACATATGCTCAATATACCACGTTAGTAAAATAGTAATGATCAACTAATATTTATTTGACGAGGATTAAAATGACATACAAAATAAATTTTCAATACTAAATAGTTAATTTTCAAATTTTAGAATTAAGTGAAGCATGTTAATAATTTCATAAACGAACGTGAAATTTACTCGTTTGGTATTGCTATGGTACTGCATGAATGGCAGCATCTTTCGCCAGGTAAGATGTAACAGCAGTTTAGATCTGAGGTAATTTACATTGCAGTCGAGCATATAGATTTGAATAATAATTGGCGAAATGGTAATAGAAATTTTTTATTAAGAACCAAGGAGGTGTAGCAAAGTTAACATTGCAATATCAATTTTCGGGCCTTTGGCAACCCCCACCCCCCAAAAAAAACAAAAACAAAAACAAAAAAAAAACTAATATTATTGAAAATCATGGGAGTGATGTAAACAATTTATTTTTTAAGAGTTTTATTTTCCTGTATGGGTAAATTAACTTTTTACAGTCAATCAATAGAGTTCCAACAAAATACCAAATCATGATGAATGATTTTCATAATGACTAATTACCATGATATACCCCTTGGTTTAAATTTTATTGGCTGAAATGATAAGTTTTATATTTTCAATGCATAGAAATTGAACTATTTTTTCAAACAAGTATTTTAACTAAAATAACACTCAGGATTAGTATTTAGTAAGCTCCAGTCTTTTCCGGCACATTATCATTGAGTGCAAAATTATAATTCTGGACTGTTAAGACCAACGATACACAGCCAGATCCATATCAATACATATCGAACCCATAACTAAGAAAAATATTCTATTCGGTATCCATATCCTCTACAGGCTTGGTCCTTTTGAAATCACTGACAGCCTTTTCAAAAGTGCTCCTGACATGCTGGCACATAAGCATCATATCCTGGCATCCATCTTTTAACACTTCTCGTGCTGGATCCCCTATAGGTGCACAATGACAATACAATGAACACAAATAAACAAGTCCGACAAGAAGCATTTGATTGTAAAACAGGATATAAAATTGAGGGTATAAGAACAGGAACTTGTAACTCTACAACAACAGAACCTTTTCCCACTAGGTGCACCGGGCAGGAAATTGTAACTGTATTAAAACAAGGTCGATTTGTTGCACTTGGTTGTGGAAGGAATTTGCAAATTAATGTCACATTTGAGGGATTTCATGTTGGAGGACAGACAGTGGCATTCAATTGAACAGGAAGCAAGCAAGGAGAACAACAGTTGTGGTACTTTGGCATGAATGAGGAGTGTTGGCTATCTCAACTACATGCTTGTTCAGTTCTTTCTTTCTACATCCCGATATTGTTGAGGGGTTGGGCGAAAAACCGTTTTAAACCAAACCGAAACTTGAACCGCACCAAACCTTAAAAATCCAGATTTTTAAAACCAGTTTCTAAACTAAACCAGACAACTGCTTCACTTTGGTTTGGTTCACCTAAAATAACCAAATGGTATTTATTCCGACGTGTTTAACAGTGGGGCCATGGTTTACCTGAGTTACATTGGGTACAACGCCATTTACACTATGGCAGTGGAAGTGAAGGATCAGGTTAATGCTATCCCAAGAGTTGACAATGGCTATGGGATTGTGATGTGGTGAACCCAGAGTGATGGAAAAGCACTGTTTTCAGCAGCATTCAGTGGGAGATTGGATGGCTGGGGATGGGTGTCACCAGTGATAGGGGCGGGCTTCAGGATCTTGACGTCGCTGTTGGTGTTGAATGGGTGCACAAGAAGGTAAAGTTCATAACTGGTTTAAAACTGAACTGAGTGTGTTCATGTCATTTCCAAATGGCGTAATTTGGCTATTAAACTGGAAATTCAGTTTAGTGCAATTTGGTTTGGTTTTACATCATAAACTGCACCATACCCACCCCTAGTGTGTGCAAAAGAGGAGAGGACTGGTCAACAGTTGCTTGAGCACTCATAGATGATTGAAATTGTGCAGAAAAGTATACTTCCAAATGGTGTTCAGGTTTCATATTAGAAACTCAGGAAAATGGAGAGTAATTTGGATCTATTCCTCATTAAGTATAGCCAGGTAAATTGAGACTAATAATTTATAAAGGTCATAAAATATTGATATCCCAACATTGAGACAACCCGACAAGGATCGAAATGTGGTGAACCAAAGCAAAAGGAGACTCAGCTTTACAAAAATGACTAGGAAAAATAAATAACCAAGAATGTTTTTCCCAAGTTGATAGGATTCACACTTCAACAAAGACTACTTTGACAAGCTAAGAACCTTCCTCTGAAGTTTGGAAATATAAGGGTGACCGAGACAAGATGAATGAGGCATGGCAATTCTGTGGCTGAACAAACAGAGGTAGAGAACTGGTAGAGACCATGTGAATCCTGCCCTGAGCTAAGCACCCTTCCTGAGCTTTGGTCTTGCACAAGATCAGAGTTTTTAGGCAAGTAATATGACAATTGAGGTTACAAGTTAAATGGCTAATAGAGAGTAAATTGACAGGACATCAAGGAACATATAGCAGAGTCAACAAATGATGAGGGTAAAATATCAGTCCTCCTAATTCCTATGGCTGGAGTTCGAGAGCTGTTGGCCAGCGCCAGAAAGAGATGGTAGATAACAAATACAAGGTCTGAAGTACAGCAATCGAGAACCGATGGCGACAAGGAGATGCAACAATGGAATTACAAGTGTGTGCAACTTAAGTCCTATTCAGAGGCCAGTCTAGCTGGAAAGCATTTCAAGATAACTAGATTGTGATGGTCGACCAATAGATTTAGAAGCATAAAAAATACAGGTCTGAGCAGCAGTGGCATTACGGGTAGGCTTTTCAAATAAAAGCCAGCAATTGTCACTGGTGTAGCCAAGTTGTCAGGAGCCCATGCAAGAGCCCAGCAGGCTGCGTCATGCTCGTTCATGCTCTCAGGGGTGGTTTTCACCGTCAGCGTGGGAGCACCGTTCTTGAACGTAAGAGCGCTAGGAGCGGCCGCTCCTTGCGTGCTGAGCGCTCCTACCCTGGCCCAAAATTTTGGAGCCCAACCAGGCCCAAATCTCCATTAAAGACACACTAACATACCTCTATCCAGCATTCCCTCCATAGATCTGTCACTCGATCTCGCCCCCTCACCCTCCCACCCACTCGACCTCGCCCCCTCACCCTCCCACCCACTCGACCTCTGCTTTGTGCCAATTGCCGCCCGGTGTTGCATCCCCGAAGCCGCCACCTTCCACTGCCATCTTCTCCATTAGCGTCAAGATCGGGTTCTGCTTCTTCTGCTTTGGGTCTTCTTCTTTTGCTTTGGGTTTTGCTTCTTCTGCTTGGTGGCTGAGTTCGTGGCGGTGGTGGCCGAGTTCGTGAGTGATGGTGGCTGGTGAGTGTTTTGCTTCTGCTGCTCCTCCGTTTATCGCTTTGTTGGTCTTCTTCTTCGGGTCTTCTTTTTCTTTTTCTAATCAGGGGACTTTTCTTTATGTATTACAAATTTACAATAGGTATTATTTGAGGGAAAAAAATGTCAAGTTGAGGAGCTAGTCAAGATAATAGGACTCCTGTTGACACTCAATCTGGGAGCATTGCTGGGAGTGGAACTGAAAATGTAGGAAGAAGTAAGAAAGTGAATAAGAACGCTCATGGAAATAAGAGTCATGTTGCTTGGAGTTATGGAACTTGTGGTGACGGAAATTCAAGGGAAATAAAATGCAATTTTTGTGAACATAGATTTAATGGAAGCATTTATAGATTGAAACATCAACTTGAACAAAAAAAGACATTGCACCTTGCATGGCAGTTACGGATGATGTGAGGAAACAAATGTTTGATTTTGTACCTGGATTGCAACAAAAATTGATAAAAAAAAACACAAGACAACTGGAAGAAGGAGGAGCAGGCAACAAAGATGATGAGAAGGAGAAATCCATTGGTGAAAAAAGGAAAGTGAAAGAGGTGGAGACACCTGGAAACCTTTTCAAGAGAAAGGTTGTTACCACTCAAGCCACCATCAATACTATATTGAAGAAGAATTTGAGGGAAGAAGCATGCCTAGAGATTTCTTCTTTTTTCTACAATAATGCCATACCTTTTAATGTGAGAAAAAGTGAAAAATTTGGTAAGATGTTTGAAAAGGTTGCTCGGCATGGCTTAGGATTTAAGAGTTAAATACTTGAAGCAAAAAGTAGATTTTACAATGGAATCACTAGAACATAAAGCCGTTTGGAAGAAGGTGGGATGCACTATCATGACTAATGGGTGAACAGATAAGAGAAGATGGACTATATTGAATTTCCTGGCTAATTGTCCCAAGGGAATTGCTTTTTTGAAGTCTATTGATGCCTCTCATATTTCCAAAACTGCTAATAGGATATTTCAAATGATAGATGATGTTGTTGAGAAGGTTGGTGAAGAGAATGTTGTCCAGGTTGTCACGGATAATGCAGCTAACTACAAAGCTACTGGAGAGATGTTAAAGAAAAAAGCTTTATTGGACACCTTGTGCTACTCATTGCATTGACTTGATGTTGGAAGACTTTGAAAAGAAGTTGGAGCTACACAAGAAGACAATTTATAAGGCAAGGAAAATTACAACTCATCTCTCTTCAAGAAAACTTCTCCTTTCCTTGTTGCAACATCACACCAAAGGAGCAGATTTGGTGAGACTGGGCATGACTCGTTTTGCCACATCCTACCGCACAATGGGTTGCCTCCATGACAAGAAAGGTGCATTGTTAAGGATGTTTACTTCTAATGAATGGAAGTCAAGCAAGTTTGCAAAGACAAAGGATGGGAAGTTGGTTGAAAATGTTGTTTTGGATAGGCTATTTTGAAGAGATACTGTTCTTTGCTTACGAGGTACTTATCCTCTTCTCTATGTGCTTCGTTTAGTGGATTCGAATGAGAAGCCTGCCATGGGCTATATCTATGAGGAAATGGATTGAGCTAAAGAGAAAATTCAAAAAGCCTTTCAAGGTGTTCAAAAGAGGTAAACTACAATGGTCTTGCATTCTTTAGTAGTTTATTTTAAATTAGGAATTTAGGATATTATTGTCTCTGTTAGCTAATTCAATTTTTGTATTCACTAGTTATATGCCATTGTGGGAAATCATTGATGCAAGATGGGATAGCCAACTTCATAGGCCTTTGCATGTTGCTGGCTACTAATTGAATCCTCAATTACATTATAGTGATGGATTTAAAATATATTATGAAGTTTAAAAAGGGCAATATGATTGCTTGGAAAGAATCGTGGGAAGCTCCGCAGAAATACCCAAGATTGATGCTCAACTTGAAAAGTTCAAGAGTCGAGTAAAGTTTTTTGGAAGGGAAGTAGCCAAGGCTGCTCTTAAGACCAAAACTCCAGCACAATGGTGGGATTTTTAAGGGGATGAACACTCAGAGCTCCAAAGATTTGTCATTTGTGTGTTGAGCTTAACATGCAATTCTTCAAGATGTGAGCGTAATTGAAGTGCATTTGAGATGGTAAATTATTAACTTGACAATTATTTTTATGATTCATATTTCATTTTAGAATTAGTTTTCCAATTGCTAATGTTAAATTCTTCGTATTTTTTAGGTCCACACCAAGAGAAGAAATCGTTTGAAATAGAAAATGATGAATGGTGTTGTGTTTGTAATGGCTAATTCTAGACTGGCCAAGAAGAAGCAATCTAAAAAACCTGTTGAGTATGACATTGATGATTTGGATTTGGATGAAGAATGGATTGTGGAAGATGAAGAAGGATTGGATGGTATAGAAGTTTTGGATATCCGGATGATCTTAAGTTGGCCTTTGAAGGAGATGATGGTAGGTTGGTGGCCCTTCAAATAATTTGGAAATTCCTGATCTGGACGATGATGACTTTGATGATCTTCTTTCAAGAGAGGGCGATGAAGATGGAGCAGATCACATAGAAGATGATGAATATGATGATCATACTCCCATGTATTTACTGTAGATGTCATTTAATTATAGCACTTGGATTTGAGTTGTGTTCTTTAATGTGTTAGTTTTAAATTATGTCGAAAACTTATGGTCTGTTTGTGACTTTATACCTTTTTAATTGAAGATTTGAAGTAGTAGTGCATTATTATGTTAATTATGACCAATTTTGCATATCTGTGTTGTCATATATATGTATATGTATGTATGCATAAATGGAACTGTCTATTCTGGTAGGAACTTCCATTCCTACGCTTTTCGTTCTTGTTTCCCTTTCCTGTTCCTACGTAGTAGCTTGCTCTTGACGACCTTGGGTGTAGCCATTAAGCTTACAATGATCACACTTGGGACGAGCGTAATATCCCACACATTCTCCTTGGCTCCAATCAGTACATTATTGGCATGAGAAATGCAAGCAGATGCAGAACTGTCTAGCACTGGATGGAGAGATGGCATGTCCGTTAAACTTGGGCAAGCTGGACCAAGTCTGAGAAAGTGTGGGAACAGTAGGACATTTTCTGCACATCAGTATTATAGAGCTCCTTAGCCTGATGCTTTACCTTGTGGCAAGAAATGTGGCATCCAAAATCTGCTTTGAGGAAGTGTGAATGGTTTGTTTTATCAAACCACATAATTGAGTATCAATCTTCTTCCATTGTTTCCTCTGACCATCTGCAATATCTTCAACCTTCTTGCTTGTGTTCAGTGCACCCTTGACCAAGAAGCCACAAACTTTATGCCTGAAGCCCAGGTAGCAGAATTTCTTCTGTCCAACTTGTTTATTGAGATAGTTGAGGTGATGTAATTCATGATAATAGGAAAGTCATTTTTGGATTCTTCTACTTAGAATGGCATCTGCCTTTGGAAGGGTTTCCATTTCAGTAGTTTCAGCTTCAACCGTGCATGATACACCAAATCAGAGTTCACTATGATATCTTCCTGAAATGGTCAGAAACTGCCCTGCGATAGCCTTAAAAGGAGCAGCTTGCACAGAAAGGAAGTGGATCGGACTAAGACACTCTAGAGTGATATAGAACAAAGTTTAAAAAGGCAAAGAAAACCATTGGATCTGGACGGAAAACTACCTTATATGAGGTATAGAAAATGTGTCGGTGAAAACTAAGCAGGACGGCCACTCAGGTGCTAGAATAAACAGGATCATGGAGATAGTGATGCCCAGATGCTGAGATAACTAGAGCCGAGCGTGGGGACATGCGTGACATTGGTTAGCAGCACCATCATGACTCCAAAATTTTTCCAACTGTTAACCTCCAAGATGCATGAGACAATACTGAATTGAGAATTGACGTAAGAAAAGGATGGTATGAAAATACAGTTACCACTGGTAAGGGTTCAGGTGGAGAATAAAAAGAACGGACAAACAGGGTTTTGTTGCTGCTGGAAGTGGGCCAATCAAAGGGTCGACAGGAGATCAGGTTTAACTCCCCGAGCTCTAGATACCATATTAGCAGAGATGAACACAGTTGATGGAGATATGAGTTCATGACTTGTTTAGCTGCTAGTCATTGTTTTTTATCAAGTGAAGATAGCTTATTTACAAGCTTTTACTGCTGTGCAAAATAATAAAGAATAATACCAAATGAAGCTAATGATCATAGTAGTCAATCTCAGATCGTGGCGCGGAGCAGCCGAGCCAGAAAACACTATAGTGTAATAGCACATAGCAGGATAGCCGCTATTTTGATTTAAAAAAAAATACAGATAACAAGTGTGAAGTGTAGCATCCTTTGTGAGGATGTAGGGCCATAAAAAGGGTGCCAAACAAAATAGTCATGGCGAGGAGAGGATCCTGAGATATTTCCTTTGTGAAAACATGTGCTATGGGTTTGCGCAACAGGTATGTTGTGTTGCTCTGTTTTTTGGGGAAAAAAAGGAGCTGCTGTAAAAGATAAAAGGGGGTCGGGAGGTTCAAGATGATGAGTTGAAGATTTGCAGTGAGGTTAAAATGGGGATTTCTCTAGTTTAAGTAAGGTTAAAATGGATATTTTGTTGTTTTAAGTTTGGATAAAATGGAAAGTTCGCATGTTTTCGTAAGAGCAAAACAGAAGCTTGAAATTTTAAGTGAGGGCAAAAACGAAATTTCCCATGTTTAAGTGAGGGCAAACTAGAAATTTCCCTGGAAAAGAAAGAAAGCAGCAGGGTTTCAGACTTTCTCTCTCACGAAAGTAGAGCGCGGCCGCGATGCTGCGATTCTGTCTGCGATTTCGCCGCGATTCGCGCCACAACTGCCCCACTGGAAAGCGTGAAGTGAACGGCGTCCTGGAGTGGCCGACCTCCGCGACACTACACTCCACCGCTATAGCACGTGATTGACTTGTATGCTAATGATGCATAACAAATAAGGCTAAAGAAACATCTCTACACATATCTAGCAACATCAAATTTGACATTATAAATGCAAAGACAGTTCATATGTTACCTGTTGTCTGGACTCTGATATTAACACGATTATCTGAAGGATGAGGAATGCTGTACCCACAGAATGTGACTCTTGGACTGCAAGGTAATATTAATGATGTCATCGCGTTAGGATATGTAGAACTGAAAACATGATAAGGAAAAGGAAGGCACAAAGAGAGAGATGTAAAAGCAAAACAAAGCTGGCACTTATAATGTAAGTCCAAAAACAAAATCCTTCAAGGTTCAAACGCGATTTAACAAGTATGCAAATGGATTACTCAATTACACACCACAAAAAGTATAGAGAAAAACTCAACAGGGATTTATGTCTTAATACCCAATCATCTTCTCTGACAGACATGATGGAGAGGATGGGGGTTCTGTCAACCTATTTGTTCTTTTTGTTTCACAAAAAAGATTCAATTCAGCTCATGTTTCTTTTATGGACATTTATATAATCTTTTGGTGAGCATTGTTACATTGGAGCAACTTTTGGTTCTTTACTAGAAACAACAACAATTAAGCCTTTTCCTACTAGGTGGGTCGGCTATACATCAATTAGGTGAAGCTCGATCCATGTAATGAAGAATACAATAATTGTTGATTGCTCAATACAACCCTCTATATGGGACCGACTATTGTTCACTCTAAAATGGATCAATTTAAGCGCAGTTTTCCCACTTATGCATTTATTTTAATTTTTGTGGTTGGAGTGAAATGCCTGCATCTTTAAGGGTATTTCTTGGCCCCTAGACTTGTTATGGAATAGGAAAGTATCATGTTCGCTCTGAAGCTTCTGCTCATGGATTTTTCAAAGGAGTCGCTATTAGGCAACCTTGGAGCATTCTTGATATTTTATTTTATTTTATTTTTTGGTTATCTAAAATCTTCTACTTTGGAGGATCTCTCATCCTCCCTGTGGTTGTACTTTTTTATCATATGATAACAAATAGAAGAAGACAAGATTGATATTGCATGCATTTCGGCGGACGTTAATCAAATTCCAACGGTTGCAAATTAATTTGTATGAATTTCTACATTAGAAGCTGAGAATGAATTCTCAACATTGCAAACAAAGAAGCAGACAGTAACATTAAGAGTTTCCACACTACTAACTCTTGATTTAAGGTGAATCTGACGGAATTCGCAAATGTATGATCCTCATCCGCCAGAGAAAAAGTTGATTTGCTCTGATCAGAGTATGACCCATGCTCCATCACTTCCAATGAATCTGAAACACACTGCACAATCTTAAAAAATAACAATTCATAGTAACCACTATGAAAATGTAAATCACATTTACCTTCTTGTACAAATATTGCTCAAGGACAAAACCACCATTTTTGTACAATTGGAAAATGAACAAATAAAAAATAAAGGAGGGGTGGAAAAAGATAAAGAGATGCCAAGTTCTAAACTTTCTACAAAGTACCAATCATTTAAAATAGTTACACACTTACGTTTGGCAAAAACTACGAGGCAACCTTATGATCTATGTTGCTCAGATATGAATATGGTACCCGAACCCAGTATTGATACAGGTATGGGTACGAAAATTTTGTAAAAAATGGGATACGGGTACTTGAATATGAAGAAAAAAACCATAAATTTTATATGATAAAACCAACAATTTCAATATAAGACAACTCTAAATTGTTCAACAATCAACATTACATTCCAAAATGAAATACCACAATACTCAGACCCAGCTGTTGAACCTTGTGAAAACATCTATAAGTGATTAAATAATTACATAAATAACAATGGCAACAACAACACATTAAAAGAAGAAAGGTATACAAAATGGAAACCACAGAACAATCGTTGCGGCAACAAAAAGTTATCAAAACAGAGAGCAATCAACCTTAAACTCACTGAGAGAGACAAAGACACTCCTACCTCACTGGATTGCTGGAGAGAGAGCCGCCGGAGAGAGCCTCACTGGATCCCCGTCGAGAGAGCAGCCGGAGACCGTAGCTCGTCGCGCCGCTGGTAGAGGTGCCGAGCGAGGTGGGTCGTCCGTAGCGTAGGGATGTCCGTTCGAGGTGCGACGTGGGTCCTCCGTTCCGCCGTCCGTTGCGTCGCCGCAGTGGTCAGTGGTGTCGCCGGCGATGAGGATGTGGAGACGGGAGAGGTGCTGCTGAGGAAACTTAGGGCCGGCAGTGTTTAGTGTTAAAGGGGTTGGTTAGGATAATAAACGGGGGAAGTTGCCAACGTTTTTTCTTTTTACCAAAAACAAAAAATTTTGGACGGTTTGGAAGTGCTTTTTTTTTGTTGTTTTTTAAAACTATTTTATAAAACAAGTATAAGTTTAATTTTTAGAAATAAAAAAACTTGTTTGGTAATTTAATTTCAAAAACAATTTTTAAAAGCTAAAAAATAAAAAACTTGTTTGGATAATTTTTTTAAAAAATAACTTTTAAAACTAATAAAACAAAAAATTATTTGTCAAATGATATTACTATAAATGAAAAATTTTAACTATTATATTTTATATATATAATATTTTCCATACATACTTAATAAATAAAGTTTTAATACAACTTTTTATTCTAAAAGTAGTCTTAACACAACTTGATATTAATTTACATTTATAAATTCAATTTGTAATCTGTGCTTGATTTTTCTATTTACGTACATAATTATGAATTACACAACATGTTATGACAATAAGGCGATGTCTATAAGGCTTATATAGTGACATTCGCCTCAAAATGTGTTGCTTTCAAGACTCCAAAACATAATAAAGCTTATATTGGCTCATTTAATAAACTCAAACTCGACTCATAAGCTTAACTTATTGAACTATTAACAAATCAAGGTGAAAATATCTCACAAGTTTACTTAACTCACTTCTTTAAGCACAATAAAACTTCCAATATATATATATATAAAACTGTTACATTACACACAAAACAACCCATATTTACGTAGCATCTCAATAAAAATGATATAAACTATAACTCATGCTACCTAAACCATAACAAACCAAACAAGATCATATTCTATATCAATCCTAGAAACACAAAAACCACCACACCTAGACCCACCAGTACACACCAGAGTTAGGCTGTTGCATGTTTAGTGGATTACTTGCTTATCTGCCTTATGCCCAGGGACACGGTCATTTACAGTTTTATCTGGCCTCAAATTAGACAACAAGGCATCACGACTAGTCAAAACTACTTGGAAAAAACTATCCACTTCCTTTGCAAGAAGATCTAATCCTTGTGAAAGCTTCTCCGAAGCGCCATCTAGTTTCTCAGCATTCTTTTGATTTGATTGTGTCTTCACGGTTTCTTTGCTACCCTTGATTCAAATGCCCAATCAGGCAGGATTATACCATAAAAAAACGGAGTTTCATGAGGCATTAACAAACACTCTAGCACATGATCCACAGAAAAGATAGCACTTACTCCATATTCAGATATAGGGATCCCCTGTTGGGCACATAACAAATGTGCTTGTCTTCGTGCCAACCACCGCCAATAATTGAACATTCCAAAATAAGAACAACAACTACCAAGAGCTAAGAAACATGTAAGAAGAGTAGTATGTTGCATAAATGTGCAGTGGATTGTATGTACAGAAACAAGAATAGCACAACATGCAGATAAAAAAAAGTCCGATTATGGAAAATGGAAACAAGTCATAGAAACATCTAATGGGTAGCAACAATGCACCACTAACCTTCCCCATTGACATGCAAGCAATAAAAAGGAGTCCACATAAAAAGTAACCAGATGAGGAAGAACATTCTTTCTTTGGGGAGGAAAAACACTCTTTCAGCCATAGCTGGTACAACTTTTACACCTCTATCAAATTTCTAAGCCAAACAATTTGAGCATCATATATACCAGCTTTATCAAATTTGTTCATTGAAAATTTGTTCATCATATATACCTAACCCAAACAATTTGAGCATCATATTTTTCTTTTTGAGCATCAGTTATTCCAGATTGTCAATCTCACATTAACTACAAAAAAATTACATGGAACAATGCACCATTCAGATTTCATACTTAAGAATTCCCTAAACACCTAAAAATTCAACTTCTCAATCTGAGGAGATCGATTCACACTTATAAATTAATTCTTACCACGTAACAATTTAACAAGTCTCATATATCCACGCTTATAATCATTCTCCTAGGCTAAGCATGACAGAAAAAGCAGCTGAGCCTAGGTAGAGACAATTTACACCATATTGGCAGTATAATCAATATGCAAAGGGGAAAAAAAATACTAGCATGAACTCCAAACTATCCGGATCCTACAAACAACACTGCAATGTACAAAAGCTCAATTGCAGTAGTCGCAAGCGAGAGACTACAAGCTATAAATGTACTAAAATATTGTATGCTTATGCAAGAGACTAATCACCAAAAAACGAGCTACAATTATGACACAGACTACCAAATTTGGCTACATAGAGAATCCCAATCAATCTCATAAGAGGGAAACTTTTGTAGATTAAAATGTTCTGAAGCAACATCCCACTATGACTCGTTGACATCATCGAATGTAAGATCAGATGGAGGAGAAGAACCTGCAGAAACCTCACAATGGTGATCACAAATCAACAAAAAGGGAGGTTGAAGTGGTAATCCATATATGAGATATGTCCTATTCTAACTCAGCAAAACATGATGCTATCACCAAACTACACTTGATCTTCCTAGCAAGAGCAAAGTCAATTAACATAAATCAATAGTGGTATGCTGTAATGGTTTTATTCCTGCTTAGGGATGAACCAGAATTTTTCATCAATGTAAGACGTGAACCAGAATTTTTCATCAATCTAAGATATGAACCAGAATTTTTCAACTACAACTTAGAACATTCAGATTCAATTTAAGATCAACAGGTAGCAACAACCACAATAGTAAGATAAACCATAACAGCAACCACAATATTCAGACATCCAAGAGAGAATCAGAGAAAGAGAAAGAGAAAGGGAGTGACTCACTGCTGACTGAGTCGAGACGGAGGCAGATCTGGGCTTCAAGGGTATTGGCGTCGGCGGATCAGGTCACGGGGTTAGCGGGTCTGGCTTCAAGGGTCGCGACGCCGACGGATATGGCTTTACACGTCTCGGGCCCGGTGGATATGGGAGCAGCTCGCGTCTAGGGGTGGATGGAATGGGGGTTGGTTCGCGAGGCTTCATCGGTGCTGGTTCGTGAGGCTTCACCGGTGCTGGTTCAGGAGGCTTCACCGACACTGGTTCGCCAGAATGAGGGATGGCTCACACGAAGGTCACTGGTCATGGGTCCCTCATTGGCGCTAGTTGGCAAAGCTCACTGGTCGCGGATCACTCGCCGGAATGGCCATCACAGTCATGATTTACTCGCCAGTATGACAGTACGCTTTTCATGAAGGAGAATGAAGGTAGATGAATGTGAATGAAGCTAAACAAAATAAAAAAGAGACAAACAGTTACCAATAGGTTCGAAGCCTGACAGACAACACAAAGTACACTTAATCACAAAATTGCCACCGCGTTTTTGAACATTTTTAAAACAAGAAAACTAAAAAAACATCTCAAATATATTTTGGGTTTTTAGTTTTTAAAACAAGCTGATGGTTTTTTCAATTTTAAAAACAACTTTTATAAAATAAGCACACAAACAAGTTTTTTTGTTTTTTAACTTTTAAAAATCAAAAACAGTTTTTTAAAACACTAGCCGTTTGTTTTGGTAAAATTGCATGTCCACTATAGAATACGTGTACTTCATGCATACCCCTGCAAGTACCCTTTTTTTTATTAACAAAAAAGGGTGTTGGGTACATAGTTATGCGTATCCGGTGCATACCCATACCAAGTGTGTATTTAGTACAGATACTGTTTCATTTTAGCCGTATCTGTACTTCAAAGTTTATGATATTTTTAAATAACTTTAAAATTACTTTCCAGTTTGAAAATTTCAGCTTTTCACACAATGTCAACAAGTGTATATATTTATAAAAGATTAATAAGTTTGTTACTATAACTTAAGCAGCTGCTCCACCTATGACTACAGAATGACCACAATCATCATGCATCTATAATATTAATACATTACCTAGTATCAATGAAATCATCTCACCTCAAAGTGAAAGCAATCTTAGCCATAATTTATACTTTTCTACTCAGTAGTGACGCCATGGCCAGAACCCATTTGTACCCACTCAGCAAAGATTGAAACTTTAATGATGTTCAAGTATCAAATAACAAACAAGGAATTCAAATATACATGTGTGTCTGTGGAATAATACTTACGAGGATCAAGTTAGAGACAGCAACGACTCTAAACTCTAGAGCTTAAGTTGCGTAATGGATTCGGAAGTTAGGATCGCTACATTGTTTATGTAGATGCATGAGAATCAGAGGGTAAAATGTTATTTTTTTTTAAGGTTTAATTAATCTATCAATTCTTATAGTTTCATCAAATTCCCAATTGGGTCCTTACAATTTAAAAGTTTTCAATTAAATCCCTATAGTAAAAATAAATTTTTAATTGGTCCCTAATCCTATTATCTGTTACAAAAAACATAAGACTTAATGGGGTGACGTGGCATAACATAGCATGCTAACCATTGCCATCCACCGCACCACTGCTTCATCCTATTCTTGTCATCTTCATCTCCATCATCTTTCATCCTCCATATCAATTACCATCTTCATAAATCAAACACAAGCAAAACTCAACCATCATCTACAGTAAACCATTTAAACCCCAAATTCCTCTTTTGACTTAAAACACAAAAACCATCATGAGCAACCCCTAAACTCCAAAACATATTCAATCCAAAACTCCCGCCAACAACCATTTCAACCACATTCATAAACTAAAGCCATATCCACCACTCTCCTTAGCAAAAAACAATAAACATCTACACCCCAAAATTAATCCTAATTTTCACAACACAAACCATTGAACCAAACCCAACACAACCACAACCATAGACTAAATCCCTTCACAACTCATAAAAAGGGGAAAAATCAGAACGATAGATAGAAAGGGAAGAGGGCCGCAACCGTCTTCTTCCTCTCTCTCCCCTTGGTCTCCTACCCAACACAGTCCTTCCTCCTTGACTTCCTCTCCATCGTTGCCCTCAAGGAGGTCTACGACAACCAAGCCGCCTTCCGGAGATCGAGGCACTGTAAATGCTATAGAGATCGGCGCGCTCCTCCTTGCAACAACCATGATAGCAACGCATGAGCTTTTCCCTCTTTCTCCACCATGACCACAAAGCACCATTGCTTCATCCCCTCAACCATGAATCACCATCACATCACGATCTTCATCTCCACTGCACCACTACTTCATCCTGTTCTTGTTACTGCCGCTCGGAGTCTACATCACCATCACGAGCTTGGTTGAAAGATCATAGTTCGTGATGCCACATCACCGCCACTTGCACTCATTGTGAGTCCTAGTGTTGGCCTGTGGCAACGGAGTGGTGAGTAAGGGAAGAGAAGTGTAGAGGGGAAGGGTTGCTGGAGGGGAAGAGAAGCGTGAAGTGCTAACCCACTTTTTCTTCTCTTTTATTTTATTTGTATTAGTGGTGGAAGATATGGTGGTGTTTTTAGAATAGATCATTTATCATTAGTTGTATTAGTGTTCCAAATGGAATGAATGGCTAGGATTCATTTTTTCAAATTTAAAACTGTAGCTAATGAATATTCTAGGAATATTCCATTTAATTTAACTTTTTTTTGTAACAGATGATAGGGTCAAGGACCCAATTAAAAATTAATTTTCAGTATAAGAACCCAATTGAAAACTTTTAAAATATAAAGACCTAATTGAAAATTTGATGAAACTATAGGGACTGACGGATTAATTAAACCTTTTTTTAATTAGGGTTTATGACATGCTGGATCATAGTGATTGGATCTGAAAATTTGGATTCTAGGATCTATCATTTATTGAGCTTCTTGCTATAAAGGGTCATTGGGTAAAAGTGGTCTTTCGCATAATTTTTCTAAAAAAAAATTAAAATACAGTTCATATATGAAAATTTACCCTTATTCATACCTAAACCAAATTTGACAAAAAAAAAAAGTCTTTGTTTTTGTATTTTTTTTTTGAAGCCCCATATTTAACTTTTGAAATTCTTTTGGAAGCATGAGCGTGACACCAAATCTTTGAACATTTTCATCTCATTTAGTGTTTGGAATTGACCATCGAATTGGAATTCAATGGCCCACTTTCAATTTTTATGTTTAGAATAACAAAAAGAATTGTCAATTTCTTTTCTTAATTCTTGACTTATATCTTATGAATTGTCAATTACAAAGCCTACAAAACATCTTTCTCCTTGAAAGTCTATATAGTCTTTCTCTCTCATTTATTTTCTAGCAATCAAGTCACAATTCTTTGGTAAATAGAAACATAAAATTTAAGATTATTTGTCAATTTCAAAAGAATTTGAATTGAAAGGATTGAAATTCTCTCAACTCTAAACCTCAAACAACCATCACAATTGCGAGGCTACTATTGGGCTTACATCGAACAATTGTAGGCCACAATGCCAGACCATAATTGACATTGCAAGATTCTAAGGTTGCATTTGCATGGAGTATTCTTGAATTTCAAGGAATTCAAAATGCAAAGATTCTAAATGCTTCAATTGAATTTTTTTTTTATAAGATAATTGTGTGACTTCATTTATAAAACACTTTGTTTGCATAATGAAATTATATCACTCTCTATGGATAAGAGTATATGATAGGGCACATGATGATATGCAACAATGGGCGAGCGGTGGTGAATGACAGAGACAACTGACAATAGGTGATAAGAGGCTAGTGACAACTGCTAGTGACCGGTAATGGGTGTGGAGTTAATAGCATCCAAGTGCCTTTATTTTTCTTACTAGCCATTCAAAACAGATTTGAAAAGGGGTTTTAATTCCTTTAGTGCTAGGATTGAATATAATCAAGTAGGATTTTATCAGTTATACTACACAATCAGTCTTATAACTTTTATTGCTATCAATTTATATCCTTTTATTAGCTATTATTCCTTTGCCTTTGTTGGCTTTGTTTCGATTGGCTAATATATTTTATTAGCTAATAATATGCTCTTATTGTTGTTATAGAAAGGATTGGTAGTTATATATATATATAACAGTAAATTATTCTAGTTTACATATATACACAGAAATCTTCTTGTTCTGTTTGGCTCCTCTCCAATTCTTTTCTTTTTGGGCAATTGTTTGTGAGCCTCCATAGTGTTCTGACCTTGAGTACACAAGTTCAAACACTTGCTATGTAAACCTTGGGAGGCAAAATCAGGTATTGGATTGCACCAGAGGTCTATCAAAATTTTGCTTTCATGGCAGTGGTTATACCACGGCATGATTTTCTTCTACTCTTCTTTTTCTAACAATCTAAAAGCAAAAACTAATAAAAAAATTCCCTTAGTTTGATTTCAGCCAAGGCTTTGATGTTGAACAAGAATGTACTGCCCGACATCTCCAAGCTTGAGCAGCTTGATGGAACCAATTACAAACATTGGTCTCAAAGGTTGCTCATCTTCTTCTAACAACTTGAAGTGGACTATGTGCTATTCATTGACGCACCAACAATTTTAGTTCAGGGAGATGTTAAAGAAGTAACAACGGCTATCAAGTCAGCAGAGAGCTATGAAAAACACAAGAAGTTGGTACGTGGTCACATGCTAAATCACATGCCTAACAATTTTTCAATGTTTTTATAGCAAACAAATCTACAAAATATGTTTGGAAAACATTGGAAAAGAAATATGGTGCTGATGATGCTGGCAATCGCAAGTATTTTACTGGCAAATTGCTACAATTCCATATGTTTGATGACAAGCCAATCATGGAGCAAATTCATGAATATGAGAATCTAGTTGCTGATGTGCTAAACTAGGGAATGAAGATGTGTGAGATTCTGTAAGCTAATGCATTGTTCACGAAATTTCCCCCTTCTTGGAATGAAATCTAAAATAACCCAAAGCACAAAAAGAAGGACTTCAGTCTACAAGAACTAATTAGTTACATTA
The DNA here is from genome assembly GCA_031216105.1 of Dalbergia cultrata. Classification (NCBI taxonomy): domain Eukaryota; kingdom Viridiplantae; phylum Streptophyta; class Magnoliopsida; order Fabales; family Fabaceae; genus Dalbergia; species Dalbergia cultrata. The sequence continues at coordinate 49,121,642 of CM062344.1, forward strand.
GGACTAAAGAAGCAAATCGCCTCAAGGATAAGTATCATTTTATCCTTTCTAATTTATCTAATGCTAACCTATTGAATTTGCTGGCAACTCTATTAGGGAAAAATTCAAAGGAAATGTAGGAAAGGAAAATAAGGAGAACAAGTGGCAAGACAAGAAGCAAGTTAATAAGCCAAATGTCAAGGTCCAAAAAAACAAAATTGCTTACAACATATGTGGGGAAAATGGACATAAAGCATACCAGTGCCATTTCCGCAAGGACGAGAATAATAATAACAACAACAACAAAAGGCAAACTATAGGGCAACAAGCAAAACCATAACCAAATCTTGTAGAAAATGAAGAAATCATTGATGCAGTGGTCGAAGCAAACTTTGTGAACAACATCACCAATTGGATACTAGACATAGGAGCAACAAGACATATGAACATCACCTATTTGAAGAATTTGAGGAAGCTACTGATGAAAATAAAGTTTACATGGGTAATTCTGCAAGTGCTAGAGTTCTTGGTAAAGGGAAAATTTTTCTCAAATTTACTTTTGGAAAAACTTTGGCACTGAACAATTTGTTGTATGTTCTTGACATGCGTAGCAATTTAGTTTGTGGTGCTTTACTTAATAAGGTTGGTCTGAAAATTTTGCTTGAATCCGATAAATTTGTTATAACCAAGAATGGAGAGTTCATGCAGAAGGGATACATGTCTGGTGGTCTATTTGTTTTGAACACTATTGAAATGAACAATGATATTCCTGGTTCTGCTTATATCATTGAATCTCTTGATCTTTGGCATGGATGACTATGACATGTTAATATAGCTTCTATTAAATGATTGCATAACATGAACTTATTGCCTTTTGTAAAATAAGACTCTATTGCTAAATGTCCTGTATGTGTAGAAGCTAAACATACAAAATTTCCTTTTAAACCTATAACTGTTCAAATAGAGCTATTGGGATTGATACAATTTAATCTAGTGGATTTAAAAAATACAATTAGTAGAGGGGGAAAAAGGTATTACGTTACTTTTGTAGTGATTACTCCAAATACACAAAAATTTATCTTCTAAGAACTAAAGATGAAGTTGAAACCATGTTCTTAAAATATAAGGCTGAAGTAGAAAATCAATTGAATCGAAAAATAAAAAGGCTATGGTCTAATAGAGGTGGTAAACATAACACTACTAGTGTTAAAGAGTTTTGTGAAAAAAAAAATGGCATATACATGAGTTCACTACACCGTATTCACCACAACATAATGGAATAGCTGAAAGGAAAAGTAGGACTCTTAAAAACATGGTGAATGCAATGATACTCAATTTTGACATGCCTGATAATATGTAGGGGGAAGCAATACTAACTACATGTTATATTTTGAACAAGATCCCTCATAAGAAATTAGATAAGACACCCTATGAAATATGAAAAGGTTATCCTCCTAGCCTAAGATGAACACTAGGATCATAAAGAGTTCTAACATATGCCACATCAAAACTATTAAATTTCCTTAACAATTTTTCTACATAATGAGCTTGACTTAGAGAGAAACCATTTTCGGCTTTTCATATTTTAATGCCCAATATCACATTAGCTTCTCCTAAATCCTTCATTTCAAATTTGGAGCTTAAGAATTCCTTAGTTTCATTCACAACTTTTAAGCAAGTTCCAAAAATTAATATGTCATCCACATATTTGAGATCTCTTATGCTTTGCTAGTAGCCCTTTGTCAGTCTCGTTTTGTTGCTTTGCACCCAAAACAAAATCTGGCTCCAACTTAACAACTTTAGGAATAAGTTTTTTCACTTTCATCATCACTATATAAATCAATAACTTTGTATTTTGGACTGGGATTTGCCACTAGCTGTCATGTTGTGTTTGTATGTATGTTTCCGTGTGTGTATGGTTGTTTTGTTTACAGAAAGGGTTTAAATGAAATAACTTATTTTTGGTGCAAAATGAGTTTGTATTACCATTGATTATGAGTTTGGTTTTAGCTAGATTCTCTTGTCATGTAGGGAGATGGGTGGGTTGCATCATGTGGGAATGGTTAGAAATGGTATATTTGATGTTCACTCTGTGTGATTAATTTTTTTTTTAAATTCTTGATTTGGTTTAATACTTAGTGAACATTGATATTACCTCCAAGTCTTCTTTCGACTTGTGATTCCAGTATTCATTATGTGAACCCTAGCATTATGCAAGTTAGTCTTGCTAGTGAATCGTGATGGAAATTGAAAATTTTGCCAAGAAGGAACTATATATCCTTCGGTTTAGTTTCGTGCTTTTAACACATAAAGTCATCCATTTTGTATGTACTGTGTGGGGAGGGTGTTTGGTGTGATTATATTTTTTGGGTTTGCTTAAGTATACATTATTCTTTAGAATAATTTCTATGACTTATTATATTTTGGCATGTGTAGATTTGATTATTAAATAGAGGGGGATAATAAGTTTGGCTTTGAGGATAGAAGTGATTGGTCTATCAAACACAACTGCAAATCTAGGTGTGAAATAGATGGAAATGATAAAGAAGATGAGAAAAATGATCATCCCTATGAGAACTCAAAGGATTAAGTGGAGCAAAACGTTGGCAATCTTACCCATGAAAAAATTATGAGTATGAATTTCAAAACTTTGGAGAAGGTAGAGAACTTTTATAGAAAATTTGGTAAAATTTTAGGCTTTGAAATAAGACGTGATGAAGTAAAGTGTGATGGCAAAGGTGAAACAATTTGGCAACAGTTGGTACGTGACCACAAAGGATTTTGAGCCAAAATACACTTTGATAAGGTGGATGGGCAAGAAAAAATGCTAATAACACATATTGGTTGCAAGGCACACTTCTATGCTCTGTTAGATAGAGAAAGTGATAGGTGGCATATTTCTATATATGATGGAAATCACAATCATGAGCTAACCAGTTCAAAATATAGCCACCTTATTCCTTCACATAGACAAATGACAAATATAGATAAAGCACTAACATCTCCTTAAGCATATCGGAAAAGTATCTCGTCAGTAATAAGCAAGCTTGTCAATCTCAAAGAATAAGTGTAGCAAAATCAGCATTAAGGGTTTGTTTTATATGCTTGATTAAATAAGGTCAATAGTATAAGACCTTATCAGATAAGGCCTGATAGTATAAGACTCAATAAACTGTAATACCATACAATGTTTGATGCAATATTGTATAAGATATTATATTTTTCATTTTAATTTGTAATATTATCTTTTATTTACACATAATTCTAATACTATAAGTAAATATTAAATAAAATAATAATAAAATAAGAAATTTTTATTAATTATTTAAATATAATTTTCAAATATAATAATATTGGATATTTTTTTGTATTGATTCATACAACTACTTTTTTATAATATTGAGCATTTTCCATTATATATCCGGGCATCACACAATTTTCAATACTAGTTTGATATTCAAAGAAAAGGTTTAGCATATATTTGTTGCGTATTGAGTTAATGAATCAATCAATCGTTATTCAATTGATATATATAGAAACTAACATATAAATAATCACTTTGTGTCACAAAACCTTTGAATTGAATTTGATGAAAAAAAATAAAACTAATCCACAAATTGTTAATATAATAGTGGCATGTACTCGATTTGAATCCGCATATCATTAAGATTTTGAAAATAAGGAACAATATATAAGAAAAAAAAAATTCAAAAGTGCACCAAAAATCTTTCCTATAATATCTCAAAAGAAAAAATTATAGAGAACAACATTAAATAGCCATGCATAAGGATTTATGTTATTTTGATATTAAGATTTTGGATAGTTCAATCATTGATTTAGTTTCAATTCTTGTTCTAATTTACAATCTCATTTGCAGAAAATAAATTAATTTGACAATCTCATAGCTTTAGTATGGCTACATTGTGATGAAACCAGTTCTAATGGAGACTTAGCTTTAGAAGCAAAGATGCCTCTATGTAGAAATAACACCATTCTGAATTTAAATAATCAGATGATATGTAAATTAATAGATAACAAAACTAATTGAAAAATGCTTCTGACCAAATAACAAAGCTAGTCAAAATTAGGTAATCATTTTTAAATTTTTTTACAAAAGTATTCAACCCATTTCTATAACTTATTTATAATTTTATTTTATAAAATCTCAAATGTCTAATTCTAAAACATTGCAACTACAAGACAATGCATTCTTCAGTACAGGCATATGCACATTAAACTAGATTTGATATGCATACTAAGCAAATAAAAAGATTGAAAAAAAAATTAGCACATAGGACCCAAATATGTGATCATATAAATGAATTATTTGTTCCATATGTTACGCTTAAATGTTCCTTTTACTATCAAATGGAAATGCTAGTTCCATTAACAAGTGAAAGCATATATTATGTCCTTCCAATTATAATGGAATTGGAATATATTCAAGGATTTTATGACTTGAAAAAGGAACTGAGATAAGAATGACAAGGTATATATGACATACCTTGTTGAATAGTAGTAATAATATAATAGTAAGAGAAGAGTAAAGAAAACAAGAATGAACCATAAACAAACGAGCAGGTCAAAACTAGGTGGTATAAATAAGTTCTCCAGTAGGAAATATATCCAAAACTAGAACTCCTACTTCAAGTAACTAAAATCCATACACAGACTTTCTATATGGCTGTGGCACCACTTCATCTAACTAAATCCAAGACTTGCAATAAATGTAACTACTTTTACAGGACCAGAAAGAAATGAAGAGACCAAATAAAGTCATAATACACCAAAAACTAAAATACCAAAAAGAAAATCAGGAAAGGAAAAGGAAAGCATACAACAAAAGATCCATTCAGCCCCTCTGCATGTTTGCCATACAGAGGCTATGAAAACATTTTTGTTTCAAAGCAAGTCATCTAAACACATAAAAATAGAATAAAATATAACACACAGAATTTAATCTCTATGAATTTCTAATCCAGTTAGGAATCGAGATGCCATGAAAATTAATTAACAGGCAGGTGTACACAAACAAGAAAAGAAATCAATCTTAACCTCGAAAGACAATTCCCAACTCTCGCAGAAAAGGAATAACGTTTGCTAGACACTAACAGATTGCAAACATACATTATGTACAATTGTATAATTGATAATCTGCAATCTTTCTATTGCTACATTATTCACTTCAATAGGAAGGTACAAAATCGATATTCATTCTTTGCCATCAAAATCTTTACTTCTATGTGCACTGCCATAGAATCACGTAAAATAAATACTCACTATGTGCTTGGTTTGCATCCACAAGTGCAATTCTCAAGTTCTTTGTGAAGCTTCTGAAATAGGATGAGAAGATGATTTAATTAAAATCAGCAAGGGTATTAACAATTAATTAATGTTTCAATTTATGCTCTACAATGCTTATGCTTAAAGATATGAAATTTTCATTATATTACATATCCCCAATTAGCTTTACTAAAAGCTACATAACAAGAGTAGAGAAATATACTTTAGATGCTGGCATAAGATGATATAGTTGTTAGCTCTATGCCCTTCAATACTCATACAACTCAATCTTCGAACATGTGAGTCAATGTTATCTTCAATTTTAACTACATTTCTAATGGAATAACTGAACTGACAAACAATGAATAATACCATAGCAACAACCACTTCTTGCAAAACAACAAAGTTTATATGAGGATATTACTGAAGTTGCTATTTAAAGCAGTTAATAAGTTCCAAAGGAACAACAAATGCTAAGGTACTTTTACACACCTGGACTTGACCTTGAAGACCTTTAATATGTTGAACGACCAAATCAAGCATGTTTGCATTGCTTGTTTGCTACAATGAAATTTTAAAACGAAAGTAAGCCACCAATAATGTATTCTTTACATAATGATCTACCATAAAAAGTTTGTGGTGATCACATATGTTGTTTCATCCATTTCAATTATACACATCTATAGGAGAAGTGCATTTCTACAACAATGCTTTCATTGCATAAGACATGCACTGACAATTAAGAGGTAGTATCCAAAAAAAAAAATCATATATACAATATAACTTACACAAAAATCATATATACATGTAACTTACACAATAGGTAAATACACAAAACCGATGTAAAAGGAAGTTTTCAAAAGTAAACCTTGTGAGACACTTAATATAGCTAAAAACTATGTGTAGCAAATATATTCTTACTTTTTTTTATTTTGTTTGCAATTTATGTTGCAAACTTGTATCCTATATGGCTCTATCGAAGTCAAATGTATTGTAATCTGTCTATAAATGGCTCTATATGAACTCACTCAAACACAGATGACATACTCGTGAATCACCCAAACCCATGTGCTCACCCAACACAAATTGTTCCCAATCCTTAGAAACAGGACAAAACTCAAGAGAGGAATAGAAATTACATATCAATAAGTAGCATTTTCAATTGAATTGATTTGGATAAAGAATGCTTCTTTATAAGTAGCAAAATTAGAAGAAAGTGGACAATTTATCTTGATTTTGACCTTGTTCTTTCCTTATACATAGTGGTCAATATTCTACCAAAAAGCAAGAAAATCAAATTAGATCAGCATAACACAATTTTAATTACCATGTATTTTTGCAATTAATAATAAAGAGTTTAAGGCAATTGATGCAATAATTGTGATGAGAAAATGGTGAATATAAAAGTTAGAAGGTAATGGAGCGATATAACACATGAACCGTTAGCTCCAGAACTCTTCAGAAATACTAGAGCAATATGTTTTGGGTGATGACATAATAAATTTTAAGAAAATATTTTGATGAATGTGTAATGTTTTCCCTTGAGTTTATTGAGATAGCAAACAAGTCTTTCCGGATTGAATAACACATCTTGAATGGTAAATAAATTGACTTTACATGTGCAAATATGTTGCATCTCATGAAAAGAGATAAGAACTTAATAGAAGTGAAATTTATATCACGCAAAGTATGTTTACATGATCAACAGATCAAATCATAACCAATAAACCAAGGCTAAGATCTTCAGAAAGTCGAATGGGACTTCAGAAAGCACACATGGAATAAAGATATCAAGCCAACTCTGAAGCAAAGATGTTCTACAACCTTCAATTATCATCATAGCAACTATTTTAATCATATACTTGGTCTAATTGAAAACTAGAAGATCATTTGTTCATCAAGGAACTGGTATCGAACTTCAGAAAGTGCACTTCATAGTAAAACACTGCACTTCACTAGAAAAAGGAGCAAAATATTTGAAATTCAAATTTGAAGTCAAAATTAATTACAGACTAGCACATTATCTCTTCTACCAATTTAGTTAACCACTCCAGCTTCTAGAAGGAAGAGTTTAGAAACCATGTTAAGAAAATAAAAATAGTTTCTGAATGGTCATCAGAAACTTCAAGTTTACAATGGCTTCTGCAAAAGCTCTGACACCAAACAATCTACTCCTTTATATTACATTTCCAAAACACGAACAGATGATCAACACATATTACTTGGATAAAAGATCAAGGGCAATTGTCACAAAGGGAGGCCATTTATAAATAGAGATGCTAAGCTTTTAAAACAACTGATCAATTATCATCATTGCAACTATTTTAATCATATACTTGGTATAATTGAAAACTAGAAGATCATTCGTTTATCAAGGAACTGGTATCGAACTTCAGAAAGTGCACTTCATAGTAAAACACTACACTTCACTGGAAAAAGGAGCAAAAAATTTGAAATTCAAATTTCAAGTCAAAATTAATTATAGACTAGCACATTATCTCTTCTACCAAGTTAGTTAACCGCTCCAGCTTTTAGAAGGAAGAGTTCAGAAACCATGTTAAGAAAATAAAAATAGGTTCTGAATGGTCATCAGAAACTTCAAGTTTACAACGGCTTCTGCAAAAGCTCTGACACCAAACAAGCTACTCCTTTATATTACATTTCTAAAACACGAACAGATGATCGACACATATTACTTGGACAACAGATAAAGGGCAACTGTCACAAAGGGAGGCCATTTATAAATAGAGATGCTAAGCTTTTAAAACAACTGATCAATTATCATCACTGCACCTCACTGGAAAAAGGAGCAAAATATTTGAAATTCAGATTTGAAGTCAAAATTAATTACAGACTACCACATTATCCCTTCTACCAAGTTACTTAACCGCTCCAGCTTCTATAAGAAAGAGTTCAGAAACCATGTTAAGAAAATAAAAATAGTTTCTTAATGGTCATCAGAAACTTCAAGTTTACAACGGCTTCTGCAAAAGCTCTGACACCAGACAAGCAACTCCTTTATATTACATTTCCAAAATACGAATAGATGATCAACACATATTACATGGACAACAGATCAAGGGCAACTGTCACAAAGGGAGGCCATTTATAAATAGAGATGCCAAGCTTTTAAAATAACCGATCAATTATCATCATTGCAACTACTTTAATCATATACTTGGTATAATTGAAAACTAGAAGATCATTCGTTCATCAAGGAACTGGTATCGAACTTCAGAAAGTGCACTTCATAGTAAAACACTGCACTTCACTAGAAAAAGGAGCAAAAAATTGAAAATTCAAATTTGAAGTCAAAATTAATTACAAACTAGCACATTATCTTTTCTACTAAGTTAGTTAACCGCTCCAGCTTCTAGAAGGAAGAGTTCAGAAACCATTTTAAAAAAATAAAAATACTTTCTGAATGGTCATCAGAAACTTCAAGTTTACAACGGCTTCTGCAAAAGCTCTGACACCAAACACGCTACTCCATTATATTACATTTCCAAAACACGAACTGATGATCAACACATATTACTTGGACAATAGATCAAGGGAAAGTATCACAAAGGGAGGCCATTTATAAATAGAGATGCTAAGCTTTTAAAATAACTGATCAATTATCATCATTGCAACTTTTTTAATCATATACTTGGTCTAATTGAAAACTAGAAGATCATTCATTCATCAAGAAACTGGTATCGAACTTCAGAAAGTGCACTTCATAGTAAAACACTGCACTTCACTGGATAAAGTGCAAAAAATTTGAACTTCAAATTTGAAGTCAAAATTAATTACAGACTAGCACATTATCTCTTCTACCAAATTAGTTAACCGCTCCAGCTTCTAGAAGGAAGAGTTCAGAAACCATGTTAAGAAAATAAAAATAGTTTTTGAATGGTCATCAGAAACTTCAAGTTTACAACGGCTTCTGCAAAACCTCTGACACCATACAAGCTACTCCTTTATATTACATTTCCAAAACACGAACAAATAATCAATACATATTACTTGGACAACAGATCAAGGGCAATTGTCACAAAGGGAGGCCATTTATAAATAGAGATGCTAAGCTTTTAAAACAACTGATCAATTATCATCATTACAACTATTTTAATCATATACTTGGTATAATTGACAATTAGAAGATCATTCGTTCATCAAGGAATTGGTATCGAACTTCAGAAAGTGCACTTCATAGTAAAACACTGCACTTTACTGGAAAAAGGAGCAAAAAATTTGAAATTCAAATTTGAAGTCAAAATTAATTATAGACTAGCACATTATCTCTTCTACCAAGTTAGTTAACCGCTCCAGCTTCTAGAAGGAAGAGTTCAGAAACCGCGTTAAAAAAATAAAAATAGTTTCTGAATGGTCATCAAAAACTTCAAGTTTACAACGGCTTCTGCAAAAGCTCTGACACCAAACAAGCTACTCCTTCATATTACATTTCCAAAAAATGAACAGATGATCAACACATATTACTTGGACAACAGATCAAGGGCAACTGTCACAAAGGGAGACCATTTATAAATAGAGATGTTAAGCTTTTGAAACAACTGATCAATTATCATCATTGCAACTATTTTAATCATATAATTGGTATAATTGGAAACTAGAAGATCATTCGTTCATCAAGGAATTGGTATCAAATTACAGAAAGTCCACTTCATAGTAAAACACTGCACTTCACTGGAAAAAGGAGCAAAAAATTTGAAATTCAAATTTGAAGTCAAAATTAATTACAGACTAGCACATTATCTCTTCTACCAAGTTAGTTAACCGCTCTAGCTTCTAGAAGGAAGAGTTCAAAAACCATGTTAAGAAAATAAAAATAGTTTCTGAATGGCCATCAGAAACTTCAAGTTTACAACGGCTTCTGCAAAAGCTCTGACACCAAACAAGCTATTCCTTTATATTACATTTCCAAAACACGAACAGATGATCAACACAAATTACTTGGACAACAGATCAAGGGCAACTGTCACAAAGGGAGGCCATTTATAAATAGAGATGCTAAGCTTTTAAAACAACTGATCAATTATCATCATTGCAACTTTTTTAACCATATACTTGGTCTAATTGAAAACTAGAAGATCATTCATTCATCAAGGAACAGGTATCGAACATCAGAAAGTGCACTTCATAGTAAAACACTGCATTTCACTCGAAAAAGGAGCAAAAAATTTGAAATTCAAATTTGAAGTCAAAATAGATTATAGACTAGCACATTATCTCTTCTACCAAGGTAGTTAATCGCCCCAGCTTCTAAAAGGAAGAGTTTGGAAACCCTGTTAAGAAAATAAAAATAGTTTCTGAATGGTCGTCAGAAACTTCAAGTTTACAACAGTTGCTGCAAAAGCTTTGACACCAAACAAGCTACTCCTTTATATTACATTTCAAAAACACGAACTGATGATCAACACATATTACTTGGACAACAGATCAAGGGCAACTATCACAAAGGGAGGCCATTTATAAAAAGAGATGCTAAGCTTTTAAAACAACTGATCAATTATCATCATTGCAACTTTTTTAATCATATACTTGGTCTAATTGAAAACTAGAAGATCATTCGTTCATCAAGGAACTGGTATCAAACTTCAGAAAGTGCACTTAATAGTAAAACACTGCACTTCACTGGAAAAAGTAGCAAAAAATTTGAAATTCAAATTTGAAGTCAAAATTAAATACACACTAGCACATTATCTGTTCTACCAAGTTAGTTAACCGCTCCAGCTTCTAGCAGGAGGAGTTCAGAAACCGTGTTAAGAAAATAAAAATAGTTTCTGAATGGTCATCAGAAACATCGAGTTTACAACGGGTTCTGCAAAAGCTCTGACACCATACAAGCTACTGCTTTATATTACATTTCCAAAACACGAACAGTTGATCAACACATTCTACTTGGACAACAGATCAAGGGCAACTGTCACAAAGGGAGGCCATTTATAAATAGAGATGCTAAGCTTTTAAAACAACTGGTCAATTATCATCATTGCAACTTTTATAATCATATAGTTGGTCTAATTGAAAACTAGAAGATCATTCGTTCATCAAGGAACTGGTATCGAACATCAGAAAGTGCACTTCATAGTAAAACACTGCACTTCACTGGAAAAAGTAGCAAAACATTTGAAATTCAAATTTGAAGTCAAAATTAATTACAGACAAGCACATTATCTCTTCTGCCAAGTTAGTTAACCGGTTCAACTTCTAGAAGGAAGAGTTCAAAAACCATGTTAAGAAAATAAAATTAGTTTCTGAATGGTCATCAGAAACTTCAAGTTTACAATGGCTTCTGCAAAAGCTCTGACACCAAACAAGCTACTCCTTTATATTACATTTCCAAAACACGAACAGATGATCAACACATACTACTTGGACAACAGATCAAGGGCAACTGTCAAAAGGGAGATCATTTATAAATAGAGATGCTAAGCTTTTAAAACAACTGATCAATTATCATCATTGGAACTTTTTTAATCATATACTTGGTCTAATTGAAAACTAGAAGATCATTCATTCATCAAGGAACTGGTATCGAACATCAGAAAATGAACTTCATAGTAAAACCCTGCACTTCACTGGAAAAAGGAGCAAAAAATTTGAAATTCAAATTTGAAGTCAAAATTAATTACAGACTAGCACATTATCTCTTCTACCAAGTTAGTTAACCGCTTCGGCTTCTAGAAGGAAGAGTTCAGAAACCATGTTAGGAAAATAAAAATAGTTTCTGAATGGTCATCAGAAAATTCAAGTTTACAACGGCTTCTGCAAAACCTCTGACACCAAACAAGCTACTCCTTTATATTACATTTCGAAAACACGAACAGATGGTCAACACATATTACTTGGACAACAGATCAAGGGCAACTATCACAAAGGGAGGCCATTTATAAAAAGAGATGCTAAGCTTTTAAAACAACTGATCAATTATCATCATTGCAACTTTTTTAATCATATACTTGATCGAATTGAAAACTAAAAGATCATTCGTTCATCAAGGAACTGGTATCAAACTTCAGAAAGTGCACTTAATAGTAAAACATTGCACTTCACTGGAAAAAGTAGCAAAAAATTTGAAATTCAAATTTGAAGTCAAAATTAAATACACACTAGCACATTATCTGTTCTACCAAGTTAGTTAACCGCTCCAGCATCTAGCAGGAGGAGTTCAGAAACCGTGTTAAGAAAATAAAAATAGTTTCTGAATGGTCATCAGAAACATCAAGTTTACAACGGTTTCTACAAAAGCTCTGACACCATACAAGCTACTGCTTTATATTACATTTCCAAAACACGAACAGTTGATCAACACATTTTACTTGGACAACAGATCAAGGGCAACTGTCACAAAGGGAGGCCATTTATAAATAGAGATGCTAAGCTTTTAAAACAACTGATCAATTATCATCATTGCAACTTTTATAATCATATAGTTGGTCTAATTGAAAACTAGAAGATCATTCGTTCATCGAGGAACTGGTATCGAACATCAGAAAGTGCACTTCATAGTAAAACACTGCACTTCACTGGAAGAAGTAGCAAAACATTTGAAATTCAAATTTGAAGTCAAAATTAATTACAGACTAGCACATTATCTCTTCTGCCAAGTTAGTTAACCGGTTCAACTTCTAGAAGGAAGAGTTCAAAAACCATGTTAAGAAAATAAAATTAGTTTCTGAATGGTCATCAGAAACTTCAAGTTTACAATGGCTTCTGCAAAAGCTCTGACACCAAACAAGCTACTCCTTTATATTACATTTCCAAAACACGAACAGATGATCAACACATACTACTTGGACAACAGATCAAGGGCAACTGTCACAAAGGGAGGCCATTTATAAAAAGAGATGCTAAGCTTTTAAAACAACTGATCAATTATCATCATTGCAACTATTTTAATCATATACTTGGTCTAATTGAAAACTAGAAGATCATTCGTTCATCAAGGAACTGGTATCAAACTTCAGAAAGTGCAATTAATAGTAAAACACTGCACTTCACTGGAAAAAGTAGCAAAAAATTTGAAATTCAAATTTGAAGTCAAAATTAAATACACACTAGCACATTATCTGTTCTACCAAGTTAGTTAACCGCTCCAGCTTCTAGCGGAAGGAGTTCAGAAATCGTGTTAAGAAAATAAAAATAGGTTCTGAATGGTCATCAGAAACTTCAAGTTTACAACGGTTTCTGCAAAAGCTGTAACACCATACAAGCTACTGCTTTATATTACATTTCCTAAACACGAACAGTTGATCAACACATTTTACTTGGAAAACAGATCAAGGGCAACTGTCACAAAGGGAGGCCATTTATAAATAGAGATGCTAAGCTTTTAAAACAACTGATCAATTATCATCATTGCAACTTTTATAATCATATAGTTGGTCTAATTGAAAACTAGAAGATCATTCGTTCATCGAGGAACTGGTATCGAACATCAGAAAGTGCACTTCATAGTAAAACACTGCACTTCACTGGAAAAAGTAGCAAAACATGTGAAATTCAAATTTGAAGTCAAAATTAATTACAGACGAGCACATTATCTCTTCTGCCAAGTTAGTTAACCGGTTCAACTTCTAGAAGGAAGAGTTCAAAAACCATGTTAAGAAAATAAAATTAGTTTCTGAATGGTCATCAGAAACTTCAAGTTTACAATGGCTTCTGCAAAAGCTCTGACACCAAACAAGCTACTCCTTTATATTACATTTCCAAAACACGAACAGATGATCAACACATACTACTTGGACAACAGATCAAGGGCAACTGTCACAAAGGGAGGCCATTTATAAAAAGAGATGCTAAGCTTTTAAAACAACTGATCAATTATCATCATTGCAACTTTTTTAATCATATACTTGGTCTAATTGAAAACTAGAAGATCATTCGTTCATCAAGGAACTGGTATCAAACTTCAGAAAGTGCACTTAATAGTAAAACACTGCACTTCACTGGAAAAAGTAGCAAAAAATTTGAAATTCACATTTGAAGTCAAAATTAAATACACACTAGCACATTATCTGTTCTACCAAGTTAGTTAACCGCTCCAGCTTCTAGCAGAAGGAGTTCAGAAACCGTGTTAAGAAAATAAAAATAGGTTCTGAATGGTCATCAGAAACTTCAAGTTTACGACGGTTTCTGCAAAAGCTGTAACACCATACAAGCTACTGCTTTATATTACATTTCCTAAACACGAACAGTTGATCAACACATTTTACTTGGACAACAGATCAAGGGCAACTGTCACAAAGGGAGGCCATTTATAAATAGATATGCTAAGCTTTTAAAACAACTGATCCATTATCATCATTGCAACTTTTGTAGTCATATAGTTGGTCTAATTGAAAACTAGAAGATCATTCGTTCATCAAGGAACTGGTATCGAACATCAGAAAGTGCACTTCATAGTAAACACTGCACTTCACTGGAAAAAGTAGCAAAACAATTGAAATTCAAATTTGAAGTCAAAATTAATTACAGACTAGCACATTATCTCTTCTTCCAAGTTAGTTAACCGCTTCAACTTCTAGAAGGAAGAGTTCAGAAACCGTGTTAAGAAAATAAAAATAGTTTCTGAATGGTCATCAGAAACTTCAAGTTTACAATGGCTTCTGCAAAAGCTCTGACACCAAACAAGCTACTCTTTTATATTACATTTCCAAAACACGAACAGATGATCAACACATACTACTTGGACAACAGATCAAGGGCAACTGTCACAAGGGAGACCATTTATAAATAGAGATGCTAAGCTTTTAAAACAACTGATCAATTATCATCATTGGAACTTTTTTAATCATATACTTGGTCTAATTGAAAACTAGAAGATCATTCATTCATCAAGGAACTGGTATCGAACATCAGAAAATGCACTTCATAGTAAAACACTGCACTTCATTGGAAAAAGGAGCAAAAAATTTGAAATTCAAATTTGAAGTCAAAATTAATTACAGACTAGCACATTATCTCTTCTACCAAGTTAGTTGACCGCTTCAGCTTCTAGAAGGAAGAGTTCAGACACCATGTTAGGAAAATAAAAATAGTTTCTGAATGGTCAACAGAAAATTCAAGTTTACAACGGCTTCTGCAAAAGCTCTGACACCAAACAAGCTACTCCTTTTTATTACATTTCGAAAACACGAACAGATGGTCAACACATATTACTTGGACAACAGATCAAGGGCAACTATCACAAAGGGAGGCCATTTATAAAAAGAGATGCTAAGCTTTTAAAACAACTGATCAATTATCATCATTGCAACTATTTTAATCATATACTTGGTCTAATTGAAAACTAGAAGATCATTCGTTCATCAAGGAACTGGTATCAAACTTCAGAAAGTGCACTTAATAGTAAAACACTGCACTTCACTGGAAAAAGTAGCAAAAAATTTGAAATTCAAATTTGAAGTCAAAATTAAATACACACTAGCACATTATCTGTTGTACCAAGTTAGTTAACCGCTCCAGCTTCTAGCAGGAGGAGTTCAGAAACCGTGTTAAGAAAATAAAAATAGGTTCTGAATGGTCATCAGAAACTTCAAGTTTACAACGGTTTCTGCAAAAGCTCTGACACCATACAAGCTACTCCTTTATATTACATTTCCTAAACACGAACAGTTGATCAACACATTTTACTTGGACAACAGATCAAGGGCAATTGTCACAAAGGGAGGCCATTTATAAATAGAGATGCTAAGCTTTTAAAACAACTGGTCAATTATCATAATTGCAACTTTTATAATCATATAGTTGGTCTAATTGAAAACTAGAAGATCATTCGTTCATCAAGGAACTGGTATCGAACATCAGAAAGTGCACTTCATAGTAACACACTGCACTTCACTGGAAAAAGTAGCAAAACAATTGAAATTCAAATTTGAAGTCAAAATTAATTACAGACTAGCACATTATCTCTTCTTCCAAGTTAGTTAACCGCTTCAACTTCTAGAAGGAAGAGTTCAGAAACCGTGTTAAGAAAATAAAATTAGTTTCTGAATGGTCATCAGAAACTTCAAGTTTACAATGGCTTCTGCAAAAGCTCTGACACCAAACAAGCTACTCCTTTATATTACATTTCCAAAACACGAACAGATGATCAACACATACTACTTGGACAACAGATCAAGGGCAACTGTCACAAGGGAGACCATTTATAGATAGAGATGCTAAGCTTTTAAAACAACTGATCATTTATCATCATTGGAACTTTTTTAATCATATACTTGGTCTAATTGAAAACTAGAAGATCATTCATTCATCAAGGAACTGGTATCGAACATCAGAAAATGCAATTCATAGTACAACACTGCACTTCACTGGAAAAAGGAGCAAAAAATTTGAAATTCAAATTTGAAGTCAAAATTAATTACAGACTAGCACATTATCTCTTCTGCCAAGTTAGTTCACCGCTTCAGCTTCTAGAAGGAAGAGTTCACAAACCATGTTAGGAAAATAATAATAGTTTCTGAATGGTCATCAGTAAATTCAAGTTTACAACGGCTTCTGCAAAAGCTCTGACACCAAACAAGCTACTCCTTTATATTACATTTCAAAAACATGAACAGATGATCAACACATATCACTTGGACAACAGGTCAAGGTTAACTGTCACAAGGGAGACCATTTATGAATAGAGATGCTAAGCTTTTAAAACAACTGATCCATTATCATCATTGCAACTTTTGTAGTCATATAGTTGGTCTAATTGAAAACTAGAAGATCATTCGTTCATCAAGGAACTGGTATCGAACTTCAGAAAGTGTACTTCATTGTAAAACACTGCACTTCACTGGAAAACGGAGCAAAAAATTTGAAATTCAAATTTGAAGTCAAAATTGATTACAGACTAGCACATTATCTTTTCTACCAAGGTAGTTAATCGCTCCAGCTTCTAGAAGGAAGAATTTAGAAACCATGTTAAGAAAATAAAAATAGTTTCTGAATGGTCATAAGACACTTCGACTTTACAACGGTTTCTGCAAAAGCTCTGACACCAAACAAGCTTCTCCTTTATATTACATTTCGAAAACATGAACAGATGATCAACACATATTACTTGGAATATAGATTAAGGGCAACTTTCACAAAGGGAGACCATTTATAAAAAGAGATGTTAAGCTTTTGAAACAACTGATCAATTATCATCATTGCAACTATTTTAATCATATAATTGGTATAATTGGAAACTAGAAGATCATTCGTTCATCAAGGAATTGGTATCGAATTACAGAAAGCCCACTTCATAGTAAAACACTGCACTTCACTGGAAAAAGGTGCAAAAAATTTGAAATTCAAATTTGAAGTCAAAATTAATTACAGACTAGCACATTATCTCTTCTACCAAGTTAGTTAACCGCTCTAGCTTCTAGAAGGAAGAGTTCAAAAACCATGTTAAGAAAATAAAAATAGTTTCTGAATGGCCATCAGAAACTTCAAGTCTACAACGGCTTCTGCAAAAGCTCTGACACCAAACAAGCTATTCCTTTATATTACATTTCCAAAACATGAACAGATGATCAACACAAATTACTTGGACAACATATCAAGGGCAACTGTCACAAAGGGAGGCCATTTATAAATAGAGATGCTAAGCTTTTAAAACAACTGATCAATTATCATCATTGGAACTTTTTTATTCATATACTTGGTCTAATTGAAAACTAGAAGATCATTCATTCATCAAGGAACTGGTATCGAACATCAGAAAGTGCACTTCATAGTAAAACACAACACTTCACTGGAAAAAGGAGCAAAAAATTTGAAATTCAAATTTGAAGTCAAAATTAATTACAGACTAGCACATTATCTCATCTACCAAGTTAGTTAACCGCCCCAGCTTCAAGAAGGAAGAGTTTAGAAACCATGTTAAGAAAATAAAAAAAATTTCTGAATGGTCATCAGAAACTTCAAGTTTACAATGGCTTCTGCAAAAGCTCTGACACCAGACAAGCTACTGCTTTATATTACATTTCCAAAACACGGACAGATGATCAACACATATTACTTGGACAACAGATCAAGGGCAACTGTCACAAAGGGAGACCATTTATAAATAGAGATGTTAAGCTTTTGAAACAACTGATCAATTATCATCATTGCAACTATTTTAATCATATAATTGGTATAATTGGAAATTAGAAGATCATTCGTTCATCAAGGAATTGGTATCGAATTACAGAAAGCCCACTTCATAGTAAAACACTGCACTTCACTGGAAAAAGGAGCAAAAAATTTGAAATTCAAATTTGAAGTCAAAATTAATTACAGACTAGCACATTATCTCTTCTACCAAGTTAGTTAACCGCTCCAGCTTCTAGAAGGAAGAGTTCAAAAACCATGTTAAGAAAATAAAAATAGTTTCTGAATGGCCATCAGAAACTTCAAGTTTACAACGGCTTCTGCAAAAGCTCTGACACCAAACAAGCTATTCCTTTATATTACATTTCCAAAACACGAACAGATGATCAACACAAATTACTTGGACAACAGATCAAGGGCAAATGTCACAAAGGGAGGCCATTTATAAATAGAGATGCTAAGCTTTTAAAACAACTGATCAATTATCATCATTGCAACTTTTTTAACCATATACTTGGTCTAATTGAAAACTAGAAGATCATTCATTCATCAAGGAACAGGTATCGAACATCAGAAAGTGCACTTCATAGTAAAACACTGCATTTCACTGGAAAAAGGAGCAAAAAATTTGAAATTCAAATTTGAAGTCAAAATAGATTACAGACTAGCACATTATCTCTTCTACCAAGGAAGTTAATCGCTCCAGCTTCTAAAAGGAAGAGTTTGGAAACCCTGTTAAGAAAATAAAAATAGTTTCTCAATGGTCGTCAGAAACTTCAAGTTTACAACAGTTTCTGCAAAAGCTTTGACACCAAACTAGCTACTCCTTTATATTACATTTCAAAAACACAAACAGATGATCAACACATATTACTTGGACAACAGATCAAGGGCAACTATCACAAAGGGAGGCCATTTATAAAAAGAGATGCTAAGCTTTTAAAACAACTGATCAATTATCATCATTGCAACTTTTTTAATCATATACTTGGTCTAATTGAAAACTAGAAGATCATTCGTTCATCAAGGAACTGGTATCAAACTTCAGAAAGTGCACTTAATCGTAAAACACTGCATTTCACTGGAAAAAGTAGCAAAAAATTTGAAATTCAAATTTCAAGTCAAAATTAAATACACACTAGCACATTATCTGTTCTACCACGTTAGTTAACCGCTCCAGCTTCTAGCAGGAGGAGTTCTGAAACCGTGTTAAGAAAATAAAAATAGTTTCTGAATGGTCATCAGAAACATCAAGTTTACAACGGTTTCTGCAAAAGCTCTGACACCATACAAGCTACTGCTTTATATTACATTTCCAAAACACGAACAGTTGATCAACACATTTTACTTGGACAACAGATCAAGCGCAACTGTCACAAAGGGAGGCCATTTATAAATAGAGATGCTAAGCTTTTAAAACAACTGATCAATTATCATCATTGCAACTTTTATAATCATATAGCTGGTCTAATTGAAAACTAGAAGATCATTCGTTCATCAAGGAACTGGTATCGAACATCAGAAAGTGCACTTCATAGTAAAACACTGCACTTCACTGGAAAAAGTAGCAAAACATTTGAAATTCAAATTTGAAGTCAAAATTAATTACAGACTAGCACATTATCTCTTCTGCCAAGTTAGTTAACCGGTTCAACTTCTAGAAGGAAGAGTTCAAAAACCATGTTAAGAAAATAAAATTAGTTTCTGAATGGTCATCAGAAACTTCAAGTTTACAATGGCTTCTGCAAAAGCTCTGACACCAAACAAGCTACTCCTTTATATTACATTTCCAAAACACGAACAGATGATCAACACATACTACTTGGACAACAGATCAAGGCAACTGTCACTAGGGAGACCATTTATAAATAGAGATGCTAAACTTTTAAAACATCTTATCAATTATCATTATTGCAACTTTTATAATCATATAGTTGGTCTAATTGAAAACTAGAAGATCATTCGTTCATCAAGGAATTGGTATCGAACATCAGAAAGTGCACTTCATAGTAAAACACTGCACTTCACTGGAAAAAGTAGCAAAAAATTTGAAATTCAAATTTGAAGTCAAAATTAAATACACACTAGCACATTATCTGTTCTACCAAGTTAGTCAACCGCTCCAGCTTCTAGCGGGAGGAGTTCAGAAACCGTGTTAAGAAAATAAAAATAGGTTCTGAATGGTCATCGGAAACTTCAAGTTTACAACGGTTTCTGCAAAAGATCTGACACCATACAAGCTACTGCTTTATATTACATTTCCAAAACACGAACAGTTGATCAACACATTTTACTTGGACAACAGATCAAGGGCAACTGTCACAAAGGGAGGCCATTTATAAATAGAGATGCTAAGCTTTTAAAACAACTGATCAATTATCATCATTGCAACTTTTATAATCATATAGTTGGTCTAATTGAAAACTAGAAGATCATTCGTTCATCAAGGAACTGGTATCGAACATCAGAAAGTGCACTTCATAGTAAAACACTGCATTTCACTGGAAAAAGTAGCAAAACAATTGAAATTCAAATTTGAAGTCAAAATTAATTACAGACTAGCACATTATCTCTTCTTCCAAGTTAGTTAACCGCTTCAACTTCTAGAAGGAAGAGTTCAGAAACCGTGTTAAGAAAATAAAAATAGTTTCTGAATGGTCATCAGAAACTTCAAGTTTACAATGGCTTCTGCAAAAGCTCTGACACCAAACAAGCTACTCCTTTATATTACATTTCCAAAACACGAACAGATGATCAACACATACTACTTGGACAACAGATCAAGGGCAACTGTCACAAGGGAGACCATTTATAAATAGAGATGCTAAGCTTTTAAAACAACTGATCAATTATCATCATTGGAACTTTTTTAATCATATACTTGGTCTAATTGAAAACTAGAAGATCATTCATTCATCAAGGAACTGGTATCGAACATCAGAAAATGCACTTCATAGTAAAACACTGCACTTCATTGGAAAAAGGAGCAAAAAATTTGAAATTCAAATTTGAAGTCAAAATTAATTACAGACTAGCACATTATCTCTTCTACCAAGTTAGTTAACCGCTTCAGCTTCTAGAAGGAAGAGTTCAGAAACCATGTTAGGAAAATAAAAATAGTTTCTGAATGGTCATCAGAAAATTCAAGTTTACAACGGCTTCTGCAAAAGCTCTGACACCAAACAAGCTACTCCTTTATATTACATTTCGAAAACACAAACAGATGGTCAACACATATTACTTGGACAATGATCGGGGCAACTATCACAAAGGGAGGCCATTTATAAAAAGAGATGCTAAGCTTTTAAAACAACTGATGAATTATCATCATTGCAACTTTTTTAATCATATACTTGGTCTAATTGAAAACTAGAAGATCATTCGTTCATCAAGGAACTGGTATCAAACTTCAGAAAGTGCACTTCATAGTAAAACACTGCACTTCACTGGGAAAAGTAGCAAAAATTTGAAATTCAAATTTGAAGTCAAAATTAAATACACACTAGCACATTATCTGCTCTACCAAGTTAGTTAATCGCTCCGACTTCTAGCAGAGGAGTTCAGAAACCGTGTTAAGAAAATAAAAATAGGTTCTGAATGGTCATCAGAAACTTCAAGTTTACAACGGTTTCTGCAAAAGCTCTGACACCATACAAGCTACTGCTTTATATTACATTTCCTAAACACGAGCAGTTGATCAACACATTTTACTTGGACAACGGATCAAGGGCAATCATCACAAAGGGAGGCCAATTATAAATAGAGATGCTAAGCTTTTAAAGCAACTGATCAATTATCATCATTGCAACTATTTTAATCATATACTTGGTCTAATTGAAAACTAGAAGATCATTCGTTCATCAAGGAACTGGTATCGAACATCAGAAAGTGCACTTCATAGTAAAACACTGCACTTCACTGGAAAAAGTAGCAAAACAATTGAAATTCAAATTTGAAGTCAAAATTAATTACAGACTAGCACATTATCTCTTCTTCCAAGTTAGTTAACCGCTTCAACTTCTAGAAGGAAGAGTTCAGAAACCGTGTTAAGAAAATAAAAATAGTTTCTGAATGGTCATCAGAAACTTCAAGTTTACAATGGCTTCTGCAAAAGCTCTGACACCAAACAAGCTACTCCTTTATATTACATTTCCAAAACACGAACAGATGATCAACACATACTACTTGGACAATGTATCAAGGGCAATCTGTCACAAGGGAGACCATTTATAAATAGAGATGCTAAGCTTTTAAAACAACTGATCAATTATCATCATTGGAACTTTTTTAATCATATACTTGATCTAATTGAAAACTAGAAGATCATTCATTCATCAAGGAACTGGTATCGAACATCAGAAAATGCACTTCATAGTAAAACACTGCACTTCATTGGAAAAAGGAGCAAAAAATTTGAAATTCAAATTTGAAGTCAAAATTAATTACAGACTAGCACATTATCTCTTCTACCAAGTTAGTTAACCGCATCAGCTTCTAGAAGGAAGAGTTGAAACCATGTTAGGAAAATAAAAATAGTTTCGAATGGTCATCGAAAATTCAAGTTTACAACGGCTCGCAAAAGCTCTGACACCAAACAAGCTACTCCTTTATATTACATTTCGAAAACACAAACAGATGGTCAACACATATTACTTGGACAACAGATCAGGGGCAACTATCACAAAGGGAGGCCATTTATAAAAAGAGATGCTAAGCTTTTAAAACAACTGATGAATTATCATCATTGCAACTTTTTTAATCATATACTTGGTCTAATTGAAAACTAGAAGATCATTCGTTCATCAAGGAACTGGTATCAAACTTCAGAAAGTGCACTTCATAGTAAAACACTGCACTTCACTGGAAAAAGTAGCAAAAAATTTGAAATTCAAATTTGAAGTCAAAATTAAATACACACTAGCACATTATCTGTTCTACCAAGTTAGTTAACTGCTCCAGCTTCTAGCAGGAGGAGTTCAGAAACCGTGTTAAGAAAATAAAAATAGGTTCTGAATGGTCATCAGAAACTTCAAGTTTACAACGGTTTCTGCAAAAGCTCTGACACCATACAAGCTACTGCTTTATATTACATTTCCTAAACACGAACAGTTGATCAACACATTTTACTTGGACAACAGATCAAGGGCAACTGTCACAAAGGGAGGCCATTTATAAATAGAGATGCTAAGCTTTTAAAGCAACTGATCAATTATCATCATTGCAACTATTTTAATCATATACTTGGTCTAATTAAAAACTAGAAGATCATTCGTTCATCAAGGAACTGGTATCGAACATCAGAAAGTGCACTTCATAGTAAAACACTGCACTTCACTGGAAAAAGTAGCAAAACAATTGAAATTCAAATTTGAAGTCAAAATTAATTACAGACTAGCACATTATCTCTTCTTCCAAGTTAGTTAACCGCTTCAACTTCTAGAAGGAAGAGTTCAGAAACCGTGTTAAGAAAATAAAAATAGTTTCTGAATGGTCATCAGAAACTTCAAGTTTACAATGGCTTCTGCAAAAGCTCTGACACCAAACAAGCTACTCCTTTATATTACATTTCCAAAACACGAATGATGATCAACACATACTACTTGGACAATGGATCAAGGGCAACTGTCACAAGGGAGACCATTTATAAATAGAGATGCTAAGCTTTTAAAACAACTGATCAATTATCATCATTGGAACTTTTTTAATCATATACTTGGTCTAATTGAAAACTAGAAGATCATTCATTCATCAAGGAACTGTATCGAACATCAGAAAATGCACTTCATAGTAAAACACTGCACTTCATTGGAAAAAGGAGCAAAAAATTTGAAATTCAAATTTGAAGTCAAAATTAATTACAGACTAGCACATTATCTCTTCTACCAAGTTAGTTAACCGCTTCAGCTTCTAGAAGGAAGAGTTCAGAAACCATGTTAGGAAAATAAAAATAGTTTCTGAATGGTCATCAGAAAATTCAAGTTTACAACGGCTTCTGCAAAAGCTCTGACACCAAACAAGCTACTCCTTTATATTACATTTCGAAAACACAAACAGATGGTCAACACATATTACTTGGACAACAGATCAGGGGCAACTGTCACAAAGGGAGGCCATTTATAAACAGAGATGCTAAGCTTTTAAAACAACTGATGAATTATCATCATTGCAACTTTTTTAATCATATACTTGGTCTAATTGAAAACTAGAAGATCATTCGTTCATCAAGGAACTGGTATCAAACTTGAAAGTGCACTTCATAGTAAAACCCTGCACTTCATCGAAAAAGTCGCACAAAATTTGAAATTCAAATTTGAAGTCAAAATTAAATACACACTAGCACATTATCTGTTCTACCAAGTTAGTTAACTGCTCCAGCTTCTAGCAGGAGGAGTTCAGAAACCGTGTTAAGAAAATAAAAATAGGTTCTGAATGGTCATCAGAAACTTCAAGTTTACAACGGTTTCTGCAAAAGCTCTGACACCATACAAGCTACTGCTTTATATTACATTTCCTAAACACGAACAGTTGATCAACACATTTTACTTGGACAACAGATCAAGGGCAACTGTCACAAAGGGAGGCCATTTATAAATAGAGATGCTAAGCTTTTAAAGCAACTGATCAATTATCATCATTGCAACTATTTTAATCATATACTTGGTCTAATTGAAAACTAGAAGATCATTCGTTCATCAAGGAACTGGTATCGAACATCAGAAAGTGCACTTCATAGTAAAACACTGCACTTCACTGGAAAAAGTAGCAAAACAATTGAAATTCAAATTTGAAGTCAAAATTAATTACAGACTAGCACATTATCTCTTCTACCAAGTTAGTTAACCGCTTCAGCTTCTAGAAGGAAGAGTTCAGAAACCATGTTAGGAAAATAAAAATAGTTTCTGAATGGTCATCAGAAAATTCAAGTTTACAACGGCTTCTGCAAAAGCTCTGACACCAAACAAGCTACTCCTTTATATTACATTTCGAAAACACAAACAGATGGTCAACACATATTACTTGGACAACAGATCAGGGGCAACTATCACAAAGGGAGGCCATTTATAAAAAGAGATGCTAAGCTTTTAAAACAACTGATGAATTATCATCATTGCAACTTTTTTAATCATATACTTGGTCTAATTGAAAACTAGAAGATCATTCGTTCATCAAGGAACTGGTATCAAACTTCAGAAAGTGCACTTCATAGTAAAACACTGCACTTCACTGGAAAAAGTAGCAAAAAATTTGAAATTCAAATTTGAAGTCAAAATTAAATACACACTAGCACATTATCTGTTCTACCAAGTTAGTTAACTGCTCCAGCTTCTAGCAGGAGGAGTTCAGAAACCGTGTTAAGAAAATAAAAATAGGTTCTGAATGGTCATCAGAAACTTCAAGTTTACAACGGTTTCTGCAAAAGCTCTGACACCATACAAGCTACTGCTTTATATTACATTTCCTAAACACGAACAGTTGATCAACACATTTTACTTGGACAACAGATCAAGGGCAATCTGTCACAAAGGGAGGCCATTTATAAATAGAGATGCTAAGCTTTTAAAGCAACTGATCAATTATCATCATTGCAACTATTTTAATCATATACTTGGTCTAATTGAAAACTAGAAGATCATTCGTTCATCAAGGAACTGGTATCGAACATCAGAAAGTGCACTTCATAGTAAAACACTGCACTTCACTGGAAAAAGTAGCAAAACAATTGAAATTCAAATTTGAAGTCAAAATTAATTACAGACTAGCACATTATCTCTTCTTCCAAGTTAGTTAACCGCTTCAACTTCTAGAAGGAAGAGTTCAGAAACCGTGTTAAGAAAATAAAAATAGTTTCTGAATGGTCATCAGAAACTTCAAGTTTACAATGGCTTCTGCAAAAGCTCTGACACCAAACAAGCTACTCCTTTATATTACATTTCCAAAACACGAACAGATGATCAACACATACTACTTGGACAACAGATCAAGGGCAACTGTCACAAGGGAGACCATTTATAAATAGAGATGCTAAGCTTTTAAAACAACTGATCAATTATCATCATTGGAACTTTTTTAATCATATACTTGGTCTAATTGAAAACTAGAAGATCATTCATTCATCAAGGAACTGGTATCGAACATCAGAAAATGCACTTCATAGTAAAACACTGCACTTCATTGGAAAAAGGAGCAAAAAATTTGAAATTCAAATTTGAAGTCAAAATTAATTACAGACTAGCACATTATCTCTTCTACCAAGTTAGTTAACCGCTTCAGCTTCTAGAAGGAAGAGTTCAGAAACCATGTTAGGAAAATAAAAATAGTTTCTGAATGGTCATCAGAAAATTCAAGTTTACAACGGCTTCTGCAAAAGCTCTGACACCAAACAAGCTACTCCTTTATATTACATTTCGAAAACACAAACAGATGGTCAACACATATTACTTGGACAACAGATCAGGGGCAACTATCACAAAGGGAGGCCATTTATAAACAGAGATGCTAAGCTTTTAAAACAACTGATGAATTATCATCATTGCAACTTTTTTAATCATATACTTGGTCTAATTGAAAACTAGAAGATCATTCGTTCATCAAGGAACTGGTATCAAACTTCAGAAAGTGCACTTCATAGTAAAACCCTGCACTTCACTGGAAAAAGTAGCAAAAAATTTGAAATTCAAATTTGAAGTCAAAATTAAATACACACTAGCACATTATCTGTTCTACCAAGTTAGTTAACTGCTCGACTTCTAGCAGGAGGAGTTCTGAAACCGTGTTAAGAAAATAAAAATAGGTTCTGAATGGTCATCAGAAACTTCAAGTTTACAACGGTTTCTGCAAAAGCTCTGACACCATACAAGCTACTGCTTTATATTACATTTCCTAAACACGAACAGTTGATCAACACATTTTACTTGGACAACAGATCAAGGGCAACTGTCACAAAGGGAGGCCATTTATAAATAGAGATGCTAAGCTTTTAAAGCAACTGATCAATTATCATCATTGCAACTATTTTAATCATATACTTGGTCTAATTGAAAACTAGAAGATCATTCGTTCATCAAGGAACTGGTATCGAACATCGTAAAGTGCACTTCATAGTAAAACACTGCACTTCACTGGAAAAAGTAGCAAAACAATTGAAATTCAAATTTGAAGTCAAAATTAATTACAGACTAGCACATTATCTCTTCTTCCAAGTTAGTTAACCGCTTCAACTTCTAGAAGGAAGAGTTCAGAAACCGTGTTAAGAAAATAAAAATAGTTTCTGAATGGTCATCAGAAACTTCAAGTTTACAATGGCTTCTGCAAAAGCTCTGACACCAAACAAGCTACTCCTTTATATTACATTTCCAAAACACGAACAGATGATCAACACATACTACTTGGACAACAGATCAAGGGCAACTCACAAGGGAGACCATTTATAAATAGAGATGCTAAGCTTTTAAAACAACTGATCAATTATCATCATTGGAACTTTTTTAATCATATACTTGGTCTAATTGAAAACTAGAAGATCATTCATTCATCAAGGAACTGTATCGAACATCGAAAATGCACTTCATAGTAAAACACTGCACTTCATTGAAAAGGAGCAAAAAATTTGAAATTCAAATTTGAAGTCAAAATTAATTACAGACTAGCACATTATCTCTTCTACCAAGTTAGTTAACCGCTTCAGCTTCTAGAAGGAAGAGTTCAGAAACCATGTTAGGAAAATAAAAATAGTTTCTGAATGGTCATCAGAAAATTCAAGTTTACAACGGCTTCTGCAAAAGCTCTGACACCAAACAAGCTACTCCTTTATATTACATTTCGAAAACACAAACAGATGGTCAACACATATTACTTGGACAACAGATCAGGGGCAACTATCACAAAGGGAGGCCATTTATAAAAAGAGATGCTAAGCTTTTAAAACAACTGATGAATTATCATCATTGCAACTTTTTTAATCATATACTTGGTCTAATTGAAAACTAGAAGATCATTCGTTCATCAAGGAACTGGTATCAAACTTCAGAAAGTGCACTTCATAGTAAAACACTGCACTTCACTGGAAAAAGTAGCAAAAAATTTGAAATTCAAATTTGAAGTCAAAATTAAATACACACTAGCACATTATCTGTTCTACCAAGTTAGTTAACTGCTCCAGCTTCTAGCAGGAGGAGTTCAGAAACCGTGTTAAGAAAATAAAAATAGGTTCTGAATGGTCATCAGAAACTTCAAGTTTACAACGGTTTCTGCAAAAGCTCTGACACCATACAAGCTACTGCTTTATATTACATTTCCTAAACACGAACAGTTGATCAACACATTTTACTTGGACAACAGATCAAGGGCAACTGTCACAAAGGGAGGCCATTTATAAATAGAGATGCTAAGCTTTTAAAGCAACTGATCAATTATCATCATTGCAACTATTTTAATCATATACTTGGTCTAATTGAAAACTAGAAGATCATTCGTTCATCAAGGAACTGGTATCGAACATCAGAAAGTGCACTTCATAGTAAAACACTGCACTTCACTGGAAAAAGTAGCAAAACAATTGAAATCCAAATTTGAAGTCCAAATTAATTACAGACTAGCACATTATCTCTTCTTCCAAGTTAGTTAACCCCTTCAACTTCTAGAAGGAAGAGTTCAGAAACCGTGTTAAGAAAATAAAATTAGTTTCTGAATGGTCATCAGAAACTTCAAGTTTACAACGGCTTCTGCAAAAGCTCTGACACCAAACAAGCTACTCCTTTATATTACATTTCCAAAACACGAACAGATGATCAACACATACTACCTGGACAACAGATCAAGGGCAACTGTCACTAGGGAGACCATTTATAAATAGAGATGCTAAGCTTTTAAAACAACTGATCAATTATCATCATTGCAACTTTTTTAATCATATACTTGGTCTAATTGAAAACTAGAAGATCATTCGTTCATCAAGGAACTGGTATCAAACTTCAGAAAGTGCACTTAATAGTAAAACACTGCACTTCACTGGAAAAAGTAGCAAAAAATTTGAAATTCAAATTTGAAGTCAAAATTAAATACACACTAGCACATTATCTGTTCTACCAAGTTAGTCAACCGCTCCAGCTTTTAGCAGGAGGAGTTCAGAAACCGTGTTAAGAAAATAAAAATAGGTTCGGAATGGTCATCGGAAACTTCAAGTTTACAACGGTTTCTGCAAAAGCTCTGACACCATACAAGCTACTGCTTTATATTACATTTCCTAAACACGAACAGTTGATCAACACATTTTACTTGGACAACAGATCAAGGGCAACTGTCACAAAGGGAGGCCATTTATAAATAGAGATGCTAAGCTTTTAAAGCAACTGATCAATTATCATCATTGCAACTATTTTAATCATATACTTGGTCTAATTGAAAACTAGAAGATCATTCGTTCATCAAGGAACTGGTATCGAACATCAGAAAGTGCACTTCATAGTAAAACACTGCACTTCACTGGAAAAAGTAGCAAAACAATTGAAATTCAAATTTGAAGTCCAAATTAATTACAGACTAGCACATTATCTCTTCTTCCATGTTAGTTAACCGCTTCAACTTCTAGAAGGAAGAGTTCAGAAACCGTGTTAAGAAAATAAAATTAGTTTCTGAATGGTCATCAGAAACTTCAAGTTTACAATGGCTTCTGCAAAAGCTCTGACACCAAACAAGCTACTCCTTTATATTACATTTCCAAAACACGAACAGATGATCAACACATACTACTTGGACAACAGATCAAGGGCAACTGTCACAAGGGAGACCATTTATAAATAGAGATGCTAAGCTTTTAAAACAACTGATCAATTATCATCGTTGGAACTTTTTTAATCATATACTTGGTCTAATTGAAAACTAGAAGATCATTCATTCATCAAGGAACTGGTATCGAACATCAGAAAATGCACTTCATAGTAAAACACTGCACTTCATTGGAAAAAGGAGCAAAAAATTTGAAATTCAAATTTGAAGTCAAAATTAATTACAGACTAGCACATTATCTCTTCTACCAAGTTAGTTAACCGCTTCAGCTTCTAGAAGGAAGAGTTCAGAAACCATGTTAGGAAAATAAAAATAGTTTCTGAATGGTCATCAGAAAATTCAAGTTTACAACGGCTTCTGCAAAAGCTCTGACACCAAACAAGCTACTCCTTTATATTACATTTCGAAAACACAAACAGATGGTCAACACATATTACTTGGACAACAGATCAGGGGCAACTATCACAAAGGGAGGCCATTTATAAAAAGAGATGCTAAGCTTTTAAAACAACTGATGAATTATCATCATTGCAACTTTTTTAATCATATACTTGGTCTAATTGAAAACTAGAAGATCATTCGTTCATAAAGGAACTGGTATCAAACTTCAGAAAGTGCACTTAATAGTAAAACACTGTACTTCACTGGAAAAAGTAGCAAAAAATTTGAAATTCAAATTTGAAGTCAAAATTAAATACACACTAGCACATTATCTGTTCTACCAAGTTAGTTAACTGCTCCAGCTTCTAGCAGGAGGAGTTCAGAAACCGTGTTAAGAAAATAAAAATAGGTTCTGAATGGTCATCAGAAACTTCAAGTTTACAACGGTTTCTGCAAAAGCTCTGACACCATACAAGCTACTGCTTTATATTACATTTCCTAAACACGAACAGTTGATCAACACATTTTACTTGGACAACAGATCAAGGGCAACTGTCACAAAGGGAGGCCATTTATAAATAGAGATGCTAAGCTTTTAAAGCAACTGATCAATTATCATCATTGCAACTATTTTAATCATATACTTGGTCTAATTGAAAACTAGAAGATCATTCGTTCATCAAGGAACTGGTATCGAACATCAGAAAGTGCACTTCATAGTAAAACACTGCACTTCACTGGAAAAAGTAGCAAAACAATTGAAATTCAAATTTGAAGTCCAAATTAATTACAGACTAGCACATTATCTCTTCTTCCATGTTAGTTAACCGCTTCAACTTCTAGAAGGAAGAGTTCAGAAACCGTGTTAAGAAAATAAAATTAGTTTCTGAATGGTCATCAGAAACTTCAAGTTTACAATGGCTTCTGCAAAAGCTCTGACACCAAACAAGCTACTCCTTTATACTACATTTCCAAAACACGAACAGATGATCAACACATACTACTTGGACAACAGATCAAGGGCAACTGTCACAAGGGAGACCATTTATAAATAGAGATGCTAAGCTTTTAAAACAAGCGATCAATTATCATCATTGGAACTTTTTTAATCATATACTTGGTCTAATTGAAAACTAGAAGATCATTCATTCATCAAGGAACTGGTATCGAACATCAGAAAATGCACTTCATAGTAAAACACTGCACTTCATTGGAAAAAGGAGCAAAAAATTTGAAATTCAAATTTGAAGTCAAAATTAATTACAGACTAGCACATTATCTCTTCTACCAAGTTAGTTAACCTTGACTTCTAGAAGGAAGAGTTCAGAAACCATGTTAGGAAAATAAAAATAGTTTCTGAATGGTCATCAGAAAATTCAAGTTTACAACTGCTTCTGCAAAAGCTCTGACACCAAACAAGCTACTCCTTTATATTACATTTCGAAAACACGAACAGATGGTCAACACATATTACTTGGACAACAGATCAGGGGCAACTATCACAAACGGAGGCCATTTATAAAAAGAGATGCTAAGCTTTTAAAACAACTGATCAATTATCATCATTGCAACTTTTTTAATCATATACTTGGTCTAATTGAAAACTAGAAGATCATTCGTTCATCAAGGAACTGGTATCAAACTTCAGAAAGTGCACTTAATAGTAAAACACTGCACTTCACTGGAAAAAGTAGCAAAAAATTGAAATTCAAATTTGAAGTCCAAATTAATTACAGACTAGCACATTATCTCTTCTTCCAAGTTAGTTAACCGCTTCAACTTCTAGAAGGAAGAGTTCAGAAACCGTGTTAAGAAAATAAAATTAGTTTCTGAATGGTCATCAGTAAATTCAAGTTTACAACGGCTTCTGCAAAAGCTCTGACACCAAACAAGCTACTCCTTTATATTACATTTCCAAAACACGAACAGATGATCAACACATACTACTTGGACAACAGATCAAGGGCAACTGTCACAAAGGGAGGCCATTTATAAATAGAGATGCTAAGCTTTTAAAACAACTGATCAATTATCATCATTGCAACTTTTATAATCATATAGTTGGTCTAATTGAAAACTAGAAGATCATTCGTTCATCAAGGAACTGGTATCGAACATCAGAAAGTGCACTTCATAGTAAAACACTGCATTTCACTGGAAAAAGTAGCAAAACAATTGAAATTCAAATTTGAAGTCAAAATTAATTACAGACTAGCACATTATCTCTTCTTCCAAGTTAGTTAACCGCTTCAACTTCTAGAAGGAAGAGTTCAGAAACCGTGTTAAGAAAATAAAAATCGTTTCTGAATGGTCATCAGAAACTTCAAGTTTACAATGGCTTCTGCAAAAGCTCTGACACCAAACAAGCTACTCCTTTATATTACATTTCCAAAACACGAACAGATGATCAACACATACTACTTGGACAACAGATCAAGGGCAACTGTACCAAGGGAGACCATTTATAAATAGAGATGCTAAGCTTTTAAAACAACTGATCAATTATCATCATTGGAACTTTTTTAATCATATACTTGGTCTAATTGAAAACTAGAAGATCATTCATTCATCAAGGAACTGGTATCGAACATCAGAAAATGCACTTCATAGTAAAACACTGCACCTCATTGGAAAAAGGAGCAAAAAATTTGAAATTCAAATTTGAAGTCAAAATTAATTACAGACTAGCACATTATCTCTTCTACCAAGTTAGTTAACCGCTTCAGCTTCTAGAAGGAAGAGTTCAGAAACCATGTTAGGAAAATAAAAATAGTTTCTGAATGGTCATCAGAAAATTCAAGTTTACAACGGCTTCTGCAAAAGCTCTGACACCAAACAAGCTACTCCTTTATATTACATTTCGAAAACACGAACAGATGGTCAACACATATTACTTGGACAACAGATCAAGGGCAACTATCACAAAGGGAGGCCATTTATAAAAAGAGATGCTAAGCTTTTAAAACAACTGATCAATTATCATCATTGCAACTTTTTTAATCATATACTTGGTCTAATTGAAAACTAGAAGATCATTCGTTCATCAAGGAACTGGTATCAAACTTCAGAAAGTGCACTTAATAGTAAAACACTGCATTTCACTGGAAAAAGTAGCAAAAAATTTGAAATTCAAATTTGAAGTCAAAATTAAATACACACTAGCACATTATCTGTTCTACCAAGTTAGTTAACTGCTCCAGCTTCTAGCAGGAGGAGTTCAGAAACCGTGTTAAGAAAATAAAAATAGGTTCTGAATGGTCATCAGAAACTTTAAGTTTACAATGGTTTCTGCAAAAGCTCTGACACCATACAAGCTACTGCTTTATATTACATTTCCTAAACACGAACAGTTGATCAACACATTTTACTTGGACAACAGATCAAGGGCAACTGTCACAAAGGGAGGCCATTTATAAATAGAGATGCTAAGCTTTTAAAGCAACTGATCAATTATCATCATTGCAACTTTTTTAATCATATACTTGGTCTAATTGAAAACTAGAAGATCATTCGTTCATCAAGGAACTGGTATCGAACATCAGAAAGTGCACTTCATAGTAAAACACTGCACTTCACTGGAAAAAGTAGCAAAACAATTGAAATTCAAATTTGAAGTCCAAATTAATTACAGACTAGCACATTATCTCTTCTTCCAAGTTAGTTAACCGCTTCAACTTCTAGAAGGAAGAGTTCAGAAACCGTGTTAAGAAAATAAAATTAGTTTCTGAATGGTCATCAGAAACTTCAAGTTTACAATGGCTTCTGCAAAAGCTCTGACACCAAACAAGCTACTCCTTTATATTACATTTCCAAAACACGAACAGATGATCAACACATACTACTTGGACAACAGATCAAGGGCAACTGTCACTAGGGAGACCATTTATAAATAGAGATGCTAAACTTTTAAAACAACTGATCAATTATCATCATTGCAACTTTTTTAATCATATACTTGGTCTAATTGAAAACTAGAAGATCATTCGTTCATCAAGGAACTGGTATCAAACTTCAGAAAGTGCACTTAATAGTAAAACACTGCACTTCATTGGAAAAAGTAGCAAAAAATTTGAAATTCAAATTTGAAGTCAAAATTAAATACACACTAGCACATTATCTGTTCTACCAAGTTAGTCAACCGCTCCAGCTTCTAGCAGGAGAAGTTCAGAAACCGTGTTAAGAAAATAAAAATAGGTTCTGAATGGTCATCGGAAACTTCAAGTTTACAACGGTTTCTGCAAAAGCTCTGACACCATACAAGCTACTGCTTTATATTACATTTCCTAAACACGAAC
This sequence comes from Dalbergia cultrata, assembly GCA_031216105.1. NCBI lineage: Eukaryota > Viridiplantae > Streptophyta > Magnoliopsida > Fabales > Fabaceae > Dalbergia > Dalbergia cultrata. Next base: position 49,156,450 of record CM062344.1, read on the forward strand.
AGTTGATCAACACATTTTACTTGGACAACAGATCAAGGGCAACTGTCACAAAGGGAGGCCATTTATAAATAGAGATGCTAAGCTTTTAAAACAACTGATCAATTATCATCATTGCAACTTTTATAATCATATAATTGGTCTAATTGAAAACTAGAAGATCATTCGTTCATCAAGGAACTGGTATCGAACATCAGAAAGTGCACTTCATAGTAAAACACTGCACTTCACTGGAAAAAGTAGCAAAACAATTGAAATTCAAATTTGAAGTCAAAATTAATTACAGACTAGCACATTATCTCTTCTTCCAAGTTAGTTAACCGCTTCAACTTCTAGAAGGAAGAGTTCAGAAACCGTGTTAAGAAAATAAAAATAGTTTCTGAATGGTCATCAGAAACTTCAAGTTTACAATGGCTTCTGCAAAAGCTCTGACACCAAACAAGCTACTCCTTTATATTACATTTCCAAAACACGAACAGATGATCAACACATACTACTTGGACAACAGATCAAGGGCAACTGTCACAAGGGAGACCATTTATAAATAGAGATGCTAAGCTTTTAAAACAACTGATCAATTATCATCATTGGAACTTTTTTAATCATATACTTGGTCTAATTGAAAACTAGAAGATCATTCATTCATCAAGGAACTGGTATCGAACATCAGAAAATGCACTTCATAGTAAAACACTGCACTTCATTGGAAAAAGGAGCAAAAAATTTGAAATTCAAATTTGAAGTCAAAATTAATTACAGACTAGCACATTATCTCTTCTACCAAGTTAGTTAACCGCTTCAGCTTCTAGAAGGAAGAGTTCAGAAACCATGTTAGGAAAATAAAAATAGTTTCTGAATGGTCATCAGAAAATTCAAGTTTACAACGGCTTCTGCAAAAGCTCTGACACCAAACAAGCTACTCCTTTATATTACATTTCGAAAACACAAACAGATGGTCAACACATATTACTTGGACAACAGATCAGGGGCAACTATCACAAAGGGAGGCCATTTATAAAAAGAGATGCTAAGCTTTTAAAACAACTGATCAATTATCATCATTGCAACTTTTTTAATCATATACTTGGTCTAATTGAAAACTAGAAGATCATTCGTTCATCAAGGAACTGGTATCAAACTTCAGAAAGTGCACCTAATAGTAAAACGCTGCACTTCACTGGAAAAAGTAGCAAAAAATTTGAAATTCAAATTTGAAGTCAAAATTAAATACACACTAGCACATTATCTGTTCTACCAAGTTAGTTAACTGCTCCAGCTTCTAGCAGGAGGAGTTCAGAAACCGTGTTAAGAAAATAAAAATAGGTTCTGAATGGTCATCAGAAACTTCAAGTTTACAACGGTTTCTGCAAAAGCTCTGACACCATACAAGCTACTGCTTTATATTACATTTCCTAAACACGAACAGTTGATCAACACATTTTACTTGGACAACAGATCAAGGGCAACTGTCACAAAGGGAGGCCATTTATAAATAGAGATGCTAAGCTTTTAAAGCAACTGATCAATTATCATCATTGCAACTATTTTAATCATATACTTGGTCTAATTGAAAACTAGAAGATCATTCGTTCATCAAGGAACTGGTATCGAACATCAGAAAGTGCACTTCATAGTAAAACACTGCACTTCACTGGAAAAAGTAGCAAAACAATTGAAATTCAAATTTGAAGTCCAAATTAATTACAGACTAGCACATTATCTCTTCTTCCATGTTTGTTAACCGCTTCAACTTCTAGAAGGAAGAGTTCAGAAACCGTGTTAAGAAAATAAAATTAGTTTCTGAATGGTCATCAGAAACTTCAAGTTTACAATGGCTTCTGCAAAAGCTCTGACACCAAACAAGCTACTCCTTTATATTACATTTCCAAAACACGAACAGATGATCAACACATACTACTTGGACAACAGATCAAGGGCAACTGTCACAAGGGAGACCATTTATAAATAGAGATGCTAAGCTTTTAAAACAACTGATCAATTATCATCATTGGAACTTTTTTAATCATATACTTGGTCTAATTGAAAACTAGAAGATCATTCATTCATCAAGGAACTGGTATCGAACATCAGAAAATGCACTTCATAGTAAAACACTGCACTTCATTGGAAAAAGGAGCAAAAAATTTGAAATTCAAATTTGAAGTCAAAATTAATTACAGACTAGCACATTATCTCTTCTACCAAGTTAGTTAACCGCTTCAGCTTCTAGAAGGAAGAGTTCAGAAACCATGTTAGGAAAATAAAAATAGTTTCTGAATGGTCATCAGAAAATTCAAGTTTACAACTGCTTCTGCAAAAGCTCTGACACCAAACAAGCTATTCCTTTATATTACATTTCGAAAACACGAACAGATGGTCAACACATATTACTTGGACAACAGATCAGGGGCAACTATCACAAAGGGAGGCCATTTATAAAAAGAGATGCTAAGCTTTTAAAACAACTGATCAATTATCATCATTGCAACTTTTTTAATCATATACTTGGTCTAATTGAAAACTAGAAGATCATTCGTTCATCAAGGAACTGGTATCAAACTTCAGAAAGTGCACTTAATAGTAAAACACTGCACTTCACTGGAAAAAGTAGCAAAAAATTGAAATTCAAATTTGAAGTCCAAATTAATTACAGACTAGCACATTATCTCTTCTTCCAAGTTAGTTAACCGCTTCAACTTCTAGAAGGAAGAGTTCAGAAACCGTGTTAAGAAAATAAAATTAGTTTCTGAATGGTCATCAGTAAATTCAAGTTTACAACGGCTTCTGCAAAAGCTCTGACACCAAACAAGCTACTCCTTTATATTACATTTCCAAAACAGGAACAGATGATCAACACATATCACTTGGACAACAGGTCAAGGTTAACTGTCACAAGGGAGACCATTTATAAATAGAGATGCTAAGCTTTTGAAACAACTGATCAATTATCATCATTGGAACTTTTTTATTCATATACTTGGTCTAATTGAAAACTAGAAGATCATTCATTCATCAAGGAATTGGTATCGAACATCAGAAAGTGCACTTCATAGTAAAACACTGCACTTCACTGCAAAAAGGAGCAAAAAATTTGAAATTCAAATTTGAAGTCAAAATTAATTACAGACTAGCACATTATCTCATCTACCAAGTTAGTTAACCGCTCCAGCTTCAAGAAGGAAGAGTTTAGAAACCATGTTAAGAAAATAAAAAAAATTTCTGAATGGTCATCAGAAACTTCAAGTTTACAATGGCTTCTGCAAAAGCTCTGACACCAGACAAGCTACTGCTTTATATTACATTTCCAAAACACGGACAGATGATCAACACATATTACTTGGACAACGGATCAAGGGCAAGTGTCACAAAGGGAGGCCATTTATAAATAGAGATGCTAAGCTTTTAAAACAACTGATCAAATATCATCATTGCAACTATTTTAATCATATACTTGGTATAATTGAAAACTAGAAGATCATTCGTTCATCAAGGAACTGGTATCGAACTTCAGAAAGTGTACTTCATTGTAAAACACTGCACTTCACTGGAAAACGGAGCAAAAAATTTGAAATTCAAATTTCAAGTCAAAATTGATTACAGACTAGCACATTATCTTTTCTACCAAGGTAGTTAATCGCTCTAGCTTCTAGAAGGAAGAATTTAGAAACCATGTTAAGAAAATAAAAATAGTTTCTGAATGGTCATAAGACACTTCGACTTTACAACGGTTTCTGCTAAAGCTCTGACACCAAACAAGCTTCTCCTTTATATTACATTTTGAAAACATGAACAGATGATCAACACATATTACTTGGACAACAGATTAAGGGCAACTTTCACAAAGGGACGCCATTTATAAATAGAGATGCTAAGCTTTTAAAACAACGGATCAATTATCATCATTGCAACTTTTTTAATCATATACTTGGTATAATTGAAAACTAGAAGATCATTCGTTCATCAAGGGACTGGTATCGAACTTCAGAAAGTGTACTTCATTGTAAAATACTGCACTTCACTGGAAAAAGAAGCAAAAAATTTGAAATTCAAATTTGATGTCAAAATTGATTACAGACTAGCACATTATCTTTTCTACCAAGGTAGTTAATCGCTCTAGCTTCTAGAAGGAAGAGTTCAGAAACAATGTTAAGAAAATAAAAATAGTTTCTGAATGGTCATAAGACACTTCAAGTTTACAACGGTTTCTGCAAAAGCTCTGACACCAAACAAGCTACTCCTTTATATTACATTTTGAAAACACGAATAGATGATCAACACATATTACTTGGACAACAGATCAAGGGCAACTGTCACAAAGGGACGCCATTTATAAATAGAGATGCTAAGCTTTTAAAACAACGGATCAATTATCATCATTGCAACTTTTTTAATCATATACTTGGTCTAATTGAAAACTAGAAGATCATTCGTTCATCAAGGAACTAGTATCGAACTTCAGAAAGTGCACTTCATAGTGAACAACTGCACTTCACTGGAAAAAGGAGCAAAAAATTTGAAATTAAAATTTGAAGTCAAAATTTATTACAGACTAGCACATTATCTCTTCTACCAAGTTAGTTAACCGCTCCAGCTTCTAGCAGGAGGAGTTCAAAAACCATGCTAAGAAAATAAAAGTAGTTTCTGAATGGTCATCAGAAACTTCAAGTTTACAACGGCTTCTGCAAAAGCTCTGACCCCAAACAAGCTACTCCTTTATATTACATTTCCAAAACATGAATAGATGATCAACACATATTACTTGGACAACAGATGAAGGGCAACTGTCACAAAGGCAGACCATTTATAAATAGAGATGCTAAGCTTTTAAAACAACTAATCAATTATCATCATTGCAACTTTTTTAATCATATACTCGGTCTAATTGAAAACTAGAAGATCATTCGTTCGTCAAGGAACTGGTATCGAACTTCAGAAGGTGCACTTCATAGTAAAACACTGCACTTCACTGGAAAAAGGAGCAAAAAATTTGAAATTCAAATTTGAAGTCAAAATTAATTACAGACTAGCACATTATCTCATCTACCAAGTTAGTTAACCGCTCCAGCTTCAAGAAGGAAGAGTTTAGAAACCATGTTAAGAAAATAAAAAAAATTTCTGAATGGTCATCAGAAACTTCAAGTTTACAACGTCTTCTGCAAAAGCTCTGACACCAGACAAGCTACTGCTTTATATTACATTTCCAAAACACGGACAGATGATCAACACATATTACTTGGACAACGGATCAAGGGCAACTGTCACAAAGGGAGGCCATTTATAAATAGAGATGCTAAGCTTTTAAAACAACTGATCAAATATCATCATTGCAACTATTTTAATCATATACTTGGTATAATTGAAAACTAGAAGATCATTCGTTCATCAAGGAACTGGTATCGAACTTCAGAAAGTGTACTTCATTGTAAAACACTGCACTTCACTAGAAAACGGAGCAAAAAATTTGAAATTCAAATTTCAAGTCAAAATTGATTACAGACTAGCACATTATCTTTTCTACCAAGGTAGTTAATCGCTCTAGCTTCTAGAAGGAAGAATTTAGAAACCATGTTAAGAAAATAAAAATAGTTTCTGAATGGTCATAAGACACTTCGACTTTACAACGGTTTCTGCAAAAGCTCTGACACCAAACAAGCTTCTCCTTTATATTACATTTTGAAAACATGAACAGATGATCAACACATATTACTTGGACAACAGATTAAGGGCAACTTTCACAAAGGGACGCCATTTATAAATAGAGATGCTAAGCTTTTAAAACAACGGATCAATTATCATCATTGCAACTTTTTTAATCATATACTTGGTCTAATTGAAAACTAGAAGATCATTCGTTCATCAAGGAACTGGTATCGAACTTCAGAAAGTGCACTTCATAGTGAACAACTGCACTTCACTGGAAAAAGGAGCAAAAAATTTGAAAATAAAATTTGAAGTCAAAATTTATTACAGACTAGCACATTATCTCTTCTACCAAGTTAGTTAACCGCTCCAGCTTCTAGCAGGAGGAGTTCAAAAACCATGCTAAGAAAATAAAAGTAGTTTCTGAATGGTCATCAGAAACTTCAAGTTTACAACGGCGTCTGCAAAAGCTCTGACACCCGACAGGCTACTCCTTTATATTACATTTCCAAAACATGAACAGATGATCAACACATTTTTCTTGGACAACAGATCAAGGGCAACTGTCACAAAGGGAGGCCATTTATAAATAGAGATGCTAAGCTTCTAAAACAACTGATTAATTATCATCATTGCAACTTTTTTAACCATATACTTGCTCTAATTGAAAACTAGAAGATCATTCGTTCATCAAGGAACTGGTATCGAACTTCAGAAAGTGCACTTCATAGTAAAACACTGCACTTCACTGGAAAAAGGAGCAAAAAATTTGAAATTCAAATTTGAAGTCAAAATTAATTACAGACTAGCACATTATCTCTTCTACCAAGTTAGTTAACCGCTCCAGCTTCTAGAAGGAAGAGGTCAGAAACCATGTTAGGAAAAAAAAAATAGTTTCTGAATGGTCATCAGAAACTTCAAGTTTACAACGTCTTCTGCAAGAGCTCTGACACCAAACAAGCTACTCCTTTATATTACATTTCCAAGACACGAGCAGATGATAACACACAGATTACTTGGGCAATAGATCAAGGGCAACTGTCACAAAGGGAGATCGTTTGTAAATAGAGATGCTAAGCTTTTAAAACAACTGATCAATTATCATCATTGCAACTTTTTTAATCATATACTCGGTCTAATTGAAACCTAGAAGATCATTCGTTCATCAAGGGACTGATATCGAACTTCAGAAAGTGCACTTCATAGTAAAACACTGCACTTCACTGGAAAAAGAAGCAAAAAATTTGAAATTCAAATTTGATGTCAAAATTAATTACAGACTAGCACATTATCTTTTCTACCAAGGTAGTTAATCGCTCTAGCTTCTAGAAGGAAGAGTTCAGAAACAATGTTAAGAAAATAAAAATAGTTTCTGAATGGTCATCAGAAACTTCAAGTTTACAACGGTTTCTGCAAAAGCTCTGACACCAAACAAGCTACTCCTTTATATTACATTTCCAAAACACGAATAGATGATCAACACATATTACTTGGACAACAGATCAAGGGCAACTGTCACAAAGGAGGCCATTTATAAATAGAGATGCTAAGCTTTTAAAACAACTGATCAATTATCATCATTGCAACTTTTTTAATCATATACTTGGCCTAATTGAAAACTAGAAGATCATTCGTTCATTAAGGAACTGGTATCAGAATTCAGAAAGTGCACTTCATAGTAAAACAATTGAAATTCAAATTTGAAGTCAAAATTAATTACAGACTAGCACATTATCTCTTCTACCAAGTTAGTTAACCGCTCCAGCTTCTAGAAGGAAGAGTTTAGAAACCATTTTAGGAAAATAAAAATAATTTCTGAATGGTCGTCAGAAACTTCAACTTTACAACGGCTTCTGCAAAAGCTCTGACACCAAACAAGCTACTCCTTTATATTACATTTCCAAAACACGAACAGATTATAACACACATATTACTTGGGCAATAGATCAAGGGCAACTGTCACAAAGGGAGACCATTTATAAATAGAGATGCTAAGCTTTTAAAACAACTGATCAATTATCATCATTGCAACTTTTTTAATCATATACTCGGTCTAATTGAAAACTAGAAGATCACTCGTTCATCAAGGGACTGGTATCGAACTTCAGAAGGTGCACTTCATAGTAAAACACTGCACTTCACTAGAAAAAGGAGCAAAAAATTTGAAATTCAAATTTGAAGTCAAAATTAATTATAGACTAGCACATTTTCTCTTCTACCATGTTAGTTAACCGCTCCAGCTTCTAGAAGAAAGAGTTCAGAAACCATGTTAGGAAAATAAAAATAGTTTCTGAATGGTCATCAGAAACTTCAAGTTTACAACGGCTTCTGCAAAGGCTCTGACACCAAATAAGCTACTCCATTATATTACATTTCCAAAACACGAACAGATGATCAACACATATTACTTGGAGAACAGATCAAGGGCAACTGTCACAAAGGGAGACCATTTATAAATAGAGATGCTAAGCTTCTAAAACAACTGATCAATTATCATCATTGTAACTTTTTTAATCATATACTCGGTTTAATTGAAAACTAGAAGATCATCCGTTCATCAAGGAACTGGTATCGAACTTCAGAAGGTGCACTTCATAGTAAAACACTGCACTTCACTGGAAAAAGGAGGAAAAAATTTGAAATTCAAATCTGAAGTCAAAATTAATTACAGGCTAGCACATTATCTCTTCCACCAAGTTAGTTAACCGCTCCAGCATCTCGAAGCAGGAGTTCAGAAACCATGTTAAGAAAACAAAAATAGTTTCTGAATGGTCATCAGAAACTTAAAGTTTACAACGGCTTCTGCAAAAGCTCTGACACCAAACTAGCTACTCCTTTATATTACATTTCCAAAACACGAACAGATGATCAACACATATTACTTAGACAACAGATCAAGGGCAACTGTCACAAAGGGAGACCATTTATAAATAGAGATGCTAAGCTTTTAAAACAACTGATCAATTATCATCATTGCAACTTTTTTAATCATATACTTGGTCTAATTGAAAACTAGAAGATCATTCATTGATCAAGGAACTAGTATCGAACATCAGAAAGTGCGCTTCATAGTAAAACACTTCACATCACTGGAAAAAGGAGCAAAAAATTTGAAATTCAAATTTGAAGTCAAAATTAATTACAGACTAGCACATTATCTCTTCTACCAAGTTAGTTAACCGCTCCAGCTTCTAGAAGGAAGAGTTCAGAAACCATGTTAAGAAAATAAAAATAGTTTCTGAATGGTCATCAGAAACTTCATGTTTACAACGACTTCTGCAAAAGCTCTGACACCAAACAAGCTACTCCTTTATATTACATTTCCAAAACACGAACAGATGATAACACACATATTACTTGGGTAATAGATCAAGGGCAACTGTCACAAAGGGAGACCATTTATAAATAGAGACGCTAAGCTTTTAAAACAACTGATCAATTATCATCATTGCAAGTTTTTTAATCATATACTTGGTCTAATTGAAAACTAGAAGATAATTCGTTCATCAAGGGACTGGTATCGAACTTCAGAAAGTGCACTTCATAGTAAAACACTGCACTTCACTGGAAAAAGCAGCAAAAAATTTGAAATTCAAATTTGAAGTCAAAATTAATTACAGACTAGCACATTATCTCTTCTACCAAGTTAGTTAACCGCTCCAGCTTCAAGAAGGAAGAGTTCAGAAACCATGTTAAGAAAATAAAAATAGTTTCTGAATGGTTATCAGAAACTTCAAGTTTACAACGGTTTCTTCAAAAGCTCTGACACCAAACATGCTACTCCTTTTTATTACATTTCCAAAACACGAGTAGATGATCAACACATATTACTTGGACAACAGATCAAGGGCAACTGTCACAAAGGAGGCCATTTGTAAATAGAGATGCTAAGCTTTTAAAACAACCGATCAATTATCATCATTGTAACATTTTTAATCATATACTTGGTCTAATTGAAAACTAGAAGATCATTCGTTCATCAAGGAACTGGTATCGGAATTCAGAAAGTGCACTTCATAGTAAAACACTGCACTTCACTGGAAAAAGGAGCAAAAAATTTGGAATTCAAATTTGAAGCCAAAATTTATTACAGACTAGCACATTATCTCTTCTACTAAGTTAGTTAACCACTCCAGCTTCTAGAAGGATGAGTTTAGAAACCATGTTAGGAAAATAAAAATAATTTCTGAATGGTCATCAGAAACTTCAACTTTACAACGGCTTCTGCAAAAGCTCTGACACCAAACAAGCTACTCCTTTATATTACATTTCCAAAACACGAACAGATGATAACACACATATTACTTGGGCAATAGATCAAGGGCAACTGTCACAAAGGGAGACCATTTATAAATAGAGATGCTAAGCTTTTAAAACAACTGATCAATTATCATCATTGCAACTTTTTTAATCATATACTCGGTCAAATTGAAAACTAGAAGATCATTCGTTCATGAAGGCACTGGTATCGAACTTCAGAAGGTGCACTTCATAGTAAAACACTGCAATTCACTGGAAAAAGGAGCAAAAAATTTGAAATTCAAATTTGAAGTCAAAATTAATTATAGACTAGCACATTATCTCTTCTACCAAGTTAGTTAACCGCTCCAGCTTCTTGAAGGAAGAGTTCAGAAACAATGTTAAGAAAATAAAAATAGTTTCTGAATGGTCATCTGAAACTTCAAGTTTACAACGGCTTCTGCAAAGGCTCTGACACCAAACATGCTACTCCTTTATATTACATTTCCAAAACACGAATAGATGATCAACACATATTACTTGGACAACAGATCAAGGGCAACTGTCACAAAGGGAGGCCATTTATAAATAGAGATGCTAAGCTTTTAAAACAACTGATCAATTATCATCATTGCAACTTTTTTAATCATATACTCGGTCTAATTGAAAACTAGTAGATCGTTCGTTCATCAAGGGACTGGTATCGAACTTCAGAAAGTGCACTTCATAGTAAAACACTGCACTTCACTGGAAAAAGGAGCAAAAAATTTGAAATTCAAATTTGAAGTCAAAATTAATTACAGACTAGCACATTATCTCTTCTACCAAGTTAGTTAACCGCTCCAGCTTCTAGAAGGACGAGTTCAGAAACCATGTTTAGAAAATAAAAATAGTTTCTGAATGGTCATCAGAAACTTCATGTTTACAACGGCTACTGCAAAAGCTCTGACCCCAAACAAGCTACTCCTTTATATTACATTTCCAAAACACGAACAGATGATAACACACGTATTACTTGGGCAATAGATCAAGGGCAACTGTCACAAAGGGAGACCATTTATAAATAGAGATGCTAAGCATTTAAAACAACTGATCAATTATCATCATTGCAACTTTTTTAATCATATACTCGGTCTAATTGAAAACTAGAAGATCATTCGTTCATCAAGGGACTGGTATCGAACTTCAGAAGGTGCACTTCATAGTAAAACACTGCACTTCACTGGAAAAAGGAGCAAAAAATTTGAAATTCAAATTTGAAGTCAAAATTAATTATAGACTAGCACATGATCTCTTCTACCAAGTTAGTTAACCGCTCCAGCTTCTAGAAGGAAGAGTTCAGAAACCATGTTAAGAAAATAAAAATAGTTTCTGAATGGTCATCAGAAACATCAAGTTTACAACGGCTTCTGCAAAGGCTCTGACACCAAACAAGCTACTCCTTTATATTACTTTTCCAAAACACGAACAGATGATCAACACATATTACTTGGACAACAGATCAAGGGCAACTGTCACAAAGGGAGACCATTTATAAATAGAGATGCTAAGCTTTTAAAACAACTGATCAATTATCATCATTGCAACTTTTTTAATCATATACTCGGTCTAATTGAAAACTAGTAGATCGTTCGTTCATCAAGGGACTGGTATCGAACTTCAGAAAGTGCACTTCATAGTAAAACACTGCACTTCACTGGAAAAAGGAGCAAAAAATTTGAAATTCAAATTTGATGTCAAAATTAATTACAGACTAGCACATTATCTCTTCTACCAAGTTAGTTAACCGCTCCAGGTTCTAGAAGGAAGAGTTCAGAAACCATGTTAAGAAAATAAAAATAGCTTCTGAATGGTCATCAGAAACTTCAGGTTTACAACGGTTTCTGCAAAAGCTCTGACACCAAACAAGCTACTCCTTTATATTATATTTCCAAAACACGAACAGATGATCAACACATTTTACTTGGACAACAGATCAAGGGCAACTGTCACAAAGGGAGCCCATTTATAAATAGAGATGCTAAGCTTTTAAAACAACTGATCAATTATCATCATTGCAACTTCTTTAATCATATACTCGGTCTAATTGAAAACTAGAAGATCATTCGTTCATCAAGGAACTGGTATCGGAATTCAGAAAGTGCACTTCATAGTAAAACACTACACTTCACTGGAAAAAGGAGCAAAAAATTTGACATTCAAATTTGAAGTCAAAATTAATTACAGTCAAGCACATTATCTATTCTACCAAGTTAGTTAACCGCTCCAGCATCTAGAAGGAAGAGTTCAGAAACCATGTTAAGAAAATAAAAATAGTTTCTGAATTATCATCAGAAACTTCAAGTTTACAACGGCTTCTGCAAAAGCTCTGACACTAAACAAGCTACTCCTTCATATTACATTTCCAAAACACGAGTAGATGATAAACACATATTACTTGGACAACAGATCAAGGGCAACTGTCACAAAGGGAGGCCATTTATAAATAAAGATGCTAAGCTTTTAAAACAACTGATCAATTATCATCATTGCAACTTTTTTAATCATATACTCGGTCTAATTGAAAACGAGAAGATCATTCATTCATCAAGGAACTAGTATCGAACATCAGAAAGTGCACTTCATAGTAAAACACTGCACTTCACTGCAAAAAGGAGCAAAAAATTTGAAATTCTAATTTGATGTCAAAATTAATTACAGACTAGCACATTATCTCTTCTACCAAGTTAGTTAACCGTTCCAGCTTCTAGAAGGAAAAGTTCAGAAACCATGTTAAGACAATAAAAATAGTTTCTGAATGGTCATCAAAAACTTCAAGTTTACAACGGCTTCTGCAAAAGCTCTGACACCAAACAAGCTACTCCTTTATATTACATTTCCAAAACACGAACAGATGATCAACACATTTTACTTGGACAACAGATCAAGGGCAACTGTCACCGAGGGAGACCATTTATAAATAGAGATGCTAAGCTTTTAAAACAACTGATCAATTATCATCATTGCAACTTTTTGAATCATATACTCGGTCTAATTGAAAACTAGAAGATCATTCATTCATCAAGGAACTGGTATCAGAATTCAGAAAGTGCACTTCATAGTAAAACACTGCACTTCACTGGCAAAAGGAGCAAAAAATTTGAAATTCAAATTTGAAGTCAAAATTAATTACAGACTAGCACATTATCTCTTCTACCAAGTTAGTTAACCGTTCCAGCTTCTAGAAGGAAAAGTTCAGAAACCATGTTAAGAAAATAAAAAGAGTTTCTGAATGGTCATCAGAAACTTCAGGTTTACAACGGCTTCTGCAAAAGCTCTGACACCAAACAAGCTACTCCTTTATATTACATTTCCAAAACACGAATAGATGATCAACACATATTACTTGGACAACAGATGAAGGGCAACTGTCACAAAGGCAGACCATTTATAAACAGAGATGCTAAGCTTTTAAAACAACTAATCAATTATCATCATTGCAACTTTTTTAATCATATACTCGGTCTAATTGAAAACTAGAAGATCATTCGTTCGTCAAGGAACTGGTATCGAACTTCAGAAGGTGCACTTCATAGTAAAACACTGCACTTCACTGGAAAAAGATGCAAAAAATTTGAAATTGAAATTTGAAGTGAACATTAATTACAGACTAGCACATTATCTCTTCTACCAAGTTATTTGACCGCTCCAGCTTCTAGAAGGAAGAGTTCAGAAACCATGTTAAGAAGATAAAAATAGTTTCTGAATGGTCATCAGAAACTTCAAGTTTACAACGGCTTCTGCAAAAGCTCTGACACCAAACAAGCTACTCCTTTATGTTACATTTCCAAAACACGAATAGATGATCAACACATATTACTTGGACAACAGATCAAGGGCAACTGTCACAAAGGGAGGCCATTTACAAATAGAGATGCTACTCTTTTAAAACAACTGATCGATTATCATCATTGCAACTTTTTTGATCATATACTTGGTCTAATTGAAAACTAAAAGATCATTAGTTCATCAAGGAACTGGTATCGGAATTCAGAAAGTGCACTTCATAGTAAAACATTGCACTTCGCTGGAAAAAGGAGCAAAAAATTTGAAATTCAAATTTGAAGTCAAAATTAATTACAGACTAGCACATTATCTCTTCTACCAAGTTAGTTAACTGCTCCAGCTTCTACCAGGCGGAGTTCAGAAACCATGTTCAGAAAATAAAAATACTTTCTGAATGGTCATCAGAATCTTCAAGTTTACAACGGCTTCTGCAAAAGCTCTGACACCAGACAGGCTACTCCTTTATATTACATTTCCAAAAGACGAACAGATGATCAACACATATTACTTGGACAACAGATCAAGGGCAACTGTCAAAAAGGGAGGCCATTTATAAATAGAGATGCTAAGCTTTTAAAACAACTGATCAATTATCATCATTGCAACTTTTTTAATTATATACTTGGTATAATTGAAAACTAGATGATAATTCGTTCATCAAGGAACTGGTATCGGAATTCAGAAAGTGCACTTCATAGTAAAACACTGCGCTTCACTGGAAAAATGAGCAAAAAATTTGAAATTCAAATTTGAAGTCAAAATTGATTACAGACTAGCACATTATCTCTTCTACCAAGGTAGTTAATCGCTCCAACTTCATGAAGGAAGAGTTTTGAAACCGTGTTAAGAAAATAAAAATAGTTTCTGAATGGTCATCAGAAACTTCAAGTTTACAACAGTTTCTGCAAAAGCTCTGACACCAAACAAGCTACTCCTTTATATTACATTTCCAAAACACGAACAAATGATCAACACATATTACTTGGACAACAGATCAAGGGCAACTGTCACAAAGGGAGCCCATTTATTAATAGAGATGCTAAGCTTTTAAAACAACTAGTCAATTATCATCATAGCAACTTTTTTAATCATATACTGGTCTAATTGAAAACTAGAAGGTCATTCATTCATCAAGGAACTAGTATCGAACATCAGAAAGTGCACTTCATAGTAAAACACTGCAGTTCACTGGAAATAGGAGCAAAAAGTTTGAAATTTAAATTTGGAGTCAAAATTAATTACAGACTAGCACATTATCTCTTCTACTAAGTTAGTTAACAGCTCCAGCTTCTAGAAGGAAGAGTTCAGAAACCATGTTATGAAAATAAAAATAGTTTCTGAATGGTCATCAGAAACTTCAAGTTTACAGCGGCTTCTGCAAAAGCTCTGACACCAGACAAGCTACTCCTTTATATTACATTTCCAAAACACGAACAGATGATCAACAAATATTACTTGGACAACAGATCAAGGGAAACTGTCACAATGGGAGGCCATTTATAAATAGAGATGCTAAGCTTTTAAAACAACTGATCAATTATCATCATTGCAACTATTTTAATTATATACTTGGTATAATTGAAAACTAGATGATAATTCGTTCATCAAGGAACTGGTATCGAACTTCAGAAAGTGCACTTCATAGTAAAACACTGCGCTTCACTGGAAAAATGAGCAAAAAATTTGAAATTCAAATTTGAAGTCAAAATTGATTACAGACTAGTACATTATCTCTTCTACCAAGGTAGATAATCGCTCCAACTTCATGAAGGAAGAGTTTTGAAACCGTGTTAAGAAAATAAAAATAGTTTCTGAATGGTCATCAGAAACTTCAAGTTTACAACAGTTTCTCCAAAAGCTCTGACACCAAACAAGCTACTCCTTTATATTACATTTCCAAAACACGAACAGATGATCAACACATATTACTTGGACAACAGATCAAGGGCAACTGTCACAAAGGGAGCCCATTTATTAATAGAGATGCTAAGCTTTTAAAACAACTGGTCAATTATCATCATTGCAACTTTTTTAATCATATACTGGTCTAATTGAAAACTAGAAGGTCATTCATTCATCAAGGAACTAGTATCGAACATCAGAAAGTGCACTTCATAGTAAAACACTGCAGTTCACTGGAAATAGGAGCAAAAAGTTTGAAATTCAAATTTGAAGTCAAAATTAATTACAGACTAGCGCATTATCTCTTCTACTAAGTTAGTTAACAGCTCCAGGTTCTAGAAGGAAGAGTTCAGAAACCATGTTATGAAAATAAAAATAGTTTCTGAATGGTCATCAGAAACTTCAAGTTTACAACGGCTTCTGCAAAAGCTCTGACACCAGACAAGCTACTCCTTTATATTACATTTCCAAAACACGAACAGATGATCAACACATATTACTTGGACAACAGATCAAGGGCAACTGTCACGAAAGGAGGCCATTTATAAATAGAGATGCTAAGCTTTTAAAACAACTGATCAATTATCATCATTGCAACTTTTTTAATCATATACTTGGTCTAATTGAAAACTAGAAGATCATTTGTTCATCAAGGAACTGGTATCGTACTTCAGGAAGTGCACTTCATAGTAAAACACTTCACTTCACTGGAAAAAGGAGCAAAAAATTTGAAATTCAAATTTGAAGTCAAAATTAATTACAGACTAGCACATTATCGCTTCTACCAAGTTAGTTAACCACTCCAGCTTCTAGCAGGAGGAGTTCAGAAACCATGTTAAGAAAATAAAAATAGTTTCTGAATGGTCATCAGAAACTATAAGTTTACAACGGCTTCTGCAAAAGCCCTGACACCAGACAGGCTACTCCTTTATATTACATTTCCAAAACACGAACACATGATCAACACATTTTACTTGGACAACAGATCAAGGGCAACTGTCACAAAGGTAGACCATTTATAAATAGAGATGCTAAGCTTTTAAAACAACTGATCAATTATCATCATTGCAACCTTTTTAATCATATACTCGGTCTAACTGAAAACTAGACGATTATTCGTTCATCAAGGGAATGGTATCGAACTTCAAAAAGTGCACTTCATAGTAAAACACTCCACTTCACTGGATAAAGGAGCAAAAAATTTGAAATTCAAATTTGAAGTCAAAATTAATTACAGACTAGCACATTATCTCTTCTACCAAGTTAGTTAACCGCTCCAGCTTCTAGAAGGAAGAGTTCAGAAACCATGTTAAGAAAATAAAAATAGTTTCTGAATGGTCATCAGAAACTTCAAGTTTACAACAGTTTCTCCAAAAGCTCTGACACCACACAAGCTACTCCTTTATATTACATTTCCAAAACACGAACAGATGATCAACACATATTACTTGGACAACAGATCAAGGGCAACTGTCACAAAGGGAGCCCATTTATAAAAAGAGATGCTAAACTTTTAAAACAACTGGTCAATTATCATCATTGCAACTTTTTTAATCATATACTTGGTCTAATTGAAAACTAGAAGATCATTCATTCATCAAGGAACAAGTATCGAACATCAGAAAGTGCACTTCATAATAAAACACTGCACTTCACTGGAAAAAGGAGCAAAAAGTTTGAAATTCAAATTTGAAGTCAAAATTAATTACAGACTAGCACATCATCTCTTCTACTAAGTTAGTTAACAGCTCCAGCTTCTAGAAGGAAGAGTTCAGAAACCATGTTATGAAAATAAAAATAGTTTCTGAATGGTCATCAGGAACTTCAAGTTTACAATGGCTTCTGCAAAAGCTCTGACACCAGACAAGCTACTCCTTTATATTACATTTCCAAAACACGAACAGATGATCAACACATATTACTTGGACAACAGATCAAGGGCAACTGTCACGAAGGGAGGCCATTTATAAATAGAGATGCTAAGCTTTTAAAACAACTGATCAATTATCATCATTGCAACTTTTTTAATCATATACTTGGTCTAATTGAAAACTAGAAGATCATTCGTTCATCAAGGAACTGGTATCGTACTTCAGGAAGTGCACTTCATAGTAAAACACTTCACTTCACTGGAAAAAGGAGCAAAAAATTTGAAATTCAAATTTGAAGTCAAAATTAATTACAGACTAGCACATTATCGCTTCTACCAAGTTAGTTAACCGCTCCAGCTTCTAGCAGGAGGAGTTCAGAAACCATGTTATGAAAATAAAAATAGTTTCTGAATAGTCATCAGAAATATCAAGTTCACAACGGCTTCTGCAAAAGCTCTGACACCAGACAAGCTACTCCTTTATATTACATTTCCAAAACACGAACAGATGATCAACACATATTACTTGGACAACAGATCAAGGGCAACTGTCACAAAGGGAGCCCATTTATAAATAGAGATGCTAAGCTTTTAAAACAACTGGTCAATTATCATCATTGCAACTTTTTTAATTATATACTTGGTCTAATTGAAAACTAGAAGATCATTCATTCATCAAGGAACAAGTATCGAACATCAGAAAGTCCACTTCATAGTAAAACACTGCACTTCACTGGAAAAAGGACCAAAAAGTTTGAAATTCAAATTTGAAGTCAAAATTAATTACAGACTAGCACATTATCTCTTCTACTAAGTTAGTTAACCGCTCCAACTTCTAGAAGGAAGAGTTCAGAAACCATGTTATGAAAATAAAAATAGTTTCTGAATGGTCATCAGAAACTTCAAGTTTCCAACGGCTTCTGCAAAAGCTCTGACACCAGACAAGCTACTCCTTTATATTACATTTCCAAAACACGAACAGATGATCAACACATTTTACTTGGACAACAGATCAAGGGCTACCGTCTCAAAGGGAGACCATTTATAAATAGAGATACTAAGCTTTTAAAGCAACTGATCAATTATCATCATTGCAACTTTTTTAATCATATACTTGGTCTAATTGAAAACTAGAAGATCATTCGTTCATCAAGGAACTGGTATCGTACTTCAGGAAGTGCACTTCATAGTAAAACACTTCACTTCACTGGAAAAAGGAGCAAAAAATTTGAAATTCAAATTTTAAGTCAAAATTAATTACAGACTAGCACATTATCGCTTCTACCAAGTTAGTTAACCGCTCCAGCTTCTAGCAGGAGGAGTTCAGAAACCATGTTATGAAAATAAAAATAGTTTCTGAATGGTCATCAGAAATATCAAGTTTACAACGGCTTCTGCAAAAGCTCTGACACCAGACAAGCTACTCCTTTATATTACATTTCCAAAACACGAACAGATGATCAACACATATTACTTGGACAACAGATCAAGGGCAACTGTCACAAAGGGAGGCCATTTATAAATAGAGATGCTAAGCTTTTAAAACAACAGATCAATTATCATCATTGCAACTTTTTTAATCATATACTTGGTCTAATTGAAAACTAGAAGATCATTCATTCATGAAGGAACAAGTATCGAACATCAGAAAGTCCACTTCATAGTAAAACACTTCTCTTCAGTGGAAAAAGGAGCAAAAAATTTGAAATTCAAATTTGAAGTCAAAATTAATTACATACTAGCACATTATCGCTTCTACCAAGTTAGTTAACCGCTCCAGCTTCTAGAAGGAGGAGTTCAGAAACCATGTTAAGAAAATAAAAATAGTTTCTGAATGGTCATCAGAAACTATAAGTTTACAACGGTTTCTGCAAAAGCCCTGACACCAAACAGGCTACTCCTTTATATTACATTTCCAAAACACGAACAGATGATCAACACATATTACTTGGACTACAGATCAAGGGCAACTGTCACAAAGGGAGGCCATTTATAAATAGAGATGCTAAGCTTTTAAAACAACAGATCAATTATCATCATTGCAACTTTTTTAATCATATACTTGGTCTAATTGAAAACTAGAAGATCATTCGTTCATCAAGGAACTGGTATCGTACTTCAGGAAGTGCACTTCATAGAAAAACACTTCTCTTCAGTGGAAAAAGGAGCAAAAAATTTGAAATTCAAATTTTAATTCAAAATTAATTACATACTAGCACATTATCGCTTCTACCAAGTTAGTTAACCGCTCCAGCTTCTAGCAGGAGGAGTTCAGAAACCATGTTAAGAAAATAAAAATAGTTTCTGAATGGTCATCAGAAACTATAAGTTTACAACGGTTTCTGCAAAAGCCCTGACACCAAACAGGCTACTCCTTTATATTACATTTCCAAAACACGAACAGATGATCAACACATTTTACTTGGACAACAGATCAAGGGCAACCGTCTCAAAGGGAGACCATTTATAAATAGAGATGCTAAGCTTTTAAAACAACTGATCAATTATCATCATTGCAACTTTTTTAATCATATACTCGGTCTAACTGAAAACTAGAAGATCATTCGTTCATCAAGGGACTGGTATCGAACTTCAGAAAGTGCACTTCATAGTGAAACACTCCACTTCACTGGAAAAAGGAGCAAAAAGTTTGAAATTCAAATTTGAAGGCAAAATTAATTACAGACTAGCACATTATCTCTTCTACCAAGTTAGTTAACCGCTCCAGCTTCTAGAAGGAAGAGTTCAGAAACCATGTTAAGAAAATAAAAATTGTTTCTGAATGGTCATCAGAAACCTCAAGTTTACAACAGTTTCTGCAAAAGCTCTGACACCAAACAAGCTACTCCTTTATATTACATTTCCAAAACACGAACAGATGATCAACACATATTACTTGGACAACAGATCAAGGGCAACTGTCACAAAGGGAGCCCATTTATAAATAGAGATGCTAAGCTTTAAAAACAACTGGTCAATTATCATCATTGCAACTTTTTTAATCATATACTTGGTGTAATTGAAAACTAGAAGATCATTCATTCATCAAGGAACTAGTATCGAACATCAGAAAGTGCACTTCATAGTAAAACACTGCACTTCACTGGAAAAAGGAGCAAAAAGTTTGAAATTCAAATTTGAAGTCAAAATTAATTACAGACTAGCACATTATCTCTTCAACTAAGTTAGTTAACCGCTCCAGCTTCTAGAAGGAAGAGTTCAGAAACCATGTTATGAAAATAAAAATAGTTTCTGAATGGTCATCAGAAACTTCAAGTTTACAACGGCTTCTGCAAAAGCTCTGACACCAGACAAGCTACTCCTTTATATCACATTTCCAAAACACGAACAAATGATCAACACATATTACTTGGACAACAGATCAAGGGCAGCTGTCACAAAGGGAGGCCATTTATAAATAGAGATGCTAAGCTTTTAAAGAAACTGATCAATTATCATCATTGCAACTTTTTTAATCATATACTTGGTCTAATTGAAAACTAGAAGATCATTCATTCATCAAGGAACAAGTATCGAACATCAGAAAATGCACTTCATAATAAAACACTGCACTTCACTGGAAAAAGGAGCAAAAAGTTTGAAATTCAAATTTGAAGTCAAAATTAATTACAGACTAGCACATTATCTCTTCTACTAAGTTAGTTAACAGCTCCAGCTTCTAGAAGGAAGAGTTCAGAAACCATGTTATGAAAATAAAAATAGTTTCTGAATGGTCATCAGAAACTTCAAGTTTACAACGGTTTCTGCAAAAGCTCTAACACTAGACAAGCTACTCCTTTATATTACATTTCCAAAACACGAACAGATGATCAACGCATTTTACTTGGACAACAGATCAAGGGCTACCGTCTCAAAGGGAGACCATTTATAAATAGAGATACTAAGCTTTTAAAGCAACTGATCAATTATCATCATTGCAACTTTTTTAATCATATACTTGGTCTAATTGAAAACTAGAAGATCATTCGTTCATCAAGGAACTGGTATCGTACTTCAGGAAGTGCACTTCATAGTAAAACACTTCACTTCACTGGAAAAAGGAGCAAAAAATTTGAAATTCAAATTTGAAGTCAAAATTAATTACAGACTAGTACATTATCGCTTCTACCTAGTTAGTTAACCGCTCCAGCTTCTAGCAGGAGGAGTTCAAAAACCATGTTAAGAAAATAAAAATAGTTTCTGAATGGTCATCAGAAACTATAAGTTTACAAAGGCTTCTGCAAAAGCCCTGACACCAGACAGGCTACTCTTTTATATTACATTTCCAAAACACGAACAGATGATCAACACATTTTACTTGGACAACAGATCAAGGGCAACTGTCACAAAGGGAGGCCATTTATAAATAGAGATGCTAAGCTTTTAAAACAACTGATCAATTATCATCATTGCAACTTTTTTAATCATATACTTGGTCTAATTGAAAACTAGAAGATCATTCGTTCATCAAGGAACTGGTATCGTACTTCAGGAAGTGTACTTCATAGTAAAACACTGCACTTCACTGGAAAAAGGAGCAAAAAATTTGAAATTAAAATTTGAAGTCAAAATTAATTACAGACTAGCACATTATCTCTTCTACCAAGTTAGTTAACCGCTCCAGCTTCTAGAAGGAAGAGTTCAGAAACCATGTTAAGCAAAATAAAAATAGTTTCTGAATGGTCATCAGAAACTTCAAGTTTACAACAGTTTCTCCAAAAGCTCTGACACCAAACAAGCTACTCCTTTATATTACATTTCCAAAACACGAACGGATGATCAACACATATTACTTGGACAACAGATCAAGGGCAACTGTCACAAAGGGAGCCAATTTATAAATAGAGATGCTAAGCTTTAAAAACAACTGGTCAATTATCATCATTGCAACTTTTTTAATCATATACTTGGTGTAATTGAAAACTAGAAGATCATTCATTCATCAAGGAACAAGTATCGAACATCAGAAAGTGCACTTCATAATAAAACACTGCACTTCACTGGAAAAAGGAGCAAAAAGTTTGAAATTCAAATTTGAAGTCAAAATTAATTACAGACTAGCACATTATCTCTTCTACTAAGTTAGTTAACCGCTCCAGCTTCTAGAAGGAAGAGTTCAGAAACCATGTTATGAAAATAAAAATAGTTTCTGAATGGTCATCAGAAACTTCAAGTTTACAACGGCTTCTGCAAAAGCTCTGACACCAGACAAGCTACTCCTTTATATTACATTTCCAAAACACGAACAGATGATCAACACATATTACTTGGACAATAGATCAAGGGCAACTGTCACGAAGGGAGGCCATTTATAAATAGAGATGCTAAGCTTTTAAAACAACTGATCAATTATCATCATTGCAACTTTTTTAATCATATACTTGGTCTAATTGAAAACTAGAAGATCATTCGTTCATCAAGGAACTGGTATCGTACTTCAGGAAGTGCACTTCATAGTAAAACACTTCACTTCACTGGAAAAAGGAGCAAAAAATTTGAAATTCAAATTTGAAGTCAAAATTAATTACAGACTAGCACATTATCGCTTCTACCAAGTTAGTTAACCGCTCCAGCTTCTAGCAGGAGGAGTTCAGAAACCATGTTATGAAAATAAAAATAGTTTCTGAATAGTCATCAGAAATATCAAGTTCACAACGGCTTCTGCAAAAGCACTGACACTAGACAAGCTACTCCTTTATATTACATTTCCAAAACATGAACAGATGATCAACACATATTACTTGGACAACAGATCAAGGGCAACTGTCACAAAGGGAGCCCATTTATAAATAGAGATGCTAAGCTTTTAAAACAACTGGTCAATTATCATCATTGCAACTTTTTTAATCATATACTTGGTCTAATTGAAAACTAGAAGATCATTCATTCATCAAGGAACAAGTATCGAACATCAGAAAGTCCACTTCATAGTAAAACACTGCACTTCACTGGAAAAAGGAGCAAAAAGTTTGAAATTCAAATTTGAAGTCAAAATTAATTACAGACTAGCACATTATCTCTTCAACTAAGTTAGTTAACCGCTCCAGCTTCTAGAAGGAAGAGTTCAGAAACCATGTTATGAAAATAAAAATAGTTTCTGAATGGTCATCAGAAACTTCAAGTTTACAACGGCTTCTGCAAAAGCTCTGACACCAGACAAGCTACTCCTTTATATCACATTTCCAAAACACGAACAAATGATCAACACATATTACTTGGACAACAGATCAAGGGCAACTGTCACAAAGGGAGGCCATTTATAAATAGAGATGCTAAGCTTTTAAAGCAACTGATCAATTATCATCATTGCAACTTTTTTAAACATATACTTGTTCTAATTGAAAACTAGAAGATCATTCGTTCATCAATGAGGCGGTATCGTACTTCAGGAAGTGCACTTCATAGTAAAACACTTCACTTCACTGGAAAAAGGAGCAAAAAATTTGAAATTCAAATTTGAAGTCAAAATTAATTACAGACTAGTACGTTATCGCTTCTACCAAGTTAGTTAACCGCTCCAGCTTCTAGCAGGAGGAGTTCAAAAACCATGTTAAGAAAATAAAAATAGTTTCTGAATGGTCATCAGAAACTATAAGTTTACAACGGCTTCTGCAAAAGCCCTGACACCAGACAGGCTACTCTTTTATATTACATTTCCAAAACACGAACAGATGATCAACACATTTTACTTGGACAACAGATCAAGGGCAACTGTCACAAAGGGAGGCCATTTATAAATAGAGATGATAAGCTTTTAAAACAACTGATCAATTATCATCATTGCAACTTTTTTAATCATATACTTGGTCTAATTGAAAACTAGAAGATCATTCGTTCATCAAGGAACTGGTATCGTACTTCAGGAAGTGTACTTCATAGTAAAACACTGCACTTCACTGGAAAAAGGAGCAAAAAATTTGAAATTAAAATTTGAAGTCAAAATTAATTACAGACTAGCACATTATCTCTTCTACCAAGTTAGTTAACCGCTCCAGCTTCTAGAAGGAAGAGTTCAGAAACCATGTTAAGCAAAATAAAAATAGTTTCTGAATGGTCATCAGAAACTTCAAGTTTACAACAGTTTCTCCAAAAGCTCTGATACCAAACAAGCTACTCCTTTATATTACATTTCCAAAACACGAACGGATGATCAACACATATTACTTGGACAACAGATCAAGGGCAACTGTCACAAAGGGAGCCTATTTATAAATAGAGATGCTAAGCTTTTAAAACAACTGGTCAATTATCATCATTGCAACTTTTTTAATCATATACTTGGTCTAATTGAAAACTAGAAGATCATTCATTCATCAAGGAACAAGTATCGAACATCAGAAAGTGCACTTCATAATAAAACACTGCACTTCACTGGAAAAAGGAGCAAAAAGTTTGAAATTCAAATTTGAAGTCAAAATTAATTACAGACTAGCACATTATCTCTTCTACTAAGTTAGTTAACCGCTCCAGCTTCTAGAAGGAAGAGTTCAGAAACCATGTTATGAAAATAAAAATAGTTTCTGAATGGTCATCAGAAACTTCAAGTTTACAACGGCTTCTGCAAAAGCTCTGACACCAGACAAGCTACTCCTTTATATTACATTTCCAAAACACGAACAGATGATCAACACATATTACTTGGACAATAGATCAAGGGCAACTGTCACGAAGGGAGGCCATTTATAAATAGAGATGCTAAGCTTTTAAAACAACTGATCAATTATCATCATTGCAACTTTTTTAATCATATACTTGGTCTAATTGAAAACTAGAAGATCATTCGTTCATCAAGGAACTGGTATCGTACTTCAGGAAGTGCACTTCATAGTAAAACACTTCACTTCACTGGAAAAAGGAGCAAAAAATTTGAAATTCAAATTTGAAGTCAAAATTAATTACAGACTAGCACATTATCGCTTCTACCAAGTTAGTTAACCGCTCCAGCTTCTAGCAGGAGGAGTTCAGAAACCATGTTATGAAAATAAAAATAGTTTCTGAATAGTCATCAGAAATATCAAGTTCACAACGGCTTCTGCAAAAGCTCTGACACCAGACAAGCTACTCCTTTATATTACATTTCCAAAACACGAACAGATGATCAACACATATTACTTGGACAACAGATCAAGGGCAACTGTCACAAAGGGAGCCCATTTATAAATAGAGATGCTAAGCTTTTAAAACAACTGGTCAATTATCATCATTGCAACTTTTTTAATCATATACTTGGTCTAATTGAAAACTAGAAGATCATTCATTCATCAAGGAACAAGTATCGAACATCAGAAAGTCCACTTCATAGTAAAACACTGCACTTCACTGGAAAAAGGAGCAAAAAGTTTGAAATTCAAATTTGAAGTCAAAATTAATTACAGACTAGCACATTATCTCTTCAACTAAGTTAGTTAACCGCTCCAGCTTCTAGAAGGAAGAGTTCAGAAACCATGTTATGAAAATAAAAATAGTTTCTGAATGGTCATCAGAAACTTCAAGTTTACAACGGCTTCTGCAAAAGCTCTGACACCAGACAAGCTACTCCTTTATATCACATTTCCAAAACACGAACAAATGATCAACACATATTACTTGGACAACAGATCAAGGGCAACTGTCACAAAGGGAGGCCATTTATAAATAGAGATGCTAAGCTTTTAAAGCAACTGATCAATTATCATCATTGCAACTTTTTTAAACATATACTTGTTCTAATTGAAAACTAGAAGATCATTCGTTCATCAAGGAACTGGTATCGTACTTCAGGAAGTGCACTTCATAGTAAAACACTTCACTTCACTGGAAAAAGGAGCAAAAAATTTGAAATTCAAATTTGAAGTCAAAATTAATTCTGAGACTAGTACGTTATCGCTTCTACCAAGTTAGTTAACCGCTCCAGCTTCTAGCAGGAGGAGTTCAAAAACCATGTTAAGAAAATAAAAATAGTTTCTGAATGGTCATCAGAAACTATAAGTTTACAACGGCTTCTGCAAAAGCCCTGACACCAGACAGGCTACTCTTTTATATTACATTTCCAAAACACGAACAGATGATCAACACATTTTACTTGGACAACAGATCAAGGGCAACTGTCACAAAGGGAGGCCATTTATAAATAGAGATGATAAGCTTTTAAAACAACTGATCAATTATCATCATTGCAACTTTTTTAATCATATACTTGGTCTAATTGAAAACTAGAAGATCATTCGTTCATCAAGGAGGCGGTATCGTACTTCAGGAAGTGTACTTCATAGTAAAACACTGCACTTCACTGGAAAAAGGAGCAAAAAATTTGAAATTAAAATTTGAAGTCAAAATTAATTACAGACTAGCACATTATCTCTTCTACCAAGTTAGTTAACCGCTCCAGCTTCTAGAAGGAAGAGTTCGAAACCATGTTAAGCAAAATAAAAATAGTTTCTGAATGGTCATCAGAAACTTCAAGTTTACAACAGTTTCTCCAAAAGCTCTGATACCAAACAAGCTACTCCTTTATATTACATTTCCAAAACACGAACGGATGATCAACACATATTACTTGGACAACAGATCAAGGGCAACTGTCACAAAGGGAGCCTATTTATAAATAGAGATGCTAAGCTTTTAAAACAACTGGTCAATTATCATCATTGCAACTTTTTTAATCATATACTTGGTCTAATTGAAAACTAGAAGATCATTCATTCATCAAGGAACAAGTATCGAACATCAGAAAGTGCACTTCATAATAAAACACTGCACTTCACTGGAAAAAGGAGCAAAAAGTTTGAAATTCAAATTTGAAGTCAAAATTAATTACAGACTAGCACATTATCTCTTCTACTAAGTTAGTTAACAGCTCCAGCTTCTAGAAGGAAGAGTTCAGAAACCATGTTATGAAAATAAAAATAGTTTCTGAATGGTCATCAGAAACTTCAAGTTTACAACGGCTTCTGCAAAACCTCTGACACCAGACAAGCTACTCCTTTATATTACATTTCCAAAACACGAACAGATGATCAACACATATTACTTGGACAACAGATCAAGGGCAACTATCACGAAGGGAGGCCATTTATAAATAGAGATGCTAAGCTTTTAAAACAACTGATCAATTATCATCATTGCAACTTTTTTAATCATATACTTGGTCTAATTGAAAACTAGAAGATCATTCGTTCATCAAGGAATCTGGTATCGTACTTGAGAAGTGCACTTCATAGTAAAACACTTCACTTCAATTTGGAAAAAGGAGCAAAAATTTGAAATTCAAATTTGAAGTCAAAATTAATTCTGAGACTAGCACATTATCGCTTCTACCAAGTTAGTTAACCGCTCCAGCTTCTAGCAGGAGGAGTTCAGAAACCATGTTATGAAAATAAAAATAGTTTCTGAATAGTCATCAGAAATATCAAGTTCACAACGGCTTCTGCAAAAGCTCTGACACCAGACAAGCTACTCCTTTATATTACATTTCCAAAACACGAGCAGGATGATCAACACATATTACTTGGACAACAGATCAAGGGCAACTGTCACAAAGGGAGCCCATTTATAAATAGAGATGCTAAGCTTTTAAAACAACTGGTCAATTATCATCATTGGAACTTTTTTAATCATATACTTGGTCTAATTGAAAACTAGAAGATCATTCATTCATCAAGGAACAAGTATCGAACATCAGAAAGTCCACTTCATAGTAAAACACTGCACTTCACTGGAAAAAGGAGCAAAAAGTTTGAAATTCAAATTTGAAGTCAAAATTAATTACAGACTAGCACATTATCTCTTCTACTAAGTTAGTTAACCGCTCCAGCTTCTAGAAGGAAGAGTTCAGAAACCATGTTATGAAAATAAAAATAGTTTCTGAATGGTCATCAGAAACTTCAAGTTTACAACGGCTTCTGCAAAAGCTCCTCGACACTGCATAAGCTACTCCTTTATATTACATTTCCAAAACACGAACAGATGATCAACACATATTACTTGGACAACAGATCAAGGGCAACTATCACGAAGGGAGGCCATTTATAAATAGAGATGCTAAGCTTTTAAAACAACTGATCAATTATCATCATTGCAACTTTTTTAATCATATACTTGGTCTAATTGAAAACTAGAAGATCATTCGTTCATCAAGGAACTGGTATCGTACTTCAGGAAGTGCACTTCATAGTAAAACACTTCACTTCACTGGAAAAAGGAGCAAAAAATTTGAAATTCAAATTTTAAGTCAAAATTAATTACAGACTAGCACATTATCGCTTCTACCAAGTTAGTTAACCGCTCCAGCTTCTAGCAGGAGGAGTTCAGAAACCATGTTATGAAAATAAAAATAGTTTCTGAATGGTCATCAGAAATATCAAGTTTACAACGGCTTCTGCAAAAGCTCTGACACCAGACAAGCTACTCCTTTATATTACATTTCCAAAACACGAACAGATGATCAACACATATTACTTGGACTACAGATCAAGGGCAACTGTCACAAAGGGAGGCCATTTATAAATAGAGATGCTAAGCTTTTAAAACAACAGATCAATTATCATCATTGCAACTTTTTTAATCATATACTTGGTCTAATTGAAAACTAGAAGATCATTCGTTCATCAAGGAACTGGTATCGTACTTCAGGAAGTGCACTTCATAGAAAAACACTTCTCTTCAGTGGAAAAAGGAGCAAAAAATTTGAAATTCAAATTTTAATTCAAAATTAATTACATACTAGCACATTATCGCTTCTACCAAGTTAGTTAACCGCTCCAGCTTCTAGCAGGAGGAGTTCAGAAACCATGTTAAGAAAATAAAAATAGTTTCTGAATGGTCATCAGAAACTATAAGTTTACAACGGTTTCTGCAAAAGCCCTGACACCAAACAGGCTACTCCTTTATATTACATTTCCAAAACACGAACAGATGATCAACACATTTTACTTGGACAACAGATCAAGGGCAACCGTCTCAAAGGGAGACCATTTATAAATAGAGATGCTAAGCTTTTAAAACAACTGATCAATTATCATCATTGCAACTTTTTTAATCATATACTCGGTCTAACTGAAAACTAGAAGATCATTCGTTCATCAAGGGACTGGTATCGAACTTCAGAAAGTGCACTTCAT
This sequence comes from Dalbergia cultrata, assembly GCA_031216105.1. Lineage (NCBI taxonomy): Eukaryota > Viridiplantae > Streptophyta > Magnoliopsida > Fabales > Fabaceae > Dalbergia > Dalbergia cultrata. Next base: position 49,186,021 of record CM062344.1, read on the forward strand.
AGTGAAACACTCCACTTCACTGGAAAAAGGAGCAAAAAGTTTGAAATTCAAATTTGAAGGCAAAATTATTTACAGACTAGCACATTATCTCTTCAACTAAGTTAGTTAACCGCTCCAGCTTCTAGAAGGAAGAGTTCAGAAACCATGTTATGAAAATAAAAATAGTTTCTGAATGGTCATCAGAAACTTCAAGTTTACAACAGCTTCTGCAAAAGCTCTGACACCAGACAAGCTACTCCTTTATATCACATTTCCAAAACACGAACAAATGATCAACACATATTACTTGGACAACAGATCAAGGGCAACTGTCACAAAGGGAGGCCATTTATAAATAGAGATGCTAAGCTTTTAAAGGAACTGATCAATTATCATCATTGCAACTTTTTTAATCATATACTTGTTCTAATTGAAAACTAGAAGATCATTCGTTCATCAAGGAACTGGTATCGTACTTCAGGAAGTGCACTTCATAGTAAAACACTTCACTTCACTGGAAAAAGGAGCAAAAAATTTGAAATTCAAATTTGAAGTCAAAATTAATTACAGACTAGTACATTATCGCTTCTACCAAGTTAGTTAACCGCTCCAGCTTCTAGCAGGAGGAGTTCAAAAACCATGTTAAGAAAATAAAAATAGTTTCTGAATGGTCATCAGAAACTATAAGTTTACAACGGCTTCTGCAAAAGCCCTGACACCAGACAGGCTACTCCTTTATATTACATTTCCAAAACACGAACAGATGATCAACACATTTTACTTGGACAACAGATCAAGGGCAACTGTCACAAAGGGAGGCCATTTATAAATAGAGATGCTAAGCTTTTAAAACAACTGATCAATTATCATCATTGCAACTTTTTTAATCATATACTTGGTCTAATTGAAAACTAGAAGATCATTCGTTCATCAAGGAACTGGTATCGTACTTCAGGAAGTGTACTTCATAGTAAAACACTGCACTTCACTGGAAAAAGGAGCAAAAAATTTGAAATTAAAATTTGAAGTCAAAATAAATTACAGACTAGCACATTATCTCTTCTACCAAGTTAGTTAACCGCTCCAGCTTCTAGAAGGAAGAGTTCAGAAACCATGTTATGAAAATAAAAATAGTTTCTGAATGGTCATCAGAAACTTCAAGTTTACAACGGCTCGCAAAAGCTCGACACGGACAAGCTACTCCTTTATATTACATTTCCAAAACACGAACAGATGATCAACACATATTACTTGGACAACAGATCAAGGGCAACTATCACGAAGGGAGGCCATTTATAAATAGAGATGCTAAGCTTTTAAAACAACTGATCAATTATCATCATTGCAACTTTTTTAATCATATACTTGGTCTAATTGAAAACTAGAAGATCATTCGTTCATCAAGGAACTGGTATCGTACTTCAGGAAGTGCACTTCATAGTAAAACACTTCACTTCACTGGAAAAAGGAGCAAAAAATTTGAAATTCAAATTTTAAGTCAAAATTAATTACAGACTAGCACATTATCGCTTCTACCAAGTTAGTTAACCGCTCCAGCTTCTAGCAGGAGGAGTTCAGAAACCATGTTATGAAAATAAAAATAGTTTCTGAATGGTCATCAGAAATATCAAGTTTACAACGGCTTCTGCAAAAGCTCTGACACCAGACAAGCTACTCCTTTATATTACATTTCCAAAACACGAACAGATGATCAACACATATTACTTGGACTACAGATCAAGGGCAACTGTCACAAAGGGAGGCCATTTATAAATAGAGATGCTAAGCTTTTAAAACAACAGTTCAATTATCATCATTGCAACTTTTTTAATCATATACTTGGTCTAATTGAAAACTAGAAGATCATTCGTTCATCAAGGAACTGGTATCGTACTTCAGGAAGTGCACTTCATAGAAAAACACTTCTCTTCAGTGGAAAAAGGAGCAAAAAATTTGAAATTCAAATTTTAATTCAAAATTAATTACATACTAGCACATTATCGCTTCTACCAAGTTAGTTAACCGCTCCAGCTTCTAGCAGGAGGAGTTCAGAAACCATGTTAAGAAAATAAAAATAGTTTCTGAATGGTCATCAGAAACTATAAGTTTACAACGGTTTCTGCAAAAGCCCTGACACCAAACAGGCTACTCCTTTATATTACATTTCCAAAACACGAACAGATGATCAACACATTTTACTTGGACAACAGATCAAGGGCAACCGTCTCAAAGGGAGACCATTTATAAATAGAGATGCTAAGCTTTTAAAACAACTGATCAATTATCATCATTGCAACTTTTTTAATCATATACTCGGTCTAACTGAAAACTAGAAGATCATTCGTTCATCAAGGGACTGGTATCGAACTTCAGAAAGTGCACTTCATAGTGAAACACTCCACTTCACTGGAAAAAGGAGCAAAAAGTTTGAAATTCAAATTTGAAGGCAAAATTATTTACAGACTAGCACATCATCTCTTCTACTAAGTTAGTTAACCGCTCCAGCTTCTAGAAGGAAGAGTTCAGAAACCATGTTATGAAAATAAAAATAGTTTCTGAATGGTCATCAGAAACTTCAAGTTTACAACGGCTTCTGCAAAAGCTCTGACACCAGACAAGCTACTCCTTTATATCACATTTCCAAAACACGAACAAATGATCAACACATATTACTTGGACAACAGATCAAGGGCAACTGTCACAAAGGGAGGCCATTTATAAATAGAGATGCTAAGCTTTTAAAGGAACTGATCAATTATCATCATTGCAACTTTTTTAATCATATACTTGTTCTAATTGAAAACTAGAAGATCATTCGTTCATCAAGGAACTGGTATCGTACTTCAGGAAGTGCACTTCATAGTAAAACACTTCACTTCACTGGAAAAAGGAGCAAAAAATTTGAAATTCAAATTTGAAGTCAAAATTAATTCTGAGACTAGTACATTATCGCTTCTACCAAGTTAGTTAACCGCTCCAGCTTCTAGCAGGAGGAGTTCAAAAACCATGTTAAGAAAATAAAAATAGTTTCTGAATGGTCATCAGAAACTATAAGTTTACAACGGCTTCTGCAAAAGCCCTGACACCAGACAGGCTACTCCTTTATATTACATTTCCAAAACACGAACAGATGATCAACACATTTTACTTGGACAACAGATCAAGGGCAACTGTCACAAAGGGAGGCCATTTATAAATAGAGATGCTAAGCTTTTAAAACAACTGATCAATTATCATCATTGCAACTTTTTTAATCATATACTTGGTCTAATTGAAAACTAGAAGATCATTCGTTCATCAAGGAACTGGTATCGTACTTCAGGAAGTGTACTTCATAGTAAAACACTGCACTTCACTGGAAAAAGGAGCAAAAAATTTGAAATTAAAATTTGAAGTCAAAATAAATTACAGACTAGCACATTATCTCTTCTACCAAGTTAGTTAACCGCTCCAGCTTCTAGAAGGAAGAGTTCAGAAACCATGTTAGGAAAATAAAAATAGTTTCTGAATGGTCATCAGAAACTTCAAGTATACAACGGCTTCTGCAAAAGCTTTGACACCAAACAAGCTACTCCTTTATATTACGTTTCCAAAACACAAACAGATGATAACACACATATTACTTGGGCAATAGATCAAGGGCAACTGTCACAAAGGGAGACCATTTATAGATAGAGATGCTAAGCTTTTAAAACAACTGATCAATTACCATCATTGCAACTTTTTAATCATATACTTGGTCTAATTGAAAACTAGAAGATCATTCATTCATCAAGGAACTAGTATCGAACATCAGAAAGTGCACTTCATAGTAAAACACTGCACTTCACTGGAAAATGGAGCAAAAAATTTGAAATTCAAATTTGAAGTCAAAATTAATTACAAACTAGCACATTATCTCTTCTACCAAGTTAGTTAACCGCTCCAGCTTCTAGAAGGAAGAGTTCAGAAACCATGTTAAGAAAATAAAAATAGTTTCTGAATGGTCATCAGAAACTTCAAGTTTACAACGGCTTCTGCAAAAGCTCTGACACCAGACAAGCTACTCCTTTACATTACATTTCCAAAACACGAACACATGATCAACACATATTACTTGGACAACAGATCAAGGGCAACTGTCTCAAAGGAGGCCATTTATGAATAGAGATGCTAAGCTTTTAAAACAACCGATCAATTAGCATCACTGCAACTTTTTTAATCATATACTTGGTGTAATTGAAAACTAGAAGATCATTCGTTCATCAAGGAACTGGTATCGGAATTCAGAAAGTGCACTTCATAGTAAAACACTGCACTTCGCTGGAAAAAGTAGCAAAAAATTTGAAATTCAAATTTGAAGTCAAAATTGATTACAGACTAGCACATTATCTCTTCTACAAAGGTAGTTAATCGTTCCAGCTTCTAGAAGGAAGAGTTTAGAAACCATGTTAAGAAAATAAAAATAGTTTCTGAATGGTCATCAGAAACTTCAAGTTTACATCGGTTTCTGCAAAAGCTCTGACACCATACAAGCTACTCCTTTATATTACATTTCCAAAACACGAACAGATGATCAACACATATTACTTGGACAACAGATCAACGGCAACTGTCATAAAGGGAGGCCATTTATAAATAAAGATGCTAAGCTTTTAAAACAATTGATCAATTACCATCATTGCAACTTTTTTAATCATATACTTGGTCTAACTGAAAACTAGAAGATCATTCGTTCATCAAGGAACTGGTATCGGAATTCAGAAAGTGCACTTCATAGTAAAACACTGCACTTCACTGGGAAAAAGGAGCAAAAGATTTGAAATTCAAATTTGAAGTCAAAATTAATTACTGACTAGCACATTATCTCTTCTACCAAGTTAGTTAACCGCTCCAGCTTCTAGAAGGAAGAGTTCAGAAACCATGTTAAGAAAATAAAAATAGTTTCTGAATGGTCATCAGAAACTTCAAGTTTACAACTGCTTCTGCAAAAGCTCTGACACCAGACAAGCTACTCCTTTATATTACATTTCCAAAACACGAACAGATGATCAACACATATTACTTGGACAACAGATCAAGGGCAACTGTCACAAAGGGAGGCCATTTATAAATAGAGATGCTAAGCTTTTAAAACAATTGATCAATTATCATCATTGCAACTTTTTTAATCATATACTTGGTCTAACTGAAAACTAGAAGATCATTCGTTCATCAAGGAACTGGTATCGGAATTCAGAAAGTGCACTTCATAGTAAAACACTGCACTTCACTGGAAAAAGGAGCAAAAAATTTGAAATTCAAATTTGAAGTCAAAATTAATTACAGACTAGCACATTATCTCTTCTACCAAGTTAGTTAACCGCTCCAGCTTCTAGAAGGAAGAGTTCAGAAACCATGTTAAGAAAATAAAAATAGTTTCTGAATGGTCATCAGAAACTTCAAGTTTACAACGGCTTCTGCAAAAGCTCTGACACCAGACAAGCTACTCCTTTATATTACATTTCCAAAACACGAACAGATGATCAACACATATTACTTGGACAACAGATCAAGGGCAACTGTCACAAAGGGAGGCCATTTATAAATAGAGATGCTAAGCTTTTAAATAAAAGAACTTGACAACTGCATGTGTGTTGATATGCTGCAAAATTTTCTTCTAATCTTTTCTGTGAAGTTCATTATTTCTTGTAACTTGTTTCCTTGATTGAAAAAATCTTCTTTATATGTTCTTGAATAGTTTGTACGTTCTCCCTTCGAATCATTAGAAAGAAGTCATTCAAGTTATTCCAAGCTATTCACTGTATATTTTAAGGAAACTTGAGTGTAGGTTAGTTTGAGCTGCAAACCCAAACAGAAACTTTTATATCCTAAGTCCAGTAGTAATCAATGTGAGATAGCTTGGAGAGGCTAAGGTAAAAATGCTTACAACATGACGTTATGGTATTCTTACTGGACATGGTTTAGCTTGGAAAGGCTAGTACAGTATTACTCGGGTTAGGTTGGAGAGGTTAGTGCAAGACTACTTAGGGTTCAGCTTGGAAAGGTTGCTGAATAACTACTTGATTTGTGACAGTAGGGATTGTTTATTGGTCAAAGGTTGTAGCTTGGGAAGGTTGCTGTGAAGACTATATGGTTTGTTTCTTTCTCGAGTTGAGAAAAATTTAGTGAAACTCAATAGTGGTTGAGTACTGGATATGGGCAGGTTGGCCGAACCAGTATAAAAATATTCCTTATACTTTTGCTTTTGTAGTTCAATTTAAATAACTTAATATCTGTTTAAAGTTTATCTATTTAGCTTATTTGTTACTGATGCCATATTTTAGAAAGTTAATTTTTGAAACATCTAACGTTGTTCAAAGTTTTGTTTAAAGTTTCAGTTGCTAAAAAGTAAAGTAAAGAAAAGCGAAAGTAAAAAAAGCGAAACACGATTCAACCCCTCTTCTCGTGTGCTTTTCTACCTAAATGAACCAAGTAAAAACAAAATCAACATGAAAGAAATTAACAGCTTTCCTAAACAAAATGTAATGGGAAGAGTTGATTTTAAGTGAAAAGGTTGGCACCTCTAGAATTCTTCGAAGGTGACGAAAGCATAGATAGGGCAGAAGCGGCTTGCTGAGACTTGGAATAAGGGATGTTGAAACAGAAAGTAAATGAGTTCTCCATTGTCACCACCAAGCTCACCTTTCACCTCAACATCTCCCCCTCCATGACCGCTATCACTCTCATTGCCCTTAGCAATGGCTCCCCTAACATCTTCTCCTCCATTGCCGCCATTCGCGTTGGCCAGTGCCATTCTGGCTTAACAGCCATCTTCTCCATTGGAACATTCATCTCTGCTCTTGTCATCTGATTGGCCACGATCTACACCGCGCCATTTTCAGTCGATCCGGCACTGTTCATGAGGGATGTTTGGCGAGGTTGGAGACCTGGTAGAAGGAGAGGAGGACGTGTTTTAGTGTTTATAGATACAAAGATGTCCTTTTTCAAAATTGAAGAAGTTAAGGGAATAATAACACAATTTTAACAAAAATAATGAACTTTATTGATTTAGCAGGTTATCAATTTTTATGATAATTTATATTAAAATTTCAATACAAAAGAACCAATTATTGGTTGACACATGAACAAGGTACCGATACCCTTAATTTTTTTTTTTTTTATGGTATCAAAGCAAAAACCTTTTGTTGTTCATTTTGGTCAAAGTTTGATTTTGTTTATTTTCTTTTACTTTTTGTTTGGTCAGTTTTTTTTTTTTAAGTCCAAGGATTTCTTTTAGTTTACAATTTTGACTTACACTTATCACTTGTTCTTTGGGTTTATTAGTTTCAGCCTTTTTTTTTAAGTTAACTTTTTAAAAAAAAAATGAAAAGGAGATAAAGGAAAAAGAACCACCCATGTGAATGTCACTTTTGGTGAAGCCTCAATCCATTTATTTTCTTCCTTTTTAATGTGTGTAGCAATTAACTTATTTTGTGCTAGTTTTTTCGCTAATTGTATTTTTTTTATTCTTCATCCTAGTATGTTTCGTCTGAAAAGAAAATGTTTGAAAAAAATAAAAAATTATTTTTATTTTTCATACAGCAATCAATAGATATAACTAAGAAGTCGGTGTTTCCTTCATAATTGTTGAATTGTAAGGGGTTTACTGAGTGGAGTAGTGCTACCTTGAACCCTGTGCAAAAAATGGATTTCATCTCGAGTTTTTTCATTTGTGAATAAAATTAACATAACACCAAATTATTTTTTAGAAGAATTATGTGACTTTTAATTTCTTATTGCACTAGAAGATACGTAGGAGTAAAAATTTTCTGTCAAGCTAAAATTAAATTTTCTTAAATTTATTTTCTCCTTTTTGCAAATTTTTTTTATTAAAATCTATAAATATTTTGGCTTTGATTCTTTTTTTTTTAGAGGAAAATAAAATTTTTAAAGTTATTGTTTAATTCGCACAAGGAACTTTGGGTAACCATCATAAGACGGATGTATTAAGGGTGCAGTGGAATTAAGTTTCTACCTTTCGCTACTCCTTAACCCAATTTTAGCTTAAAGGAGTGGTTTTCCCAAATTAGAAGGATTTTCCAATTTTTATTTTGCGACTCCATTAACCCATTGAAAATTAAAATTTTTTCTCATTACGGCGTACCTTTCGGGGACGCTGTAACATTCTCAAACAAATATATGATAGATTTGTACAAAAGAAAACTGACATAAATAATCATAACAGAATAGAAGTTCCATAAGCAAAGATAACAGTAAATGTTTTAGAGACATAGATAACAAAACGCAAAAAAATATGATATGCATGAAGTATAATGAGTTTTTTTGAAGCTCCCCCTCAACACAAGCCTCTTTGACTAAGTGCAAAAGATTTTCTTTCATCATACAATTTTATTTTGATGAATAATATATTATTGAAAATACTAGTAAATATCAATCATTAGAGTACATTTCTATTATTATCTGATTTTTTTGAAATTTGGCAAGCTTAATCATTAATATAATATCATATATGTCAAGGTCAGTTCGATTAAATTCAATTTCTATGAGGAGTTGTTGAAGTGCATAAATGAACAAGCCTTACACATGGTATGTGAACACCCGATTTTATCCGGCTCATAACATAAAAACCCAAGTTTCTTTCAAACCATGAGTTAGGTTCATTTCTATTTTCAATTCATTTCACTTTATTTTTATCTTTTTTAGTTATTCTAAAACTGAAAAAGTGTTAAGCCCATTTCATGTGTTTTTTTTTTTTAACATAAAAATGTTGGTCAAGCCCGTTTCATTTTTGTTGAACTGCAAAACCAAAAAAGCTGTCCATTTGTTTTGTTTTGCTTTGAGTTGTAAAAAATAAAAAAAAAAAAAAAAAATCTAACAACTGAAAAAGACATGCAGAGAGAAGTGCAAGCTGGAAGTGCGCATCATGGTGGCAAGTAAAAAAAAGCAGAGAGGAAAGTCAGAAAGATCAGCACCAATTGGCCTCTTTGAAATTTTATTTTTTTTTGTTTCGTTCACTGTTCTGTTGTCTTCTTTAGATTAAGCTTATGTTTTTATTGACTTTTGGAAAGAATTTGATGAACCATACATGGAAAAGTCAGAAAGTTAAGAGCAACAGAACATGCAGGGAATCAGAGGCAACGGATAAAAATCCCATGAAATCTGCAATAAAGAAAAATTTCAACCAACTCACATGTAGTAGCCTGAAAAATCTTCTCAATTAAATCAAAAATGGCAGCTGCCAAAACAAAAAATTGATTCTGTAATGATGTATAAATAGAGACCAAAATTCACAACCAAGGGGAGGAAGGGGTTTTGAGATCAATCACCGATATCAAGACTTCCTTGTTGTTGTTTGTTTTTATCTATAAGAGTGATCTAATTTTAGAGACTCTAAGGGGAAGTTTTTGAGGGGATTCGAAACTTCTATTTTACCAATAGATAGGAGATTTTTGGATTCACATATTTACAAAAGTTGAAAAATCACAAGCAAACTGAGAAACAAGCAAGAGTAATCCATCTTACAATCTTAAAAGCTCCAGCTTTCTCACATCAACTACCATTATCATCAGTACTTGTTGCTATTTTGAGTGATCTAATTTTTAGAGACTCTGAAAGAAGTAGCAGCTATCATTCGGATCATCAAAAGGAAAGGAACAAATAGAAGGAGAGATAAGCGCAGGTAAGCAATAGGAAAGCATGAGTTTATCTTGTATATTTTTAGTGTCATCAATTTTCTAATAGTTCTTGCAACCTGCACATACATAGCATAACCTTTTGTTCTCAAGTCACAAAACACATGTACAGTCCCCTCTCAGAGTAAACCAACATCACATATCATTCCCTTCCACCATCATAAATTCAATCATAGCAAAACACAAAATCAGCTCACCATTCTACAACACAAGTACCCATGAACCAGAAATAAAAAAAGATAAAAGAGGAGGGAACCATGGCCACCTCTCTTATTGGTGCTACTGCCGCGGCTTCATCTGTCATGGCTAAGATCCATTGCGACCCTCCTTTCTCCACCTCCACCGCGGACTCCTCCTCCCCCTGTACGTGGTGCTGTCTCTCTGTTCCCTCTCCTTGCCGTGCTGCTTCTCTCTTTCTCCCTCTCCCTCATCTACACTCTGTCCTTTTCTCCCTTGGTGTTTGTAAATTCCAAAAACCATCACTTTGCTCTCTGTTATGTTTCACTCCCAAAGGAAAATGAAACTCAACCTTGGGTCTTTGGCCTTTTGCAAAAAGAAACAAGACAATGCCTAAAAGTCACGTGAACCTCCCTTTTCCTTTTGCTTTTTCTTTATATCTTTTCTATATAATAGTTTGCTTTTTTTTTTTAATTTTATATTTACATTGTGGTTTGTGTAATGTTGTTTGGACTAGTTCAATAAAAGGGGAACGTGAAGTCATAGTGACAAAGTCACGAGAATTACTTTTTTTTTTTGGCTGATTTTTTTTATTTATTTGTTTTCCTTCATTTTGCCTTTCAATTTCGTTTGTAGGCTTTGGGGATTTCATAAAAAGAAAGGTACACGTGGGTTTTTTTATAAGAAAAGGAATATATGGGTTTACTATTTGTGTGCATAATCTAATTTGTAAAAAAAATTGTTGGGCCTTAACTCGATCTGGGTTTTCCAAGTTTATTTCAGAAATTTTTTAGATGGTTCTTTAAAATAAAAAAAAAGTTCATAACTGTCAATTTGTTCTAATCATCTTAGGGGAATGATGTAAATTAGTTTAGGAAGTGCTTAGTTATCCCTTTGCTGTTAAGGAATTTTGTGCTAATTTTTATTAAAATAATAACAAAAAATATAAAAATGTTGAAAAGAGATAAAAATAGTAGTCAGGACCCTTGCATGTTTTAATTTTACTATTTCACTCATTCTGATATTTTGTACATCTTAACTTCATGTTTGTTATTTGTCGGTATTGAAATTAGTATTAAAAAAATAAAATAAATATGTTCCTTTCCTGTAAATAAAAATTCTTTCTAAAAAATAATAATTTCTAGTGCAATGATTAATAATAGTGATTGAGTAACAAATGTTATCTTCACTATTGTTGAATCATAAGGGTTCATTGAGTAGCCAAGTGCTAACTTGAATCCTATAATGAATTTTTTACACAACTATTTTAATTAATTAAAATCAACCAACACACAAATATTTTCTACAGAACTACGTGACTTTGAGTTCCTCATTGCACCAGATGATACGTAGGAGCAGGCAACCCTGTCAAGCCAAAATTAAATTTTTTTTAATTTATTTGTTAATTTGTAAATATTTTGTGTAAATCATTTTTAGGTTTGTGTTAAAATTGTAAATATATTTTTCCAAAATTAATTTCTCTTAATGTATTTGTTCAAATTGCAAATATATTTGTCAAATTTATTCTTCTTAAATTATTTGTTTAAATTGTAATATATTTGTGTAAATTAATTTTCTTAATTTATATGTTTCAATTATAATATATTTTGTCTAAATTAATTTTTCTTAATTGATGTGTTTAAATTGTGAATATTTTTCTAAATTAATTATTCTTAATTTATGTGTTTGAATTGTAATTTTGTTTTCTTTTATTGAAATTTTAAGGGTTATTAATTAATTTGCACAACTTACTAAGGTACCGTTTAAATACGGGTGTACTAGGGGTGCTGTAGGATTAAGTTCTTACCCTTCCCTAGACATAACCGACTCCCGAACTCATATCTGGTTTTCAAAGACTATCTTTAAGATGATAAGATTGGTTTTTCCAAGGTTTTCCAATTACAATAAATCTAGTGGCGACTCCCAATTTTCAAAAACACTTTTTCGCCGTCCCATTTCGATCCCGGTTGCGACAGATGGCGACTCCACTGGGGAATTTAGTATGAGAGTTAGGCTTGTATAGTTAGTTGTGCAAATTAAATATAACTCCATTTGATTTATTTTATTTTATTTTGTAAAGTATTTCCTTTATTTTTCTTTTACAAGAGTTTAGTGTTTCTTATATTTGCTTTATTTACTAAAACTTTAGAATAGACGACTATTGTTATTCTGTATATATTTGTTTGTTTTTGTTTGTATTTATGTTGTTTTATTTCATACAATGTTTCCTTTATTCTTCTTTCAAGAGTTTTGTATGTCTTATGTTTAATTATAATGTTTGCTTAACTCGCTAAAACCTTAGGGTAGATAACTATTGTTATCCTGTATATATTTGTTTGTATTTTGTTTTGCAGAGGTATATGTGGTGCTAGGATTGAAAGGTTTGTATGCTCCCTGCACACACTTCACAATCAATTATTTCACACACAGTGTTCTTGGACTCTATACCCGAGCCCGTGCAAGCTAAGGATTAGGGGGTTTCTTGACATTGCCATGACGGGCCTCATGCTCACTTGGTAGTTGTTAGGACACCACTCAGGTTGTTATTGGCTTTATGGATCAATTATATTGAGAGGGTTCATCCCTACTTATGGTTGGTTCAAAGGTTGGATCCTTATCCTGTGGATAGGGGCAATCTGGAGACCATGGTCATTAGGAGTCTAGACCCACTATGAATGTGTACAAGAATAGTTAAATTTAGCAGCTCACCAAATAGGGTTTTTTGGCCTTTAGAACTTCCTATCCACTAAGTTTCACCTTGTTAAGACAATGGGAGCATGCTTCTTTCATCCTTTTACTTTGAACTCCTTTATATTTTACTTTTAATTACTCTCACATCAAACATTATCACATTGTATTTAGGCTAATTAGATTTTCATCCCATAAACCATGGCATGCGTTCTCAAATGTTTAGGCAATTTGTTCATTATCATATGCATTCTTTTCATCATATTTTCATTTCTCATAACATATATTACTTTTCGCATGAAAAATAGTATTTTTAGTTTGTTTGCTCATATAGGTTTTGCTTTGTCAAATTCTTAGGAAAGCTTCTCGTAAACAAAAATGTTCAACCAGAGCATGCATTTTCCTTTTCATTTTTAATTTTACTCAATTATCTCATTTTTGTACATAGGTTTTTGATTGTTAATAGAGTAAAAATCATCATTAGTTCAAAGCAAATGGAAGTAACACAAATGAACACTAGCAATGCACACAATTGGAAGAAGAACATCAAGGTTACAGTGACAAATAGTGAGTTGGGGAAAGTTAAAGAGATCATTCAGTTCATGCCTCGTGAAGTCCGATCTTCTTTTAAGGATACTTATGGGCGCATACTGGATTTATTATTCATTCCAGTGGAAGCATCGGCATTGAGTGCTCTTTCACAATTCTGGAACCCTTCTCTTTGTTGTTTTGAATTACCTAACCTTGATGCAACACCCACTATAGAAGAGTACATGGTCATGATGAAGTTACCAATTCAAGAAAAATCTGGTGTGTATCTATATCAAGGGCACTATGTTAACAAAGAAAACATTGCCAGAATCATTGGAGTTGATCCAAATCAGACTGAAATAGAGATAAGAGGATCTATTCAAGGAATCAGAAAGAGTTTCATGGAGGCCCATCTGCAAACTTTAGCCCAACAAAGAAATTGGGTTTTCTTCAATCGAACACTGGCACTGATTGTCTATGGATTGGTTTTGTTTCCATTCACACCAGATATTGTTGACCAGGCTACGATGGACGTGTATTTCAAGTTCCAAACTCGTAACATGAATCCTATCCCAGCTATGTTAGCAGATACATTCCTCTCTTTGGGAGTTTGCATTCAGAAAAGTGGTGGAAGATTGCGCTGTTGTCTACCAATGTTGTATGTTTGGTTTATGACTCATGCATATGCTGATAATCGCATGGGCCTGTTCCCTGATCCATTAGGAGACTTCCATCGTATACGGATAAATCATCAAGAACCACAGATATGGAAAAAAGAGTTCTCACAGATCCAATCAAATGCTTTCAAATAGGTCTATCCTTGGTACCATGGAGAGAATGTTATTTATAGTTGTGGTGACTTTAACAATGTTCCTTTGATGGGACCAAGGGGGTGCATTTCCTACATACCCGCATTAGTGCTCAGACAACTTCATTGGACTCAAACAAAGCCACAAGAAGAACAGCTTAAAGGTTCCAGCTTTTTATATCAGAAAGATAAAAACACCAAGGAGCAAGAGAAAAAGATTAGGGTAGCATGGGATAATGTCAAAGTCTTAGGGAAAAAGGAACTTGGCCAACAACGCTTAACTTCTTCTCAAGAATACAAAGATTGGGAAAAGCAAGAGTTGGGAAAGAAAGTGTCCCGAAGGATATTCCAAGCAACTCAGTTTCTACGCAAGCTCAAGAGTCATCTCAGCTGATTTCCCAGATAGAAACAATGAAGGCACAAATGCGATTCTTGGAAGAAGAAAAGGAGGCAACTGACCTAAAAGCTGCTATTATTCAAAATCAATGTGATAAGATGACCAAGGAAATCAAAGCCTTAGAAGATGAGTGTATTGAAGCGGCAAAAATTGTAAAGTCTAGGAAAGGCAAAGAGAAAATTTCAACCGCTCATTTAGCAAAAATCCAAGAACTAGAAGAAGGATTCCACAGGCTTGAAAAAAAAGAACCAGTTGGAAACAGAGATTACTAAGAAAAGGTTTCTGGTCAGAATAGTAGAATTAGAAGTCAGGCAACGAGATAAAGACATCTGGAGTTTAAGAATGGAGTTCAAGAAAGAGAAAGATGTGAGAGAGAAACTGGAGGAACAAGTGGAACACCTATCAACCATGCTAACACAAATAGAGCATGATGCTACTCAAGGATGGAAATCAGCAAATCGATATCATGATTTATTTGTGGACGCAACAGAATTTGGAAGAACATGGAGAGAAAAAGCATTGAAATGGGAAGAACAATATGCAAAATTGACTGGAGAATTGAGTCATTACATTCCAAATTTCGTTCACCGCTTCGAAAAGGCAAACAAACAAATTGGAAGAATGCCGCCATTCAGTTTACCTCAAGAAGTGACAGATTTCATGGATTCATGTGAAAGTATTGCCAAAGGTCTCAGGAGAAAAAAGATGAAGCTTTTGATGTAGTTATCATTCATGAATGAAAATAAGGCTTTTGATGTAATGCATTTTGAAACAATTTGTACTTGAAATTGAGTTTGATAACAAATGAAGGCTTCAGGGTTCGTGTTTTCAATTTGTCAAGTATGATCGTACACTTGATACTTTCTTTAGAGGATCAAATATTCCTTGAGAAAGTGCTCAATCACATTGTTGCCTTGAGATCGTGAGGAAAAGAGTTGCATTTGCTAGTGTTCATTAGATAGTACTCACAGAGGAGTAAATTCTCCCTTGAGTTTGCTATTAACCGTACCTTGACTTATAGGGTGATATACTCATAAGAATGGATATGGGGTACTTACATTTGTGCAAAGGACTTTTGATGATCATTGTTCTTTTTTATCATGTTGTTTTGTAAAGAAAAGAATTAACTGTTTTGATTGTTGCTAATTTTATTGTGTGTGTGTGTACCAGTGCGTGTGTGTATGTGTGTGTAACTCGTAATCATTGGATGCCCAAGGAAAACTGAAATCGACTAAACTCGTGTGTATAATACTAGAGCTCGGACCAAGATGGCAGGCGGTAATGGTGATTCGGGGAGGACCATCCCACCTGTAGTCATTTCTGAATCTGGAAGGAACTTGAGCATAGAGGTTGATGAAGTGAAAGGGCAATTGAATGCGATGACGGATACTCAGGCAAGGATGGAAGAAATGATACATGCCATGAAGGAAGCACTTGACTTATTGAGAGTTAATCCAAATCAAAGCACATCATTGGGTATGCCAATAACTGTACCATCAAGTACTGCAATGATAACCATACATGTGGTATCGGATGCAGATCTTAATGTCACACAATCAATGAAAGACATAGGAGGAACAACAGGCATTTTCCATGAACAATCAGCACCAACAATGTCGATTACTATTCCCATCGGAGAGGGTTATCATGCCATAGAAAATGTACATGCTGAAGGACACGGGCATGCTACCCATACTTGGGAGCTGCCTCGCGTTGTTGTCCAAAGACAATTTTCTTCTGCTGGGAATAATCATGCAGATTCAGAGAAGGATAAGCTAAGAGAAGAGTGGATGGAGAAAATTCAGGAGCAAATCAAGGCTATCCAGAAACCTAGCACTTATGGCTATATAGAGATCGAGCAGCTTTGCCTTCCTATCGATGCAGTGGTTCCAAAGGACTTCAAAATCCCTGACTTCTCAAAGTATGATGGAACTGGCAATCCACTCTTTCATTTAAAGAATTACTGCACCAAAATGTCAATATGGTCCAAAGATGAAAAGTTCCTCATCAGCTTTTTCCATGAAAGTTTAACTGGGCCTGCTTTTGAATGGTACATCCAATTAGACCATTCGAAGATTGCCAGTTGGAGGGAGTTAGTTGACCAATTTATGAATCAATACAAGTTTAACATGGAAATAGCACCAACTAGAGAACAGTTGATGGCTATGCAGAAAAAGAAGGATGAGTCATTCAAGCAATACGCTCAAAGGTGGAGAGCTTTGGCGGCTCAAGTTCAACCACCACTCATTCCGACTGAAATGTGTTCATATTTCTTAGGAACTTTAGGGTCTCCTTACATTAGGGCGATGGTAGGAGCAGCTTACAAAGATTTTTCTGATTTGATAACAGCTGGAGAGAGGATTGAGAATCTGGCTAAAGCTGGCAAGCTTCTAATGAATAATGAAGACACCAGAAAAGGATTCCCACCCAGGAAAAAGGAAACAGATGTAAATTATGTGCAAGGTCAGCAACCTTTCACCCTAAAATATGCATCCGCTCATCCAAGACCCCAAATGCCATTCTCTCTCCTTACCCATATCACCAAGCCACAAACACCACCCCGTGTCCTCAGCCGCAAGTAAATAACATTCACATACGACCATATCAACCAATTCGTCCAACATATCCAACCACACAAAGCTACCCATATGTCACACCATCACGTCCAAATACTCAAAATCAAAACCGCACCCGATTTCCAAATCTACCACCTTTTCCAAAGTTGGCCATTTCAAATGCTGACCTTTATCAATGGTTGTTTGATGCTCATTTGATTTCACCATATCCTGTGCACCCATTACAACCACCGTTTCCGACCTGGTACAATCCAAATCTGACTTGCAAATACCACATGGATGTTGCGGGGCATTCGATTGAGGATTGTGAAGGCTTTAAGACAACAGTAAGAAGACTAATAGCTTGTGGAAGATTAGATCTTCAAGAAGATCTGAAGCCAGATATTGTTAAAAATCCAATCCCAAATCATGAAGGAGGAAATCATGTGAATGCTATGGAAATGGAGGAATTGGGGATCAAGAAGGTTTTGAGTCTCCGTACACCGATGGAGAAAGTGTTTAATGCTTTGAAAGAGGCTAATTATAACATCACTGCACCTGCTTCTTTGATGAAAGAAGAGGAGAAATATGATATGGAATCAAGATGTGCATACCATTGTGGAAGTCTTGGACATGATATTGAGAATTGTTGGGATTTCAAAGTTCGTGTACAAGAACTACTCACTTTAGGTGTGATACAAGCAAAAAAGAAGCAGAATTCCATTGAAGAGGTGGATGTGATCGAACCCTTTGTGCTCCGAGTGCCTTCACTTAACCCAGCTCCAAAAACAGGAAAAGTGGTGATCACTGTGAAGAAACCAACACTTTTCAGTTATGAGGACACACATGCTATACCTTGGAATTATGGGACTGAGGTTGAATTAAAAAGAGAAGTAGGAGAAACCTCAAAGGCCCAATCAAGTAAAGAAGAAGCTGGTATTATGGAAATAAAAGGGATCACAAGAAGTGGAAGGATTTATGGGCCTGGACAGCTGACAAAAGGAAAATTTGTTGACGATAGAAATGTTGAAAAAGGTTCAGATGTAGGAAGAAAAGAAAAAAGAAGATGATGAGGAATTCTTACAGATCATGAAGCAAAGTGAGTATGATATTCTAGAGCAACTAAAGAAAACTCCCACTAGAATATCTTTTTTGTCACTAATCTTATCATCTGAACCTCATCAAAAGGCAGTGTTAAAAGTCCTAAAAGAGGCTTACGTCAAACCTGATACTTCATTAGAGAACATGGTGAATATGGTGGATCCACTAAAACGTGTCAACATGATCACATTCTCAGACGAAGAAATTGTGTCACAAGCCAACCCACAAGCATTGTATATAACCCTCAAATGTAAAGGTTATATAGTGCCCAGAGTTCTCATTGATGGAGGATCAGGATTAAATGTCTTACCAGTATCGACTCTAAGCTACTTGTCGATAAGTAAGGATGATATATTGCCATAAATCATGGTAGTAAAAGCTTTTGACGAAGCTAAGAAGAGTATCCTTGGCGAAATGGAGTTGTTACTAAAAATTGGCCCAAGCAAATTCAAAGTGTTGTTCCAAGTAATGTAAATTGAGTTATATTATAATATGCTGCTCGGAAGACCATGGATAAATAGTGTTGGTGTTGTCCCTTCAACATTGCATCAAATGGTTAAGTACATTGAAAATGGTTCAGTCATTACGATCCATGGAGAAAAAGATATCATAGTGTCTAAACCAGTTACATTGCCATATGTTGAAAATGTGGAGCTAGTGGAGAGCAGTTTATGGCATAATCTAGAGGCAATAGGACTGAAGCAAGAACAGAACAAGCTCCCTATGGAAAATCAAGTAGTGGCACAAATCATGGCTAAGAATGGATATTTGAAGGGTAGAGGCCTTGGACCAAAGTTGCAAGGTACCCGAACACCTATATTGGTCTTAGAGAAGCATAATCGATTTGGTTTAGGATATGAGCTTCCACTGGATGACATGATGAATGCCTTGATACTGGAGCAGAAGAAACAAATAGAGAAATGCTACAGATTCCCCACTTGAATGAGACATTTTCTGGTCCGACTGAAGTGATCACAGCAGGAGAAGTTCGCTCCCCTTGCTACCGCCTCACTGTCAACACCTTGGATATCAAGACAATTGAAGGAAACAACAAAATTCATCCTGCTAGCAATAATGAAATGCTGATGAATTGGACTGCTGAACCAGTGATTGATGTTATTACTGCAAAGTAATTTGTTGGGTTGTATTAATTAAAGATTTATGCTTTTGTTTATGCTACTATGAGACATCGTTTAAATAAGCTCACATGATTTTTCAATAGTTTTTCTTTATGATTTCCGTTTTGCCTCGTTTTTTTTTCTTTTCCCTTCTTCTATTTTCTCCTTTCCTTTATTTCTTTACTTTACTATTCCCTGCTCTATAGTTTGTGTTTGTCCCATGTTGTTTATGATCCACCATTAGTTTTAGCATTCCAACCTACCATAATTACTTTCCAGGAACATGAATGACATAGAAATGTTGCGACAAGAAAAGGAATTTGGAAGCTTATCAATTGATTCCCTTGCTGTATTTGATTGCGATAACCATGAATCCGAAGAGGATGAGGAAGCTATTGAGCAGTTTTCAAGTCTACTAGAACATACAGAAAATGGGTTTGACTTAGACAATGAGGTCATCGAGGTGATTATGGGCACTGAAGAAGAAAAGAAGGAGCTGAAAATAGTAGAAAATCCTGAACGCTCAGAAATGATTGCATTGTTTAAGGAATTCCTTAATGTGTTTGCATGGTCCTATCGTGATATGCCTAGATTAGACCCAGAGATCGCTTCACACAAGATCCCTTTGTATCTAGGAGCTGAGCCAAAAAAGCAGAAATTGAGGAGGATGCGGCCTGACATGTCATTGAAAATAAAAGAAGAAGTGACTAAACAGCTTGAGGCCGGGTTTTTGGAGGTATCAAGACACACTGATTGGGTGGCTAATATTGTGCCTATGCCTAAAAAGGATGGAAAAGTCAGGATGTGTGTAGATTATCGGGATTTGAACAAAGCTAGCTCGAAAGACGATTTTCCTCTCCCTCACATTGATGTCCTAGTTGATAATACAACCAGAAATCACCGGTTTTCTTTTATGGATGGATATTCAGGGTATAATCAAATTCTCATGGATACTAGTGACAAAGGAAAACTACTTTCATAACTCCATGGGGAATATTTTGCTATACAGTCATGCCCTTTGGATTGAAAAATGCAGGTGCCACGTACCAGCGTGCTATGGTTACACTATTCCATGATATGATGCATAAAGAGATTGAAGTGTATGTGGATGATATAGTTGCCAAATCTAAAAAGGGAGAAAGTCACATAGTAGTCCTGCGAAAGCTATTCAAAAGGCTCAGGAAATATAAGTTGCGGCTGAACCCGAATAAATGTATCTTTGGAGCTTCTATAGGGAAACTGTTGGGTTTCGTTGTCAGCAGAGAAGGAATAAAGGTGGACCCAGATAAGGTGAAAGCAATACAAGATATGCCAGCTCCTCAAACTGAATGGGAAGTTAGAAGTTTTCTGGGAAGGCTAAACTACATTGCTAGATTCATCGCTAATTTGACCAGTACGTGCGAGCCAATATTCAAGCTGCTGCGAAAACATCAACCTAAAGAGTGGAATGAGGAGTGCCAAGAAGCTTTTAACAAAATAAAGACTTATCTAATGAAACCTCCAATTTTGGCCCCACCTACACCAGGGCATCCTTTAATATTATACCTCACAGTGTTGCCCACATCAATTGGGGCAATGTTAGGACAGTATGATGAGTCTGGAAAGAAAGAGCAAGCAATTTGTTATCTGAGTAAAAAGTTCAATGATTGTGAATCTCACTATTTGGCAATTGAAAAGACTAGTTGTGCATTGGTATGGGCTTCTAAGAGGTTGAGGCAATACATGTTGTACTATACCACTTGGTTGATCTCTCGAATTGATCCATTGAAATACACATTTGATAGTCCTCATGTGTCATTGAGAGTGTCAAAATGGCAAGTAATACTGTCTGAGTTTGATATCAAGTATGTGACTCAAAAGTCTATTAAAGGAAGTACAATTGCTGATCATCTAGCTGAAAATCCTCTGGAAGGTGATCAACCAGCCACATCAGAGTTCCCTGATGGTGAAGTGCTAGCAGTAGAAAGCGAAGAGAAAGAAGCAGAGAGTGTGTGGGAGATATACTTTGATGGGGCTGCCAATATGAATGGGTGTGGAATAGGAGCTGTAGTGGTGTCACCAGCTGGGAAACAATATCCGGTTTCCATCAAGTTAGATTTTGAATGCACCAACAACATCGCAGAATATGAAGCTTGTGCGAATGGTTTGCAAGCTGCAATTGACTTAGGGATAAAAAAATTAACGGTTTTTGGAGACTCTGCGCTCATAATCTACAAGTTAATGGAGAATGGCGTACGAAGGATCCGAAATTGGTGCCTTATCAGAAATACTTGTCTCGATTGATTGAGCAATTTGACAATGTGTCATTCTCTCACTTAACTCGAGACCATAACCAATTTGCAGATGCATTGGCAACTTTGGCTGCAATGACCAAATTGGAAGTCCACACCAATGTCCAGCCCATCCATGTAGAGGTACAAAGTGAACCGATAAACTGTGACAATGTGGAAGTTGAGCCAGATGGCCAACCATGGAATTATGACATCAAGCAGTATATTCAGAAAGGAGAATACCCTATCGGAGCAAGTGATGCACAGAGAAAAATTGTTCGTCGCTTAGCTATGGCCTTTTTCTTGAATGGTGAAGTCCTTTACAAAAGGAATTATGATGGTACTTTGATGAGATGTGTAGATGCTCATGAGGCCTGTGTAATCATGACAGAAATCCATGAAGGAATCTGTGGAACCCATGCTAACGGGCACATGATGGCATGCAAAATCTTGAGGTGCGGATATTATTGGTCCACCATGGAGAATGACTGTATTAATTATGTTCGAAAGTGCCACAAATGTCAAATTTATGCAGACCAATTTAATGCTCCTCCAGTTCCATTGCAATGCATGGTATCTCCCTGGCCTTTCTCGATGTGGGGCATGGATGTCATCGGCCCAATCAATCCCAAAGCATCAAATGGTCATCGCTTCATCTTGGTAGTGATAGACTATTTCACAAAGTGGGTGGAAGCCACTTCACATGCTAACATCACACAGAAAGTGTTTCTCAGATTCATCAAAAAAGACATTATCTGTAGATATGGGATTCCAGAAAGAATTGTCACAGATAACGCTCCTAATCTCAATGGTGCTGAAGTTCAGAAGTTCTTTGAGACTTTCAAAATCAAGCATCATAATTCAGCTCCTTATAAGCCTCAGATGAATGGTGCGGTCGAGGCTGCAAATAAGAACATCAAGAAAATCATCGCCAAAATGGTAGTGAATTATAAAGACTGGCATGAAATGCTGCCATATGCTTTACATGCATATCGTACCAACATACGGTCAAGTATAGGCACAACTCCCTTCTCATTAGTATATGGAATGGAAGCTGTATCTCCTATAGAAGTGGAAATCCCATCATTAAGGGTTTTAATGGAGGCTGAGTTGGAAGAATCTGAATGGGTAAAGGTTCGATATGAATAGCTAAACATGATAGAAGAGAAAAGGCTGGCAGCTATTTGTCATGGCCAGTTGTACCAAAGCAGAATGGCTAAGGCTTTTAACAAGAAAGTCCACCCTAGATATTTTCATCCAGGGGATTTGGTTCTGAAGAAAATTCTCCCTAATCAAGAGGACGCACAGGGCAAGTGGGCTCCAAGTTATAAAGGTCCTTACATTGTCAAGCAGGCATTCTCGGGTGAAGCGTTGATTTTGCAAAACATGGACGGACAAGAATTGCCCAAACAAATTAACATTGATGCAGTCAAAAGGTTTTATGCTTGAAAAGATACTGAAAAGCCCGTTAGGTTGAAAACTCGAAAGAGCGACCTAAGCAAAAGTTAGGGTAAAAAGAAAAAGATAAAAAAGCTCGTTAGGTTGAAAACTCAAAAGAGCGGCCTAAGCAAAAGTTAGAGCAAAAAGATAAGCATCATCTCAAGCAACCTACACTGGGGCAATTTTTGGTTTTAAACTTGAACCAAGCAGACCAAGGCTAAAACTGGGGCAAAAGGGTGGAAAACATCGGAAATCATGGTTATAGTGTTCAACTTGTTGCAAGAGTTTGATTGATTGAGTTACAAAGACCTTAAACTGGGGTGAAATTTCATGTCATTCACAATTCTGTCTTTCATTTATGTATTGTAGCCCCCTTTCAAACCTGTTGTCATTTGATACACCAAGCAATAAAACCACCCATTCAATTAATTTTTACTTCGTCGTTGAATGCATGTTATTTTTTATGTCTTGAATAAGTATAAATTTAAGTTCAAATTGTACAATCTAACAATGTTTATAGCAATACATCAATGACTAGCATCACACCAAGGGAATTCAGAAGCTTTGGCTAAGCTTGTCAGAAAAGTAATCGTCAAACAAAAAGAAAAAAGAAGAAAAGTTAGGGAACGAAGGAATCAAGGGTTATGGAAACGGAAGAAAGGTTTTGTATGTGCTAGAAGGTCCAGAGCATGAATTATGAGTTTGATCAATTAAAGTTTTCCTTGAAGGCTGCTCAATCCAGGTTTAATTTGCTTTTATTTCAATGTCATTTGTGTCCTGTTGCCATTGTCAATTTACTTTTATGTCGGCCTCAGATTGCCAATTTACTTTCCTGTCAGCCTCAGATTGCCAATTTACTTTCAGTCAGCCTCAGATTGCCAATTTTACTTTTATGTCGGCCTCAGATTGCCAAATTTACTTTCCAGTCGGCTTCAAATTGCCAATTTACATTTCAGTCGGCCTCAGATTGCTAATTTTACTTTCCAGTTAGCCTCAGATTGCCAATTTTACTCCCAGTCAGCCTCAGATTGCCAATTTACTTTCCTGTCAGCCTCAGAGTGCCAGTTTTACTTTTATGTCGGCCTCAGATTGCCAAATTTACTTTCCAGTTGGCCTCAGATTGCCAATTTTACTTTCATGTCAACCTCAGATTGCCAAATTTACTTTCCAGTCGGCCTCAGATTGCCAATTTACATTTCAGTCGGCCTCATATTGCTAATTTTACTTTCCAGTCGGCCTCAGATTGCCAATTTAACTTTCTAGTCGGCCTCAGATTGCTAATTTTACTTTTATGTCAGCCTCATATTGCCAAATTTACTTTCTAGTCGGCCTCAGATTGCCAATTTTACTTTCATGTCGGCCTCAGATTCCCAAATTTACTTTCCAGTCGACCTCAGATTGCCAATTTACATTTCAGTCGGCCTCAGATTGCCAATTTACTTTCCTGTCGGCCTCAGATTGCCAATTTTACTTTCCAAGTCGGGCTCAAATTGCCATTGCTTCTAATTTCCTATCATTTGTTAATCTGTATCCAGTTCGTCGTAAGGCTTTTAATTTCCTGTCAACCCAATTGGTTTTTAACTTCTTATCAGCCCTGTTTAGTTTTTACATTTATTGTCAGTTGTGAACTTGTGTGAAAATAGTTAGCTTTTTGTTCTTTACATGATTGATACACAGTTTTTGAGTTGTGTCATTTGCATGTAGTTTGCATGAATGTTGATGTTCTTGTATAGTTTAGGTTTAGAAGTCCTTGCATCGCCGAACAAAATCGATATTCATGTTTTTACTCATTCCTTATAAAGTCAATATGTAGAACTCAGGTTTTTCATATTTGCTTATAAGAAATGAGTAAAGAGTGGCAACTGTGAACACCCGATTTTATCCGGTTCATAACTTAAAAACCCAAGTTTCTTTCAAACCATGAGTTAGGTTCATTTCTATTTTCAATTCATTTCACTTTATTTTTATTTTTTTTAGTTATTCTAAAACTGAAAAAGTGTTAAGCCCATTTCATATGTTTTTTTTTTTAACATAAAAATGTTGGTCAAGCCCGTTTCATTTTTGTTGAACTGCAAAACCAAAAATACTGTCCATTTGTTTTGTTTTGCTTTGAGTTGTAAAAAATAAAAAAATAAAAAATAAAAATCTAACAGCTGAAAAAGACATGCAGAGAGAAGTGCAAGCTGGAAGTGCGCATCATGGTGGCAAGTCAAAAAGAGTAGAGAGGAAAGTCAGAAAGATCAGCACCGATTGGCCTCTTTGAAATTTTTTTTTTGTTTCGTTCACTGTTCTGTTGTCTTCTTTAGATTAAGCTTGTGTTTTTATTGACTTTTGGAAAGAATTTGATGAACCATACATGGAAAAGTCAGAAAGTTAAGAGCAACAGAACATGCAAGGAATCAGAGGCAACGGAAAAAAATCCCATGAAATCTGCAATAAAGAAAATTTTCAACCAACTCACATGCAGTAGCCTGAAAAATCTTCTCAATTAAATCAAAAATTGCAGCTACCAAAACTAAAAATTGATTCTGTGATGATGTATAAATAGAGACCAAAATTCACAACCAAGGGGAGGAAGGGGTTTTGAGATCAATCACCGATATCAAGACTTCCTTGTTGTTGTTTGCTTTTATCTATAAGAGTGATCTAATTTTAGAGACTCTAAGGGGAAGTTTTTGAGGGGATTCGAAACTTCTATTTTACCAACAGAGAGGAGATTTTTGGATTCACATATTTAAAAAAGTTGAAAAATCACAAGCAAACTGAGAAACAAGCAAGAGTAATCCATCTTTCAATCTTAAAAGCTCCAGCTTTCTCACATCAACTACCATTATCATTAGTACTTGTTGCTATTTTGAGTGATCTAATTTTTAGAGACTCTGAAAGAAGTAGCAGCTATCATTCGGATCATCAAAAGGAAAGGAACAAATAGAAGGAGAGATAAGCACAAGTAAGCAATTGGAAAGCATGAGTTTATCTTGTATATTTTTAGTGTCATCAATTTTCTAAGAGTTCTTGCAACCTACACATACATAGCATAACCTTTTGTTCTCAAGTCACAAAACACATGTACAGTCCCCTTTCAGAGTAAACCAACATCACATATCATTCCCTTCCACCATCATAAATTCAATCATAGCAAAACACAAAATCAGCTCACCATTCTACAACACAAGTACCCATGAACCAGATATAAAAAAAGATAAAAGAGGAGGGAACCATGGCTGCCTCTGTTATTGGTGCTACTGCCGCGGCTTCATCTGTCACGGCTAAGATCCATCGCGGCCCTCCTTTCTCCACCTTCACCGCGGACTCCTCCTCCCCCTGTACATGGTGCTGTCTCTCTATTCCCTCTCCTTGCCGTGCTGCTTCTCTCTCTCTCTCCCTCTCCCTCTCCCTCATCTGCACTCTGTCTTTTTCTCCCTTGGTGTTTGTAAATTCCAAAAACCATCACTTTGCTCTCTGTTATGTTTCACTCCCAAAGGAAAATGAAACTCAACCTTGGGTCTTTGGCCTTTTGCAAAAAGAAACAAGACAATGCCTAAAAGTCACGTGAACCTCCCTTTTTCTTTTGCTTTTTCTTTATATCTTTTCTATATAATAGTTTGCTTTTTTTAATTTTATATTTACATTGTGGTTTGTGTAATGTTGTTTGGACTAGTTCAATAAAAGGGGAACGTGAAGTCACAGTGACAAAGTCACGAGAATTACTTCTTCTTTTTTTTGGTTGATTTTTTTTTTATTTATTTGTTTTCCTTCATTTTGCCTTTCAATTTCATTTGTAGGCTTTGGGGATTTCATAAAAAGAAAGGTACACGTGGGTTTTTTTTATAAGAAAAGGAATATATAGGTTTACTATTTGTGTACATAATCTAATTTGTAAAAAAAAATGTTGGGCCTTAACTCGATCTGGGTTTTCCAAGTTTATTTCAGAAATTTTTTAGATGGTTCTTTAAAATAAAAAAAAAAGTTCATAACTGTCAATTTGTTCTAATCATCTTAGGGGAATGATGTAAATTAGTTTAGGAAGTGCTTAGTTATCCCTTTGCTGTTAAGGAATTTTGTGCTAATTTTTATTAAAATAATAACAAAAAATATAAAAATGTTGAAAAGAGATAAAAATAGTAGTCAGGACCCTTGCATGTTTTAATTTTACTATTTCACTCATTCTGATATTTTGTACATCTTAACTTCATGTTTGTTATTTGTCGGTATTGAAATTAGTATTAAAAAAATAAAATAAATATGTTCCTTTCCTGTAAATAAAAATTCTTTCTAAAAAATAATAATTTCTAGTGCAATGATTAATAATAGTGATTGAGTAACAAATGTTATCTTCACTATTGTTGAATCATAAGGGTTCATTGAGTAGCCAAGTGCTAACTTGAATCCTATGATGAATTTTTTACACAACTATTTTAATTAATTAAAATCAACCAACACACAAATATTTTCTATAGAACTACGTGACTTTGAGTTCCTCATTGCACTAGAGGATACGTAGGAGCAGGCAACCCTGTCAAGCCAAAATTAATTTTTTTTAATTTATTTGTGAATTTGTAAATATTTTGTATAAATCATTTTTAGGTTTGTGTTAAAATTGTAAATATATTTTTCCAAAACTAATTTCTCTTAATGTATTTGTTCAAATTGCAAGTATATTTGTCAAATTTATTCTTCTTAAATTATTTGTTTAAATTGTAATATATTTGTGTAAATTAATTTTCTTAATTTATATGTTTCAATTACAATATATTTTGTCTAAATTAATTTTTCTTAATTGATGTGTTTAAATTGTGAATATTTTTCTAAATTAATTATTCTTAATTTATGTGTTTGAATTGTAATTTTGTCTTCTTTTATTGAAATTTTAAGGGTTATTAATTAATTTGCACAACTTACTAAAGTACCGTTTAAATACGGGTGTACTAGGGGTGCTGTAGGATTAAGTTCTTACCCTTCCCTAGACATAACCGACTCCCGAACTCATATCTGGTTTTCAAAGACTATCTTTAAGATGATAAGATTGGTTTTTCCAAGGTTTTCCAATTAAAATAAATTTGGTGGCGACTCCCAATTTTTAAAAACACTTTTTCACTGTCCCGTCGCGATCCCGGTTGCGACATGGTATAAACGGATCCCATACATATACCACCTTCATTACCTTGCGCTAGAGGCTAATTTTTGTTTAGAAAAAAAATGATAAAAAAAGGGGAGCAACAAAAGAATAAATACTTGATCACTTGTGATCATTTTAGCTGTGATACAAAATGTTGTTAAATTAAACAGAGGCACATGCATAAATGAGGTTAAATTTAACATTGACTACGAAAACGAAATATTAGTATAACTAACGAAAACCTTTCTTTCTAATGTGTGTAAATCTTATAAACATTTTTTTTTAACCGTCTTGGATATTGTATTTAATGATTCTACTTACTAACTGTCTTACTTATGTCTCGAATAACAATCCCCTTAATATGCGTAAAATAATTATTACAAATCATTGCTACTATCAATAATTTATCATCTTAATACAGTAAATTTTTTTAAAAAAAATAAATAAAATATTTGTATATCAATGTTTTGTATTATTATAAGCCACATATATTTAATTTTGTAAAAGAAATTAATTTGTATTACTATTAATTAAGGATATTTTGGTCAAAAATAAAATAATAAGTACGAGAAAAAAAGGAAAGTTAATAAAAAATAGTATAGATTTTCTAAATTTTTTAGGGGAGAGGAACTAAGCTCAGCATTCTTCAGAAGCCACGTTTTGACTATGTAAGTTTCTATATGTAACTTGTGTGTTTTGAGTGACACCAAACCCTTAAAAATGATTTTGGATAGACCAATGGCTTATCTAGCGTTGTGATGAACAAAAAGATAGCATTACCAAGGGATATGGCGGCTAACTTCAAAAAGAAAAATTTCCTTTCTAAGTGTGTCTCTAAGCAATAATGCTCATGTCCATCTGGAAATGCGTTAATAAAGATAAATTTCTTGATATACAAGTCATATAATCTTTCGAAAGAAGTTGTAGATCCATCATAATGCAAATTTATCATCACTAGGACCATCATCACACTAGAAAGAGCATGTTGAAAATATCAACGATTTTGTTAGGACTGGACGGAAGCTGTAATTTAACCAAACTAGGATAAATCGCATGTTCTTTCTCTCTTTCATTCATTTGTTAATTTACTATCTTCTATATATTGTTTTATTGCTTTTTGTTGACGTGTCTTTATCTTTATTTACATGCACCAAAAAATTACTTTCATCAACAAGTTAATCTTCTAAACTAATCTATGCTTCGGTTTTCCGAGTTTTAAGCTTGAAAAATCTTGTTTAAGTTTTTTCATGATAGAAAAAAAAAAAATTGAATGTCACAATTCAACCCGCTATTCGTGACATCTTTCAAGAAGAGTGAATATAGTAGAAACAGAGTCAAATAGCGTGTAACAAAACCTACTCTCAAAGGAAAGACTTGGATTTTACTCTTGGGTTTTTTATTTAAGGCTTTCTAACCCAAAGGTCTAATAAAGTCACTTTCTTTTCCACCGAAGTACAGAATCTAAAGCCTGCACACGGAGACTAAGCTGTCAGCCAATTTTCACCACAGAAGAAACAATACATCATCAGTGACCATTGCATACGTAACAGAAAGAGACAACATGGAAAATGTACCAGAGATATATGAGTTATACTATTTATTTATACTATTTATATTCACAGTATATGAAATAATATATCAATTCATATTACCTATTATTAGATAAAATATAAATTTTATTTAAATAAAGTTCATATCTTATTTAATAATAAATGATATATAAATTGATAGTATTTCATATTTTATGAGTACCATTTTATAATAAAATATAAATGTACACACATATTAATACAATTATACGCTCAAGTAATTTCTAGCATAAAATAAAACCCAAACCTACTTCACTGCTAACTCGGGTAAACAAAATATTGACCTTTAATGTGATGTGAGGGTTTCCTCCCTGTAAAGGGGAGCCTCTTCACTAAGAAGCAATACCCCCTGTAAAGGTCATAGGAAGCAAAGAGAAAAGGGGGACTCCTCCCTTGTGCCTGGGGGCCAATTTCATTCTTCCTAGTCAACCTCTTTCTGACAACAAACTTATATAGCGTTTGGTAAAGGGGATGGGGACACAAAATAGGAATAATTTGTCCTGTATACTGTTTGGTAACAGAGATGGGTTACAGGGATAAAAAAAATTTTCGTCCTAGAGATAAAATTTTTTTTATATTTCTGCCCTTCCAAAAAGTATTGGGGATAGTGGGGACAGAATAGAGGGATACAAATTTCTAGTGGTGGTTAGGCCACCGATCAACCATCGGCCAACGCCGGTCAACATCGATAAATGATCGGCCGACAGTGGTCAACAGTCTCCAGCGGTGGTCAATGTCGATCAATGGAAAGTCAACATCTATCCCTGTTCCCCTTATCAAACATGATACAGAGATAATATTTTTTATGTCTCCGTCTCCATTATTCCTATATTTCTATCCCCATCTCCCGTCTCTCTTGCCAAACCCTGCCTTAGAGAAATCTCATAGATATGGAACCCCACCTAGATAACATTTTTCTAGATATATAGACTCCACATACCTCAAGTTCATCATTCACAACTTCAATTAATTGCTCCGTACTTATTCTACTTCCGGAAATAGTGCGATGCAAAAAATAGCTGAAGGGAGAATGAGAGAAGAAAGAGAGAGATTGGCCTCTAAGCATTATTTAGCAGCCATTTGTTTTGTATAATTTGCAGCCACTTTTTTCTTTAGCAAACTTTGAAATGATGGGTCAGAGATATGTTATTCCTTCTCTGTCTTTCATTATCTCTCTGTCTTTTATGCCTCATCCATGAAAAGCACCCACCTTGCCTGCAAAGTTGCTCATCTTTCTTCCTACATCCGTTCTTTTCCCTTTCGGTTGCTTTCGTTGTCTTCATCTTCCATTTTTCTTCATCATTCATTTCCACCTGCACATGCATTTATGTATGTTACGCATCCATGTCATATTTGGTATCACGTGCATCTCAAGTATCATTTCATTTCGGAATTCAGATATGTTAGGAAATAGTAATAATCCAGACCAACAAAAAAAAGAAAGAAACATTATAATCAACATCAATCCCATCACCCTATGTCATCATTTCATTAATAATCTGGAGTAAAGTTTTTTCAATTCATATTATTATTATTTTCAATTGATTTAAGGTGATTACATGGTAATCGTGCTCTGCAAATTGGTACAAGCGATGTGCAAGCCAATTTATGCTGTAGCCCTGCGGTGTAATGTGCAGCTTCTTCCTGATTTAAGTCTACACATAAATCAAATCATCCTTATCCAAATCCGTTTAAAAAAAATAAAACATTTAATTTTTATGCACTTACGGTGATATAGCCTTTCAATTATATATTATCACATAAGTTACAATAATTCATTTTTTCATTCACTATTTAAAAAGAGATATTGATAAAATATTGCGATTTGATAACAATATAAAAATATTATATACTAACAATATATTAAAATTAAACTATTAAACAAACCGATCGAGTTATATACTGGATATTTTATATATAGGATATTTGATTTTCCTTTTCAATAAACTTAAATCAAGGTTTGGGTGCCCAAACTACCGGTCCAAATATGCTAATAATAATTTTAATTTCTCACTAGTTAAATGATTCAAATTTCAGACTATCATATACAAGAACTCATATACAAGAATTTCATACTTAGTATGAATCTCATAGCATGCATGTTTTAGGTGAATTTGACGATCTCTACTTTTTTGTATGTGTAAAACTTTAGTATTCATGTCTGAAAGTGAGAAGGAAAGAGAGAAACCAGAGGAATGAAGGTGATCTTATTTCACTGGAGAAGAAAAATCTCAAAGCTTACAATGAATTGAATTAATTTCAAATACAGAAATTGTCTATTTATACATTGAGTTTAGTGCCAGCTAGTAGAACTAACTTAACTAACTCTAACAGAATTGGTTATTGGCTGGATTAAGTTGGTTGCACATCTGTAGATGGTGATACCCCCCACAAGCTGGCCTATAAAAGTCAAAAAGGCCTAGCTTGGAGACCATATCAGAGAAATGGCGTGGGGCTAAGCTTTTGGTCAAGATGTCTACTGTTTGGTTTGTGGTTTGGATTGGCATGAGGTGGATAAGTCCTGACTAAATTTTGTCATATACAATATGACAGTTCATTTCAATGTGTTTGGTTCTTTCATGGAAAACAAAATTGGTGGCAATGTGAATGGCTTATTTGTTGTCACAATAGAGAGAGATAGAGGCTGTGAGTGGTAGGTGGAGGTCATCTAAAAGAAATTTGAGCCATTGTGCCTCACAGCAGGCATATGCCCAGACTCTAATTGGAAGGCTATATCGCCATAAGTAAAGTTCTTTAAAGGTAATTTTAAGATTTAAATCTAACGTTTAAAATAAAATGTAGTTAAAATCACAATTCACTTCCACCAAACTAACCATTCATGACAAAATACTGTGAGTGGAAAATAATAACATAGACTTGAGTTTATGGTAAATCATACTGTAATATAGGTATGTCTGGATCCAATAGCCAAATTAGTAAATTTGGATTTAGCTAGTGAAAAATATATAGTATAAATAAATAGGTGGGTTAGTGATTGTAATGGGGGACTATCAAGTGAAATGTGATTTGAGTCTCCCTCTTGGAATTGTCTCTTCTATTTTCTCTCCAATTCTACAATTTCCCTATCTCAAATTCCTAATTCAATACAATAGTGCTTTCATTGCCCACCACTCACAATTTCTATGGTGGTTTGTCAAGCTCAATTGTGGAGCAAATCGGTATCATGGATGAGTACTATCTCGATTTATGGCTCATGCTTACCATGTTCATATGAATGATTTTTAGATATAGTTACCTTGCTTTATCAATGGATTGAAAATTTATAATTATAGAGAGGTGTTGTTTCAAAAATCTCAAATCTCTTTTTCCATGCCTTGTATTTAGTAAAAGTTTAGACTAAAACCCCAAATTGATCCCTCATGTTTGTATTGGAGGACAAGTTAATCCCTTAGGTTTTGAAAATCCCAAATTAGTCTCTCACATTTCAAAAGGATGGACAAATTGGTCTCCTTGTATAGTTCCATACAGTTAAAAAGGGGACAAATTGGTCCCTTCGTACACTGTATAGAATTGTACAGAGAACCAATGTGTCCCCTTTTTCAAAACTTGATGGACTAGTTTGGGATTTTCAAAACCTGAGGACTAACTTGTCCCCCAATATAAACCTGAGGGACTTGTTTAGGTATTTAGTCAAAACTTTATCAAGAAAGAATTCACGATCTAGCAACAAAGACCTCAGAAATTCAAAAATCAAGAATCGTAGATCAATAACAACTAGGGATCCAGTATTCATCAACAAATTCTAATCAAATCCAAAATCATATCCAACAAATATCAAAGTTAGTATTATTATTATTATTATTATCATCAAATATCACCCACACGTTTGCATCTTGTTTCAGAACGTTGCTTTTGCATTAAATGATAAAATGAATGCTACTTTTAATCAGGAAAAAATGATTAAATTTTAATTAAAGAAATTCATGAATTGCAACGTCTTTCAGTTGCAACATTTCCATTGTGAACGTTGTGCAACAGGAAAAGAAGTCTTTCTTGTGTTATAAATAGTAAGGTAATGATCTTTGTGAAACACAGGAGAAAAAGTTATGCTTTTAGAAGAATACTAATTGTGTTTTTTACTTCATACACAACATATAAAAAATAGAGTTCTTGTTGTTCCTTTGAGCAATCCAACGAGTTGTTCTTGAATAGCCTCACTAGTTCAAGTGCAGAGTTAGTGAGAAGTGGTTGTTGTATCCTGGAGAGTATTAGTTGTGAAGACCATCTGCATCAAGTGATTGACTCGTGGTGGCGAATTACTCTTAAGCTCAGTGTCTAGCACGCCTCAGCCAATAATATTGATAAGCTACTCTATTCAATTTATTCTTATTGTGTTATTTAATTTTTCCTTTTCATTTTTGTATTATTGTGAACATTATTTTATTTTTATTCAGATTTGGTTGTTTCATTCGCATTATTTTATTTAAAATTTCCAACAATCTTAAGAGTAATCTTACTTCAGTCACGTTTCAATTGCTTTTAAGTGGTGATCTAATTTGCATTGTGTTATTGTCATCATTATTAGTACTATTATTTATCCAATTTACATTTTGCACAAGTTGTGTTCTTTAGCTTGACAGATACTAAGTTTCACTTTAAACGAAAGAAAGAAAAAAAATGCCAAAGGCTGGTCAATGACTCCAAGGTTTCAGTCATGCTGCAGCCAATGGTAACAAAGCCCAACTTTAGTTTGACAACACTATAGGTATGTATCTTACTTACAAATCATCTAGATATTGTGCAATTGTAACTGAAAATAATTTTACGATAGAGGAAAATTTGTGGGTGATAGATTCTGGGGCTACTAGGCATATCTGTATAAATAAAAATATTTTTACCTCCTATAGTGATGTAAGGGAAGGAGAGGAAGATATATATGTTGGTGACTCTACAAGAGTCACAGTAATTGGTAAAGGAACTGTAAATTTAAAACTCTCTTCTGGGAAAATCCTTTAATTAAAAATTGTCCTCTATATACATGGGATGTGTTATAATTTAATTTCTATATCTATGTTGACTAATGCTAGTATTAAAATTAATTTTGAAAATAATGAAGTTATATTAACTAAAAATGAAAATTTCATAGGAAAAGGATGTTTCAGTAATGGTTTATATTTGCTAAATGTTTCATATGTCACAAGTGAAAATACATGTTGTGATTCTTATTCTTTTGATTTATGGCATGGGAGATTAGGACATGTTAATTTTTCTTACCTAAAGAAAATGAAAGAACTAGGGATTATAAACGATATGACAATAAATAATAACGTTAAACGTCCAATATGTGTAGAAGCTAAAAGTACAAAGAAAAATTGTAAGCCTGTAGAATTTCATGAGACAAGTTTGTTAGGTTTAATACATTCAGATATAGGTGATTTAAAATCTACAATGACTAGAGGGGGTAAAAGATATTATATAACCTTTATAGATGATTTTTCAAGATACACATATGTCTATTTGTTAAGAAGCAAAGATGAAGCTGAAGAGAAATTTAAAATTTATAAGGCTGAAGTGGAGAATAAATTAAATAAGAAAATTAAAAAACTAAGATCTGATAGAGGAGGAGAATATGAATAAATTTCTCTAAATAATTTTTGTGAACAATATGGAATAATTCATGAGGTAACACCACCCTCTTCACCAAAATCTAATGGAATAGCAGCACGAAAAAATAGAACACTGAAAGAAATGATGAATGCTATGCTAATAAGTTATGGTGCATCTCCAAATTTGTGGGGCGAAGCTATTCTCTCTGCATGCCACATTCAAAACAGGGCCATTTTTAAGAAAACAGGAAAAACACCTTTTGAGTTATGGGAAAAACGGGTACCTAATTTAAAATATCTTAAAGTGTGGGGGTGTTTAGCAAAGTATTGTTACCTGAACCAAAGAAAAGGAAAATTGGATCTAAAACTTGTGATTGCATGTTTATCGGATATGCTGAAAATAGTGCTGCTTATAGATTTTTAGTATTAAGAAGTGATGTTTTAGATGTAAACACAATTATTGAATTAAAAAATGCTGAGTTCTTTGAAAATGTATTTCCTTTGAAAACTCCTATAAGAAAACCTTTATCCAAAGATAGTTATGAACCTAGTAGCTCTGAAAATAAAGAAATTGAACTTAGAAGGAGTAAAAGAGAAAGAAAAGAAACTAATTTTGGTGATGATTTTTACACTTTTTTAATGAGTGGGTATCCTTTAACATACTCTGAGACAATATCATCTCCAGATAGTCCTTTATGGAAAGAAGCTATTAATAGTGAATTAGAGTCAATAATGCGTAACCATACATGGGAGATAGTAGATTTACCTAATGGAGTAAAACCAATTGGATGTAAATGGATTTTTAAAAAGAAATTAAGAGCTGATGGTTCAATTGAAAAATATAAAACTAGGCTAGTAGCTAAAGGCTATACACAAAAGAAAAACTTTGATTATTTTGATACATATTCACCTGTGGTTAGAACTTCTTCTATCATAATTTTGATTGCTTTAGCATCTATTCATAATTTGTTAATACATCAAATGGATGTTAAAACTGCTTTTCTAAATGGGGATTTAGAAGAAGAAATATATATGCATTAACCTGAAGGTTTTGTGGTTCCAGGTAGTGAGAGCAAGGTGTGCAAATTAATTAAATCTTTATATAAATCTTTATATGGCCTTAAACAAGAGCCTAAGCAATGGTATGAAAAATTTGATAAAGTGATGGTGCAAGACGGCTATAATGTAAATGATTTTGATAAGTGTATTTACAGTAAATTTGATGATAATTTAAATGGTGTTATTGTTTGTGTATATGTAGATGATATGCTTATTCTAGGAACCAACATTGAAGTGATTAATGAAACTAAACATTTTTTATTATCAAAATTTGACATGAAAGATTTAGGAGAAGCTAACTTGATTTTGGGGATTGAGTTAAAGAAATTAAAAAATGGTTTTAGAATATCTCAAGAACATTTTGTTGAGAAAATATTGAGAAAATTTGATTTTTATGATTCTAAACCTATAAGCACTCCATATGATGGTAGTTTACATTTGAAAAAGAATAATGAGAATGCTATATCACAAACTCAGTATGCTCAAATAATTGGTAGCCTTATGTACTTAATGAATAGTTCAAGACCTGACATTGCTTATGCTGTGAATAGATTGAGTAGATATACACATAATCCTAATAAGGATCATTGGACTGCTTTGTGTAGAGTTATGAAATACCTTCGGGGTACCATAGACTACGGTCTATGTTATGGGGGATATCCAGATGTACTTGAAAGGTACTCTAATGCTAACTGGCTCTCTGATTCAGATGAGACTAAATCCATGAGTGGATTCATTTTTACCTTTGGTGGTGGTGCTGTCGCTTGGAAATCATCCAAGCAGACCTGTATAGCCAGATCCACTATGGAGGCTGAGTTTATTGCTCTTGACTTAGTAGGATCTGAGGCTGAATGGCTAAGAAATCTCTTAGCTGACATTCCTTTGTGGAAGAAACCTTTGTCTTCCATATCTATACATTGTGATTGTCAAGCGGCAATAGCAAGAGCAAATAATAAAGTCTATAATGGGAAACAAAGACATATACGTATACGTCATAATTCTGTGAAGCAACTATTGAATGATGGAATCATTTCCTTAAATTATGTAAGGTCAGAGATGAATTTGGCGGATCCTTTGACCAAGCCACTTAGCAGAAAGCTAGTGAGCAATACATCGAGAGGGATGAAGCTTAAGCCTAATTCATAGATTGAGAGTGATGATAACCCAACATGAATTTGAGAATTCCTCAAAGGTTAGGTTCATATGGGTAAAAACAAGTCACTTTTCAATTAGCAACACTATCTAGTATAGTCCATCCCTATGATGTATAAATGTGAGGGATAGTGTGTGACTACAACTTATAGAGGATGAGTTTTACACTCTTAATGAATCTATAGCTCATGAATGAGTGGTGTGCTTGACTATAGTGTATACTTGATAGATTCACCTATGTGAATGGTTGAGGTGGGGCCGCCTCTATTGGAGCTTAAGCAAACTCTCTAGAGCCACTCATGAAATCCAGGTAACGGTGCAAGGCCAAAATGCACCACACTGTGTTGAACAACTTTGGAAGAAAATACAGTGTGAGTGGTGAGATCACTGAGTTACGTGTAGAATGAAGGTTCATAGAGGTTCTAATCTCACTAACATTCTTGTGATTCAAATTTCATTTACTCTAGGTGTTAGTTCATAGTCCAAAAGACACTAGTACTAATGCACTAAATTTTTATGCTCATAGGAACTATATTCAATAAAATATTAACTTTGAAATACGTGGGGGATTATTATATTTTATTTATTGTTTTCAAAGTTAGTATTATTATTATTATTATCAAATATCACCCACACGTTTGCAACTTGTTTCAGAATGTTGCTTTTGCATTAAATGATAAAATGAATGCTACTTTTAATCAGGAAAAAAATGATTAAATTTTAATTAAAGAAATTTATGAATTGCAACGTCTTTCAGTTGCAACATTTCCATTGTGAACGTTGTGCAACGGGAAAAGAAGTCTCTCTTGTGTTATAAATAGTAAGGCAATGATCTTTGTGAAACACAGGAGAAAAAGTCACGTTCATAGAAGAATACTAATTGTGTTTTTTACTTCATACACAACATATAAAAAATTGAGTTCTTGTTGTTCCTTTAAGCAATCCAACAAGTTGTTCTTGAATAGCCTCACTAGTTCAAGTGCAGAGTTAGTGAGAAGTGGCTGTTGTATCCTGGGGAGTATTAGCTGTGAAGACCATCTGCATCGAGTGATTGACTCGTGGTGGCGAAGTACTCTTAAGCTCAGTGCCTAGCATGCCTCAGCCAATAATATTGATAAGTTACTCTATTTAATTTATTCTTATTGTGTTATTTAATTTTTCCTTTTCATTTTTGTATTATCGTGAACATTATTTTATTTTTATTCAGATTTGGTTGTTTCATTCGCATTATTTTATTTAAAATTTCCAACAGAATGGATCAGAAATCAAGCAAGCACTACATATTAGAGTTTCCAATCAAGATTCAACAACAAATCTACACTCAAAATCAACAACAACAACACCAATTGATTTGAATGCTAAACAGACACAGGCAATGGTCTCCATGTTGGTGGTGGGGAAGGCCTAGTCACTCACAGAGAATTGGAGGGAATTAGAGATAATTGGAGAGAGAATTCAAAATAGGGTGACTCAAATCATATTTCACTCAATAGTCCCAAGTTACAATCACTAATATGCTTATTTATACTATTCTTTACAAGCTAAATCCAAATTTAACAATCGGGCTATTGGTTCCAGTCATGCCCGTTATACCTACACATAACGTAATATCAACCAATATTATTATTATTATTATTATTATTATTATTGAATGATTGATATATTATCATTGTTTCAGGGTAGACGCACAAGCACTTGCGCACCTAGGCAAAAAGGATAATCAGGCAGGAACAAAGGGTGTGAGAAGCAGGGCAATAGCCAAGCGGGGTGGGCTCAACGGTTGATGATTCTTTGCTATACTTAGTTGATGATTCTACTAAAACAAAAAGAACAATTTTAGTATATTATTAATGTAAAGTATTTAAACCGCCAATCTTTTATATTTTATTATATACACGTATACATGTAACATTTTAGGTAATTATCAATACAATTTTTTATCCTAATTAACCTTATATATCATAATTAAATTACTAGCTTGTCCTTAAGTGCATGCCGCCAACCTTGTAATTCAGTGGACATTGATCGATCTTCCAGATCATTTTTTTTTTTTTAACCTTGACATTACTATATTTTGGTTCCAATCCAACTTCCATATATCATTGCTCTAATGCAGGTAATTGTCTAATATTAGGCAGTTATGCTGTATAATTCAATTGTCATTCTTAACTACGCAGCTCTTTGTATATAATCTTACTTCTTTCAAATGCTCAATCCATAATCTATAGTGGATTGATATGAGGGAGGGGGGGAGAGGAGATTGAAAGAGGACGACTAATTATGTTTAAATCATTCAAGACGAACTAGATGGATTGAAAATATTGTAAATGAATTTTGGCATTATCTACTTGTCGGGAAATTTTCCCCTCACTATAAAAAAAATCGCTTCCTGAAAACACAGGCAAATGCAAGTGTTTCTATTTTTAATTTTTTGGGTACACATGGATGGTGCAAATGCATGTTTAGAAACCACACAATTTGGGGGACCAGGAAAGTGTGAAGGGACCAAAACTAGAGTGCCATGTGCACGCAAAGGGCGAGAGAAGGGACCAATATATATCTAGGAATGCCCCAACATTGGAAGGTCACATCTAATTATGACAACTAGATTTGGTTCTCTTATCTTGGAAAACACAACCTTTGGGATAAAGTTGGAGAAAACATTGAGTGTTTCTGGAGAACTTGTATGATTGTGCTCACTGCACTAATATTTCAGATTTAATTGCTCCTTTTTTGGTGTTTTAAATGATGATTTTGAAGGACCAGAGAATAAAAATATTATTTATAGTCATAATATATAAAATATAATATCGATACATATTTTATTTATCATGTTGAAAAATAGAGCTGCCTATGCATCCGAATTATTTTAGTACTTTTATAGATATACGCTACTCCTTTCTTTCTATCCATAATATACATCTTTTTAAAAGTTATGTATAAAAATTGTATAAATAATTAAATTTTATTGATTTTTAAAAAATTAAATTAAAAGATAAAAATATCTTTTATTATTCATTTTAAATTATTTTTTATTAAATAACTATACTCATATTTACTTATATTTATTCATGTGTTAAATATTGAAATAAAATAAAAAATAATTAATATTTTTTTTAAATATGAAAATGATTTATATTTTAAACTAAATAAAAAATCCAAAACAACTTATAGTTTAAATAGAAGAGGACAAAATTTATAAACCAAGCCTGAATTGGTCATTTTCAATTTTTCACCGTAAATTATTTTAGCTACAATTTTTTTCCCAAAAAGTTTTCTGCTTTTGCCGTATATAGACCTATTTGTTTTAGAGTCAAAAGTTTATTTTTCTGAGAAATAACAATTTTGAAACATGGAAGAAAAGTGCCTTGGAATTTTATTTATTTATTTATTTTGCTATGCAGAAAAGTGATAACCAAACAAGAAACATGTCAGAAAAAAATAAAAGAAAATTGGAATATTGAAACACTTGCGTTGAATGCTCGAATGTTTACCGACAAGACCTTTTCTCAAGTATCATCTAAAAAAGTTGTGAAAAACTCATTTAAGAAGGTTAATCATCTGTAATTATTACTTAAAAGCCTAACTTTTATATCGATATCAAAATATATAATTAAATATATGCATAAAAATCCCATACCAAATGTAAACTAGAAGATTTATTCATGAACAATAGTGCAGTATATTATCGATGTATTTGGAAAAGGATAATTAAGTATAACCAAAAATAAAAAAGAAGACACAAAACATCATAATACTTCGCACCACTTTTCTCTTCAATTAATGGCTTTTATAAATTATAGACTCTTAATGGCATATTCATCGTTTAGGAACCAAAAGAAAATTAAAATCTGTAGCTAAAAGGTTGAGATCTTAATTATGATAAAAATGATATTTCAATATTTAAAAGTGAGTGTTTAATTAGGATCTCTATTTTATTATTTGGACGTGATGTTAATCTTAACTTTCTTCACTAATTTATTGCATTCAATAATAATGGAATAAGTATCTTATACACCCGCTGTTAGCTGTTAACACAACACTTGCCTAATTGTAATATGCTGCAGAGAGAGAGTGAGAAATCCAGCACATACCTCTTCCTCAGATTTCGTTATGGCATTTGAATTAGGTGAGTCTTCAGATAGCTTTATTGATCTCTCTAAAATGGATGATGTCAAAGCAGTACTGGCACTGCTTGAACTATGACAACAAGGAGGTGTGCTTTGAGTGCCTGCATCTCTTGTCATTCCCTCTCTTTTGTTTTCTGTATAGAAGTAGAATTGTGAACTGTGAAGTGACTTCAACTCTTGTGTCTTCAAGTAATAAAAGGGAATACAGAAGAAGATGAACATGTTAATGAATTGAAGTGTGTTAACCTGGAATGTGAAACTGAAGAGACACATCTTCTTGTGTGTAACTGTAAGTTGATGATGGCTTTGTCTGAATGTGTCTAGAAGAATAAAATACAGGAGCAGACATGGTGATTCTGTTTGTTGTTGAGTTTCTAAATGATCTTCCACTCAGAGTTTTTGCTGACAAGCACTCCAATGGTACCTCCCCTGAAAGTGGATTGCATATGTACTTTTCTGCTTCATTCCATTTGGAATTCAAAGCAAACCCATCTGGAGATAAGCACTCCCAGCTTCTATAGCCTGATCTTGCTTGCAATGCTGCAGTGGACCACCACCATGCAATTGATTTGAAAGCTTCAGCAAATATTATATATGATACTAACTATGTCAATTATCAAAGTAGTTAATTCTCTTGTACCTTGAAGAGCAGTGGTGAAAGAATAGCTTGAAGGGTCTATTTCATCTGCAATAA
Organism: Dalbergia cultrata; assembly: GCA_031216105.1. Lineage (NCBI taxonomy): Eukaryota > Viridiplantae > Streptophyta > Magnoliopsida > Fabales > Fabaceae > Dalbergia > Dalbergia cultrata. The sequence continues at coordinate 49,228,069 of CM062344.1, forward strand.
CAATAGGAGAATTTGAATGAAACTAGAAGTTTAGAAGATGAAAAAACCAGTAACTCCTTGAAGTGAAGTGAAAAGGCAATCCACCTTTAAAAGGGTATCCAGGTGAAGAAGCAGTACTTGAAATAGTTATGTTTGATCTAAAAGACCTTGTGTCTTCTCTGAAGCTTCTTTTGTATGATGCTGAGTACCTTCTTGACCTGGTGTTCTCTCTACTGATTCGAGCTTTTACTGGCCAATCTGTCAAATTGAACTCTGAATCATCTTGTTTATTGGAACTACAAAGAGATGGCTGCATTTCCGCTGTGGAAAGCTATCAATGAGTAAGAATTTGCCACTGTAGGATAGTTCTAATGTTCAAGATCTATACTCATATTTGCTTAGGTTTGAAAGTAGGTGTAGGTGCAGATATGTGACTAGACCAACAAAGAGGGCTCGGAGTTCAGAGGATGAAGCTTTTTGTCTTGGTAAACAGTAGTTGGCATATCAATAGTTATTTTAATACTTTACTATATTCCACTCATAAAATATATAACTCACACTACTTATTTTTTCTCACAATTTATTCTATCACTTCTTTTATATCAATATAGATGTTTGTAACTATATGAATGGTGAAATAATATTTTCCTTGTGTCAATACTCAGGCTAATCATGCCTAAGTAGTAATTACTGTAATGTGTCACTTCCAAATTTTGGTCTATCATTTTTTGAATATCAAGGTGCAACTACTTGGTACAAATGTCTTTCAATGGTAACTATTTTCTCAGTATACTCATTTGAAGATTTTTTTAATTTTATGATTACATTAATTATATTTATTAATAGAATAAAAAGAGAATATAAATAAAATTTTGATTTTAACATAAAGATAGTTTTATTAAATTAACTTATTGATGTTTTGAATGGCAAGCGTTGTATCTTTTTATCTTTTCTCCAGTCCCTGCATTAGTGGGACTGCACCAGTAAAAAATTGTTATCTTTTTGGTCAGAAAATGTGCTATCCTTTGACCCCACTAGACGGGGTTCAATCTTTTTTATCATGAGAACACAGAAAGTGCATTGGATTTATACTGTTCTTTTTTGAAGAAAGACAATATATACATTTGTTACCTTTTCCTTCTAGTTCTAGTTCCATTAATTAGGATGCCGCAACCGTTCATACCACAATCCATGGAGCAGAGAGTTTTCCACCGGTGGAGGGGAATAAATTTTTTCATGTTAAAATTTTATATAGCCTTATCAGATATGTTATTTTATTATCCATTTTCTTATATCGTATGTTATGTTATCCTACTATTTAAATTAATAGTAAAATATAATGCATGATAAGATTAAATAAAATTTTAATATCAAATTATCCATTTCATTAGTTAAGGCAATTTTAGAAGGGTATGTTTAGTTTGAGAAAATCTTTCTAAATTTTTATTTTTATCTTTTAGTTAGTTTCATAAATGATTTTTTATTTTTAGTTTTCAGAATTTTCTTTACAAAATTCCACAAATAGAATACTGAAAATCAAAATCTTAAACTATTTTCTCAAACTGAGCACACCCTTTATAATCTCGGTTTCTTTGTTTTTTTTGTCCCCCTACTAACTAGGAAGCTCAAAACTGTCATCAAAAGAGGGGCAAGTTTCGAACAAACAACAAAACGAAAAGCCATCAAAAAATTACATAAGAATCCTAGATACAAATCAAAACAAAGATGAACTCCTTCCCATCAAAATAACAAATTTTTTTGGCTTTCCTCAAGAGTAATACTAAATATTCAGAAAAATATGTATAGAGTCTTTTATAAAAGTTATGATAATTGTTGGATGAAATAAAGTGATATGATTTACCAATTCATTTAAAGATTAATAATTATGACATATTGTTTTGAATACAAAATTTTAGATAACCTGCTGGTTGTTTAGCATTTTCCTTTCCTCAAAGGTTCCCCCAACTCCTTCTAATCATGAAATTACCATGCCAAAGCACAGACTTTTTGAAACACCGAAGAACATCCACAGCACCACTATTTTACTTAATTCAAGGCACCGAAAACAGTCACAACATTAGGGAGGAAACACCGAAAAAAGCTTAAATACAAGCATCAATCCCATACCAACACAGAAAAGCACTATATGACCAAGCATAAAGAAAATTGCATCAGCAATACATCTCAAGTATTAAATCAAAACCAACAAGAGAAACCATGCCCATATCATGAACAACCACAATCTTCAACCTTTAATATGATTGTATTTTTTGTTATTTCAAAAAGTTAAAGAAAACCGCATAATATGATTCTACCAACAAATGATACGAATTCCTTGAATTTATCAACTTAACTTTAATATACACTTTCAAGGATTCAATTTTCACGTATTTCAATATAAAAAGTTTGCATTGTCATTTGTCATATTTTAACAAGTCATTAGAAATATTTAATCTTTATAATCCAAATTCGCTATTAGCATAAAAATAATATGTGATCAATTGGGATTGTAAAGAATTGTATACTAATAATTTGACTGAGTTTAATTGGTAAAGATTGACAATAAAAAATATCTTTACACTGTCACCCAATAAATAAATGATAAGTCATCTATTATGTGTAGTTTTTTGAAATTTGAATTAGAGTTAGTTATTAAATAACTAATGATATATTTTTTTTATTGACTAATAGTATAAAAATATTTTATACTATCAGTATAATAAATTAAACTCTAATTTATTAAAATCAAACTCTATTTAACTCTAGGTGATATAGATGGGTGATACGCATTCAAAGAAATATCTTGCTGGAGAAAAAAGTTTGATATTGTGTCAATATAAAAAAAGGGGTACATCAACTATCTAACCTGCTCTAATTAAGGGAAAAATCAGCCAGGTATATCCAAAAACAAATATACTGTCGCAGAATTTGTGGCAGTCAGATAAAGAGAGGCTGACATTTGTGGGCACCGCTTTTGCTTTTCACTTATTACAAAGGCCGACATTGCACTTAATGTGTGAAATGTGTATCACTTAATTCAAACGGATGTCGCCCTAACCCACCAAATCATTGATTTTTTATTGAAAAAATACTTACTCTCAACACCCAATTCGGGAGACTTGTCCTTAGATCTATTTCAATGTGTGTGTGTGTGTTTTTTTTTTAATAATTAAAAGATAAGGCGACTTAATTTTTAATAGGGGAAATAAAATGAGTACCATCGTACATAACGATTCATAAGATCAAATAATCCAAAAACAAATGGATAATAATAAAGTACACCACTCAAATAAATATCATTACTCCTCATATACCTAAACTATAGATACTGCTGATTAAGAAGACTTTGAATATAAAGACCTTAACAAAGCAGATTATGAAGACCTCATATATGAAGAGCTCAATAAATTACAAAACATTGAAGTAAGGACAAAACAAATGATTTCGACACGACACTCCAACCATGCATGGAATCTTGAAGATTCACCAAACCGTAAACTTAAAAACTCAACCCTTTAAGATAAATCAATAAGTAACAACTATGTTTTGACACTAAATAAAAACATCTACGAAGAGAAGCATATTAAATCAGTATGACAATATCACCATCAATCTTTATAAAAACCCAAGAAATAATCATATCTTGAATAGAATGACAAACAAAACAGTCACACCCCATAATCATACACTTGTGTATCAACGTGTATCACTTTTACATCTAAAACACTCACAAAGAAAGTAACCATGACGCTTTTAAATCACACGTAAAAAAATTTGTGGTTGCGCTGAGCTTTGTTATGGGAAGTGACACTTCATGTTTTCAAAATTGATTCAAATTATCTAATGTGGATTAGTTAAACTCACCAGGTTCTGGTTCAGGAAAGTGATGAACGCTAGTGTGATTCAAGTGATGAGCATAGCTTACAGAGATGCCATCATGACAGTGCAATGATGAAGCCGATTGCCTACATCTGATGGGCAAATATTACGCATAAATGTGGGGCTCGGCAGTTCCCTTTTGAATATATTTAGTTTTATTTAATAAATTGATTGAAAATTCTGATGTGGACTAATTGTAACACGCGGAATCATCTTCGCCCTTAATTACTTCTAATGGCCAGAATATGTGCACTTTAACCTCTAAAGTGCAAAATACCCAAAAATAATAGTTTTCTCTTGGAAATTTGAAAGCCCAGAATTGAATAGGTTATTTTAAATGAATATTACTAGTATTTACTTATTTTTACAGGTTTTTTTTTTCACTTTTGGGTCTTAGGGTAAGGTTATTTTTGGGGGGATGGTGAACGGGTTGACTCTAGAATGGAATCAATCCGTTGGCGCAACAATTAGGAGGCGGTGAATATGTCACTTTGCCTCAGCTTCAGCTGCAATTTTTCAATCACAACGAAGTTTCCGTCTTTTAACGTGTCCAAATTTGAGCTACTTCTGTTTTATTGCATGATAGTGAAAGCCCAACTGGGGATGAATTAACCTGTACTCAGTACTGTTGTTTTTTCACTTGAGGATATGGTTTTCCATGTTGGGATTGGACAACGTGATAGCGCAATATCAGTTAGTAATGCTGGGTTGTTTTCAGTGTGGGCTGGATGTCAAGTGGAGATCAAAAGAGTGGACGTCCCTTGTCAGAGGAGTAGGGCGTAAGGTGAAGGGTTGGAGTGAGAATGCATTTGTGGTTGCACATGTGCATGCCACATGCTGCCTCTTTGTAATCCTAAGGGTCCTCACATTGTAGGAGGGTCCCACCCTGGGCCTCAACATAGTCACCAATTTTGTCTCTTGTGTATGCAAAGTAATCATCAAGAGGAACAGGTTCTCATTGTTGCCTGCTCTAGGGTCCATATGGCTAATTTTTTATTGTTTTTGAAGTTTTGCTGCTTCCCTAGGAGATTTGTTTCGTCCCCACTTCCTACTACTTCCCATAGTAGTCTTATCCTCTCCCATGCCCAAGCATTAGTCTATGAAATAGGATCTTTATATCCATCAATTATTGAGCACTCCTTTGTGAAGAACAGCTACAACCACATGAGCAATGAGTATCACTCGTTATCTTTGCTTCACCGAATCCAAAAGAAATTCAGAATAACTAGCCAACGGATTGTTTGATGTAGATAACATTATAATAATAATAATAATAATAATAATACAACAAACGCCAGCTCATTGTTTAAGTCCACTTCCCTCCCTAAAATTTCAAACCTCCACTCTTACTCTACAGCCTTTCCGCTAAGCAGGCCCTCAACATTTCAATTATCTTACCCCTTTTATACGACCACATGCAAACGAAAAGTTTTAAAATGCACCTAAAATGCCATGTAAATATATGCTCCATAAACAATGAGTTAAAAGTAAACCCTAACCGAAATCACTATATTAAACGTGAGTATCACCATCCAAAGTCTGCAACGAACAGATCTAGAATGAGGGAAATCCATTTTTTCCTTTTTCTTGTCTTTATTATGCCTATTATTTACCGATCCCTCTCTCTTCAACAGTCAAGCTTATGAATAATACTAGCCTCAGCTAAATAATTCTTTAACATCCTTCAAAATAAAACATAAATCCATCATAATTAACAGGTAGCATACAAGGCATAATGATCATCAAAGCAACAGAACAAAAGAGTTGACAAAAGCACATAATCATTACATCAAAATAAGGTAACCCTATCAACTCCACAAAATATCTTTCATAATAGGACCTCAGACAGCTAGAGAGGAAAGCTGCAATCAAATAGACAGTTTCAACATGCAGAACAATCCATTTGCTATCGAACCCTGCTCAGTTCTCTGGTAAAAAAATCATGATTTCAGCCAAGCTCCAGAAGATAGGCTTCAAACCAGCTAAGTTCTCTGTACTTCAGGTTTACTGTGATAGGTCTTGCAGGACAGGTTTCTTTAAGCTGTTGAGAAAAACTCCAGAATTTAGAACCCCGCAGATATTTAACCAGTCCCATGATCTTGTCAATCTAAAATAACAATAGCAAGTATTAGTTGTACTCATTGTAAGAGGAAAAATGCAATTTTCCATGACCTAGGTCCTAGTGTATTAAAATCAGCTAATATTATCTTCAAGAGAACAATCAAACACAAAGGGTCAGAGGCAATTATCAGATTATGCTTTTTTGTCATGAATCAGGCCACGCTATATCATTAGTAGCTCGATGTCCTCGTTCAAGAACCAGTACATGATCCCCCAGCAGATAAAGACACCAAAGGAGTTTTGAAGTAAGTGTGAACCCAGGAAGATTACACTACATAAAATATACATACCTTTCAAGAGCTCCAGTGTCTTACGGCTGCAATATCTGGTGAGGCAGCCAGAGCACCTGACTCAAGGATTAACAATGTGCCAGCCATGTTAATCAAATAAATTATGATGAGTATACTTTCAGGATAAGTAAAATAATAGTTAGATCCCGTTTGGAAACAATTCACTGTTTTGGAAAAAATGGAATTTCCCATGATAAAATACTTACAATGAAAGATGGCATCTATCCACGAATCACACAACCACACATTAGAATGTCAGGGGAGCCAGGAATATTGATTTCCTGTTAACAAGCTTACATTAGAACTTCATAGTGGGGAACAATTATGGATCAGTTAGGTCACAAAATGAGGCAAAAGCTTACCACTGGAGAAGATAAAAGGAAAACTGCAAAACAACTTCAGGAAATCGCATATGCATATAAGCTTCCTGTTGAGGGAACAATGAAAGATGGCGGTTAAGCAGTAGATATGAAATATCAAAGCAAGAACCGCCCAAGCAATCAAAAGTATCTCTAGATCCCTTGTAATACATTTTATAGCATGAAACAAGATGCTGAACTAAAGGCTGGACCCATAGTAGTCAAGTGGAGTGGTCGATCTTAAAAAACAATATAGCAGTTTGGCAGATAACAGGGTGGCTGCTATACTGACAAGAAGGTATACACGGCAAATAATTTGTACTTACACAAATATAAATGCTCAAAAATAAAAGATAATGTAAATTAAAATATTCATAATTTATATTCAAATGACAGAGTCTAAACACAGTCATCAGTAACCTAAGGCATAATTAACAAGTCAATAATAAGAATCGGAGCATACAGTGGGGGCCCCAAAAAAAAAGTACAGCTGAAAATCCTAGTTTAACCCTCAAAGGAATAAGGCCATAAACTAAATATTCAATGCATAAACGAAAGGTTTGAATTAAAAGAAGGAATTGATGCTAAACAGAGTGTAGTGGAAGCAGAAAATTAAATGTAGAGGCTGCAGAACACACAGGAATGAAGTGCCACTATCAATGAATACCAAAGTGAGAACAAAGAAAAATATCAACAATCGTAATAATACTAATAAAAAAATGGATGGAGAGTGTGACAGGAAGAGCAAACCAGAATGCATAAACAAGTGGGATTGGCCGGAATGCCACTGGGTTGCAGGTAAACTGGGGATTTTTGGGATGAAAAAATAGCATGCTGCCAGATGCATGAAACATTTTGTGTGAAGGTCAAAACAGAGGTGGGGCTTTCAATGGTTAAGTGAGATGGGTTTCGAACCCCAAAAAGCTTCTGATGCCAAAAGGATGGGGAATGACAAATTCTCCCAAAACAATGGGTGGGAAACAATAACAATATGGGGGACAAGGTTGGGTTTGCACCTGCATAGAGTACAGCTGCAATGGCAGCAACACCAGGTCACAACAATCATAATAAAAATACAATGTGATGAATTGGTGATGAATTGGCCATAGCAGGAAGGTGTTGCAACACGACGGCACAATAGTGGCTTGAAATGCCACAATTGACTACTAGTGGACCAGTACATAAGGTTTCCACCATTATCGGATCCTGCTATCTCCAGGAGGATCAGATGTAAATAACTTTGTCCCCACGAATGGAGGGGTTGTTTTGGCAACAAGAAAAACTAGATGCTGCACATGTGCAGACAAAAAAAAACCAAGGCCAGAAAAAACAAAATGCCGCACTACATGTAGGAAATACATGCAAAATAACCAATAGCAATTTTGCAACTCACATGTTTCAAATAGAATATTTAAAAGTGCTCATATTACAAAAGATGTATCACAAGAATTCTATGTAGACTATATGGTGACATTCCATGTGAAGTAAGAACTAGGGTGTGTTTAGTTATGCTTCTCGAGGGCCAGAAGTAATTCTTTTGGGGGAAAAAACACTTTTAAAATTTTCAATGCTGTTTGCTTGTGCTTCTCAAGAGAAGCAAAAGCAGAAGAAAGAGAAAATGTGCCATAATAAAGAGCTTATTAAGTTTCCAAAAATATCCTCATCTTCCTTTAACTATATTAATGTAAGATACCACTATAGTAGTAGCAGAAGAATTAATATACTGTTTATCTATAAATCTAAGACACCTTAATTAAAGTAACTTTTGATTAACTTCTCAATTAAACAATTTTAAATTAAAAATATATATAAATTAATTCTAATTTTTACAAATATTTTTTTTAATTTAAATTGAGAATTGAATTTCCACATCCTCAATCGTAAGTTTATATGAAAAAGTACTTATATTTGTCATGTCCAAATAACTTAACAAATTATTATAAAACGTACTTTTACAACTACATCTAGACAGAACAAATTTCTACTTCCACTTCTGATTCTGCTTCTACAGAAGTACTTCTCTCATAATTTTAACCAAGTGGGCCCCCAATTTTATTGTCTCTTTCCTTTTTATTTAGTTATGATTTGTCAGACAAAAACACAAAAGTAAATATTACCTTGTCCAAGAATCAGAACGGAATTTGAAGCAAGAGAAATAACATCTTGGATCTTCTCACTAGAAAAAATAACTCGAATAACTGAAACAGGGGGAAGAAATTAATTAGATTATGCAGAAAAGTGACCAGAAAGAACATTAACAAAGTGTTAGAAATAAGGAAGTATTTAGTAATATCTCCATCATATCTTAGAATATTTCACATCATATCTTAGATTGATTTAGATTTATTTAGGTTGATTCTATCATTATGTTTAGATTTTATCTTTGGCTTATAAATAGGATTGCCTCAATGTATTACATGACAACACATGATATCAATATATTTTCAAATTACCATAAATCTCTATTCTCGCTTTTCTTCCTTCACTATCTAAAACCCTCAATTTCAACATGGTATCAGAGCAGTACCATCCATCATGACCTGTGTCCATTGTTCCACTGTAGAGATTCCAGTAATTTGGAACTCACTCATACTGTGTCCTCTATTATCTTTACTTTTCTTTCTATCCCTCTATTGCTCTGCCTATCAAGCCCTCCAATTCTGTTTTAGGTTTGACAGTATTCTTGCTTTCCTAAAAAGGAAAAAAATTAACATCAAACCATCATTGCTTCTATTGTCGGCCACTTTTCCGGTCTCCACACATACCACTGCCTCCAACAACTTTTTCCGTCAACCCTTACGGCAGTGTGTCAATTCCACTTGCTGTGTGTCACTTCTAGGAGTTAGAAAACCATTGTCCACCACCTGCCACTGCCTCCAGCAACCTTCTTCCAGCACCAATCTAGGCTGGAGAGCCTACCACCGTGCTGGCCTCCTCCTACATGGCCTATCCCTGAAAGCCGAGCACGAAAACAATCAAAAGCCGTTGTTCGTCGCTCTCCGCCATTCTTCTTCATTGGCGGTGAGTTTTCCAGCGACAGTCCTGACATCTGACCCCACCCCCAGTATCGCCTCTCCTTGCACGGCCAACCCAAGGTGGTCCGGTCTCGATCTGACGTCCAACGCGCCGCCACGCGCCACTGCTGCTTTCCACGATACTGTTCGCCCACCTCTACTTTTCCTGCGCATGGATGCACGTCTGGCGACCATACTGGCTGGCTCCACCACCGCCATACTCGCAACACCTTGTCCTTTCCGGATCTACCCACCATTTTGCCAACTGTGCACTTAGCAGACGTCGTGTTTTGAAAAATACTGCTTTTGCCCTTGTCCTTTTGTGACCCATGGCTATGAGTAATGAATATTTGGTTGTGCTTCGTACCATCCTCCCATTGTGAATCACACCAATGGTGATATTTGTCTTCGCTCAGTCATGACGGTGCTATGCTCTTCTAGCTTTGGATCTCCAATCTTTCAACTGTTCAAGGCTTCCATATGTTGTTATTGCGATCTATTGTTGCATGTATAAGGAATTTCCACCACCTTCACTGCGTCTCTTCCAGCACTGATAGTTGTGTGTGTCTCTTGCTTTTCCTAGTCGTGCAATTATCCAACAAGCTATTCAAGATGATGTTCATTCCAACTGCCTTGTTGTGTTATCTTTTTCAGGCATATCTAACATCCCTGAGTTGACTTGCTAGTCTTCAATGGAGATTATTTTTATATTTTAAGGCTTTAATTGTACAAGCTTAAAGTATAGTAAGCTTTAGTTTGAAGGGGAGTGTTAGAAATAAGAAAATATTTAGTAATATCTCCATCATATCTTAGAATATTTCACATAATATCTTAGATTGATTTAGATTTATTTAGGTTGATTCTATCATTATGTTTATATTTTATCTTTGGCTTATAAATAGGATTGCCTCAATGTATTACATGACAACACATAATATCAATATACTTTCAGATTATCATAAATCTCTATTCTCTCTTTTCTTCCTTCACCATCTAAAACCCTCAATTTCAACACAGGTTTTCTAGGATACTTAAAATTTTATTATAGAGGAGAAATAGGATAAGATGCATTTGGCAACTGCTTATATCCAATAATAGGGGGAAAATTATATGAATAAAATAGAGAATTTCTTTCCAAATTATGAGCTCTGACATGCTAATTTAGAAAAGGGAAGGAAAATAAAATTAGAATTTCATTGCCAAGAGAACATGCCTATCCGGCTATCCCATTTCAAAGTAATCTCATATTCAACAGTGGTCATCGTGACAGATATAATTTGCTTACATTTGTGTAAATACAGGAACTGCAGATATAATTTGTAGATTTATAGGCTTTTATGTAAGTTTTGTTCATCTCAAGTATATTGAGTTGGGCTTAACTATCATTGGGCCGAGTAATTCCATGGTACATCTCATTCTACTGTCTTATTAAGAAAAAACACCATAACCATTGGATACCTACTAAGTTTTGACATAGACATTATGTTATTAGACAAAATTTGTGACAACAACGGAGGAATTCAGTTGTGATTTAGAATATCCATACTGTTCTGTATTTGTTCTTCATCAAGCTTTGCAACAAAAAATTCAATTTCAAGATACAGTTTACAATTAAATTTATCAGAGAGCTTATTGAAAACTTGAGATGACAAATCAAAGGAACTATTCAGAAATGTCACATCATTTTTGTGAACATGATAATGAAGTTCCTGACTCCAATATTCTAGGAAACCCTCATCACCTAAAAGTTCACATCATAATATGTCAAAGATTCGACTAAAATTTTATGTTGGTCGACGACCTAACACAACCCTCCTCTTTTACCCAGGCTTGGGAATGACAAAAAGATCACATCACACCAAAGCATCGTTTTTTAGTGGAAAAAATTTATGCTATAAGAGATAAACATTTACAACTTGCAATAGTTAGTTAGTAAGTTCAAAATAAAAGCAATGGGATTATTGAATATTGTCTCTAATCTATGCCCATTTTTGTCCTTCCCCAACAACCATTGCCTTCTCTCCACCGCACCAGCACACGTTATGCAAGCACCAAGGCAGAAGCAGATTGCAATGCAGGCAAAAGAGTTGACGACGAGGGAGGCAGCACGGTGAGCAATGCAGTTTGTGGCGGATGCAAACGGCAGAGGATGCGAATGGTGATGGCCATGGTAGTCAATCACACGCTATAGTGGCGCTATAGCGGCAGAGCATCATCTCATGGAGGTTGACCGCTCCGGGACTCGATTCGCCTCGCGCTTCACATTCGTGGTGATTGCGGCGCAGATTGCGGCCAGAAACATGGCGTAGCAGCCACACTCTGGTTTCCAGAGAGAGTCAGAAACCCTATTTTTCTTCTCTTCTTTTCCACTAAAATTTCTGGTTTGCCCTCCCTTAAACATAGGAAATTTCATTTTTGCCCTCACTTAAAATTTTTAAGCTTCTGTTTTGCCCTTATGAAAAGAAGCGAACTCTCCATTTTAACTAACAAAATCTCCACTTTAACCTTACTTAAACTAGAGAAATCTCTATTTTAACCTCACTTCAACTCTTAAACCCATCGTCTTCAATCTCATGACACGGTTTATCTTACAGCAGCTCCTTTTTCCGAAAAACAGAGCAACACATCAAACCTGTTGCGCAAGCCCATAGCACATGTTTCACAAAGAAAACATCTCAGCATTCTCTCCTCACCATGGCTGTTTTGTTTGGCACCCTTTTTATAGCTCTACATCCCCACAAAGGATGCTAAACTTCACACTTTTTTATCTATATTTTTTTATAATAGCGGCCATCCCACTATGCGCTATGTTGCTATGGCGTTTTTTGGCTTGGCCACTCCACACTGCGATCTGGGATTAACTACTATGGTGGTGGCGCGGTGTGGCTCCTTTACTCCTCTCACAGTTCAAAGAAGGAGAAAGGAAACTAGCATTTAGTTTCCAACTTTCCATATTAGAAAAGAAAAGCCAAACCGCATGGACTGACCCGATTTGCCGATTCCTACGTGATTCATAGTGGTTCACAGATGGTTCTAGACATGGCGGCTTTGAGGCATAGCTCGGACCAAATGGCAGGCCGGTTCCCAGTTCAACTGGTTCGATTTTTCAGAACAATGGTCATGGCATTGTATGTGTGAAAGATCACCGGGTGAGCCAACCCCCGTTGGCAGATTCCTAAGTGTGCTTTATAAAGCTTTGCAAAAGATATGTAATAACATGTTTAGTTTTGTAGACTCGAATATGTTAAAACTGTAATTGTCATATAACTTATTTACCTTTGGCTGGTCCAAAATTCAAGTTATAGGCTGCAACACTACTCATTAAAAGAAATATTGCCTATTTCCATTAATTCAAAGATTAGCAACACATATATAAACTTACAAATTTCTAGTTCAATAAATAATTTAATTGATAATGGTAATGGAACTTTATGAACCTGGGAGATGCATCAGCTTTTCATCACCATCATTTCCATTGGCTTCATTTAAAGCATTTTCCATGTCCATTGCAGCTAACATGTGCACAGAATGGCATCCATCTGATATCCATACAATCTGTGATACTGCAAGATTATAAAACTAAATTTGAGTTGCAGAGAGGAAATGGAATGTAAAAACAGATACATCAGCCTTGTACAAGGGCACAGATTAGAACCAATAATTAATTTAACTACCATAACACCACTCCTAATATAAAAGTTGTGCCATTCTGAAGCTTCAAGTTTGAACCATCTAATAATGTCCATTATAATCCTTCCCTGTCTAGGTCGGAATGTATATTACATTTCCCCTGATATATGTGCAGTGTTAGCTCGAAATCAAATATACACCTTTTTTGGCATTGCTTTATGGCTGCATTTTTATGAAATTCTTTGTTTGGTGTTTTTGGTAAATGTTTAGGTCTGCCCTGGATCAATTCTTTTTGACTACTTTGTTGGTTTTGGGAAAAGGAAGGAAGCCAAGTCCTAGTGGCATTGTGCTACGTTTGTAGTTGTTTGGTGCACATGGTTAAAGCATAACTCTTGCATCTTTAACTGTGGACAATCAAACAAGCAGATTTTGTGGGATAGGATTAGACATCTAATGCTTACTTGGGAGTAAGGCTTGTGAGTTCTTTAGTGGCGTTTCCATCTCCGATATGCTTAAAGATTGGAAAGCTTTGATCTTTTGATGTCTTTTTTGTTTATCCTTTTGTTTTAAGGATTTCTTGTCCTCTATTCTTTATGTAATATTCTTCTCTTTGTCAATGAAATTTCTTCTTTTATCAAAAAAAGGGAAAAAAAAAATCCTTCCCTATCAAGTCATTATTGTTTAAACCAAAGGTTTTGCATGTAGATTAAAGCAAGATTAACCTGTCCAGCCACAGAAATAAGTCAACTATTGAACTACTGCTATTCAAGGTAAATCCTTAATCCCATGTAGACACTAGACAAACCAGCTGTTACAGACTCTCTCTAGAACAGTAATTAAATGAAACAATGAAGCATTGACAAGAAAGTGCAATGTCAACTTGTTTTATACCGAGAATCTTCCAACACAACAACAATGCATCATATACATGTAGGTTTAAGGGAATAAGATCAAAGAAGTACCCAATTCATATAATGGTTGAATAGAATAAGATGCCAAAATGATTATATCTTTTCACCAATGGTATTGCAATAAGTCACTCAAGCCTATCTCATTATTATGTTTACAATAACTTACTGAGTTCAAATGCATAATACATTTTACTGATTTCAAATTATTCCAAAGTAGAACATCTTGATTCACTTTATAGTATATAACCCCAAAGAAGGTATTATCCCAGAGAGGCATGTTATTGTCATAATTTGATTAATACTTCTGACCACACCAAAATGTTTAAGGCCCGTTTGGTTTTAGTTTTCAGTTTTCGTTTTCAGTTTTTTCAGTTTTCAAGATTTTGTAAAGAAAATACTGAAAACTGGAAATGAATACTGAAAACTGGAATTTGTAATTTTCAGAATTTTCAATACTTCCTTCACAAAATCAGGAAAATTGGAAAACTGAAAATAAAAACTGAAAACCCAAACCAAACAAGCCCTCAATTTTCTGTTTCTATCTTCAACTGTAGCTATTAAATTAGCATATCAATATTGTATGTGATCAAAGCCTCTTTTGATAAATCAATATGAAGTACCCCCAATCCCATTGTTATGTTTAAAGAAGTGGTATCTTGCGCTTCATCCCGTCTCAATCACAGCAAGTTGTGCATGAAATGCAGCAGATATTGATTGTATAAATAGAAACAAGCCGCAAAATGCATTTTGTCTCTCAATCTGATGCATACGATACAAGAAAAGAGAACCATGCTCTTAGCCTTCCCTATCCCTGCCCCCTTCATCTCTTCTTTCTACATGCTTATGAAGTTATGTTGAAGCAGAGGGTTATTTGGAGAAAGTGTCTCTAGGCTGCTCACTGATCCTTTACTTATGGTGCTGCAATCAGGACTGCTAATAGAGATTTATAGCTATTAACTACAGTTACAACTGTAGTTAACTGTGATAATATTTGAAGTTTCAGCACAGATATGATTATTGTCAATACCACAATTGATGGAACTATGGAAGGATTTTAATTGAACATTTCAAGCCCCACCAAAACTCATTCCATGTCAACATCAAGATAAATCTTTTCACAACCAGTGTGCTTGGATGACAGGTAATGAGGGGGGAAAGGAAACTTATGAGGAATAGTTTCCTCTCTTTCCCTCTGAAAAGCTAATTTTCTTTCCTCCTAAAATTGGGGTGGAATGGGGGGAACTATAAATTTGTACGGCTAATAACTATAGTTCCTCTGCTCTGCTCCATTTCTTTATTACACAATTAGTGGATTTCCGTTCCATTCCCTTAATAATCATCCACACAAGCAACGAAGGAACTTTGTTCCCTTCCCTTCCCCTTTCAATCAATGCCTACTAATTCCGATTTGTTCAATTAACCAAAAAAAAATTCCAAACACAATCTAACAAAGAATGCACAAATTGTTAATGTTAGAGAGGCAAAGAAAGAGACACATACTCGTAGAAACATCAGGAAGCACAGCTAGATTCCTCACTTTCATAAAATGAGGCAGTCGCCTCACGTGACCAGTGATATCAACACCTACGGCAGAATTTGACAGGCATAGCAAGTGTACATCTCCAACCGAGTCCAAGATCAGAAACATCCTCTGGGACAGAGCGTGAATGGAAATAGCTTTTACAGACATTGATACCTTTGTCATGGATTTTGTTTCAACCTCACTTCCCTTCAATGCCACAAAACAAGCACCTCCATCTCTGTCATCATGCTTTAATTTAACATTTGTCTGCTTCACTAAAAGTAAAAATACATAGATTAGATATGATTATATTAGAAACAATTTACAATTGTACATAGAATGAAGTAATCAGAATATCAGATCACTAACTCATTGTTGAACTACCATGCAGCAAATTATGGTGGGTGGGGGTTTAATATAAGTAGATGTCCAGTTCGATGCTGGAACTCCATTTGAGACAGGAAATCCAAAATAAAGCCCACAGTTAAAGATCTGTTCTTAATATTTAGTTATTTGCCATGTGTAAAACATCCTGAGATTAAACATAGGGAAGAACCATGCATATCTACTAGCTTCCAAAAACAGTCTCCTTCACCAATTTATTACAAATATTAATTAGTAGTTTATTACTACTCCAAAGTGACCTTGAAGGTTACTGAACAAAAATGCTCAACAGTCAACACAATCCCATGTAAATTGAGACTAGAAGTTAGAATGCTCACAAAAACACAGACATGAAAAAAATAACATGTTAAGGCTGCAATTTTTCCCTTTTTTGTTTTTGAAAAAAAGAAAATTTAAGCATGAGACAGTATTGTAAGTAAAGTCTAACTTAATCTTCCAAAGATCACAACTTGACAAGAAAAACAAAATAGCCGGAGAAAAATAGATATTGAAAAATGTTTGATTTTGACATATGTTCAATGCAAAACTTTTAACACTGACATTTAACCCAAACTTGTATTGAAAACTCATTTAAAGAATTAAAATTCATAAGCAGTGTGAAACTTATCAAACGATGTGGAAATACTTCATTGACGGAAGTGACTGAGCATAGCATCAAAATCAAATTCTATGGAGAAACACAAACCAAAAAAACCCCCCAAAGATTTTAAAAAGAATACGCACAACAGTCTCTCCACTTACGAGGGGGTAAGAATACATACATCTACCATTCCTAGACCCTACAAGATGAGAGCCTTATGCATTGGGCCACCCTATTTTATTACACAACTACTGAGTTGTAAGTGACACATGCAGGAATTCTTCTGAGGGCATATAACATAGAATTGGATTTTTATGCCCCAAGTGCAGAAAAGACTTGCACTATACACTATTATCCAAATTATCCAATCATGTACTAGTACCACCACGCCAAAAGAAGTGGTTGACTATCGCATCTATTATTTCATTAAATACCAGTGTCGAACTATGAGTTCAACTCTGATGCACTGAGAGTGAACTTTTTTACAAAGTCATTCAATCACATTTTGCCACATCATTAAAACATGGTTGGCTCTCATCCCACTACTTCAAAAGTTATATACATGGGAGAATTTGATTAGAAGACCGTGCAAAAACTTTTACACTATCAGTGTGCTTAAATTAAATCTGTAGAATTATTTTACACTGAAATTGTAGCAAACCTAATCTCAATAGCATAAGTACTAAAATTATTACTTGCTTAAAAACCACTAACCATAAGCTAAAGTGTATATATACCTACCAGCAACACCATGTTTCTCTACTCTCCCTTCCAATTCACCATTGCTGGTTCCTCTCTTCCCCGAATCGCGATCAATGCTACCGCCGCCATTCGGCACCTTGGAATTCCAATTCTTCCCCTTCCTAACCCTCCCTTTCACGAGGCGCCGCAGTCCAAAAACCCTAACCCCGTTTTCTTCTCCGAGAAGCAAGAACCCGAACGACAAGTTAACGGAACACAGCGGCCTCGAGCACTCGATCGCCGCACACCTCATCAATTTCACGGCGCTTCCGCGATCGCCGTCATCTTCTACGTCGCCGTCAAATTTAACGGCGAAAACCCAAACCTTGGAGACCGAGACGGAGTACATTGCGAAGTAGTTAACGGAGCCAGAGAGCCTGACGGAAGGGCCATGCTTGGAATTCACCAAAACGCCCAGCTGTGGGTCGAAGCGGAGGTCCTTGTGGTGGGAGCACGTGACACGTGGCGGGACAAAAGCGTTGGTCTTGTGGTTCAAGAGGTAGAAGCGGAGGAGGATTTGGGATCCGGCGCGGTGGGGTGCAGAGACTAGGAAGAGGACGCGAGGGGCAGAGTTGGAATTATGGGGGGTTCTGAGGAGGAGGAATGTGGAGGATGAGGAAGGGGAAGGGATTATTAGGGTTTGTGGGGATGGGGGGAGGGAGAGGGAGAGAGGAGGGGAAAGGGAGAGGGAAGGGTAGAGGGAGAGGGAGGAGTCAGAGTGGGTGAGGGCAAGGGAGAGGGAGGTTGGTTCAAAGAGAAGGGAGGTGCATGGGTTTGAGATTGGGTCTGGGATTGGGAGGGTCACCTTGGAACCTTGGACAACAACCATCTAGGAGACACTTTGAGGAAAGCAGAGAGAAGGACTCGGGACGGGAGTGGAGTGTTTTTGCTGCGTAGGCGGTCTTGTTGGTTTGAATGGACTTTTAGTAAGAGCGTGGAAGAAAAAGAATTGATTTTTAAACAATATTATATATGTTATTATTCTTCTTTCATTATTACTCCAAATTTCAAACATTCTGGATACCTGTGTCGTTAAAAAAATATAAATGGATTCACAACTCTTTTCATTTGTTCGCTTGTTCGTCCTCAATGTACATATTTGGGAAGTGGATAAAATTTGCAACAAAAAAAAAAGAAAAAAATTTGTTTGGATAATTCAACTCAAATATTAAGTTATTTTGTTATTAAAAATAAAATAGTTTTATCATATATTAATAGTTTTATATCTAATATGCATCTTACACAAATGCCTCTTTTTGGCTTGAAGCATGGACAACACATAAGCCTACTTTATCATGTGCTCAAATTTAATTATTTTGTTTAGAAGAATGGAGATAATAAGGATTCAAATTTAAATCACTTGGTCATAGAGGCTCTGATATCATATCATGAAATTAATTATCCTAAAAGCTTAGGTTATTAGGATAGGCACATCAATAGTTTTATATCTAATAGTCAAGATTGCCAACATTTCCCCTCAGTCTTGGTGGAACATATCTATCATTCCTAGAATGGTCCTGAGATTTTCGTAAGTTAGGGTTGAGAGGGCTTTGGTCATGATGTTAGATGTTTGCTAACAAGATGGAGTATACTCAAGGCTGGCAATTTCATTGTCAATTTTTTTCTTTTATAAAGTGGGGGTTAATCTCCACATGCTTGATGCTATCATGATAAACTGGATTCTTGGCAATATTAATGGCAACCTTGTTGTCACATAGGAGAATATTTTTAATTCTTTAAGTATCCTTTGTAGCCAAATTCTCTCACAAATCCCATAAGATAAAGCTTTGAATTATGCTTCTACAATACTCCTTGGAACAACATATTGTGTAACACCCTAATTTTTAACCCAATACTCTAGAACATATTAGGCTAATCATTAGATTATTACTTCTTAATCTCATCTTTTTAATAAAATGCTTAGCGGAAATTACGAGTAAATTTTTCTTTTTGAAAACATAAAGCAAAGTAAGAGCCACGAACTTAACTAGTAGAACGACAGAAACATAAAGCACGCGTAACAATTATCAGAAATCATAAAGTAAAGCATATAACCAAAGAACAATCATGATAATAAAGGAAACATTCCATTAATAACATAATTAAGATACATAAGTAGTCATACCCTCATAGGGACGGGCAAAGCTTGTAATACAGCGGAAATAAAATACAAGGAAATGTAAAGTACATGGTTCAACATGAAGATAGAAAAACCCAAAACGCTACCCTCCCACTAGACTACGAGTACAAACTACAAACCCCTCCCAAAAGGTACTACCGAGGGGAAGATCCTCATAAAAGCTCGAGTACTCGCAAAGCTCTCCATCGGAAACTAGTGACGACGGGGATCCTCGGGTGATGGAGGCAGGTAACCGGGGAAACGCTCTATCTCCTCCTGCGTGGGCCAATGTGAAGAGGACTCGCGGCGGCTGAACATGAGCTCCTCGACGCAGGCGCATCTCGGCTCTCCTCGCCAAGCGTGGCTGCCTCACGGTCTCCTCACTCCCCTCTCGCCGGAACTGGGGAAAGGGAGCGGAGCCCTCCGAAGGGACATGCGTCGGTGAATCCTCGGATGGATCAGTCTCGAACCTCCTCGAGCAAGGCACATACTCTGAGTAGTCACGGATAGCCGAGGCAGAGGTACGGGCATGGCGTAGCTGCTCGTCACGTGGGCGAGTGCGCTCGAAGATCATGTCATCACCACCAAAAGGTGCAGTAGGAGTAAACTGGTAGCTCGAAACCAGGCAAGCGAAAGGTCGTCCCATGTACATAAAAATGCGAACGGCACAACGACCCTCAAAATGATACGAACGGTGGTCCGGGTCGTAGTGCACCTCCCAAACAGGCGTGTCAATGAAAAGCACGAACGTCGCCATCGGTCTCTGAAGATGTGATGGAAGAAAGAAGAGAGAGGAGTGAGAATTCTTGCTAAAGAATCTCAGTAGGAGTCTTCTATCCTAGGGTTACATCGTACACATTCTCAGGAACCTTGGGTTTAATTATAAAATAGTGATCATACATATAAGGTTCAATTTAGGGTTTCTCAAACTAATTATCCAAGGTTCATTCTTTTTAGCATGTGTCTTGATGTTATGAATGCAACATGTTATATCATGGATGCATGTCAATACTTGAGCATATAAAACAACACATCAAAGCACATAAACATAAACCATGTGGCATAAGGGCATATAACTTTCAAGTGAATCATTCCTCAACTTCGTGACATCAATCATGGTACTTTAGCATATAAGCCACCCTAAAAATAATTAGGTTATGAGCTCATACCTCAGCTAGTCGTCACTAGCTCTTGCTTATTATCTTGAATAAGCGAACAAAATAATAATCCCGACTCGCAAGTACGGGTAGGGGGCAGGGATCATCTCTCTCTGGGATTACCTTCTTTGAAATGCTTTACGGGCATTTTGCCACAGTAATTTGTCCGCTTTGGTAGGCTGCATCTACTCATACCCTCACGGATTTGTCTCCCCTGGGGGTGCTCGGCCGAACCGGTGTCACCCAGGGTTTTCAACTCATATGGTACTCATAAACATTTCTTTCAACCCTTTAAGGTTTGACGGAAATTCAACAGCATAACAGCTGTTAAACTGAATTTCCTTCAAACTGCCACAAGCTAACTCACACAACATGTTCTCATGAAAACTCATGCTATGATAAACTTTAACATTTTCATCAATCATTTTCTCATGCATCAAGCACATCTTATCATATCATTGCATCATACAACACATCATAGCATTAACAACTTTTTAGTGTCTTATGCATTGACCCTTACTGTCCTCAACTCACATTGTAAGTTATAAATCATTAAACCTAATCTCTCGGGAACTTATAAGGTTATAACTAAGTCTTTCTCACCTCACACTATGGTCAAGAACATCTCTAAACCTCAAGGGTGCAGAATTCATAATCCTAACTTTACGAGTACCTAGGAGTCACAACAATGACCCTTTCTAAGTCCGGTTTGCTCTTAAGGCATCAAGATCAAGTCCTAAACTATTTATGAGTCATTCCTACACATTTAAACTAATTTAAATCCATTATTAGCATTACTAAACCTTGCTGGATAGAATCCAGAAAATTCAAACATTAAAGGATCTATAACTCTCAAATTAATTTTTTTCTAGTTTCTAACTTCTCTTATCTTTCACAAATGAGTCTTAACTTTAATTATACATAAACATAAGCATATTATCATCATTAACACAGCTCATACAGTGGCTAAACATGGCAAGGCAGAACCAAAACAAACATCTCCATTTAAAGGCATCAAACACAATTTCTAAAGCACATAAAATACTAGTTTCTCTTGAAACCTTTTTAAAACTTTCAAAACTCATTTATAAACATTTTTAACATATAGAATCATAAAAATACTTAAGAGGGCAGTGACTAAATCAACTTTGTCTCAAGAGGTTCTAAATTCATAAAACTTAGTTCTACATATTCTTTGTACTCATAAAAGCTTAGAAAATTTATGAAACATAGTTTTCAATACTTAGAAGCATCAAAACCTCTTAGGGTCGAAACATGAACCAAGGGAAATAAATATTTTAGACCTTTGTTTGAAAAACAATGGGCAAGTCTTTGAGCTCTAGGTTCATTTAAGTGATGACATAAAAATAAACATGCTCATGCACTTGTTTTAGCTTGCATTAGAAAGTAAAATGATAGCATAAAATAAACATGAGATGCAACTCATTATTATCTTGATATTAAGTGAGAACTTGAAATGTAAACATGATAATGCATAGCTTAAAATATAAATATGATAATGCAAGGTTCACTTATTATCTTGAATACTTAGTGATAGCAAGGAAAGTAAACAAGATGTGCAAAGCATAAAATAAACATGATGCAAGGTTCATTTTATGGTTAGCTAGAGCTCATCCAAGACTTTAACAAAATAACAATCCAACATATATCTCATTACAAAGAGAGCTCTAGAGTTCTTGAACCAAGTTCTCAAAGGAACTATGAGGTTCTTGAACATCATCATCAAACTCAAGAAAACAAACTTTCTAAACAAACAAAACCTCAAAGATCAAAAAGGAAATGGAAAACCGAAATGTTAAAGAAAAGGAAACAAAGAAACCAAACTCCAAAATAGCAAGAAAGAAAAGGTATTCTTAGGTAAAAATCATGTTTGAGTTAAAAAATGAAGTTGAAACTTAAGCAAAGTAAAACCTCAAGCTCTAGAGGTTCCTTTGAGATGAACACATAGTCATCATCTAGGAGTCCTCATCATTGAGCTATCATGTGCTCGTCAAGGCCTCATGGCCGAAATCTCAAGGAAAGAATAACAAAGGAAGTTCCAAAAAGAAAATCCAAGAGAAAGCTAGAAAGAACTCATTTTCAAGAAAACAAAGTTTAGAAAACACTCCTGCCTGGAGTGAAGATAAAAACTTGAACTCTTTGAAAAGGAAAATAAGATGATGAGCTCCTCCTTAGGGCTAGATGGTTTCGGCCTTGGAGAGGGAGAAGGAAAGGAGATGTGTTTCAAGTGAGGTTGTGTTTGAGGGGTTTGATGGTTGTTCAAGGCTATGTGGTGGTGTTTCAAGGTTAAGAGATGATTATGAGATGAAGAGAGGATGAAGATGGAGATGAAGAACAAGAGGAAACTCTCTTGAAACTTAGAGAAAAAAAGAGAGAATACAAAGAAAGCTTAGAAAACTAAAAGTATGCAAATGAGCTAAAGTGTTTGCATGTGTTTCTAAGCAAGGTATTTATAGAAAATAAAAACAAATGAAGGCTCAAAGAGGAGGAGGGCTGGCCGTGTGGTTTTAGGAGGGAAAGGAAGAGAAAATATCTCTTATACATTGTCATTCAAGCATGGTTTGAAAGTATGAGAGGTACGGCTTCAAGTATGGTGATTTGAGTGAGCTTTTCTTTTAATTTTGCAAGAAATAAACCTTCTAGAAACTAAACATGGCTGGAAGTTTTTCAGCCACACATAAATGGAGGAATTAATTTATTTCACTTGGTTATTCATTAGGAAAAGTAAGCTTGATTGAAATTGTGACAAGATATGACAAGTATAGTGATTTGAGGTGATTTTCCTTCAAGTTTTGAAATGAAATAATTCATGTAAATGGGGGAGGAAGCTGGCGGAAATTCAGACCAGAAAAAGGGGAAGAAAGGGCTTCTAGATGTTGTCCTTGGAAGCATGGATGAAAGCATGGTTTGTATGACTCAAAGTATGGTTTGTGTAAAGTCAAGGCATGGCTCTTTGAGTGAGAAAAATTCACACATGTGATGCATATGGGAAGGCATGGCTTTGGCCAGATTGGGGGCATGAGAGAGGAAGAAAAATCTCTCATGTAATTGGGTGTTAATGATAGGATTAAGTGTGTATTAGCTTAGGTACAATGTTAGGAATAATTAAGCTTAAGTTTAGGTAGCTAAGTATGAGTATTTGGAATTTTATGACAAGATTAGAAGTGCTCATACATCATTAGAGAATTAAAAACTCATTTGTGAATAAACAATGTGTAACACAATTTCATGATTTAAGGAATTGGAAAGAGAAAATACTATTCAAGATTCCATGACTAGCAGTCTTGAAATTAAAATATGATTTTAAGTTATAATTAAGTACTTTTAGGTTCTAATCAACTTTAATAAATTATTTTGACTCAAGATTAATTAAGGAAATTAATTAACCTTCGATTAGATCCTAATATATCTTAGGTTTGCTTAATCATGCGATTAAGCGTAAAAACACGAAACTAGGGGTAAAACCGTAATTTTGCACTAATTTCCCCCGGGACCAAAACAAAAGTCATAGTCTACATAAAAACGCCTTTTAAAACCATCTGGAGAAGTTTTGGGTTCATTCGGCACTTGCAAACGGGAAAAACACCGCAGGGGCATTTTGGTCATTTTGACCTGAAAACTCGAAAAACGAGATTTTCGATCCCGGGAAGGTACACAAGTCATCCAATCCCCTTCCAACATTGAGTTTGCCCTTTGAGTACTACCAGACCGGCTTTTCTCGAATTCCGGGCCGAAAATGACCTCAGAGGCATTTTGGTCATTTTCACTCTAACAGAAAATCGGGGCGTTACATATTGCCTTTTACCTCTCCATGTGACCAGGTTTCCCCACACATAGGAGCAATAACTTTAGCTTTAGAACCCTTGAGAATGCCATTACAGCTTAACTTTTAAGTGATAGCAAACTAAGTTTTATTAAAATACTTTTTACAAAAGCATTGATGGTTTATATGAGTTTCTTGAGCAACAAATAGGAGGTTTCTCATCATATATGTAATCAATTTCTTGATTATATTTTTCATACTATCAGGACCTTACATGATGTAAAACTTATTCAAAGAGTTTAAAAGTTTTAAAATATGAAAAATAGCTTGTAAAGTGAGTTACAATACATGAGACTCTTTAAAAAGTAAGATGGAGCAATAGAAAATATATCTAGGACATGAGAAACCATACTTTAATACATCAAAAACTGGCATGATAACACAAGCAGGTGTATTATCATGATTAAATCAAGCACACCTCTAACAAATTTACTCGTGCTAACTAATTAAAGTGTCCAACACTCTCCGGAGAACAACATCTACATTAGAAAGAAACTCAGTATAAGTTTGAAAAGCGCAAAAAGTGTAGAAACATTATCAGAAACTAAAGTGTATATCAGAAACTATATGTGCTCATTAGAAACTAAAAATATTTGAAGTTTAATGAAGATACAGCCTCAGAAAGTTTTGCTTGGGATTTTTTGGCTTTATGCTTGAAAGATGATGAGGTTTATATAAGTTTAGAAGTTCAGAAAATGCACTCGCCTGAATTATTATAGTTTCTGAAGCACTTATAGTGACTATGAAATAAAGGACAATGATTTTGTATTGTGATAGCTATCACTAGGGATGGCAATGGGGGGAGAAGTGCGGGAGGCACTTCCCCATTCCCCACCCTGAACCTACGGCATTTTCCCCGCTCCCGTCCCCGATTCCCGTAATGGGGAGAACTCTTCCCCCATCCTCCATCCCTATGGATTCCCCGATCCCCGTGCAGATCCGTGGATACCTTAAAAAATATCCAATCAATTCACCCAACTAAAGTAGTACAGCAAAATAAAAAACATCAGAAAACTGCCACACCCATCCACAAAATTCAAACCTAATCCAAACAAATCAAACCTTTTCTCCTCTAATGGAAGAGGAACTGGGAGGCAGGAGAGCAAAAATGGCTGGCAACGATGGAGAAGGTGTCCATGGAGCTGACAAGTCGCGAGATGGACAGCGCACTAGGAAGGAGGTCCAGAGGGGGAGATGCACATATTCAACTCCATGCCACTCCAAGAGAATCGAAGAGTTTGAGGCACAAAACCAAAGGCTAACTATGGAGCTCCAAGAACTCAAGCTCCGAAATGAAGAGCATGTGAGACAAAGAAGGTGAGGCTGTTGCGTGGTTTGGAGGTTGTTATTGGGTTTTGGAATAGGTTGTTAGGGTTAGGATTTGTGGGAGCTAAGAGGGAATGAGTTGAAGAAGAAGAAGATGGTAGTTGTTGTTGAGGGGGTTGGGGTTGCTGGAAAAGGTGGCTAGTGGCTCAATTGATTTAGGGTAAAGTGACAAGGAGAGGAAGAAGGATTAGAAACAGAGATGCAATGTGAGTATGTGCGCAGTACTACTAGTGGTAGGTGAGTCCAAAAAAATTAATAAAAGAATTAAAAGGTTAATAAAAATATAAAAATATAATTTTTTACTATAAATT
The DNA here is from genome assembly GCA_031216105.1 of Dalbergia cultrata. NCBI lineage: Eukaryota > Viridiplantae > Streptophyta > Magnoliopsida > Fabales > Fabaceae > Dalbergia > Dalbergia cultrata. The sequence continues at coordinate 49,254,257 of CM062344.1, forward strand.
ACAAAAATACCCCTCGGGGTGGGGCCCACGAGGCGGGGGCAGTATCCTAGTCTCCATCCCTAAACTCACCGCGGGGGAAGTTTTAGCCTTGTCCTCATCCCTGCGGGGACAAAAATCCCCGCATGCGAGGATCCGAGTCTGGGGATCCCCGCGGATACCCGCGTCGTCAATCCCCTATTGCCATCCCTAGTTGTCACTAATGTAACTCAACTCAAATCTCTAGAAAACTAATCTTAGGACACACTAACTATTTCAACACGTGTCAGATGGAGAAGAAATAAAAAACTAACGATCTCATTCAAATTTCAAGTATAAAAACAACTCTCATTCAAGCTAAATAGAACTTTTGTGCTCAAAATATTCAAAACCACTTTTCAACTTTTTGAAGTTAAGTTCTTAATCAATTTCATTTTCTCAAGTGTAAAATCTTCTTTCTATTAGCAAACATTCTCATTTAAGATATTAAGAAAGAAGTCTCTCAAGTTCTTTCCTTACACCATTCACATATCTTAGTAAACTTGAGTGAAGATTTGAGTGAAACACCAAAACTCTCATTTATTCCTTCATCCAGTAATGAGCATTTTGAGATAGCTTGAGAGGCTAGGAGAAAAACTACTTGTGAGTGAGGGTCAATTGTACTAACTGCTCACCAAGTCTAGCTTGAGAAGGCTAGAGAAAGACTATATTGGTGTTTTTCTTGTAAAAGAAAAAGGATTTAGAGGAACTCTCAACAATTTTGATTGAGGACTGGATGTAGGCAAGCTTGGCTGAACTAGTATAAACTAGTATAGAACTTCAAAAAGTATACGAAAGCTTAAGTGTTGAGAGTGAAAAAGTTTCTTCAAATTTGAAGGCTTCGTCCTTTTATACTTCGATTTGAAATGGATTGTTGTCTCCTTGATTTTTCCTTCTTTTGACATGTGTTGATCATCATTTTTGTGTCCTAGGATTTGTCTTCTAGAAGTGTAGGCTAAGCTGAGTCAATACTATCATTGTTAGCATAGAATCCATTAACAATAGTTTATGAATAATGCTTCAAAGACTAATTTTTCATTCTGAACGTAGTTTCTGAACTTCTCTTCTTGTGAAGACCTTTTAGAAGATGAAGAATATCCAAGCATAAAGTTGATAGGTCAGTATCATGACTTTCTGAGTTGTTGACTTCATTTGAAATTCAAATCTTCATTTAGTTTCTGTTGGCTAAGTGTAGTTTATGATGTATTTGTGCTTTTTAACCAACTGTTACACTTTATGAGCCTTTTATATTCTTTCTAGAATATCTTTCTAAGGTGGATGATGATTTTTAGATAATATTAATATTAATCAAAGATGATCACAATAGAGATTGATGATGTGCTGCTTGATATGTACATGAGAAATCACTTTCTCACACAGTCATGACACTTTCTAAACTCATGTACTACTTTTTGAAAGCCCAGACTTGCTTTCTGAAGTCATCTCTTACTTTCTCAAGATTCTTATATACTCAAATTCACTTTTCGAACAAATTTTCACATTCTAAGGCTGTGTTTGGTTGCTGTCCTGGGACAGTAATGACGCATAAGGATAGTGGAGACGGAGACAGAAAAAAAATTGTCTCTCTTGTTTGGTAATACATGAAGACAAGAACAATAATAGATGAGAAAAAGACTTTTTTACCCCCACTAACAAACAAATTTAAAAACAAAAACAAAATATTTCAAACAGATTGTTCCCTCTCACGTTCAGAAGAGAGTCCCATCTCCTTCTCGTGTTTTGACCTCTTCCGTCATTCTTCTTCCATTCATGGCAGTCCTCTCCGTGGCATCCCGGTTTTTTTTTCACCACTTTATTCCTCCTATCACTCCCTCTGTATCCAGCTTCTATTTTTGGCATATAATTTTCTCTTTTATGCGATTCTTTCATTCTATGGTTGTTCCTTTCATGGCGGCTGTGCAATCGTGGCTTGCCGGTGCAGATCGTCATCATCGACGGTCTCAACGAGTTCTCAAAGATGTGGTTATGGGGACAAATTGATACTACTTACATCCAAGAACGAGGCAAATCCAGGGAGAAGATTTTGGAGGTGCCCTAATTGGAATGTAAGTCACATGTTATTTGATATAATAGGGGGTGTCTTTGTAAAATTGTTTTGTTTGTTATATTGTTTTGGTGGCTACTTTTTTAGGATGGAGAGAAGTTTGGCTAGGTATGCAATGGGTATTCAGAGAGTGCTCTGTGTTGGGGTTTCTTTACTTGATTGGTGTGTTTGGAATAAATGAACAAGCTGAAACTAATAGGAAAAGATGGAAAAGGATCCTCCTTGGAAGCAATTTTTAGGTAACATAAGGACTTAGATGATAAGTCAGAACACTCTATCATTCTAGCATTTTTTTGTATTGAAGTAGGTTGTAATTGCAATATACATATTCATCGTATGCTGATAATTAGAGATGATGTCTTAACACCAGTTTGGAGCAAAGAGTGCATGTTAATGTAATAGTAGCATGCAAAATTTTTGCTTGTGCATTGTAGACTGAAGAGAAAATATATTTGATAGTTGATAACCTTTATTTTTTTTAAACTATGTGTTTACTGACTGAACTTTTGCTAGAAGAACCAAATTTTCTGTGTAAAGAAGTCAGCACAAATCTTATTTTGGATAATTGTGCTGCCAGTCATATCTTGCTGTCTCTTTGGTGTTGGATTGCACAGCTGAGCATTGCACTTGTAACTTAGGATTCTAGCATTGTTATGAGGATTAAATACATATGCAAGGATATATGTATAAATGATTGGTAGCTCATTTTTAAATACATAGTAGAGTATGGAGAGCAGTTATAGTTACTTCATTCCAATCTTAGCATAGGAATCAAAATGGCACAATAGAATATTTGACAATATCTTTTCATTTCTTTAGTGATTCAAGAAAAATTTGGCAAAATGGTTTGAGATTGGTTTGATTCTAACCTCAATAAAGCTCTTGTTAGCAATATGATGCTCCTGGGATTGTAAGCATGAGTTGATACATGAGATTTTATTTTGGTTACCTTTGAATTAGATGAATGTTTTCACTTATTGATAATTGTTTATAATCTTTGCAGACCTCGAGTACTTGTAACTTCTTTAACTGGGCTCATAAGAAAGAGATATTGGATAATGAAATAACTGCAGATGAAATGGCTCAATCCTCGTTTGCATCATATTACAAGAAGAATCAAGAAGAAAAACTATGAAGCTTAAAAAAAAACCTAAGTGCTAAGAGGAGGAAATCAAAGTGGCTTGTGGTTGCTGTTGTAGTTTCAAGGGCAATTACATTTGTTGCTGTTATGTATAGTATTAGTGGTAGAGGTTATGTGGATTTTAGAGAATATTAATACTTTGGTTAGGCAGGTTTGGTGCTAACTATTGTGAATTGACAAATTGATGTATGGTTTGATTTGGCAATGAAATGAGGACCTATTTTTTTTTTTCTAAATTGTTTGTTGTAATTAATTAACGTTGGTAATACTTGCTGCATAATTAGTGGATAAGATTTCTATTCTCATGTGGAGTATAGGATATTTTTTCGACCCTTGTTAATGTAGCAAATGATAAACAGGGAATGTAATTACATATCAGTTTTCAGCTTTAGTTTCATATTCCCCAACAACGCTGAAAATTGCTTATAGTTCTTTTGCTTTGAAATGGAGTTGTAATTGAGATGATATATATTGATGAGCATGATGATTTTGTCTCATGCTGCCAAGTATTGGCTACATACTACACAAATTGAAACCTCGAATGAGAAGATACTAGTCATAGCCACAAAGCAAACCAGCATTATATCCTTTTGGTTACTTTATAGAAATAAAGGCATCCTGCAGATAAATAAAGGTACAGGAAAAAACTAAACCTAATTTCTATCCTTTCGATTTTGCTGCTTTGTTTGTGTTCCTAAATCATTATTCTTGGCATTGGTGGTTAAGATAGGCATAAGAGGATAATTATCTATTATCTATATAGCTATTATTTGAATATACATATAGATTAATTATCTATAAACATAGATTCATATTGTGGATACTACTACTACTACAAGGTCCAATCAATTTTTATTGATTCGTGCTACTTAAGCTTATTGTTTTGGTAATTCAACCGTGACTCCCACAAGATATTTTTTCAGAATTCTAGCTTCCTTTTTCTTTCAACAAGTAATCATAGTTAGGAGCAGTAATTGCAAATTGTTTGATGTTGTCATTCTATTTACATGCAATTGAAGTACATCATTCTTTACCAGCATGCTGGTAGCTGCATTTGAAAATGCTGATAGATAAACAACAATCCATGCTACTTCAGTTGATAATTCATCATCCCTAATGTTAGATATAAAAATTAATACAACAGTAATTAGGGAATCATTTCAGGCTATATTGTTAAAAGTAAAAGACTTGGTTACTTCTGTAACACTTCCAAGAAATAAGCTTTGTATAATCACAATACCAAAAGAGGATTCACACTATCATCACTTCTAATTTCAAATCCACAAACTTAAAGGAAAGTGAACTTAATTTATGCAATTTTGTGAATCAATTTATGCAACCTGCAACAACAACAAGAAACATAATCAAGACTTCACCATCTAAGAAATGAAACATCATGAACTTACTGGTTACTTCACCTATACATAAAAGTAACATTTCAACAAAGTACATTAAAACATGTCATAATAAAAAAATAACATTCAACAATGCAAAGACTTTGCTTAGACAACATGACTAATTATGGATAATTGCTCTGACAAATGCACGCCTTTGGTTGTTATTGAAAATCCGAAAGGTATTTTGTAATTGAGAGTTCTCTGATAACTTTAGCCCCGCCAGCACCACTTCGTCATTTGTGAAACCAAGTCCTCCAAGGGTTTCACCAAGTTTGATCTCATCGTTAACACCTGTCATGGCTGTGGCTAAGACTTGCACATGCTTGCCTTGTTGCTCTACTGCATATTTCATAGATGCAGCCAAGTCCTTTAGAATATCAATGTCTTTGCCCTTTCTAGACAAAGTAGCCTTACCTTGAGTTTTGCAACTAGAAGAAGCAATTGATATATTCGGTTGTAGTAGAGAATCACTGCCAATAATCTCAACGTCATTAACACCCATTCGTTGATTATCATCTTACTTCAATTGATCATCTACATCATTGCCACTCATAGCATGACTCCCTGTCGCTCTATCCTTCCCAAAAATAGCCTCCAAGCGAAGGAATAGTGGGAATGGCTTCCCTGGACTATAGAGCCTCAAGGGATATTGCTTAAAAAGATAAAGGAAACAAACGTGAGAAAGTGTAACATGCAAGCATTAAAGATCAGCAAAATATTTTAGCCAAATGATTATATAGTGGCTCAAACCTTAACATAAATTTCCAATACTTGTTTGTTGTCCACTTCTACAGCTTTCTTGTCCTCATTCCAACCAAATCCACTGCATGCAAGCATGTTTGCGGCTGATTGGTACTTCTCTTTGAGCCTTTTGTGCTTGTTTTTGTAGTGTTTTGTAGTTAAGTCACATCCAGGGAATTTCTCATTCATCTTGCCAGCAAGCTTTTCAAACGCACTTGGTTTGAATTGTCCAGCATCAACTCTTTGTCCCTCTACTACCAACTCCTCCATGAAGCCAACAAATGAATCTGTTTCCTCATTAGTCCACGTGCTCTTGTTATCCATTTATCCTTATTCTTTGTAGGAACATATGAAATATAATCACTTAATAAATAAACAATTATAACTTATATGTGATATAGTACATGAAGATATAAGCAATAATCACTCAAAGTCAAAGTACTACATATTACATAATCAAGTCAAAGTAATAACAAAGATCAACAATTAACTTAACCTAACAATATTAAAAACTATTAAATTTCAACAATATCAAAGTAATACCAAAGATCAACAATTAAACTCAAAGTCAAAGTACTACATATTACACAAACACAAGGGTCTACAATGTTAAATTTCAACCAAACAAAAGAATTATGTGGCACAATTTCTTCTCCATTCTTCAAACATTTGAATAGCTAGGTTGTCCCACACTTGAGTCCATTCATTGCTACTTTCTACACAATCAACCATTTCAACATTGCTGGGAGAATCCTCTCCTACAAGCATATGCTCAAGGTTCTAGAATTGTGTTTTCTTTAGGATCAATGTCCATATTTATTCGAATAAAGTTTTGCAAAAGACAACAGGCAATTATAATTCGGTTTTGTGTCTTAATTGGATAAAATGAAGGACTCCTCAAAATAGCCCATCTCTTCTTAAGCAACCCAAAACATCGTTCAATTATGTTCCTAACTGAAGAGTGCTTCTTATTAAAGTACTCTGGGTAGTTTTGGGGTGAACGTGAACCTTGAGCCCATTCCAGCACGTGATATCGAGTACCTCTATATGGTGCTACGAACCCTTGGCCATTCTAGTAACCAGCATCAACTAAATAATACCTATAAATTAAGAGACAAATATTATAAATAGTAGGCAAATGTAACTAATCTAATTTTTTTAAAAGTTATTTTTAGACATACCAAGAGGTACTTTGAGGCTATTACGTCGTGTAATAGCATCTCAGAGTATTATTGAATTAGATACTGATCCTTCCCAACCACTAAGTATGTACACAAAATTCATGTCCTAATTGCATACTCCCAAGACATTTGTAGAGATTCTACCCTTTCTTGTTCAGAATCAAGATTTATCAGCGTCAGGGATAGTCACATCTATGTAGGTGTCATCTAATGCTCCTAGACAACCCTATACTTCACAGAATTAAAACATTAAATACTTCTATGTATTGAAGTTACCTTAAACCATTTCTATTTAGGATCTATGCAATCCTCTGAAACAGGTTTAGCCTTGGCAAACAAAAGGCTTTGCACACGTATGACTGAGCACAAAACCTTGTTAAAATATTTACTAATAGTTTCTCTTGACCTATAGAATCTAACTTGTAGATTGCGATTCTTTTTATGATGGCCTATTATGATTAAAAAGGTTATAATTTTCTCAACTATCTTACTTCACCATCTTCACTTAACTTTCCTTGAACTTAAAGCAGCTTACACAATATTGCAAATGTAGTTCATGCTTAACTCCCAAATGCAATTCCTATCACCCACTCCAATGATACGCTTTAATGCATCTCGTCTTAATGGACCACTATTAATTCTTTGATTTAGTGCCAAAGAATTATTGCCTATTCTTCTATTCCTAGTATACACAAACAAAGCAACTAATACAACTAGTATCAATGTGTCAAATTGAAATCTCATCATTAAATAACAAGAAACACATTGTTTAATTCATTCAGAACAGTCCATTGCTTCCTATAAAACAATGAAATGAATCATATTAGCCATACATTTTACAGAGGTTCACAGCAACAACCATGGGCATAAATCTGTGAATCATGATGGATTAGCCATACAGAGGGTAATGAGAGGGCATACAAGAATGAGTTATGGTAAATGCTACCTAGTTTAAGTTTAAAACAGTGCATATTTGAACTCATCATTTTGAAAAAAAGTACAAAGAAGCAAACTTCATCCTTTCTGAAATTAAAAATTTCTACACGATTGGTTTATAGCAAATAAAAACAAAAATAGAACAATGAAGGTAAAAACAGAGTCATATAAAAATAAATAAAAAAAGTTAACAGACACTAAATAAAAGTGATTCATAGCAAATAAAAACAACTAAGACTACTCATAAAAAAGGAAATAAATCAATAAATAAAAAATAAAAAAACTCACAGATGAATGAAAAAAAATTCAAAAGGAAAGAGAAAGCCTTATATGGAACAAATCAAATGCAAATCCTGAAGATGGTAGCAAATTGTTATTGAAAATGGCAAGAAAAGACACAATGAACATGGTAGATGAACAAACCATCGTGAAGATGGTACCAAATCATTATAGAAAACAACAAGCTAAGGCATTAGTGAAGATGGTAGATGAACGAACTTGAGTAAAGTCTAGCAAATTGTGAAAGGGAAGGTGAAGACGACGCAGCAGCAATGCATTTGAAGGCAGTAGGCAACATGATGGAGAAGGAAAGAGCAGCCTAGGTTAAATCTATGAGAAGGGCAAGCCATGTCAATTCCTAATTATTTTGAGGGTAGCATTGGAAGAAATTTCATTAAAACATCTTGTCCCAGTAACTCAATCTCGTGTCCCCCTTTGTCTCCGCTTTTTGGAGGGGCACTAAAGACATCAAAATTTTGTCACGGGACAAGACCTAGTACATGTCTCTGTATACTATCTTGAGCTTCAAATGTGAATCTATCTCAAAATGTCTTTGTCTTGCTATCTCGCAACAGCAACCAAACACAGCCTAAGAAAGCTGAATCTCTTTGAATAAATTTTAATCATATTAAAACATAATATTGTAAAAAATACGTTATAAATTGAATTATATGTATATGAGAATCATCTTATTAAGCAATATAGAAACTCAAGCAAATTATTAGTCAATTCTCCAAAATATTTTAACAAACTTTATTTTGTTGTCATTTAAAACATAAGTTACAATAGCTTTCTGAAGAGTTCTGGAGCTATCATCAAATCCCTTGTTAAGTGATAAGCAGTCTAACAGCGATCCACATCACCCATCCTATGTCTATTACAAATCCTAGGTTGCTAACCACAAGTTTTAATCCTTTATATAGTCATGTGATATGCACATGACATTAACCCCCTTCTATACTCACCTTCAATACTTGATCTTCTCATGTTGTAAAGATTGAACTCACATGGAACATTATAATTGCAAAACTGATTCTACACCCACCAAAGGTCCTCAACCTCAAAATACCCATATCTCCATTAATGCGAAACTCTAGCAATATTTATCCCCCCAAACATTTTATCAAATGAATTACCCTAAATCTTCCTTTCTACCTGTCATTATCTCTCTCTATTTGTTCTTCAGTTAATAACATCAACCTCAATGGCAATAAGATCTCTTGGGTCAAGTTTATGAAAAAGACTAAGTGGGTTTGGAGATAATTTGGTTTTCTTTTTATATGTGTGTGCAGATAAACATCATTAAATATGTTGGTGACACAATGCCAGAGTATAGTAAATGTGTATGATGTATCTTCCCATGGCATTTTAGTAGTGGATGAAGAAATTAGAAAAAATAGTTGCAACTTGAAAAAAATTATGTAGAGAAAGAACTAAAGAAAATATTCTTATATGTTTGATGTTTCTAAGCATGATAGGAACTTTAGTTACATGCATCTATTTGAAATGTTGTTATTGAAGCTTGGTTAGGTGTTTAGAGTTGTAGCGATTTATGTTGTACTCTAAATCACAAAGTTTTGAGTAATGAAAATGGACATTCATTGAAACCTTGAAATTACTCTTGAACTTTTCCACCAAAGCATCAACCCAGTTAGATTTTTCCTTTTCGTTATCAACAAGCCTCCAGCAAGTATGCTTTGACTCCAAGGTCTTCAACCTATAAGTATGAGTCCTCCGTACCTTACTACAAAAGGCCATAAACCCAAATTTCTCTTACATTTTACTCTGCATCTAATTGCAGCATTCTTCTTAAAGAACACTTCTCTACCATTCAGAACAGAATGCTCCAAAATTTACTCCTTAAACTCTACGATGATGAAAGCTCCATTCTTAGCATAAACTTAAATTCTTTTGACATGTGCTCTTTCTTATATTTAACACCCCTTTGTCTACTCTCTACATCTAACTTTGATTCATCATCTTTAGTGCCTAGATCATCATTGACATACTTATAAACCATATTACACATATCATTCACAGAAAATAGGAATCATTGTCTTAGAAGGCATCTATTCACGGCCCTCTGTACTACCATCAGCCCTATCTTTCTCTTTTATTTATCCAAAACTAGCACTATCATTACCTTCACATGTAAACTCATCAGGCCTTATCTCTTGTTCCTCCATTTGTCAAATCCACCCCTATCAACAAATTTATCTTTCTTGTTCTTTACACATTTCTTTTTATGTCTTTTCTACTTCAATGTGTCATTATTTTCTAAACTAAACCCATTATCATTTCCTATATCTCTATTTTCCTCACTATCATCAAAATGAACCCTTGTAAGTTCCCAATCACTATCGTCACTATTTTCACTATCATCACTGTCGTCACTACCTTCCAAAGAACTCTAAACTGTCTTGCCGTTGTCCCTATTTATTCTTTGTTTCAAGTTGCACATCTAGCCCACATTCAACTACAAAAGGTTCCGTTGACCCTTTATCATTTTGCATTACTTTCCTACTTTTGGCTATTATTCTTCCCTGATTGTTTTTGACAACATAGCCCCAAGGTTGGACATAAATCTTATCCCTAACATTAGACACAAAATTAGAGCCACAAACTCTCTTACCATTCTTTATTGGTTTTCTTCTTTTCTTCTCACACTTTTCTTATTTTATCTCCTCATCCACAATATTTATTTCTGTTTCTTTCTTAATTTGAGCATCTCTTCCATCACCCTTAGGTTGTACTTCTCTTTCACCCACCTGTACATTATTAGGATGCCTAAAACCCTCACAAGCCAGTTCCATTATTAAATTGGGTACTAAGACAATATGTTCTACATACAAATCAACCTCACACCTATGGTTTATAGCATAATACCCATCTCCAAAGCATGGCTATCCAAATTCATGATTTTCAAACCTTCTTCAAAGGAGTTTTTAGGAATTATCCACCATAAATTTATACTTCTATCATACCCTAGATCCTTAATTAAATTCATGGCCTCAAAAAGGACCACTTGTCAATGTCCAAGTATGAATAGCATCTAATCTTTCCCCTTATATGTGAGTTCATATTCCTTTACAAACTTACCCCTATGGTGAACCACAATAGAAAAAATCATCCTACAAAGTTAAAAAAAAACAATGGTAACTACAAGGAAGTTAACTTACGAAAAAAAAAAAACAAATGTTACCAATAAAATAAAGTCAAAAGGCAACAATGACTCATTTTTCATGGAGTACATCGACAACTGATAATACCTAAAAATTATTGAAAAATTAATTTAAATTTTACTAGTCTTAATTTTAAATATTTGACAAATGTAGGAATGATGAGGATGGCCCAATGAACGAGTTAAAAAAAAATTTTCTAGGCCAAGTGTGAATAGCGACCATATTGGGCCCGTCAGGACATTCGAAATCTTAGAAGTGGAGCCCAGAGATGCCCGAAATTGAGAAATTATAACATTAAGATTATAAATAGTTAGGAATGAAAATTTTATACTTGAAATTTAATTTCGGGTAATATTTGATTAACCAGATACAATGTTTTACTCGTTCGATAAAATTTCGATGTACGATTTCTAGCAGTGAAAGATATTTCAATCTTTATAATAGGATAATGTTTATCCTTTATAGTCAAGTGTAAGGCTAAGATTTCATCTTGTAAAGCAAAATTAAATCCTAGTCATCCATATCTTTTTATTATTACAAAGAAACTATATTTTACTTACATAAATCCTACATTTATAACAAGATAAATTCAAGCCACTAAACTTTATCACCATTCTCTCCAACATTTCAGCCAATGCAAGGGAAATATATAGCCACAATTTTTGTCTTTTCAAAGAGCTTAAAACTTGTTTTAAACCATCAAAACCCTAGCCTATAGTTGCAAAAACCATAAACTTCATTCACTAAACTTGTTTTATTCATCAATACCTACCAAACCAACCAATTGAAATTTCAATTCCTCATCAATCCTCACCTTGATACCTCATTACCTCGCTGCCTAAGGGAGAGTTTGGGTTTATTTGGGGTCCTTGAAGTGAGAAGAATCACTCTTGGGAACATCCTTTGAAGCCAAGATTCGTAAGCCACTAAAGTAGAGTTCTTTTTACCTTTCTTTTTCAATTCAGTTTTATTTTAGATTTTACTGGTTTGAAGTTGATATTTTTTATTCTAATGTATGATTACACATATCCATATAGATGTATTTTTATTGGTGGAGTAGTTTGGTATTGTTGAATCATTTTTGTTAAAAGAAGTTTTGTACTATCTTGTTGGATTTTTAGTTTTGTCATAGACAAGAATTAGTCATGAATTTTTTGATACAATTTTAATTATTTTCATAAGTCAAAAAAATTATATTTTGAAACTATCATCCTAAACTAGTTCGACGAATTTTCCTGAGCTTTGTTTTAGACTTTTACTACTTTAAAAAAATCAAGAACCTAAACTATGCTTGTGCTGCCTAAGTTATTGGAATTGAAGCTGTAGACTTTGCTAATTTATTTACCATAGCCAATGATTAGTTCCTTTGAAATTTGTATATATTGTTGGAAACATATTGAAGTTTAGCCATGAATTTTATCCTGCATTTTAAACAGTCATTTGATAGGGTTAAAAATTAGAGAATTCTAGTTTTGAGATGAGATTAAAAGATCTCTGACCACCCAATTTGTAGAATTTTGTTAACATAGTTAGAGAATGATTATTTCTCTGAAATTTTTACAGTAGGTTGAGAACACATTGAGGTGTCATGGAGAATTTTTATAGCTTTTGGATTGGTTATTTGATATGAAAATTAAATTTTACTACTTAAGTAAAAAATCTGCTAAGGTGCTAGAAAATGAACAAAAGTATTGAATTAATGAGATAATGTCCTTTAATTCAAATATAATTAGTACAAATGTATGCTATACACTTTAAGATTGGTTTATGAGGCATGAATGAGACTCACTTCTAACTGAATGCCTACATATGGTTTATATATACATTTGAGAAAAGAAAAGTACATGATGCATCTATGTGACAGAAGAGCAGGTAGGAACTTCAATTGTGCATTTTCTAACATATGAGTAAAAGAAAGACAAGACTAATGTTGGGTATGAATTGTGGAGTTATTTACTATAGATACCGTTTGGTATAAATCAGCTCTTTTGTGGAGTTATCCACTACAAATACCATTTGGTATGGTTTACCCATTATGGAGTTATCTATTGCAAATACCATTAGGTATGAACTAAGTCTTCCCTATATTGATGAAAAGAGAGAAATGTACTGAATTGATTCCTTTGGCCATAAGTTAAAGCAAGGCCATTGAAATTGAGTTTTGTGGCCATAAGTTAAAGCAAGGCCGCTGAAATTGAGAAAAATATATATATGAGATCCCCTTCAATATACAAAGGGCATGTGAAGTTAAGAAAGATACCAAAGGAAAGAAAAGATCATTGCAATTACCATATGCATATTCATTAAATTATTTGTCTAAAATGAATTATTGTGATGTGAGTGCTATGACATATGTATAATAAGTGAATGAATGTTAAAAGAAACTCACTTCAAAAGTATGAGTTGGAACTTTAAAAATGAACTGTGATCATGTAATGCATGATCAACCTTTTCCTAATAAACTGAAATAGCTAGAATGATGATGATGTCATTTGTTGTTGTGTATTTTGGGGATATCGTACTGACAACTTTAGAATTCTCACCCTATACGCTTGTGTTCCTATGTCGTATCCAGGTTGATCCAGATAACAAGGAGGCTGCTGCATGAAAGGAATCAAACTCACAGTAGTTTAGTAGTGAAGACTTATATATACATATAACAGACGTACTTTAAGGCTCTTATAAGAGCTTCTTTTTGTATTTAACTTTGTATTAAATTATGAAATCCCTACTTTTAAATTAAAAGGTTAGAAATTTTTTCGAATCAGGAAGAGTGCTAATTACCTTTATCGGTTATTTCGGGTATTGAATTTCACTAACTTTGGACCCTATACATCCTTGGATGGCTGTAGGAAAGAGTTATATTCTTGGGACCAAAAGTCCTAGTAATTATTCTCTAGAGAAAAATAAGTTAAAGAGTGATTTTTAATGAATTTTATGAAACCTTTAAATATTTCGTCTTTAGCCTAAAATTTTATAAAATCATAAAAATTTCTGGATTTGAACTAAAACCTAAAATTTTGATTTTGATTTGTTGGAATTTTGATTTTTTTGAAATTTTTTCTGAATCCAAATAGGGGGTATTTCCTTATTTACATCTATGTTTTAAAGTTAATGGAGAGTAAAATAAGTGAGAACTAAAACAACCCAATCCAATACATACCAATACCTGAATTATAGCTCAAAGTTAGAAGGAAAACCATTCTGGTGAGCGCTGCAGCGGTCAGGAGAACAGTAGGGCGATGTAAGGGACGATTTTATGATCTCTATTGAGCGTCACTGCAATGCTCAAAATCTTTATAAAAACCCATATTTCAGGTTCTACTTCCAAGCATGCTGTTGGTGTTATGTTCATTTTTCCAAGTGAGTGGGTTCACATCTATGATCTTTATGCTGTGCATTAGATATTATTTCATGAAAATATAACTTGTTATTTGATTTTAGAGATTACTATACAAGAATTTGAAGTTACTATTGGTTTATTTGTTTTAGAACCCCATATTTTAGAGTATGAAACTTGTTTTTGAGAAAACTCATTGTACCATATTTGTTATACTGATTTTAGACAAAATTGATGATATATGTAATTATTAGAGACTTTTATATTGATTTGGATTGTGTTTTAGATGATTAATAAAATGATTTAGAGCTTGAATCTTCATGAGATTTAGAAACAGTTGACAACTACATATTTTGTGGTCTTTAGAGATCATAATGTGTATAAAGGGTGATCCCTTTGGCATGATGTCATAGCCACAATTATGCTAAGGTCAGACTATTAAAATCAAATAGATTCAGAGCTCACAAAGAATTAAAAGGTTTTAAAGGTTCTCAGATTTATATGGATTTATTTAATTGGTTTAGACAGTAGCTATAGAGAAGCAGACAGCAAGTTAACGATTGCATGATTGTTAACCTTGGTACCAAGTTGTCTAAAGAACAATCTCATAGAGCAGAAAATGGAATTTATTTACGTATCCACGTTAGATCCCTCATGGATCATAGAACAACACATCTCGGTTCTTAAAGAACCATAAGTAAAGATTCCTTTTTTTCTAGTTAGATACTGTAGTTGATTTTAAAATCAAAACAATGATGTGGGTATATATATACATATGGAATGTTTAAAGTTTTATATTACTATTGTTATTATGATTTTATACATTGTTCTTTGGTACCCCATGAAAAGGGGTTTCAAGTGGGAATTCACTCGCTGAGTTTTGTACAAAAATCACCTCTCTCTTCGTTTCTTCTATTTACAGATACAGAAGTAGCTGCGAGTCCTTCCTAGCCACCATCATCCCACCAGTGGTAGAGTTTCAGTGTTTAGCTTCACTTTGATGAAGTGTCTATAGTTTTGTCCAGAGTGCTCCTGTATAAAAGCAGGTAGGATCCCAAATAATTGAGCATGTTTATGTTTTTGCATATTATAATACTATTTTAGTTTGTATCGAATGGTTTAGCACTTATGAACATTTCAAATCAGAGCAGCTTTATGCATATATGTGTGTATTATGATTTACAGACTATAGACTTGAATTTTGAAATTTCAGTATAAATTAGTATGATTTAGAAAACAGGTGATTTGTATGTAGAAAATGAAAATGTGTTTTGAATAATTTTATAATTAGTTGTGCATTTAGGGAAATTCAGATCAAGAAGCTTACGTGGGAATGAAACTCCTTGCATGCCATATAGAACCCTTCTCTTTAGATCTTCTCCCCGAAATCCTGATTTCCTTCACCTCCAAACCCTCCTCCCACCTCTTTTCTCAATCCCTTCCAAATTCAACTCATCCAATCATCAAGGTATGCATTTGTTAATTGATTTTGGTCTCTTTTCTTCCCATTCTTTCATGTTCTTAGTTTGGGTTGTTGTTATTCTCTATTGTTGTCAAGTATGGGTACTCTCTCAATGTTGATAGAGTTGTTTTAGAGTTATATAGAGGTGATTACAGTTTGATCATGAGTCTATGTTGCTCTATGGCAGTTGTTGGTGCCAATCCAATCTCTCAAGGTCAAGTTAGTAGTGCCTACATACTCCCGGCTCCAAACGGTAAATGAGTTCAAACTCATGACCTTATTTTCAATCATTATAAGTATATTTTATGCATGAGGATTGTTAAATATGATATTAAGGATGAAAGTATGAATATATATATATATGATTTTGCAAGCTATAGTAAAGATAATGATTTTGAATATATAGAATGAAAATGAAATTTAGAAAATCATGGGCCATGATTAATGGATTATATGTTATAGAAATGTTTATGTGCAACTCTAAGAGATTTATTGCAAGAATATATTATTTAATAAGTTGTTATTTTATCAAACATATTTTAAGAGTTTATGATATCTGTATGCTTTAAAACTTGAGATTTCAAAATATGATTTTAGAGTATTAGTTAAGATATTTTTGGCAAAAACGTCAAACAGAGTATAACTTAGTTTCATGAACTGAGATGTTGTTATAATGTCAGAGATTTTGTGATTATGAACCTTTCCATTTCAAAGTATGATATTAGAGTTATGAAGTTATGAAAAAATGTTAGCTTGAGAAATGAGATTTTAGAAATTCGATTTTTATGACACTTAGAAGCATGGAATTCAGTATAATTTGTAGCAACTACCAGATACATATTATGTAAGCTTGAAATCGAAATGCTTGCAAGTGAGTGATCCCTTGAGCATGATTTTACGATCACAGTTATGCTAAAGTCAGATTGTTTTAGTTATATGAGTCCAGAGGGTTCAAAGTTTCAAAAGTTTTCATATTTAAATAATTTTATATGTATCTAGAGATTTTGTGATTTCAAGAGTAGAGTAAGTATATGATAGAGTTTTAAACTTAGAGAAGAACCCATAATAGAGTTTTAGAGAAATGATTAGCTTTTATAGCTTAAAGACTAGACGGTAGCTATGGAGAAACAAATAATGAGTTAACAGTTAGGAAAAACAATTGTTAACCTTAGTACCAAGTTGTCCTCAGAAGCAATCTCATAGAGCAGAATGGAACATAGTTAGATATTCGATTTAGATCCTTGAGGGATCCTAAAGATCAGAAAATTCACTATGCCATGTTTGACATGCATAACTAAAGGTCCATGTTTCTCTATTAGAGTACTGTTATTATGTTTTCAAGAATTGTTGATGCTTTTTAGAGAATATTTGATTTAAGAGCTATTATGTATATGTATGGAAAATGATTTCTTGTTAGAGTAAGAATTTAGAGATGATTTCTACGAATTTATAAATACAGATATATCTTTTCTATATAGTTATGCATATGAATATAAAATGGTTTATGATTGCTGCATGTATAATATATATTGTATATTCCTTGGTCGTGCCATGTGGGTGATGGGTGAGAGTTCACTCACTGAGTTTGTTGAGTTACCCCTTCCTTTCGTTCTCATAGTTGCAAGTATAGAGGTAGTTTAGACTCCAGTTTAGTATACGCAATTATTTCCAGTGGTGAGTCTTATTTTGTAGTAAGGCCTTGAGTAGGATTATGTTAGAGTATAGTGCTCCGGTAGATGTACAGGCAGGATTTTAATCACGCATGTATTTTGATATATTATAGTATTTTTAGATATTAAGTATGTAATTGAAATATAAACTATAGTTAGAGATTTATGTGATCAACTAGAGATGTATTTGTAATTTAGTTTTCGATTGCCAAGATTTTCAGGTTTAAGAAATTCTATGTGCTGAAACAGTTATGATTTTTAGATCAGTGGATTTGGTTAAGATGTTTTCAGAGCTTGAATTATTAAACACTTTTAGTTTATAAAATTAAATATTATGTTTTAACTAGAGAAAATGTTAATATTTCGAAGAGAATATATTTTAAGTATTATATTATGATAAATTAAGCATTTAAAGCGATTAAGAGGTCACGAGGCTTATGTGTGGATGAGATTCTTCATGTACTAGTCACATTTCCAAGTCCGGTCGTGACAGGGAGAGTGGGATCTGGTAGGAAAAGTTAAGTAGATATGGATCTTTCTACTGTAAAAATGGGTAATATTTTTAGCTTATTGGCTTGGAGCTAATGTCATGTGCTTATCACATGACTACTTAAAGGGTTGCCACTTAGGACTCATAGTGCAACATAGGATGGATGATGTGGATTTCATTAGACAACTCAGCACTTAACGGAGGGGATTCGATGATGGGATCCAAAATCAATCACTTTCTAAAAATATTTGAATTGAAACCGAAAAAATAAAATTTCAGGGACCAATATCAAACTTCGTTAATTTTTCAGGGACTAAAACGATATTTAAACCTATTATAATTAGTGATAAATAATATAAATGACAACTTTACATCAATAAGATAGATAAATGTAACATGTCTACTATATAAAATAAAAAAAATATATAAAGAAATGTATATATGCATTTCTCACATGCAAATAGATAATGTATTGTCATAATTATGTATGGGGTCTTCTTCAAATATCATTTGAATTTCTTCAAACTATTTTCGTAAATTAATTGTAATATATAGAAGCAAACACCTATCTTAATTAGGTTAAGGCCTAGATTGATATTACTCTAGCTCTCAAAAAGCCGCTAAACTCCTTAGACTCTAAAAACGTTGTTCTTAAAAAATTATAGAAGTATTGTTTGATAAAATAATATAAAAATAGCTCTCTATAAGTATAAATCATGATAGTAGTGTTTGGTATATATGCTCCAGTAAGCAAAATGACAATAATGGATATAAATATTAGAGACTGTAATTTTTATACTTATTGTTATTAATTAAAGTAAGATCATATTTGTTTTTTAAATTTAAGAGACCAAAAGCTTGCTCTGAAAAGTACCCAATAAGGTATTCTCAAAAACACCCCTCGCTTTTAACAATGTGTTTGTTTCGAATTTTAAAAAAATTGATTGTAAAACTTAAATTATATAATAGTTAAAAAAACTGAAAATTAATTTTTTTTTTTAGAAACTACTCTTTTTAGCTTCTACAAAAAATTGCTAAAAACTTATTTTTTAAAAAATTTAGATTATTTTTAAACAAACTATCAAAATATATGAAAAGTGATTTTTTTGTGAAAAAAATGATTTTAACTTCAAAAATCCCAAATGGATGGCCATAAAAGTCGAGCAAAAGCACTCCAGCTTTTGGTTTACCAAATAGAAAAAAAAAATGACTTGTTTTTACCCAACCCACCCTAAGTTGCATACTTGAAATATTGTTATTACAACAAACTCACATCATATTCAAACAACTTGACATCATCCTCCGAGTTGAAATGCATTAGTTTTATGGTTGTGTTATTTGCACTTATTGCTTGTAAAACACCATGTCGACTCATACCTCATCCACTATTATCTGAGGTGTGGACCTTATTTAAATAGAATCCACACCCCATCCAATGGTGGATTGAGTGTGAGTCAATACGTTGTCCCATATACAATAAATGCAAATCATATTTTTTTTTAAGTTTTATCAACACAATTTTAAATAAACACTAGATGTGGTCATGAGTTTGGAGGGAAAGTAAAAGAAGTTATCAAAGGAAAATCAAAGGTTTGAAAGGGTTCTAACTAACTTTGTTTACGAGTTTAAAATTGACAAGGAAAAGGAATTGTATTATTACAATTTGTCCTTCATTAAATGAATTTAGTATAATTAATATGCTTTATATTAATGTTAATTTTAAAACGAATCTAAAAAACAAGTTGATATGCTTTAATGTTTTTGTCAGCTATTAATGTTTAAAATGCTTTATATAAAGAGATTTAAAAAGGTTAATAATATGTTTTATATTCATGAAAGTATATATGAAATCATGAAGGAAATAACAAGTTAATTTAAAATTCAAATAAACCAGTATAAATGATGTTTTAATATTTTAATAGGAATAATATAGTAAACTAAATAATAATCGATTTAAAACTCCCCAAATTGAGGGATTACAAAGTAGGGATTTTGGAGGGTTTTAAGTTGTTAGTAAAAATCATTAGACACTTTCACTTTCTATAAAATAAAACTCGTGAACACTTTCGGACCCCTCCCTCCCTTTCTCTTCTAAACCAAACTCATGAACATACAAGTGACCCTATAACAACATATGACAGTCCTTACATGTACAATAGGAGAATCATCTCATCTACAAATTACTGGGAGGTTCAAAATTGTCGTGGCTTTACCAAAAAAATATGAATATACACGAACAATTCCAAGGATCGGTAAATAAAAGCCTTTCTTGACAACTAAATAAATGTGTGTAAATGCTCGGAACTGTGGAATGCGTGTAAATGCTACACCCTGTCACTGGGACAACTAAGGCTTTATGGGCTTATACTCATCATTTTTTTTTTTTTAAGTTGGCTTCTGTGATGAGCACTTAGGCCAACCACAATTTCACATTTCTTGTAATCTATCAATAATATGTACGATTACGGACTAGATAAATTTAATGTTATGCCATGTGTAAATTTCTCATGCATTCTACAATCAATTAAAATATTTATGTTGATTATGAAATTCATTTTTTGATACAATCAAATCATGGAAAGAAATTAAATTTGATCTCATTTAAATATCATTGGTGAAAAAATATCAAACTACTATGTCAAAGTATTAAAAAATATTGCTTTATAATCTAGTCTATTCTATTTTAATAGTTAATTCTAGAATGATTGCATAAATGATTGTTCAATTCCCGTTGCAAGCACTGATTGTATGGCCGGCCATTCCCATTGCAAGAGTTGCATCTGGACTCTATGTTTCCCATTAGTTCCTCACTTTCCTCTTGGGGTCGTAGAAATTGGCACCAATGTACATTTTTCCGCGACGGAAGCTACTGGTGCGTGGTGATGTGATGAAAGTAGAGTACAAGATTGTGGGCTACGAAACAAGACACACAATTTGGGTGTTGTATCTATGTATCGGACACGTGCTCATATCAGATATTGCATGATATACTATTAACATATTAATAATACAAGGCTGAATACAATTAAGTTAAGCTGTATTTCTTTTTTAATCTAACATAGAAAAATATAATATAAGCAGGGTTATAAAATTTTTTTTGCTATATATATATATATATATAATATTTTGAATAACGTATAATTTTCATAAAATTTTTGCTTATATATTTGTCATGTATAAGTGTTATAAATTTTTAATTTTAATATGTTCCTTGTATTTGTATCAGTGTTTGTGCTTCATAGTTAAAGGGAAATGAGAAAGATGTGAAGGAAGGATAAAGGAATGGTGAGTGTTTCAAACTCCGTAAAGCTATAGGTGCGTTTGCTTCAGGTTTTTCAGTTTTCAATTTTTAGTTTTCAGTGTTTCTTTTACAAAAACTGAAAACTGAAAACTGGAAAACCTGAAGCAAACGTAACCTACATGTTTAACCCGGTTATAAAATGACAGATAAATAATTTTAAGCGTAAAAATAGAAAAAAGAAATTTGGACAGCAAAATAATTATTTTTCCCAATCTGCTTTACCTATTGGTGAAGGCTATGGTATTATAGATAAAATATGATGTACCCAATATCAGACATTCAGTCACATTTACATAGTGAGACTAAATGTATTAAAAAATGTAATATATGACTTTAATCACACTTTCTAAATGTGACTAAGTATCTTGTGCGTGAGACACCATTCTTCAATTGGTGTCTAGTAGACAAAACCTTATCTATAGTAATAGATTAAGTGGTCAAGGCAATGTTACATCTAGTCTTAACCACTTAGATGATCCCAGGACTACCTTTCTTCTTCACATGACAGTCACAAACATTTAAAAACTTCTGAGAATTAGTCCACCAATAAAGTGCATATCAGTATAACACGCAAATGACTTACAACTAGCATGATGGGTAGGAAAGTCCTTTTCAATAAAACAATCACAATTGATTTTTTTTTTTTATTGGATGATCCAATGACATGTACTGTCAAAAGCAATGATTAATCGTCTTGAAATATAAAAACAATCACAACTGATAAAAAGTTGATCCCACTTAATTGTTAGGGCAGGGGAGCCCAACAAGGGAGATGCAACCAACAGGCTAAGTGAGAAAACATTGGGTCAGATATCACATCTTGATCCAAAACCTTAAGTCAATGAGTTATGGTTCATCTCATATTATATATTACTCATTTATTCCATTTTTAACCAATATAAGACTTCATCTCTCACATTTGATTCCAACATTAATTTAGGTTCTACATAGGTAGATGAAAATGTGTCTACATCCTATCCCACATTTTGTAAGTCCCAAACATTTTACTCATATCATATAGTATAGTCACGTCTTCACATTAGCACATCAGCATACTCCATAGCAACTCAGTTATGATTATCACTGAAAGGTAACACTTATAGATACGAGCTTATGAGGGTAAAATAGACATTTCAAAACTTGAATTATTGGCTTAATTTGCATTAAGCATATATTCTAGTCATATTGGGCAAAGTCTGGTTTATTTATTTTATTTTATTAGTTTCTTTATTTTAAAATGTTTCAAGACTTGTTTTATTTTATTTTTATGTTTATTAAGCCCAGTTAATAGTGTAGTAATTTGGGCCTAGTCTGATAGGGTTAGGAAATAAGTTTAACCTAAATAAGAGGTATAAATACCTCCAAACTTCGTAGCCATTTTAGCTAAGTTTTATTTTGAATGAAATTCATCTGGTTTCTTTAAGAAACTTTGTGTGTGCAAGTGAGGTTGAGTGATTCCCTTATCTTGTTGCATCAGGAAGCTGAATAAAGGATTATAAGGTAGAGTGATTCCTTGTGATATTTTTATTTAGTTTTCAATTCTATCTTTCATATCAATTGTGTGTTGGGGTTTCTGAGTATTTGATGTCCACAGGGTTTCATATCATTTGGTATCAATTTCAGGCATCAGATAAATTCTTATTTATCTATTTTTAACTTTTTCTTTTAGTTCCATCATCATCCTCAATTTTTTTCCTGGTTAGTTATTTTTGAGTGTTGATATTCACGGGGTTTATGAGTGTTTTGTTTCTGTTTTTTTTTTTAAAAAAAAAAAATTCCTCACGTTCCATTCAATTCGTGTTTTGCTTTTGCATCTTGATTCGTTGCACATCTGCTTTTCAATTTTAACTCCTTCACTCACAGTTTGTTTTGACGTTCCTGTACATCAAGGTCATATTCCCATCCTTTTGCTTTTCCTTCCTGTTTCCTTATTGTTCCTTCACTTTCTTTCATTAGTTTCCTCTATTTAAAAAAAAAGTATTTTAAAAAAAATAAAGAAAGCAGCACACAAAAGAAACAGCAATGCAAAAAAATAAAAATGAAAATAAAAAAGAAAAAAAAAGGAGCACTGACCAAAAAAAAAACCAAAAAGTTTTGCAGAATATATATATATATTTCAGATCTTTTTTTATTTTGGGTACTTCAAATTTTTATTTTCTTTTATCCCTTTAGGTCTTTTTTTTTTTCTCTATTGATTTGCTCTTTTTTTTTCTTTCTACTTTTTTATTTATTCCTTGTGTCATTAAATGTTATTTGGGACTTTATCTTGTTTGAGCTTATTTGATTTCTAAAGTACAACATTTATAATAGGTCCATAATGATAAAAGGCAAGAGTGGTGAGTAAAAAAGAGGGTAAAAGCCATATTGAGTGCAAACATGAGTGTCCACTTTTGAGGGAAACATGTAAGGGAGTACTTTGTGAGGTTATTTCTTTTATTACTTTGTAGGTTGTTATGGCTATTAACATATACAGGAGTAATAAAGATGCTGATAGAGCGAATGCCATTAAGCTCCTTATGCGCCAATGTCAACAAATAAATAGTAGATTAGATGATATGGAAGTGCAACTATAGGCGGTGTCCCAATCTAAGTCCAAGGAAAGTGTCAAGATTCTTCCACGAAATCGACACTGTCACAATGATTCTTATCATTAACAATTTGAGGAGGAGTTTGATGCAGCTAATTTTATTTGGCATAGAAGAGTTCGAGATAAGATGAAGAAGAAGCATATGAAATCACATCGTGATAGAGATACCTCTAATTCATCTTCTCCTATTGCCACTTCGAGACATACTGATATTATGTATTTTCGGTGTTTGGGATTGGGTCCTTATACATATGATTGCCTAATCAAAAGAACCTTAGATGTTAGGAAAGATGAAATTGTGTCTGATTTTGATAATGGTTCTAAGTCTGTTGATAACAATACTATGCCATCTTTGGAGGATTGCTCTTATAACAATGAACATGTTGACATTGTTGAGCATAATGAACCTCTTGCTACTAGGCCTGCATTGGATTTGCAAGTTCATGTGGACAACCTAGAGCACAGTGAACATATTGTTGTACCACTATCTCCCAATGAGGTGTATCTTAATCAAATCAAAATTCCACAATATTCTCTTGGGAATTCAGAACATGAAGTACTAGAAAAATAAGAGCAAATAGAGGTCAAAAGTGAAAAGAATGCAGAAAAAAGCTTATTGATAAGTGTAAAGAAAGAACAGGGCATGAAAATGAGCAGGGTGACAAAGTTGAAAGGATACAATGTTTTTGTGCAAAAGAGAAGGATTTGTAGGGTGTTTTGTTCAACACTAGAGCTTTTATTTCAATTTGATTCAACGAAGTTTCACTCTCTACAATTGCATTTTTTCCAAATTTTCGATGTCATTTTGTCTCTTTGTTACAAAAATTTGAAGATATTGTATTTGACACTAGATCATGTTCGATGCTAATAAGGACAAATAAAACACCTTCAAGATTCAAGGACGAATTTTTTTTTGAGGAAAAAGGGAATGATACGAGATTAGGAGAGCAAAATGAAAATTTCAAGACTTGAATTATTGACTTAATTTGCATCAAGCATATGTTTCAGTCATATCGGGCAAAGTCTGATTTTTTTGTTTTATTTTATTAGTTGCTTTATTTTAAAATGTTTCAAGACTTGTTTTATTTTATTTTTATGTTTATTAAGCCCAGTTAGTAATGTAGTAATTTGGACCTAATCTATTAAGGTTAAAAAACAAGTTTAACTTAAATAAGAGGTATAAATTGTGTGTTGAGATTTCTGGATGTTGATATCCACAAGGTTCCACATCATCTATAATATGGCATTCAGTAGGAGTGTAGGACATAAATCTCCAACAAGGCAAAGATATTTCATTTCAACAAATTCGTGAGAACTTAGACAAAGAAGATATTTGATCAACAGGCTCTACAAATAGCTACAATAATGCCTCATGCGACCCTTCCTTGATGACTACATTGGCTGATCACCACTAACTACATAATCATAATCCCATTGAAACAGACAATTCCTACCGCTCCACCACTACAAAACCCAACCTCACTTTCATTATTGTGCAACACAAAAACAAAGCACAAAACTAGACCCACAACTAGATCAATGGATTCTATGCAAGTCACTCCTTTGTGGTCACCTTGTAAGAACAAAGCTTTGCTAGAGCAACATTACCAAAATCCGAAAGTCAACAACAAAGAAAACATCCCCCATTTTGATTCAAACCGTGATAATATAAACTCGGGTTTATATGTGACTTGACATGTCATAACATATTAATCATTAATTTTTCATAATACCTTCATATTATAATTTTGAATTTTGTTCTAAATGGTTAATGCATTGTCACATGTAGTATTCACCAATAGCCCGAGTTTATATTAACATTGCTTTTGCGATTTCCTCAGTCAGTGAAACCTGCAATAACAGCATGAGGCTGGCAGGCCTTGGCATCTGGGCTGGGCTCAACACCTGGGCTGGGCTCAACAGGCTTTCCAAGAAGCTCCTTAGGCAAGTCCTTGATACCCTTCAGGTAGAAAGTGTAGAAGAGCTTGAAGGGGAAAATAATCTGGTGCAGCTTGACCTGACCATACACACCCTCAAAGATTCCAGACCCACCAGTCACGGCAAGATACGTGTCTTCATAGGTCAGGTAAGACCCTTGAACTGAAATGTGACCATAGTCTCCAAAGTAGAAGCTGTAGATTGCCTCGTACCTGTCCCCTTTCTTCTCTGCTTTGTTTTGGATCAAAACACATATGCCTGCTGTTATCCCCACGCGCTTTTGCAAGCATCCAGTGTACAACTGCATGTACCAAAACCCCAAAATTTTTTATCAATACAAGAGACACAAAATTGAAGGATTAATCAAATCAGCACAGCATAAACATCTTATGAATTAGTACCGTATATAGAAAACAAAAAAGAATATCTTTACAGATCCATGATTGGAAGTTTTAATGGAATCATCAATAAGGTGAGATGAAGAATAATGTAGAGACAAAGCTTATATTTTCTTGATGCTGATAAAAAGTTCATATGAGTTGGGAGGGTTAGCCCAACCAATCTAAATCACATTAGCGGGAAAGTCGAATCTTTAAGGCAATGAATGGGCTTGTATATACTCTTCGCTTATTCCATTCTCAACTAATAATACGAGATTTAACCTCTCACACCTTAAACTCTGATGGTATAGGAAGCGTACAAAAATAAAAGCTGACATGGAAAATTGAACAAAAGGTCTTGCATTTAATTTTTAGAACAAAAGAACCAAAAAGTAACTTGCCTTGTTGCTGAATGGGACTAGATCCCCAAGGGAATTGACAGTTTTCTGGCTTAATCGAAGGTAAGCAGGGCTTCCACGATCTCTCTCGTTGATCTCATAAACACTCAATTCTTGCACTTTGACTGCAAGATCAAGTAGAAAAATCAAAAGGGTCAACACATATTTAAGTAAAAATCACCAAATCACACAGCAGAAAATTTGTTGGTATAACAAATATTATAAAAAAAAATTAAAAACAAGTAGTGGGGTATATCAGTATATGTGTCTAGCTAGCTACCTGAGTCAGATGGCTCAGCTTGGCTCCTGCAAGTAAAAGACTTCTTGGGACCTGAGAGGAAAGAGTGTGGTGAGGTGGTGTTGTTTAGCTTGAGTACTGATCCAGTGAGAGATGGGTTTGATGAAGTGAAGGGTAAGAGTGATGTGGTGGTTGAGTTGGTGAGTAATGATCTTGGGTTAGCAGCTTTCACAGAGAAAGAAGAGACTGTTCTCAAGGCAAGAGTTGAGGCGGAAGCCATGATTGTTGAGGATCTGGAGGATTAGGATGTGATTTTTGGTTTGGATGGACAGATAAAAAGTGCAGGACTTTGTGTGAGAAAGTGAAGATAGCAAAGGTGCTGTATATATAGGAAAGAGAGGAGAAGCTTTTAGGGAGTACCTACCACAGATTCACAGCATTTGTATTCAACTAGTCAACTCACCTATATACAAATACACGATTAGTAATTAATGCAATTAGTGCATGTATATGTATACATAAATATATATATTAAATGTGTGTTTATATTATCATAAAATTTTATATACAATTCATGGTAGTTAAGGTGGTAGAGGCCTTAATAATTGGAGGTTTTGAATTCAAAGCCCTAGGAATGATAAAAATTCTTGTCAAGACACTGTATCTTGTTCTAGATCTCACTCAAATAACCAAACTAGTGGTAATTGAATTCAAACTAACAGTTTATCGAGACAAAATACAAATACAGTATTATTTTCTGTCCAATTATAAGTGTCATTTTTGGGGAAAAAAAATTGTATATTGTTATCTATCATTTGAAAGTTGTAAGAAGGTTTTAATTATCTTTTTTAATCTTTTCACACATATTTTTTTCTCTCACACACAAATGCCTTATAAAAGTTATTAAACAATTTTCTGAAAAAATAATTATGACAACATAAATTTTTTTTTCCTGTATGCTTATGTATTTTTAATGATTTCTTAATATACGTCTAATAACCTTAAAAAATACTTATAAAATTATTATCAATTTACTATTTGATAAAGTATGTATAATAGATTCTAATAAAAAAAATTGAGATATTTTTTAAATTCTTAAAGTTGGAAAGTGATTTCCTTTATTTTTTGAGGTGCGCTAAAAGGTGCTGTTTTATCCTATTAACATTCCAATATTTAACTCATGAAATTTAGATATTATATTGAACTATAAATTTAACGTAATCCAATTTTTTTTAGTACAAGCTATCCTAAAAATTAATCGAAAAGAATTTAAAAAAATGGAGAAAGAATGAATATGTTAATTTTCGGGTGGGGGCAACGTGGATTACGGGGTGGACGGTTAGAGAGAGAACAGAGAAGTGTGAAACTTGTGAATCATGTGGAAGTGTGAAGAGCGCCGCCGAGAACCACAGTCCAGGGTCAAGTATGGGCCGAGTAAGCGTGGACGGCCTATTAAGGACTTTTTCCAGTTATTTACGTGGCCATATATAATTTATTAAAGAGAAAAGACTCATGAGATTCAAAATGCTCAAATAGAATTAGGAGAATAAATATAGGAAAAATAAAACAATTTTACTATTTTAACACTTTAAAAATAGATGTCCATTGAAATATTCACTTTATCATCGTTAAATATAATGAGTAAATGAAATAAATAGAGACTACCATCATATCTAATAATAATAAAATAGATATCCTAATATACACTTATTTTTGTGGCATTGGAATAACCAAACTGAAAATAAAATAAAATCATCGGTACAGCTAAAATCATCGATCCACATGATATGAGTTTGTAAAGATGACGAAATGCGCTCCATGGTATTTGGTTGGTAATTAAAAATGAAGTAGCAAAGTAATCATTTTTCTTTAATAAGAAGGTGAATAAATTATCTTTTACTTTTGTACGTTTATACTTGGTTTTTAAAATTTTTCCGAGACATGCTTTAGCGATAATAGTACTTATTAAAGATGGAAAAAGTATAATATCAGAAAAAAAAAAAATTAGGTGAACATAGAGTATTCACTTCATGAAACAGTGGCTAATATTCTCGAGCTAACATGAATTTTGCATTTGGTCATGAAAAAAAAAATAGTTTTAATATATTGAATATGTAAAAAAAATCTAATATTTCTTTTTAAATATTTAACAAGTATTTTACCGAAAACCTTTGCTCATTATTTTGTAGTATCTGAGAGTATATTGATTAGGATGAAAAATGAAGTGTAAACATACGCAAGTTGCCCTTTTACGTTTATGATAGTGGCATAGGACTCGGTTATAGCTGCCTGTCACTGTCAAGTGTCTAGTGTGGTGCACCTCCTCTCCACCGACCTGGCCATTCCACGCTTTAGCATTATAAAAGAGGAAAGACAAAGTGGTCTTTTTCCTTTAATGGGATTAAAAAAACTGGGTTAAATGTTTTCTCTGAAATAAATAAATTTTGATTTTGACTTTTAAAAGATTTTTACAACCAAACCACGGCATTGACTTTAATATTAACAACTAAATTTTAAAGTTATTTGACACATCATCAACTATTGGCCATATCATCTACTTAACTCATGGTGTTATAACATATTTTAATGGTAGGAATTAATTTTGGCCTTAAGATTCTCATTTAATAACTTATTTTATAGTAGGATTTTTACATAATATACCATATACAATTAAGGGCAAAATCAAAATTTATTTATTTTTTATGGACCAAAAATATATCTAAGTCTAAAATATTTAAAAGATAGAGATTCATTTTAGTTCTTAAAAATGTATGTGAAATTATATTACTTTTAATTTTTTGACAAATTGAAATATTAATTTTTTTTGTTATTATTTGATGTCATCAGGAACTAGGAAATAACTCAATAAGAAAACTTGAATATTCTATCACTTTATTGAAATAATGGAAAGATTAAAATATACCATATCTTAACTTTTAAAAACTAATATGATATAATATTTTAACTTTTAAGGGTTTATTTAATGTCAAATTTTTTTATAGAGACTAAATTGATGTCATGTATATTTTTCATAAATCAAAATAAATATTTATCTAAGATTAAAACTGAATGAAAATCTTGATCATACATGAATGACACATGAATAAGATGAATAATAAATACAACTATCTCCCTTTTAAAAGAAAAGGGTATGCGGTTTAACCCATTCCACCATTTTCAAACGAGAAAGGCTCAGTTGGTACATGAAATAAATGGACTCTCATTCTACAATCTCGCATTTACATCTCACAGGTTCACAAGCTTGTGAGCCAATCTGCACCAATTTTTTTTTTAACTTTTATTTATAAATTTGAAATTAAAAAGAAAATGACTAGGTACGATTTGAATCTTACTTTTCAAAGTTAGAACAAGAAGCAAGCTACGATCACAATATGCAGTATAAAGTTTATTGCTTGCGATATTTCTTTCGTTTTGCAAAAGGATATAAATTCCTTATTTGAAAATAAAGATAAATAAAAACAAGCAATTAGTGGGTCGGTTCGCTAGCATGCAGCTAATTTAATTAGCCCTGGCGGGTTAAGCAAACTGCAACCTAAGTAGTACAAATTATACTGCGATTTAAACGGATCAATCCATAGATCGCTACTGTATACCCAGCTTTATTCCCTTGAGGGTTGTTTCTATTATTTCTCTCCCTTATTTCTAATAAAACCGAGGCATGCTACACTTTAATTCATCTTCAATTTTGCTATTAACTCTCAATTATCTCATGTTTATTATTTTTTAACCAAAATATCTTTTATTAATATTATTATATATTAATTTCTTTACGCAATAAAATATATGTCGATTATAATAATAAAAAATATTAATATATTTTTATACAATTTTTCTAATTTGTAAATTTTCACTATTTTAAGAGAACAAATTATCAATAGTAATAATAATTTATAATAATTACTTTAGAAAATAAAAATTATGCATTTTCGTATATATCAAATTTAGAATATTAATATTATATAAAGATGAATCACAGATAAGGTAATGAGAAGAAATAAAATAATAAACATGTAAAACTAAAAAATTAACAAATAAATTTAAAATAGATTAAAATATTTTTTATCTTAATTTTTCAAAAAAGAGCATGCATGTCCTAAATATGAAAAGGATATTAATATAATGATATCATCTCTCCCATAATATATAATTATAAGTGCTTAATACCTGTTTAGCAGGCGGATAGAATAATGTCTATTAGTATAAGATTTATAGGATAAGACATGATAATTTAAGGTCTCATAAACTTTTAGTACTACACACTATTTAATTTGATGTAACAATTGTATAAGATATTATATTTTATATTCTATAATAATATCATTTATTTTCAAATAAGTTAATATTATATGTCAAAATAAAATAAAATAATTTTTATTAATTATTTAAATATATTTTTAAATATTATATTTATATAAATATTTATTGATTAAATTTAATTCATGTTAATTTTAATATTTATTTCAATATGTTATAACTATTTATTATTTCAATAAATTATATAAATATAAAATATACTCTTTTATATATTTTAACATTTTATCATAACTATTTAAATTTAAATTTAAAAATAAATATTAAACCAAAAAATTTTAATTATTAAACCTTAATTTTATATGTTACATTTTATTTATTATTTATCAATTATAATTATTTTTATTTTTATTATATATAACTAAATTGATTTCATATATTATTTTTAACGGTATTTATTTATTATGCAATAATATTTTTTCTTTGGTAACAATGGTTTCGTTTTCCCGGGTATAATTTTTGTTTTCTTTTTCTCTTTTTCTTGGGGTCCGAAGGTGCAAGTTTTCGTCTTTATATTAAATTAAGATGTCATCACATCACGTGATATCTGTGTATCTTGTGACTTTGACGGAGCTAATAAAATGAAAAACGCTAGCTTTGACCCTTATGCAATGCATGGTTTGGCAATCATCCCAACACCAAAACGTGTTTTTTTATACTCACAGTCGGTGTTTTCGTTTTGTCGGAAAACATTAGAAAACATTAGAAAACCACATAGGAAATTTGGTGAAGGATATGTTGGTCAAGGGAGTCCTCTAGAGCATCTCATGATCCTGTCTTTTTCACCATTCGGTCAAGTCGAATTTGGATCGGATGGTTAAGATTGTATACGCTCTATTTTCTCTTAAAATTAAAACAATAGCACCAGAACTCTCTAATTTTGGTGATCCATCCCTTTCTTATTCACACCTAAGGAGCTAATGCATTCACAGGCGATGGCGTTCATTTGTCAATGATAGTGAGTTGATGGAAGATGCAATGAAAGAATAAATGAGAAACTTTCAAATCGTAGAAAATGGTGTCTTTGAGGAGCTTTTGTTTTGCAATCCCTAAACTAAACCCCAATTGTTATTATTAAGGTGGACGAGCCATTTTACCTCAAAACCTTGTTAAGTTTTCAAACAAGTTTGCTGACGACTGTTTTTGTTGTGTTATTATCCCCATAACCCCACTTTTGAAGCATACTTGTCTTATACAAACATCTTGAATGCCTAGATATTGGTTCTTTCAGATGCTGTGTTTAGTGGGCGTGGGTTGTGTTTGTTTCAAAAAAGTGCCGATACGACACACGATATGGATATGACACGACATAATAAAATATAAAAATAACATGCTATGATAGGACTAACCAAATCTAAATATTCTTATAGCTAAAAATACCCTATAACCAAGAATTGACCAAAAAAATTTACAAGCATAAACAATCTGCACAAGTTTTTATTCATAAAATATTAAGAACAAATGTTTGTATAATGAAAATGAGTTTGTTGCCATACTCGCTAGAATCGAAATCGTGTCAGTGACATGCCGGGGTCTCTCGAGATCAAGAGATGAAGCAACACAACATGACCCCCCTTTGACACAGGTGTCCGAGTATTATCAAAATGTCGATGTCGCAAAAGTGTCCAACATGAGTATGACAAGGTTTGTGGAGTATGTGCTTCGTAGGTTTCCTCACAAAACATGTGAGATGCATCTCTTGGATCCATTCAAGTGTCAGATTCACTTGAATAAGTCTATTGACAACATTCTCATTAGATTCTTTGCTAGATGAACCAGTCGAAGAATTACAAAAAATTGTGTGGGTACTATAATGAAACATTTATCTGTGATTGATTGAAGCTTTTTATAATCACCGCTCATTCTCCCAGGGGTTATATGTGGACAAAGCGAAACATTTACCTGCCCTAGAAGTAAAACGATGGAATACAAATGGTGCGAAATCCCCAATACTTTCTGATTCGTAATTGAAGTATATTGAATTGAATGCACCATTTATGAATATCCTATACTCGTGAAGTTTTCCAAACAACAAAAAATATTGCTTGGATGCTTGATGAGCCTCAAACTACAAATATTAGGAGAAAAATTATTTCAATCCTTGTCCGTAAAGAATTGATGCATATGTAAACATGGATAAACTTCTGACTCTTAAAAATAAAATAAACATGAGATAAATGTTGGGAAAATATGTCAATTCCTTTTCTTGAGAATCACCGTAAATAGAGAAATAAAACAAGAATACAACCACAACACAAGAATTTAACGTGGAAAACTCCAAAACCGGAAAAAAAAACCACGGCCGTTGCCAAACGACAACCAGAGAATAACACTATGTGAAAATTTTTACAACACATAGACTTCTCTCTCAAATACCCTCACCCCAGTACACCCACACTCTTCAAAGAAAATATTTGAACTACCCCTCACAACACTTTAAAACAAGAGTACAGAGGAAGAAAAAAAAAAAATCAGATACAAGCTTAAAGTGTTTCTGACTGGTACAAATTGAAACAAAGAACTTGGGTCCATATATATAGCCATGACCTCCCCTCTCCACTTACAATCCTGGGCGACATGAAATTTCTTCCAATATGCTTTATCTCAATCAAAACCAACAATAAAGTGACAGAGAATCGAGTCTAAGTCGTAGAGAACTTGAGATGGAGCTGGACGAGAAGGTTTTAAATGATTGAACGTGGGGTAAGTTTTACAATTTTTAGCCAGGACCATCCAAAAGTCTAAAAGTGTGGAGGACCAACTTATCCTTCACTAGAAAATTTGGATTTGCTAGAAGAAACTCAAAACTTATCTATTTAATCATTTTACTCTCATCCATGATATTGCTGGAAATCTAAATATTGTTTTCTAAGAATTTTAATGTGTTCGTAGAAATTTAATAAGAATACAAACATTAAAAAAAAGAAGATTAGAAAATAAAAAAGTAAAGAGAGAAGCAATTGGAATCTTCTCTAATATATTGAAATCTCAAAAAAAAAAAAAATTCAAATGTTTAGCGATATCGTAACAAGAAAAAAAAATGGAGAAAGAGAATTCTCCATATTTTCTTATATGATTTACTAATAGAATTTCTGAAATAAAACCTTCAAATTCATTCTTAATTTATATTGTAGGGACAAATTATTTTCTCAACAGTTACATTGTATTTGGTAGGGAAGAAATTGGAAGAAAAGGAAAGGAAGGAGATTGAAAGAAAGAAGATGATTTTCCCTTATTTATTTGTGAAGAGAAATGTGCGTAGAAAGATTAACCAGTGTTAAATAAAATGTGGGACCCACCAACCCTTTTCACTCCACAACCAGACGAAAGATAGATGGAATTGTGCAAGTTTTTCAACCTTCCAATAATACCCCAAGAGCGAACCCAATCACTATTTACCTTGCCATCGAGACGACATCCTCTTTGTTTTTTCCTTCATTATCTCAATTTTTTTTCCTATTGATTTGAGCCTTATTTTGATTACTATTCAGTTGGTACACCCAAAAAAAAAAAGAAGAAGAAGGCAAAACTAACAACGATTTGAGTTTTCAATTTTCAATTTTTATTTTCAGTTTTCTAGATTTCTAGATTTTGGGAATGAAATATTAAAAATTCTGAAAAATATAAATTTCAATTTTCAGTTTTCAGTATTTCGTTTACAAAATCTAAATAAGCTGAAAATCTGAAAATGAAAGCTGAAAACTAAAAATTCAAACCAAACAGGTCATAAGCATTTTTTATTTTTGCCTAATGGAGAAAAAAAGAAAGCTAGAGGAAAAAGGTTGAATATGATTTGTTATTGAGATGTTGTATATCAATTACAAAAAGGCAGTGTCTATTTATAGACCTAGAATAAGATAAAAAAAAAAAAAAACATAACAACTGTGTCAAACTAATATCAACCTATATCAATATAAATTATACTAGGATATAGTAAAATATTTATTCTTAACACTTCCCTCAAGTTAAAACTCATCAAGGTAGAGGAGGCAAGAGTTGCAATGAGTCTAGACGTAACCATTGAGCGAAGACGACCTTGGTAGAACCATGGTAACAGAGATGGGTTGGCCGGAACTAATGGAGATGAGCTTAAGCAGAATCAGGAAACAAAGATAGATCTAGGTGGAACCAAGAAGCGGAGACAAGCTTGGCCAGAACAAGGAAATGGAGACACCGATCTAATAAATCTTCAACACACCAAGGGTTAAGCCAAATCTGAAAGGTCACCCAAATGTTGCAAACTATCAAAACAACAACAAACATCAAGAAGCATTGTCCAGGGCAGATCTAAAACCAAATTTGAGAGCACAAACAAAAAGCTAAAGCAGACCAGAGGAAGAAAACAGATAATTATGGAAGCATGATGAAGGGAAGAAAATGAAGTGTTTGGATATAATAGTATCCAAGATTTACAAAATAAAGGCATTTAGATGGAGGAAAAGCACGAGAAAGTGAAAGGAAAAAATACAAAGAAAGGGAAAAAGAAAATTGCTCTTCACATAGAGCTAGTTGTAGCAGAAGGAAAGATTTCATGGTGGGTGTCATAGCTCCAATACCATATCATAAAATCAACTTTTCTAAAGATTTAAGCTCTTGGATTGAGGCATATAAATGATTTTATGCCCCTTCATGAATAGTGCATAGGCCCATTTTTACTGTGTGTTGAAATTTAATTATTTTTATTTTAGAAGAATGAGATAATAATGATTGAATTCTAGACCACTTGATCATAAAGGCTCTGATATCTTGTTAAAAGATATAATGTAAACAAACAAGGACATAGAGGAAAAAACTAAATATGATGTATTATTGAGATGTTGTATTTCAATTACAAATAGGCGACGCCTATTTATATGCTTAAAATAAGATCAAAACACAACAACTATATCAACCTAATATCAATCTAAATTAATATAAGTCAATCCAAATCAAAATAATATATAATAAAATATTTATTTTTAACAGTTTAATTATTAAAAAATTTAAATAATTTATTTTAATTTATATTGGTTTGATTTAATTGTTTAATGTTATTTTAAATTTTTTAAATTAAAATTAGTTAACTTTTCCGCTTGATATTAACATTATTGTTGTATGTAAGTTTAAAATATAGACGTAAATGCTAGTATATAACTCCAGAAGATTAATTTTTATTATATTTATTTACATTATATTGATAGATAAATTTACCATAAAAATGTATTAATTTTTATATTTTCATTAATTGTTTTACTTGACTATATTTTGGTTGGAATAACCTCCTAAAATCACATAAGGGTAAAATTGTTATTTGGTATTATTATCTTTTTATATCTTCTTATTTTCTTTTCATCTAAACATACTTGTGAAAAATAATAATTCATTCAATTTCTTTCCTTTCAATTTTTTCCCTATCATTTTCTTTAATTTGCCAATCAAAGCCTTAAAAAAGTTTGCTCGTGGCTGCACACCTTTCATATAATGGAACACATAAGTCGAACTATTAACTCATTATTCTATCACTTAATGAAAAAACCCACATGATGAGTTAAATTGATGATATAACCAAGAATATATTGCCCTAATCAACCCTTTTTTTTTGGGTTACTAATCCACATTGTTTTGATTTAATGTGTGAAAATGAGTAAGGAATTCGAGAGTGATGGATGTTAGGGTTTGAGGATATATATAAGCGTGGTTAATAAAAAAAAATAAAAAAGGTGATCATTTTGATGAGAGAGAATAGTGACATGCTGCTACAGAGATTAACAGAGTTAGATCAACAATTTAATAGCTCACATGTGCTTCTTTATTAAATATTGAAATAGCAAGTTAACAAAAGGAGACTAATATATATATAGCCTCTTTGTAAAAGGATGAGAGAGATCACGAAAAAAAAAAAAACTTTTAAAAGATGAAAGATCTCGTGAAAAATAAGTTTTAGAAACAAGTTTGAGACTTTAGTAAGAAAATATATCCGCTTATGCCATTCAAACCCGGCAGGTAAGCAAATCCCACAAACTCCTAATTTCCTTAGGTACAGCACAAACTCCTATTTTAAGAGCCTTTTTTTTTTTTTGTAAGTTTGTAAAAAGAAAAGATATATTAAAGAACTGATCAAATAATCCTCTCATATTCTTTAGTAGTATAAGCATGTCATTTTAGGAGAGAAAAACATACAAAACTAAAACTAATAAATTAATGGGGAACAGTAGTGAAGCATGATATGATGCCACTTTACTAAGAAAGAGATTCCTTTATCATAAAGAGCAACCTTTGGAAAAAGTTCAGAGTCGTATTATCAGTTTATTATGTTAGCGGCTCAGAATAAAAACATTTTCCACGTGAGTGTAATAAAAGGTAGGCGAAATATGAAACTGCTAATAATCTATCAAAAAGTTAGTTACGAAGCTTGAACGACAAAGTTTCCTGTTGAAACAAACCATCCCCGAAGAGTCACAAAACGGGAAAAAAAGGAAAAAAATTGTAAGAGCTCTGATAATTTTTTAAATATTTAAAAAATATGAAGTATATTTTGAAAAAATAGTTTAATTTTTATATACTAATAGTGTAAAAATGTTTCACTCCATCATCCAATTATATATTGTTTCATTAATAAAAGTGATTAAATCTTACACTTAGTAATTAAAAAGTTATTCAAATAAGATAATTCAATTTAGATAATAGCGTAAAAAAAATTTAGACAGTTAGTATACATAAAAATTAAACTCAAGTAGAAAACTGAGAATAGATTTTCTCATACAAAATTATCAAGAAAGAAAAAAGTCTCATACAAGATTTCCGTATAACCCACCTAATGCAGAAGAATCAACTTTTAAAATTCATATATGATTAACGTCTTGTTAAAATTTTACAAAAGATGCATTCCTCAAAAAGAAATCATACTATTATCAATTAATGATATCTTTTT
Organism: Dalbergia cultrata; assembly: GCA_031216105.1. Lineage (NCBI taxonomy): Eukaryota > Viridiplantae > Streptophyta > Magnoliopsida > Fabales > Fabaceae > Dalbergia > Dalbergia cultrata. The sequence continues at coordinate 49,292,240 of CM062344.1, forward strand.
CATTTTGGAAAATAACAAGGGAAGAAAAAGGAAGAGAAACTAAAACAAAGCTGGTGAAGGATTCATTGGTCCCCTGGGGACCAACGTTACTTTCTTCACCTTTAACTAATAAAATTTGAACAAATGGGTTCAACACTATTTTATAATATTATATATAATTTATTAACAAACATGATTTTGAAAATTACAGTTTTAGCCCATTGCCTATACTATCTCTGTTCACCTCACTATTTCCGTGTGTTTCATTTTTACTTTACCCAGCTTCCTCCTTTTTCCCTTCCAATTTTAATTGCCACCTTCAAATCAGGAACTAACATAATTTTATCACCATTTCTATGAATTATTTCTAGGTTTTTTGTTTGATTTTCTCACTAAAATGAAGAAATCTTGATCCCTTCAAAAATTATTAGTAGGTAACAGCAAAACCAGCAAGGTAATGTGACTCAAGGGCAAAATAATAAAAACAACTTCTGAAATGGACAAATCTCAGTTTCAGACAGTAAACATTTATTAAATATCAATACAAGGAGTTGTAAGGCCAAAGAATAAAAAAAAAATTATTTCGAAAAAAAAAACTCCACTTGATACTTGCAAAGATTTCTTTTCCTTAACCAAATCTAGGAATTTAGTAATTTTTTTCAAAAATATGTAAAACCAGCTCTTCAAAAGTTGCTATTTCATGGATTATTTGAACTTGGCTTGTGTGACTTACAAATTAGGCAGAAGCGGAGACTGCAAATTGGGGCAGAGGTAGATGCAAAGCAGTGATAAAAGTGGAGTAAAAGATATTGTTGGAAGCTTTTGAGACAGAGGTAATGACGGAAAAGAAAGGGAAGACTAGTGGCTGATTTAGCCATGAACTCGCCGGTCGATGCCTCGGTACATGACACAGAACTCACCACGACCAAGCTCGCAGTCCACAAGGTAACGATCCTCAATGTTCTCCTTCGGGATGCTAGTAAGCCACAATGGTCGGAGATCTGCATTAATTGCCTTTTGATTGTGGTGGATCGAGATAGGGAATGGAGGAATGCTTTGAGGGGAAAATAGTGGGGTTATTGAAGAAGATGAGTGAGAAGATAGAGGAAGGGTGAAAATCAAAAATGAAAAATTATAAAAGGTCAAATTGGTTAGTCAATTTTAAGACAGGACTAATGTTAGTACCAAACATGAAGGGACTGACGAATCGAATCCCTCACCAACAAAGCTACATCTTAACCCATACGATCATTTAGGAGGGGCCAAGGTGTCTTGGAAACCTCAAACCCACACTTCGTATGAGCCCTACTCTTGGCCAGTAAGTCTACACAACTATTCACGTGTCTAGAAACTAAAGACAACCCTACAATCCACCTTTGTTGCATGAGATCATGGATGCTTGTGATCAAGTCTCTCTCAAGGTGTTAATCCAAAACACTAGTTGCTTGCAAAAATTGATACACTTCCAAACTATGAACTTCACAAATAATTCTTCTAAAGTCCATAGTCCATGCAAGCTACAGCCCAAACAAGACAGCATGGAGTTCAACATGAAGAACCCTCAAAGTTGAAGAGTTTCCCATAAAACATTTCACCCATTCCCCATCATTACCTCACAGATGCATGCCAAAACTAGCCTTGGAAATCTCCCATGTAATGCTTCCATCTGTGTTTAATTTTGCGAAACCCACTGTGATATGATTCAGCTTTGTTTGAGTTGAATGGCTTAAATCAACAACTAGTATAAACTAAGATCGCCTTGCACTTTTAGCTTGGAGTTTAGGATTGTGTTTGAGTTTGTTTGTGTTTAATTAGAAAGATATATACACCACACTCAAGAGAAGATGAGTTGGTGAGTGATAAGTCTTAATTAGATTGCCACAAGTTATCTTGATAAGATCATTATTAGTTCTTTGTCCAAGAACAAAAAGGAAGTTCTCACAATAGGAGAAAACTCAAAAGAAGTCTATTCATAATCTGCCTTATGTTTTATATTGAGTTCCTATTTATAATCTCAACTGGACTATAGAAACATTGAGTTGTAGCCTCTACAAAATCTACTAAGCATTAAAATCCCACCATCATTGAAAACACAAGTAATTCACCCACTATCTATCATAATTGCCTAGGAACTCTTAAAACACTTAAAACAGACTTTGAAAACAACTAAAAAAGCTTTTGAAATTGGATACATTAAAGGGTGCATGAAAATTACAAGAAAATATGGCAAATTACACCTAATTAAAACTAACTATTCTAGCCTAATCTGTTTACAACTTGATCACTCAAATTGGGCTTCATCTTGGGTCGTGACTTCTTCATGTTGGACGTTGTTATTCTTCAAGTTGAATAAAAGTGGTCCATTATGGAAGCTCATGCTTAATTGGATTGCTCTTGGCTTTTGCTTCCATGACTAGGCCTTGCAAAGTTTCTTTTAGCCTTTTTGCTCTAGCTCTTGTCATTAGACCACCCACCCTTTGTAATTGAGCTTGAACATTATTGGTCTTGGTTGAATTCTTATCACATTGGCAAGGGATGCTAGCAGATAGTAACAACACTAGTTGTCATAGGAAGCCTTAACTCCAAAGCCAACTACTGCTTAGCCACCAACTTTGGAGGAAAATGTACATCCTCAAAAGCATTCTTGTTACAAGCACACTAAATCCACCACAACCTATGAAGGAAAAGGTGAGTCTTCATAGCAGCAGACCTAACCTTAACCCATTCATTAAAGTCATCACAAGAGAAACAATGGTCCATCATAAAGCCTAGGTGCTACCAAACCATCTAGGAAGCATGACAATCCCAAAGGCAATGAATTACCATTTCAAGAGCATTAGCACATCTAGCAAACAAAAGGGGAAGCTTTAAAATGGCACTTAAAATGCAGCTCATTAGTTAGGAGAGCATTATGAAGAGTCAACCACAAAAACGTCCTCACTTTCTCCAAAATTGACATTCACCAAACCCAGTCCTAATTCAACGTATTATCCCAACCAACAGTATTAGAGAGGAGCTAGCAATGCCCTATCCAAGTTAAATATATTCCAGAGCTCGAACGCTGCCAATGCTACCCTGTAGATGAATAAACAACAAGGTTCGATTCAAAAAGGCGCCAAACCCTATGGAAAGTGATGAATAAAAAGGGTGGAGGGACCTTTTAGGGACCAATAACCATTATACCTCATGTCCATTACACAGAGCTCTGAATCTGAAACATACACAAAGAGAACCAAGTTGTAAAGGGGACCTATTGGGAGCCAAGCACCATACCAAAAAGATTGATCCTTTTCCCCCAACATCCCAAACAAAACTATCACGAAGAGCTTGGGCTGCACCAAAAATACTACACTAGGAATAAGGCGATCCCTGCACCAAAGGAATATAAAAAATAGAACCCGATTTAACATATTTATGCCTCAACGTTCTAACCCATAACTTATCTGTGTTCCGACAAGGTCCTACACCAATTTCCACCAAAAGACCCATATTAGCCATGTACGCCTCCCTAACCCCCCCAAGCCACTAACCTTCCTATGAGTAAGGACCATTTTCTAGGTAATTAGACTAAGATACCATGACTGGTCTTTACCACTCCAGATAAACCGCTGAGAGGCCTTATTTAGTTCATTACAAACATCTTGGAAATGCCATTACCTGTATTTGATACATTGGGATGGATGAGATAATAGATTTTACCAGCAAACTCTACCAGACCTATTAAGAAGCTTCCCTTTCCAAGAAGCAAGCCTTCCTTGGAACTTATCCAAAATATAGTGGAAGGAAGCATGAGTCACTTTAATGCTGTAGAGGCATACCCAAAGAAGAGCACAAGTTATTAGTAAACCGGATGGACAATATCCCTATAAACATGACTTTCCTATGATTTGAAACATTCTTGGAAAAAAGGTCCCTAGAGTTGTCAAAGTTGACTTTCATCCTAGACGCATGACAAAAATCATGAAAGTCCTGAAGCACCATGTGTACTTGTGAGTTGTGAACCCTACAGAAGAAAAGGAGATCATTAGCAAACATCAAGTGAGAATTTTGCGGGCTACTCTTAGAGATATAATAGGTTTCCAAACACCCTAATCAACTTTCATAGTAACACTAGCAGCAATATACTTCATACACAGAACAAACAAGAAAGGGGACACCGGGTTCCCTTGATGAAGTCCTTTAATAGGCTAGACATGCTCTAACTTATAGCTATTTTGGAGGATATAAAGAGAGAAAGCTCAGACACAATTTAGCACGAGCCTAATAGTGATGGAGGAAAAACCATACCCTAACAAAGTCTTATCCAGAAACCTCCAATCAACTCAATCATAAGCTTTCTCAAACTTTTAAAAGTTAGAATCCCTTTGTTCACCTCAGTTTTCTTCATATAATGCATTACCTCATAGGCTACCAAAATATTGTCAACGGCCCCCTATCCAGGATAAACCCACCCTAAATAGGCCCCACAACCCTTTGCAAGAAAAGGTCTAAGCCTATTAACTAGCACCTTAGTAATAATCTTGTATAGTACATTGAACATAATAATGAGCCTAAATTCCTTTATATGGATGAGATGTTCCATCTTAGGAATAAGCACGATTACCGTCTGAACAAGCCTTGGATCAAGGAGACCTGCTGGAAAGCATCTGAGATCCCAATTCTACTTCAAGAAAAAGGATTGGAACCCATTCGGACCAAGAGCTTTAAATGAATCCATGGACATAACAGCCTTCCTAACCTCCTCTAAAGAAACTGGATTAGATAAAGCAACACAACCTGCTTAAGTCAACTCAGGCAAGGAACATCACCCACAACATCACTTATAGCCCTTTGTTAAGAAAAAGTCCATGAACTTTATTTCTCTTTCAGCGTATCATAGTTTGCAAATGAAAAAACTTTGTATTCTTGTCCTCGAACTTCACTCATTTTTCTCTAGACTTTTGATACCATAAGAGTTTTTCCTAGAAAAGAAGATTAGCATTCTCCTCTTGGAGCTTCTTCTCCTCACTCTTAAGAAAGATATAATTGGTAGCCTCCAATCTGCCCTATGTATGGTGTAGCCTCCATTCAATGTTACGCTTACGGCTGATAATGTTACCAAAGACCCATTTATTAAACTCTTGAGAGCTTATAAATCTTTCAAGCATTGTATCACACTGAGCTTGCCCTTGCCCAGGCTTATTTAACAACACTCAAAAAAGGGGGATGAGATGCTTGAGTCGCCTAAAAATGAAAAAGCCTTTTACTTCTACTGGCTTAAATACACCTACACCTCAAAAGCAAAGGGTTAAGATTAGAATGAAAGTGAAATAGGCTCTCAATGAAAGTTTCTAGAAATTTCAAATGCCAATCACTAGTTGCAATAGCCCTATCTAGGTGCTTGGAAATTAACCTATTACCTTGCATTCTACAAAACCAGGTAAAAGCTCCCCCTACTAGGTCAATAAGAATGAAATCACAATCATCAAGCATCCTAGAAAAGCACTCCACTCTCCCAGAATGAAACATCCCCCCTTGACTTCTGAAGATAGCAAACTTTCATTCACGCATAGAACCTAAATGTTTCTAGAGACTTCCTATGAGTAGGAATTAGATCACCATATACAGTAGTATAAATTATAATATCTCGAGTACATGTGTCTTTATACAAGTTTTGTATGGCCTTAGGGCACTCGAAAATCCCCAGTACGCTAGAAACCATGCAGTTGCTCAAAACTACAAAATTATGCAGAACAATCTCTCTATAGCGAGAATCCATTGCTGCAGCGAGCAGTCAAACCAAGGCTCTCCTTCTTGCTCCAGACAGCTATAACAAGTAAAGCTCGCTGCAGCAAGGACAGTCAACGTCATCACAGTTTTGAAAAATGAAGTGGTTCAATTATTAGCCCCCTAACTCATTTTAAAACCCCATTTTTCGGGCTTCCCTTTCCCCAAAATAGAAACCCCTGTTCTCAAACCCTCTTTTCACCCTTATTCTCTAAATCTCCCTAATCTTTATCCTCCAAGCTCAAAGGTAAGTGTTATTGCTAGATTTTGTCATCTTCCTCTCTATTCTTTCATGTTCTTGGGTTGGCCATTGTTACGTCTCTCATTTTTATCAAGTGGAGATGCTCTCCTAATATTGTTAGAGTTGTTGTAGAGTAATCTAGAGCTACTTTTAGATCATTGATGAGTTTTGTGGTTATAATGACAGACATTGGTGCTATCTTTATTCCCTAGAGCTCTCATGGAGTTGTTCCTTCATACTCCACCCCTCCAGGTGAGTGGATTTGATATCATGCCCTTATTTGGTCATTTAATAATTGTTTTCTAGCACTATAGAGTATTTAGAGATTATAAATCAAGTTTTCACATGATATAATTTTATGCAAAATATGCAAGAACTAGAAAAATGTTTTCTTTGAACTACTCGTGAAAATCTATGATTTTCAATATGCATAGGACCATAATTGATATGTAATTGTTATTCTATGATTTATGCAATGATTTCAAAAATTGATTTATTGTGAGGAATTTTTATGTTTTATGTACGAGAAACAAGAGTGATTGAACATAGAATGTATAGAATATGCTTTTTATGACTTAAGTATGATTTAAGAATAGGGAATTATGAAGGGGAATATAGCTCTGAGTTAATGACATTTAAATCGTTAACCTTGGTATACCAAGGCCTGCGAAGGATTTATCCACATGTTAGATTAATCCACGAGAGACATGGTTTGCGAGAAACCGTTAAAATCTCAGTTGAGGGCTCTTGTTTGCGAGTGATTAAGAACCCACCCTTCAGTTATACTCTTAGTAATTCTTGAGAAAATAAAAATGTCTTATGTTTTTCTGCCATTTATGATTTGATAGTTAGTATGTAAAACAAATTGAAAGGATTTACAAATACAATATTATTATTTATATATGTTCTTTCTTGTCCTATGTATAGTTGTAGGTAAGGATACACTCATTGAGTTTTATGTTAAAGCTCACCCTTCTTTCCCTTTTTCTTCTCAAATACAGGTGCATCTTTGGATCCTCTACCGCCTTCTCCCCAACAGCTTTAGCAAGTCAATTTGGGTGAGCTTTACGTTGCTGTGAAGTGTTATGTCTTTTTGGTATAGAGTGCTCTAGTGACAATGCGGGCAAGGTCCCGGACATGCATGACATAGTTTCGATTTCCATGATTTATTGCATTTAAATTGATATAGCATTCATGGTTCTTTTTGTAAATAAGTAAGTAAGCATTATTTTGTAACTCAATCACAGTTTTGTTAATAATTTATGAAATGAGTCATGTAGAAATTATTAGCACTACTATGCTTTAGAGAATTGCAAGTTAATATGAATACTTTGAAATAGATTTTATGAATAAAATATGCATATAGTATAACGCAGCGACCATGAGGCTTATGTGGAGATGAGATTGCTCACATGTCAGTTATGATCCAAACCGGGTCGTGGCACAAACCCACTCACAATTGCCATTATCAATACTAATTGAAAGTGCATGGAGGTTGATATCAATAGTAAAGTAAGTCAAAGATCTATCGGAAGCCAAGAACCATATGCCACCTTTCTACCCCTAAGCTTCCAAAATGCCCATTGCCTCATACCCAAGCTTATCCTAGAAAACCTTAACCTTAGCAAAGAAAACATGCATTTCAAGTAAAATAAATATTGAAGGTTTGAACCTATTCACTACATCACGAAGGTGACCCCATGCCACGTTATTGAAAACCCTCACATTTGAGGATATTATATTGCACTCTATAAAACCAGGTACAAGAATAACATGGTGGACCTCCACGCAACCCCTAGGAAGCATTCTGCAGTAGGGTAGTTGTAACCCCCATGTGTCTTCCTAACATCACCTACCTCTGTCGCAGTAGCAACCCTTGGAGCTTGAGCTAACACCCGAGTAGCACTAGCCTTATCATATACCGGTGATGTTGTAAGACTTGCTATCCAAAACCATTTCTTTTTACCCTTTATAGGTGTAGTAGTGGGTTTTGATGTTGCCTCAGCCAAGGCTCAACTTAGGAGCTGTTTGTTTGATTATGCTTCTACTCCATAGCCATGAAGGTGAAAGATTTTTCAGTTGTGGGGTTGTCATCGGCATCACAAGCCCTTTCCCCTTGGTCATACTACTGTTATGTATATGAGCATTATTCCCAGGCTGCATGCTTATATTCACATGAGTCTTTTTAGGTTGAAAGACCTTTTTACCATTCTTCATAGCGAAGGAATATGTCAATTGTTTTGAAACAACTTTGGTCTATGATTCTTCATTAACTTCCTCTTTTAAAACCTGATATAGCCTATTTTGTTTTTGCAAGTCCGAGAGTTATTACTGGAACCACATTTGTTATAATAATTTTCTCTAGATTTGAACTCGTTTCAAAATTTGAATTTGAATTGTGCCCTACCAATGGAACTTCAGGAGCTATTCCAACAGGCTGCATCACTGTCTCTTGCTACAACGTTGGTCCTTTTCTGCAGTTATAGGGCTAACATGCCCATAACAATGACATAACCCATTGATGAGGTGCAAGGTCTCATACTCTACCTCATAGCAATATTTGTCAACTATGACATGCATCACCATGGGAGGTGACAAATTAATCTCGACACACACCCATGCAAACCTTCTTCACTCAGCCAATTTAGTTGCTAGGTCTGCTTTAATCGGCTTCTCAATTGCAGAAGTTATACATATAATAGCTTTTTCGTGGTAGTACCCATACTAGTGTTGTGCCAAAGGACTTCTCCCTTGGCCTGAAAGAAGAGAACCATGATTTGATAGCCATATAATAATCACCTAACATCCATGGACCTCCTGTAATAACCTTATCATGATCCTCAACAAGTTCAAACTTAGATAGGAAGTATCCGTAGCCCGCATTAAGCAATTCAACTACCCCCTTTAACCTATATACAAACTTAAGTTTATGGATCATAACCGTGTAGCAAAATGGTTTTCCTAGAAGCTGAGACCTATCTATAAGACTTAAAGAGAGCTATTGTTGCTTCTGAAGTGAAACATGTAGGTAGAAAAGTGCATGAGTAGAGGGGTTGAATCGTGCTTAAACTTTTCTTTTCTTCTTTCATTTCCGAAAAACTAAAGTAGATACTATCAAGTATGGACTTGAAGTACAGTGGAAACAATCATCAGTATACTTCAGAAAGTAACTTTATGAACTATTAAAAGCATTAATAAGAAAAGGTTTTTAGAAAACCCAGTATGAAAGGCATAAAGCAGTAACTTAAAAGAGAGTTAAGGAAAGAGAAGATACTGCACAGAGATTTTTATACTGGTTTGGCCAACTTGCCTATATCCAGTTCTCAAGTATCGTTGAGTTCCACTAAAACTTTTCTCAACCTAAGAAAGTTAGATAGTTTTTACAGTAGCCTTCTCGTGCTCTTACCTATGACCAGCATCTCACTTTACTGTCACACCTGAGTACTCTTTGACCATCTTCTCCAAGCTAACACCATGCCTAGTAGCTCACTCTACTGTCATCTTACAAGTAGTCTTTGTTTAGCCTCTTCAAGCTAATTCACAATGATCATTACTGGATCAGGGTTACAAAGGTTTGTGTTTAGGTTTGAACACTCAAAGTAACCAACATTCAAGTTTTCGTATGATGAACAATAACAGACCTGGAAAACTTGAATGAATTCTTTCTATTAATTCTTCTTAAGAAGAATGCATGAATTACTAAGAATGTAGACAGAAGATTTTTACAAGAAATAAAATTGATTACAAGCAGTAATAACTTTACAGATAGTGAACTGGAATTTCTATAGTATTTTAGCACATTATTTCAGCAAATTCTCTTACTTTGTAAGCATAACATCTCCTTTTATACTTGATATGTATTTATGACCTTTGCCTTTGATTTGTCTTCCACATGACAAATGTTTATATTCTTTTTGCATCTTGGAAATACAGTCTAGAAGAGTAGCTTGGTGCTATCAGAGCAGTTGTAGAAGCTGTTGTGAAGACAAGTGGATTGAATTTTATGAGGTGTATCATGTAACTGATTAGATATGATACAGTATAGATAATTCTATCTTGGAAAAAAGAACATGTCTCCCTTATCAGTGCTGCTGTCCTCCGACCACAGCTCAGCTGAACCAGTTGCATTACCACCACGACACCACCGACATTGTTGTTCCAGCTGGGCAAAGGGTTCAATGGTAAATAGAGAGAGAACAACTTTCTTCTCCTCCCCCATTTCCCACTTCTTTGCCATAGGCTGCTCTTGCTCCATGTGCTTTTCCTCCTTGACGGTGCCGGAGACGCAAAGGCAATCGCAGATCATCCTCGCACTGCAACAGATCGAGCTTCGAGATGGAGCCACTCTTGCTCTATGTGCTTCCCTTTCCTCATCACCGCACTCTCCTAGTCAGATTTGGTTTATCACCATCTTCTCCGTTGTGTCATGTCACTGTTATTGGTGATGGTGATGTTGATGGTCTTTCTCTCCTTTTTAGATTCTGGATCTAATTTGTTGGTGTGGTTCTTGTTCTTCAGTGTGCTTTCTGATTTGGCTACAGTGCTCTATCTGGTTCTTGGTTCTTCAAGCTTGGTGCCAATACCTTTGGCGTTGCTTCCATGGGGTCTTTGCCATCTCTCTATTCAGATCCGTTGTATGCCATAGCAGTGAGTGTCTTTTTATCATCAGATTTGGATCTATTTTCTCCATCTTTGAGGTTGAACCTGCTATTATCATTTGTTCCAGATCCAAAGGGAAAGGGAGGTTCATGGTGGCTAAAATGGTGGAGGGCAAGGGAAGATTTGCAGTTGACGGTGGGGCAATTTGGGACATAGATTTTCTTTTTCAGTGAATATCTATGGTACACCATATCTAATTGGGGGCATGATATACTACTCCACATGTCAACTTATTATTTGATACAAACTATATCTTCATTTTGCAGATTTTGTTTTATCTACACCTGAGAACGCACCCTCACATTTTTTCCATGCAGCTCTAACCACCACAAAATTCTCATTGTGGCCACAACATGTTAGATCCTAGTAAATACACACATTCATTGATGTTCATAAAGATGCTTCTTCTCTGATGAAGCATCAATCGATGCCTTTGTTTCTAACCTTCCACTATGGTGTATAAGGGACGGGTTGGACCGAATCTCAATCCTGCCCGATTTTTAAACCAGGTCATTTTTTAAAACCCAAACCTAACCCGATAAATGGTTGGGTCAAACCAGGTCAACCCGACTTTTAAACTTATAAAGATTTTGACATTATATATAGTAAACTTATAAAATTTTACAAATAAGAAACAAAATTCAAGAGATATTTTGAGATACATATTTCAAAATAAACCATCTTACTATAAAAATAATATCAACTTATCGAAAATGTATTAATTTAAACATAAAATCTTACAATATATCGCTAACTATTCTAAAAATATATATAACTATCAAAGAAAATTTGACTTCGAGCCGGGCCGAGCCAACTTGAAAATGACCCGAAGCCGGCCTGAAAAATTGCACTGAGTCAAATCTAAGGACTCGAATCCGATCCAATAAGCTTCAAACCAAGATGGGTTGAGGGACCGGACCGGGTCTTAAACACCCCTACCCTCCACAACACAGCTTCCTGCTTTTTATTACATTAAATTTTTGTTTGGATTGACAACAATACCCTTTTTCCTTTCTAATCACATGAATAGTTAACATAAACTATTTATTAGTTATTATAATATTATCAAAAGTTATTATTATTAATTTAATTATTTATAAATTTAATATTTATCTCTTTTTTCATTTTCAGATAGATTGTAGCTATTAAGAGTGTTGACACTTAATTTATTTCAAGGGACATATAGGGGTTACCCTTTTCGTGCTAATGAGCTGAGAGAAATGGAAGTCAAACCGAGGAGATTTCAAGGAGCGTTACAAATAGTTCCTTAGTGCCACTAACGCTGGTTTTCTCCTCTCATTACTTGACTTGGCTATGGCGTCGACATCGCTAAGGCCTTCCACTAATCACAGAAGCATAGTTTGGTTGCTTGGATGATAGCCAATGGTTTGCTGGTGGCAACAATCGATCGAGAGATTGGGGATTTTAGAGATTAACTACTTGAACCAAGATCAAAGCAGCGCTGAGGCTCGCACCAAGATCGCGACCAAGGCTTGCATCATTCTTTTGCACTCCAAGGATTCGAAGACTGAGCAGGGCAAAATCACTGGCAAAGAAAGGGATTGATGCGGGAGAGGCTGAGAGCTCAGGCGCCAAAGTTCACTAGGATTGAGGGAGGGCAAGCAGTGGCGGTTCCTCCAACTGTTGGGAAATATTTCAACTCATGGCCACCGATGACCATTCCTTTAAACCGCCACCATATGAGTGCTGTGGAATTCCAATTTTGTTGTAGTGATTGCTATCATGTACGTACAAGCGTAATGAAAACAAACTTAATTGCTCATTAGTGAGAAAAGAAGTAAATATACACAAAGGGGGACTCTGAACATACACACGGTTTCTAACTTAAAGCTAACTAATATTAATTAACTAACATCCTAATAAACTAGAGTTAATAACTAACTCATTATTACATGTGATAATTAATATTGACTTATAATTTTTTCTATATTTTTTGTTTGTTAGTTATTTTCTTAAAAAATATCAAGTTAATATGATATATTAAATTAATTTCTTACCTAAATGAGAAGAAATTTAGAGAGTAAATATCTATTTTAATCCTAACATTTGACATTAATTTGATTCTAACAAAAAATTTTATATCAATTTGATCTAATAAAATCTTTCACATAAATTTAGTGACAATATTTTTAATTTTGACATCAGTTTAGTCCTCAATTTTTTATTTTGACTTCAATTCAATAAGATGAAAATCAACAAAAGGACTAAATTAATATAAAAAATTAAAAATATTAATACTAAATTGATGTAAAAAATTTTATAAAAAAATAAAATTGATTTCAAATTGGACATGTTTAGACTAAAATGACTATTTACTCAAATTTTAAAAAGGTTAATTTCTTAATCTGTAATTGAATAGTATAAAGGCTAATATAAAATTCTCAATTATACATTATACGTCTAACACGAAAAGTATATTTTGAACCTAAGCAAAGTATATTAACATAGATTTTATGTAGGTGAAGTATATTTTGATCGTAGGGAAATCATGTACATTTAAGTTTTATATACTGTGAATTTAAATGTAAGCAAAATATATTTACTTTGACATTGTTTATGTTAACTAGTTATGTGTTCAGAACAAAAGAAGGGTTTGTGGCACATCTAAATAAAAATTTAATGTAACAGGAGTGGCAATAGCCATAATAGAGTGACAACATCCATTCCCACAAAATGATTGTCGAGCCATCAACAAAGTTGGCCATTGATGCGATGTTAGCCGAGCAAACCAAATCCACTAGAGAAGGTGACTACCGGAAGAAATATTTGGATGGCTTATTAAACAACAATGATCTTCTGGACAAACTCCCGAATGATCCCAAATCAATAGCCACTACTAGGATTAGGACAATGCAGTTTATCTATGAATCTGATTTATCGATATACTTTGAAGAGAAAGCTGGACCTTCTTGTTGGGGAAGGGCTTGAAGAAGGTTCAAAAAGTTGCTGAGGGGTTAGAGCTAGGTACCTCGGACCTCAATACATCAAGACTCGCTTGAATGGTAAGCCAATGAGTGTGTTGGTAGTTGGAGGCGTAGTGTTAAATGTCATGTCTTCTAGCACAATGAGAAGTTTGGGAAAAAAGCGAGAGAGGACCTCAAAGAGACCAATATGACCCTATCCAATTTCACGGTCAAAAGCACTCACAATGGGAATTTTGATTACTGAGTTAACGAAAGGATCTAGAACCACTGGAACCATATTCTTTGTTGTGGAGGCATTGCTTTGCTTGGAACAAAATGGATGCATACTAATCAATGCATACCATCCATCCTCACTTTCAAGATAAGGTAGCACGTGCCCCTTTGTCGCTGATGCAAAGGTACAAGATGCTCTGCTATATTTCCGGAAACTAGAACCAATTACTTGGCCCGAAAATGTAGCAGTGGATTCCATCAAGTCCTTTGAGTTATCACGTGATGGATTTGAAGTGGTATTACAGGCCAAAAATAGTGAGAAAGGGGAAAAGCTGAATTTTGATGAAGAGGTGCTACCTATATCTCACAAGATTTTGATCAATTTGAGGAGTCCATCATCGGCTATCTCGACAAATGAATCTAATCTAGGGCTAAGCGTTGGGGTTAAATGGTCATGGAAAGCCCAAAATCTAGGAAGAGTTAAGCCAACGGGATCAGCAAGAAATTACAAGAGTTTTCACATATACAATCCGCTCAGTCTAACCTTAACCAATGTGAGACTTTAACATCACTTAAAATTCCAACATACTTATTACATGCTGAAAATAGTGAGAAAGGAAAAGTTGAATCCTAATTAAGGGGTACTACCTACATGAGTGATTAGATGGTAGTGAATTGTTGTTTATTGATAATGATATTAACACCTAGACTTGTGATAAGAGAAGACCAATCTCTATTGCAAGAGTGATATCTAATATTCATGTTACCTATTTCAAAGATAAACACTTAGTCCAAACTTAACCAATAGATTCGGCAAGAAGTCACAAGAGAGTTTTCTCATCGTATATACACTCCACATGGTCCAAAGCTAATCAATATAAGATATCAACATCACTTGAAATTCCAACATTCTTATTACATGCTGAAAATAGTGAGAAAGGAAAAGTTGAATCCTAATTAGGCGGTACCACCTACATATGAGTGATTAGATGATAGTGAATTATTGGTTATTGATGATGATATTACCACATGGAGTTGCGACAAGAGAAGACCAATCTCTATAGCAACTCAAGAGTGATATCTAATATTCATGATACCCATTTCAAATATAACTAAAGAGAAATGATAGATCCTCCTAATTGGTGTACCTAAGAACCTATCGAATTTGAAATCACAGTCACATAATTCAATAGTTCATGAATATTGTGTAAATTACATCCTTAGCCATTGTCGATGGAATTTTGAATTAATAGGATTTTTAAGTTAATTGTTAGGAGGGCGTATAACAAAAACTTTCTATTAGCCGAGTGAAGATATGTACTAAAGACATTTATTCGTGGGTCCTAAAGATTTCACGTTTCCCTAACATAAAAAATTAGCAATAAACCACGACTAACAGGAACAATACCTACTGAATGCCTCCAATAAACATGAAGTGAAAGGTTTGAAATGAAAATGAGAGCAAAAACAAACTGAACATGTTTTTGAACAAGAGTCAAGTCAATAAAACATTGGAAATTCCTGAGCAACTATTTAGAAAAAAGTGCGAAGTTCCAATCAATCATCATCGTCAAACAATCTACTTCAAAAAGCGCATGAATCAACTAGCTTGTCTCTAATTGAAAAAACATACCGTGTCAAGTTCATGACATCACATACATTCACCTCATACTATGCAAGAAGAAAGGAAGAGGTAAAAAAGAAAAGTAGAAATTGAATGCATTTATTCATTATAAGCATGATCTAAGAAACAAGTACACACCGACTTAATGGTGTGTCTACATATCAGACACATGTCGATGTCCAACACCCACAAGACACGTATTGGACATGCGTTCGTACTCATCTAATTAAAAAAATAATTTTTTTGAGCTCGGACATATATCGAATACAGCTGGACATTGCTCTAATTCAATGTGGACGTGACTTCGACACCCCCATAGACATGTCTAAGTTGGTTCCTTTGTTTTTTTTCAAAATTTTAATATCAACATGAGTTCAAAATCAACCCTAGTTATTTGGTTGGACATATGCTGTTAGATCATTTTATTTTGAAAATTCTTCTGTTGATCACAAATAAAAAAAAAATTAATTAGATAAAAATAATTATACAAACACGACAAAAAGAAATTTAAACCAAAAAAAAAATTGTAGGACAAAATAAAAAAAATTATATATATACATGCCGTGTCCGTGTCTAGTAATTTTTTGACTTTGGTGTGTCTTTGTATCCTCGTCTGCGTCGTGTCCCATTTATGTGCCAGTGTTTGTGCTTCATAGAGAATGATAGTCCACTTTCAGTGGTTTCTCAGATGAGTATGCTGGTGAAGATAACAAATGGTGCAATCTTTCTCCTCTTGGAAAATGGCAATGCAGTCAGTTGGTGAAGGACCTTGCATTTCAGTTCGAATATTGATTAACTTGGTAAAGTCCATGTTATTATAGCATTACATACTTAAGAACCCAATCAGGGCCCAAGGCAGTTGAGGCACGCTGAGACAGGTTCGTTTCAGCTTTTAAAAACAGTTATTATGAAACTTAAATTTTTGGTATGTTTGGATTAGATTATTTAGGGTGAAAATCACTTGTTTCACAAAAAATAAAAATCATTTTTCATATATTTAGATAACATTTTAAAAATAAAAAAATCTCAATAATTCCATTTAACCTTTACAGTTTTTTAAGTTATATACGTTTAAAATTTAAATTTTGTAATCACTTTGTAAAAGTTGAAACAAATGCAACATTTATATATAACTGAAAAAAACTGAAATCAGATGTTTTAGAGATTCTAATTACCTTTTAAAAAATATCCAGACATATGAAAAGTTGGTTTTTTCGGATGAAAAAAGTAATTTTACCTCAAAAACTTATCATCACACGTGGACATGATCATCAAACCTTTAGCATCCAGTCCGCTCAGAAAATCATGAATTGGATGTCCCAGAAGAAAGTAACCACTTTACAATTCAAGAATATGCGGCCGGTGCTCAAATAAGAAGCACCGTAATTAACAGGCCAGTGCAGAACCTGACAACAGCTACCTGCACAGCCACATAGGAAGGAAAAAGTGATTATCCACTTTCAACCGACCAAGCCACTCTTAGCAACTAAATTTTCAAACAAAAAGATATAGCCTCAAGGAATTCAAGAATAGAAAAAGAATGCTCGCAGACAAGGTATCAATATCATATCCTAAAATGAAAATTGTGCCATCAGCATAATGAAAGTTAGAGACCATGATCTCCGTTGAAAACAACAGATTTATGACATCAACTGCTAAGGTGAATAAGGAATGTGCTGATGTATGACATTCGTCGCATTGAGGCTAATAAATGTATCCCATGACAACAGGGACCGATTTGTTTCAGCTTATATTTGAGTTCATAGAGTTTGGCATTATGAGAATATATATCTGAGTAAATATGGCAACATATAAGTCAAGCAACAACAACAATAAGTCTTTTTCGAGGGCTGACCACATAAATCAAATCACACCCTATAATAAATCATGTCAAGTTATTTGAATCAAAGTCCTCAACAGTTTCATTTATATTTTTCTTGGTTGCCATCTGATTAAGTCCTTATGGTTATAGTTTTATTGGTCTTCATCTATCTCTGCCTGTTGAGCTGTCCTTCATGGGATTTACTCTTCTAACTAGGGTTTTTACTGGACTTCTCCATGGGGGAAAAGAAAAATGCTAAAGGCCATGACAGAACACCAGGCAATAAGACAGGATATAGTAGCTCACAAATATAACAATAACGAATATTACCTTGAGTCCTGTAATTCTTTTTTTTTTTTTGGTATAAAAGAAGAAATTTCATTATCAAGAAAGGAAAAGAAGAATAACACATAGTCAAGAGGACAAGAGATCCTCAAAGCAAAAGGAAAACAAAATAAAACATCAAAAGATTAAAATTTTCCAATCTCTTATCACATCAGAGATGGAAACCCCTTTAAAATGGTCATGAACCTTACACCAAATAGACATTAAGCGTCTAATCTTATCCCACAAAACCTACTTATCTGAATGTTTGCCATGAACAATGCAAAAGTTATGCTCTAACCAAATACACCAAATAACTGTAAAGACAACACACTGCCATAAGGATTTGGCCTCTTCTCTCCTCCCAAAACCAATGAAACTAGTCAAAAGGAATTGATCCATGGTTTTAGGACACACCCAACATTCACCAATAAGATCAAACAAAGAATTCCATAAAGAGTCAGCCACCGAGCATTGTAAAAACAGGTGTGAGCTTGATTCTGAGCTAGCACTACACATAACACACGTGTCGGGGAAAATAGCCTTTTGTGGTTTTCAAACCTGCAACATATCGTTGGTATTAATTCTGTTAAGCACAGCTATCCAGATAAAGCATTTGGACTTCCAAATGGGTTTATCAAGGCAAAAAAAATTGTTCAAAGAATGGGTTAGAAACTGAAAGTAAGATTTACAAGAAAAAACCCAGAAGACCCGAGACCAAGACCTTTTATCTAGATAAGAGGATAACATGACCGAATCAAGGAGACCCAAAGGGAATGCTAAATCAACACCAAAAATTTCTGTCATAAAAATTAGTTGATCTTCTTTTCTTAATCCTTTCCTCAAGCATAGCCTAAGCCTATTGGCACTAGCTGAGCTGCATCAGGAATAAGGATTTAAAGGAAGGGTTTTCATAATGCAGAGAAATTGAGCTTATGCTCCCTATTTTGTATGTATACCTACCATTTTTTGACATTCTGATCAAAATTTTCAAAGTGTTAAATAAAGCTGCTAGCCATTATGAAATCTACCTAAGAAAACAATAAATCTTTATTTTACCAAAGCACTTTTTGTTCTCCTGTTGAAGACCAACAGCTAGAAAAACAGTATTATCTTTGGGCAACGCAGGTGAGGGCTAAGGATGTTTGCTGATGGGCTTCCGACCACCAAGATTGAAAGAAAATGATCATGACATAAATATATAGTCAAACCCTACATTTTACCAAATATATCAGATTCTTTGTATTGGAAAGTGAAAACAGTTAATAAATACAGATAGGAAGCATGTAAAACCCAGAAGTAGCATCCAGTAGTTAATGTATCCCACTGCTGATGTTATTGCCTTCTGCTTACTGTTACAAATATTAAATGTCACCAAGTTTCACTGTTTTACTTATTCAAGGCTCTAAAAAAATAAGATCCAGAGAACTATTCATGCTTTCTGTATAGAGTACAGATTCTACAGAAAATAAAATCAAATTTTTTGGGTTTAGTGGTCCAACCAGATTGGTCACTGGTCAATATATATAAAAGAACACTTCCACAACCTTTCCTGATTTTGTATGAAATTATTTTCCCCCAAATTCAGTCTTATAATTAGTATAAAGCAAACAAAAAGTAGAAAATCGAGGAAAGGAAAAAGACTCAGGTTCTAATAGCAGAGCCACAAGATGGCCAAGAAATGTGGTGATTCACAGATAATTGCAGATCCAGCTAGCCATTTAATCAAAGAAATACACAAAAACAGAATCCAGTGAACTTTGATGGGTAGCAGGTGGATGCAACAGTGGATCCATCAATCCCTAAATCCCCTATATTTGACAGCAAAGCTGGGAAACAATAATAATAATAATAATAAGAGAGACCACTTGAAAGCATACCTAGGAACACCAGAGCAAGCTGGTTGGTGGGAGAAGGTACCAACTATAAGTTTGAGTTGAAGCATGAGAATGATGCAATCCCAAATCATAGAGGTAAGTAAGAGTGATAGTTACATGTCAGGTTCATTTCTAAACCAAGTGGCTTATATAGTGCTTGTCATCAGGCCTCATCCCATGTCAAAATCATAGCACTGAATGGTCAGAGCAAATGGTACAGTACTACCATTTTGTCCACAAAAAACACTTGCTATAACTGGAAGTATAACATCTGCTATTTGATCCAGAATTACATAACAAGATAAACGAAGCAGCGATAATAATATTTGGAAGACAGAACATGAAGTGACCCAAAAAGAAAAAACAACGAAAATATAGAACACATGAAAATGCAATGGATGAGATGAGATGTATAATTCCCACTGACTAGCCCACTTCCTCTGCCACAAAATATTGGTTAAAACCAACAGCTAATTTCTTTTCTTTTCACCTTCTATGCTTTTTTCTTTAGGGGAGTCGGAAAAATGAAATAAATGAAACAAGAAAATAAACTTTAATCTATCAAGAACATAACAACAATAACTATGATGAAACTTTCTTCTATGAACTTCATTGGGTTTATGTGGAAAAATCAGTTAGTGTAAGGCCTTCTTTAATGGTTGACAGTTGCTCTTCCTTTACTCCTAAAAAGACTATCATCTATTTGATAGATCCACTTTTTCCACTTGAGCCTTTGTTGGTCTTCTCACATGACCAAACCACTTTAGATGAGTTTCTGTCATCCATAAAATATCATGCAGATAATCACAAAGAGATCACTTTTCTCCTAGCAATCAGTACTTTAATGGAATAGCACATACCTGAATGCCAGGAAAAATATTGATGAAGCAAGAATCTTTAACCGAACCTCTCTGAATGCAGAGTCAATACTGAGCAAACACTGAATGACATTACAGAATCTCATGTCCCAAAATTCAGCATATTTCTTCATTTTTCAATCAAGCTTGAGTACCTTCTTAATAATTCCAAAGACAAATCCATTTCATTTTTCTTCTGAAGACACTTCCTTATCTTCATGTACACTGAAAAATTAGGTTTAAGACCCTTATCCATCATCTCATAAAGAATCTTGTGGGCAAGTAGCACATTTCCTCTCTTCAAATGAAGGGCAGCAAGCAAGCTGTAGTTTGCATTGCTGGAACAGCTCTGCTTAACAGCAGTATCAACCACATACTCATGTGCTTCCTCATATTTCCCCCATGAAAAATAACACTTTATCACTGCAGCATGAGTTGAAATACAAGGTTCAATACCCTTCAAAGTCATTTTATCAAGAAACTTCAAAGCTAAGTCAAACTGGCGATGTTTACATGACAAGTTAATAAGAATATCAAAGGTGCTGGCGTCGGGAATACCATAATCTTCTTCCATAGTTCCAAGCATTTGTAAAGCTTCATCAAATTTACCATTCTTGCACAGGTAACTAATCAACAAATTGTAAGTAGTTTTGCTTGGTTCGCACCCACTTCTCTTCATCTCCTTCACCAAATCCCTTGCTCTTTCACCATCACCTCTCTTGCACATCATCATGATCAAGATATTACAATGATTTGCCTTCATCCTACTCGCTCCTAACAAGAACTCAGCTATATCAAACAACCCCCAAGCACCAAACATCTCTATCAATAACTGAAATCCAGAACTTTGACATACTCCACCAACCTCATTCAGCACATCAACAATTTTCCTCACACATTCCAAAGTAGAAGCCTCGTCCAAACCCAAAACCATCAAGAACCCAAATGCATTTCTTCTCAAGGGCACCCCTTTAAGGTTAAATTCAGTCAAAATTGGAACCATTGCCTCAAAATTTCCCAACAGTCCACAGTTATTTACAACCAAGCAACCTATTTCTGAATCACAGCAAATTTCAGGATGTGAGTCTTTGAGCCAACCAAAGAACCTCAATGCTGAGACTCTCTCGCTCGCTAGCACCTGAAAAACCTCAACAATTGATGCCAAAGACAAAGACAAGTTCATCGCATTCAACCTTGAACCCAAATCATACACATCCTCACGAAGAATCAATGCAATGATTTCAGAAACTTGCTCTGGAGTAGCATAGGGTCTACCACGGTAAGAAGAATAGGGGTACGAACAAAAGTACCTACGAGTGAAAGGTGCATGAAATTGCAAAACGAGGTTCAGGCATGAAGGGGCATTAACAGTGACAGTGTGAATACTAGAAGAACTCGCAAAAGGGTGTTTGGGGGAGCAAAGTGATGAATACCCAGTTGAGAAGAAGAAGGAGTTTTGGGAGTGGAAGAGGGTGAAGAATATGGAAAAGGGTAGTGTTGTTGAAGGTGGAGTGTTCGAGAAGAGAAAGGTGGAATAAGAAGAAGAGTGAGGAAGTGAGAAGAACCTGAGGGTGTTGCAGAGGCTTCGAAATCCCATAAGAAGAGCGCAGTTGCAGAGGGTGTTGGCGTTGGTGTAGGCATCGGCTTTGTTGAAATCGCAGGTTGCTGTGGCTGTGTCTGCTTTGGGTTGCTTTGCTTTGGTGCCAGTAGCAGGACCTGTGTTTGTGTATGGTTTTTATTCTTCTTTTTATTTTTCAATTTTTGGGTTTTGTTGTTTTGGGTCAGTGTTGCAAATGTTCTTAATGAGCTAGTGTTTTTGAGAATAATGGGCTCAAGGAAAGAGGAGTTTAGGCTTTAAATTAATTGTGGTCAGACCCAAAAATGTAAGTGTGGATTCCAAGTCTTTGTGTTCTTTAATTGGGCTTCAAATATATAAGTATCTAATTGCATTTAGAGACACCCAGACCAAAACCAAAATATCATAAGAGACACGAGCTACGACCAAAAAATAAATCGACCAAAAAACCACAGGCCTAATAAACAGGCACCAGCTAGAAAAAAAAAATAGATAGACTGAATGGGAAAACACCAAAAATGAGAGAAGAGGAATATGAAAGAAAAAAAAAAAAACAGTGCTACATGGTTAGCAAAAAGAAGTGTGACCCACCAACGTGTAGATCAAAATATGGGACGGTTCTAGTTTAACAAGAGGTCTTAGATTTGAGTCCTGAATATGTAGCTATGTTAAAACTCAAAAGAAGAAGCTTTGTCATCTTAATAATCATATCTAGCTCGAGCGCGATTGCATTAAAGTAGAAGGATAGCTATGGTTTAGAACCGCGGAACAAAATAAAAACAGCAGTCTTAAGTCCTGTAGAAATAAAATGATAGTGACCGGATAAAATAAAATAATAAATGCTTTGTTTGGGCCTTTGCCCCCCTATGTATTACAAAAATACGTACTAAATACTTTTAATTTATTAAAAAATTAATAAGTCCAGGACAAAAAAAAAAAAAAAAGACTGTACTTAGCAAGTTATATTATTCTAATCATAAATGTCTCAATGCCAAATGTTATTAAAAAATTATATAATAAAATGTATTGAACAATAGTTGGACATACTGAAAATATATGTTACCATCTTAGACAAATCTTACATATATTATTAAGGGTTCAGACTTTGATATTTAATATCTTGACAAAAGTTTTACATGATTATTATTTACTTTTAGGTTCAAATTGGTAAAATAAAGTTTCAAAGGCAAAAAAGTGTAATTTCAAACACCAAATAAGTTTTCAGACTAAAAAAAAAAAACACCAAATAAGTTATTTAAGTCTTTATATCATGTTAGATGGTACATAGTACTTAACATTATATATTAATATTTAATTGATAGAGTGTTAATATATCTAGATTAAGAGACTATTATGAAAACATTAAAGGTGTCCATATTGTGTTGGATCAATCCACATATTTCAAATACCCGACTCACAAATACAAGTTGGGTTGGATCAAAGGGTTGAATTGGGTCAAAGTATTGGATTCGGTTTAAAAATTTATAAACCACTAGATATGAGTTGGGTTATGGGTTAGAAAATTCTCAACTCACATAACCTAACCCAACTAATCTATTTATTTGGAGTGGTCTCAAACTTGAATAAAACATATGTAATGTAACAAGCTTTTCATGTTGTTGGCATAATGAATTACTTTTATTGGGTTTCAATACTTATTTTAGGGGGAAAAACCTATATTTAAAAAGATTAAGAATTAAGTTGCCAATTATGTTGCAGTAACAAAAAAAAAAAAAAAAAGAGGTTGGACTACCTAGACTGTAAGTGTTGTGGATCACTTTAGAACTCTTACCCCTTTCTTTTTCCTTCTTTCTCGTTTCCCTTCCTACTCTCTCTCATAAACACTCTCACCCCTTTTTCGCTCTTCACATTCTCTCTCATTTCTTCTCCCTTCATTCATTCATTCTTCTTTCCCCCCACTTTCACTAATCATTGCCACCACACTCCATCTTCACCTTCTCCTAACCATTCTCCACCATTCTTTCTCTCCCCTTTTTCCTCTACCTCCATCTTTCTCTCTAGCCTTCATTAGAGAGAGTTTAAAGATTAGGAGGGTATTAGAGTGTTTTCATCAACACTTCTACTTCTCAAGTGGTTAGGAAATTTCTAATCTACTTCATTTATATTACCAAAGCCCTTAATTAATTTTGGATTAGTGTTAATATCTCCTAGAACCCTAGAAATTATGGATTTTGTGATTTGAGTCTAATTTATCTAAATTATTGACATTGTTAACTCACAAATATTAATGTTGTCTTGTTCCTAGAGCAATTGTGCATCAATATTTGGATTGGTGACATCAGTAGAGTTGTTCTTCAGTTCTTGGAACCACTAGTTGTGAGTAGATAGTGTATTGTAGTTTACTTTTTGTATAGTAATTTTTAATTATAAATATAAAATTATACTACGAGTTAAAAGTATGTTGATTTATGAAGAAATAAATTATTTATCAAAAAGGGATGCTTTATGTTTTAAAGGGAAACTTTCACTCAAGGTAAGGACTTGATTATTATGCTTATTTAATTATTCTTAGTTGAACTATAATGTTTGATAAAAAAAATGTTTTAGAATATCATGGAATCGAATATGCATGAGTGTGACTTAATTTGAGGAAATTCCATAGTTAGAACCTATAACTAATGGCAATTACATTAGCCTCAATGCATTTTGAGAAAACTTCAATTAGCATATGATGTGCTAATTCGCACGTGGCTGTAGTCATGTCTGGACTCTTAGTTAGGTATGTACCAACTATAGTTAACACATGAGGTGCTAACCCATACATAGCTGCTGTCATGTTTGCACTTGTATTTGGCTATGGGCTAACTCTAGTTACTAGATGAGATGCTAACCCGCACATAACTTCTAGTCATGTTTGGAGTTGTGGCTGTTTTGCTTTGGATAACCCCCATTATGTTTTATTTTTTGTGATTATGTAAAGTTATGTTTTTAAGAAATCCCATTTCATGATTTGAACCATATTCTTATAAGTACATATATGTTACTATGTTTACAATGTTTTTGTGCTTGCATCTAGTAAGTGATGTCCTATCTCTCGTTGAGTTGTAAAATCCTTTTTTTTAGATACACGTGTTAGTGCTATTTCTGGTTTTGTTCCTCTGGCACTGCCTTAGTCAATTCTGAGTTGGTGAGCCTTCTTGTGAAGGCTTTTTTTTGTTTGAACTCATATTTGTCTTAACTTTTTAGTTTGTTAATTGCTCCATATATGTCATGGGCAGGGTCCTCAAATTTAAGTTATGTAGATTATGGTATAAAAAGAATTTAGAAACTTAATTTGGTTTTATGCTTTAAATTGTGTTTTGTATTATGTTGTAAAGAGTCTGAAACCTAAATTGATATTATGCATGAATGATTAACTAGATTATGATTAACAAATATTGGGTCATGCTAAGATATTACAATATGATGGAAGGATGCATTATGAGCATGCTTGATGCCAAGTGCTATGGTTGTATTGGGAAATGTCCAAGAAACAGAGGACCTAAGTTGGGTCATAACATGTTAACTCCTACCACTGGTCCCAAATAAGTGTCTAGTTTTAATTAGGCGATGGATTAAGAAAATGATTGAAAATATTTTGATTTTAGATAAATTAAAATTGATTATGCAAAATTACGCTTACTAACATTTTTCTTTTCTTATACTCTCTTTTCCAAGTATTCTCTCTCCTTATTTTAATAGGTATATTAGCCAAAAAAAAATTAATATCATCTAAATTTTCTAAATGAACACTTGTTTTAGGCCAAGTAAAATTTAAAAAATGGACGCCTATTTTGAACCCGAGATAGTATATATTCTATCTATGATGAAAATTACTACAACCAGTTCATTAGTTTATTATGATTTTATAACTTATTTAATGCTTTCTTGAAAACTAAGATTTAATTTATGTAGGCTTTCTTAAAAGATTATATGGATGTTGAGATCATATTTGTAAAATATTTGAATTATATTTATAATAGAAGTTATGTTTTATATGTTGAAATTTATTATATGTGATAATATATTTTGTTTAAGGTATATATTAGACCCACAAATTAGACCTAACCCAACTCACTCAAAATTAGGTAGATTAGGTAGAGTTGAAAGAAAATTTTTTTACCACTCCACCCAACCCAACACAACTTGGTTACATGAGAAGGTTAGATTAAAAAAAATAAACACCAAAACCTACTCAAACTAACCCATAAACTCACCTACTCCCTTCATTCCATATTAATAATTACTTTTGGAAAACCATGCAATTTTGGTATATTGAAAAGTGAATATTTCTGCTACATATGGGTATAATTTTATTGGACAGAAGACTATGGCGACCTTTGACACAGTGGAGGAGTTAATCCGAACTAGGAAGTTGGCTCAATACATGGTGACACAATGAAGTCCAAAGAGAAAAAGAACCTTATCGGCCCAAAGAGAAGCCGACAAAAGATATTAGAGCAGAGGCTATTAATAAGCGAAGGAGGATTGCCTAGGAAGAGCCTTATGATGACCCAATTGCTTAGACCATCAACACCATTGCATGTGGGTTTGTAAGAAGAAGTGCCTCCAAGTTCTACCAAAAGAGGGCCCTGAAAGAGGTGATGAGAGTAGTAGATGGGAATCGCTTAGAAGCCCCTCGGCTCCAAGTAATTGCTTTCTCAGAGGAAGCAGTCCAAACATCATGATGGGTCATGATAACCCCATGGTGATGTCCATCCTAATAACGATTAACACCACAATCAAGAGAGTCCTCATAGACCAAGGAAGTCGGGCTAACCTTCTCTTTCAAGAAGCCTTTGACAAGTTGGGACTAAAAGATGAGGAACCAAAGACGCATCCAAATTAAAGTGATATAATGAGGTATCAAATCACTTTCAAATTGTATGAAATTTAATATAATTGATCTACTTGGTAAGAACTTTGAATTTAGGGTTTACATTGATGAGATCTCATTTGTATAAAGAGTTATTGAATGAAGTAAGTGTAGCATGGCTTACTCTTGGAGTAAGAGTGGATCCCCACTCATAACCATTTACTCTAGGAATAAGTTTTGTCATACTTTCTCCAACTAATAACTTCTTCTTGGGCATGAAATTTTATCAATCCAATCATTAAATTTAAAGTTCATACTAAGTAGATCAATTATATAGAGTTTCATACAAATTGAAAATGATTTGATAATTTATCATTTTATTTTATTTTGACAAATAGCATGCTTTTGAAAATACAAATAAATATGGATTATTAAATTATATGTATATTATTATCCAATTTTTCTAAAATTTGACATGTTGGTCATCTATATACTAATATAATATAAATCAACGACCAAATTAATTAAATTCAATATGCATGAAAATTCATTAAATAGAGTGAGTGTATAAGACTTACTCCTAGAGTAAACGAATCCCTACTATATGTATATGAGTGGGGATCTGTTTAATTAAGGAGTAAATCCCGCACACTTACTTCATTCTATAATTCTTCATCCATACTGAATTTAATCAATCCGACCGTTGATTTATGTTATATTATATTGATGATCAATTATGCCAAATTTCAGAAAAATTGGACAACAATAGTCATGTAATCTAGTAATCGATATGTACTTGTATTTTAAAATATATATTATTTGTCAAAATAAAATGAAATGATGAACTATCAAATCATTTTCAAATCGTATAAAACTTTATATACTTGATCTACTTGGTAGAAACTTTAAATTCAACGTTAAATTGATGTTATTTTATGCCCAAAAAAAAGTTATTAGATAAAATAAATATATCAAGACTTACTCTGGGAGTAAGTTGATTTCTCCTATATATATATATATATAGTTACGAAAATTTTTAGATACATCAATTAAAAAAACCAATCATTTTTGGTCGAAAATAGTAGAGAATTGCTATAGAACCCCAAATGGGCTCCCTGAATTTTGTGTACAAACTAACACGCATGGTAAGTATTGAAGGAAGAAAGAGAAAAATAATCACCCACCGGCGGATGAATATGAAACCAACCTCCAATCACACACAGCCAACTCAATCTGATGGCAATTGACTGACTAGCCTCCAATCACATGTTTCCAAAATAATTTTCACCACAATTACAATTCAAAAGATCGTAACCAAGTTAACACATTAATAATTAGATGATGGCCTTTTTTTTACTTTTCTTTTCCATCGTTGCTCGCAAAGTCAATAATCTATACCCAAAAAAGAATGACAAGACATCCATTGACAAACTGAGGGTCTTAGCCCATTACAAATGTTAAATGCTCCTAGAAGAAGTGGGAATGATAAGACCCCCCCTGACCACATTGATCTAAGGCAGCAATTAATTAAGTAGCATGTGAAACAACCACCCTCTAGGCTCCAACGCAATAGCCAAAGTACCAAACTGTCTCCTGGGTAGTGAGAAAAAGCTTGGCTGTGCACATGACCTTGGTACATGTGTGGGGCCCGGGGCATATGAGAGAGGTATCAGGGACATAGATCCTGTGAGTTAAAGAGCTTCGTCATGCTTTGGACCCTAATATATCTTCCTCTCAGCCGTGTATGCACATGACATGTGATTGTGATGCACATGACCCAAATATCTTTGGCTTTCTGATTTGCAGTTTCTAGTTAACGCTCTGTAGCTCTTGTTCTCTTCATTGATGAAGCAAGAGGACCTGTCGCTTTTAACCACTGTCCTCTCAGGATCATGAATGATCACCAGTGGGACAAGTTAGCTCTGGCATCATTTTCAACACGTGTACCATTATTCTTCACCAAAAATGTTAAATGTTCCTAATTGATATGCTTGAAATTCTTTTCAATTTAATCTCTCTCTCACGTATTTTAAATAGTAGTAAGTTACAATCCATATTCGGACTAGGCATCGAATTAATCAGAGAAAGGGATGAGAGATTCATAGGTTAAATCATGCATTCAATTAGAATATAATTAATATATAATAAAATTTATATTTATATAAAAATATAAAATAAAATATACATCATAAATAACTTAAAATTAAATTAGACATCAGCAAAACTCATATAATATAACATAATTTATCTCTTAATCAAAATAAACATTATCTATATGGATAAAATCTTTTAAGTTACTAATTCTCATATAAGTAAAGGAAAAGAATTAGAAAAAAAAATTTTAGGTTTTTTTGTTTTGATGTCATTTTACATATTTTTTATTAAAAAAACCAGTTTGGCCCCGCAGCCTGCCCGATTTACCGGTTTCCGGTCGATTCAAAGTGGTTCTTAACCGGTTCTTTCCTAACCGACTTTCAAAGCCAACCTAGACCGGACAGCATGCTGGTTCCCGATACAACTGATCCGATCGGCCGATCCGGTCCGATTATCAGAACATTGCATATTATTATATACTTTTTTTATTCATAAATAACTATTCAATATAAAAATTTTATTTTTCTGTAAATAATTATTCATTTAAAGATTTTGGACAACATTTATTAATTTTTTCTAATTATACCTCTTATTAACTTATTTTCTTGTTCCAATTAAATATATTCTTAGTGAAAAATATTAAGAGTAGTATTATAAAATACATATAACTTTTGTTAGTATCGAGACATTATCAATTATTCACTTGATTCCTTTGCACATCTAAAATTGGATAGTTATTTGTGAATGGAGGGAGTATAAGTTTTTAAATAAGCAAGACTTTTAGATTAACTTTTAGTAAGATATATTGTCACTATAAGTACATAATTATTCTTAATTAAACAAATCTTTTTAAAATTCAACCAGACTTTAAATGTGCTCCTCAAATTTCAAGAGTTAAGTTTAGAAATATTGTGTGATTTGTATTGTTGTTTCATCATCAAATTGAATATGTCGCGGCATAATATTTGGCCCTGGAAAGAGACTCCACATCTTTGTTTGGCATCTAGCAAGCAAGGTTACCCATGATCCAACTCGCACCATGTCGAGTTCTTATCATGAGTGCTAACCATCTTTATTTATCTTTTAGGAGTAATGCACATTGGCATACAGAGCTAAGCGACAAAGCTAGAAAGCTAAAATGGTAAAGATAGGCTTTGAGACGACTGGCGGATTCGCATAGATAAGATTTGAGAAATGATAATTTTACTCATAAAATATTATACATTATGTCGAGTTATACACCATCTACTATTGAATAGGGTGTGTACTCTATTTGAATGAGGTCCATGTCTCATCTATGTCCTATCTAATGGTGAATGAGGTATAACTCGACACAGTATCTTATACTCCATGAGTACAAATAATAATTCATACTATTTTGGTAAACGAAAATTAGGTCAAGTTTTGATCATCCTTTCTTTTTTCTTAAGAAGAATCACTTATTATTTAATGCTTAATTAACTAGAACTTTTTAAAATGAATCTACAATAATATTCTACAATAACTATAAAATAAGATTGCTCAGACATTTAATATATCAGATAAGCGATTAATTTATTCATACAGTGTCATTAATATTAGAAGAAACTAGAAGAACAAAAACACTAAAGCCCATGTGGATAATATTATTTATGACTTTTAAAAAAACACTTATTAGAAGTAGAAAAATTACATTTTTAACTTTTGTCCTATTTGACAATATCATAAACTATCTCTCCCAAAGTTTAAGATGATGAGTTAAGTACATGAATGGTTTGATATCTAAAATATCCCTCATATAAACGCCTTTTTTTAAACTAAATTATGAACAATTTATCATAATAAAAAATAATAAGGATTAAACCCTCAACCACTTAGTCATGGTGGCTCAAATATCATGTCATAAATCACTTTTATTACTATATACATTTAAATAAATTACTTCTCTGAAATTTTTCACATGAGATCTTAAATAAACTATGTATCCAAACAAACTCAAGGAAAGTATTATTTCGGCTGATTTGTTATAAAAAAATATTTCTTTTGATGAAAACATTACTTCTTCTATAAGTTATATTGTTTATATATCTTTTCTTACAAAATAATGATTTGATAAGAAAGAATAATTTTTCTTAGAGACTAATATAAATTGTTTTAAAAATAATTAAAAGAATTTAATTTTATGAAAAAGATCATTTTATACATTTAGGTTAAAACTTATTCAAATGCACTCTAAATTTAATTGAAAACAAGAGAAAGTAAGGAATTGGATAAGCCTAGGATTGGCAACTAGTTTACTATGATGCTCAGTAATATTTAAGGATTAAATTGATGTTTTGCAATTTATTTAAAGACCAAATGAAGATCCATTTAGGTAGGTAATATGCTACATTATCACATCACATACTATATTAATATACAAATTAGATTCTAGTTAGTGATTTCTTCATGAAGGAAATTGAACTAAATTCAAATAAAAATTATCTTTCAAAAACCAAATTAATGGATAGATTTGAATTTCAAAATTTAGAGAGAAAAGCTTTTATCACTTTAAAAAAAAAAGATAATATGATTATTCAATAATTGTAACATTCTTTAATATTTACAATAATGCCTTAAAAACCATGCATTATACATGTGTACTGATACTAATTGACTAACTTTAGCAGAGAAGGTCGGTGTAGAATTTTTCAAAATTCAAGGACATGGCGTGTAAAGTTTGAAAATAGAGAGGCTACATGTTGCATTTGCCAAACCTCATAGGAGATGAATGTAATTTCCCTTTATTAAATTTGAATAGTACTATCATATAATATGCTCTCGTGTAAATATGTTGTATATTATTTTATTTTGGTATGTGTACATATCTATGACTCAAGTGAGATAGGAGGTTTATTATGAGAGTGAAAAATACAAATCTAGGTAGTTAGATTTTATATGAACGATCAAAATTAAAGTATAAAATCATGTGACAGTTTTTAATAATCACGTAGTCATTAATTATCATTAATAATTTTTAATCCCGACCATTCATATATAGTTATACAACTCATATTTACTTCTCTCATTCTTACAATAAATCCTCCCTCTCACTTAGAGTCATTCTCTATAAATAAGAGATGTAAACAGGTCCATGTTTCTTGATACTACACATTGCATACCGACAGAATAGAAACAAACCATAGAATAAAGGCAACAAAGATATCATAAAAAAATAGAAACAGGAAAGGAAATAAAACCAAGACCGCGAGCCCGATGAGGGCGAAAACATAGGATGTTCATCATTTAATAGTGACCAAATTAAATCTCTCTGCTACTCAGGAAAAGCATATAGATGCATCAGTGTTCATATAGGAAATAGATCTCATAGCACGCCACCAAACCAATTCAATACCGATATTGTGAACTATCTTTTCAAGGTATAACGTCACAGCAAAACTAAAAACTGCATTGCAAGTGAGAGTGAGCATGATACGGTACTCATAATTAGCCCCTTTAATTTGGTATTGCTAGAAAAAAGACTGGTTTGAGCCATATCACAAGAATTATTGGGTGACAAACCCCCCAAAAAATTAAATAAATAAACCATCTGCAGAAATGAATCTGTAGAAGGAAACCTTAAGCAAGTAGGTGCGCTTAATTAATACATAAAGTATTCCCCTGCACATATGATCAAACCAAAAAAAAAAAAAAACATAGCTGCCTCCATTGTATATGTGTGTATTTTAATATAGATTTATCAACAGGCACATAACTATACTACATTCTATATTATGTTTATATATATCATATTGAAAAACATTATCCTAATATAAAAGATTGGTGTGATATTTAAGTTATGAAATGACGATTAGGACTTCTCTAATCTGGTCTCACATGACACCATCTAAATACACATCACGTATGACTTGGAAAAATCCCCACAAATGCACGGTTTTAAACGATTACATCAAACACTAATCTTTCAAAACGGTGCATTTGTGGTTTTTTATTTTTATTTTTTATAGAAATTATGCACATTTTGTGTTTACAGATTGTCACCTGGGATGAGGTAAGAAGTTCTAGTCATTATTTACTGAGTTTCACATCACACTCTTTATCGATTACAAATGAGTCACGGATCACTGATTTCTAATTTTCGCAATTGTCAAGAAGTACAAGTGTCCAATTTATTCAACTGTTAGGGATCACAAGATCAATTTTTTTGTTAGGAACTAATGTGTTCATCAAAGATATTAATTTCAGGTCTCATTTGGATGTTTACTCTAACTTCATTTTCCAACAATTGTAAACAGACCAGTCAGAGGCGGAACAATTTTTTTATTTTTTACGAGGAAACTATTTTGTATTGGTACCTTGAAATTAGTTACAACCATAAAATAATGATCAATTAATAGAAGGTAAAATGTTTTCATAATTAATAGCAAATGTAAAATATATTTTCCTATGGTCGTTACCGTTTGATAGTCTTGTTGAACATACATTTAGTTTTACGAATGAACAAATATAACATCTGAGTATTTTCAAAATAGTTAATAAATTTTTAATCTATCGATAATGAAAAATGCTAGACAATCACAAATTTTATCAGGATTTTGTGTCCAAGATGATATGTCAATTGTTAACCCTTAGATGAATTATAATGGAACATATTATTTTATTTTACTTAACAATCACTATGATTTAGATCAAAGATTCGGTATATGTTTTTCTGGGTATATGGCATTACTCACCGATGATATAGAATGTGTTATATTATTAATAAGTCGATAACAGAGTTTGTTTGTAAAATGGCCTACGAAATTTATTAGTAAAAGTAAAAATCTCAAGCATTACACAAATGATATACACCTATATTTTGCAAATGAGAGTTGGTGCAATTGGTAAAGGACGAGTTCGTATTTCAAAAGTGCATGACTTAATTTCCTGGTGTGAATATGAGGATCCCATTGGAAGATGATATTGTAAGTCGCCTGTAAGTGCTCATTAATTTTGTATACAATATATGTCTTAATTTTGATGGGACGACCAATGTCTTATCCATATAAACTAAGTCCCTTGGCGCATGTCCGAAGCGTTGCAGGGCCTTGTACATGCGTTAAACCATGGTATATATAGCAGGTGGTGGAAAGATTTTCTATTACCCACTACCGAAATTGTGTCGATTTTGGCTGATTTCCTTGGGCTTTTGCAGAGTGCTTGGTGATGAGCTGCATTTATGCACCATTTTTTCTTTATGACTCTAGGCATATTGCATTATTTTATATATTATAATGATTAATATTTAGTTAATTTGTGTTTAGTCCTCATCATATGTCATTGAATAGAGTCATGGTTAATTGAATCATTTTAATAAATAAATATGTTTTAGAGTTTTATTACACTATTATTCCTCTTTTGTTTAATTAAAAAAAAAAATCCTCTTTTGTGACTATTATTCGTTTGTAGGGATACTCCATGTTGGTACATGAAACTTGGAGTAGTGTTCCATTTTAGAGAATTTGAGGAGCATAGAAGAATTCTTCAGCTCATTTGAGCACATTGATAGAAAGTATTGCAATTAAAAATTCGTATCTTTCTATAGAGATTGGATTGAGACAAACAAAGTTATTTTGGAAAACTCAATAAATTCTCTATACCTTTCATGTTCAGCTCAAAACTCAGTTCTAAGAGCTTCTTGGTGAAAATTGAGTTACAAGATTAAATATTGTTGATGTTCTAATGTTATCTAACCTGACCTTTAGTTTGTATTTTACCAATATCTAGAGTTACAAATATCCAATTGATGCTGTAATAGTGTTTACCTGAGTACTAGACTTCTATAGCGGTCATTAAGAGCCAAAATGACTCCAAAAGTAGTCATAAACCATTATAGCAGCTTTAGCGATCCCATAATAGCATCAGTTCGTAAAACAACATTTTTTTTTATTATTCTGGGGCTTGATTTTGACATTGTAATAACATATTATATATATATATATATATATAGCCTAAGTTAATGGAAACATTTTCCACACTTGTTATAGGGCTGCCTCCACTCTCTCTACCATCTCTCTACTCTCTCTCTAGGACCCGTTTGGGAATTGATTACACTCTTCAATACTTTTGCTATAGTCCCCCACCTATAGAGGAGTAGCTTCTTTATCTAGTGCAAGGATTCCAAAGGATCCAAGAATTATATTTTGATACTCCCATTATTTTAATGCGACTTACGATTTGGATTTTCAATCTTCTTCTTTCCTATCTCTTATGTTTTTGTGTTGGTTGATATAACTATATAATTTTTGAGAGCTAGCTTTGATCATCTGTACCATCTACAACTGTGAATGTCATGCATGGTTAGGATTCTAACTGATAGTTTAAAGTATGTTTGATTGGTAAAGGGATTAAAATTAACTTTAATGAGATTAGATTATTGTGATTGGCATTTAAATTAGTGCAAGCATTTGGAGATTGTGATTATGATTTTTTCGTGCTCGTGTTAGTCAAACCCTTGATCAATTGTGCAATTGTGTGACTGCCAAGCAAAATCATATCATTGATTGTGAGATTATGAATTAGTGAAAATAATCACCTATGCAAATTATTTTTTTACTTAGTGATAACATAATCGTAAATCTGTAGGAACTCCTTGTCCAGGTAATTTATTTAATTGATTTTTCTTCCAATATTTTATTGATTTCTAGCAAACAAAACCTTTCAATTTCTAATTGGCTATTAACATTTTTTTATAAGATACACATACAGATATTGCTATTATTTAGCTATGTAAATTTCCTCATGTGAAATTATCTTTTGATCCACATGGAGGATTATTAGGAGATAGGCTATATGTTTTGATGATTTTTTGTATTTCACTAGATAGTCGGAGAATTTTGACTAATATTTTATGGTTGAGACTATTATTCTATGTCTTCATCCTCATTTTGGTGGTGAATAATAATTATAAAAAGGTAACACTTCTTTATAAGACAATCTAATAAGTTATGACGTTTAATATGAATTTTATATAATTTAATACTTTATAAATTTTAATTTGTTCAGACGGCATCTCATATCACTTACCTAAGGGTCCACGAAGAATGGGATGTATCAGAGGCATTTGGACCCTCGCTCGGTGCAAATTTCTTGCTCCGTACTACATCTCATTGCTGAGACGCTCAACTAATCAAATCTCGCAACCCATATCTGAAAAGTGGCTCATTTCACTGACTCACGGGATGGTCGTGGAATCGTGGCGTGATTGGATAATCGACTAAATAATTGTGATGGGCGTCTCCTTTTTGACTTATTGATAGCGCAAAGTGTTTTAAACTTGAAACAAATCAAATTTAGCTCATAAGTAAAAGTGCCTTGTATTTTTCAATTGTTAATTATACTCTTCATTTGAAATATGCTCAGGGATTTATCATGATCACAAGAAAAATAGATATTTTTAATGGTTCTCGATAATTAAAATGCCAATAAAAGTATTATCAAGAAAAGTAAATTTGACATAAAATGATTGTTAAAAATACTTATAAACTTTAATTGATATTTAGTTTATGTCGAAAATATTCAACATATGTATTTTCAACATGTACTAATTATCAATAAAAATTTACAAGTATTTTTAACGGTCACTTTATGTAAAAATTACTATTTTTTATAACATTTTATTGACACGTCCAAAACCATTGAAGATACCATTTTTCTTGTAGTAAACATACTAATAATAATTTAAACCTACGTGTAAAGCATGAATAAGTCATGTCTTAAGAATATAATAATAATAATATAATATATGTTATGCCAGCTGATCTTTACTTTGTGTAAAGATTGTCAATTGTGATCACTAGTTTACTACAAAGGGGCAGGTAAAAGAAAGAGGTCAAGAGACAGTTATATTCCATTTTTGGATGGCTTTGGAAAACCATAACCTGAAATCTTCCATCCATCCCCCTTTTTTAGCTGGTTAGGTTAGGTACTCCTTAGTCCTCACCGCTGTGTCAACTATGAAAGTAAAAGTAGGGAGCAATGTGAGCATTAGGACCCCCTTATTCTCTCTAAAGAGGTTGATTATCCCCACAAATTACCTTAGCATAGTACTGAGTTTCAGGTCCAACCGTCCAAGAGAGCAGATCCATATGCCAATGGAACAATGTAATATAAAATATATTTAATTTAGTTACTTTTCACTGGGCATGGTACAAATCCCAGAAGCTAGTTTTATGGGATGACTAACAAGTGAGAAGCAATAGCCATGACTTTGTGTAAACAGCAACTACAGCTTCCTGAATCCTGATACACAAAATTGATAAGAAAGCAGGGACGACCCCCCCCTTCCCCCCCTCCCCAAAAGGTGCAGCAGAGCAATTGGTGTCAGAGTTTGAATGAGTTTTCCGGATTGAAAATGACTGTTGGTGGTACTGGCCTCTCAAAAAAGAACCCTAAGTTTTGTAATTACCAATTTATCTTTTATTATGCTGAGTTGGTGTGTTTGGGTGAATTCTGAATTTTGATAAAAAATTTTTAAAGAATTTATATTCATAAACAATATATTTAAGGGTATTTTTTTTTGACATACTGCATTAAAATGTAAATTAGATTTTTTTTTCATTTAAAAAAGTAAAAACATTGTTTTTAAGAATTTACCTAAACCAGGATGAGTGTAGTACTCTTAAAAAGTAAAATATGACCTTAATAATCGCTGATTAAGAAAGTCAATATATTTTTTTAACTGAAAGCTCTATTTTTAAATTTTACGAAATAGAAACACCCAAATGATGAGATATTATAAATTTATATCAACCTGGTTTTTCTTTTTTAAGGTATCCACCTATACTAGTTTAAAAACTACTCCATTCCCAAGATGAGAATTAAACCCTCAACAATTAAAAAATAAAATGACCATTGCCAACTTACCCTTTCAATTGAGTGTTAATAGTAGTTTATTAAAAAAATAATTGAAAGAGGAATCACTACGAAGAGTGTGTGTGTATATATATATATATATAACTAAGTTATCATAATTCAATTGATTGGAGAAAAAGACATAAAAGAAAAACATATGAAAGATTTCAATTTTTATTTTACACTTCTTCACCCCATTCCAACCTTTGAGGATCCATTTGGTATGTCTGATAATATAAGGTCTAATGGTATAAGACCTAATGGTATGTTTGATAGTAGGATAAAACTTAATAGTATAAGATTTAATAGGATAAAACCTAATGCTATAAGGTCCGATAAATTTTTAATACTATACAGCATTTTGTGCGACATTATATAAGATATTGTATTTTATATCATATAATATTCTCATTTATTTTCAAATGACTCTGATTATATACTAATATTAAATAAAAATAAAATAAAATTTTTGTTAATTATTCAACTTTATTAAATCAATATT
Organism: Dalbergia cultrata; assembly: GCA_031216105.1. NCBI lineage: Eukaryota > Viridiplantae > Streptophyta > Magnoliopsida > Fabales > Fabaceae > Dalbergia > Dalbergia cultrata. The sequence continues at coordinate 49,330,406 of CM062344.1, forward strand.
TTTTTAGTATCTTTTATCGTAATTATTTTAAATTTAATTTAATAATAGATAGTAAATTAAATTTTTTATTATTAATCCTTACTTTAGTATGCCACATATTATTTATTTATATATTTTAATAGTAGGTAATATATAATTTATTATTTATTTAAAATGTTATTAAATTATTTAATATTAATTATTTTATTTATTATATTTTTTTATTAAATAAATAAATAAACTTTATACATCATAAGCTAATCAATCCTTATCATTCATCTTTAGCTATATATTATTGAATTATTTATCATTTTAACATATAAAAGGAGTTTGATGAACAAATTTAAATAATATATTACTCATATCAAATAATATATAAAATTATTATATATTATATTAATTTATCCTATCATATTTTATATAGTGTGTCAAATAGTAAAAAAGCTTCAAGACCCTTGGGATAAAAAGTTTGAGCCGCAAATAAAAGACACGTCCCCTTGATATTACTATCCACTGCAAAATGAGAACTTTCCGCCATCCCCACTTTACACCATCTCACACAAATGTGTAATTAAGACATCATGTACTACGTAAACATGCTTTTAATCCCTCATTCCCTCCAAATTCCCTGCAAGCTAATCTGAGCCCTAACCCTAAACGATACCAGACAATCACAGAGGCAAAGGCACACAAATTAACGAGCTCAAAAGCTTTGAATGATTTGACCCCCCTCTGCTTACGTTGCTTCCACATTATGGGGCAAAAAACCCACAAATTATGTGCGTCTTGTCCTCTGTTACTAACACTATTACCATGTCCTTCTCTCTCTCTCTCTCTCTCTCTCTAATCCCCACTCCGCTCTCAATGAACCCTGATCCAGCAAATAAATATGGAGGTGGTCCATTCACATGACAATAGAACAACTATGCAACAAAACCAAATCCAAGTTTCATCATTGGCCTAAGCGAACCCCCTTCTTCCATCCATTCCTCAAGCCATTTTCTTTTCCCTCTGGGAAGTGTTACTACTCGTTAGTTTGTAAGTATATAAAAAGGGTTCCTTGGGGTTATCACTTTGGAGTTTGGACCGTTAAGTTTGGAGCTGAGAAAGAAAGCTTAATTTTTTTTTTTTTTTTTTTTATTGAAGATAGAATAGAGATCATCTGATAGATACTTCTTCTCTGCTTTGGTGTAAGGTGGTCCTCATCTCACAAAAGCTAGGGTTTCTTTTTCTTCTTTTTTTTTTTTTTTGTTTTTGGTTTTAGTCCATTACTCCATTGGATTAATCAATTGAAAACCTTTCAGATGTTCCCTTCAACTACTTACAGCACCGGCCCTTACCCTTGTTTCCCTTCATCTTCTTCATACCCTCTTTTCCCTTTTCTTAACCCTGAAAATTATAATAATAATAATAATGCTTCTACAAGCAACACCTTCCTTCATGATCCACTTTGTGTTCCCTACATACCAATCCATAATGCTCCAATCCCAGAAGCACTGGCCAATTTGGCATCAGCCGCTGCAGATACCTGTGGTGCTTCTGCTTCTGCAGCGGCGGTGGCAATGCCCAAACAAGACCCAGGTGGTGGTGGTGGTGCTTACTACGGCGGCATCTCCTGTTTACTGGCGAAGAAACCGGCGAAGAAAGACAGGCACAGCAAGATTTACACCTCTCAGGGGCTGAGGGACCGCAGAGTGAGGCTCTCCATTGAGATTGCCCGCAAGTTCTTCGATCTCCAAGAAATGCTAGGGTTCGACAAGGCTAGCAACACCCTTGACTGGCTCTTCACAAAGTCCAAGAAGGCAATTAAGGAGCTGGCTAGGAGCAAGCACAGTGGCAGTGATGAAGGCAACAAGAGCTTCTCCACATCCTCCGATTGTGAAGACTGTGAAGTGGTTTCTTGGGGGACCAAGCAACAAGGGCTATTGGATAATTCCAACGACAAGCTTTTGGTGGGAGATGCTGCAAAAGAGAGGAAGCTGAAAAGGGCTCAGAAGGAACCTGCTAGTACTAGTACCGCAAGGGCGAAGATGAAGGAATCAAGGGAGAAAGCAAGAGCAAGAGCAAGGGAAAGGACTAGTAACAAGATGTGCCACAACAACAACATCACCAATGGGAGGGTGGTGCAAGACTTGAAGAAGAAGTGCCCTGCTGCAACTGCAAGTGAAACCCATCATCATCAAATCCTGCACCAACTGAGGTCACCCCCTCATCACACTCACCACCACCTTGTGGGTGGTGAAGCAGCGCCAAGAGATGATTTCAACGTGATTGAAGAATCCATTGTCATAAAAAGGAAGTTAAAGCCTTCCATGATGTCCTCCCATCATCACCATCACCAAAACCTTGTCAATTTCCCTATCAAGGAAGCAAGTTTGAACAACAACATCAACAACAGTGATTACCACTCTTTCCCCAATTTGTCACCAAATTGGGATGCTAATGGAGCCACACCTAACCGCTCCAGCTTCTGTGCAATAGCCAGCATGAATCTATCTACGGGTATATATATGTGTCTCTATATATGTTTCATGAACAGGCTGCTATAAAAGTGCTATTGCTCTTCTTCATACCTGAGGTTTTGATGATGTTTACACAGTTCTATGTCTCGATTTTCTTTCTTTCTTTTTCTTTTTCAGGGCTCCAGATCTTTGGAAAGTCTTGGGAGGAGTGCGGCAATCCACGTCTACACTAGTTATGTGCTAGTTTCTAAGCATTATATATATCTGATCCGAATGAAGATCTCTCTTAAGTGCTTTGCAAAGGAATATCTTGAAGGCATCTTTCAGTGTTTTCCACCAGTAACTTTTTCTGTCCTATATTCCTCCCCCCTATCCACAATGTGTTTTTGTACCTGATCTCTTGCTCATGATCAGCCATTGGCGTGTGACAGTTGGCACAAAGGTTGCTGCGTGTATTATTTCTTCTGACCAAAATTTAAAATTAAAAGTGTGAGTTTTGGCATTATTATAATGCCAAATTAATTAGTTAGCTATTATCATGAACTGTTCCTTTATAGCGCCTTTTAACATATTTATATATTTGGTCAATGTTTCAACAGTGACTAATGTATTCCATGGTTGAAATCATTTCAAGCAGTTATGTATACCTTGGTTGTAAGAGGAGGTGGGTGCAGAAGAAAATTGATGATCTTTCCAGCTTTTGTTTGCAGTCGAGATATATGCATGACGGGAATGCATCTCCTGATTTACATTATTAATTATCCTGTAAGGAAAATCTATTTTGAAATTGTGCAAGCAAGATAATCATATAAATATTCTAGTTTCTAAGTGTAAAGAGATCGCATATGCGTGAAACTAAAAATTAAATATGGAAGAATATATAGAAGTTAACCACATTAAGCTTTCACAATTTACCCAGAAAATAAATTATACAAGAGTGTGAAAATCCTAGAGAGTAATTTAATTAATACAATTAAGGTGGTTCTTTTATATATTTTTCCATCTTTCAGAATATGGCTTGCTTTTCTCATTTGATTCTTGTTGTTGCCCGGTGAAGTAAATTTAATTTTCTTAATCATCGTTTTATGATGGTTGGATAGAATGTACTGATTTCCCAAATGCATAGACAGATTGAATTATTAGTTTAAATTTGCATTTATATACTGTTTGGTACATATAAGCATTTCTGTACTTAACTATGAGAGTGGTCATTAAAATTTCTACTCATATGTACCATACTAGCTAGCAGCATGCAAACCGATTTACATATTTGGATATTTAACTTTCTGATGAACTGCAATAACACACACACACACACACACACACAACAATAAAACACACACACCAAAAAATAAAACTTTGAAGCTTATGTAAGACTTTGGCGTAACAAATGATGTGTTTCTACATCTCTTTCTTCCTAAAAGTAAATTGAATTTCTAAATCCATGGTATATTGCCAACTATATAGATGCACATTTTCTATGAAGTGAAAAAAAAAAAAAATCATCAACATCATATGATTGGTACTTTGGAGTCTATGCCCAATAGTGTGATTTTGTTCTGCAGTGCTTTAGAAGAATCACAACTTTTTCTTTCGTTAATTTCTTTTATTATTTAATTGATCATATACTAGGTCCCATCTTCAAGAAATGAAGTGACAAAGATTAGTCATGTACTGACGTTGATCATTCCTAGTTAATATTGTTGCCAGGACAATGTCTCACAGGCTGGTGGGTACATTAATTGATGATCTGATCTTTGTAATCTTTCAACTCTGACTTTCTTGATTTCCTGTGTTGTAAATGTGATTCCTTGTCTATCTGCCGTACAAACTAGTGTTATGTTTTACTTTTCTTAAACTACAGGATTCTCGCAAAACATAAGGGTGTGGCTAAGGTCAATTGTTTAACACCCAATCCAAAAGTTTTCAGCCATTAAATTTTGTCGATTTATAAATTTTCTTATGTGGTTTAAAATGTCATTGGTAAGAATATGGACTAGTGTTGTCCAAAAATTCTCAGTCATTGGTTTTTGTACATCTATTATTTCTTATCAATACGTGATTTTAAAATTTCATTGGCAAATGCTTGGCCTACGGTTGACTTTGATGTGAGATTGACAGTACATGAAAAAAATTTTCCCCCATTCGAGTCCAATTTTCCAGATTAAAGAGAAACTTTCCTTCACTTGGGTTTACATAGATCTAACAAATGCTTGAATAAATGGAAAAATGTCTCCTTGGATCACGGATATATAGAGCATTGATTTCAGAGAAACGGATATGAAGGAATTCACACGATCATACTTGCATATACATCTGAAATCTCAGAGTTGAGTTTGAGAATATATATGGATTGATGTAGAGGTAATCATCTTCCATTGGAACCTTTTACTAAAGACTACATACAGTTTATTTCCAACATTTTTACAAGGATCTCTTTGGAATTTCACTAACTTCCATGAGATATTCATGATGGGAATGAAAACACCAGATGCCCATAATTAAGTCTGAGTATTGTTTTAGTAGAATGTAACTAAAGTAGGCTTTCTGCGATTAACCCCCAAAAAAGTTTGAATTGGATAGGAAATAAAAATTGCAACGCTTAGTTCCTTACAAAGTTAGTAGGCCTGATATTTTCCTAGCTCACTGATCCTTTATATATATAGACATGATTCAACTCTGACATGCAAAACTACTCGCAAGTTAAGGTGAAACTTGTTTTTCACAATTCACATAGCTTCCATGTGAAAAAAAAAGTAGAAATGTCAGCTATTTTCCAGTGTGTTCCAGAAGCCTACTTGTTAAAATGAAGTTTAAAAGACGGAAATTGCAAAACTAAAAGCAAAAGGATGAGGAAAGTATGATGAACCATCTTTTTCAAAAGGTTGGTCGAGGTAGAGGCATATGAATAATTGTATATATAATACATAAATATCTTTTTTTAAACTTGAAGTGTGAATAATTTAGAGGAATAGAAGATAATAAAACTCAAAATTTAGAGAATTTGGTCATAGAAGCCCTGATGAAGTCATGAATTGTCTCTCATAAAAAATTTAAGCTAATAAATAATTAAAGACACACAAGTTATTTTATATCTAATAAAAGGATAGTCTACAATCAAAACTATATGCAATTAGAGATGTTCATTTTCATTTGTGTGCTATCATAAAGCACCCATTAATCCCCAATAATAAATTTTTAATTTTTCTTCCCCTCAAGTTCCTTAGATATGTTTGATTATGATATGTTCATAAATAAAATTGCACATGCACCTCATCTATTGAATTTTCCCCTTTCATTTTAAACCACCCACGAATATACCTTAAAACTGGACTTTGTAGTAGAACATGCTAACCGGAAAAATCAAATTAATCATTTTATTGCATTTGGGGTACGCAAGTATATTGTACTTCTCCTGTTCTTGGATCTTATGTTCATAAGGTTACGTTTAGACTCCCCAGTGGCATGTTAACGTTTATTTGGAAACTTTCAAGAAAGTGGACAAGGTGGAAGAGAAATCGATATGCCATTGTGTTTCAGGAAATACACTTTATCTGAACTTTTGTTGATTGTTTATTTTTTATGGTTTACAATATAAATATTTCTCATACACAACATGTCTTTATAATTATAATTAAATGGTCCTGTCCTACTTGAACTGCCAAACTTCAAATCAATTCTAGCCTTTTTCCACTTTCAGTTTTCATGTATATTGCTATTTAAGCAAATTGACCTTTTTCTCAATCCGTGTTCTCATACGCATATTTTGTTCCTCCTTTGCTCGTTGTCACTGTCTATTTGCTATTAATTAAAGTAAACTTATTTTTAAATGTGGATAGTGAGATAGTATTTACAATTTTTTTTAACATCGAAAAGATAGATTTAAACTCAATCCAGTGTCTTAGATGAAAACTACATTTAATATACATATCAATCATAATCCACTAAGTTTTCTAAGGAGGAATATTCCTCACTCTGTCATTTTGGAGATAAATTAAATTCATTTTTAATTTTTTATTTATCTTGAAACCATCTCTTTTAAAAGTTTAAGTCGATGCATAGATACATGTATGGTCTTATACTCTAACACGTTTGCTCACGTGAATACATCTTTTACACTTAAAGCATGCAAGTATAATATGACGAGACAAAATAATGATTGAATTCCTAATCATTTGGTCATATAAACTCTGATACCATGTCATTAAATTATCTTTTTTAAAAGCTTAAACCAATGCTAGAGATGCATGAACAATTTATTTATACTCTAACAGTTATATTAAGAACTCTAATAGATTTTTTTTTGGGTAATAGAACTTTATTATATTTAAATCAATTTTTAGTTAAAAATTTTTATTTTATTTTACGAGACTAGAGACATAGGTTTTGCCCAAGTTAACATATCAGTGATTTGCTTAAGTAAAGTTATCATCTGACAGGGAAATATTTGTCCACTCCTGTGGTTTCTTTTATACAAGGCTTTGCCCATTTTGTTTAAATTCCTTTGGGAATGTAATTGTATCGATCCGTTATGGGGCCACCCCAATATATCATCGCGCCATCTCTTACTATGTGAACAGGGTTTCTCAATTTATGTCAATGCCTTAAGATCACCATTGACAAGCTGTCAAGACTCAATTTTCGACATGGACATACCTTCACTTGGTCCAACTCTCTCATTAGTTTCTCATGATGTTGACTGGGGTAACAATCCTAATGTTCGTCGCTCCACTTTCCCTTGGTATTTGAATTTAAGAACAATGGCGCATAAGATGTTTCATCTTTCTCATCACCGGCAGATTTCTCTCAGTAATGTATGGCTCTGACATGTGTCTTTACGGTAATTACCACATTACCAAGGGAAAATTCATTTCATTAAATCCTTACTAGTGGGTTTTTCCTCGGAAATCCGTCGGTAAGGAAAAGACTTAATCATGTGCACAAATCTTCCTCAATTTTATAACTCTTCCTCTCTCCCCTCTCCTTTCTCTAACCTGCAGCACGACTACATTCTTCACCATCCTTGGACCGTCATTGACTCTCCCAAGACTTCCATTATGACCCATTCAGTGTTCTACATTTTAATCAGTTTAATTTTTAATTTGAGCTATTTTTTGTCTACATTATTTTGTTGCTCGTTTTTCCTTTTTCTCTTCCTTTTTCTGCAAGTCGTCATCATCGTTGCATTCTTCACTGCTGTTGCCATTGTTGAACAATCGTTGAGTCGCCGCAGACTTTCGTTGTACTCCTTGTCCAAGATAGAATCTTTTAATCGGTTTATTTTTTTAATTTTAACTTCTTTTGTATCCGTTTAGTTGTTTGTTAGTTTTTAAATTTGTTCAACTTGAATGTTTTGTTCGTTTGACATTAAGATAGCATTTGGTTAGTGATATAGGGACAGAAATATGGAGACACCGAAGGCAAAAACCTGTACGTTTAGTGGTAGAGACAGGAACAGTGGATAGGAAAATTTGGGGACAATGGGGATAGGATATAAAGACAGAAATTTAATATTTTTTTCTCCCAATAATACCCCTATGCATATTTAATATTTATGTTTCTGTCTCCGCAGTCTCCATTATCCCTGTATTTCTGTCTCTGTCCTTCTACCAAATGCTACCTAAGACTATTTAAGTTGCTTGGTGCATTTCTAGGAGCACAGTAGGAGCATTTTTCAGTTGGGCACTCCATTGGTTAGTATTTTTTGTCCTATATTTATTAAGTTTTATTTTATGTTAGAGTTTTATAATTTTTATGATAGATTTGTAGGGTTAAAGATTGCATGGATCTGTGGGGAAGACATAGCATCTCTTCCTATTGTTTGTTGCAAAGATTGATTGTGTTAGTTTATATGCATGATACACAGTTAGGGGGTGTGTTCTAAAATAGTTTTAGGATTGATTGAATTATTTGTTTAACTAAATTATTCATTCAAATGAATTGAATTATCTGATATTGATTGAAATGAATTTTGTGAGATGTCCTGGTTAAAGGAGAGACTTTGCTGAAATTTTGTTAATTAAAAGACAAAATCCATAATATAAGGAAAAACTCTATTTAATTGAGATTTGAATTAAATAAAACTTCTTTAGTGACTCCTAATTGGAGGGGAGAACATATTGAATTAAGATTTGAAATCATTGAATTATATATATATATATATATATATATATATTCATTCCTAAATAAAAATTGTAAATCACTAATAAATTTAATAATTGAATAAAATAAGTAAACTAGCTAGTAGTCATGGTTATTAATAAATTATGAAAAATAAAAAAATAAAAATCTATTTATGATGGATATTCTCTCAATAATTCCTATAGTAATAGACTTATTTCTCGTAGTGAGCCCCAAAGGGGATGCAATTACATCCTTGATTAAAAGTTGACAAATAGATGTTAAGTCATTGTTACGTGGGATGGACGTCCGACCTTTTGAGCCATGGACTATTGGGGAAGGCTATCCAAGTAGTGGGGATATGGTCCCAATTATTCATAGCACAAAAGTTATAATAGGGGAAAAAAAAGGCATGGAAAAAGCTCAAACCCAATCTATTGACATACTGTAACACCCCAAAATTTATTTCAAAAATTTTACTCGAACCTTATTAGTTATAATCTTATGAATTTGATAGAATTAGTCATAATAAGAACGACTCAAAAAAATGTGAATAGTAACCTTATGGGCTCTGCAGGCTCGTCAGGACCACCAAAATCCTAGTATCGAGACTAGGAGATGCTCGGAACTGAGAAAATATAGGATTAAGGTTATAAAGTATTAGAAATGATTTTAGACTCGGAATTTCGGATAATATTTGTTTTACGAGTACGGTATTTTATCTATTTAGTAAAATTATGATGTGTAGTTTCTTATACCATATAAAACTTGTGGTGTAAGTTGCCAACTAATGTGACAAGTGTGTGACTTAGAAAAGGCCACACCATTTCCTTTTCCAAGAGCCAATAGGAGTCTTACAAAAATTTATAATTTATCTTTAAGGGAACAATTTTTATAATGGAAATTAATGCATATGTTATCATAAAAGAATAAAATCAGAAAACCTTATAATTTCTCTCCCTAAATTTCAGCCAAGACCTCCTCTTTATAGCCATCTTTATCTTCTTCTTTATCAAACAGCAAAGCCTAGCTAGAACCCTATGTTGCAATATCAAATTTCCAAAATCAAAGCACAAACTACATAATACCTCTTGTAAGTCCTAAATTAAAAGCTAATAGAGAATCCTCACCTTACCTGACCAACAATTGTGGCTTTTGTTCTTGCTACCTTGGAGGAGGGTTTGAGTGGTTAAAGTAAAAAAATTAGGTGTAGTTGCTCTTGGAGAAAACCAAGACAAGAGCAAGAGCACATAAGTGACAAGAAAGGTTTTCTTAGCTTCTTTCTTTTCAAAAAGTTTGTTTTGAAATTCTCTGAATGGTTTGGCTAGGAAGCTTTAGTTGATTTGAATGTTCATACATAGATATTGAAGTGTTTGATTGGGTGGAGTGATTTGATGTTGTGAATTCTCATATTTCAGTAAGCATGTGAACATACATGATTTTTCTGACTTAGTTAGAGACCTTATGTTGAGTTAAAAATTTTATATGATAAAGCTAACATATTAAAGCGTCTCTAGTATTGTTCTTGAGCCATTTTGAGTAATTTTTCTATTTTAAAAAATTCAAGAACTAAGTTGGTTAGGGTTTATACCTGAACAATCAATTTTGAAGCACTGAAATTGTCTAATTTTGTTACTATACCAAATGATTGAATTTTGACTTGAAATTTTATAGAGTGTTGAGGACATCTTGAAGTCTAGCCCTAAATGTTTGTAGAATTTTATATGTTTATTTGATAGGATAATAAAATTGAGAATTTTGACTATTGGCTGAAAATAAGTAGTTTCGGACCTCGAAATTTATAGAATTTTCTTAATATAGCTAGAGAACTTATTTTGCTTTGAAATTTTTACAAGGTCTTATAGATATGTTGACCAAACTCTAAAGTTTATTTTCCTCTATTTTGACTAGGTTTAGTGGCTAATCCATAATTTTCTTTAAGACTAAAAATCAGGACAGTGCACTAAACTAGTTGAAAATATAAAGGAATGACTATAATTTGATTTCATTATGCTATGTGAGTTTGAGAATGACGTTACGCATATAAAAATGTGAGTGCTCATAACAATTGCTCCTACATGAAAAGAAGATTAAGATCATGAGTAATATATATGCTTGATGCATTAAGAAACTCAGAAATTGATGCTATGCATATATGATTGTGATGGTTGTGTATGTGACATGGAGCATGAAGATGTTGTGCGCATATACTTGTGAATACTTTTGACAATTTCCTTTATATGATAGAAAGATCATGAATATGTTTCTTAGGCCAGAGAAAGTAAATCTGGTAAGCTAGGGACAGTAACCTTGACCACCCTAGGATTGAGTTAGGGAAAGTAAACCTGGCTAGGAATAAATCTGTGTGAGAGTTAGAAAAAGTAAATCCAATGATCATGTATAGGAATTAGCTCAGTCCTAAAAAGCACTCTATTGCCCTAGAGTGGAATAAGACACCATAGATCAAGGGCCAAGACAGGTTAAAGTAACGATTATCCTACGTAGTTTTCTATATTATGTGCTAAGTAAGATCAGAGATCCCTTTTGATATATCAAAGGCATGTAAAGATAAGAATGATATGAGACTCCCTTCGATGTACCAAGAGCACGTAAAGATGGGAATGATATATATGAGATCCCCTTCGACATATCAAGGGTACGTAAAGATAATTTCACTAAAGATCACTGCATTTACCATATGCATACTCATATTATATGGAATTATTTAGGTAGTATGATTTAGTATGAACCTAGTCATTATGATGCGTGTATATTAAGTGATTTAATGATAAAAGAAATCTACTTCGGAAGGATGATTTTAGAACTTTAAAATGAACCTTTGATATATGTTGTATGATCACATTTTCTTAATAAACCAAAGTGGGTGGGATGATGACAATGACATAGATTTTATTATGCATTTTGGGGATGCCCTACTGAGAATTTCACAATTCTCGCCTTTATGTTATTTGTGTTCCCGTGTTGTCTCCAAATTATTCAAGAGAACAATGAGGTGGCTACTATGGAACCTCAATACTTGAAGTCTCTGATAAATTTTATTTTGTTAGTGTGCATATGTCTATAAATATATGATAAGACAGATGTACAATAAGACTCATAGAAGAACTTCTTGTATTTGATTTATATTCAATAAATACTTGTTTCTTTGTTTTATATATTTTAATATAATTATGAATTAATTATTGCACGATTCATTTAACTCTGCCATAGATATTTAAGAAAGGTCTACTAATTTATTAGTAACAACTCTTGAATCTAATGTTATAGCTTAAGGATGATGTCATACTTGGGAGAGTGTTACACATACCATCTCGAAACACTAGATGAAGGCCTAGCCATTGGGAGGTATTTAGACGAGCATCAAAGCTAATTTAACTTGGCATGCTCATTTATGCTATAAATTAAATAAACCAAAGCGATCTAAGGATGACAACAACGACACAATTGTTTTATTATAATATTGAGTTTCCTTTGGACACTTACCCCATTTTCTTTGTTTTTCTGTGTTGTCTTCAAACGAGCCTATGGGCACTAATGCGGCAGTTTCGTGACCATCTTTGGTGATAGCACATGCTAGGGGATTTATCATTTCATTATTGCTCATCTTGTACTTTATTTTCCCTGATATGTAGACTATCTTATTTACCTATATCCATTGGTTTATGTCTCCATTTGAGATATTATTATTTTAAGGATTACTGTATTTGAGACTGGGTCTAATATGGGCTCTTGGTTAGGATTTATTTATGTTATGACATATATATATATTGGTTGGGATAGGAGTGATTGTCCTCCATGGACCCATACCCCTTTTCGATTCTCTAGTACCTATTATATTATGATGTGATTACTTATGATGATAATTGATTGCTATGTCTAGGAATTGTTCTTTTATGTGCTTATTATTGAATGTGGATTTATCTCACAGGTTACATTAGATTTATGATTATGTGTTTACAAATTAGGCTCTTGGCATTTTAAGTTTTAGAAAAAGTAAAAAGCTTTATTTTTTACTAAAAGTATTTTCAGTTGAACTCAACATTGGAAATCAAAATGAAAAGATCTAATAATGGGCTAATTATGATTTACGCATAAGGGGTTAATAATTGGGGTGTTAAATTTTAGTATCAAAGTAAGTCAATCCTGATAGAGCTCAATGATTGGTCTAACTATGCTTTTGATGCGTATTACGATAGTAATGTCATGCTTAATTGTCTTATCTATATGATAGGCTATAGGAATAAGAATGCATGATCAATATGCTTGTGTGTCCCAATTACCAGCTCACAAGGCATGAGTATTGAAATTGATCACCTTAATGTTTCTTGTTTGGTGTGCTTAGAGACTGATGGCTCCAATTCAGTGTCCTAGGACACAGGGTGAGGACACCCTCTGGACTCTAGACACAATATTGAATACTTTGCAAGACATAGCCCACACGATGCAGCATATGATGGATAGGATTGATAGCAAGGATAAGCAAGAATCGGGGCGGTGGCAAGAGGTAGAAAATTTGGAAAACTTAAGATTCTTTGAGTTTAGGAGGGCTAACCCTTCAGCTTTCTGAAGTATGACCCCCAACATCACAGATTGGTGGATTAAGAGCATGGACAAGAAGAGGTGTCATATGTTACATATATCCTGGTGGTGGATGTAGAGTTTTGGTGGAATGATGTTAGGAGAAAACTTGAGATGATTGACATGCAGTAGAAGAGCACTTGTAGGAGAGCCAAAAGAAGCTTGACATAAAGAAGCCACCCTCACCCTGAAGGGAACCAGCAATAGAGGGCATCTTTCTTTCCTTCTCGCTCAATGCTAGCAATAGCACTAACAACTCCCTTTTCTTGCCCAAAGTATTGCAAGAACCATGACAATCGTCCCTATTTTGTTGGGCAGAGTATGTTCTCCGCTGTGACAAGGTTGGCCACATGATTCAAGATTGTAATATAAAGCCTTGGCAGTCATCTTCTTCTACCAGATCACAGCATCACTGTTGAGTCTTCACTATGAATGCTGAGGATACATCTCATTATAGCGATTTGGTATAGGGTAAGTGTGAATGGTAATGTCTTAGTTGTACTTTATGATTTTAGTACTGCAGATGCTTTAATTTCACATGACCATGCTAAATCCTTGCATCTACCGATTTCTAAGCTTCTTTTTATTTGACCATCTCTACTTCTACTGCTAAACCATAAAAGCATGATTTTATTGTTTGAACTATCATTTTAGCATTGATAGCAGATCCTTTACATCTAATCTTATATGCTTGCCCATGTTTGCTCTTAGTATGATTCTTAGTATGGATTGGTTATCTGCTCATCATGTTTTGCTTGATTGTCATGCCAAGTCTATTATTTTTCCTGTTGTGTTTGTCTTGCCTATAACATAGAGTTAAACCGTTCATTTTTTCATAAATTCCATAACGTTAAACTATTATGGGCTTGAGAGTAGAGGATTTGTGTTTTTATCTACTAGTGAGGTAGAACTCAAGCAAACCTTAGAGAATATAACTGTAGTGAGATATTATCTCGATATTTTCCGTAAGGAGATACCAAGTTTCGCCCCAACTAGAGAGGTTGAGTTTGCCATAGATCTTTTCCTTGGAATTAGACCCATATCCATAGCCCCTTCTAGAATGTCTCATTTGGAGTTAATCAAGCTTAAGACCTAGTTAAAGGATCTTCTAAAGAAAAATTTGTTAGGCCTAGTGCCTTCCCTTAGGGAGCCCTAATTTTGTTTGTGAAGAAAAAAGAGGAGAGCATGAAGTTATGCATAGATTACAATTAACTCAATAAGGTAATAATAAAAAACAAGAAACCTTACTTAGGATTACTGATTTGAGGGACTAGTTGAGAGGAATTGATGTGTTTTCTAAGATTGATCTAATGTCATGGTGGTATTAGATTCGGCTTAGATAGGAGGACATACTTAAGATGGCTTTCTATACTCATTATGGGCATTATGAATTCATAGTCATATCTTTTAGACTGACTAATGCTCCCGTAATATTCAAGGATAACATGAGTAGGAAATTTATACCGTATTTAGATAAGTTTATAATAGTCTTTATAGATGACATCTTCCTAGAATCCATGGGGAGCATGTTCGAGAGCCACTTGAGATTATTGAGTTCTAAATGTCAAAGATGAACTTCTTGGGACAAGTTGTGTCTAGAGGAGGAATATCAGTGGGCCTAGTAAGGTAGAGGCTATGATACGCTAGGAGAGACCCACTATAATGACTAAGATTAGGAGCTTTTATGCTTAACTGGCTATTACATAGGTTCATAAAGGGTTTTTCTTAAGTTGCATCACCCTTGATGAAGCTTACTGGGAAGGATGCCCTATTTAGGTGGACATATAAGTGTGAGAGTAGCTTCTTGGAGTTAAAGCAAACGTTGACCACAACTCCAATGCTTATATTTCCTTACCCCAATGAACCTTCAAGTTTTACTATAATTCTTCTAGAAAAGGTTTAGATTGTGTGTTTATGCAACACTGCCAAGTGGTGACTTATGCCACATGGTAGCCAAAGCCCTATGAAGCCAACTACCTTACCTATTGTAACACCTCGAAGTTATTCAAAAATTAATTTGAGCTTTATTAATGGGAATTTGAGTATTTTGATAGACTTAGTAAAGATAAGGACAACCCAATGAAAGAGTAGAAAAAAATTTTTGGGCCAACCATGAATACTAGTTTTTTGAGCCCAGAGATGAATAGTAACCCTAGAAGCAGAACCAAGGGTGTCTAGGGATAGGAGAACTTAGACTCGGAGGCTGAGATAGAGTATTAGGTCTGGGGTCTAGGTAATGATATTTTAAGTTTTCGATAGAGATATTTTACCCGTTTGGTGAAGTTTTGATATGCAGTTTTCAGCATCGTAAAATTAACTTGTGGCCAAGTTACCATTACCAACCATATTTTGCCAAGTGAATGGCATGGATTAAAAATTGGCAGCTAAGTTTTAATTTTGGACTTTCATTAATTTTAATTCACCCAGGGCCAATCTCTCATTAGTTCAGTACAATTTCGATGTGCGATTTTTAATATCGTAAAAGCAACTTGCTCACCAACTTTAAGTGAGCCACTTATCTTGAGCCACGTGAATGGCCAAGACTTATTCTTGACCAACAAAATCAGCCCTAGCCATTCATTTCATTTCTTTTTCAAAAAGAAAGAAATAAAAGCCAAAAACTACATAAATACTACATTTGACCTAAGATAAGATTAAAAACAACTGCCTTATCATCTTCCTTCGCATATTTTTGGCTAGCACCTTTCCAAAACACAATCTCCATTGTTCTTTCTCTCAGAAGTCTAACCCTACTTCAAACCCTCAAAACCCTCACTCAAAGTCAATAAAACTATAAGTTTCTTTCACTAAACTTCATTTACTCTTCATAATCTTCAAAGCTAACCTATTGGAATTTTGATTCATCACCATTGTCCACCATGAACCATCATATACTATGCTGTAAGAAAGAGGTGCTCTTTAGAAGGGCTTTAAGTGAAGAAAATCATTTTGAGAGGATCATCTAGAGCAAGAAGCCTCAAAACTTCAAGAGTAAGGTTTTTGTATATTTTTCATTTTCAAATTTGTTCTAAAAATAATTTTGAATGGTTGAACTTGATATTTTTTATTTTATTGTATGATTACACATAGATTTTGATGTATTTACATCTGTGGAGTAGCTTGATATTGTTAAAAAATCATTTTTGTTGGAACAAATTTTAAGTTGAGCTACTAAACATTTTACTATTTTTGAAAATTTAAAAACCAAGGTTGTTGTAGTTGCTTCCTGAACAGCCAATTTTGAAACTCTGAATTTGTCTAATTTTATTACTATATCAAATGATCAAATTTTTCTCAAAAATTTTTATAGATTGTTATAGACACCTTGAGATCCAACCCTGGATTTTTATAGAATTTGCTAAGTTCATTTGCTATAATAATAAAATTATAAATTTTGACTAATTCCTTACCTAAGTAGATTCTATCCACTGATATTGTTTTTTTTTTTTTTTTTGCATAGCTAGAAATGTATTTTTGAGTCAAAGTTTTTACATATTAACATAGACATGTTGAAGTATCTTTGTGAATTATCTCACCATATTTTAGTGATGTTTGATCAATTACCTAGAATTTTTTATAAGACTGAAACTCTGGACATGTACTGTATGAGTTGAATTATGATTATGAGAAATGTGTTTATGATTTTGGGTCCTGTATACTATGTAATTTAGGTGATGATGCTATGCATATATGATCATGATACTTGTGCATATGACATGGAGCATGTAACATGAAACATGGGATGTCAAAATATTTCAGAATAAATGACAGATTAAATTGTCAAGGAGAGTGAACCTGGCCATTTATAAAGATTGAATCGTCATGGAAAGTAAACCTCACCACTTATGAGATCCCCCTTGACACTGAGTCAAGGAAAGTAAACCTAACTAAGAATAGTACTGTGTGAGAGTTGGAGAAATTAAATTTGATAATCTCATATAAGAATGAGCTCAATCCTGAAAAGCAGTATATTACCTAGGAGTGGAATAAGCTACCATAGATCAAGGGCCAATATAGTTAAGTAGCAATTGTCTTAAGTTATTCTTTATGTTATGTACTAAGTGGATGACTTTAGTGCTTGAATAAAATGGTTTTGATGATATGTTTATGCATAAAGGAGTGACCTACTGAGAGTTTTATAATATTATCATCCTTATGCTGCATGTACCTTGGGTTATTCTCAGATCTTGCAGATGCCACCCCTTTGGATCTTCTTTGACTTGCTATAGTAGGAGAAGCATATGATACAACCGCTTGTTTGCCCAGTCTATTTTGTAGTGCCCTTTACGATTTCGAGTTTTCATATGATGGTATGCCTTAGCTCCTAGCACACCCAGTTTTTGTTATATCTCCTCTTACACAGCCAGCACCTTGCGAAGCATGAATCGACTTATTTATCATCATCTGACTCTAACTTCTCTACTGATTATGGTATTTCAACATGAAGGCGATGTTATCATCTGGATAGGCAAATGATTTTTCCTTTTAAAGAATTTAACAAACTTTTTGAGATGACTGTGCATATCTGTTAACTTGTTAGGCTATGACTACTAATGTTCCACTTGACATATGCATAGATATTGATGGGCTATTAATGACTGCATTAGTACTTTAAATTGTTGACGCTAGGTTTACTTTATTTTGTTTTCATGCCCTACGACTAATATAAGTTAGAAAATGTAAGTGACCCACTTCTAATTATTATGTTACTACTCAAATAATACACGTTAGTTATCAGGGTGTTACACCCATGACCTAGAGCTGTTAGTAGTAAAGTTTATACAAATGATATAGAGACACCACTTATTTGGTGATAGATTTGAAGTGTTCTATGACCATAAGAACATGAGGTATCTCTTTGATAAAAAAGAATTGAATATGGGACAAAGGAGATGGATGGAAGTCCTCAAAAACTATGAATTTGGGGTTGAGTTATCATTCTGGCAATGCCAATGTAATGGTTGATACTTTGAGCAGGAAGTCACTACATATCTCTCACATGAAAGTCAAAGGAGTTAAGCTCATAGATAAGTTTAGGGACCTTAACCTTGGAGTGACCTTTGCCTTTTATAGTATAAGATTATGTTAGTTGACAGTGTCTATCAGTTTCAAAAAGCCAATTGCTCAAATCCAGAAAGAGGATGAAGAGTTCAGATAGTTAGCTAAGGCGGTTGAGAATGAGAAGATAAAGGATTTTGACTTGGATGGGGAAGGAGTGTAGAGGTTTAAAGACAAAGTTTGTGTCCCAGCAAGTGGTGACCTTCAAAAAAGTATTATCTATGAGGCCCATAAAAGCCAATTCACCATCCCGATGCCACAAAGATGCATTAGGACCTAAAGAACATGTTTTGGTGGTATGTGATGAGGAAAGACATAATAGATTGGGTGAGTAACTGTTTGGTATGCTAGAAGGTGAAGATCAAATATCAATGACCTTTGAGCTTGTTGTAGAACTCAAAAATACTAGAATGTAAATGGGGGAGCATCTCCATGGATCTTACAGTAGGTTTGCCTATAACCTAAGCTAGCCATGATGCTATATGAATGATAGTTTGCTGGTTAACATAGTCAGGTTACTTTTTGCCTATTAAAGTAGCTTATTCTTTTGATAAGTTGGCCCAGCTTAATATCTAGGAGATTGTAAAGGTACAAGGAGTGCTATCAACGATAATCCCAGATCATGATTCGCCATTTACGTTAGTTTTTTGGGGAGCCTTGCAAAAGGCTTTTGGGACAAGATTGAGTCTAAGCACAACTTATTACCCCTATATGGATTGCCAATTTGAGAAATCATCCAGAATTTAGAGGACACGCTGAGAGCTTTTGCTCTTGATGAAAAAGGAAGTTGGGATAAGTATCTCCCTCTAGTTGAGTCCTCTTACAATAACAGTTTCAATGCTAGCATTATTATGATGGCTCTATATGAAGCTCTTTATGGAAGATAGTGTCAATATCCCCTTTATTGGTATGAACCTGATGAGAGTGGAATGTTAGGACCTGACCTTATAATGCAAACCACAGAATAGATAAAAGGGATTAGGAAGAGGATCCAACCCGTTCAAAGTCATCAAAAGAGTTATGCTGACAAAAGGAAAAAACCTTTACAGTTTCAATGGTTAAGCATATGTTCCTCAAGATCACTACCACTTCAAGGATAGGACATGCTATGAGAGTCAAAAAGTTGAGTCCTAGATTCTTTGGTCTTTTTTAAATCCTTCAAAGAGTCAAGTCAGTCAGTTACTGAATGTCCTTACCTTCTGATCTCTCAAATCTTCATGATGTCTTTCATGTCTCCTAGTTACATAAATATCATTCTGATCTAAGTCATGTTCTTGAGCCAAAACAAGTACAACTAAGGGATTACCTAACCTTTGACCTTCCTCCTACATGGATCATGGACAAGGTGTCAAAAATTGCACAGTAAGACAGTGCCCTTGGTGAAAATGGCTTTGGGGAGATGTGCTATGGAGGAGCTCTCATGGGAGTTGGAGTAAGAGATAAGACACCTTCATTTGGAGTTGTTCACGGGTAAAGAATTTTGAGGGTTTAAGGAGTAGAGAAATATAATGCCCGGATTTTCATTTAAGTGCTAATCAATTTTAATTATGGTTAATTACATCTAATTAAGAATTAATTATATTAACTATTTAATCAATGAATAATTAATTATTCCTAATTAATTTTAATCTTTTAATAATTGAAATGTATGATTATGCTATTTATTGTATTTAATTATTTTAAAAAGCTAAGATTAGTGCATGTCGAAAAATTAAAACTCTCTCCAATCTAAAATTTTAAATTCCTTCCCAAAAATTTGAATTCAAAGACACACTAATATAATATTATGGTTTGAAATAAAGGCAAGTGGAAATATTAATTTATTGGTTGAATTATGTTTATTTTAATTGATTTTGTATGAAAAGTCCTTAAACTACCCTTTTTAATAGCTACCCAATTACCCTTTTACTCTTCTTTCACTAACACCCTTTCTTTACAAAAAAAAAAAGAAAAAAAAAGGAAAGAGACCCTCCTCTCCCTTAGTGATGCACTGGCCCTATACCCATTCTCCCCATCACTTATTTTTTCCAAACACAACCTCACCTACTGTACTCTCTCATCATCTTCTTCCACTTCCACCTCTACCTCCACCTCCATACTCAATCTCCATTCCACACCCAACCTTGCCAAAATTTCAAACCCATAAACCTCCTTCTTATTAAACATCAATCCACCACTCACCATCATATGAGCTTCAAAGGGCCTTCCATTCCTCTAATTCACCCAGTTAGGTAGGGGTTTGTTTTCTAAAGCTTTCCTTTCATTTATTTATTTGGCCCTATTGGAGAAATGATTCATGTTCTTGTTGTGTTGTGATTGAAATCCAAAAGTGATGTACTTGAAAGGTTCTTTTTAAGCTTTCTGATTTGGCTTGATAATGAATGTTTCTCTTTTGCTAACATTTCCATTTCAAATTCTGATTTGGGAGGGTGCCTTATAAGATGTTGGGTTGTTTGTTTTATTTGTGCAAAGGTAGAGTGAAAACAAGGCCTATAGCCTTTATACATTTGAAAACATGTATTGCAAAATTAGTATTTCAAAACTCCTTTATGAAGCAAAAATTTTCGATTCTTGAAGGTGCTCTTGGCATTTGATTGCAATTACATTTTCCTAGCTTTTACATTGTGAAAGTTTATGTTTGTTTCAAATAGAAAATGGCTTTAAGGAATAGGTTTGTTGGAAAGAAACTTTCAGCGCAACCCTCTTACTCTCATGTGTGGCGGCCTTGTAAGGGGATTAGGGGTTGTTTGGGTTTTGTGTTGTGTTCGTAATTGAGGATGTAAAATGGTAAGGTTTCATGAGTTTGTTTAGTGTTTCATGCATATATGTGCACAAAAATATTTTGGAGGTAGCACTTTGGCTGTTTGGAATTGTTAACATTAAGAGTTTGAAATGGGGTTTGGGAGGTGATTTATGTTTCCATCATGGGGAGTGTAAAAATTTGATTCCTAGTGAGATATATGGCTTTTCAAGTGTTGAAAATAGTTTTGGCTGCTTTCCTTTAAGTATCGAAACTTGTCGTTGGTTTAGACTTAATGCTAGAGATGTTGTGGACTTGAGATGTTCACTTGATGATAAGGTGGATGTTTCTATTAACTTTCACAATAATAGTTTATGATTGTGGAGCACGCCAACAAAGATTGGTGCTTTGAGTTCAGCATTGGTTTAGGAACGTGATAGTTATATACATTGGAATATGATGCTTTCTTGTAGATATGATTGATGCCTTGGTGATTATGTGATTCGTAAGGGCTCTTAAGGACCATGCTTCACATTTTGGCTCATGTTAACGTCAAGTAAGGATCAAAGCGTTAAAATGAATCTAGGGTATGCCACGTCGGCCTTAAAGCTCGAGAAAATAACATTTATGTGGTGACTTTAAGATTTTAATGCTTAGATTGAGGATAGGAAAGGAAATTTTTCCTACCATCATATATGATGCCAGATGTGCATGCATTATGTTTAATTCTAAAGCATGTGATCCTATTACATTTGCATGCTCATGTCATGAGATTTAAGATATAAGTGATCACCCATATTAAATTTAGCGACGACTAATTATGTTAAACTCATCCTAGACGATAAAAATAAAGATTTTGGGGACCATTATATACCGTTGGGGCATTGATGTGAATGGATTGATGATATGACCATGATAGAGGAATACATCTTATAAAGATTGGAAATATAAAGAAATTATGTAAAAGATATGTTCATGCAAGCATCCCCTCTTGAATTCTTACAATGTTACTTGAACACTTATTATGTCATATTCTTTATTCCTATTATTAATTGATAAGCTTCTTTCTAATTCTAAAATGCATGTTGCTTCGAAAAATTATGTTTACAAACCTATTAAATGAACCTTGGTATGCTCATTTGTTTTATAAATAAACCGAAGTGGCTTGAGAATGACAACGATGACATTTTAACCATTTTATTGTAAATATTGAGTTTCGTTTGGATACTCACCTCGTTTCCTTTGTTTTTCCAAGTTGTCTTCAGACGAGCCTGAGGTATTGATATAGGAGCTTCATGATCCATCTTTGGTGATAGCACAAGCTAAGAGATTTAGTCATTTCATTATTGCTTATCTTTTACTTTATTTTCCTTAGCTTGTAGACTATTTTATTTACCTACCTGTTGGTTTATGTTTCCATTTCAGATATTGTTATTTTGATTACTTATTTGAGATCGGGCCCTAATATCGACTCTTGTTTATCATTTATTTATATTATGACATATGTTGGTTGGGATAGGTGTGGTTGTCTTCCATGGATCCATGCCCCTTTATGATACTCTAGTACTTATTATACTATAATGTGATGACTTATGATGATAATTGATTGATATATCCAAGAATTGTTCTTTTATGTGCTTGAATTACCTCACATATTGGATTAGATTTATGACTATGCACTTACAAATGAAGCTCTTAAATTTTAGTTTTCAAAAAGGAAAAAAAATATGCTCTATTTTCTGCTAAAAGTTTATGTAGTTGAACTTAACATAAGAAATCAAAATGTAAAGAGATAATAATTGGCCAATTATGATGTACGCATAAGGGGTTAGTAATTAGACTATTACAAATACAACAATGTAACACCAAGTGTATATAAGGATCTTATGTAAATAATTTATTCAACATTCATAAAAAAAATATTCACTCAAAAGCTTCCCTTTAATTTTCTCTAATTTCTTTCACTTTCCTGCATTTTATGCTTTTTCTTTTTGAGAGTTTAATTGCTTATAGTGCAAGTCTTATATCAAAGGTACAAGATAAAAATGGGTTAAAAACTTATAAACTTAGGGATGATAATAGGTATTCATGGGCTAGGGACATGCCCCTACCCCTGTTTTCATTTAGAATTTCGCCCTTGGTCTCTAAGCCACTCCCTATAACGGGTCCCCCTTCTCCATCCTCTGTGGGGATTCAAAACCCATGGATATTTGTGTATTCATTAAAATTAAAAGAAAATAGAAAACCTAAAAAATACTCTAAAATCCAATTAAAAAAAAAAACATAAATATCCATAATAACAAATATTACTGATACAATATAATCCAATTTAAAAAAGAAAACCCGTCTATAAATGCAAATTCAATGAAAGAGAATTTAAAAATGAAGATATGTTGAGGTTTTCTTGGTACATGTTTGTATATATAAGTGGGTATTTAAGTGATTTCATATAAATGGGGATTTGGAGGGTCTACTTAGGGTGGGGACTTAATCTCCCACCACCACTCTGTTTAATAAATGGAGACTTTGCCCCAATTTCCATAGGCACCAAACTTGTCCCCGTTCCTGTCTCTATTGCTAGTAATTCCCCTGGATACCCACTTAAGTGGTTTTTTTTGCCATCCCTATATAATTGTAAAGCATATTTTACATGTGTAGATCACTATATTAAGGCATTAAAGGTAAAGGTTGATTGTTTTAATTAAAGTGTAATAATTTTACATTAAGGTACATTATGTTGTAATTAGGGATGACAATTTTACTCGTTGTAGGTTGGCTATAAAATGGGACAGGGCGGGTTGAATCGTTTTGGTTATTTGGGTTAAAAGTGTCAAGCCGCCTCATAAAAAAATAGTGGGTTGACGAGCAACCCAACGGGCTAACCTGTTATATTTTTAACTATGTTGCCAACTCATCCCATGCCGCCACAAGTTGGCCATAAAAATCAGGTGGAGCTGGTTGGCGGGCCAACTTGGTGGATTCAATATGTTTTGTCACCCCTACTTGTAATGTGTAACTCCCTTCATTTATGTTTAGAGTCTTATATAACGACATGTTTATCATTATGAAAGACACGAGAAAATAATAGAGATATTATAACTAGTTCCTAAATCTAGACTTCTTAATTTCATATTTCTATTTTGGTAGGTAATTAAGTTCATGTTTCTATTGATTCATTTTTTTTTTTTTTGTTCCTTTTGCTTATTGCATAAACAATAAAGAACAATTTTTATTGGAAAAAAATTTACATATTTGGTAAAATATTTTCATACAAACGCATATTGCTCATCATGTTTGATGTGTGAAGGACTAAATTAATAACCTACAAATTAATGAGGGTTATTTTTTTTCCATGAATTTTCATAAACGATTCAACTCCAAAATTTGGAGGAGCACAACAGCAGCAGTTCAATCATACTAAAATCTATGGGCATCCCCATACCATGAAAGACACAAAGTTTTGGTTTTGCTTTCCCATAAAAAAAAAAGTTTTGATTTGGTTTCATAGGGTGTTTGAAATGATAAAAAAAATAATTTGTAAATTAAGTATTGTATTTGGATCTTTAAAAAATGATTTTATTTATCAAGTTCTTGCGATTTGCTTCCTTTATCTTTGAAATCTTATTAAAATTGATTGAATTTGCATGAAATTGAAATTGATTTTAATTTATAAGCAAAAACTAATTCACTTAGTATATTAATAATTCCAAATCTATTATAATTTAAACATAACAATTTATTCCTAAATCAATTCAATCCCTATTTTATTTAATAGTTTCAACTATAAGATTTAATTTATAAATCAAATAATTTCAAATCAAATAAAATTATTTCCTAATTTTAATAATTTCAAACACCTCCTTAATCTTTTGGATCAGGGTTTAAAGTGACTTTTATCTTCAGTAGAGAAGAATAATACAAGAGTTAAAGATTAATAGTATTTTTCAGGCAGTTATCAATACTCCAAGAGAAAACGAAAACGGCATATTTATTATTTGTCAAGAAAAATCTTATGCTGAGGATAGATCTTGAATTGTTTAAGCAGCCCGGTCTTTGCTCATGTTCCCTAGCGAAATCGGCGGTTGGTATATGACTATCCCGTTGTTCCAACATGATATTTCTTATAGCATACAAGGAAGAATTGGGAATCGAGAACCGGGAACCGCATGGTTTTCAATGATTTTCTTCTGAATTTGAAATTGGAATCTCAAAATTTACTCGTGTGGCTAGATTTCTGGGCAAAATGTTGGTGCAAGGTTTTTGCTTTTACCCGGCCATACCCTGCGACTTGCAGCATGCAAGACGGTGGTCACCATCGAATTAAAGTAAGAGAAAGGACCTGCTCTGTTTTATTTATCAATTGACATATCAGCTGCTATATTAAAAATATAGATTGAAAATGAGATATAATAATAATCTACAAAACTAACATATCAATTAATATATATAATAGAGTTTTTTTTTTTTGGTGTTATGAGAGGATCTAAGTATTTTTCTCCAATGGTTGCTTCCTAGACTTTCCTTTTAGGTCTTTTTGATAGGTACTACTGTGATTATTCTGTTTTGTTGGTGATGTGCACAGGGTTGCTTTGTATTCTACTCAAGATTTTAATTTGTGGGCTGCATCACGCGATGTGGCAATATTGCAGTTGCAATGCATTTTCACATAAATTGACTACAATGTAACCATAAGGGCAGTAACGAACTGAATCAGGGCCGCAATGAACCGTATCAGACTACATCTGGGCCACAATGGACCATGATGAGCTCTTTTTTAATTTGGTGACACGCAAAAGTTTCACACCGGATCAACGGCAATGTGCATTGCGACGACTACATTTTCTACAATCGCAACTGCAACCGCAATTTAAAACACTGAATTGTTGCTACTGGCCTCCAGTGAGTACATAAAAATTTCTATTTCCAGCCTAGCCTTGATGGCAAAACCAAAGGATCTAGGTACAAGTTTGTATATGTTTAACTGCTATTTACGAGTCTCGTTTTGTTTTGGTCATGTGGATTATGTTTTGGTTGCCTTCTCCTTAAGATCAATAACTTTTGGTTCTAATACTCTTTCAACACTGGCATGGCTATTGTATTGAAATGGCCCTGTTGTTGCTTGCTCCTGGTTTTTATCTTGCTAGCTCGATGTTTAATATCAAAATTAGGCATTGGATGTGTCATGGAAGTATGGAACCACTTGTCCTAAAAAGTTGGGTTTGAAGCATGGACAGTGCTAAGACTCACCTTATCTTGTGTTAAAATTTAATTGTTTTTATATTTAGAAGTGGATCAATTACAAGGATTGAACTTTAAATCACTTGGTCGTAGAAACTCCGATACCATGTCATAGAATCACTTGTCGCAAAGCTTAAACTCAAGAGTTATGGCACATTAATAATTTTTATATCTACCGGGATGACCATGACCCGATTATCCATGAAATAGCCTCGCTTTTCCATGATTCATTGAAGACATCGGCCATACTAGTAGCTTAGTAGTGGTGTATCAAACGTATGTACATGCTCTCAATTGTGTGTGACGTGCCTTTTTTCTTACTGGTCTTTTTCTTTTTGATGTTTGTCTTGGTAAATTTTTCTTTTTTGGATCTGCTTACCTGTCCTGGCATACCATTATAGGGTATCATGCTAGGCGCTTTGTTTTGTTGCCTTTGGTTGTTCTTTGTATGTTGAATTTTGCAGCTCCCCTCATATCTATGAGTAGTTTGAGCTCCTCTTTTAATTTGTCTAACAAAAAATGAAAAAAGAAAAGAAAAGGTGTAGCTAGTAGCTACTATCCCATAAATAAGCAAATATAATAGGGTCAAAGTTTGTGGTTGGTTCTTAACATTGCATTTTTCTTCTACGAGTGATGGGTAATTTTTCCTTCTTGCAGATTGCTCTTTAGTACTTGCTGGTTATAGTGAAGTAACTCAATTGGGTGAGATTAATTGCTCCTAAATCCAATATATATATTGGTTATAGAGTGAAGTAAATCAACTAATAATAAGGTGTTGCTAGATAGAATTGTAATGTTTTTGAGATTTAATAACACCAAGATTCAAGATAAGATCATCATCAGTTCTAAACGTTCAATCTTGGGGAAGATTTTATAAACATCTAGCAACTTAGTAAAGGAATTTTTCCTTCATGGTCAGCTTATATATAAGGAGAAATAATATTTTAATACCCGCATGGGTGTCTCATGTGATGTGAGAAGAGTAATATAGAGAAAATAAGTTGAGAAAAAAAGTAAATGATGTGACTCATGTGTATTATGAGTAAAATATTTAAATGTTTAAAAAATTGGATGTTAAAATAGCAAAACCGATATATTAGGCATGAAGGAAAGGTACTATATATAAAGGGCAAGGGCTGGTGAGGAGCAGCTAGCTATTGTCGCTACATAATCATCCCCAACAATCCAAACCCAACTGCCATCTTATCCATATATAAGATTTTTGTTGTCGTCACCACAAGCACGGAGGATCCTACATCCCTAGCCCCTCATCAATACAAAAATACTATTCCATTACCCAAATCCATCATTGTCAGATACGATGGTAATCTTAAGTTTCTCTTATCCATAGCATCAAAGATAATAGAAAAAGATATTAGAATAGCAATTCTCTTAATCCAAATCTCTGATTAATTGTACTCTTTGCCTTTTAAAAGGTTATATCAAGGGTAATAAAAAAAGAAAAAATAAATATAAAACAGAAGCCCATGGCAAGTAGAACCCATAAAGACGTTAAACTCTTTATTGCAGTATTTTTTTTAAGAAAAGATTACTTAACATATTTTATATCTCTCTTTTGTTTATAATAGTTTTTTAGTAACATCTTAGAAATTAGAAAAGCCGAAATTAGTTCAATATCGTATTTATCCATTTAAATTAAGATATAACGATAGTTTTACATAAGAGTTTTTACCTCTCACTGTCCCAACACTAATTTAAGTTTGATTTAATGTAAAAAAGATTAAAAAAAAATACAGGTACCTATATTTGTTCTTGTAGATTTAATTTATTGTTCTTTTAAGAATAAAATTCAACCCCTTCATTTAAGAAAATATTTTATTATAATATCCTCTCCTTTATTTCTAAAACATACAATCCCCTACCCTATAAATTTAAGAGTAAAATACAACTCTTTTTTTAAGAGATAGTATTATTATGCCCATCTGTCCTCTATCTTTAAAACATACGCTATGCTCCCCTATAAATTTAAGATAAGCTAAACTTTAATCCATCTTCATAATTTTCATCAATTCTTCATTTTTTTCATGCTTATTATTTTATTTTTAAATAAAATAATTTTTATTAATTAAGCATATTACTTTTGGTAAAATAAAATATATGTGATTTATAATAACATAAAATATATTGAGCTATATAAATATTGATATTGATTTTAAATTGTTATTCATCTTACGAAAAACAAATAAGTAGAAGTAAAATTAATTAAAAGTAACAATTATTTTTAATCACAAAAATTATATATTTTTCAGATAATAATTTGTAATTAAAATTTATAAATATCTTAAATAATAAATATTTAAGAATAGTAAATCTTAAATAATACGTCTTCTTATATAATAAATCACATTTAATGTAAATTACAATTCTAAATAACAAAAATTAATAAATATTTAAAATAACTATAAATATAAATAAGAATATTTATTTTTAAACTTATAAATAAATAATTAACAACTGTTTTCACTTTATTATTATTTTATTTTATTTTATTTTTTGATAAATATTTAGTTAGATCAGAAATTTTATAATAATGAGAGAATAAATGTCTAAATAGAATATAGCATCTTATAAAATGTCTTCCTAACTACTATATAGCATTATGACTGGTGTAATATTATCAAGTTTTATATCATTAGGTTTTATCCTATCAAACTTTATCTTATTATCCTATCAAGATTTATATCCTTTGGAATGTCTGGCATGTCGTATTTGGTATGGTCGGATAAGCTAATACTATATATTATATGTTTATTCATTATTTGATGCAAATAAAATATTGTATTAGTTTATCCACTATAAACCCTTTATATGCAAAATATTATATAGTTTAATTATATCTGAGAATGACAGATTAGGTCAGATTAATTTTCAACATATAAAGTACTTTTATGTTTTATATTTTTTAAAAATAAAAATTTCTTAAATAAATAACAATAAATAAAAATTAAATAATAAAAACAGCTATCAAAATAATTATTTCATAATAAATAAATAAATTTAAAAATAATATATAACATGAATTTAATTTTATAAAATGTAAAAATAAAAAAATTATAATTGATTAATTTTATATTATAATAATTTATTTTAAATTCAAATTTAAATGAATTGTAATAAATTAATTTACCATAATTTTTACATAGTAATTGATAAAAAAAATAAAAGTCAAAATATTGAACTATACAATAGAAATAGAGGATTACATATTTTTAAATTTTAAATTATATACTAGTGAAGAAAGTATTATAAAGAGGAAAATAAATTAAAATAATAATTTTATTAGTTATGTAAATTTAATGGAATGAGAAGTAAATTTTTTAATAAAAATAAGATGGAATATAATTTAGTCAAATTTTAACGGTGAGTTTCGTTATTTTCTTTATTTTTTTAATTATTGGTTTCTCTGCCCTCTTGTCTCTCGTTTTCATTTCATTAATGACAGATAGCTGAACAAAGAGACACTGACCCATATCTTCTCATCACTCTGTCCATAATAAAAGCATACAGAAAGAAATGTACAAATAAATTACTGATCTGTACGAGTATCTAATCACTCGCTTCAAATATCTCATCATGCCATGTGACGTAAAGCGAAATACTCCAGACCACGAAGGGATGCTCTTCCATCACATTCTTAATCATTGCATGACTTTCCGATTAAGGCATATTTATTTCGGTACTACACCTGCTTTCTGCAGCTCTCTACGCCCCATGAGTCCATGACCTCTATGAACACAGTTATTAAGCTAAACCCAGACCAGTGATGGATTCGGTGAAGACATTACTGGATCATTATTAATTAGTAGGTTACTGGGGAACCTTATTTAACTAAGGATTTAATTAAATAAATATAAAAAAGTAGATTATGTATGTAATTTATATTATTTTTTATATATATAGCACAATAATCTGGTGATAGCGGAGCATGCCTACATACACGCTCTTGTGGACAAGGTTTGATTTTGAGCAATGAAGTTTTTTAGAATTGAAAGAATTATTTTATTTCTTTAAAAGGCTTGAACCAATTCAAACCCCGATTCCGGTTTGCATTGAAACTAGCCGCTCAAAACAAAGTTTGACCGAGTTTGAATTGATCTAATGATAAAGAATCAGATCAGTGATCAGATCAGTGGACAAGTGAACGGTTCACTGGTTTACTAGATGAACCGACCAAGTCCAGCTGTGTTTGATAACACTGGTTTTGAAGATCATTTCCATTTTCTTTTCTGGCATAGCATATTTCCCATTTCAAGATTTTCTGTTCTTGAAGTGTGTGTGTGTATATATATATATTCAGTGAAGCGGTCATGCAATGCTCCATGTTTTTTTAAATTGAACTGAATAACAAATGGAAGAGATTTTTAATAAAGTTTGACCGGCTGATTTTTATTTTTTTAAATTAGTAATCACTCATATAATTAATTATTTATTTGTAATTACTGTCACTGTCAAGTGATTTATTTAATTGATTATTTTAATCAGAATAATCATATAATAATAATTATATGAAACATTAATTAAATTATATATATATTGATGTTTTATTTTAATAAATTATCATTGTAAAATATTTATGCATATCTATCCAATTATATGTGTATAAATATATTCTTAAAAGAGCTTGATTCCTTCCAAAACCATTTTAAAATTCATACAAAAATAAAATATAATATAATCAATTAACCAAATAAAAAATTCATAATATATTAAAATATATTTCATTGATATATATTTTTTCTACAATAAGTTTATTTCATAATTTATAATATTTTATTTTTAAATATTAGTTTTAAGTCATGATCTGTATAAAATGTCTTGCGTGTAAATTAATTATATCTCATATTTTGTATGATTGATGATTTAAACCATTTTAATGATGTGGTTATATATATAACTAAATGATGGTGTGAAAAAAATAACACTAATAAAGTTTCAAAATTAATTCCTTATTTTTATTACAAATTTAAATATTATTTAATATTTTACTCAGGATGTATTTTTTTGAATATATTTTTTACATATTGCATCATTTCCCTACTTTAATCAGTGATGTTTGTGACAGATTTAATTAGTTGATTTTCTCTTCTTCAGTGGGATATCTTTTTGTGACATTATAACAGATCATGAGATATCTTTATATCAATCCTCATTCACGCATCAAAAAAGATCAATCCTCAGCTTTGCTATTGCCTGCTGTGAACTATGGCATCAGACGAATAAGGCGATCTTTGAGAATCAAGTTTGTAATCCTAATGCCTTGTTTCTGGTGCTATTGGTCAAGCTAGGAATTATCACTATGGGTTGGAGCTACTGCAAAATAACAAAAGGAAAAATTGCTAATTTTAAGGTTGCTCAAGTTAATTGGCCAACACCACCGAAACACCGTGTTAAAGTCAATACTGGCGGATTTATGTTGGGGAATGAGGTTGCCTCATGTGGTGGTTTATTGAGGGACCCTTTTGGAAATTTTGTTTTGGGTTTCATATGTGCTAGACTGGGTAACTCTTCGATCACCAATGCAGAGTTATGGGTATTTATTATGGTTTTCGTCTGGCTTTGTGGTCAAGGTTATAGATACATCATTCTTGAAACTCTCTTGAACCTTTGCCAAGGCATGAGGTATGATGCACATGCTTCAGTTACTTAGGCGCATGCCATTTGTGACCTCCTGGCAAGAGGTTGGGAGGTGAATATTTGCTATGTCTATCGTGAGATGAGCAATTGTGCTAGCTTGCTTGTGAAGCATGCCCATGTGCTTAATATTAATTTTGTCATTTTCGAGTTACATCTAACTTTCTTGATATGAGGAGTGTTTGTTTCGCTGTAATAGTTGTTTAGTTTTTGTTTTTTTGGGATTGATGCTTATATATATATATATATATTTATTGTGATGCCTCAAGTCCCCACATTTCTATATAAGCCTAGTACGGTCTTAGGGTATTTGAGACCCTCCCGTGTCGTTAACAAGGCTCTAGACACACAAGAAATGAAGAAACAACAACCCTCTTGTAGACACCCTTGCATTGCCACAGCTAGCCTCACCCCACTATAGTAAGGGACTCGCCATCGTGAGGTACCCTTTGTCATGGCAAGCTTGCTGACCAGCCCCCCAAAATGGGGCATGCTTCAGGAAAACTTACCATGGCTAGGTACCTCCTCTCTATGGCAAGCAAACTAATCAGTTCTTGTATGGGACACATTTAGATAGACTTACCATGACGAGCATACCTGTGAGACCCTCGAAAATGATACAATTCCATTATAACACCCTTATCTCTATATAAACCCCTTCCCATGTGTTCTAACTCCAAAAAAAAAAATGCAAACCCTAGCCTCCCAACTCCTTTTCCACCTCACTCCATTCGTCCTTCAATCTTATCTCTTCCAAGCTTCAAGATGAGGATTGTTCATGGTTTATGTTGGTTTTTTTTTCATTCCTTAGAGTTGTCAAAGGGTTATGCCATGTTTATGAGTTGTTTGTGATTCTATGACGGTTGTTAGTGTTATTCCTAACTCCCAAGGTCAAATTAGTGGTGATACCTCTCACCTGACCCTTCAAGGCGAATGAGTTTGAACTGATAACCTTATTTTCAATCATTATAAGTATATTCTAAGTATTGCAATTGCTAAACATGAACTTAAAAGTGAAAATATGTTATAAATATTATTTTACAAGTTATGCCAAATCTTGCAAATTATACTTTTTGACTATAGCATGCAAAATATGTTTTAGAAAACCAATGAATCATGATTGATTTGTTATATGCCACCAAAATAACTTATATGCTTGTGAAAAGATTTATTGAAAAATATATGTTTTGGCAAGTTTACCAAAATTGTTAGACATGAAATATGGAATGATGAAATTACTCAATTTTTAAGATATTGGAATCTCTGATTATGCTTCTCGAAACCTAGTTGTGTTTTATTAAAAATGTTAAGTATGATTTATCTTATTATGATTTATGAGTTTCAAAGTTTATGATATCGTGGGAGTATGATATATAAGATTTTAGAATTTCAACTTTGTAGCGTTGAAAATATTGAATTTAGTATGATTCAGAACATTGACCAAACACATATTCTATGAGTTTTTTGAAATCATAGTATTTATAAGCTGGTGATTCCTTGGGCATAATTTCAAAACCTTAGTTATGCATGACAGTCAACTTATTATAACTATATAAATTCTAAGCTTTCAGAGTTTTCAGATTTATTTGCTTTATGTACAACTTAATTTTAGATAGTAACTATAGAAAAACAGGCAATGAGTTAATGACTATAAGATCTTTAGCCTTGGTACTAAGTTATCCACTAGAGGACAATCTCGGCCCTTCAAAGTATTCAGAGAATGAAACCTAGTTAGTGTCCGCTCTATGGAACTTTGTTAGGTGCCTTTTCATAGTTTAGATATTAGAGTAATTATTATTATTATTATTATTATTATTATTATGTACAGACTTCTCATGTTCAGAAATCCATGTTTCTCTAGTAATTATCGCATCATGAATTTAGAAATGCTTTTCTATTTAATTATGCATGTAAATATCAAAAATGATTTTTCTACTTGCTGCATGTATATTATGTATATATATCTTGTTGGTTGTTCTATGTGGGTGGTGGGTGGGAATCCACTCATTGAGTCTGGTGACTCTCTCTATTCCTCCTTACAATTATAGTTGCAGCTTCAGTTGCTGCCTTGTCATTGTTCTAGAATTATTATTATTAAATGTGTTTGGAGTATTTTAGAAATTATGATATATATTTTCGGGAATATATATTATGAATTAAACATGTTTTAAATTTATTTCTAAAAATCTCAACAAATATTCCTAGGATTATTTAATGCTAAACAAACAATTTTTTCAAAATTTCCAGAAATAATATTTCTGAGTATTATATTACAAGAAACAAGATTTTTTATTTATGGGAATATAATTCAATTTCAAATATTGAAACAAATATCCCCTAAAACCCTATTTGATATATACTATAATAATAGTATAATGATGCTATAAGACTCTATTTAATATATAAGATAAAGACTGATTGTATTAACTAATATTACAAAGTCCATTTTTTATTATATATTTGGTATCACAAATAACAGTATAATATTATCTGGTCTAACTTTTTTTTATCCTCCAATTATAAGATTAAGTTATCAGTCTCAAGAGGTCAGATTGTACCCAATAATATCATTTTTACTATTCAATCCAAAATCAATCATAGTCTACTTTTCCTTATCTTTGTTCTCTCCTCTCCTCCATGTCGTCGCCAGGTAGTATAAAAGCGTGTAATGATAGTAGTAATTCATAAATATAGAAATTTTCTTCAATAAACATAACTCTATCAATTTAAATTTGGACACACTCACATCAAAGTAGACAGGGCCATGAATATATAATTGTATGTTGAATAAAATTAGGGGGTCTTATTTTTACTGTGAATGTGTGTAAATAAGTTGTCAAACTTGTGTATATGCCAAGAAATAAAAAAAAAGTCTCCACAAATATATAGTAATTAAGTCTGTGGCATTAGTTCACCAGAGCTGATAATTGAGTAATTAAAAAATTTAAACTTATGGCAATTTTAAAATAAGAGTCTTGTATATGCTACGTACTTAAGATCATATTATGAATCCAAAGAGTATTCCTCTAAGATGGAAGAAATAATACAGGCATGATTCAAGATGAATAGAACGAGAACTAAGGGATAATAATGTCTCAAGACGGAACTTACCTCAGTGCTGTTTCATGTCATCAGCAATCCACGCAAAGTTGACACCATTGCGAATTAGCTAGCCATATTTTCGGCAAAACCGAAAAAGAAATAAGAAAACAAAAGTCCTCTTCCAATATAAATCAGGTAAAGAAAGAACACATTTTTGAAAAGGTAATGATTACCCACCTAGGCAGCAGTGACCTTTTAACATGGCTCGATTCTACATTGCCAGTTTCATTCTACCATTAGAAAAGTCAATGCAATATCTTTTCTCTGAAAAGTGACGGAAGAAAAAGATATGCAAAATTGGCAAGCCTGCTGCGTTAGAGAGTAATAAGACAAAAAATCATGTCAATAACATAAGTGAAGTAGTGACACAATTTTTACCTAATTTTTTAGTAATAAAATTAAATAATACATTTTGCAATGCAGAGTCTTTCCTATTTTCTCTGAATCCAAGAAGTGTAGATAAATAATGAAAATGGTAAAAAAAAAAAAAAAACTATTTGCATGCTGAACAGAACACTTCCATATACCAGTGTACTACAACTAGTAGTCTCTGCTGAAACCAGTTCCAATTCTAGGAACTAATCAGCATATTTGTAAGAGTGATAGTCCTAGCTACTCCTAATAAAATTCCTACTAGCCTCTTCTAGCAATTGAAATTGCATCTTGTTTTGTTACTTTTGTTTTTCTTTGAAATTTCATTTGCTGGAACAGTTTCAAAGGCTTTCAGATGATGGAAATTATGACTAGCAGCTAACTGGTTAGGCAATTTTTCATAATTGAGTTGAGAAAAGTTGATTTGGAAAGAACTAAAATTATTTGGTTCAGTTTTCCATTTTGAGATGAAGTGTATCACTGTCATAAGAATTAACTCTATTGAAAATTAAAAAAAATATTAATTTTTTACTTTTATATCCTATATATATATATTTCCAAACTCATTTTTTAATATCATTCTCAAACATAAATTAATTATTTTAAAATTAATTATCTTAAAATTAATTATTTTAATATCAATTAATTTAAAAATAATTCTATCAAAATCTAAATTAACCTGAATAATTGAGAAATATTTAATTGCATGCTCGTGCAATATTAGGCAGATGTGTTTGACATATCTACTTCCACTTTATTCTTTCTCTCTCTATAATTAATAATTGTTAGACTCTCGGATGGAGTAGCAAAAACTTCGAACAAGAGTATACAAGACAAAATACACTGGGCACCAATCAAAGTACAGACAAAGGTATAAAAAATATTCCACTTTTCATCAAAGCCGCTAGCAGTACAAACTATTGGACTCCCACTTGATGTTAGAAGTGCATATAGGATACTCTCCTTACAATTGGACTCATGAAACTGGGAAAATGATATGCAATACACCAATCACTAAAATGGTGATTTCATGGACCTTTTTTTTTTCTTTTGATGCGTAGTGAATTCATTCACTGAGACTCTTGATCACATGAAGTTGCAAACATACACAACTCAAAGAAAAAGTAAGCATCATGCAAGAAAATAATGAAACGTTGCTTTCAGCGATTAAGACTTCACATTAAGTTAAACAAAGCAAGATGCTCAAGTTGACAAATACAGAGAGACGGACACCTCCAAGAGACATTGAAAGAAATTAGAGCTAGACACAGTACCAATCACCAAATTAAATTGGAAAGATAAGAGAGAAGGAAAAAAATTAAATTAAGACGATAGTTAATTACCTGAAACAGAACTTCTTGAATGCAGCAACATGTTATTCAGTACGGCCAGAGTGTGAGTGAGAGCTGCAAACAGTAATTAACCTCAAGTTTAACTGAACTGCTCGAAGAACAACACAAAGAAGCAGAGTGATAGGCAAGGGGGAGTAAGAGAGTGTGCCAATTCACAGATAGAAGATAAATGGCATGTGTTGTGTTGAATGTGTAACACATAGATAGGCACTGCATGTTTGGTTCACCTGCAGAAAGTGGATAAGAGCTAGTTTCTATAGGTTCTGCACTTCTGCTGCAGACAAAAATGACTGCTCTGCAAGGCATTTTATGATTAGCGCGGAAGGCTATTTGCCACTAAGTCAGAGAGAGAAAGAGAGTTTGTGCATGCATTGCATGCAGAGGTGGGCAGAGCTGTACGTCACTCTCTCCCTATGGCATGTTCTGTTCTGTGTACAACACCAAATACAAATATAAATAAAAAAATGCACCGGAAAAATCAATTAAAAAATTATTGTTTCTTCTCATGAGTATTACGTATTATAATTCACTTTAAAGTAGTATTATTTATATTTACAATATATGATATATCGTGTTGATACATTTTCATATGTCCATAGTTAAAGTATGAAACTCAAATAAAGTGAGATCTATATCACATCTAGAAATAAATAAAAATGTGTCAACATTATGAACACAAATAATATTTTTTTTCATATCAATGGTCCCTATGGACAAGAAGATAGATTTCAAATCTTTTGTCTCATTTAACAAGGATATAATGGTGATATCATTTGTTATTCAATTAAAATATTTTTAGCTGTCTATAATTTTTATATATAAAAAATTTAATTGAGGGAATAAAAAATGTGATAGAAAAAGAGTACGGATAAATTTTGCTGGAGAGACAATATAGAAAAAAGCTAGAAAGAAGAAAATAGAAAACAATCGTTTGTGTTTGGTTTAATAAAAAAAAATGAGAAGAAATAAAATGTAATTATATTAAAATAATATTTTGATAGTAACAAAAAAAAGTTTTATGTGGGTTCTATTTATTTATTTTTTGTCCTCTCATTTTTAGAGTTAAACCAATCAAAACAAAAAATATCAAATCATCTCATTTTCTTTTCTCCTATCTTTTTTAATCTCTTTTTTCCTCGATCCAGACACAAGTTAAATAGTTTCTAACAAATAGCAATACTATAATTCTAGGAAACTATTATTAGAATCTTTTATGGAAATTTTAATTATTATTTAATAAAATAAAATAATATAATTACCGGTTTGTTTATTTTATATCTACAATCATATCATCAACAATCATATCACATTATCTTCACAATTAGAGTTTGATGAAATTTCGACCTGTCTCACATTTTACTTGTAACAAAACTATCAAAATCTTCACTTACCCACATACATTTTTGTTTTCACTACTGTCAAATATATATCAACCACCGAAAATTCTTCTATATGAGGTTCATTCATGCTTCATTTTTTCAGAAAAGCATTTTCCATCCGAATTTGGCGCTGCAAACCCAATATTATATTGTGCAGAATCTTATTAAATCATTTCTGAGTCTAAAGTCCTTCGGAAAATTCGAAATCAGCACGTACGGTGCATAGACTCCTGCATCATTGGTATGTAGAAGCTAATTCATGACACATCTCTTTCTCCAGCTAGTTTCTCCTGTCCTTCTTATATTTGCATACAACCAAACCCCTCAGATGAAGAATCTCAAGGCTGGCTTGCTTTCCAAGATGGCAAAACTATCACCATTCATTAATTAGCCGTTCTTGTAATAGTGCGTAGTTATAGCTTACTGACATTACTACATCTTTGTTACAATAAAAAAACGCGAGTTTTTTAAAAAGATGAATTTAATTTTGATATATTGAGTTTTACATTGTTGTTATTGTCTAATCAAATTTTTTCATTTACAAGATTTTTTAAGGGATGAAAGTTAATCATATATGGTAATAAGTTAGTACATAATTGATTGACTGTATAAAATATTTTTACACTTTTAGTATATCAATATTAAATTATTATTTAAAAGATTGAAATTTTTTATATTATGGTAATTAAATAAAAATTAGTTTTTAAATACCTTATAACTTAGCTTCACCAATTAAATAATAGAATTTTGACTGAATTTATCATGACTACACTTGATGCTATGAGAAATACTTAAATGATTTGAGTGCAATAAAATATATTTGTTCTGTTCTATGTAATAAATAACGAATTAATTTTATGGATTATTATTGTCTCCTATTTTTACTATATATTTAATGCAATAACTGATACATCATTTATTAAATGAAATAGAGTAAATATATTTTCTTATTTTCAAGACATCTAAAAATCTCTCTTGCTCTATGTATCAATAAGTACTGCCATATTTATTTATTTTGTTATTAATCTCAAATTTGGACATTATATTTTTTCAAGAACAGAACACATACGTTGGATTTGGTTAAGTGCAAATGATCACTTCTATGGCATAGCCTGATTCTGTTTTGACTGCCAAGGAAACTATTTTGACTAACTAAGCATTCTTCCAAACCTCTTAACATGATATTTTAATGCTTTCCAATAATAAAATTGTACCTGACCGAGTACGTTTGAGTGTATAACAATGAAGCCTAGCTAGCTAGCTAGTTGTGGGACACATGAAAAATCTACTTTTAATATTATTAGCAGAACCAAAGTTTGACCAACTGTGCCGTGTTTTGACGTTGTTTCAGTCTTTCGTATGAAGAATTTAGACCACCTTCTTTATCATTCATTTGATTAATATATTTTATGTTTCTTTATAAAATTTCACCAATGTATTAAAATAATAGATAATTTAATTAAGCTTATAGAAGTAGAATTAGACAGATTTAATTTTAAATGTATAATAACTCTTTTATTTTTTATATTTCTAAAAGAAAAAAAACTCTTCAATAAATCATAAATAATAATAATATGAAAATAACTATTTAGAATAATATAAAAATATAAATTAATTATTTATATTATCATGAATTATATCTTTCAAATGAATAAACTAATGAGTAAAAGTATATGAATGATTTTATATTTAGGTAATAAAAAAATAGCAATGAGTAATATTCAATATAAATTTAATTATATATAATAAAAGTAAAATCTTTACAATAGTCATAAATAAGAAATAAATATTTTAGTTTAGAGTTTAGGGTTTAACTCAAATATTTATTTAGCTCAAATATATTTTTAGTCCTCATAAACATAATGAATGTCAATTGTAGCTCCCAATATTTTTTTTTTCATTTTTGTCCAATATATTTTTTTAAAATGTTGTCTTTTGATCCGTGGCGTGTTGCATTAATTGGCCTAGTTGCTAAGTGATGTATTTATTAGGACTAAAAGAATATTATAAACATATTTACAAGGATCAAATTCAAAATTTTGAATATTTGTAAGCGCTGAAATTTTTTTAAAAATATTTATAGGGACAAAAACTTATAACAATAATGATAAAAACCAAATTTTCAAAAAAGCTTGGATCAAAACACACACAAAAACATTATGAGGCCTAAAATAGAAACTCACTATATTTTTAATGATAAAAAACTTGCTTATGCCTATCTACTTTTATTGAACATAATTTTATTCATTATATTTTATGTTTAAAAGTATAAAAATATTAAAATATAAAATAGAAAAATTATTATTATATATTTTTAAATTTTGTATTTTATTGAAATAATCAATAGGTATTAAAAATATTGAAATAAAGAATAAACAACATTGTATATAAATTATAATTTTAAATAAGTAAAATTAATTTCCCATAAAAGTAAAATTAATAAATACAATTCAAAATCACAAGTTTTTAGATGATAATTTCTTTTAAAATTTATAATTAAATAAATAATTAAACTTTTTATTTAATTATTTTTAATTAAGTATTTGCTTTTGATTGGAATTATTTGCAATAACCAATGATACTGTATGATATAATATAATACCCTATATATTATCATACCGAACGTTCTATGATATCACAGTTTTAACAAAACTTTATATTACTATGTGCTTGAGGTGATTGCTATGGTACCCCAAGTAATTATGAGTGTATCACACACACCAAATTGATCAAGAGCCATGATATTTTGGTGTATCAATATACCTACTCGGAAGAAAAAAAAATTCCATTATCAACGGAAATGTCATGGCCCATCCCCCCCCCCCCCTCGCCGTTGCCTTGCACCTTCCCCAGCCATGCCCTTGAACGACGTACGGACGAATTCACTTGGTAGTGGTTAGGAGCATGTGCCCCACGAAAATTTTAGAATTTATATATATGTTATTTTGTTCTCATTATATTATTAAGTTGACCCCGTATTAAGAAAAAAAATTTGTAGAAAATTTTATTAGACTTCTTGCCTGTACTGTCTAAACTTCCTAGATCCGTCACTGGACTGAACCAGAAAACTGCTCCACAATGGGAGGAAAGTGAATTATGCACGACAGCAAGTTCAAACCTAGGGCGGAGCTTCCTTCTACTCCAACTTCATTGTATTATTGGGTCCATCACAGCAAGCGCATTGGGTGATGTGCCTTTCATCTCCAAAACCCACGTTTGATTGGGTTTTCACTTTTCCCTGTTTTAATTGGGGGACAGGATCGGATCAAAGTTGCATACAGTTACACGCTTACAGTGCAACATTGTTTGTGGGGATCATAAAGCTTGTCCTTTTTCAACCCATGAACAAATTCCCTGAAAACTAGAAAATGGGTTTTGGGATTCAACATAGATATTATGGTTCGATGTCTGAGATGGTTCAAAGGAACCTACGATTCTCAAAGTTGATTAATTGAAAAACATCAGACCAGGTTTTAAGATGCGAGGGGCGGTGTAGTAAGTGTGGCCTGGCCATGGGCAGGACTGGACTGGACGACTGGTGCAAGGGGCGGCTGGTTCTACGGTGATGGAGGAAGACAACTGAGGGGAAGAGTTTGGACAAGTTGTGATAATACTAGAGTGCACTAATGAGGCATAGGCGCATATACACCTCTTCATGATGCCACTCTTAGATGACTTGGTCTGTGCTACACCTAAACTTACGGGGTTTAC
This sequence comes from Dalbergia cultrata, assembly GCA_031216105.1. Lineage (NCBI taxonomy): Eukaryota > Viridiplantae > Streptophyta > Magnoliopsida > Fabales > Fabaceae > Dalbergia > Dalbergia cultrata. Next base: position 49,372,170 of record CM062344.1, read on the forward strand.
CATTGGCCTCGCCTTATTATTATACATTGTAGACCTTATCGTCCTATTAGGTGTATCAAACAAATTCTTAACAATAAACCCGTCATTATACATGCTTCATGAGTATTCCATAATTAACAACATACTTTTTATCAAATATATAATCTATTACATATATAAAGGCAATTGCGCGCCTCCTTTTGATGTCCAATTTCTCTCTCCAATTTTGCCATTATTTAAATTTTTTTTACAATTTATAAAAGGTTAAAATTGTAAATACATATATATTGGCGGTTTTCCAACTTCTCTTGCCATTAAATAAAACTTCCAAACTACCCAACACATTTTTCATTCTTTCATTTTTTTCTCACTTTCTCGGTCTTTCCACCATGATAGTAGTATGATGGATACAATTTACTACACAATTTGCATTAGAGGATCTTATTGGAGGATGATGAAGTAGATCTTGGTAAGCAGTTATACTTAACTTTTCTCTTTTCTTTAGAATAGACAAAAACATGATTAAAATTTATAATATTATAGGTGTTGATCCAAAATTGTTTGATCCTAATACACGTTTTGAAGGTGATATCTTTCTAATGGAAGAATTTGCAGCATATACTATATACATTAACATATTGTGCACTAAATTGTTTGTCAAAAATCCTCATGACCCAAAATATGTAGGTAACTATTAGCTACTATAGTTTTTTTTTTTTTTAACATAGAAATGATCAAAGTGTTTCTAATACTATGTACATGCTCTCTTTCTTTATTAACTATCCTACAGCCTTCAATGAAGGAATAATATCTTTCATGGTTAAATTGAATTATTGATGATACATTTTATTTGGTAAAGTTTCAATAAAAAAAAATTCAATGTTTTTTGGTCGTTTCAGCATGAACACTTGAAGTTCTTGACATATCACTTCCAATAATCGAGACGCATAGCATGATCAAGCATATCTTTTCCATTGGTTTTTTATCTACAAGTATTTCATTTTCCTTTTTGGATGAAGATTCCACTTTTATATTGATTCTGTATACTTTTCAAATGGGTTATAATACAACGGTTGAAATGTTGAGTTTCAATTTTTTGACATTTTTACCTAATCTTTTTTTAACATTTTCTTATCTCTTGCCGAAGAAGTTGCAAGGAGGACAAGAAAGGATGATGGAGGAAAAAAAATGAAGATTATTAAGAGATGATAATGTATACAAATTACATAAAAAAAAAGCGGCTTGACATGCACGACAGTGCTCGGCAAGACGCTAGTCATATATAACTACAACGATTTATAAAAATTTGTGCAAAGTTTCTCACTTCCTCTTCCCTTCCCCACAAACACATAGCATACACACACAAACACATAGCATACACACATATATAATCTATAATTTGTCTATTATTGAAAGCCATGCCAATTGGTAGTCGAACATTGAATGACCTCCTATATACTCTTTCATAAAATGAGTTTAAAAGAGGTAATGCTGATACAACTCTCTTTATCTTTCATCAAAAAGATAATTTTTGATATTTCAAATTTGTATTGATGATACTATCTTTGGTGTTATTGATCATTCTCTTTGCAAGAAATTTTCTAACCTAATGAAAGGTGAATTTAAGATGAGTATAATAGGAGAATCAAAGTTTTTCTTAAGGCTTCAATCAAGTAAGGATGGGATCCTTATATATCAAGAGAAATATACTAAGGACCTTTTCAAGAGGTTCAACATGGACAAATCCAAACCCGTGAGCACTCTTATGCATCTTTCTCAAGTTAATGATGGTAATGAAAATGGTGAGAAAGTTTTGAGAAACTATATAGGGATATGATTGGATCACTTATTTACCTAACAGTCAATAAAGCTGACATTAATTAAGGATAGTAACTAAGTAGTTCAAGCAGGCATACATGTGGAGGTTCTTGTCAGAAAGTTGAAAGGCTCAAATGATAAAAGAGTTTTTGAAGCTCTAGTTGACCCCGGGCATGATAGTAACTGAGTACGATGAGTGTTTCACCTACTTATCACAGGCAGCATCGAGCATGTTACTAATAGAGACAGCTAGGGTGAGACGTTTTGTATAGGGCCTGCCCAATGATATGTTCCTCAGTTTGCAACCTCATGTCAAGACCATGGACTATGTTCAAGTTGTAGACACAACAATTGGTCTTATGAGTGGCTTAGCAGAACACTGGGCATTATCAGAGACCAGCAAAAGGGTCAAGCTTCCTGGCTCTTTCTCGGGTGGAGTAGGTTCGAGCAGGGGTCACCATCAAGAGGGCCAGCATAGCAATAAGGTCAGTTAGGTAGGGTTGCCTTCTCAGAGCCTACATCAACCAGCCCTGTTCCATCACAAACTCAGAGGAAGGGAGACAGCCAATCAGGATGGCAGGGTTGAATGCAGACCGGTCATTCACATCGAGCTTGTCAGACATGCAAGAAGTGCCACGAAGGCCAGTGTTTGCTTGGTATATTCATGTGCTATGGCTATGGCCAGAGGGTCATAAGCGGAAGGATTGTTCGTTCATCTAAGTAATTTCTAGCTAGGGGTCGGCAAACCCTACTGCATCAGTTCATTCCTTTCAGTCGGTGACCCAGAGTGGTGCAGTTTCTCAAGTTAGCAAAGGAAGTACAGGTAGAGGCCCAAACTCCATCATTACGATCTTGGGGCTTTGGTGAACATTTTAATCGGTTTAGTTTTTTGATTTTGTGTACTTTTTTTCGTCCATTTATGGGTGTTCATAGTATTGTGTCTTGTTGCATTGGGGAGTAATTGCTGTTGTTAATTTGTTAACGTAGGAGTTATTCTTGAGGGTGGCAACAATTATTGATTGTTGGATCAGTTTGTCATTCTTTTTGTTTTAATGTTTTTTCATGTATATAATTGTATTGATTTAAATTTATCATATACTCTTTTCCAGGATTGGATTTGGTTGGACATCGAGAGTTTAACTACATTTTTTATTTTATTTACTGCTATAGAGGTTAGTAAATCAATCTTTGTTATTTATATCGTTTAATATGTAGGTAGGATATATAGAGACTTATATTTTCCAGGATAGAGTTTTAGAAAATAGGGATTACATGACTGGGGGGAAGGGTATAGAGGTCCTTCCCTAACTTGTTTGATTTGTTTACTGTGGGATTCTTTGTGTTTGGGGAGATTGCAGGATACATGTTGTGGATTATGTGAATTGATGTAATTATTGACATGTAATTATTTCACTATATCTATTTTGTTGTTAATCTTTATAATAATGTCTATAAATGCTGAATTGACTGATATATCTAATGATGGAAGCTCCTAATTTAAGGGTAGATGTTGTTGAAATTTTGTTATCTTTTGTATTTGAAATAACAATTGAATTTGTATTTGAAAGTAATAACTAACCATCTTTACAAAATTGTAACAGGGTCTAAGGTTAAACCCAAACGCAATGTTACTTTCAAATTGATTATGGATGTACAATAGATTGCATCCTAATAGAGGGGGATTAAACCAGAATTTTATAGTGGCTTTAAAGAATTTATGAGTGTGGCATGTAAAACACAACAGTTCATTAATGAAGCAAAAGTTAGGTGTTCATGCAATAGGTGAAAATGTAGGAAGTATTTGGATGATAATACAATAAGGGTTCATTTGTATAAGTGGGGATTCATGCCTGACTATTGGGTTTGGACCGAGCATGGGGAGATAGTTAATATATTGAATCAAGTGGGTATCTTTCAAACTGAAAGTAGTTCTGGTAGGATCCATGTGCCTCAGCACGACGTGGTTAATGAGCTATGGGAAGATAACCTGGTTAGGCATCAAGATATGGTGTTTGATGCTGTTGGTCCTGAATTTGCTGCTCGTTATTCGTAGCCTTTAGTAGAGGAGCCAAATCAAGATGTCGCTTGGTTTTATAGTTTCCTAGAAGCTACCAATCAACCCTTATGGGAGGATTGTGTGCACTCTAAATTGTCATTAGCAGTTCAAATGTTGAGCATTAAGTCTGAAGGGAATCAAAGCCAAAGTTCTTTTGATCAGTGGGTTGCATTGATAAGTGAGTTGAGTTTGAACCCCGATATAATTCCAAAAGATTTTTATTATGCTAAAAATTAGTTTCTAAACTTAGGTTGAAGGAAATAAAGATTGATTGCTGCTTGAAAGGTTGCATGCTTTATTATAAAGATGATATTTCATTGACTGAGTGTAAGTTCTACCAAGAGCCTAGATTTAAACCCAAGAAATGTGGAAGTGGAAGATATAGGGATGTCCCTCCGAAAAGAATGCACTATCTGCCCTTAATCCCTAGACTCACGAGACTCTATGCGTCAAAGAGCTCGGCTTCTTATATGAGGTGGCACAGTGAAAATCAGAGGGATGATGGTGCGTGGAAAATGTTTGATCAATAATATCCTAATTTTTGCTTGTAACCCCTGAAATGTTAGACTGGGACTCTATTCAGATGGATTTACTTCGAATAACCAATTTAGCAAACCTTATTCCTATTGGCCCATACTTGTTACACCATATAACTTCGTCCTGAAATATTCATGAAAGATCCTTATCTATTCTTAACATGTATAATTCCCGACCTTGATAATCCAAAATCTATGATTGATGTGTATTTTCAACCCCTAATTGATGAACTGAATGAGTTGTGATGCCAAGGTGTTCTTACATATGACATTTCAAAAAAACAGAATTTCATGATGAGAGCTGCATTAATGTGGGCTATCAATGATTTTCTAGCTTATGGAATGTTGTCTAGATGGATGACCCAAGGCAAATTATCATGCTCGATTTGTATGGAGGATGCTAAAGCATTCACCTTGAAACATGGAGGAAAAAATTCTTGGTTTGATTATCATAGAAGGTTCTTAGATTCTGATCATCCATATAGGCAAAGTAGATATGACTTTAAAAGTAATTGTGTTGAGCATGATGAGCCTCCAATTAGACTAAATGGCCTCGAAATGTGGGATAGAGTTAAGGATTTCCTAACAATAACAGAAGTCAGAAAGGTGGTGTGAATACCAAGGTATGGGGTATACCATAATTAGACCAAACAAAGCCTTTTTTGGGAGTTGCCATATTGGAAGGATAATTTGGTATGTCATTATCTAGATGTCATGCATATATGAAAAAAATGTGTTTGACAACATTATGAATACTGTATTGGATATAGATCAAACCAAAGACAACGACAAGGCAAGGCATGATCTGGTTGAGTATTACATGCGGCCTAATTTGCATTTACAAGAATTAAGAGATGGTCGTTTCTATAAACCAAAGGCCAAACATGCTCTGAGTTCCAATCAGAAACTAGTTGTTTGTTAGTGGCTAAAGGAGTTGAGAATGCCCGATGGTTATGCTTCTAATTTAAGTAGGTGCGTGAATGTTGCACGGGGTAAGCCTATTGGCATGAAATGTCACGATTGTCACGTCTTCATAGAGTGTTTGCTTCCAATTGCATTTAGAGAGCTACCTGATGTTGTCTGGAAGCCCCTAACTGAGCTGAGTCAATATTTCAGGGATATATGCTCTTCTACTCTTAGGGTTGATGATCTGCTTGTCATGGAAAAAATATTCCCATAATTCTCTGCAAATTAGAGAGAATTTTTCCTCCCGGGTTCTTTGACTCAATAGAACACTTGCCCATGCATTTGACATATGAAGCATGAGTGTGTGGACCAGTTCAAGACAGGTGGATGTATCTATTTGAAAGGGAAATAGGAGGATTTAAAAGAATTGAAAAGAATAGGTCTCAAGTAGAAGGATCAATATGTCAAGCTTATTTAGTGAAAGAGACTTCAAATTTCTACTCATTTTACTTTCAGCCACATGTTTAATCTAGGAGAACTCTGGTTGGTCATAACGACAATGGAAGGAAGTGTTCACTCCAACAGCTTTGTGTATATTCAATCAACCTGGTCGAGGAGCTGGAAAGAGTGTGGCTCGATGACTTACTTCCTAATAGTAGAATTCTGCACAATTACATATTTTGATAAATTGTGATGAGGTGCAACCATTCAAATTATAAGTCAACAATCCCTTTTTTTTTATGTGAAAGTGTGATATTACAATATTTTTTATGTGAACGTGTGATATTATGCATCTTTGAAATAACATAACATAGATTTTCAACAACAGATACTTTGAGCAACTACATGGTTAAGATTCTCTTCAACAATTTCCAGGTTGGTTTAGATTACATGTAAGTCTACTTGTATAAGATTATGTAACCCAATATATTCTTATCTATTTATTTTATTTGATACAAGTTTGTTTGACATTGTAAACTTCATGCTTGTAGGTTCATAACAAAAACAATGGTGTAACATGTGCCCATTTGTTTAATTTGGCTTGGGGTCCAAAACATAAAGTAGTAAGTTGGCCCATGTACTATGTTAGCATATTGGGGTGTGGGGAAAAAAAATCGACAATATAGGTGTTTGTGTTAAAGGAGATACTAGGGATGGAGAATGTGATTGGTATAGGATCGTTAAGGAAATCCTTGAGTTTGAGTACATGGGTGAGCTCGCAAATAAATATGTCTTATTCAAATATAAATGGTATGATCTTACCCAACTTGCTAGGACACGACAACACAACAATTACAAAATCATTGAAATCAATCACACCAGAAGATGCAGAAGTTATGATCCATTTATTATAGCCCAAAATGCTAGACAAGTATATTATATGTCTTATCTTGGGAAAAGTAGGTCATAGTGGAGGGTTGTGAACAAGATAAAACCAAGAGGTAGGATTGAAATTGAGGAAGATACCATTGAAGATGCTTATCAAGTAGATGATCCACCCCCTTAAGGGCAATAATTGATGCAGACAACCTGACTCTTTCGTTGACTACTGGGGAAGTTGACATAAATGAATGCATGAGTAACCACCTAATCAGAAATCACAAAGATGAAATAAGTACTAGTAGTGCTGATGATTCACCTAGTGATCAACAATAGAGTGATGATGAAAACAGCCTTGCACTTTTAGATTAAATTGAGGTGTTTAATAGTATATGCAATATTATTATGAAATTATTTAGAATTTCCTGATTTATTAATGGTTTTTTTATGGAATACTTTTTAATTTTTTCAATATGGCTGGTAGAGGTAGAGGCCAACCATGGAAGGTCAGTTTACCCACGCTGACCCACCTCAGATGATGATGATGGTGATGCCCTCAACGATGTCGATGCCTGGGTGTTTAGCTAGTTTTTATCTAGTTTATAGATATATTTTTTTTCATTCTAGATATTTTTTACATTTATTATAGTTTGTATATACTTTATTGTCATAACTTGCTATTTTATTTAATTACTTTAATTTATTCATTTTAATATTTTCTTATTTAATATCAACTTAATTTATTATTAGGTTATTGTATAAATAAACAACTAATGGATAACATATTATCAATCACATAAAGTTCTAAAGGGAATAATAAAAAAAAATATTTATTACTGACGGGTAACGCCATCGGTAATTTGCAATTTTATTTTAAATTTAATTTTTTGCACGATAAAAAAATTGTCGATAAATTATTTGAAAACCCGTCGGTAAATATAAATAAAATTTTCTGTATAAATTTGCCCCTAATGGCACATGTGACGCATTTTATTTAATTATATCTACGATTGATTATCATTAAACCCGTCGGTAAAAGTGTCAAAATTAACGGACGGGTTTTTTTTGCCGTCGGTAATATTCATTGACGGCCTTGTCACCGATGCCCCCATAACTGTTGGTAATGCCATCGAGCAAAAGTGGGACTGTCGGTAGACTCGTCGGTAAATGCGTCGATTTCCTCCCTTTCTTGTAGTGAGGTAACATTATTATTATTTTATATGTTGCTATTATTTCTATTGTTCCAAAATAAAAAGGGAAGAGTTTAGCATTTTAGTTAAGTTGTTATATATATATATATATATATATATATATATATATATATAGGATCAGAATGTTTATATTTTCATTATATTGTTTGGCAGTTATTGGTGTCATTCCTACTCCCTAAGGTTAAGTTCACATTCTCGGCTACCAACAGTGAGTAGGTAGTTGGTCATGGCTATATTTTAGCCATTAAAAGTATTTTATAAATTGATTATTATAGCTATTATTATGAAAATCATATTTTGGAAAACTCATGGGATCATTTTTTGTTGCCTAATTGTCAAACTGTGTCACTAGTTTAAGTTATATTATATTTCAAGAATATATGATTTTATATGGCATGGTATGAATCTTCTCATCAGAAAATAGGATGGCAACTATCATGATTTCATAGTTAAAAATATTATTTAATTATCAAATATGAATAGCGGGCAAGACATCGTACAATAATTTATACGAATATTAGAAAATATTATTATTATCTATTTAGCACAATATGACTTAGTTAGCTACTATAAAACAATTAAGAAGATAAAATAGTTTAATAGTCACTATACGGATAGTAGTTAGAATAGCAAGAACATAATTAATGATGTGTAAAGTTTAATTATACATATAGAAACTAGCCTGATATTAGAACTAAGTTAAATAACTAGTACAATGCCTGATTAAAATATGAAATAGCAATGTTTAGCATGATAATATTTAGCCAATTAACGAAGGGTAGTTAATAGCTAAGTGATACAAATAGATTAATATACATACTTATTATTTATTATATGAATAACAACCAGAATAATAAGAATGTCAACGTGATAGTTAAAAAAATTATTTAATAATTGTTTATGACAACTCAGTCAATAAATAGCAGCCTATATGATTACATTATGAATTAGTTATTGAAGTATAAAAAGTAATCAGTATAGCAAGATTAGCTTCAGTTTTATGGATATTAGTTAAATATTATCAGTTTCTAAAATTAATTTATTTATATAGTATGAGAGAACCTAATACTTTCTTGGCAATAAATAAATAGGTGAATGATAATTAATAGGAAAATAATAATTAAATGTTCACATTTAAATTGTTATTATTGTTATTAGTATTGTTATTATTTTGCAAGTGGTCTAGTAGACAGTATGACAAACAGTTTCTATAATGTAATACTTAATATCTAAATTACTATTTCATTAGTAGCAAGCAGAATACAAGGAATAAGTTGCAGTGTTTGAATTTATTGTTGATTCAATTAGTTTATGTTTGTTGAGATCAATATAGTAGAATTATTTCATGTTTTAGAAAAGTCATTAACCTTGGTACACATGGCTGCCAAGGAGGCGGTGTACCAAGCAGCCAAGGAGGCAGTCTTATGAGATGTTAACCTTGGTATACCTATAATTGCCAAGGAGGTGGCGTACCATGCGGCCATGGAGGTAGTCCAATTAGATTTTAACCTTGGTATGACTAGCTACCAAGGAGACGACATACCAAGTGGCCATGGAGGCCATCTTATAAGTTGTTAACCTTGGCATATCTAGCTGCCATGGAGGCAGTATGTCAAGTGGCCATGAAGGCAGGATTTTCAAAGACTAGAGAAGTTTGGGACTTAGTGAGGTGCCCAAAGAGAACAGAGTTATTTACATACAACTATTATCATTCTTGTGTGTGTATGTGTGTGTGTGTGTGTGTGTGTGTGTGTGTGTGTGTGTATGCACATCATGTTTAGAGCACTGTTATTTATTATTCAAATATACCACAAAATATGATCCTTAAGAGGATACAAGTGAATGCTTATTGAATATGAATTTAGTTTTAAGTAAATTTCCTTTAAGTAAATTTATAATTAGTTCAGACAGGAATTGAATTGAAAGTCCATACATTCTATTATTATATAATTATTTGCATGTTTGTGTTGTATGTATGTATTATTATGTAATTCCTTGTTGTCCCATGTGAGCTGTGGATGGCTATCTGCTCACTGAATTTTGGTTAACTCACCCATCTCTTTTACTCCCCCATTGATACAGCTCTAGGCTCAGTTGCACCACAGGATCCACTTCAGTAGTATTGCACCATCCTTGGTGAGCTTCGCTTCAAAGTGAAGCTCATTATAGGCTATGTTAGTTTAGTGGTTGTCACGACCCAACTTGGGAACGTGACTGGCACGTGAGGAATCCCATCCTCACATAAGTCTATTGGGTGAAGTGTCTCTCGACATAGATAACATAGTATAATATCACACTTAAAAACCCTAAATTATTATCATTTTCTCTAATTAAAGCATAATATTTAAATTCACAAAAACTGAGGCATTTAAATTACATAGCTTTGAAAGCATCTTGATCAAATTTGTTATTCATAAAAGAGTAACATGTTCCATGTTCTAATCATGGTCATAAACTAAAAATCAATTTAAATTCTTGAAAGCTGAAACACTAATATTTTTTTCGTTCGCTACACAAATCCTTAGGCATAGTCTACATTTCAAATCCATATGTAAACTCTGAAAATATATATAGACATACATGAACTTAAAAAATAACTACAATATCTCAAAATACATACGTGCCTTAGATCCTGCTTGCAAAACTAATGGAACCCTCTAAAACTAACAAAATCCTATGCTAAGCCTTACAGCAATGTAAAGCTCACCAAGAGGTCATTGTGACTACTAGACTAATGAAGAAATGGGATCTGTACCTGCAACTATGAAAGGAAGGGAGAGGGGTGAGTCAACGGACTCAGTGCGTAAATTCTCACCCATCGCCCACATGGGACAACCAAGGAAATATATAATACAATATACATGCAATAATCATAAATCATTTGATATTTATATACATAGTTAACTAGGAAAACCCGTTTCATTATATAAATTTATAGGAACCATCTCTAACTCATAATCAAACATTAAATCCTTTTAACTGAAGGTGCGGCAGAGCATCGGGAAATAATATGCTGAACATAATATATATATATATATATATATATATATATATATATATATATATATATATATATATTAATAAAAGCGGTAAAATCATAAACTGAAAGATTGTACTCAGTCCCTGGCAGACAAAAACACCTACTGAAATCATAATAGTCCCTGTCGAACAAGTTGTGGGCACCTAACTAGGTCCCGTTTTCTATAACTATTAGGGGCAAAACTATCCTCTAATGGACAACTTGGTACCAAGGTTAACAATCTCTTTACAGCTATTAACTAACTGTCTGTTTCCTTATCTCTACCGGCTAAACTAGTTTATTAAAAACCAAAACTAAAGAGTGGATGCTCAGTCCTTGGCAAAAAAAAGCTCATAAATTCTTAGTACTCTGAGAGTTTTTGGATTCACATAACTCTAACAATTTGACTTTAGCATAACTGTAGTTGTGAAAATCGAGTCCAAGGGGTCACCACTTATAGGCATTTCGATTTCAAGCCCACAGAATATGAATCCGACAGTTGCTATGAATCATACTGAATTCCGTACCTCTTGGTACCATAAAATTGAAGTTCTAAATTCATATCTTAAACTAACCTATTTTCCATATACTTGATAACTCTAAAATCATAGTTCAAACACTGGGGTTTATAATTATAATAACTCAAAAATCATATAACATATTTATTCATAAAGTTGGGTTGTACTCTTGTTTCACATTTCTTTAACATGCATAAATATATTAGCTGGACATTCTAAAACATTACTTGAAATCTTAAAACTTGAATATCTATTGATATCAACAAACCTATAAAAACATATTCGGTAAAATAGTCATCTTGCTACAATACATATTTTCTTAATAAAATCATTCTTAATCATGTAAAACATTTTCCATAGCACACAACACAACAATCGTGGTCCCATGCTTTTGCAAAACTCATTCTTTCATGCTATCATCATAAATCATAATTTTTCTAGCTTAACATAATCATGTAAAATCATATGCTATACTTTTTCTGGTTTAAAATTTAATGTTTAATAATCATAATGCAAGAAATATACTCATAGTGATAAAACTAAGGCTACGAGATCAAACCTACTCATCGTTTGAGACCGGGAATTTGTGGGTACCACTAACTTGACCTTGGGAGGTTAGAATGGCACCAACAACTATCATAGAGCAACATAGACTCATAAATAATCTATGGGTATCTCCAAATAACATAGATTTACTCTAACAATATTGGAGGAGCACCTCCCACTTGACATCAATGAGAAACAAAGGCGACCCATAATATGAAGGAGGAACATAGAGAAATCCAACATAAGCTAACTATAAACCCTTACCTTTGATCTTGGAGGAGGAGGATTTAGGGTTAGATTGAGACAAGAAGATAGAAAATGTGTTTGGGGGTAAGGGTTTTCAGGTTTAGGGTGTGTTTCATGAGTGGGGAGGGTTTTTAGAGGGAAATGGAGGCCATTTAGCAAAACTGCATCGTTTTGGTATGGTGTTGTCATGGGGGACATAGCGGTGGGCAGAACCCTTAAATGCCCCAAATCTCCCCCTATGACTGCTATAGTGGCCCTGGACCGCTGTAGTAGTGACAATAACACCAGATTCAGTATTTAAGGGTCTTTTAAACATATGGGTCCTTCCCAGAGCATGGGTAGGTCTCGAGGGACCCTGGAATTGTACAAAACTTGTTTAGGGACACATGTACCTTGGGTATCAGATACTTCCTCCTTAAAAGAGATTTGGTTCCCAAATCTAAGCTAATGTAACTGGAAGTTCAAGGAGCAGAAAAATCAACCCAGATAGGGCTTCAAGGATGGGACTGGATGCCCGAAACACTTTGACATGATACTATGATTGTATTAGCTGATACTCTAAGAGACAATTTCATCCTGACAGCCACTACTCTGCTACTGTAGCTGAGAATGCCAATTGTTACATCTGAGTGGCTTTGCATCCGAGGGCAACCCTTTCCTATCAAGAGAACAAAGGCTCTTATCATGACCTTTACACTAGGTGGCTCTTCCCTTAAGGGCAGCCCTTTCTATAGTGCAAGTACTGGGAGAAAAACTATGCTCTGCTGCCTTGTGCATGCAAGAGCTCTCGAAGATTGGGGGGCTAAATGTCACTTTTTCTTTGCTCCATTTCTCTTTCTCTTGTATCTAACATCAATTGATACTAGGGCTTCTTGGTCCTCGGTTCCTAAACTTTCTCACTTTCTACACGTGTGTCATGCATGGAAATCAAAACTATTCTATCCACGCACACAGAAAAATGCAAAAAGCAAACATGGCATTCTCTAGGATTTCCAAAACACTTTGTCAATCGTTGTTTTTTTTTGTGTACTAAATCTTTTTGCATTCAACTTACTAATCCTTAATGAAATCTTTTCAATACATCAAACTGAAAATGCATGTCATACAAGTATATGTGATGGAGGCAAACAACATGCTTTATATTGCCCTTTTTAGTCCATTAAACACTTTACCATCTTGTTATCGAGTTGCATATTAATCATGATAGATTTTAATCTGAGTCTCTCTCATCAAATTAATATGCATGGGTTGGAAAAAGAAGATAGATCATTCAAGCATCTCAGGTTATTCAAGTAATAAGAAAACATGACAGGCCTCCATGGGGACATACATAGAGTCCGAATACTATAGCTCTAAGTACCATACAACATGTACACATCCTTTGATTAAAATCTTGGGCCACAAAATTCAATGTTAACAATTTGCACCCCTACTTAAATTGAATAACACTCACACTATCAAACACTAAGCATGAGAAATCTATTTCTTGGCAATTAAAACATTTTTTGAATATCACATTCCTTAATCTACTTATTCATACACGTATAATCTTGCAACAATTTGCATCATGCATATAATTAGGAAAAAGGAAAAATAGATGGTTAAAAACATTATAGTACAATCCACATGCATAATAACCCACCATGAATACTCGAAACTAGCCTAGCAAATCATACTATGTTATTGTCATACAGGACATGATACTAAACTCATGTCATGAAAAGGCACAAGTTCCAACACAAATTATGCAATAATACATTTTTTTTAAACATGGCATGCAAAGTGTTCATCCACAGAAGATTACTTCAAATAATCACACAAGATTACTTTAAATAATTTAACATATCTGAAACAAACTAGTAATCCTCTAGCATGTCTGTATGCATGATTGGTGTGCTCATCGGGATCTTACCCTCTAACTCTAGGTCACTCTCATGTAGACTTTCTTCCTCTGGGGTCTTAAGTTTGCTTACTCTTTGACTTGAAACTCCCTGAGATAATGGGTAATCATTCTTCTTGCACCCTCTCTACGTAACGCCCTAAGGTCATTTTCTACCTAAAATTCGAGGGTAGCTGATACGGCAATCCTCGAAGGGCCAACTCAATGTTAGAAGGGGATTGTATGTGATTGAATGTTAATAGAGCAGAAGAATATCATTTTCTGCGGTTTTGGGTCAAAATGACCAAAATACCCCTATACCGTTTTTATGCGGGTATAACTGTCGTTTGAGCCCGGAATCTCTCCTGAGAGTTTGAAATGATAATTATAAGTGTTTGATGATGTTTTTATGTGTTTAGGAGTATCTGTTTAAGTCTTGGTGGTCCCGAGCAGTTTTTGTACAAAATTACGATTTTGCCCCTAGTATAGTGTTTTTGAGCTTAATCGCGTGATTAAGCAAACCTAAGCAATATTAGGCTCTAATTGGAGATTAATTAATTTTCATAATTAATCTAGAGTCAAAATAATTTATTAAAGTTAATTAGAACCTAAAATTGCTTAAAGAAACCCAAAATCCTTTTCTAGTTTTAATTCTTTGAGAAAGGAATCTAGGAATAGTATTTTCTTTTACCTATTCCCCTAAATCAAGGCAATATGTTGGTATTGGATTCCAAATTAATGAGGTTTGACTTCATTAATCTAGGAAGACCATATCCTAATCTAGTCTCACATGGCCCTAATTACCTTCTTAGTCACTTAAACACTTGCTTAGCAATTCCTAATTTTAAGCCTAACCTAAGCTATACCTAAACACATCATTAACACAATTAGAAGAACAATTTCTCCTCCCCATGGGCTGTCATATGCTGGCCAAAATTGCACTCCTCCTCATGTTTCCCACATGTTAAAATTCTTGCATTCAAAGCCCATGCTTAGCTTATACCTTGAACCATACTTTGTGTCATATCCACCATCTTTCATCCATGCTTTGTATGATAACTTTTAGAAGATATTTTCCTTCCCCCCAAGATAGAAACTCACGGCCTCCTCCTCCACCATTCATTTCTTCATGTTTCAATTTCTATAAATACATATATTAGGAGAACTTGGTCCATTTGTGCTCATTTATAAGCTTATGTCTTAAAGCTTTTCTCTAAGTTTCCTTTCTTTCTCTCAAAGAGCTCTTGAACTCTTTTCCTTTCATCTTCTTCATTTTCTTCTAAGACCACCATCCTTGCAACCATAAACCACCATAAACCACCATAGATCATCATCTAAACACCAAAGCTTCCATTCACAAACACAAAGCTCTCACAAAAACACTTCCTTTCCTTTCTTTTCTTTGTGGCCAAAACTTCATCATCCTTGGAGAGGAGCTTTCTTCTCACTTCCTTTTCTAGAAACAAACTTCCTTCATCCTTGATCAAGACTACACTTGGTAGGGGTTTTGTTTTCCAAAAAGCTTTTTCTTTTATGATGTTATTTTTACTATGAAAGTACTAGTTTCCTCTTGGTTTAACTCTTTTGCTCTCTTTTTGTTTTTAGTCATAAGACTTGTTTTTTAGTCAATCTTGAGCTTGATGATGATGTTTCAAAATAATGGTCTTATGATTTTCATTTGAGAAACCTCTAAAGTTTGAAACCTGTTTTTGATCTTGAAGCATTTTAGTTTTTCCTTTCCTTTTCTTTCCTAAAGTTTCAATTTTCCTTTCTTATTCCCTTTTTCATTTTCGGCCTTGGTTCCTACTTTCCTTGTGGTTTTGTTTATTTCCTTTGAGCTTGATGATGATGTTCAAGAACCATGTAGTTCCTTTGAGAACTTAGTTCAAGAAGTCTAGAGCTCACTTTGTTTGATGAGATAGGTTTTGGGTTGAGATTTTTGGTTCTCTCTATAAGTCTTGTATGAGCTCTAAATTAAGATAAAAAAAGGACTTGCATCCATATTTACTTTTATGTCATCACTAAATGCTCAAAGATTAAAGAATGAACTTGCATCTTTATATTTATGTTATGTTCTCACTAAATCTCTAAGATAATAATGGATTTGCTATTTATTTTATGCTCTCACCTCCTAACAAAGACTAAAACAAAGTGCATTGCATATTTATTTTTATGTCAATCACTTAAGAGATTTAGAGCTCATGGACTTACCTATTATTATCTCAAACAAAGTTGGAAAATATATGTCTTTTACTCCTTTCATTTCGGCCTTGTGATGATATTGAGTCTTAGAATGAGATTCATCTAGTTACAAGTGCAAAAACTCATGTTTCATGATTTTCCTAAGTCTAGATGATCTCAAGAAAAGTTTTAAGCATAGTTTCATGGTTTAAATTCCTCTTGAAATTATTTTGGAATAGCTACTACCTTTATTTTATTTATGATGATTTTAATGAGATAAAATGTGTTCAAATGAGTTTTAGAAGTTTTAAAAAGAGTCCAAGAGAAACTAGTGATTTATATGTGTTTGAAATGAAGGTTCTATGCATGATATGATGTCATTGATTTTCGATTCTTCCTTGTTGGATTGTTCACTATATGTTGGTGATTTAATTATGTTAGAATGTGTATGTTCATGAGTATTTGATGTTAAAATTAATTTGAGAAAGTTAAGACAAGTTAGTAATTAGAAAAAAATTAAAATACAATTTCTAGATCCCTTAGAAATGAAATTCTGGATTCTGTTCCAGCAAGGATAAAAATTAGAATTGATGGTTTATGGTTAGTTTAAATGTGTAGGGACTACTCATAATTGGTTTAGGAATTGATCTTGATGCTTTAGGAACAAACCAAACTTAGAAAGGGTCAAAGTTGTGACTCCTAGGTACCCGTAATTAGTGAAATATGGATTCTGCATTCTTGAGATTTAGAATTAATTATGATCATAGAATTAAGTGAGGAATACTTAGATATGGACCTATAGGTACCCGAGAAGTTAAGTTGTGATGATAGAGAACTTAGATTTCAAGATTAAAGGACCCTAAGGGTCAAAATATAAGATATTAAGAGAATTTTGATGCTTTGAGTTTAATATTTCAAGTATGTTTGTGATGATGCTTGTACTATGATGAGTACGCTTATGTGATTTGAGTTGATCATGATCATAGAAGTTGAATGATAAAGTACATGTATTATAGTTTTCGTGGCATAAAGTAGATTTGAAAGAAATTCGGTATACAACTATTATGCTGCCGAATTTCGATCAAATCAATACTTGAGAATGTTTTTGAGAATCATATGAGAAAAGAAAACCCTGGGTGATACCGGTTCAGCCGAGCACCCTGAAGAGATTTTTATGTGACAAAGCACTGAGACACGCTTTCTTGGGTGACACCGGTTTGGCCGAGCACCCCCAAGAAAGGCAAATCCGTGAGGGTATGAGCAGATGCAGCCTACCAAAATGGACAATTCGCTGTGCACTAGATGCCAGTAGAGCGTTTCAAAGAAGAAAATATTCCTATGTTACCCCTTCTATTACCCCATATGAAATTTAGTGACGACTAGTTAGGTTTGAGCTCATTCCTAAGCGATATGGTGAGAGGGGATTTGGTGGCTATGATAAATATCACCGGGGCAGGGTGTGTTTGGTTGGATTTTGGTGGCTATGATAAGAAGGTGGTTTTTGAGAAAAAGAATTTACGAGTTCAAGTATGAGAAAAAGTTATATGAAAGTTTTGTGTTCTTTATGCCACTTATATGTTTACTTGTTATTATGTTTTATTAAGTTGCTTGCATAATGTATTGTCATGCATTCATCCAATATCTGTTGCATTCATGTCATTAAGACTCATACTAAAAGACACCTACTTCGGATAAATAGATTTGAGAAGTTTAAAACCAAACCTTATGAATGAACATCTTTTCATAATTAAAACCAAAGTGACTGGGGACGATGACGATGACACATGTGTTAGAGTTGGAAATCCCTACTGAGAATCTTGAATGAGTTTCTCATCCCTCTCTCTCTTTTCTTCCTTGTCGTCTCTAGACGAAGATAGTGACGTTGTTCGCGATTTCTACTAAGGTATGGGCATGAGGCATATGCTACTAGTCGGATTAGTGGGATGCAACGGAAATGCATAGATGTCGCTTTAGATTTACATATGTGTATTTCTTTTTATGTGGCTATGGAACTATGATAATAGTAATTGATGTACTTACGAAGATGTGACTATGTTGGGTTAATACGTGTACACTTGTATTTTGTGGTTATTAATGGTATGCTTTCTTTCCCTCTCATGTTATGGTTGTGACAATCGTTAGATTTTATTTTAGCACGCGGCCCATGTTTTGTTTTTAAGTCTCAAACAGAAAAATTTATTCATATTTTCCACTAAGTATTTTGAAAAGAATGAAACTAAAAAGTAATAAACTAATGATTAACCGAAATATGTTCTAGGAGTATTGGGTTAAGAATTAGGATGTTGCACTCTAACTGCATTTGTAACATATGTGTATGCCCTATATGCACTGGCCTATGGTGCCTTCTACTTATCTAATAACTGGTTGTAACCAACCAGTCCGTAAACCTTTCTACTTTGGCTAGCTGCGGCCTTGATCTCTTGGATGGATGATACTGGGATGTGTTGGGGGAAGGCGTTGAGAGGGGTGGCCGGCCAATGGTACTCACGTCTCACCCCTATCTAAGCTAGTTATTCTTGTTTCTGCTCATTTCTAATGCATTTTGGCATTGGACGTGCTCACTAACTATCTCTGACAGGTTCAAAGTGGCCTATTCGAGGTGTCATACACAACTGATACACAAATTGACATGGTACTACTGCGGTGGTGATAGCGACGCCAATTAACGAATGACATAACTTAACCAAGAAGACAGGGAAAAACATAAGATCAGATCAAGAGCTCTAAGAATGACATAGACTCTTACTGAACCTAGAAATGACTGACTCTTACTAAATGCCTCAAGTAACGCTTTGTTAATTCAACTGGGTGCGCTCCTATTCACATAAATGTTGTGCTACTTGTGGACACTTGCTCTAGTACCATGCAGGGAAACCTATGGCTCTGATGCCATTTTGTCATGACTCGACTTGGGAACGTGACCGACATGTGAGAAATCTCATCCCTACGTAAGCTTGCTGGGTGATGTATCTCTCTACATGCATAACATAGTATAATATCATACTTAAAAATTTATTTTTCTTCTAAATTATTAAAGCATAATATTTAAATTCATAAAAATTGAGGCATTTAAATTACATAACTTTGGAAGCATCTTGATCAAATATGTTGTTCATAAAAGAGTAAATTTTTTCACGTTCTAATCATGGTCATAAACTGAAAATCGATTTCAATTCTTGAAAGCTAAAATACTAATATATTTTTGGTTTGCTACATAAATCCTTAAGTATAGTCTACATTTCAAATCCAAATATAAACTCTAAAAACATATATGGAGATACATGAACTTTAAAAATAACTACAATATCTCAGAATACATGTATGGCTTGGATCTTGCCTGCAACACTACTGGAGGCCTTTAAACTAAGCCTTACAGCAATGTAAAGCTTAGTAAGGATTCACTGCAACTACTAGACTAATGAAGAAATGAGATCTGTACCTGCAACTATGAGAAGAAGGGAGGGGGTGAGTCAACAGACTCAGTGAGTGGATTCTTACCCATTAACCACATGGGACAACCAAGGAAATATATAATATAATATACATGCAACAATCATAAATGATTTGATATTTACATATATAGCTAGCTAGGAAAACACTTTTCATTCTATAAATTTACAACAACCATTTCTAACTCATTATCAAACATGAAATCCTTTTAACTGATGGTGCAACAAAGCATTGGTAAACAATATGCTGAACATAATAGATATATATATATTAATAAAAGCTGCAAAATCAAAAGTTAAAATATTGTACTCAGTCCCTGGCAGACAAGAGTACCTGCGAAAATCATCATAGTCCCTTCGGACAAGCTGTGGGCACCTAACTAGGTCCTGTTTTCTGTAACTGCAGGGGGCAAAACTGTCCTCTAACAGACAACTTGGTACCAAGGTTAACGATCTCTTCACAATCGTTAACTAATTGTCTGTTTCCTTATCTCTACCGGCTAAACTAGTTTATCAAAAATCAAAACCAAAAGGTGAGTGTTCAGTCATTGGTGAACAAGAGCCCCTAAATTCTTAGTACTCTGAGAGTTCTAGATTCACATAACTCTAACAATTTGACTTTAGCATAACTGTGGCTATGAAAATCGAGCCCAAAGGATCATCGCTTGTAGGTATTTCGATTTCAAACCCACATAATATGTATTTGACAGTTGCTATAAATCATATTGAACACTGGGATTTATAATCATAATAACTCGACAATCATATAACATATTTATTCATAAACCTGGGTCATACTCTTGTTTCACATTTCTCTAACATGTATAAATATTGTAACTGGACATTCTAAAACATAACTTGAAATCTTAAAACTTGAATATATATTGATATCAAGAAACCTATAAAAACATATTCAATAAAATAACCATATTGCTACAACACATATTTTCTTAACAAAAACTTTCTTAACCATGTAAAATATTTTCCATAGCACGAAACACAACAATTGTGGTCCCATGGTTTTGAAAAACTCATTCTTTCATGCTATCATCATAAATCATAATTTTTCTTGCTTGAAATAATCATGTAAAATCATATTCTATACTTTTTCTCATTTCAAATTTCATGTTTAACAATCATAATGGAAGAAATAAACTCATAATGATAAAAATAAAGCTATGAGATCAAACCTATTCACCGTTTGAGATCAGAAATATGTGGGTACCACCAACTTGACCTTAGGAGCTTGGCATGACACCAACAACTGCCATAGAGCAACATATACTCATAAATAATGTATGGGTATCTCCAAATAACCCTAGATTTACTCTAACAACATTGTGGGAGCACCTCCTACTTGACAACAATGAGAAATAAAGGCAACCCATAACTCAGAGGAAGAACATGGAGAAATCCAACATAAACTAACCATAAACCCTTACCTTTGATCTTGGAGGAGAAGGACTTAGAGTTATATTGAGAGAAAAAGAGAAAAAAGTGTTTGAGGGGTGTGAGTTTTAGGGTTTAGGGCATGTTTCATGAGTGGGAGGGTTTTTATAGGGAAATGGGAGGTCATTTAGCAAAACTGCGTCATTTTGGTACTGTGTTGTCATGGGGGACACTACCATAGCGGTTTGGGGATATACATGATCACTATGACCACTATAGAGGTGACAATAACACTTTGGAGCCATACAGAATTTCTCCAGGGACACGTGTACCTTGAGTATCATATACTTACCCCATTAAAAAAGATTTGGTCCCCAAATCTAAACTGATGTAACTAGAAGTTCAATGAGACAAAAAAATTAACCGACATTGGGCTTCAAGGATAGGCCTAAATGCTCGGAACTCTCCGACATGACATTCTGACTGTATTAGCTAATACTCTGAGAGACAGTGCCATCTTGATGGCCACTGCTCCGTTACTTTAGCTGAGAATGCCAATTGTCACATCTGAATGGCTTCACCTTAAGGGTTGCCCTTTCCCATCAAGGTAACAAAGGCTCTTATCATGACTTTTACACTAGGTGGCTTCACCCCTAAGGGCGGCCCTTTCCACAGTACAAGTACTGGGAGAACAACTGTGCTTGTGCATACATGAGCTCTCAAAGATTAGAGGGCTAAACGTCACTTTTCCATGTTCCGTTTCTCTTTTTGTTGTATCTGACATCAATTGATACTACAAGGACTCTCGGTCTTCAATTCCTGAACTTTCTCACTCTTTACACATGTATCATGCATGGAAATCAAAACTATTCTATCTGCACACACAGAACAATGCAAAAAGCAAACATGGCATGCTCTAGGATTTCCAAAACACTCTGTCATGACAATATATAAGTGTTATCAGAAAGTATGTTAAAAAAGTAGGATCAGAAATGTTATTAGATGATGTTTAAGAAGTTCCTGAGAAACCTTATCAGAAAGTGTTCAAAAAGATACAAGTTTCAGAATGATTACAAATGTCTTTAAACTATTACCGAGGTTGGAAAATGAAACAACCCTATCTCCTACGATCACCCCATGTTTGCCTCTCCACATCTTCAACTTCTCTCCATCTCTATATCCCATCACATTAAAATGCCCTCACTCTTTTCCTAAGAACCCTTTTCTTTTTCTTTATTTTCACCGACCCCCAAGCTTGAAACTTTTTCTATTCCATTACACTCAACCCTCAGACACTTTTACTTTCATACACATCTTTCAATCCTTATCAGGATCGATCAAGCTGGAAAAATCTCTTCTAAACCCTCATGCATGTATGCCAATACAGAGCTATAGGAGAAATATGATAAGTTCGTTAGACTAAAGAAAATAGCTTCAAGGAGAAGTTTTGATCTTGAGGAGTTATCATATGTTCCCTTGTAAAAGGAAGTCATTGACTTCTAGGAATGAAAAGCTTTCCTCAATATCTCTAAGGATGTTTACCCTACACTTGTCATAGCATTGTTCTCACAACTCACTCTCTCCAACAGTGTAGGCTTTTGCCTTAGGACCATCATTGGAGATATAGAATATGAGGTATATCCAACGGACATGGAAAAGGCTATTGAATCAAAGTTTAAAGGTGTGAGATGTTTCTTACAACTTGGATGATAGCAAAAGATTGGAATGATAGAGGCAAGAGTTGCTGAGGTGCTTATCAGAAATTGCCCCTTCTCTTGAAAGATATCAAAACCCCTGTGTGAAAGCTGAAGTAATGGTAGTGTACTTAGTAGCTCAACACACCACCTTCCCTTAACTCGGATCATTGGACCAACTATTTGGCTTTGATATGATGTTGCCGGTTTACCTGGTGGCAAAGAGAAATGTAAATTTCCATCTTTGCTAATGGATTATCTTTTATCTATCGAGGATAGGAAAAAGCAACATGCAAGTATGCCATCACAAGGATACTCAAGGTTGTTGGCTTTTATTTTGGAGGTCACACCAGTTCTGGGGTTTGTCTCAAAATCACGGCAAGAACCTTCTCAACAATGGTTAAGAAAGAAGAAGTTGGGCTTGCTAAAATAAGAGACCAAAATCGAGAGGAAAACTAACAAGGAACCTCACAAGAAGAAATTAAAAGTAATCATAGAAGTTTCTAAAGAATCTTCTGATGATGAGTCTTTTAGGAAAAAATTGAAACTAGTAAAGGAGATGGTGACAATTATGAGGATGACTTTGCTTACTCTAGTGATAAAATTCTAGAGTTGATCAATGTTAAGAAAGAGAAGAAAAGCAGCCAATCAAGTAAAAAGAAGAAGAAAATGAAAGAAGAAAAGAAAAAAAAACAAGGAAAAGGAGAAGAAAAAGAAAAATAAAGAAAAAATTAAAAAGAAAAGGAAAAGGAGGAGAAGAATTGGAAGGAAGAAGAAAAAAAAGGTGATTGAAACACAGAGAAATAGTAAGAAGGACTTTGCAATGTAAATTGTTGAAAAAAGAGTATTCACCACTTGCCACAAAATTGCCTAAATGTCTATAGAAGATTTTTTGAGAAGTGTAGAAGAATTATAATCATCAGATGATGATGAGGAAACAAAAAAAGAGAATGTCCTCCAAGAGTTTGAGAGAAAGAAATGGGATGATAGAGCACAAGTAATTGGTTCATCCATTTCTTCTCATGAACCTTTTGAAGATCTTTTTGGTGTTCCTGATGTCTCTATAAATGTTTATGAACTGGAGCCACAACTTTCTCAACAAATCACCTTAGTTTCTGAAGAAGTTCCTTTAGCTTCTATTAGGGTATAAGTCCTTGAACCAGGGATTCAAATTGCGGTCTACAATGGCTGATGCGGCCACAATATTGCGTTTGTGGCTATCCCCACAACCACATTAGACCACAATTGCGTGGTGAATTGAAATCCCAGAGAAATCCGCAACGTAACGGTGATGCGGCCGCAACGTAACGGCATTGCGGCCGCAACGTAACGGCATTGCGGCCACAATGTAACACAATGAACCTGAATATTTGTGCCATTTTTGCATTTCCATTTTTGCATAGCCTTAACCATCATGTGGTGGTTAAACGGCGATTGGTCCCATGAATTGGTAGATGGGATGGCGAACGACGACAGTCCCACCAGCACGGAAGAAAAAGAGAAGGGAAGGTGAAAGTGGAGTTGAGGAAAGGAAAAGCGGATACAAAAATGAAGATCAAATAATGCTAGGAATTTGTTGATTATGTCATAAAAATTGGGTTTTGTTGGAAAAAAATAATTAAAAGATGATGGGGCTACTGGTTTTCTTCGTGAAAAAGAGAAGAATGAGGAAGGAGAAGGGTGTAGAAGGTAGGGGTAGGTGGGTGGGTTTATCTTTTTCCATTTTTTCTTTTTCTCTCTGCTTTGTTTTTGTTAGGATGCGCTACAATGAAAAGGCCCTGTTTTAGTGTTTTAATGTTTTCATTTTGGATGTTTGGGTGGGTTTGGGAACGTATAGGGCTTTTTTTTTAACTTCTATTTTTGAGTTGTTATTAATTGTTTCACTTTTTTTTAATGAATAAAGGGGTAAAATGTGGGATGGATTTTTCTTTTTTGTTTTTTTAGTGTGTGTTTTTCTTTTTAGATTTAATGGATGAGTAAGTTGAAAAGGAAAATAATTATATAATTTATTAAGATTTTCTTCTTAAAATTGAAGGAATATAAATTTAGCAATAAATATGTAATATTTTATCTAAAAATCTATAATTAAATATCATAAATTTATAGAAATCCTACTTTTATTGTATGATTATTGTTCTAGAAACATGAAAAGTGTGTATTTGAATATGTTGGAGACATAAATTTGTTTCAAATACATTAGAAACATGTTATTTTGGTGTTATAATTGTTGTACTTCTTTTTATTTTACATTTTGTGAAAAAAAAAACATAAAATCATGCTGCAATGACTGCAATTTGATCGCAACGGCCGCAACCATGACCGTATTCGCAACCGCAACCGTAATTTAGAACACTGCCTTGAACCCTTAGTGGTTAGAAAACCTACCTTTCATGAGAATTAGATGGAGTCTACACCCAAAATTGTGAATTTGAAGTTGTTATTTGATGCTGCGTGTTCTACATATGCACACCTAGCTCCTACTACCTATAGAATTCCCTAACCTGATCTCGATCATGCTACTCAAAGGACAAATCAAGCTCACTTTTCTTAGCCTTCATCATCTATATAGATGTGCACTCAATTACCTTTGTTGAGTTGAATATGCTTGTGGTCAATCAGAGAGACATTTCTTGGAGGCTGGATTGCCTTTTTGTGCTAGACTTCCACCAACGTCTTGTTTATTATGTGGAGAAAACTTTTCTCATAATTCTCCTTTAGCCTTTCCACGTTAGTCGAAGCATGCAAAGGGCCAAACACGATGATTCTAGGAAATATAAATCCGGCTTCCCTTCTACAACAGTCCTAAGTACCTTGAAAATACAAGGTCCTCCTTGATCTCTAAGCAAGGGTTGATTTTCATTACATGGCTGTATTTCCATCTTTTTCAATATTTCCTATGCCTACAACTAGAGTAGGGAACAATGTTGAGCACAAGCAATTGTAATTAGGAGGGTTCCTTTTGCAACTACCTTTTGTTTGTAGTATTTCCTCAGTATATTAAATTAACATTTTGAGACCATGAACATATAAATGAAAGGGATTTCTCCGATAATCTTATAAAAGTGAAAGGTATTGGTACCTTTTAGTTGTTTGTGCCCCACAAATTCTACTACCACAATTTATTAAAATAAAGATCCAGAAAACCAAAGATTCAATCACAACTATTAAAAATAAAAAGGTGCCATTACACTATAGATACTAAAGGAAAAACCTAAATGAAAATGATGGAAAAATTATAAAAAAAAAAAACTTTTTTAATAACCTCCAGCCTACATTCTAATTTGTATTTAGTAGTAACACTTGCCATATATAAAGAATAAGATTTGAATTCTCTTAAGTGAAAGTGGAAATAAAATAAGAAAGTGAGAGATTAATCCGCTTAGTTAGATCATTTGATTAGAGTCACATATAATTGTAATTATTGATCCAGGATGCCTAAATTCTCACTATTTTTATTTTGAAACACCTGCTTTCTCACCTAAGAGGTTGTTAATCTTCTAAATACAATGATTAGATTAAAAATTCAAAGCCAATACATCCAAACAATGAACTATTTACATGCACACCTATCTTTTTTCTCGTGAAAATTTAAAACTTAGATGCGATTATTAAAGCGGCTTTGTTTGCATGCGTAAGAATGCGGAGAGTCATTGGTCTTAATTTTGCTATTGAATGGTATAGGACATGATTCTTATTTGATTATTGAGTGCATTTTACATATTATTTATTGATAGTAGGGGAAAGCTACTATAAAAGAAATGAGATTTTGATTGTGGAATCTTCTAATTAGTTTGTATATTGTAGAATAAAAAATTGAATTATTCTAACTATCTTTCAGCATGTTTAGGTTATGTACATCTTTCCTCATTCTTTGAATTTCATTTTTTGTTTTTATACCCCAAAAAAAATTCATTTTCCTAATTTAATGACTAACATTGTTGACGTTAAAAAGCATCAAAGGTTAGTTCCTTCCATCCTTCATTTGTAGTTCAATATGGTCTTAAGTGTAGATTAAATAAAATGGAGCTACTGACAAGAATAAAATTTTAGGTTGTTTCATTGATCTTTAAAAGCACTAGTTTATAGCCTTTTAAATAAATTAAATATTCTCAATTACTTATCATATTATGTTAACATTTTTTTAAGTGCATATTATTGTAAGACTTGGTTTAAAGGGCAACCAATATTTCTATTTAATTATTTGACATTATTATTGATTTAACTTGTGTAAAACACTAGTAATTTTACTATAAGACATGAGTATTTGTAATAAAGTCTTTTGTCCTAGTTTAGGGTCGTATGCACATGCATAGTGAGGGGTTTCATACAAGTGTATATAGTTTTTCAAATAGGTTGTAACCATAATTATAAATAGATGTAATTTAAGAGGTTTGTTTATGAAATAAGTGTTTAACATTTGGTGTAAGGTACTAAGAAAAATAATTTAAGCAGATCTAGTGATATTATTTATCCTTAAGAACTAGGGCCATACAATTTATTCTATGCTAAATCTTACATCATGAACTATTTTATTCTACTTAAACAATAGAAGAAATAAGCCCATAATGATTCATAATTTGCATCTTAATCTAAGAAATCACCCAACTAAGAAAAACAACAACAACAACAACAACAACAATAATAATAATAAGATTAGTAGCAAAACAAATAGCAACATTAGGTTTCTTTTCCTTCTGAATTGGTAAGCTTTTGATTTACAACATTACAAAGAAGTTAAGCATATTGGCAGCCACCACAGCCATAGCCACAACCATAGGGATTACTGTATAAGTTACTCTTTTGCATAGATTACCACAAAATTCACACTGTGTACTTATTATTCGAATCATCATGGAAATCGTTCAAAGCATGACATATAGTTAACAAATGTTTGTCCATCAAAGAAGCAGTCTATGCCAAAACTTGCAATGATGTTTACTGTTGTGCCTGCATCTTTAACAAGAGGTGTAATAATACTTTGCGTTATATGAATGTTGGTATTCTCCTCAGTCTAGACCAAAGAGTTAATCATGTCATAATGATCAATGACATATAGGGTTTTGGGGTAATGATATTCTTCAAATATTTGCATGTCTAAGATACGTGCCTCCATTAAGTTGTGTAATGCAAATGTCAATATTGGTAAACCATGACCCTTAAACTCAATGTCTACTGCAAACCTGCATTCTTCTTCTTGAGATTCACACCTGCCATAGAAAGCTTGCTTGCTTTGTAGACTTGACCCAGTATGACTTGATCCTTTGAAAGCTCAGCTTTTTTATATTGACTGCCAATCCACGATGGTAACAAAAATGACCACATAAGGTTAATAAAATGTTATCCAATACTAGGGGGTGAACTTCATGATTTTGGGGATGTATAAATCTAGCTTCCCTTCGACAATAGTCTTAGGTACTTGCAAATACATGGTCCTGCTTGATCTTTAATAAATAGGTGATTTTCACCATATGGATGCATTTCCATTTTCCCAATATTTCTTACACCTACAGCTAGAATGGAGAACAATATTAAGCATATGCCATGGAAATTATAGAATAAACCAATTTTTTAAATAGAAAAAATGGTTAAACCTCATGAACGGCTCTACCAAGCAAATAAAGAATACAAAGTACTACAAAAATTCGAAATTGATGAAAGATAGAGGTTGAGTTCCATTTAAAGAGAAGCGATATTGATGGGAATCAAATAAGTAAGTGGAGGAGCTAGCTTGTAAGGAATTCTTTTAGTTAGAGCATCTTGCGGTGAGTTTGTTATTAACTTGTTAGTGCAAAAATTGTTATTAAGTTTGAGAGCATTTTATGTAACTACATTGATGTTAATAAGGAGGATTCCTCTTCATAAGTACTTTTTATTTGTAGTATTTACTCAATATTGAATTAACTTTTTAAGACCATTAACATATTTTATAAATGATGAGTTTCTCCAATACCCTTATAAAATTAAAGAATATTAGTATCGTTTAGTTATTTGTGTGCCATACATCCTACAAAACCAATTTGTTAAAATATATATAAAAAAAACCAAAGATTCAACCACAACTGTTAAAAACAAAATGGTACTGATACCTTATAGATATTGATGACAAAACCTAAGTGAAAAATGATGGATAAAATTATTAAAAAACTCTTTTTTAATAATCTCCATTCCACATTCTAATTCATACTTAGTAGCAACAATGACTATATATAACAAATGAGATTTGGATTATCTTAAGTGAGAGTCGTCAAAAAATGAGAAAAATGAGAAATTAATCCCCTTAGTTAGATCATTTGATGGTACTCTCAGATAATTTTAATTGTTGGTCCAAGATGATTAACTTCTCATAGTTTTAATTTTGCAACACCTCCTCTCTTACTTGAGTAGTTATTAAACCTTTAAATGCAATGCATAAATTCAACATTCAAAGCAAACGGAGCCAACAATGAACTACGTACTAATAACACATACACCCATCTTTTTCTCATCAAAATCTAAAACTTAGATGCAATTATTAATATGGCTTTGTTTTCATGTTTAACAATGATGAGAGTCATTGGTCAAGAAGTTGTTATTGAATAGTGTGCAAAGTGATCCTTATTTGATCGTTGAGTGCATTTTAAATATTGTTTATTGATAGTAGGGAAAAGTTGAACTAAAAGAAATGGGATTTTGATTGTGGAGTCTTCTACTTAGTTTGCATATTGTAGAATAAAAAACTAACTTTTTTCTAATTGTCTCAGTATGTTTAGGTAAAGTAAATTATTCTTCATTGCTTGAGGTTCATTTTTTGCTTTTAAACGCAAAAAAAAAAAAAAAGAAGTTCATTTTCCTGATTTAAAGACAAGCATTGTTGGCTTTAAATGCATCAAAGGTTAATGTCTTCCATTCATGATCAATATTGATATCTATATCTATATATATAGTAAAATTCATTGTATTTGGATTCATTGCTCACACTACCAATTATTGTATTGTATGGTTTACTATATTTATAATCAAAATTCATTTTAATTTATAACTATCATAAATAATAATACAATTTGTAGTGAAAATTTATTCTAATTTCTAATAGTTTACAACTATATGAGTATTTATTAATATTTATTTTTAAAACAATTAGACAAAAACTTCAATAATTACATTGAATTTTAACTCATGGAAACACAATTTTTGTAATTATAATTTTGAGAATTAATCCATTTAACATTTTAAAAATTAATTTGATTTTATTCTTAAATCATTTTTTAAATGACCAAGTTTAAAGGAAGTGACTATAATATGTTAAAAAATAAATTTCATCCAATATTTTATTCAGTTTTGTAGGTAGAAAAGTGCATAAGAAGGGGAGTTGAATCGTGTTTCACCTTTCTTTTCTTTTCTTTTTTTGAAACAGCTTAAACCAAAACTATCAAGTATAAAACTTGAAGAACAATGGAAACAACGTTAGATATGTCAAAAAGTAACTTTTTTGAACTATGACAAAAACAATGAAACGTGTATAAATAGACTTTTAGATAACTTAAGGGATGTTTGCTTTGTGAAAAAATTTTCAGTTTTCATTTCCAATTTTCAGTTTTTAGAAAACCTGTTTGTTTTGATTCTATGTTTTCAGTTTCCAAAAAATGAAAACTTTGAAAACCCTTTTGTTTTGTCTGTTTTCAATAAATTAAGAACTTTTGAAAATAATTTTATATGAACTTCAAATAGAACAATCAATGAAAGAATTAGAACTACCCCCAATAATGGCCAGATCCAATCCTAATCAGTGACCAACATCCATAATTGTAAGATTTATGCTATACCCATAGCTGATCTTATGTTTCACTAAAAAACAATTCATTTCAGGCATAGATCACCAAACCCATTGAACCCAAAATCCATGGAATAGTGGTGGCCTTGGCTTCTTCCCATAAGTGGTCATAACCTTTCCTAGTGGCAGTTGTCGCAGCTCCCTTCCTCAAGTGGTCGCAGGTGCCCTTCTTAGCAGCAGTCGCAGCTCCCTTTTGGTGACGTTCTTAGGCTCCCTTCTAGCGGCAATCGTGGGCTCCCTTTTGGCAGCGGTCACAGCTTCCTTCTGGCAGCAATCACGACTTCCTTCTAGTAGCAGCGGTTACGGCTCCCTTTATCGGGCAGTGAGATCTCAGAAGACGAGGTATGCAGCAAAAAGGAGCCATGGACATGATAATGAAGAAGAAGATCAAAAAGGAAACAGTGGAGGAAAGGAAGAGCTTTACCTGATGAAAAAGCTGAGGGAGAGCGCAAGAGAGGAAACCCTATTGTGTTTCTGGAGGCACAAGAGAGAGTCCGTGTAGGGTTTCATAGAGTGTTTACAAAGTTTGTTATTTTTATGCTTATGCCACTGCATTTTCAATTTTTCTGTTTCTCATTCTCAAATTTTCCAAAGGAAAGAGTGAAAACAAGTTTTTTGCATTTCCAGTTTTTTCACCTTTTTTGACTTATTTTTCCAGAAAATTTTCCAAGACTCTGAAGTAAACGTATTTTCATCCTTATTTTCAATTTTCAGTGAAAATGAAAACTGAAAACACCCAAAGCGAACAACACCTTAATAAAATAGGCATAAAGCAGTAAACAAATGAGAGTGAAGGAAGAAGAAGATATTGCACTAAGGTTTTTATTCTGGTTCGGCCAATCTTGCCTACACCCAGTTTTCAATAACTATTGAGTTCCACTAAAAACCTTTCTCAACCTGAGAAAGTTGGATAGTCTTTGTAATAACCTTTCCAAGCTCTAGTCAGTGACTAGTAGTTCACTTCTACTATCACAACCTGAGCAGTGTTTGACCAACCTTTCTAAGCTAACATAGTGACCAGTATTTCACTTCTATTGTGACAACCTGAGTAGTCTTTAACTAGCCTCTTCAAGCTAACACAGGGACTAGTAGTTCACTTCTACTATCACGTTACAAGTAGTCTTTGCATAGCCATTCCAAGCTAACTCACAACGATCACTACCGAAGGTTTGTGTTTAGGTTTATCATTCAAACTAACCAACACTGAAGTTTTCATAAGATAAACAATGACAGACTTGGAAAACTTGAATGACTTCTTCCTAGGGAAAACATATGATCTAGTAAGAACATAAAAAGAAGATTTTACAAATAAGAAACTGATTACAAGATGTAATGAACTATACAAAGGATGAAGAGAAAAATCTTCAGTGTTTCAGCACTTCTTCTTTGCAAAAGTCTTTTTCATTTTGAGCACACCATCTCTATTCATAGATGATTAACATTTATGACCATTGCCCTTGATCTGTTGTCCAAATGGCACATGTTGATCATCTATTCATGTCTTGGAAATGCAATCTAGAGGAGTAGCTCGGCATTGTCAAAGCTATTACAGAAGCAACTGTGAAATAAAGGTTTTTGAGACTACCTTCAAAAATTACTTTTTACTTTCTAAATGAGGTTTCTGAACTTTTCCTTCTAGAAGATGGGGCAGTTGACCAAGTTTACAGAAGAGATATCATGTTAGTCTATGACTATGTTTGACTTAAAATTTAAATTTCAAATTTCCTTCCTTTTCCTATAAAGTGAACCGTATCACTATGAAACCTACTTTGTGAAAAGCGGAATCAGTTTCTTGAATTTTCTTCGATATTTCAGGCTTCAGTCAAAGCTTGTAAATGATGTTAGGATTTTGATCATGATGATTGAAGGTTGTAGAACACATTGGCTTCAAAGTTGGAGAGAAATCTTCACTTGAAACATACTTTCTAAAGTCGGTTGCTACTTTCTGAAGATCTGAGTGTCATGACCTGATTTGGGAATGTGACCGGCACGTGAGGAATCCTATCTCCACGTAAGCCTCATGACCTCTGAGTCTCTCTCTCTATATGCATAATTTATTAATAATTACCATTTTTAAAATATCATTTTATCTCTAATAAATCTTTAGCTCTTTTGAATTATGCTCCTCATCAATAACATATTATAATTAAACTCTAAATCTGTCTCTATGATACAAAATATATGAGTTGCTTTCTACAAAAGATCCATAAAAACCATCATCATGGAAATACAAAATAACCATGATAAATCCATGCAATTATCTCTATGGTCTAGGACCCTGCCCACAATGTACACTGGAGTACTTTATCTCTAGTCAAAAAGTAAAAGACACTTCACTTTGAAGTGAAACACACCAACTGGTAACCTTTACTACTGGGAAAAAGGTCGTTGAGAGGGACCTACAGCAGTAAAAGTATTTGTAATGGAAAAAGGGAGAATGGTGAGTTTCATCTAAAACTCAGTAAGTGGATTCTCATCTGTAACCTCTTTCATGGGACAGTAATCAAGATGCATAAAAGTCATAATAATACTAATAATCAATAACAATAACAATAATAAAACAAATTCTAAAACTGTTTCAAGTAGTCCCATATATAACATATAAAACAAAGCTCTAAATTCCTCTGAGTCACAATCAATAATACTCTAAAAACTTGATAAACATACACAAGAATAATAATAATAATTGCTTGTAATTATCTCTATTCTCTATGGGCACCTCACTATATCCCGATTCGCTATGTTCTCTAGAAGCTTTGCCTCCATGGCCATGAAAGGGGTTTGCCTTCATGACTATTTATTTATATTGCCTCTATAGCTGTTTAATACTATTGCCTCCATAGCTGTCTAATGCTATTGCTTCCTTGGCCGTCTAACGTTATTGCCTCCATGGCTGTTTAATACCATTGCCTCCATGGCTATTTAATATTATTGCCTCGATGGCTGTTATTAAATCTCATCATACATAACTCAACAGAAATAAATAAAATCAATAATACAAAAAATTCCATAACTAAAGGGTGGATGCTCAGTCCTTGGTGAGCAAGAGCCCCTAAATTCTTAGTACTCTGAGAATTTTGGATTTATATAACTATAACAACTTGACTTTAGCATAATTGTGGCTATGAAAATTGGGCCCAAGGGATCACCACTTGTAGGCATCCCAATTTCAAGCCCACAAAATATGTATCTGGCAGTTGCTATGAACATACTGAATTCTATATCTCTTGGTACCATAAAACTGAAGTTCTAAATTCAAATATTTACTAACATGTTTTTCCATATACTTGATAACTCTAATATCATAGCCCCAAAACACTAGGGAATCAAAATCATAAACATAATAGCCCTGAAGCGAAGTAACATATTTATTCACAAACTAAACCATACTTGCTCTGTATATTTATTTTCTCTAAATACTCTGTGCTAGACTCTTCTCTAATTTACACTTCTCTATCATATAATTATTCTAATTTTAAAATCATAATAGAAGTTAAAAAATCTCAAACATATATAATCATAAGCCTACTTTGGCTACTTATGAAGAAGATCATTTTTAGCAACAATGGCCCCATGAGTTTCTGAAAATATAGTTCATGCTCTTCGAAAATCACAATCTCATCAACTTAACAACATCGTCACTAATCTCCAATGCTTTCTAAAGTAGCTTTAAATCATACATTTCATGATATTTGAAACTAAAATTTCATAACTTAATATAATTGACATTTATCTATAATCTCTTTGATATATGCTCTAACATTATCCAATATGCCGCAATATAAAGAAAATAACTTTAATGACCAAAAATAAAGGTCACAGGATTAAACCTATTCATCTAGAGAGGAAGAACAAGATGGAACAACTCCAGTAAAGCTCCGGGGAGGAGGGATGGCATCAATGTTTTCCATTTCAACCATTATACTCATGAATACTCTATGGGTATCTCTAGATTACTCTAACACAACTCTAACAATATTGAGGGAGTACTCTTACTTGGCAATAATGGAAGAAATAACAACCCATAACATGGAGGAGGAAGAACATGGAACAAACTATTAGTTTGGTGTTAGATTGAGTGGAAGAAAGTAGAGAAGGGTTTGGAAGGGGAGGGGGAACGTTTCTACTTTTGAAAAGGAAGAATCCTGAGTTAGGGTATATATAGGGCTCATTAACTTTAAAACATATATGTAAATAAGGAAATATTTCTCATTTGGATTCAAATAAAATATAAAAAATATCAAAACCCCAACCAATCAAAATCCAATTTTTGGGTTTTAGTTCAAATCCGGATATTCTTATGATTTTCTAAACTTGAGGGCTAAAAATGAACCATTTAAAGGTTTTATAAAATTCGTTAAAAATCATTCTTTAACTTCTTTTTCTTTTGGGAACAATTATTGAGACTTTTGATCCAAAGAAAGTGGCTCTATCATATAGCCCTCCAAAAAGGTATAGGCTCTAGACTTAGCGTAATCCTAGACCCGACAACATAGGTGGGTCCCGGGGGACCTTGAGACTGTACAGAACTTATCTACTGACACGTGTACATCCGGTATTACATTGAGCATTGGTTCCTTATTCTTGAGAAGTTTCTTCAATACGTTGAGCATATATTTGTTTATTTCATGATATAATTTTCATTTTCATTAAGTT
This sequence comes from Dalbergia cultrata, assembly GCA_031216105.1. Lineage (NCBI taxonomy): Eukaryota > Viridiplantae > Streptophyta > Magnoliopsida > Fabales > Fabaceae > Dalbergia > Dalbergia cultrata. The sequence goes on from CM062344.1 coordinate 49,407,404, forward strand.
CCCGTCTCTTTAAATGAGAAAAAACATGTTTGCACATGTCATGTGAAAAATATTTTCATTTCATGAACCATGTTATGCTAACATAAGGACCTGTTTGTAGCTTCAAGAAACTCAGGAAAAACATTGTTCATTTTTCAAAATATTTTTTTCAAATTGGTTGTGCTATCACTCAAACCATTTTACATTAATGTTTTACGAAGGATTTTGGAGCCAACAAGTTTCATATATTAATTTTAAAAGTAAAAGTATGCACAAATATAGTAAAATTCACTGCATAACTTCCAAATATTATAGGATTTACTATATTTTATAATTAAAATTCATTTTAATTTATAAATATCATAAAAAATAATATAATTTGTTGCGAAAATTTATTCTAATTTATAATAATGTACAACTATATGAGTATTCAATAGTATTTATTTTTGAAATAGTTAGATAAAAACGTCAATAATTGCATTGAATTTTAACTCATGGCAACATAATTTTTGTAATTTTAGGTTTGAGAATTAATCTATTTAACATTTCAAAGATAAAAACGTCAAAAATTAATTTGATTTATTTTTAAATCAATTTTTTTAAATGGCCAAGTTTAAAGGAAGTTACATAACATCTTAAAAAAAATAAATTTCATGTAATATTTTATTTAGTTTCATATATTAATTTTAAAAGTTAAAGTATAAATAGTAAAATTCACTACATATGCTTTCATTGCTCACACTAACTTGTAATTATTATATGATTTACTATGTTTTGTAATAAAAATTTATTTTAATTTATAACTATCATAAATAATAATATAAATTGTAGTTAAACTTATTGAGAATTACATTGCATTGTAACCCATGACAACAGGATTTTTGTTTGAGTACTCATTAATCTTTATTTTTGAAATAGTTTGATTAAAACTTCAATAATTACATTGCACTATAACCCATGACAACATGATTTTTGTAATATTAATTTTGAGAATTAATCTTTTATTATTTTAAAAATTAATTTCACTTTATTTTTAAACCAAACATTTTTAACTTTAAAGTATTTAATAGCCAAGTTCAAAGGAAGTGACTATAACATCTTTATAAAATATTCATGGAATATTTTATTTTGTTTCATACAAGATATTAATCTTTTATCATTTAATAGTAATTTTAAAAGTTAAATTATAAATTAACACTATAATGCGGTATATCGCAAATACATTAATCATCTTGAAATCATTAAAATGTATATATATAGATATAGTAAAATTCATTGCATTTGCATTCATTAATCACACTAACTTCCAATTATTACATGATTTACTATATTTTATAACTAAAATTCATTTTAATTTATAACTATCATAAATAATAATATAATTTGCAGTGAAAATTTATTCTAATTTCTAATAATTTACAACTAAATGAGTATTCAATAATATTTATTTTGAAACAATTAGACCAAAAAATTCAATAATTACATTGAATTTTAACTCATGGAAACACAATTTTTTTAATTTTAATTTTGAGAATTAATATAATTAAAATTTTAAAAATTAATTTCATTTCATTGTTAAATTAATTTTTTAAATGGCCAAGTTTAAAGGAAGTGACTATCATATATTAAAAAATAAATTTCATGCAATATCTTATTTAATTTTATCAACTAATTTTAAAAGTTAATGTATCTACATATATGGTAAAATTCACTGCATAACTTCCAATTATTAAATGATTTACTATATTTAATAATTAAAATTCATTTTAATCTATAACTATCATAAATAATAATATAATTTTAGAGAAAATTTATTCTAATTTCTAATAATTTACAACTATATGAGTATTCATTAATATTTATTTTTGAAAAAGTTAGATAAAAATTTCAATAATTGCATTGAATTTTAACTCATGGGAACTTAATTTTTGTAATTTTAATTTTGAGAATTAATCTATTTAACATTTCAAAAATTAATTTTATTTTATTTTGAAATCAATTTTTTCAAATGGCCCAGTTTAAAGGAAGTGACCATACACATCTTAAAAAACATTTCATGCAATATTTTATTTAGTTTCATATATTATTTTGAAAATTTAAAGTATAAATAGTAAAATTCACTATATTTGCTTTCATTGCTTACACTAACTTACAATTATTATATGATCTACTATATTTTATAATAAAAATTCATTTTAATTTATACCTATCATAAATAATAATATAATAATATAACTTATAATTAAAACTTATTGTAATTTCTAATAATTTGTAACTATATGAGTATTCATTAATTTGTATTTTTGAAATAGTTAGATTAAAACTTCAATAATTGCAATGAACTGTAACTCATGACAATATAATTTTTGTAATATTAATTTTGAGAATTAATATTTTTATCATTTTTAAAATTAATTTGAATTTGTTTTTAAATCAAACTATTTTAACTTTAAAATATTTAATGCTTGGCTTAACGGAATTGACAATAACATCTTTAAAAAAAATCATGCAATATATTTTATTTAGTTTCATATAAGACATTAATCTTTTATAATTTAATATTGATTTTAAAATTTAAATTATAAATGAACACTTTAATGTGGTGTATCATAAATACATTAATCATCTTAGAATTATTAAAAAAAATGAAAAAATAAAATTATTTTTAAATTAAACAAATAAAATGTTTTTACCAATAATTTTGTAAATTACATGTAGTATATTGTTTTGTTTCTAATATATTTTTCCACTTAGATTAAATTTACTTTTGTTATTATGCTTTTTTCATAAAACTTTATAGTTTCTTAATTTAATTAATAATGATTGTGTTACTCAACAAACGTTTTTTCAAACTTGCTTAATGATACGAAATATATTAAAAATAATAATAATCATTCCATATTTTACATATTAATATAATTACTAGAAAAACAAATCAAATCTCAAAAATTAAACAAATTATTATTATTTTGAATTAAAAATAGTAACATATTTGTTTTTTCCTTTTTTGAAAAAACTTAAATAATAATTATCAAGTGTTAAACTTGAAATGTAGCAAAGACAGCATTAGCGATATCAAAAAGTAACTTTCTAACCTATGGCAGAGAAAATAAAACATGTATAAGCAGATTTTCGGAAAACATAATGTAATAGGCACAAGCACTACTAGGAAAAAGTACTTTCGTGGCAATTATTTTTATCATTCGCGGTGGTTCTAACCACCATCACCAACCCCTATTGCGGTGGTCAGAGCCAACCTGTGGAAGATCCACCGCAAAATGCCAAATGAAAAGTGACACTTTAAACATTACGGCGGTTTCAAACTGCTGCCACAAATACAAAAAATATAATGTGCTAAAAAACATTGAACCACTGCAAAATGGCAAATGAAACGTGGCACTTCAAAAAATATAATATATTGAAAACATTGTGGCTATTTAAACCACAGTAAAAGGTTTGATTTAAAATTATAACAGCAGTTCCTAACCGTCACAAATAAATAGCCCCTTAATCACTTGAATAATTTAACAGCAGTCTTGAATCGCCACAAAATAGAAAAAAAAGGATATTTGCTTTTATAATTGCATTGGTCTAAGCCGCTGCTAATAACTAATATAACATTTCTTTGCTTTTCTCATAAATCTTGTCACAATAGCTTTCTTTCTATTACAAATACTTTCAAACAACCACAAAATTCAAACATAAAGCAAATATTAAAATTACAATCACTCAAGTGTCTCATAATTGATAATATATCATAATGTCTTATATGTCTCAAACATTTAAACTTCTTACAAAATCATAAAACAAAACAACAAGTACTTATAATCTTGTAACAACATAGAAAGTGAAGTTCCATAATTCTAAGATTGATGAACAAAGACAATCAATAATGTGCTAACTGCTCGACGGTCCCTTATTTGCTGGGCCATGGCTAGGAAGAGGGTCTTGTGGTTTAATGGCTCTGCATTAAAGGCGCAGCAAAAAATCTAATGGCTCTGTGGCAAAGTAATTGAAGGTGGAACACTGATCCTCCCTAAATCCAACAAAGTATTTTAAGTTTGTTCTGTTTTCACCAATAAGAATCACTCTATAATAATTCACAAAGGAATCAACTAAATTACAGAATTAGAAGGCCTCAGAACATATATTGTTGGACTTGACTGGATGTGCCTTGCATCCCATATCCAACAAGTTCCATCATCAGAGGTACTACAAAGTATACAAAACATCACAATATTAATTTACAACTGAAAGGTTGTATACACTCGAGGGTAAGGATCATATTCATACAGGGAAATCAAGCCAAAAAGTTAAATGCATACAAAAACTTGTTGGCTGAAGCTGAAAGAAAAATTTTCTTAGTCAAAATCAAACAACATAACACTAGTTCAAGGCATCAACAATAAGAAGAAATCAAAGAGGCATTTTAATAAATCAGTGCATCAATCTAACTCACACAGATGATCTCTCATAAAATAATAAAAGTTACTGCCTGAAAGTAGCCCCCAATCATTTCATAAACTATTATATTGCAGGCCTAAAGTAAATAGAAAAATAAGATGGATTAATCATCAAGAATTTGATATAACAAAAATAAAGACAAAGTAAAAAACATGACTACACTTTTCTAGTAATAATACATAGCTGGGTAATATGTAGTTTGAAATTTTGCATGTCTTGTGGTCCAAGAAGGATTTCATGCCATATTTAACAAACTATGTGTAGGGTATATTAACAAGTTATGAAGGAAAGGGAAGGGAAGGATTTTTGTCATAACCATCAATAAATGCATTTTTGTGATTAAATGCAGTTGATTACATGGCTAGCACCAGGTCTTGGACTAAATGCTATGGCTGTAACAGCCCCAATATGTCTGTGCAAAACTGATATTGGTAAGCCATCTGGCAAGTGCCACTACGAAATAAAAAAGTCAAACACAAAGTACCCAAAGAAAGCCTAGAGAGAATGGAGAGAAGAAAACAATAACAAGATATAGTTGAGAATTAGTCACACGAAGCTTAAAACTCAAATGATATAGTCATTTGATGATGAGGCAACTAAAGCATTGTTTGAACTCACTGCCAAGTCAGTGATGTCACCTATCAAATATAGCATTGGTTCAATGTGAAGAACAAATATTAAACCAATGCAAAGAGCATATTTACTGTATTGAACAGACTCACATCATGTCGACGTCAAGTGACAAAATAATATGCAATTTGAATTGATCAAATTTTTACAAGTCAATCATCTGAACCAGTAATGACATATATCCCAAACCGATCAAATATAGCTACAGTACACATGTTAAAGTAAAATTAGTTGCATGTCAAAAAAGCAGCTAGACCCTAAAAATAGAAGAATTCAAGAAAACAGCAAGGAAAAAATATTCATAGTAAGACCTAGGGCTATATATAATAGTGGAAGCAATTTTAGCCATAGCATTTAATTAGGATTGTTAAAAATGGATTAATAAGACAAAATCAGTGACAGATTAAAGAAGTATATTTTAGCTAACCAGCGGTGATCATAAAATATTATCTACATTTTTTAGTTTAGCAAAGAAAAACCATTGGCATTTTTGGACTACATATGGAGATTTGAACCTCTATGAAGATTTTTTCTTTTATTGAAAGAAAAACAAAAATATGGATAGAATAGAGATAAAAAAAATGCCTAAATGAAGAAGCGGTTAGAAGGATAACCAACAACAAAGTTGAGTCTGCTCCAACCTAATTTCATAGCTACATCAGTACATCATTTTATTAAATCATCCTTTTATCAATTGCACGATATTTTTTTCTACACCACAAAATCTTGCTAAGTGCTTTAAAGATTAAAATTTTAGGAACAAATTCTCCCTTTGGGAGCTTTTGGTTCAATTTGGGTTTTCAGTTGACAATCATAATAATGTCATACCTAATTGTGCCACTCTGCAAAACCTATGATTTTGGGGATGTATAAATCTAGCTTTCCTTCTACAATATTCCTAGGCACTCTGAAAGTAGAAGGTCCTACCTAATCTCTATGCAAGTGTTGATTTTCACCATATGGCTGCATTTCCATTGTCCCTGATATTTCCTACGTCTATAACTAGAACGGAAAACAATATTAAACACATGCAATATTAATGATAAAACAAACCAAATATTGACATAAAATAAAAGAATGCTTAAACCTTATGAACAACTTTAACAAGCAAAATTAAAAACTTTTAATAACCTCGACTCCATAATCTAATTTGTACTTAGTAGCAACACTTTTTTTTTTTTATCAACAAGAAATTTAGATTAGAGGAAAGCTCACCCCTATGCAAGACCAAGGCAAACCACCAACCTCAGTGAGGGTTTATGGTGGAATTACAAATCGCTTACCAACGCGTTGCCTAAAATCAAACCTAAGTCCTGGCGTGCAAGAGCGAAGAGCCTGACCAGTTGAGCTACCTCACGTTGGTCTTAGTAGCAACACTGACTATATATAAAGAATGAGATTTTGATTTTTCTAACTTTCTTTCAGCGTGTTTAGGCTAAGTACATTTTCCTTCATTCATTGAAGCGGATTTTCCAATTTTTATAACCTTAAAAAAATGTTCATTTTATTTTCCTAATACAAAGACAAGTATTGTTAGCGTTAAAGGCATTAAAGGTTAATGCCTTCCGTTCATGATTTGTTAATGTAGTTCAATAAAGTCTTAAGTGCATAATTAAATAAAGTGGACCTGTATGGACGAGAATAAAATTGTAGGTTCTTTCATTGGTGTTTAAAAACACTGGTTTTGGCTTTTTTTAATAAATTAAATATTCTCAATTGCTTATCATATAGTGCTAACATTTTTTTAAGTGCATATTATGCTAACACTGGGATTAGTTTAAAGGACGATGGATTTTTCAATTTAATTATGTGAAAATATTATTGATTTAGGCATGTACTTAATCGATCTATGTAAAACACAAGTAATTTCACTATAAGACATGTGTATTGTAGTAAAGTCATTTGTCTTAGCATACAGTCACATGTGCATGTGTAGGGTAGGTTTTCATACAAGTATATATAGCTCTTCAAATAGGTTGTAAACTTAATTATAAATACACATAATTAAAGAGGTTTATCAGTAAATTAAGTGATTTGACATTTGGTGTAAGGTATTGAGAAAATAATTTAAGCAAATCCAATTAGATTATTTATCCTTATGTATTAAGGCAAAACAATTTATTCTATATTTATTCTTACATCACAAACTATTGTATTCTACTAAAAAAACAAAAAGCAAAAAATAGAGGAAAGAAACCCAAAGTGCTTCATAATTTTCAATCTTAATCCAAGCAATCACCGTGCAAAGGAAAACAAAGCACCAAACCACAACAACTACAACAACAATTATACTAGTAAAACAAATAATGTCATAGGTTTTCTTTCCTTCTGAATTGGTAAGTTTATGATTTACAATATTATAAAGAAGCAAAATATATTGGCAGCCACCACACACATAGCCACCTTCATTACTATGTAAGTTATTCTTTTGCATAGACTATTAGAAAATTCATACTTTGTATCTATTATCAGGATCATCATGGAAATCATTCAAAGCATGACATATAGCAAACAAATATTTGTCCATGCCTTGGTAACAATGTTCCACGTCTTCCTAAGTATCTTATATTTCGTGCTGGACTTCCACCAGCATCTTGTATATTCTGTGGATAAAATGAATGATTTCCAGTAACCCTTCCATGTCTGTTGAACATGCGGAAGGTCAATCTCTATGGAAAGGTTGACTTTTACCATGTGGCTATATTTCCAATTTCCCCAATATTTCCTATGCTTAAAACCAGAATGGAGAGCAATATTAAGCACAAGTAATGCAAATTATAGAATATACAAAAAAAATTTGAATAGAAGAAAAACATTTGTTGAAACATATGAACAGCTTAATGGAGCAAATGAAAAATACAAAGTACTTCAAATATTGGGAATTGACGAGAGATAGAGGTTGAGATACATTCAGAGAAAAAAGATATTATGGAAATCCAAGAGGATGAGCTAGCTATATAGGGAATTCTTAGTTAGAGCTCATTGGAGGGAGTTTGTTATTAAATTGTTAGCACAACAAATTGTTATTATGTTGGATAGCTTTTTACGTATGTGTATTTGTCTTCATAAGGAGGATTCCTCTTCTTAACTATTTTTTATTTGTACTATTTCCACAATATATTGAATTAACTTTTTAAGACCTTTAACGTAGTTTATAAATGAAGGGTTTCTTTGATACCCTTATATAATTGAAAAGTATCAATACCTGCTAGTTATTTATGTGCCATATATCCTACCAACCGAGTTTATTAAAATATAGATATAAAAAATCTAAGGATTCAATTACAACTGTTGAATACAAAAGAGTTCTAATACCCTATTAAAAATGATGGATAAAATTATAAAACAAATGTAATAACCTTGACTCCTTATTCTAATTTGTACTTAGTAGCAACACTAACTATATATAAAGAATGAGATTTTGGTTCTCTTAAGTGAGAGTAGTCAAAAAATGAGAAAGTGAGACATTGGTCCCCTTAATTAGATCATTTGATGAAATCTTCATATAATTGCAATTATTGATCCAAGATAATTAATCTCTCAATGTTTTAATTTTGCAGTACACTCTCTTCACTTGAGTGGTTATTAATCCTCTATATGCAATGCATAAATTCAAATTGAAAGTGAATAGACCTAAATAATGAATTGCTTACATGCATGCCCCTTTTTCTTGTCAAAAAAAAAAAAAACTTAGATGCAGTTATTGACATGGCTTTGTTTACAAGTGTATAAATGCTAAGAGTTTTTGGCCTTGATATTGTTATTGAATAGTGTGGGAAGTTATCTTTACATGATTGTTGAGTGAATTTACATAGTATGTATTGATAGTAGATGGAAAATGCTATAAAATAAATGAGATTTTAATTGTGGAGTCTTCAAATTAGTTTGCATAATGTAGGATAAAAACCTGAATTTTTCTAATAGCTTTTCAGCATGTTCTGGTTAAGTACATTTTTCTTCATTCTTTGAAGTTGATTTTCCATTGTTATAGCCCAAAAAAAAAATGATCATTTTCCTAATATAAAGACATGTATTGTTAGTGTTAACGACATTAAAGGTTAATGCCTTCCATTCATGATTTGTTAGTATAGTTCAAAAGGGTCTTAAGTGCATAATTAAATAAAGTGGAGCTTTGGACAAGAATAAAATTGTAGGTTTTTTCATTGGTGCTCAAAAACACTAGTTTTAGCTTTTTTTAATAAATTAAATATTATCAATTGCTTATCATATTGTGCTAACATTTCTTTTTGAAGTGCATGTAATGCTAACATTGGATTTAGTTTAAAGGACGATCGACTATTTTCTGTTTCATTATTTGAAATTATTATTGATTTAAGCATGTAAATAATCTATGGAAATTATTATTGATTTAAGCATGTACCTAATATAATCTATGTAAAACCCAAGTAATTTCACTATAAGACATGTGTATTGTAATAAAGTCATTTGCTTAGCGTAGATTCATATGCGTGTGCGTAGGGTAGGGTTTCATACAAATATATATAGAGTTTCAAATGGGTTGTAAACTTAATTAAAAATACACATAATTTAAGAGGTTTGTCAGTAAATTAAGTGTTTGACATTTAGTGTAAGGTACTAAGAAAATAATTTAAACAAATCCAATTAGATTATTTGTCCTTACATACTGTGGCAAAACAATTTATTCTATATTTAATCTTACATCACAAACTATTGTATTCTACTAAAAACACCAAAGAGGAAAAAATAGAGGAAAGAAACCCAAAATACTTCATAATTTTCAATCTTGATCTAAGCAATCGCCTAGCTAAGAAAAACAAAACACCAAACAACAACAACAACAATAATTATTACAACAAAACAAGTAATGCCATAGGCTTTTTATCCTTCTAAATTGGTAAGCTTATGATTTATGGTATTATAAGGAAGTAAAATTTATTGGCAGCTACTACACACATAGCCACCTTCATTACCATGCAAGTTATTGTTTAGCATAAACTATTAGCAAATTATACTTTGTACATTTTATCCGAATCATCATGGAAATCATTCAAAGCATGACATATGGCAAATAAATGTTTGTCCATGCGTTGGTAACAATGGTGTACGTCTTCCTGAGTGTCTTCTATTTCGTGCCGAACATCCGTGATTGTTTTGTTTATTTTTTGGAGAAAACTTATAACTCTCCATTAGCCCTCCATCTCTATCAAACATGCGAGGAGGTCAAACTTAATGATTCTGGGGATGTACAAATATAGTTTCCCTCCCACAATTGTCCTAGGTACCCTTAAAATAAAAGTTCTTGGTCAATCTCTAAGTAAAGGTTGATTTGTACCATGTCAATGCATTTCCATTTATCCCAATATTTCTGACGCCTACAACCAGAATGGAGAACAATATTAAGCATAAGCAAAGAAATTATAGAAGAAACTAAAAAATTGGAATAGAGGATAACAAATTTGTTGAACCATATGAATAGCTTCACGGAGCAAATAAAGAATACAAAATACCTCAAATATTGGGAATTGATGAGAGATAGAGGTTGAGATCTATTCAAAGAGAAGAGATATTATAGGAATCCGATTGAGAAGCGGATGAGCTAGCTATATACAGGGAATTCTTTAAGTTAGAGCTCATTACAGGGAGTTCGGTGTTAAATTGCTAACGCAAAAAATTGTTATTAAGTTGCAGAGCTTTTTATGTAACTATATTTGTGTTAACAAGGAGGATTCCTCTTCGTAACTACTTTTTATTTGTAGTATTTCCTCAATATATTGAAGAAACTTTTTAATACTTTTAACATATTTTACAAATGAAGGGTTTCTTTGATACCTTTATACAATTGAAGAGTATTAGTACTTGCTAGTTATTTATGTGCCACATATCCTACTAACCAAGTTTATTAAAATATAGATATAAAAAAAAAATCAAGGAATCAATGACAGCTGTTGAATACAAAAGAATTCTAATATCACATAAAAAAAGATGATAAAATTATAAAAAAAAAATTTAATAACCTCCACTCTTTATTCTAATTTGTACTTAGTAGCAACACTAACTATAAATAAAGAATGAGATTTTAGTTCTCTTAAGTGAGAGCAGCCAAAGAATAAGAAAGTGAGAGATTAATCCCCTTAATTAGATCATTTGATGAAAGCCTAGTGCAATTATTGATCGAAGATAATTAATCTCTCAATGTTTTAATTTTGAAGTACACTCTCTTCACTAGAGTGGTTATTAATCCTCTATATACAATGCATAAATTCATAATTGAAAGCGAATAGAGCAAAACAGTGAACCAGCTACATGTACACCCACCTTTTTTTCTCGTCAAAATCTAAAGCCACTTAGATGCAGTTATTAACGTGGCTTGGTTTACAAGTGTAAAAATGCTGAGAGTTGTTGGTCTTGATATTGCTATTGAATAATATGGGAAGTTATCCTTACATGATAGTTGAGTAAATTTACATAGTATTTATTCATAGTAAAGGGAAGCTGCTATAAAAGCAATGAGATTTTAATTGTGGAGTCTTCAAATTATTTTGCATAATGTAGAATAAAAAACTAAATTTTTCTAATTATCTTTTAGTGTGTTCTGGTTAAGTACATTTTTTTCATTCTTTGAAGTTGATTTTCCATTGTTATATCTCCCAAAACACAATCATTTTCCTGATATAAAGACATGTATTATTAGCGTTAAAGGCATTAAAGGTTAATGCCTTCCATTCATGATATGTTAGTATAGTTCAAAAGGGTCTTAAGTGCATAATTAAATAAAGTAGAACTTTGGATGAGAATAAAATTGTAGGTTCTTTCATAGGTGTTCAAAAGCACTAGTTTTAGCTTTTTTAATAAATTAAATATTTTCAATTGCTTATCATATTGTGCTAACATTTTTTTAAGTGCATTTGATGCATTGGATTTAGTTTAAAGGACGATCGACTATTTTGTTTAATTATTTGAAATTATTATTGATTTAAGCATGTACCAAATATATTCTATGTAAAACACAAGTAATTTCCCTATAAAACTTGTGCATTGTAGTAAAGTCATTTTTCTTAGTGTAGGGTCATATGCGCATGTGGAGGGTGGGGTTTCACACAAGTTTATATAGATTTTCAAATAGGTTGTAAACTTAATTAAAAATACACATAATTTAAGAGGTTCGTCATTATATTAAGTGTTTAACATTTGGTGTAAGGTACAAAGAAAATAATTTAAGCAAATCCAATTATATTATTTATCCTTATATACTAAAGCAAAACAGTTTATTCTATATTTAATCTTACATCACAAACTATTGTATTCTACTAAAAAACAAAAAGGAAAAAATAGAGGAAAGAAACCAAAAATGCTTTATAATTTTCAATCTAAATTTAAGCAATCACCCAGCTAAGAAAAACATAACACCAATTAACAACAACAAGAATAACAACAACAATAATATTATTATTAATAGTAGTAGTAGTAATTTAATAATAATAACAACAACAATAATAACAATAATAGCAAAACAAATAAAATTATAGTTTTTTTTTTTCCTTTTGAATTGGTAACCTTATGATTTATGGTATTATAAATAAATAAAACATATCAACGACCACCACACACATAGCCACCTTCATTACTGTGTAAGTTATTCTTTTGCATAGACTATAAAAAAAGATTCATACTTATTACTTATTATTTGGATCATCATGGAAATCGTTCAAAGCATGACATATAGCGAACAGATGCTTGTCCATGCTTTGGTAACAATGCACCATGTCGTCTTGAATGTCTGCTATTTCGTGTCGGACTTCCACAAACGTCTTGTTTATTTTGTCTAGAAAACTTATAACTCTCCATTAGCCTTTCGATTTGAACTTGCCAAGGGTCGAACTCAACGACTCTGGAGATGTATAAATATGGTTTCCCATCTACAATAGTCCTGGGTACCATAAAAATATAAGGTCCTTCTCAATCTCTTAGCAAGGGTTGATTTTTACCATGTGGCTACATTTCCATTTTTCCCAATATTTCCTACTCCTACAACTAGAATGGAGAACAGTATTAAGCATAAGCAATTGAAATTATAGAATAAACGAAAAACCTAAATAGAAGAAAAAAAATTTGTTGAACCATATGAACACCTTCAAAGAGAAAATAAAGAATACGGTGTTTTTCAAATATTGGGAATTGATGAGATAGAGGTTGAATTCCATTCAAAGATAAACAATATTTTTGGCAATCCAATTAGGAAGTGGACGAGCTAGGTATATAGGAAATTCTTTTAGTTAGAGCTTATTGTGGGGAGTTTTTTATTAAGTTGGAAAGCTTCTTATGTTACTATATTTATGTTAGTAAGGAGGATTTATCTTCATAACTACTTTTTATTTGTTGTATTTCCTCAATATATTGAATTAACTTTTTAAGACCATTAACATATTTTATGAATGAAAAGGGTTTCTTTAATACCCATATAAAATTGAAGGGTATTAGTACCTTTTAGTTATTTGTGTGCCACATATCCTACTAATCCAATTTATTAAAATAAATGTATAAAAAATATAAAGATTCAATCACAATCACTGAAAATAAAAGGGCAATGATATCTCCTAGATACTAAAGGAATAAACCTAAATGAAAATGATGGATAAAATTATAAAAAAAATTTAATAAAATTCGCTCCACAAACTTAAAAAGATTGTGGGGTCAAAAATTTATATATCTATATAGTTTTTCAAAAGAAAAAATTGGTGTAGAGGCCTATACTTCCATCAATGTGGAGGTAGCGACAATTTCCGTCAAATTTTGGTGCCGTTGTCGGGGAGGCATTATAGCTTAGTTATTTAATTATTGTTTTAATTTAATTTTTTATTTTTATTTTATTTTCTGTCCTTAATATATTTTTATTTTTTGTTTATTTTTATTTTTATCTATCATATTTTATTTTATTTTTTATTGTTCCCTTGTATGAGGCATTCCCTGTCTATTGGCATCTTACTACCTCTTGATCCTGAAATTGAGAAAACTTTAAGGAAAATCAGACAAGCAAGGCATCAAAAAGCGAAACACTCCCAAAGATCTAACATTTTATTTGTTGTTTCAAGAAACACAAGTGATATAGGAGATTGCAGCTAAACAATTAAGGAGTTTGCTGCTCCTGACCTTACCTAGCAGCCCTTGACAATTGCTTACCTCAGACTTGACAATGATTTTGAGCTTAAGGGGTATATAGTTCATGCTTTGCTTAAGATCCATAGGCTATTTGGAGAGCCTCCACACCAACATTTGAAGAAGCTGCATGTGGTGTGATCTGGCTTTAGACCCAAAATGGTAGAGTTGAATGATGTCAAACATAGAGCATTCGCCTTTCCCTAGAGGGTCCTACAGAAAATTGGTTTTTCAACTTGCCAGATAAGATTATGAATAGCTGAATAGGGATAAAGAGACTTTTCCTTGAAGGTATTTTCCTGTCTCTTAAGTGGCTTCCATCAGAAAGGAAATCTTTGGAATTTTCCAATCAGATGAAACTTTGCATAAGTATTAGGAGCGTTTCAAGCTCCTTTGTGTAAGTTGCCCTAACCATCAAATCCTGAAGCAACTCCTCCTGCTGTATTTTTATGAAGCTCTTATACCTACTGACAGATGCATGATTAATGTTAAAAGTGGAAGGGCATTTATGGATAAGACACTAGAAAAGGCCCGTGCATTGGTGGAGAATATGGCTACAAACTTTCAACAGTTTGGATCCAGGGTAACCACTAATTCCAAGAGCCTTCATAAGTTGAGCCAACCAGAGAATCCAATGTTGACGCAGACCACACATGCACTTTCTAGGGTTATGAAGTAGTTGATGGTTAACTAAGCAGCAACACTAGTGGTTCCTAAGATTTGTGGCAACTGTACTTCAAATGACCATCACACAGACATGTGCCCAGCTTTACAAGACGACTCAACCACTAGAATAGCAGCAACAAGCCCTTTCCAAAGTCAACCTCAGAGCCAGCCAGGCTAGTTTCCATTGTGGAACACATATAACTCAAAGTAGAAGAATTACCTTAACTTCAAGTAGTGAAACAATTCTCAACAGCAACGCTAACTTTCACAGCAAAAGTACCAGGCACCTCATCAAAGATAATAAACCTCTCCTACATCTTCCACTGTAAATCCGATAATGACTAAGATGATGATGGAACAGATGCAAGAAATAAGAAAAGAGAATGCCCAGTTAAGAGAAGGGCTAACTCAAATGAAGAATAATCAGAGTCAATAAGGCCTAGTTTCCCAGTTTCCCTTTCAAACTGTGCCAAATCCTAAAGGAAATGTCAATGCAATTACCCTAAGGCCTAGAACGAAAATCCAAGAGGTGACTAGGCCTGCAGAGGAAGAAAAGAAAGAAAAAATTGAGCCCATAAAAGCTTCAGATGATGATTTGGCAGCATAAGACAATTTGGATAAACGCTGCAGAGCTAAAGGACCATCACAATGCTCAGTTGAGGATGAGCATGGAAGAGAAAATGCTTCTATGGAGCATTGCAGCACTCCATAGAACCCCTGAGTCATCCAGATCCCATTCTTTCACTGCCATTCCCTCAGTGAATGAAACCTAAGAAAGCAACTGCAGCAAAATTGGATCCAAAACCTCTAGGAACCTTCCAAAAGGTAGAGGTGAATATGCCTCTATTGGATGCAATCCAACAAATTCCAAAGTATACAAAATTCCTGAAACATTTGTGCACTAATAACAGGATAATAAAGAGCAATGAAGAGGAAAAGGTGACTATGGGGGTAAATATTTTCTCCATTGTTAAGCCATGCAATCTACTAACCAAGTGCAAGGATCCTGGAATATTCTATCTTCCTTGCACTATTGGAAACCTGCACACAAAGCAAGCCATGGCCAATCTTGGAGCCGGCATTAATGTAATTCCAAAATCACTTTACCAGTCCTTGCATTTTGGATGGCTCAACCTTATTGAGTTGCAAATTCAGCTTGCTAACCACAACATTGCTAGGCCAAAGGGAGTATTGAAAGATGTCTTGGTAAAGGTAAATGATTTGATATTTCCTGTTGAATTTATCTGATTGAAATGGAGAATGACATTGATGCAAGCCAACATACATTAATCTTAGTAAGACCACTTTTGAAAAAATACTAAAACCTTGATTGATGTTTATGCTGGCACCTTATCCATAGAGTGTTAGGACATGAATATTTAATTCTACTTATCTGAAACTATGAAATTCCCCATAAAGAACACTCTATGTTTGGTATCAATGTCATTGATTCCTTAGTTGAAAATGCTTGTGGAAGTTTGCTCAGTACAAATGCAGCCCCTTTTTCCCACATTTTTTTCCCATGGGATAATAATGAGTTTGCTGTGTTAGAATTTTCCAAGCTTTTAGATATAGGTACATCATCCAAGCAACAGTCATTAGTTCTCAACGTGATTAATGATCAAATCATAATGGGAAAGAAGCCTTATAAAGGGCAAAGGATTTTACTGCATGAGCCCTGGGCAAAACTAATGACTGGGAGGTCAAAGTCCCTGTAGAATGGACCATTCTTAGTCACCCAAGAGCTCCCTAGTGGTGTAATTAAGCTAAAGAACCCTAAGATTATGACTCGCTATGACATTGATAGGTACTGGCTAAAGCACCTCCATGAAGCCCCTTAAGGATCTAAGGACTTTTCTATGGGTTTAAGCTACATACCCTCTATAAGGGTCGTTTTCGCCTGACTTAGAAACATTAAAGCAAAGTGCTGGGTGGGAGACAATTCACTGTAAATGAGTTTTTTCTTTACCATTATTTTCTTTTATATTTTTGTATTTTATTTATTTTCATTGTTAATTTTGATTCTTGCATCATGTTTACTTTATTCATGTATTACACCATCCCTTTTACACCTTCGAGATTGCATGCATAGGCTAACATTACATGCACTATATTGACTTGCTTGGTATTGACTTTATTTGTATTGCATGTTTGGCGATTTACTATGTTGTTTAGATTGGGTACAGGCCATTTACTTGTGAGATTTTGAGCGCCTTTTATTGGACTATTAAGTGTCATCCTTGTTTGTTCATGTGTGTTTCCTTCTTTGGATTTGTATTCTAGAACTTGCTTAGGGTCTTTTTTGAAAAAATGTTTCCATGTGCATATTTGAATGTGATTGAGGCATTTTCTTGTTTTTAGCCATTTGTCCATATAATCAACCTTTGCGTTTTACCATTGTCTAGCCCCTTTGAGCCTTATTGTTCCTTCTTCTGTTTTAGCACATCCTCAGCCAAAAGTGAAAAAGCATGACAAACGACTATAACATTTACTAGCTACGGCAACGCCAAATTTGGCAACACCTAAAAAACCGTTGCTTAAAAGGGCCTATAGCCACGGTTTATTCTACTGTTGTCAGTGTAGTTGAGTTTATATAATATGTTATTGCAACAATACAAAATCGTACTCTTAGTATACACAGGCAATGTTTATGAATTGTTGTGTTGTTTTTATTTTAGACTACGGTTATTTAGATGTTGTCTATATATATTTATAACTGATACACTTAAAAACCGTTGCTAACATACATAAAACTTAGAGTACATATAAAAATCGTTCCTTAATGGTTTACACTAATTGACCATGGGCGGGAACAAATTCCCTTTCCCATCACCATCAATGAAAACTTTTTCCAACCCAAGAGAACCCATTTTGGCCTAAAACAAAAAAGGGGAAAGGAAAGTTGGCCACCTTATTTCAAACCCTCATCTGCCTGAAAAGGGGAAGGAAACTTGGCCTCGCTCTTCAAACCCGCACTCGCCACCCCCTTCATATCCAACTCGCCTGAAAAAGGGAAAGGAAACTTGGCCACCCACACCGGACTCGATCGTTGCCGCTATTTCTCGCCTACGAGCGCTGGTGAAGGAATTGAATCATGCATTGCCACTGTTGTCGGCTAAGAAACCTCTGTGCGATCACTGTTGTTGCTTCCACCTTGCCTGGGAATGTCATGACTGTTTCCACCGTGCCAGAAAGCATCGCGCCTTGGCCACCGCTTTCTTCCTCCATTGCAAGTGGTCGTGTTGATCTGGTAGTGGTGCTTCACGCCTACTGCTCTTTCATTGTCTCTGATTGTCCTATAGTGGTGGATTCCTCCGTTTATCTAGGTACGCTTTCTCATTGTCTCATCGCTCTGGTCTCTTTTTGGTTCGACTCTATCTGTTTTGCTTTTCTCTATTTCATGAAAGGGCTGCACTGACGGAGGAAGGTCTTCGAGCTATGGAATCTTGATTCCTTTCCTTTTTGTTGCCCATGCCCTGAATCCTAATAAGAGCAAAGGGATATATAAATTGCCTTTTACTAGCTAGCTTTGTATTAACAACAAAAATCCATTAAACAAATATAAATGAGAGTGAAGGGATTTAGCTAGGGATAGGCTACGAAGGCAAGAATCACTCACTATTGATTAATGATTTAAGACTCACTCACTGACTTCTAAGTAAAAATAATTTTATTATAAGCATACTTCTATATAATATGTTAAGGTTGTATCAATAGGAGAAAATTTTCCCTCAGGTCAGACAAAGAGACTCCAGTTTGTAAGCTTTGCATTGTAATACATTTTCAAGAGATCATGGTTTACTATAGAGACTCTTTACAATAGTTGTTATCGGTAAACATAATCTTCAGAGATAAGCTCACCTGTTAACATCCCCACAAAAAACCTTACATGTGTCTAATGTAGTGTCTATATAGCCAGTGACTAAGAATTTATTCCAAAATATTAATATTCATAATAGGTTAAAAAATAAAAAATATAATGGGCGCTTCAGTTTGTAGAAGATTGTGAGCCTGATAATTTGACAATGGAATAGATAGAAGACTGTAACATAGTGTCACTTCTGTGTTTTCTTTCCAATTAACTAGTTATGTTTCTTTTGCATATATTTCATTATTAGTTTAAGGTGTAATTAATCCTAAGTGTTCTATTTGACTGGCTATATAAATTTTCAGCTTGTAGTTTACATGAAACCTATGTATGTATTGAGTGATGGCTATGATTTTATGAATTTGTTTTTATGTTGTTATTATACAGTAGATTGACTAAACCTTTTCCTTTTAGGGGCTGGTTAGCTCATCTCCGATGGTAAAATTCCTAGCAATCAATGGCAAGCCAACCACCAGTACATTTATTTCCAAAGCACTACCTCATGGATGCATTTCCTTTTTGGATAAATTGAAGAAAGCTAGTGAAGATTCATTACATAGCCAGGCAAGCATAAAAGAATTCCTTTCTTTTTTGGGGTAGGGGTTATTATTTAGATGTTAGATCTTTAGGGCATTTCCATATAAGACCAATTTAGCATCTCTGTTTTCCTATATTATGTGTATTCATTCTCATGTCTTTGCCATGAAAAAAGCAATATGCAAATTTCCTAGTCAAAGCTCCGTCCAAGTGATGTGCAAAACCAATGCTTACTTGAGCTTCTTTGGAGACATTTACTTCTGGCCCATGGAATGGTTTAGGAAGTGCATGGAGAGGGGGCTCACAATTCGTTCACAAGTATGATTCAAAATATCTTTGTCTATATCTATGAATTTGATATTTTCAAGCTCAATTGTTCACTGAGAGTTAGTTCATGTGTGTGAGCCATAATTTGAGTTCTTTGATCTTTTGTTTTTTCTTTATTGTTCTTTCAATAGATGACTTTCATTTTCAAGTGCTATAAAAGTATAATAAAAACTCCTATGTTTTTTTTTTCGAGCATCATTTTCTGATGTGGTCTATATCTTGTGCTATCTTTTGATGTGTACCTATGGTTTGGTCTCTACTATGTCTATCTACAATTTGGACAAGTTGGTGTTGCTATGTATATGTGCTCATTCTTTCCTATTATCCTTTTTTGACTTGTGGTGTATATATTTCAATATTTGAATGTTTAACTACTACTTTTAACGTGGTTTATTTGCATAACTTTGCAGTACTAACTTATTAAGGTTCAGCGATTTTGTTAATGTATTCTTAACTGTGGAATTGCATCTAAGCTAGCTTTTTTGATTTAGTTTATGATTGTTTTACTCACAATTTTTTTCTTTTTTATTTGTTGAATTATGTACTAGAAAAAAATGCTATAGGTTGGATAATATTCTTTACTTTGGACAATGAATCTTTAGCTAGTGGTAGAGCAATTATGTCCATATCTTACTGAAGCTAGAGGATTAGGTATGAAGGTGAAGTAGTGTAGGCATCTTAATATTCTTTATGTTCAGTTCACTACAATCACTTGCTCTAAACCTTAGGTTGGTCAAGCTTTATAAATTTTTAGCCTTGTATTTATATTTTATGGCAACAAAATGTATTGAATTAGCATTATCTGAGTTCTACATGCCTATTACTTGGCTAATTTCTCTTACTTTGAGTTTAGGTTGCTAGAAATAGCAGAATCTCTCAATTCTACCTGAATTCCTTCTGCTATGTACTAGTCTTTGCAACTTAAGAGTGATAAATTCTTCAACTGGCTTCACCCAGTTTCTCAATTGTTTAGTAGTGGGGACCTGGTTGTGATGGACTACAGATTAAATATGATATCTAGGTCCAGCCTCTCTTTTTTTCAAAGGAGTATAACTAAAATGGCATTTTAATTCTAAATGAAGCAATCCTATGCTAAAACATTACTCCATGCTTCTCAGCACTAATTTATGGTATCTGTTATTATTCTTTTGTCTAAAAATTGCTCATTCTCTTAACCATTTAGATGTTGGAACTAATTTAAAATTTAAAATTTTATGCTTAGGTCACCTAATGTTGCAAGCAATTAAAAGGTTTAATTTAATTTATTTTATAATAATTTGAATTGGTGGTTAATAGTAATATGAATTGGTATTGATCTAGTTAGTCCATGTTTTGACTTATTTGATGTTTGAACTGTCATTTGCTATTTTTGTTTACTATTTAAGTATTGCATTTTTTTCAGTTGCACTGTTAAGTGTTATATTGGATGAGGAGTGAATAAACTAGATTGAGGACTATTTCGGATTCAACTTTTCCTTTGTTAAGAGGAAGGAATTGTGCTTGCTATATATGTAAGATTGGAAGTATAACTCTTTTTTTTTCCTATCAAACTTGTTATTTCCCTATTATGTAAAGCAATTTTGGTTTATTAATTTAAAGACACGGTATACTTGCAACTATAGAATGCTAAAATCAAATCATTGTTGTAATATGATATTTTTTCTACTGTGATTGTTTGGAGGGTGATGACTAATTCGTTTAGGCCTCATTATTCCTTCTATATTCTAGATCAAAACTTGTATTGTTCTGTCTTTTTTACTTTCAAAAATCTTGAGTGTCATGTTGGTTTTTTTTCATTAGACCAAGCATATGTTCAAGCTTTTATATGTGACATGAATTTTTGTTTCTTAGTGATGTTCACATGTTGAGCTATATCCATATGTTGTGCTT
The DNA here is from genome assembly GCA_031216105.1 of Dalbergia cultrata. Lineage (NCBI taxonomy): Eukaryota > Viridiplantae > Streptophyta > Magnoliopsida > Fabales > Fabaceae > Dalbergia > Dalbergia cultrata. Next base: position 49,428,900 of record CM062344.1, read on the forward strand.
GATTAGTTTTGGACATGTTGGAAGACCTTGCGATCTTATTTTTTTCTTTGTGATCTTTGCTTACTTTCAATTGTTGGTCAACTACCAATTACCTTGTGAACTAAATTTTATGATTAGATGTTTGTGGATATAAACTTAATTTAGAGGTTTGTAATTGCTCTCAGGTATTGGGTATTCATGATTTTGAATTAATTTGAGTAAATGCTTATCTGTTCAACAGGAAAATTGTGTTGAAGTAGAGAAAGAACTCAACCACAAAGAATTTGAAGACTAAATAGATGAAGAGTAAAAGAGATTGAGATTGGGGGATGATAATGGACTTTGATGCTGCACTTTATGAATTTTTTGTTCATACTGAATATTTTGTAACTATCAACACTTAAATGTTGAGTTAGATCTTATTATGTGATTTTTAAAGTAGTATTTCATATGTCATGAGTTGTTTGCCACTTGTGTCAAAGGTTATTAATGTGTATTTAAATGGATCTTATGGATTTAAAAATGGAATTTGATAATTATATGTGCATTTGTCATGATTATGTTGGTTTAGAATAAGTTTTCTCTTGGTTGTTTAGTAATATATTATTGTAATCAACATATTAAAAAAATGCTTATTGGAGTAGGTAGCACGTGTAAAATTGTTCTTTATAAGTGCTAGTACTAGTTATAAAACCGTTGCCTATTAGGTTAATAGACAACACTTGTAAAACTATTCCTATAGCTATTAATACGGATGATAAAACCATTGCTTATTAGGTTAATAGACAACACTTGCAAAACTGTTGCTTATTGGGTCAATAGACAACACCTGCAAAACCGTTCCCATAAATAGCCAACGATTATAAAACTATTCTAATTGTTGAATAATATGTTATGGTTAGAAGCCATTGCTTTATGGTTAGCAATGGATATAACTGTTGTCTAATACATGACAACAAAACCGTTGCCTATTGTATTGATAAAGATAATGGTTTTTTTCTCTATAGTGGCCGTAAGTATAAAATCGTTGTCTATTCTAAAGGCTATGGTTTTTTAACATGTAGCCATGATTTTCAGCTGTTGCTGAAGAACAAAAATGTAGTAGTGAACCCTAACCTTTTAGGCTTAGAAGAGCATTTGTGCATTTTTTATGTGTTTAAGCACAAGTGTGGGGGAAAGCATGAGGACATGCCCTAATTTAAATGTGCAGAAGGGACAATATGTACCCATGAGTGGCCAAAAAGAAATTCAGCAAGTGACATACCAAGAAAATGAACAAGAAAAATAAATAAATAAATGAAAAAAATTGTAGAAAATTTTGGTTGAAGGTGTACCACATTAAAAGTTAAAGGCATATAATTATGTGAAGTTGGACAAAGTGTACCCTTAAACATTTATACTCTTGGTGTATGTATTTGCTCTCCTTTGACTAGAGGTTTAGTTCATTGGCCTATATAATTACCCATCTTCACCTAAGCCCTATTACAAGCCAAGGTAAGTCCTCTTGATTTGGTATGTATGTGTGTATAGCGAATAGAGAATGAGACCCATTGCAAGCCTATGGTAATACATTTTTATTTGAGTAGATTAAGTGTGCATTATAACCCAAAACACTTGAGTGAATGAGTGGCAAACATTGACCTAGGGAGGATTTTTGTACTTAGCCCATGTATCATGTATGTGGATTCTACCTTGTGTGCTATGTTCTTGTTCATGTCTTGCTCATTGCAATTCTCTTTATTGTTCGTATGAAAGCTTATTGTTGTACTTCTAGGTTCATTGGATTAGTGTATTTGTCATTTCTTTTCATGCATCATGCATTTTTAGACTTAGTAGAGTAGGAGTCTAGTTTTTATGATATGCATCTTAATTCCTTATTTATTGCTTCTCATCCATCCCTTGGTCTGATCTTATTTTCACATGAGTTCATGTGAAAGTTTAAGTGTCGAGAAGTTTGATAAGTGACATTTATGCACATTATCTTGCTTCTAAATCTTAGCTTTTTGCATAAGTTTCACTGAGTTATTAATATAAATAATTAGGATTTTTGACTTGGTCCTCATTGTGTGTTTATGATAAAATCACTGACTATTGCACTAATTTTAGGATGCTTATTGGATTAGAGCCTATTGCATTTAACTTGTCTCATTGAGTATGGTTTTGTAGACATGAGCTTTGCATTTAGTCTAAAATGTTAAGAACAAGACTGGGGACTTTTATGAAGGAGCTTGGAGCTAAAAAGGAGCAAAACCGTGAAGGCTTACTTTCAAGCGAACACTGTAGCGCTAAGAGGCACCAACAAGGAAGCTCAAGCGGAGAGCGCTATGGTGCTTATTTTAGCACTGCAGCGCTCATGTGATGATAGGCTTACAGATAATTAATCTATATTTGGACCCCACTTTGAGCTATTTTAGAGAGCAGTATTTAAGAGTTTAACATAGACTTTTACCCTAGTTTTTTGTTTTAGTTTTTAATCTACAGTTCAGGTGGCTAGAACTCTCTCTCTCTCTCTCTATATATATATATATCTACATCTTCTTCTCTATTCTTTTCTCTCTCAAGGGATTCCAGTAGTAAATTGGCTTTGTTCTTGGAGATTGTAATAAGGACCCTTATTATTATCTCTAGGTACACTTTTGATTTCATTGTTGCAATTCTCCAGATATGAAGGAGTAGATTTCCTTTTTAGTGTAAGGGTTTCTGGATTGATTGGGCTGATGTTTGAGATTGCCTTTTTATATTGAATGCATTAGTTTTCTCATTGTTCTTCAGTTTCTATTCTCATAATTATTGTTGCTATTGTTACAAATTTTTATTGGATTAACTAAATTGGTAATTGTCATTTAAGGAAACCATTTGGGCATAAATTGATTGATCAATTAGTTTATATTTGAAGGAGAACATTATAATTAATCTTACAATTGATAGTTAGGCTATAGTAATTGATTCATTAAATCAATGTAATTTCTAATTATATTGGGATCCCGTTTGTTGGTTATACATTGATCAGATTCTAGAGGTTGATTGGTCACTAGTATAATTGCCAGTAATTTATTACTAATAGCCACCAATGTGTTTAATATTTTGTCAATGATAATTTATTTCAATCCTAGGAATATCTTGTACTTGTGTCTTTAATTCTGAATTTAATCTCTTTCAATTTTAAATCTCTCAAATTTAATTTTCTAAAATCCCTCATTTCTAACTAAGTGACATAGCCTCCTTGAGAGACAACCTAGGTTGTGTCCTTTGTTGCATTTTTTTGGGTACAACTTAGCATACAATTAATTCTAATTTAAGGAGATAGTGACAGCTTTCATAAGCTATCTAAGTGAACAAATGAGAATTATCTTTGAGTAACTCAACAAGAGCTTATTTTACACTTGTATCCAAATTCTTGTTTATCTTGGTGACTTTATTTGGGTAGCACTAATCTGGATCTCTTATAACTATACTTCTGGTTTTGGTCAGTATTTATTTGCTTCAGATCTTACATCCAATTCCACCAACAGGACCTCTGAGGTGTTGGATTTCGGTTTCTCTCGCTAGTTGAGGTTTCCTTAAGCATATCAAGGTTAGTAAAATAGCATCTTCGAGCCATTAATTAGTCAGCCTTTAGGGTTGTTACCTTCCCATGGTCCAAGATGAACTTCATTATTAAGCATGTTGTGGAGATGACTACCCTATCTTGTTTAAGGTAGGTCTTTTGATCGTTGCATTATATGTTGAATCTTTGTTTACTACACGGAAATCCACCTTCATTGTTCTGCTTAGTGGCTTGGCCTCCAAAGTTAAATATAGGGATAAGCATCCCTTAGGGTGGACCTTGTCATCGGTGAAACCCACCAACTCTTGAGGATAGGCTTGCAATTTAGATCTCGAAATTTCAAGTATTGAAAGCATTCCGGAAGAGTAGATTTACTATACTTTCTAACCTATTAACATATGCCAAACTTCAGCATTAAACATTCTTATCGAGACCACCACCAGGTCATCATGATTTGGGGCTATGCCTCCCATATCTTCTTTGGAGAATGTTATAATTGAAATACCCTTTGGTGGGTGTCGAGAGCCACGCTCATTATTTTCCTAAGGTGTCTTTTCTTGGAGGATTTTGTGGCTCCCCTTCTAGCAAAACCTCCATATCACATTGATAACATGTTCTGGTTTATTCTCCTCCTAGATTCATCCTCTTGTGAGGGGATGTTGTCCAATCTCTGACTATGGGGATTTCTTTTATGTACATCATCTTGGGTAGTCAAGGATCTTCCTGTCTTCGAGGTTTTTATAGGAAGCAACGTACTTGTTTAACTTTCCTTCACAAATCAAGGTTTCCACTACGTTCTTTAGATCATAACAGTCTTTGGTCCAATAAGCTGGGACATTGTGATAGTCGCAATATTTGGATTTGTTTGTATTCTTCTTTGGCTTCAAGGGCCTTAGCTTCAAAAGCACATCGATATTGCAAATTTCTTTATAAATGTCGCTCAAGGAGATGGCCAATGGGGTGCATTCAGTTTACCTCCTGCTCCGGGCCATTTTCCCTTCGCTCTTACCTTTTTCTTCAATTTTTTGGCTTCTGTTATGATGTCGCAAGCCTATGCCTTTTTGTACTCCGACCTAACTTGCATGGTTTCTTCCAAATGTATATACTTTCTGCCCGGGTCTAGATTTCTTCTAATGTTTTAGGTAGTTTCTTAGCGAGAGATTTTGCGAATAAACCATTTTGTAGGCCATTGATCAAAGTGACCAATGCCATTTGAGTACTAAGCTCTTCACACAATAGGGTCTCTTTATTTAAGTGCTCCAGGTAGTCTCGAAGAGGCTCATTTAGCTGTTGGAAAAAGCCGAGTAGGCTTGATAAAAACTTAGGCTTGAATTACCTCATGGTAAAATGAGCCAAGAATTTTAAAGCCAATTTGGAAAACCGTTCAATGGATTTCGAGGGTCAATTGTCAAGCCACTTAAGGCTGTTTTATGTAAGGTAATGGGGAAAATGTGGCACTTTACTACATCTAAAGCTTTGACTAGGTACACTGTTTACTTGAACGTGTTAAGATGCTCCTAGGAGTCCAATGTACAATCGTAACCTTCAACTTCGGTAGGAAGCTTGAAATCCTAGAGGAGTTTTAGGCTCATGATACAATTAGAGAATGGGAACTTACCTTCTTCGTCACAGACAACAACCTTTCCCTTCCTTTTCTTGAGTAGTTGTTTCACAAGGTGGAGTTTGTCGACTCCACCGACAAAGTCTCATTTGTAGTCATTTCGGGGTCTCGTGCCCAACGTGAGCAGTGGTTGGGTGTTTGTTGTCTTCGATGGCTGCTACTGTCTTGTTCTAAATCTCGTTACTGGGACTGAAGGTTTGAACTCCGTGGGCCAGGATTGAGGTCCTGTCGACTAGTTCCTCCCCTATGTCCCCCTAGGTTTCTTTGGACTGGACTCCGTGATAACCTTTAAGGCGAGTCGACATAGCCTCAATCACCTAATTCGTGCCTTCTGCGCTCATATTGCTAACAAGCTTCCTCCACTTCTTTCTGATAGAGTTCCTAAGAGAATTCTTCTTTTCTCATTTGCCTTTCTCCAGTTTGGCGCTCTTCCTCTTACTTCCACCGATCTTCCTCTATTGCCTTCATGGCACCGACGTCCTATTGCAAGTCCTCAATAGTCACAGCTTGCTCCCTTATAACTTTGAGCATCTCAGCTACAAAGGGAGAATTTGCTTATCCGGGCTTGACATTATTCATTCCATTCATGTTTGCTTGGCTGTGGTCCACGTCATAGACCTCATCCCTGTTTGGCCACGTGCCACCTGTGAAGCATATTCTAATGTGGTGTGCACTTCAACCTTGTGGAGGTTGTTGTCAAGAACACGATGACCTTCACAATGCACTTTGAAGGGAATCCTCCATGATGTAGACATGTGTCGTTATCCAACAATGAATATAAACAATGGCCAATAGTGTGTTCCCACATACAATGCCAATGTAACGAGGGTGAGAGATAAGAATACCTCGTTGAGGGAGTATACTTCGAGGACACAGGATGACCACTACTTCAAAGCTTTGGTTGGATTGTATAAAGCAAAGAAAAAATAGGGAGTGTATTTGCAAGGACTTCACCTAATAGTAGGTAATAGCTTTGGCAAAGTTGAGATAAAATGGAATGTAAAGATTTATCTTGAGTTCATGGAGGTATTTATAGGAGTGATTTCAAAGGAAGTGATGTGTGAACTAGGTAATCGTTGCCACATAGAAGTCCATCGTGTGCTTAGTCTTGACGTGGGGTCCAACCTGTGGCTTTTGAAATCTTGGGCCATTATCTTGGGCTGACAAGATTGGGCCTACCATATGTTTGGGTTTATCCACATTATTGTCTGCAATCGAAGGAGTAATATTTTACTCAAATCAAAAGTACAAAAAGAATATACCAATTTTATTTTGGCAGCTTTGCTAGCTATGCTTCACCACTATCTCGCTCACCGTCTAGTTAGTTTTTCGACTTTATGTCAATTATTTAGATGTGCTCCAATAGAATTAAACCAGATAGAACACACAAAGATTATTTAAATTATGTTATCTTTTATTTTTTTTTCCTCGTATTATGATTTGATGAATTTCAGTTAACTTTGATACTATAGTTTGAAGAAATTTATGAATTATGCATCTCAGATATTTTAAAAAGAGCATTGTATTTATATGAATTATTAATTAGAATTAAATCAATGTTTTACATGAAACGCTAACATGCTTTTTTCAATGGGCTTGTATGAAGGACAATATTCCTTAAGTACAGGTGCTAGGCATAACAAAAGTGCAGCACACATGCGAATCGAACAAGAAGAATAAACATTTACTCCCTTGGCTTTGTCCCAAAGTTTATAAAAGGACAAACCTTTACAGATGAAGAAGCCCTCATTTTTTAAAATATCGGCCAAATTAATCTGTCTATACAGGACTAATTTAACCACTTTTATGATTATTGAGAGGAACTAATTTATCTTTTATTTTAAGTGTGTAAGGATTCCTTTGAATATCTTTTCTCAGAAAAAACCAATTTGACCGACGCAAAATGTAATAGTGACAAATTTTTGGGGATTTTCTCCTGTAAAAATTAAACAGTACAAATACAACATGCCAGTTTTATTTTGGCTGCGGAGCTCTTCTTGGTGTATGCTTCACCCCTTTTCTCGCTCATAAAAGCATCTGATTCTAAACTCTGAGGTCCCAAAGAAACGATACCCCAAAACCCTTCCTCGAGAAAAAAAATAAAAAAATAAAAAATAAAACCCAGCCATTTTCACTTCCTCCCCCAACTACAAAATTTCCCTGCCACCCAAAACACACGAAAACCCTAAGTAACCTCATTACGTCACTCACTCACCCGTTTTCCAATGGATCCCACTCGGCGAGCACCTCGCGCAGTGATCGACCCAGTCCCAAAGGTCCGGCAAGTGGGGTTCTTCGCTCCCGGAGCCCCGCCGGAGCGCTCCCAATCGGGTCCACCCGACCCGACCCATTCCCCTCCCGTCCCCGATATCTCCCCCTCCGCCAACTCCCTCTCTCCCGTCATGATCCCTCCGCCCCGCCACCTCTCCGACAACCTCCTCCTCCACACCCGCCCCGCCGCCTCCCCTCTCCGCTCGGAATCCGTGTCCGCCGCCGCTGGTGGTGGTGGTGGAAGCAGCAGCTTCCGCGACTTTCTCCCTGCTCCGATGTCGCCGGCGCCGCTGACGCCGTCTTCGTCTTCGTACTCCAGCAGGATCGCCGCCGGCGAAGGGAGCTTCTTCGACCGCCACGGCAGCGGCGGCAGAGGAGATAAGGGGAGCAATGCCGGAAAGGTGGCGTCGTCGTTTCCACGCGGAGGGTTCGACCTGACAGCGATGAAGAAGGCGAGCGGCGGCGGCGGCGGCGGCGGCGGCGTTGTTGTTCCAGCGAGCAAACTGACCACGGTATCCGTGGTGAATGAATCGCTAGGGATTCACGGTGAGTTGCTTTGGATTCTTGTTTTCTGTCATTGTTTTGGTGCATGTAGTGGAGAATATCAATGTGAATATGCATCGAATTTTGAACTTCGTTAGGGTATGGAGTAAACGTAGAAATTTCAGGTTAGGAGATTCAAATTAATATTGTGTGTCAATGTATGAGATGCTAATGCTATGTCTAAATGATATCAATATTTGATTTGATATAGACTGAAGAGTTGTAGTTTAGTGAGTTTCAGAAAGGAAAGGAGTCTCAGTGGATTTTGTGAATTTGACAAATATTACGGTTGGTGCAGGATTCTGGATAGACACAGTAGGCTTAAAAAGTAGGATCTTATTTTGGTCCTTTCAATATACGGAAACTAATGTTTGCTAGAAATGGAACATAAATTTTGTTATATTTATTTTAAATTGAACTAGTGCCTTGTCTGGCACTGACTGTCAAGCCATATTTTTAATTTTTTTAATATTAAAACAGTGTACATGTTTTTAAAAAGAGTAAATACCCATTTTTGTCCTTCAGAAATATATCAGAGGACAAATTAGTCCATCCGGATTTGAAAGTCTTATATTCGTCCCTCACAATTCAAAAAAGGGGATAAATTGGTCTCTCTTACAATTAAAAAAAAATTGTATGGACTTACAAAGGGATCAATTTGTCCCTTTTCTCTAAATTGTGAGTGACCAATATAGGATTTTCAAATCCTGTGAGGCTCATTTGTCCTCCAAATCCTGTGAGGCTCATTTGTCCTCCAATATATTTCTGAGGAACCATTTTGATTATTTAGCTTTTTAAAGAAGTAATCCACATTATACGGAGTAAAATCAGTATGAAAATAAAAGTAGTGTAAAAACAGTGTACATGTTTTTTTTCACATCCTGCGCATGCAAGCCACTACAGGCAGTGCAGTGTGGAGTGAATGGATGGTTAACTGCAAGACAACAATAGTGTACATGTTTATTTTAAAAGATATATTAATGGACTTGAAAACACAATTCAATACAATGAGGAGACACCGAAAATAGTTATCAAGATATCTTCTTTATACATTATATATAGATATAGATATATGTTTGGCCACATGCAGTTTTAAACTTCTAATCTCCTTTTTGCCGAGTATGTTTGGCGACAGATTATTTCAAGAAAATATTTCTTTAAAAAAAAATGCTATCCAAGGAAGCTTGTCATTGTAAACTGTATTGAGCCTAAATAATTCTATGATAATCCAAATGCATACTTGTTATTTTATTTTATTTTTTTCTTTTCTTTCTTTGGTTCTTAGCTTTAACAGTGTTTAACAAGTTTGAAGTTATGATGGGTAAATGTTGGACCAGCCTGACTTGCTTGTTGTCAATGTCAATGTTAAATTCTATGATCTTTTTTTTTGGTTTAACTTCCCTGGTCCCTCTGTCCACATTAGAAAAGGAAAAGACAAACAAAGGGGGAGGGTCAGCAGTAGAAGTGAAAGATCAATCTAAACAGCAAAAACCAAAAACCACAAAAGCTGAAAGACGTGCTCTTCAAGAAGCTCAACGCGCTGCAAAGGCTGCTGCAAAAGGTGTGTTTTACCATGCTGGTTTGATTAGAATTGTTAATATATCTTTCTGTGCCTCTACATTAAGCTAGCTGACTGAAAGTGCTTTCACTTTGGGGTGTGTACAGATTATATGTGATTTCATGCGCATCTTATTCATACATGCCTAGTAGGACCTAGTGCTCTATTATCAAACTTGTTCAGTGTTCATGGACTCGAACATTGTTTTATAATGAATTTAACAAGCCGGAAACTGGGCACACATGAGCTGCAAATGTTTGGTTGATAGCATCCTTCATCCTCTCGGAGGAGGACACAATTTCAATTATTGAGGAAATGATACGTGTAAAGAGATTGCATGACCTTTGTACTCTTGCAATTGAACGAAAATTAGTCCTATGGGCAGTTCAAATGGGTCAAATCTGCAAGGATGTCTCATGATCTCACCGAAAAAAATGGGCACTTATGAATTATGATGTCTTTTATAGTCTTATTTTCTGCATAACTCACTGTGAGATGATACTAATTAGTTAGCTTTCTGGGAAAAATGTGTCACTAGCCGAAGGAAATAAAGCATCTGGAACTGCAACTTCAGTGAATGCAAAACCAGCTAAAGCTGCAAAGCCCACACAAAAAGTTGATAATGCTTCAGTCACAGCCTCTGAGAAGAAGGGTGGTGATTGTCCAACAGAAAAGGATAGAAAGAAAGATGTTCCTCAACCACGCATGCAGTACGATGACAAGAGCCGAGTGGAGAAGGCTAAACGTCGTGCTGTGGTGAAACAAACTGAAGCTAGGAACAGAGTTGAGTTGTTCAGGCATTTGCCACAATATGAACACGGGAGTCAGCTTCCAGATCTTGAGTCAAAGTTTTTCCTTCTTGATGCTGTGCATCCTGCTGTTTACAAGGTATCTATTGTTCTGTGTTATCCCCTGATTTCATCTATGTTACAATTCATATTCATATGCTGTTTGATTTGTGTAATACTGATGTCTTGGGGCTCATCTAGGCATTTCCCTTGATATATAAACTCTCATCGGTCCGAATGGTTCATTAATAGTGGATCAAAATTCAATCCTTTAGATAATAATAGGCACAATCTCAATAGTGTGGGTTAAAGTTCAGATGTTATGCAGTGCTACCTTCATTCCTTGGAGGGAGGCGGAACTGAAAGACAACCGACTACTTCCTGATTTTGTGCAATAATTTAGTTAAAATAGTTCTCATTTTTAAATAGTTTCAAAATATGTGCAAATTGCTAGATGCAATTATCACTTCCACTGAATACTGTACTGCACTGCATGCTCTTGGCCAAATCTACTGTCTGCAACTTAAGAAGCCATGCTGAATGACATAAAATGAAACTAAATTGCATCTAGCCACCTTTATGTGCTTGAGGATACCCTTTCATGAGGCCAATCTTGATTAAATTTTACTTAAGGAGTTGCTTTAATGTGATTGGTAAATTAGAGCATTTTACATTAAAGTTTCTCAAATCTTAATGATCTTCATTGTGGCTGTCAGGTGGGTTTACAGTATCTGTCTGGAGATATATCTGGTGCCAATGCTCGTTGTATTGCAATGTTCCAAGCATTTCAAGAGGCCATCAAAGACTATAGGGTTCCACCTGAGAAAACTCTTGTGAGAGACTTAACAGCTAGAATAGGTAGTTATGTTTCATTTCTTAATGAGTGTAGGCCTCTTTCAATCAGCATGGGAAATGCAATTAGATTTCTCAAAAGTCGGATAACTAAGCTGCCTTTGACCATGTCTGAGTCAGAAGCCAAAACTTCTCTTCAGTCAGATATTGAGCGTTTTATAAGTGAGAAGATTATACTTGCCAACAAGGTGATAGTCAAGCACGCTGTCACCAAAATAAGAGATGGTGATGTTCTCCTAACTTATGGGTCATCATCGGCTGTTGAAATGATACTGTTACATGCGCACGAGTTAGGAAAACAGTTTCGTGTTGTGGTTGTTGACTCTCGTCCAAAGCTTAGAGGACAACTTTTACTTCGCAGGCTTGTCGAGAAGGGTCTTAGCTGTACATACACTCATGTAAATGCTGTTTCATACATAATGCATGAAGTTACCCGAGTTTTTCTGGGTGCTTCATCAGTGTTATCCAATGGAACAGTGTATTCAAGAGTTGGGACTGCATGTGTTGCAATGGTTGCTCATGCATTCCGTGTGCCTGTTATAGTATGTTGTGAGGCCTATAAATTCCATGAGAGGGTACAGCTGGATTCAATATGCTCGAATGAACTTGGTATGTATATGTTTGATAATTTTAGATGATGAGGTTTCTACCATATCGCCTTTTGCCTTGTGTTTGTAAGAAGCTGACGTTTCTAGGATGTTCTTACAGGTGATCCAGATGTCATTGCAACTGTTCGGGATAGAGAGGATGTCAACCATTTGGGTGGTTGGGCCAATATTGAAAATCTACAGCTTTTAAATCTGATGTAAGCATTTCTATTGATAGAGTACAACACCGAATTGTCATTTCCTCACTCTAACCTTGCAGTTTCTCTCTAAATTGTTGGCAGTTATGATGCAACACCTTCAGATTATGTTTCAATGATAGTCACAGATTATGGCATGGTAAGTGCTGGAGTTACAAAGAGGATCTATATGTTTGCTGCTAACATGCCTAAAGTGCACCTGATCTTGGCATCTCATAGTTTGCATCATGTCAAACTGGTCTTCAGTTAGAAGTAATTACATAAATTCTACCTCAATCTTTTGGAGAAAGATTCTGAATGAGGGTCAAGATACCAGTTTGTGCCAGAAATACCTAAAAGATTAAAATGAAACATAACATGATTGAAAAAATAAAATCTTTTCTACATTCCACTTTCCATAAATATATACTGAAAACAAATGAGGGACAGTAGAAGAATGAATGACAAGAAACCATCCTTTTCTAAACTAGTTAAATACGTGTAATAACAAAACCCCTTGTCCAGATATATAATACATACAGCTTCTGGCATTCTCAACAAGCATTGCCCTGTCATATTTCACACTTGGATCTTGATAATTTACAATGACAATATAGTTGGTTGACATCTTGACTTTGACAGGTGCCTCCCACAAGTGTGCCTGTAATTGTAAGAGAATATGGAAGAGAACAGGTCTGGATATAAATTATGCAATTGGGGATCATCTCAATTTTGTTCGCGTACAAAATCTCTATTTCACTTTATGGTAACAATAAATTCTAAGATTGTTGTAATGCATGTTTCTGTATTGTTTCCCCATCTTGGAATAATGTAATGTGCCTTTCTTGTCTGAAGTTTTGGACATTTCTGTATTCACCTGTCCTAGCGAAGAGTGCAAATTTTCGCCTCTCCAGGCAGAGATCTAGATATGCATTCTCATTTGTAACACTTCTTTCCTCTATTGTTTTTCGAAGTTTGGATAACTATTCAGTCAGTATTGGTTTTGCAAGTTCTAGATTTTCTTAGCCCCTTCATATTGTTATTTTGCTTGTTCTTTTTTCCTCCTTTCAATTCTACAATACATTAACAAGGGGTTGAATAATCTTTTGTGAAGATTTCGTATGACCTGATCATATCTAAATTTCAATGAATGATCAGATCTTTTCATGTGCTTAATACAGACTCCACTTTTCTTAGGGTTCGTTTGGTTTATCTTTCAGTAGACGTACATTTGAAAAAATTATATTGAAAATATTAATTTTGAAAGAATTAAGTTGAAAAGAATTAATTTGTGTTTGGCATTGATATTTCATAAGTTTAAAAGAATGATTTTTGTTTGGAAGGAATAAAGTAAAATCATTTTTACAAATATAATTACCAAAACGTGAAAGAGTGTTAGTTGGAAGAGTAAAAACTTGTTTAATGAAGTTAGATGTGTAAAAGTGGATTTTATTCTATTAGAATAAGAATAAAAAGTAATGTGATTTTTTCTGGTTGAAGAATAAAAATAAGAGTAAAAATTTTATGAATGAATTTTATGTGTAAGTTATATATAAAATTTATTTATGAAATTTTTACTTTTCAATCAAATATATCTGAGATATTCCCAGTAAAAAACGGACATAACTTGAGCCACTTCAGCAGTCGCAAGCATGCCTCTGCGAACATGAAACATTTGATTCTATATTGGATTTGTTTAGGAATAAGTTTAAAATATAATTTTTTTTTCACTAAGTCCTTACATGGGAGAAATAAAAAAAAAATCAATCCCTATAAATACAATTGTTTGTAAATAAGTTCTTACCGCTAATCGGAGTTACATTTGAGTTATAAATATATAAATAAATGTTTAAAATTTTTAAATACGGGTATGATGCGGGAAATCTATAAATAATTGTTTAAAATTTTTTTATTAAAGCTTACAACTAATGAAATTCTCGAGAAGCTACTATATATGGAAAACACTAAAAGATGACACTCGGGTAGGGAGTGGGGACAATGAATAATGCCTGCTGAGGCAGAAAACGGTTAACTTCCTAATTACGTACATTCTCTTTCTTAGAAATATTAGTGTACAACATTTCCTTATAATAATTTTATACCTCTAATGTATTGAGGTACACCACGACAACAATTGTGGGATTCATATGACTATATACATTAGAGATGTAAAATTGTAAAAAAATATTATACACCAAACATTTGTCTTTCTTTAGTGCATGAAGTTGTGTGAAATAGTCGAGCTCAATAGATAAGCTAATGTAGATTAAACATCTAACATCAGGTGGTTGAGACCTGAGATGTACTGCCTTGATAAAACACATTTGGGGTTCTATCCCCATCCCCAAATATCCCACTCCCCTTCCCTGATAAAAATAAATAAATAAATAAAAATCTAACATCATAACAAGGTTTTATAAATCTCAGCCAGAGCCATTAGATCTACAAGATCATTAAGATAAGATCGACTATACCTTCAATCATACTCTTACTGCCGCAGCCATGATCTCATTCTGTTTTTTTTTTTTTTTTTTTTGGTAGAGAAAATCCATTATCACTCTATGATGTCATTGTCACAGATTGTTTTATTAAATAAATAATTAATACCAACATATGGTGAAGTCGTACCAACAACTTAACATAGACTCGTCCTTCAAAATTATGTCAGATTTAGGTGATTCCCATTCGCGACAGTCCAAGATTCATTCGTATAAGGGAAAAGAGCTAAGTGAACTGAAAACCAAACATGTATATACGTTTAAAGATTTTGTTTACACATCCATGTAACTTGTATTTGTGAGAGGATACAAATGTTCAGGTTCCTGACTTTTGAATCACCGTAGACCAGTATACAGTTACTCATTTCCTCTTACAGTATCAACTTTACCATTAGCTGGCGCTAGGATTCCAAGAATAACAAAGCCACCTAAAATGACAATCAAAATTCCCAAGGAATTGACAAGCAGTGCTTCACCGGAATAGCGCGATATGACCTTATTCGTCTGAAGGAATGTAGCCTTCTCTAGAATACCAGTAGTAGTTGTGGCTATCGCCAAGGCATAAATATAGATCCCAAAGAACACATGCCATGGCAACAGTGCAGCTCTAGTGTTCCTTGAACCACCTGGATACCAAAATGTTGCAAAGCCAGCAGCCCACTGATAAACAATATCACAACAAGTCAGATATCTGGAATCCGAATAACCCTATATCATCCTAATGAATCCATCGCAAATGCGTTTAATATCTTAGGAACATAAAAATGTTCAATATTTTGCTTGTTTAACAATTAGGAAGATTATTAGGAGGATAAAGCAAAACTCTTGAATCCAATTTTCAAAAGTAGAATCGATCTAGTTCTGAACATGTAACTACAATAGTAAACATACCTGAATGGAGAATAGGAAAAGGCACGCAAGGCCCAACCATGAATGCAGGCTGTAGAAATTGTCAATGCCCTTGTCAATGTGAAACTTCCAAGCAGCCCAGACACCAATCAAGCTTAAAATCAGAGAAAGAAACTGTAATGCGAGATGCACTGCTTTTTTGAAGTTTTTGGTTCCAGATATAGTCTTATATGCAAGCATCCCTGCAAAATGCCATAACAAATAGATAAAAGAAGTTAGCACTAACATGAAAGTACTCACAATTCTCAAGCAATCAAAGGATAGTGAGAAGAATATTGCATAGAATTCAAGCCAATAAGTTCATTCAACTTTGTTAGATATAATTTTATACAAAAAGTTTTGAGCATTTTGAAAGTCCGTGGTTAGCCCATCCTGTTCTCTTAAAATCATACCAGAATAACGACCATCTTCATTCATTCTAGCCTTGCCTCTGCCATTATGTTTTTAGATTTCAGTGAATAAACTAATCCTAGGGCTTTGGATAACATAAATACTCCAGACAAATGATAGGAAACATGTTTTTGTCCACTTTATAATTTTCAGGTGTTGCGATGGAAAGGAATGTTTGATAGAAACAAAGTACAGCCCTCACACTGTCCTGTCAAATACACCACTCAGGGGGGGTACATTTATAAGTTATGCTGAATGTTCAATCCAAATTGAAAATGTCATTACTATGACGATCATGATGATCAACTCAATATTGATCTAGTTTTCAGTTTTTTCACTTAAATATATAGGAAGCTGATTTCTAGTCCTGCCTCTGCCATTTTTTTTTTTGGGCTTATGGTGACTGAACTAGTCCTAGGCTCTGGATGACAAAAGTACTCTCAGACAAATGATATCACAGTTTTCTATTTTCAGGTGTCATGATGAAGAGGAATATTTTATAGAAACAAAGTACAACTCTCACGCTGCCATGTAAACTACACCACTAAGGACTAGAAGCAAACATGGTAAGGGATTAAATTATAAGATATGCTTAGAGCCTGCGTGGGATTTTCTGTATTTTCTATTTTTAAGATTTTGTGAAAGAAATACCAAAAATAATAAAATCGTGCTTTCAGTTTTCATCTCTTGTTTTCAGTACTTCCTTCGCATTTGCAGGATTTTGAAAACAGAAAATACAGGAAATGAAAACTGGAACCAAACAGGGCCTTAATGTTTAATCCAAATTGAAAATGTCATATTACTACAACAATGATGAAGATCAATTCATACTGATCTAGCTTTCAGTTTTTTTCCACTTAAAAGCTAGGCACCTGAGTAGTATTTCTTGAACAAAAGGATTTCTAAGTGGATATAAAACATTTATAAATCTTATTTGAAATTGACATCTTGCTCCCTTCCTAGAAAAATTTCATACAAACTTGAAAAATTTCAAACAAACTTGAAACCTAATTATTAAAGCAAGCAAGGTCAACAACCATAAAGAACCAAAAAGTGCTTCACCTTTAAAACGAAGGGTATATGGGAATTGAAAAGAGAAAACATTGTGAATCAACAATTATGAACAATATAAATCAAATGCCAAATCTGATTCATTTGTTGCATTGCATAAAACCAGGATACAGGCAATTAGATTACTCCAGTCAGTCTAACCCCTCAAATCTCATTTCTATTCTCTAGCATCTCCTATTGATCCCAATCATTAAGCATACATATCTCACCTTACTGCAAATAGTTATTGTGATCTAAATCTACGAGAAACTATTCTGATCAATATGATCATACAAAGTTTCAAAGAGATGCTGCTGATATGCACACACCACGCAATGAATCACACATCTCCTTTCCTTGGGAATAAAAAGGGAAGAACAATTACCTTCACCATTGATCAGAACAAGCCCAATCACCATCATTACTGGATGGACCTGCAGGACAAAAAGAAAACAAAAAGTAGGTATAAAACCACACACAAGCATTGGCATTGCTCACATAATAAACTTGAAAATGCATAAACAAACATCCGAGCTAAAATAATACTAGTAACTAGTAATAAAATGTTCCCCAACAAACGAATGAACGCATCCCCACAGAAAGCATGCTTGGTTTCGGTTTTCATGTTTTGTCTTCAGGATTTTGGGAAGTAAATAGCAAAAACAGGAAATCAAATCTGAAAACAGGATTTTATTGTTTTCACTTATTTCATTCGCAAAATTCTGGGAACATATAAAAAATGAAATTAGTAACCAAACATGTCCTTTGAGTTTTCCATCACAGTCAAAATTAACACTGACCCTTTTCCCTCGACTTCCACATTCCCGCAATTTTTAGTTTCTCTTTCGGAAAATAAAAACAATTACCCAGGAAAACAAAAAAGATTACAGGAAAAAAAAGATCAAGAAACTCGTAGAAGAACCCATACCCCTTAAGCACGAAGCAACAAAAAAAAAACAAAACAAAACAAAAATTGAAATTTGAATCGATAGAAGAAGTGCAAGGGAAGGGTTATTGAGGAGAGAAGAGAGAGGGTTAGATACATTGAAGATGAGATCTTTGTTGTCAGAGATGAGGGCGAGGCCTCCCCTGAAATGGAGTGCCCATATCAGCAGAAGAAATGCGACGGCAGCGCCGACCGCTCGAACTGTCGTGAAGATCGGGAACCTCACCACCGGTGGAGCCGCCATTTTCAGCTAAGAGAGAGTACAAAAATGGTAAGAGAGAGAACAGAGTTTTTTTAAATTTTTTTTTTCGGTTTTTCTTGTCTTGGCTGTTGAGGTTTGAAGAAGGGGAAGGGACTGTTGTTAAATGTTGGAGAATCAACGCATGTGGTATTGTTATTATTAAAATTTTTTATTCGAAAATTACATTGACAGCAAGTCATGATATCTTGCAGCAAAATCCCTTACCAATGCCAATTCTAATGACTTATATATATATATATATATATATATATATATATTTTGGGTATAGATTCTAATGACTTATATGGTTATATGGTACTATTAATAATTATTAGAATTAATTTAATTTCAATGCTCTAACAATATTTAAAACACATCGCTTAATTATGTAATATTATATGTTAACCTTCACCCCACTTTTTAAAAAGTAACTAAAATGGCGAGTTTAATTGAATAATAATATAAAATTCTTTTATATCGTAAATATATTAAAATTAAATTTTTATTGGTAACTTAATAGTGAGTGCTATACTTTAAAGCTTAAAAAGTAACATATTTTCAATAAAAACTTACTATTTTAAAACTCTTAAAAGAGCATTGGGTTAACAATACCTTTATAATTTAAAGAGATTCTTTGATAGATACAATTCTAGCACCTTATATTTAAACACATTCACAATGAACTCATCAACTTTATTTAAGATACACTCACTTAATTATGAGCTCCATTAACTATTTTGTGAATGCACCTAAGCATAACTTATTAGAATTGTGTTTATCAAAGAATTATTCTATAACTTATAGCAAAGAAATCGGCCAACTCAACATGTCTTCCAGGGAATACAGATGCCACTTCCTTCACACACCAGATGTGCCTTGCTTTCCATTCGATTATTGGGTTGTGTTATTCGCTCAAGAAAATATATTATACTATATTTGTATTAGATTCTCTTCTCTTTACTTAAAAATGTGTTTTATTATAACAAAGAAGATTCTGCATTTTGATTTAGATCTTTAACATTGTTATCTTTTTTATATGAGTAAACTCCCAAATTAGTTTCTAATACTTTTAGAGTCGAATAAATTGGTCCCTAACAATGTCAAAACTTGGACACTTAATAGTCCCTAGACAAAAAATATTAATAGTCTTTGTGATAATTTTATTACTAAACAAATTGGTCCTTGATGTTATTTATGAAAAAAAAAAAGTCCTTCACTGCCCCTTTCTTCCTTCACCCTCTTCATCCTCACTACCACCATTCTCTCCCCCCTGGAATCCACATCCCTGCCACCACCACTAAAAGCACCTTATCTGTCATCGGCCCTAAAATCCCAACCACATTTCTCATAATTCCCAAACCTAAATCCTTAGATGAATGTCCCACCACCAACACCAGCAATTACAATAACCTCAGCAAAACCAACCCATCTTCTCAAATGGGGCCCACCAACCACCCTTCCTCTTCTGGGACGACAAGAACAATGGTGCTGGAGTGAAGCAACCACTGAGGATCGATGACCACCACCATTTTCGAGACATGGACGAGGATTTAGGGATGATAATAACATTATAGTTCCAAAAATGAGCCCTATAGCAAACAACAACATTGCTTCCAATAGACCCAGACTTCTATGGTAGAAATTGAACTAACTAGAAAAAACCAAAGGGGATATACAATTGGCCCTTTTTAAAATCCTTTTTATCTATTTTTGGGGCTTAATTGTTCTCTTCTTATCACCTTTGCTTTTTCTAGCTTGAATTTCATTATCCCTTTGTTACCTTGGATCTTATTTGACCTTTTTTGGTTTTTGTGTGTTCTTGTTTGTGCCTCTCCAACCAAGCTGCATATGTTTTCGATAAATTTGTGTATAAAATTGTAAATATTTCATAGCTTTCTAGATTTGAAAGTGTTTTTCCTTTTTTTTTTTGGCTTGTTGAAAGAAAAAATAGTGTTATGGTGGGGATGGTGGTGGTGATGAAAAAGATGCAGGAAGGAAAGGAACGAGGGATAAAGTTTTTTCTTTTTTTTTTTTTGTAAATGACATTAGGGACTAATTTGTCTAATAACAAAATTATCACTAACACCATTAATGTTTTCCATCCAGAGACCACTAAGTATATGACTTTTGACATTATTAAGGATGAAGTTCCCACTTTTCAATTGTCATGAATCAATTTGTCTGATGCTGAAATTGTCATGGATCAACTTAGCGGTTTACTCTTTTTCTTTTGGTAAAGAACATTATTATCTTTTTTCTTGTTTCCTAGGCATCCTTTGTGGGACACAATGGATAGACGTTGGCAGTATATTTCAAAGCTACTCCATTTCCAAGGCGAAAATCGAAGTCTTAATGTAGCACCCTAAAAATTATTTAAAAATTAATTTGAGTTTTACTAGTCATAATTTCAAAAATCCGATAAATTTAGTAATGGTGAGGACAGCCCAATGGATGTGTAAAAAAAAAGAATTAAAAAAAGAAAAATGTGAATAGTGATTTGCGGGCTCTGCGGGCCCATCACGACAGCTGAAACTCTAGTATTGGGGCTCGGATATGCTTGAAACTGAGAAATTATATAATTAAGATTAGAAATGGGTAGGAATAAAGATTTTACACCTAAAATTAATTTTCGGGCAATGTTTGATTACCTGGATACAATATTTTACCCATTTGGTAAAATTTTGGTGTGCAATTTTTAACACCGAAAGATATTTTAATCTTTACAATAAGATAATGCTTATCTTTTAAAGCCAAGTGGATGACCAAGATTTAATCTTGAATAATAAGATTAAATCCGAACCATCCATTCCATTGTTTCTTTCCAAAAAGGAAAAGAAATCCACTTTGAATTACATAAATGCTATCTTTATAACAAGATCACTTCAAGCCACCTAATTTTGTTATTTTTTTTCTTGTCATTCTCGGCCATGAGAAAAAGGAATACAACCTTCATTTCTTTGCTTCCAAACCTCCATTAACAAGTTTCAAGCTTCAAAAACCATAGCCTAAAGTTGCTATACACTTAAACTTCCTTTACAAAACTTACTCTACTCATCACCACCTACAAACCTAATCGATTAGAATTTGAATCCATCAACTTTTTCTACCTTGATAGCTCAAAATTTGCTGCCTAGGGGGGGGGGGGGGTTTGGTGTTGGTTTCAGGCCGTGAAGTGAGAAGAATCACTTTTGGAGCATCCTTTGGAGCCAAGATCTCTAAAGCTCCAAAGAGTAGGGATTTTGAACCTCTTTTGCCATAAATTCATTTTTTTGCTTTGCTTACTGATTTAGTTTAATATTTTTGTTGCATTGGTTGATAATATATAGATGTTGATGTACTAATTTGGTGGAGTGTTTTGATGGTGTTAGAAAAAATCTTTTCTGAAAATACATTTTGAGCTATATTGCTGTAAATCCCAGTTTTAGACAGACAGCTTATGATTCACGATTTTTATGAAGGCTTTGTAAATGGATTCTTGCTTTAACAATTTTATATGTAAAGCTAATATATTAACTTGTTTTCAATATTTTTCTTGGGTCTTAAAAATGAACTTTACTATTTTCTAAAAGACACAAATCAAGACTGTTGTTGAGTTGTTTGGATAACCAATTCTGGAACATTAAATTTTATAAAATTTTTTACCATGGCAAATGATTGATTTTTCCTTTGAAAGTTTTACAAGGTCTTGAGGACATATTTAATTCCAACCCTAAATTTTTGTATGATTTGATATGATCATTTGATAGGGTAATAAAATTGGGAACTATGGCTGTTGGCTGCAAATAGGGAGTTTCTGATATCTGAATATGTATAATTTTTTTAACATAGTTAGAGAACTCTTTTTTCCTTTGAAATTTTTACAGGATATTATGGACATATTGAGGTATCATGGATAATTTTTATGTCTTTGAAATCGATTGTTTGATATGTAAATAAATTTGTGCTACAATGGTGTGAAATCTGCCCATTTGCTGAGAATGCAACCAAAACTTTGAATTGGTAATGTAATTACTTTTGATTCAATTATGATGAGTATAAATGCATGCCATGTACTTTAAAGAGTGATTTATGATGAATGAATGATAATTTCATTGTGAATGAATATTTATATGTGATTAGAACATGTATTGGTAAAGACAAAAGATGATAAAGGAATATATGTGCCAAAAGAAAATATTTGAATTTCAATTGTGCATGTTCTGATATATGGGCAAAAGAAGAAACAAGACTTAGGTGAACTTCCCTAGAGATATTATGGGTCAGAAGATGTATCGGCTAGGAATAAATCTGTATGTGATTCAGAGGAGGAAAAAAATGAAATATGATGATCACGTATAGGAATGACCTCGGTCCCAATAAGCAGTCTATTTTCCATTTGTGGAGCTATCCATGGAAGATAGCATTTTGTATGAATTACCCATTATAGAGTTATCCATGGTAGATACCATTCAGTATAAACTAAGTCTTCCCTATATCGATGAAAAGAAAAAAATGCATAGAATTGAGTTCTATAATCACAAGTGAAATGTGAAAGGGCATGGAAAGATTACTGCAATTATCATATGCATATGCATATTTTATTAAATTATTTATCTAAAATGAATTACTATGATCTTGAATGTTATGAAACATATGTTCTAAGTGACTGATTATTAAAAGCTACCCACTTTGGAAGGATAATTTTAGAACTTTAAAATGAATCCTTAATATGTATTGCATGATCACGTTTTCTTGGTAAATCAAAGTGATTGGGACGATAATGATGACATTATGATTGTGTATTTGGGGAGTTTCCCTACTGAGAATTGCATAATTCTTATCCCCCGTGTGTTTTTGTGTTTCCGTGTCGTTTCCAGGTTGATCCAGAGAACTTTGGGGCTGCTACCTGAAAAGAAATCGGATTGGTAGTAGTTCATTGTCTGAGACTGTATTGAATGTGTTTGGTTGTATGTATAGGTGTGTAAACTTAACTGAGAACAGATGTGTATTAAAGCTCACAGAAGAGTTTCCTTTTGTACTTAATTATGTATTTGATAAATGCTATGCTTCTTTGTCTTTGTTATATATTTTAATAGAATTACTCCTAGTTATTACACACGTTAATCGAATTTGCTATAGATATTTAAGAAAGATTTTCTAATTAATAAGTAACAACTCTTGAATATGATGTCATGATTTCAAGACAATGTTATACTTGGGAAGATGTTACATGCAACACTTGGTTGTAGAAAGATGGGACCCTTACCATCAGAGAACATAATTATCTAGTTATATGTAATTACAACATTAAAATTATTTGATTTTATTACAATTATTTTAAAAGTCACAATCAATATAATTAATTTTTTTTTAACAAAGGCACTAAAGCTAGGAATCCTTCTTAGAGGGAATAGGGGAAGGGGAAAGGTGGAAGGTGAAAAGTGGAAGTCAAACACAAGACCACCTACTCAACGGTGCAAGAGATAACCACAACCACTAGGTTATAGACTCAACCGCATAATCAAT
Organism: Dalbergia cultrata; assembly: GCA_031216105.1. Classification (NCBI taxonomy): domain Eukaryota; kingdom Viridiplantae; phylum Streptophyta; class Magnoliopsida; order Fabales; family Fabaceae; genus Dalbergia; species Dalbergia cultrata. The sequence continues at coordinate 49,452,382 of CM062344.1, forward strand.
ATAATTAATTAACAATGTAAAGCCCTTATAGAAAAAAAAATAATAAGGTAAAACTTTAATGATACATTAAAATTAATTTAATATATTTTTGTTTTTTATTTGTCGCGTAGCGTAAATATTTATTTAATGATATTTAGTTTTATTTTATATTGATAATACTGAGAATTCAAGTCTCTCACAATTAACTTAATCCATTGTATATTTAAAGTTCATTACTTTCAGTTTTTTTTAAAAAATCATTTTTAATAGAATCTACTAATAATAAGATTTTATTCAAAAGTTTTAAACAAATTCAAGTTATTTCTAGCTTTTAAAGATAAATAGTTTCTATGAAAAATTATTTCTTTAGTTAAAAAGTCTATTTTCTATATATAAAAAAAGAAATAAATGCAACTTTATATTTGTGTGATTGTCCACAAAAATTTCTTATTAATAAATAATAATAATAATAAATATTTATTATGTATTTATGAATTTATAGCTTAAAATGAATGAAAAATGCATATTGAACTGTAGTTATATAGTAAAGAATTAATAAAGTTTTCAAAAGATAATTATAATTACAAAATAAAAATATTTAAATTATTATAATTATTTTGAAGTAATTAATAATAAATTGTTATTTTATTATATTGGGTAGATGTATCTATTATTTTATTCTTATTTTTTTTTATATAAAACGTTAATTGTGTAATGAATAATAATTTTACAAATTAAGAATTAAACATCAAAGTGTAAAATTTTCTTCACAATATTGATAGATATACTAGTAGAGTAAAATTCATTATGTGCCTCTCTACTTATCTTTTATATATCATACTTTGTTAAGATAATAAGTTAATAAAATAATTGTGTTCAAAATAAATTACCTAAAATTTGAAATATTTCAATGTAATTATTAGTAAAAATATTAAATATTAAAAAATTTGTATTTTTTTTAAAATTTTTACTAAATAAATAATATAAGGTTACTATTTTATCATTTTTATTTTTAAATCTTTAATAATTATAGGATATATCTATTAAAATTCTCCTTTCATCTTCGAAATTGTTTCCCATTTCAATGTTAGGGTGGTGATTAGATAAAGTCCTTTCAAAACTGGTAGTTCTATGCTTTGAACCATTGAAATTACAAGTAAAATTTGTTTAAGATTCTAGCCCACATCATTGCAACTAATTCCTTTTGGTTAAAGTGAAAAACCTGTTTTAACATGTTAATAAAGAATTAAAGTGGATGATTAAAATAATTTTTTCATCCTAATAATTTAGTTTACTAATTTCCTTACCTACTTAAAATGTTAGACAGATTTTGAATTCAGCATATATAAAATTATTCAATATTTTCCATGCCATATTTTTAAGTGATTAAAATTAGAAAATTACTTCTGGATAGTATAGCATTACTCTTACATAGATTTATCCGGAAAAAAAAAAAAGAAAGCATTGCTCTTGCATAGAAGAAAGAATCTTTCAACATATTAACCCTTCTCAAGTTGACTATTATTAAATTTTTATTTAGCCATTAACTGGACTTAATATATTTTAATATTTGTTACAATAAGAAATAATTATTTACACAATCCTGTCCAATTATTAAAGATAAGCGGGCCAAATGAGTTATGTTTTTATCAAATCATCAAAATTAATCCAACAATTAAGAGGACAGGCTTTGTCACATGGAAATTATATGTGTACAACTCAATTTGACAATTTTATATTGAACACTTCACCGTTAAAGTTTTTTGAATTTTTTTACGAAACATGTTACTTCAATTATATTAGGTGTCTAGCTTAAGTTGTGAATGCAAATTGTGCAAATGAAAAGAAATAATAGGTCGCACGCAACCATTTTGGTTAAAGAATATGTATTAATCGATTCCATGACTGTGGTCATAAGTTTGGAACCATAGTGGCTTGTACATAGAAGACCTTTTCGAATGGTTAATGGTATTCCAAAAGGTCCAACGCTTTAAGCAATATGATTCTTTCTATTCAGAGAAATGATATGCTGGTGCACGCGAACGACGCATACGAACGTAAAGGGGTTGTGATTAATGTGCTCCATCATTTTAAAAGCATACGGTGGGCTGAGGATATTAAAAGGTAATAAAAAAAAATGAACAAACAAAAGATTTGAAAAATTAAAAATAAAAACCACTAACCCTTTCCCCATAACCAAACTCTCTCCATCTGAACTCTCCCTCAAACCCAGTGACGTCTTTCCCCTTTCGCCACCCATTAACCCAAACTCTCTCAGCCTTATCTTGGAGTGGGAGCATGTGGCCTTGCGCAGGAAACGGGCACACTAGGATGTGATGCTTGGACATGTGAGGATTGCTCGGGTGTACTTGCTGTTTAGAGTGAAGATTGAAGAGTGAGTATGGGGTGTCCTAAGTGGAAGGAGCTGCTATATACCGAAGAGAGAATACATTTGATGTGGAGGATTTACAGTGAAGTCAATCAAGCACATGCTACATTGTACTTGAGGCTTTGATAATTTCTAGTGCCTGGGAAAAAAAAAAAATTATATTATCATGCCTATTGTAAAAGTCGATCTTTGGTTACAAATACTTGAACTTTTTTCTGAAGCTGTATTTTGAATGCTGAGTATAAAACTAGAAACTCTGCCTATTATCAATACTTAAAATGATTTGTCTAGAAGATCTAAGTTGTTTTCTAAGTGCTACAAGAATTGGAAGTTCATTGCCCTATCTAGTGCTGTTGGGAATCACTGCCACACAAAATTTATTAAGACTCAATTCATCCATTTCATAGAGCCCATGAGTCTTCTAGACCAATCCTGTAACTCAATTTCACAAACAATTTCAGTCTAGAGCACTCATAGACTCTATAGATTGATAAATTGAGGGTTAATATGACATTCAATTTCCGATCCAAAACAAAAGTGATTTGAAATTTTTTTCTGATTTATATTGATAAGTGCTTCCAATATGTTGATGATTCCCTATCAATTTGTTGGTGATCTCTCAAAAAAGTTGGTATCTTATCATTTTTTGTTTATATTAAAGGAGGTAAATTTTTTATGATAAGATGAGTTGTAAAGCTAGTCTAGACGATTCATGAACTCTATAGATTGATAAATTAAGCCTTAACATGACATCCAATTTGTGACATAAAACTAAAGTGATCCGACCTTTTTTTTGTTTGAAACATGCTGGTAAGTGCTTTCAATATGTTAGTGATTCGCTATCAATTTGTTAGTGATTTTTGAAAAAAATTGGTATCGTTTATCAGTTTTTGTTTATATATTAAAGGAGATGAGAATTTTATGAGAAATTGACTTAGAGGACTAGTCTAAAGGACTCATAGCCTTTATCAATTGATAAATTAATGCTCAACACAATATTCAATAGAATTAATGGTCAAGTCTTTTGATTCTTGAAAGTATTATGATTTTTGTACAAATTTAGGTTACATAACAAAATTAAGAGAAATTTTTGGCTTTATAAATTGTTGTAGTGGGTCTAAATACGGGAGACAATTTGTGTCAAAATCACTTTGTCACTTTTTGTTTTTTTTTTTTCTGCAAGTGATTGGTTAATGACTCAAAAATACAATGTTAGTGGTTCTAGTTCAATTAGTGCCACAATGGTAATGTGATTTGAAATTTTTCCTAATAGTGCTCAATAAAATAATGAAAGTACCTAAATTCAAACACAAAGTTCAACAGAGTTTCATTGTTAGAAGCAATAAGTTTAAGCCACATAAATTAGTCATTGCAAATTAAAATATAACTAATATAATCAATAGTCTTCTATTGAACAACGTAGAAAATCACAATTATTGCAAACTCAAACTTTACCAAATGTGAAAAACCCAAGGTTTGAAGGTAACCAAAACACAACCAAACTATTGTATTTGTTAAGAAAAGGAAAATTAGTTGAGTCCCTCGCTCCATTCAAGTATACACAATGTTCCTGCATATATTGAAAATTGAAGAAAGATTAAAGGAACACAAAAAGAAAGTTCCCAACAAGCATGTGTTATGTTTGTAAAAAGAAATATAAATGTATTCTAAATTTGAATATGTGCCTTAAAGAAAAAGAAGATGCATATCATGTTAAACAAGAACAAGTCACATAAGAGTCCTTTGGACTTGAGGTGTGGACAATGTGCAAATTCACTGTATTTTGTGTTGAAATTCAAGTTTTATTATCAGGGGAATGAAACAACAAGGTTCAATACTGGAAATAAAGTCAATAGAACAACTCATCACACACCATTCATTTTTTATCCAAGTCATGTTGAGAGAGCACTTCTTTATGGAATACTTTGAAGTTATTCAACTTGCTAGGAAGAAGACAACTTTGAGTTACTCTAATTCTATTTCAGACATGGAGCTATGTTAAGGGCAAACAATTGTACTATTCTTACACACAATTATTTACCAAGACCACATTATAAAATAGAAAAGAGTGTTGTCACTAACCAATTTAGAGGTTTGTGAATAATGCTAATGATATAAAAATAAAAAATGAAAAATATTTTGTTTAGTAGCAACAAGCAAGACACTATCCACATACTTTCCGACCATTTCCAAGTTAATCCAGACAAAGAGGAAACTTGTATTCATTTCAAGGAGGCACTACGTTATTTTAGGTTTGTTTAGTGTCAGCATTGCAATTAGCTCTCTTGTCACTAACACCTGCACCAAGGAAGTTTATAGCAGCTTGTTCACATTCATTATGGTCAACAAGATGTTCCTACTTAGAAGCACTCAATCAGAAAATTTGATAGTTACAACAAATAAAAAAGGAGAGCAATGGGCTGAATGCAGAAGATATCAACATGAATATGGTAATGCATAAATAGAGGAAACAATATTCATATAGCATAGTAAAAGTTTCAATATAGTTGACCTTTCCCCACTCAACCATACAGATGCTGACCAAACATAAGTGTTTGAGCAATGGCAAAGCAAAATCTATCATTGACTAATGATCTCCAGAAAATGTAAATCAATTTCACTAAAATCAACAAATGCTTATGTTCCACTCCTTCATGCTTCTCCACTTAGTTTCTTAAAAACCTGTTACCAAATAAAAACCTAAATAAGTATCCAAGTAGTAGTTTTCACATACTGATTAGAAAGCTTCTAATCAAGTCAATTTCTTTTCCAATTTTAACAATGATAATGTTATTAGTAAGTAGTTAGGGAGTAAACCATTTATCATACATTTTCCATCTTTTTTTTTCCAATCAATTTTTCATACTTGTATAATCATTCAAAGGTTGAATTCCCCAGTGGAATTTCGACTCCTCCATTAATATACAAAAGATTAATTCTTTTCATCTTTTCTTGAGTAAACACATACAAACTATAAAAAAACATGTAGGGATTTAAATTCAATAAAGAATAGTCACCAATCTCATCTAAAATTGACCTAAAAGATAGTATTATCTAAGATCACTGTATATGAAAAAAAAGCCCATGTAAAAACAAGGACAAAGAAAAAAAAGAAAGCCATAAATGCCTTAACTAGTCAATTACATCTACTGTAGAGTGGAAGATGTGGCAATGAGAGAGAAATGAGAAGAATGAAGTCACCCACCCATTGATATTGTGATTTTGTAATTCATCATCACGAAGAAGGAGCAAGCATGATGATGGTGGTGTTGCAGCTGCCATGGTTTGGTTAGGGTGGAAGAAGAAGAAGGAGGTAAGGATGAGAGAGTGGGGTTAGTGAGGCGAAAGTTTGCAGAGGATAAGGACAATTTTTGAGAGAAAATACAAGGAGAGAGGGGGGGGTAAGGGTTTGCAGGAGGTAGACAGTTTTGCGGAGTGATGGAAATTTTCTTTCACACATTTAGTCCACCGTGTGACCTCCCTGCTGCATGTCTATAATAGATGCTCCTTGAACATTGTCGTATGCGTTGCGTATATGCGTCGTAGTGCATCACAATGACAGGACTCTTTTTGTTTTTAATATAACATTTAAGTAAAAAATAACTTCATTTTTAATTCAAAATATGCTCAAAATATTTATAAACAATTCATTACGGAGAGATAATTCAAGATATATGAAAATACGAGCACAAACACAATGAAGTACTTACCAAAAAATAAAAAACACAATGAAGTGAACTAGATTTCCCTACCATATAAATTTCTTCTTTTTGTTAGTCAAGTTTCTCATTGATCATAGGAACAAGATACCATGTTCACTAAATGATGGAGTATTGAAAACTCAATAATAATAATAATAATATTGGAATTAGTATTTTGGGAGAGATCATTGTCATTTTTGTTTATCTATTGTTACTTCTTATTTATTGCCTTCATTTGTAACATTTAGTTTTTATTTTCAAAACTAAAACCAATTTGGTGCAATAGAATCTCAATTGTCTATTGCCATTTCTTATTTATTGTTTTTATTTATGACATTTTTAAATGTCTTTAATTAAAAATGTATTGTATTGCATTATGGCTACTATGATATTTAAATTTATATTTAATAATTGTATTATTAATATTTTTACATAAAAATTAACTATAAATAAACTTATAGCATAAAGCAAAAAATTCATAACTTAAATATGAGAATTAACTTAAATTAAAAAATATAGTGAAATATAATTAAAATAAATTAAAGTATCAATTAAATAAAATAACTAAAATGTACACGTCACAAAAAGTAATGCAAAGTGAGCTTTTTCCTTGAGAGATGTGTAACACCCTCCCAAGTATTACATCATCCTTAAGCCATAACATTTAGACTAAAGAGTTGTTACTTACAAGTTTGTAGATTTTTCTTAAATATCTAAAGCAAGTTCAACTGATGTGAGTAATAACCAAGTCATGATTCTATTAAAGTATATAAGAAAGAAATAAAACATTTATTGAATACAAAGTCAAGTACAAAAGGAAGCTCTTCTATGAGCTTTAGTATACATCTGTCTCACTTAAATATTTATACAACATAAACTATTAGTGATCTTCAACCATCGAGCTACCCTAATACATGTATTTCCAGTATGAGCAACTTCTTTATTTTCTTGGGCTATCTGGAAATGACATGGGAACACACAACATAGGGGTGATAATTGTTAAAAATCTCAGTAGAGCATTCCCCAAATATACAGTTATACATGTCATTGTTATCGTCCCAGTCACTTCCATTTATTAAAAAATGTGACCATGCATTACATAACAATGATTCATTTTTAACTTTTGAAAATTATCCTTTCAAAGTGGGTTTCTTTTAGCATTCACTTACTTAATGCACATATATCATAAGGTTCAACCACATAGTAAATCATCCAAAACAACTAATTCAACATGACATGAATATGCATATGATAAATGCAATGAAATTATCTTAAAGTTCCCTGACATATTAAAGGGGTTCTGGTTTTACTTATGGTCATATAACTCAATTCCATACATTTTTCTTTTTTCATCGACATAGAGAAGACTTCGTTTAAACCAAATGCTATCTATAGTCGATAACACCACACATGGGAAATAGACTGCTTATTAGGACTTATCTAATTCCTATATGTGATCATTGGACTTCATTTTTTGCTCTACGAATCACTCACAGATCTATTCCTAGCCAGTACATCTACCGACTCATCATATCTCTAGGGAAGATCCTCTTTTTGCCTTCCCCTTATTCAACATAAGTTTTATTTCTGTTTTGCCCATATGTCAAAACATGCATGATTGAAGTTCACATATTCTCTTTTATCACATATATGCATTATTTATTTTTCCTTTTCCGAATGCATGCATAAAGCACATATGGGTATTCACTCACAATGTGATTTCAATCATGCCTCATAAACCAATATTTGCTTCCTGTAGAATGCATTCATTTAACATAAGTCACATGCTCAAATATTCATATTCAAGTATTCATATCATACTAGAACCAAAATGCCATTATATCATTAATTCAAGGCATTGGTACAATTCCAACACATTGGCATATTTCATGCTGATGCGAGTTGTCGCTACTCGCAACAAATTAGAAATTTATAAATGCTAAGTTGCACTAAAAATGTAGTATAAGGCACAACTTAGGTCGTCTCACAAGGAAGTGTTACTAGTCAATTACAAATTGGGAGTTTTGAAGAATGAAACTAAAACAATTAAATTAAAAGGTAATAGCAACAATGGAAAAGGCATTAATACAAGGTGTTCCTAGGATTGGGAATTAGTTATCATTGATTAAACATTAAACCCATTGGTGGCTATTAGTAATAAATTACTGACAATTCTACTGGTGATCGATCGACTTCAAGAATTTAATCAATACAAATAACTAATAAATGACAATCGCTAATTTATTTAGAAATCACATTAATTTAATAAACCAATTGCTATAGCCTAACTGCCAATCGGAAAGTTAATTATAATATTCTCCCTCAAACATAAACCAATAGATCTATCAATTTATGCCCAAAGGGTTTCCCTAAACGATGATCGCCAATTTAGTTATCCCAATAAAAATTATAGCAATCACCACAATACTTATAGGAATAGAAACTGCAGAACATTAAGAAAACTAATTCATTTAATATCAAAAGAGGTCAAACATCATTCCAATCCATCTGGAAACCCTTACACTAGTAAAGAAATCTACTCCTTTATCTCTGGAGGATTACAACAATAAAGATAAAAGAACTTGAAAATAATAGCAATGATCATCGCCACGATCTCCAAGAGAAATCACCTTCACAAATGGAACCCTTAGAGAGAAAAGAGAGAAGAAGAGAGAGAGAAGATGGAGAGAGATATAGAGAGAGAGAGTTTTCAATCCGAAAACTAAACTAGGGTACCAATTGTTGTTGCTAATCTCCAAATAGAGTTAAAATATAAAAAGTCCAAAACGCGGAACGAAGTCGTAAAGTCACGCTGACATGAAATTACTTATGACCGCTATAGTGGTCTGGGACCGCTATAGCAGTCATGTCCATTTGCTCATGAGCGCTGCAGCCAATTTGTCTCTTTGGTGACCGCTATAGCAGTCATGTGCTCGCTCAACACCGCTTCGTATACTTCCAAACCCATTTTGAGGACTAAAATGTTCGAATTAGCTCTTATCTCTAGAAATAGAAGTTGTAGATCTTTGAACAAGCTTTCCAACGCCGCAAGAATCATGTCAATTAGACATCTATAGCTCCAAATATTGGCAAAATACCAACTGAGGGTAAAATTGGACAGCATCACAACATCATAAACCTTTAATCTTGCAATTTGGAAAGTCTCTGCCAGCAAATAACACTTACAAAAAAGGATTAAAAGTACAAGAAGCTCCAAAATATATTTATTTATCAAAATGGTATAGAAAACCACGATTTAATTCAATGATACATCATTAGGACCAAATAAAATCTACCAAATATTAACTAATTAAGCACATAAATAATGCAATACACCTAAAGTTGAATAGGAAATGGGGTGCATGAATACAACCCATCAAACTCCCCCACACTTAAACAATTGCATGTCCTCATGCAAGAGACTCAAATGGATGCAGCAAAGAGACTGGACTCCTAACTCTACTAACTCTAAAAATATATGATGCATAGAGATACAAGTAATAAGCTTTCACACCAACAATGAAAGAGGATCTCAACTAGCAAGACATGAACAAGAACATAGCATACATGATAGAATTCATATATGATGCATAGACCAAGTACAAAAATCCTTCCAAGGTCAGTGTTTGCCACTCATTCACTTTAGTGTTTGGGTTTTATGATGCACACTCAATCACCTCAAATGAAAATGTATTACCATAAGCTTGCTACGGGTCTTATTCTCCATTTTGTTATATACACATGCGTATTGAATCAAGAGGGCTTACCTTTGGTTGAAACGGGACTTAGGTGAAGGTGGGTAATTATATAGGCCAATGGGCTAAACCTCAAGTCAAAGGAGAACAAATGCATACACCAAGAGCATAAGTGCTTAAGAGTACACTTTTTCATCTTAATTACAATTTTTGGCCTTTAATTTCAATGTGGCACACTTTCAACTAAACCTTTTTTTTTTTCAGATTTTTTTTATATTAACCTTGCATTTTTTTTTTGTGTGCCACTTACTAAATTTTGGGTACACATTGTTCCTCCCCCACATTTAAATTGGAGCATGTCCTCATGCTCTCCCCCACACTTATGCTCAACCACAATGCTCTGCTAAGCCTCAAAGGTTAGAAATTGTCATGGTTTTTCACTTTTTGGCTGAGGATGTGCTAAAATAAAAGAATAGGCAATAAGGCTCAAAGGGGCTAAACAATGGAAACATGCAAAGGGTGGGTATATGGGCAAGTGGCTAAAAACAAGAAAAATGCCTCAATCATATTCAAACATGCATTTGGAAACATAATTTCAAACAAGACCCTAAGCAAGTTCTAGAACACAAATCCAAAGAGGGAAACACAAATGAACAAATAAGCATGGCAATTGATAGTCCAATCAAGAGGCTCAAAAATCTCACAAGTAAAATTGTATGTACTTAATCCAAACAACAATGAATCCACCAAGCATGCAATATAAGATAACGTCAATACCAAGCAAGTCAATAAGGTGCATGTGATGTGAGCCTATTCATGTGATCTCTAAGGTGCCAAAGGAATGGTATAGGACACAAACAAAAATAAATATGATACAAGACTCAAAACTAAAATAAAAATAAATAACATGCAGAAAAATAAAAAAAAGGAAAGTAAAGAAAAACCTCATGGTGGGTTGTCTCCCGCCCAGCACTTTGCTTTAACGTCCCTAAGTTGGACAGTCAGGACCCTCATGGAGGCTTATGATTGAATTGATCCAAGAATTTCCACCAAGGCTTGAGTCTTTTCACTTCACTCGGATCCCAGAGTATATGAATAATGCCACGGGCCTTGAAACTATTAGGCTTCCTATGCCCAAGTGTTGAAGAGGATGATACATTCTTGGAAGCCTTGAAGCTCCCCTCGAGCCTCACATTTGCAAAACAACCAACTTCTAATGGGAAGGGATGTGTGTTCCCAAAAGAAGTCTTCCATGGTGACATGTTGCCACCAAATTCCCCAAAACTTCCAGCCACCTCACCATATAGTGCACATAACACTTGGAGCTGGGCATCAGTTTTTAGAATAGCATACTCATTTCACTCTAGAAGGTGCTCAGGGAGAGGAAGTTTCAATTTCAATAAAAGTGAGTGGCCCTTAAGAGATGATCGTTGGGCACAAGGTACAACCTCTGTAGCTGATATCTCAACCATGGAATCTTCCTTTGCAGTATCAATAGTCTTGTAATTATCAGTCAACTCTACTGTATAAGCAAAGTTCTCCAAAATGGAAGGTGAACTCTCCATATCTTTAACATGAACAGGGTGTGGAGATTCCCCAACCAAATTTCTAAAGGGATTATGTTTAAGGGAGAATCACTCACATTGTTAACATCCACACTGTCTGTATCTCCACCACAATCATGGTCATCAGAACTGGCAAATGGAATGTAGGGAGCATCAAATGTCTCATCAACTAATTCTTCTTGTGGTGTTTCATCCATATGAATTGTGTCTTGTTGAGATGTATCACTGCCCTGCTCAAAACTCGGCAACACATCTAGAATCTGAGATGAACTCGATTGTTGGAACCATGAGTTCTGCAACTTAATTATGTCATTCGTCATCTCTAGCAAAGCATCACTGGTTCTCTTTTGACTCTCTATTATTGCTCTCATCATTTCTTGCCATGGAGCTTTAGAGATACTAGGAGGAACAAGCAATGTTGGAGACTGCTGATACTGCAAGTCATAAGTCTCCCGTTGTTGGCATGATTGCAAATTTTGCTGATAGAGTGGAGGTGGTGGCTGGAATTGTTGCTGGAAATACAAATGTTGAGACGACTTAACAGTCCCATATCCCTGATTCATACAATCATACCAATTAGATTGGGACATGCTAGAGTAAGCATCATCAGCAACCTGTGTACCTGCAACATTACAAGAGCTATATGTCTGGGAACTAAAGTATATGTTAGTAAATATGAAAAATCAAGTGAAAAAAATAATAATAAAGGGAAATAAATAAAACAAAAATAAATTTTTTTAGCGAAAAAAATAAAAATTAAATAAAAAAGAAACAGAAAATAAAAAAAATTATTTACAAAAATTAACTGGTAGCACTTCCCTGGCAACGGCGCCAAAATTTGATGCGAGTTGTCACTACCCGCAATAAATTAGAAATTTATAAATGCTAAATTGCATAAAAAATGTAGTATAGGGCACAACTCAGATCGTCTCACAAAGAAGTGTTACTAGTCAATTACAAATTGGGGGTTTTGAAGAATGAAGCTAAAACAATTAAATTAAAAGGTAATAGCAACAATGGAAAAGGCACTAGTGCAAGGTATTCCTAGGATTGGAAATTAGTTATCATTGACCAAACATTAAACCCATTGGTGGTTATTAGTAATAAATTACTAGCAATTCTACTAGTGATCGATCAACCTCTAGAATTTAATCAATGCAAATAACTAATAAACGACAATTGCCAATTTATTTAGAAATCACATTAATTTAATAAACCAATTGCTATAGCCTAACTGCCAATCGAAAAGTTAATTCTAATATTCTTCCTCAAACATAAACCAATAGATCTATCAATTTATGCCCAAAGGGTTTCCCTAAATGACAATTGCCAATTTAGTTATCCCAATAAAAATTATAGCAATCACCACAATAATTATAGAATAGAAACTGCGGAACATTAAGAAAACCAATGCATTTAATATCAAAAGAGGTATCAAACATCATCCTAATCCATCTGGAAACCCTTACACTAGTAAAGAAATCTACTCCTCCCTCTCTGGAAGATTACAACAATACAGATAAAAGAACCTGAAAATAATAGCAATGATCATCGCCACAATCTCCAAGAGAAATCACCTTCACTAATGGAACCCTTAGAGAGAAAAGAGAGAAGAAGAGAGAGAAAAGATGGAGAGAGATGTAGAGAGAGAAAGAGTTTTCAATCCTAAAACTAAACTAGGGTACAAATTATTGTTGCTAATCTCTGAACAGAGTTAAAATACATAAAATCCAAAATGCGGAACGAAGTAGTAACGTCTCGCTGACGTGAAATTACTTATGACCGCTATAGCGGTCTGGGACAGCTATAGCGGTACTGTCCATTTGCTCATGAGTGTTTGTCTCTCTGGTGACCACTATAGCGGTCTATGACTGCTATAGCGGTCATATGCTCACTCAACACCGCTTTGTATACTTCCAAACCCATTTTGAGGCCTAAAGTGTTCGAATTAGCTCTTGTCTCTAGAAATAGAAGTTGTAGCTCTTTGAACAAGCTTTCCAACGCCGCAAGAATCATGTCAGTCAGACATCTTTAGATCCAAATATTGGCAAAATACCAACTAAGGGTAAAATTGGGCAGCATCACAACATCATAAACCTTTAATCTTGCAACGTGGAAAGTCTCTGCCCGCAAATAACACTTACAAAAAAGGGTTAAAAGTACAAGAAACTCCAAAATATATTTATTTATCAAAATGGTGTAGAAAACCATGATTTAATTCAATGATACACCATTAGGACCAAATACAAATCTTCCAAATGTTAACCAATTAAGCACATAAATAATGCAATATGCCTAAAGTTGAATAGGAAATGGGGTGCATGAATGCAACCCATCAAACTTCCCCACACTAAAACAATTGTATGTCCTCATGCAAGAGACTCAAATGGATGCAGTAAAGAGACTGGACTCCTAACTCTACTAACTCTAAAAATATATGATGCATGAAAAACAACAATACACCAATCTAATGGACCTAGAGATACAAGTAATAAGCTTTCACACCTACAATGAAAAAGGATATCAACTAGCGAGGCATGAATAAGAACATAGCATACATGATAGAATTCATATATGATGCATAGACCAAGTACAAAAATCCTTCTACGATCAGTGTTTGTCACTCATTCACTCTAGTGTTTGGGTTTTATGATGCACACTCAATCACCTCAAATGAAAATGTGTTACCATAAGCTTGCTACGGGTCTCATTCTCCATTTTGTTATATACACATTCATATTGAATCAAGAGGACTCACCTTTGGTTGAAATAGGGCTTAGGTGAAGGTGGGTAATTATATAGGCCAATGGGCTAAACCTCAAGTTAAAGGAGAACAAATGCATACACCAAGAGCATAAGTGCTTAAAAGTACACTTTTTCATCTTAATTACAATTTTAGGCCTTTAATTTCAATGTGGCACACTTTCAACTAAACCTTTTTTTCAGATTTTTTTTTTATATCAACCTTGCATTTTTTTTTTGTGTGCCACTTACTAAATTTTGGGTACACATTATTCCTCCCCCACACTTAAATTGGAGCATGTCCTCATGCTCTCCCCCACACTTATGCTCAACCACAATGCTTTCCTAAGCCTCAAAGGTTGGGAATTGTCATGGTTTTTCACTTTTTGGCTGAGGATATGTGAAAACAAAAGAATGGGCAATAAGGCTCAAAGGGGCTAAACAATGGTAACATGCAAAGTGTGGGTATATGGGCAAGTGGCTAAAACAAGAAAAATGCCTCAATCATATTCAAACATGCATATGGAAACATAATTTCAAACAAGACTCTAAGCAAGTTCTAGAACACAAATCCAAGGAGAGAAACACAAATGAACAAATAAGCATGGCAATTGATAGTCTAATCAAGAGGCTAAAAAATCTCATAGGTAAAGGTGTATGTATTTAATCCAAACAACAATGAATTCACCAAGCATGGTATATAAGATAACATCAATACCAAGCAAGTCAATAAGGTGCATGTGATATGAGCCTATTCATGTGATCTCTAAGGTGCCAAAGGAATGGTATAGGACACAAACAAAAATAAATATGATGCAAGACTCAAAACTAAAATAAAAATAAATAACATGCAGAAAAAAAAAGGAAAGTAAAGAAAAACCTCATGGTGAGTTGTCTCCCACCCAACACTTCGCTTTAACGTCCCTAAGTTGGACAATCAGGACCCTCATAGAGGCTTATGATTGAATTGATCCAAGAATTTCCACCAAGGCTTGGGTCTTTTCACTTCACCCGGATCCCAGAGTATACAAATAATGCCACGGGCCTTGAAACTATTAGGCTTCCTAGGCCCAAGTGTTGAAGAGGATGATATATTCTTGGAAGGCTTGAAGCTCCTCTCGAGCCTCATATTTGCAAAACAACCAACTTTAATTGGGAAGGGATGTGTGTTCCCAAAAGAAGTCTTCCATGGTGACATGTTGCCACCAAGTTCCCCAAAAGTTCCAGCCACCTCACCATACAGTGCACATAAAGCTTGGAGCTAAGCATTAGTTTCCAGAATAGCATACTCATTTCGCTCTAGAAGGTGCTCAGGGAGAGGAAGTTTCAATTTCAATAAAAGTGAGTGGCCTTTAAGAGATGATAGTTGGGCACAAGGTACAACCTCTGTAGCTGATATCTTAACCATGGAATCTTCCTTTGCAGTATCAACAGTCTTGTAATTATCAGTCAACTTTACTGTATAAGCAAAGTTCTCCAAAATAGAAGGTGAACTCTCCATATCTTCAACATGAACAGGGTGTGGAGATTCCCCAACCAAATTTCTAAAGGGATTATGTTTGAGGGAGAATCACTCACATTGTTAACATCAACACTGTCTGTATCTTCACCACAATCATGGTCATCAGAACTGGCAAGTGGAATGTAGGGAGCATCAAATGTCTCGTAAACCAATTCTTCTTGTGGTGTTTCATCCATATCAATTGTGTCTTGTTGAGATGTATCACTGCCCCGCTCAAAACTCGGCAACACATCTAGAATCTGAGATGAACTTGATTGTTGGAACCATGAGTTTTGCAACTTAATTATGTCATTTGTCATCTCTAGCAAAGCATCACTGGTTCTCTTTTGACTCTCCATTATTGCTCTCATTATTTCTTGCCATGAAGGTTCTGAGATACTAGGAGGAACAAGCAATGTTGGAGACTGCTGATACTGCAAGTCATAAGTCTCCCGTTGTTGGCATGATTGAAAATTCTGCTGATAGAGTGGAGGTAGTGGCTGGAATTGTTGCTGGAAATACAAGTGTTGAGATGACTTAACAGTCCCATATCCCTGATTCATACAATCATACCAATTAGATTGGGACATGCCAGAGTAAGTATCATCAGCAACCTGTGTACCTGCAACATTACAAGAGCTATATGTCTGGGAACTAAAGTATGTGTTAGTAAACATGAAAAATGAAGTGAAAAAAAAAATAATAATAAGGGGAAATAAATAAAACAAAAATAAATTTTTTTAGCAAAAAAATAAAAATCAAATAAAAAAGAAACAGAAAATAAAAAAAATTATTTACAAAAATTAACTAACAGCACTTCCCCGGCAACAGCGCCAAAATTTGATGCAAGTTGTTGCTACCCGCAACAAATTAGAAATTTATAAATAATAAGTTGCACAAAAAATGTAGTATAGGGCACAACTCAGGTCGTCTTACAAGGAAGTATTACTAGTCAATTACAAATTAGGGGTTTTGAAGAATGAAACTAAAACAATTAAATTAAAAGGTAATAACAACAATGGAAAATGCACTAGTGCAAGGTATTCCTAGGATTGGGAATTAGTTATCATTGACCAAACATTAAACCCATTGGTAGCTATTAGTAATAAATTACTGGCAATTCTACTAGTGATCGATCGACCTCTAGAATTTAATCAATGCAAATAACTAATAAATGATAATTGCCAATTTATTTAGAAATCACATTAATTTAATAAACCAATTGCTATAGCCTAACTGCTAATCGGAAAGTTAATTCTAATATTCTCCCTCAAACATAAACCAATAGATCTATCAATTTATGCCCAAAGGGTCTTCCTAAACGACGATCACCAATTTAGTTATCCCAATAAAAATTATAGCAATCACCACAATAATTATAGGAATAGAAACTGCAGAACATTAAGAAAACCAATGTATTTAATATCAAAAGAGGTCTCAAACATCATCCCAATCCATCTGGAAACCCTTACACTAGTAAAGAAATCTACTCCTCCATCTCTGGAGGATTACAACAATAAAGATAAAAGAACCTGAAAATAATAACAATGATCATCGCCACGATCTCCAAGAGAAATCACCTTCACTAATGGAACCCTTAGAGAGAAAAGAGAGAAGAAGAGAGAAAGAAGATAGAGAGAGATGTAGAGAGAGAGAGAGTTTTCAATGCTAAAACTAAACTAGGGTATCAATTGTTGTTGCTAATCTCCGAACAAAGTTAAAATACAAAAAGTCCAAAATGCGGAACAAAGTTGTAACGTCTCGCTAACGTGAAATTACTTATGACTGCTATAGCGGTCTGGGACCGCTATAGCGGTACTGTCCATTTGCTCACTAGCGCTGCAGCCAATTTGTCTCTCTGGTGACAACTATAGCCGCTATAGCGGTCATGTGCTCGTTCAACATTGCTTCGTATACTTCCAAACCCAATTTGAGGCCTAAAGTGTTCGAATTAGCTCTTGTCTCTAGAAATAGAAGTTGTAGCTCTTTGAACAAGATTTCCAACGCCGCAAGAATTATGTCAATCCGACATCTGTAGCTCCAAATATTGGCAAAATACCAACTGAGGGTAAAATTGGACAGCATCACAACATCATAAACCTTTAATCTTGCAATCTGGAAAGTCTCTGCTAGTAAATAACACTTACATAAGAAGGTTACAAGTACAAGAAGCTCCAAAATATATTTATTTATCAAAATGGTGCAGAAAACTATGATTTAATTCAATGATACACTATTAGGACCAAATACAAATCTACCAAATGTTAACCAATTAAGCACAAATAATGTGATATGCCTAAAGTTGAAAAGGAAATGGGGTGCATGAATACAACCCATCACATGCCTATATGGGAAAATGTAGTTTGCATATAAAACAACTAAATCCAATGCTACAAAAATTATTCATGAGACTTCAATGTGTCCCCAAGATCCTGTGAAAGTTTCAGCAAAAAACAAGCTTTCTAACTATATTAACAAAATTATACAAATTCGGAGGTTACAAAACTCCTCATTACAGCCAACTGCCATATTTTCCAATTTTATTACCATATCAAATAAATATATAAATTCTTACAAAATTCAGTGTTGAACTTCAACATGTCCTCAACATCCTGTAAAATTTTTAAGTCAAAATTCAATTATTTGATATAATAACAAAATTAGACAAATTCAGTGTTTCAAAATTTACTGTTCTGGCAAAACCTAACCTTCTCGGTTTCTAAACTTTTGAGCATAACAAAAGTGCTTTAAAGAGCTCAGAAAAATTACTGCAATACCTTCATATGTTAGTTTCATCATATAAAAATTTTGGCTCAAAATAAATCTCCAACTGTGTGAACAAAATCATACAAATTAGGCTATCTGCTTAATTCAAAAATTTCAACATTATGGTTGAAAATTTGTTTTTCCAAAATAGGTTTCCTAACATCATCCAAGCACTCCACCAAATCAAATACATCAATATCTATATATTATCAACAAATACAACTAAAAAATATCAAATTAAATCAGTGAATAAATGGTAGAAACAAATTTGAAAAGAAAAGGGTTCAAAAGCCCTACTTTTGGAGCTTTAGGGCTCTTAGTTCCAAAGGATGATCGAAAAATGGCTTCTCCTCACTTCAAGACTTTCAAATAAGCACCAAGCCCTTCCTTAATCAATGGAGTAGATATCAAAGTAAGAAATAATGCTGAACAATTGAAATTCCAATAAGTTAGTTTTGTAGATTGTGATGAGTAGTTGAAGTTTAGTAAAGGAATCTTGAAAGTTTAGGAAGTTTAGGCTAGGGTTTTTGAAGGTTTAAGCTCAAGCTTGGTGTTTCTTGAGGAAGACAACAATGGAAGCTACCTTGGCTGCTCTTGGACGAAATTGATCTAAGGGAAAGATAAGGTTTGTTGACTTATAAAGACTCAAAACTAAAAATATCAAGAAATAAAATGCTTAAATATAAAAGAGAAAAAGTAAAGGAGAACTCCCTCACGGTGGATTGTCTCCAACCGAGCACTTTGCTTTAACATCTCTAATTTGGATGATTAATCCTATCAGGGAGGATAACCATCACCAAATTCAATGAGTCCTATGAAAGGACAATGAGTCCCAGATCTTATGCACCTGCCCACATTACCAATGAATGCTCTTGCTGGACACATCCTGGTCCCTATCAAATCACCTGGATAAAAAACATAATGACTCCTTGAGGGTGTTTTCATTCCAAGATCCATTGCCCAGTTCCCTCCATTATTCGCAACATCTGAAATAAGGTCAACTGAACAAAACTTGGCAAAAGGAGGATTAGTAATATCAAGAAACACAAAATTAACATGTTCAGTAGGGTCCACAATATCGTGTATAATGAGAGTTTGGTTTTTGGAAAAAAATGTTATCTGAATTGTTAAATGCACTCTTATTTAAACATGCATTGATCTCAGCACATGCAAGGCACACATAATTATCATGGCAATCACTACATGTAAATGCATCATATGCATCTAAATGCATGAACTCAGGAAATTTATAGTA
Organism: Dalbergia cultrata; assembly: GCA_031216105.1. Lineage (NCBI taxonomy): Eukaryota > Viridiplantae > Streptophyta > Magnoliopsida > Fabales > Fabaceae > Dalbergia > Dalbergia cultrata. The sequence goes on from CM062344.1 coordinate 49,471,975, forward strand.
GAGAGATCATCTAGAGGGTCCCTATTATGATTTCCCACATCACCTGCATTACCTAAAACAACAAATAAAGGATCAAGACACTAAAGAACAAACTAAAAGAATGAAAATAAACTAAGGACATAAATAAAAATAAATTAAGGACAAATAATTAAAAAATAAAAATAAAAATAAAACAGTAATTACACAACTAAGTATCAATGTCTCCCTGGTAATGATGCCAAAATTTGACGAAGGCGGTTGCCTATCTCCTCAAATTAGAAATTATTTTAATGCTAAGTTGCAAAAAAATATAGTAAAGGGCATAACCTAGGTCATTGCTCAAGGAGGTTTTCTCACTTAGTTGGGAAAAATTTTGGGTTAAAATTAAAAAGGAAGAAATCAACTATAAAAAAAACACTAGTGCAAAGTATTCCTATGATTGGAATTTAATTATCATCGGTCAAATATTGAGCACATTAGTGGCTATTGGTAAATATTTACTGACAATTATACTAGTGATCAATCGACTTCTAGAATTTGACTAATGTAAATAACTAATAAATGATGTTTCAATTTATTTAGAAATCACATTGATTTTAATGAACCAATTGTTATAGCCTAACTGCCAATTAGAAAGTTAATCTAATATTCTCCTTCAAACATAAACCAATGAATCCATCAATTTATACCCAAAGGGTTGTCCTAAATGACGATCGCCAATTTAGTTATTCCAATAAAAATTATAACAATCGCAAAAATAATTATAAGAATAGAAACTGCAAAACATTAAGAAAACTAATGCATTCAATATCAAAAGACAGTCTCAAATATCATCCAAATCCATCTGGAAACCCTTACACTAGTAAGCATATATACTCTTCCATCTCTGGAGGATTACAATAATGAATCTAGAAGTATACCTAAAAATAATAGCAAGGATCCTTGCCACAATCCCCAAGAATAAAGCAAATTCACCTATGGAATCCTAGAGAGAAGTTAGAAAAAGAGAGATATATAGAGAGAGTGTGTATCTGCCAAAGGTTGAAAATAATTAAGTTAAAAGTAGTTTAAAAGTTTGTGCTAATACTATTTATATCTGGTTTCTGCACATTGTTGCATGAATGCTACAGTGCTAAATGGGTGCCACAGTGCTCAACAGTGAGTTACAGTCTTAAAAGTCAATTTTTGGGCACTGTTAAGCACTAGGACACTCATTTGACCATCATAGCTTTGGGTAGAATTGACGTTTTCCTATATTTGTTCAATTTTGGCCCTTTAAACATCTGAATATGTCCTTGGCAAAAGAAATAGTGATTGTAGCCCTTTAAATAAGCTTTCCAATGCTACAAAATCACCCTTAATCGAACATCTATAGCTCCATATAATGCCAAAATACTAACTGGAGGTCGGCCTGGGTAGCATCAGAACATGAAAGCACCTCTTTAATCTTGCAACTCAATTTTCACCAAGATGATTTTAGAACTAGGTTTTGAGATATATATGAAATTTTTAGGGGATTTCTTGAGCTTTCTAAAACATATTTATTTGTCTTAATCCGATTTTTGTAGAGAGAGATATAGTCTTTTCATTACAACACTTTCTACAATTGTGCTTAAATGAACTCAAAAACTATTTTATTTAGCCCCCAAATTGATCGCTATTACAAACTCATGTACCTCTATATTCTTCATACACCAACATAGGAAGTCCCTGTAAGCAAATAACACTAACAAAAGAGAATTAAAAGCACAAGAAGCTTCGAAACATACGTATTCATCAAAATAGTACAAATAATCATGATTATACTTAATGCACTACAACATTTTAGGTCTAAGGCAACACTTTTTAAAGGCAACGCTTCAAAATCGTTGCCTTTGGTCAGTATAGGCAACGCTTTTTTAAGTATAGAGCTATTGCAACGGATTTTACGGCAACGGTTAAAAAAAGTTGTCTTAAAAGACAAAGACAACATATGAAAACCGTTGCTATATCCTTTACAAATAAGCAACGTTTTTTTATTCAATTATTAACATTTTGAAAACGTTGCCATTTAATTTCTATTAGCACCACAATTATACCGTTGCCTAAACTAATTAGCACCACTCTAAATGTATTTTTTTTCCCACTAAAAATTTATCAATCTTTTTCTGATCCTAAAACCTCTACCAAAAACAAATGGAAAACTAATTTTAGGCTTCCTGAGATTTTTCATCCCTTTCATCAAATCCCTAGATCCCTTCAGCCCCTTTCATCCTTTAGCCTTCATAATCTCTCCGGCCACCAGTACTTTGAACTCCTTTTCATCCGCGTCTCAGCCATGCCGAGGACAGCTACCTTGCCCTTAGCTTCAAGTCGCTCTTCTTCGGGTTTCCTCTGGCTGCTCCGCAGCTACTTCGGTTTGAAGCTTCCTCCGTGGCGAGTCCACGTCTCATTCCCACTCTCATTCTCACTCCCACTATCACAAAAACAACAACAATAACAATGCTTCCTCTCGCTCATTCTCCGCCGCTGGACTTCCATCATTGCCACCGAAGATGACGATGACCCCCGCAATGTCTCCGATGATCCATCCAGAAGGAAGTTCTGCTACACTCCTATAAGTGCATTTCATATTTTTCTTCTTTGGAAATAAAAAGTTTTGATTTTTTATTTATTTATTTGTTTATTGTGGTTTTGTGGGCTTTTGTGTAATCCTTTGGGGGTTTGCTACTTTTGCTGTCTTCGTAGCCGAAATTCAGATTGAAATGCAATACAGCCGAAGCCAGATTTCCACTCCAACCTTTCGATCTGCTGGCGGTGAACCAAAATCAGACTCTCTCTCTTCTCATTTTCTGTTTCTGTTATTTTTTCTTTGATTTTGATTTTCTGTTATCTCTTAGCTTCAGGTGTGTTTGATAGCATTAGCATTCTCGATTTCAGGCCCAAACATTGTTTGTTTTTACTTGCTTTTTTTTTTATTGATTTGGTTTTTGTTTTGGTTTTTTGTGATTTGGAGTGAACGGAAGTAGAGAGCGTGCGATATGTGAATAGTTGTAGGTTTTTCCAGTTTGATCCGAATGTGCATTTCGGTGTTATCTGTTTGTTGTGCAACTCTCGATTTTTGGAAATTAGAATTAGTGTGAGTTTTGGATTAAGCTTATTCTTAAGCTAAATCATCTTGTAATTTAAAGTATTTTATTTTTAGAAAAAATTCAGAATAAAGACATTATTTCTCTCTTAAACAATCTGATGCCATGGAAGCTTTTAGAGTCATTGAACTGGCTGGCTGAGCTGAATTTCGAAGTTTTGCAGTGTCGGGCTGGGTTGGAATTGGATTTAGGTCTGCAAGAATTCTTCTTAGAAATGATTATGATATTAGGTTTCGATTATTTTTCTTTTTTTTTGTGCTACTCTTGTGATTGTTGATAATATGAGAATGCTCTTCAATATTAGGCAGTTTCTGTGGACTTATTTCTATTAGAAGTGACTAGTTTTATCGCTATGCTATTAACCACATGAAGTAGATGATGATGATGAAGCTATGAAATGGGCTTCACTTGAAAAACTCCCTTCTTACAGTCGTTTAAAGAAAGGCTTGTTAACCGCATCCAATGGTGAGGTGAATGAAATTGATGTCACTCATATTGGAATACATGAAAGGAAGAAAGTGTTGGAGAGGTTGGTAGGAGATGCTGAAGTGGGTAATGAGAAGTTTCTGTTGAAGCTGAAGCAAAGAATTGATAGGTATCCATTGCTTATATTATTGCCTTATTTTTTCTCCCCCCTTTTATTTCCTTTTACCTTGTCTTTACTGTGTTGAAATTTCATGGCAATATTACAAGGTAAAATACCAATGACTTTGTACCCCCCCATATCTTTGAATATTTCTAGGGGTGGGATTTGTATTCCAACAATTGAAGTCAAGTTTGAGCATCTGAATGTTGAGGCAGAAGCTCATGTTGGTAGCAGAGCCTTAACCATGTTCTTTAACTACATTATTAATATACTAGAGGTAAATTAAACCATGTGTGACTGTGAATCCTAAACCTTTTTTTTTTTATTAAATCAAGATTATTGTTACTTTATCTTTATCTTTGATCTTACAAATTTAATGTTCCAGATTTTTTTGAACTATCTCCATATACTTTCAAGCATAAAAAAGCAAGTCAACATTCTTAAGGATGTTAGTGGAATTGTAAGACCTCGTATGTGAGATTAAAGAATTCAGTGGACTCATAAAACTCAAACCTTATCAATTTTACTATCTATAAGTCTTCTACATCACCATTACATTTTTTCAGGATGACATTGCTTTTGGGTCCTCCAAGTTCCGGAAAAACCACTCCTTTTGGCTCTGGAAGGAAAGCTTAATCCTGATCTTAAGGTGAAAGGAATTTCGTTCATGCTTTGCTTCTTGTGTCAATTAGATAATATTGTTGATAATATCACTATGACCACTCTTTCCATTTGAAAACAATTTAAATCATGAGTGCAATGAGCAAATAAATTTCCAGCCTTTTTTTCTTCTCCTTATTGGCGGACACGAAGAGGGTTCGTGGGGGTGACTTGAGTTTTTATATTGTGCTTTCACATGAGGGTGTACAAGATGTGTGATCTCATGAGTTAAATTGGGCTTTATGCATGATTAAGTAGAAAATGTTTTGGGGGCAGCACTTTGTTTAATGGAAATATTGTACTAGAGGGTTTGAAAATGAGGTTTGGGATGAAGTTCATATTTCCATCGTGAAAAATGTGGTAATTAACTAGTTTGATTAGCTTGTTACATTTCAATGGTTTTCTTATGATAAAGAATTTGAAAATGTGTTAATCAATGTGAAATTAAAATTCAGTATCATATTATGCAGATTTTAAGCTCGTGAAAAAACGGGTTGTATGATTGAAAATATAAAGATACTGGTTCTGTGACAAGGCTGTGTGATTGTTAATTTTTGCTGACTTCATGCTTTGCAGTTTTCATAAATATACACACACACACACACGGATAATGTTTCAGTTACATGTAGTTTCTTATGCTAAAAGTGGAGTTTTCCATGGGAATTCAAATCTAGTGGTTGTTGAATTTTTGCTCACTGGTGAAATATCAAACTTTTGCAACAGGGCACAGGTTGTGGGGTGGCCACCAATTCGATAAAGAACTTGATGGCCTCTAATTTGACAAAGAACAATGATGAAGGTGAAGGGAACCCATGATTTGGTTGTCTTTATGTTAAGGTCAGCATGGATGATGCCTCTTTATCTCAGAAAGGTTGATCTGAAAACCTACAATAACTGTAAGGAACTTTCTTCAGGTCTTGAGAAGATGTTCAGCTGCTTTACAATTTGTATTTTCTCTACCTTTTTCAAAAATGCTTTCATTAGCTACTTAATTTGAATTTTGAGAGACCAGTTTTTATCAGCTATAAAATTGACTATTTTTCCTTTATATGTAAGTTTTCTTAGTTTGAGTTGCAAAGGCTTCTATGATGTTTTATCAAATTGATAAAAAAGATTCTATGAAACATTTAGCATTTTCACATAAAAATCCATGAATAAATTGAAGCTGAGTTTTGAATTCATCATATCACCTATTAAATTTAGCATGTCATAGAAATTGATGGAATTAAATATAATGCAGATAAGGTAGAACAGATCATGGTGTGATGAAGAGCTGAAAGCTAACATTGAGTATGCATGTAATGTGTTGAGTGATTGCATTCTGATCCAGCCAGGTGGATCTTGCTTACCCTGACACTCTCATGAACCATGCATCTGTTGTCATGATTCAGTACCATGCGCTCAAAGGAAGAAGCACTTGGGACTACTAGTTTGCAAACTCTGCTCTCATTGCTGTCACTGACCCAAGCAAGACATTATTTATGTTCAACTATATAATAAAATATGGCTACCATAATGCATTGTTGTCTTTGAACTACTTAATTTAATTCTGATTTTGTTTTTAATTGATGTACTGGTTATAGTGGTTGCAAGTATGCTTAGTGGAATAATCTGGGAATTATATATAAAGTTGTTTTCTATGTCAGGGTTGGAAGATTTTTACTTTCTTTGCATGTGGACTACTATTAATTGAACAGTTAAAATAGTATAGGCCAGTTCCTTTCTCTTTTCCTTGCACACAGATTATGTGACACGTTATGCATAGGTCTTTGCATAGCCTAGTAACAATATTATAGGTTGTACTTCATTGAGTCGGGAGAAAGTGGGATGGTAGAAAATAAAGATTGGAATGAAAAACACTTCCACAGGAAGTTCTTCACTAGAGTGACAATTAGAAAAGGCAACGTTTTAAGTTAGTTGCCTAAAATATTAGAAAGGGCAACGCTTTTCAAAAGTTGCCTAAACAATAAGAAAAAGCAATGGGATTACTGTTGCCTTTAACAAGAGAAAAGGCAACGCTTTATAAGCGTTGCCTTAAGTCAGAATAAAATGCAACGCCTCTAGGGTTGCCTTTGATTGGCAACAAAAGCGTTGCCTTTGATTCAACAAAGGCAACGCCTTTTTTCAGGGACCGTTGCCTTTGCTTTGTTAACTGTTGCCTTATAGAAAAGGTAACGCCAGTATAAGCAACCCCCCAAAAAACGTTACCTTTGCTCGAAAAGTGTTGCCTTTGAGAAAAGACAACGTTTTTGTCTTTGAGCTTTTTTCTTGTAGTGATGATACCCAATGAGGACTAAATACAAATCAAGCAAACGCTAACCAATTTAGCATATAGATGATGCAATATGCTTAGAGTTATATAGGAAAAAGGGGTGCATGAATGCAACCCATCATCGGCCAACACAAAACTTACCCTACACATCTGTTAGTAAACCTGTCAATATCTCGCTCATTTTTTGTTGTGTTATTTTGTGATTGGGTGCATTTTGTTTGTTACTCTTTAGTTGGGTTGTTTAAAAAATTACATTGGACCTTCCAATCTAAATCAAATTCAAGTTCTTGATCTCCACTGATACAAGATATCAACTCCTTAAAAAATTTGATGCTTCACTGAAAGACCTAAGAGAGGACAAAAACAGAAGAGAAAATAACATATCTCTATTAAAGAGTAAAATAAAAAAAAATCAAATAACATATCTTCATTATTAAAGTACATATGTTACAAACATTCTTGAAACATTGTCACCATACTTGAAACATGCAAAAAAATGGATTTTGAAAAGATTCTTTTACAAGTAATGTTTGGAAAGCAAATACCAATTTGAACATATTTCTCATCGTAATTATTTTCTTTCTTGACATTTATGACCTGTAGATGTGCGTGATTACAAAAAATTTCTTCTGGGTTCTCTTGATATTTCCATATTGATTTTCATCATTTTCAAGTGGAGAGTGAACATGCTAGTGATAAACAAGGGAAGGTAAAACTGTTGCATTTTACATATTATTTATTAATAGTAGGGGAAAACTGCTATCAAAGAAATAGGATTTTGATTATGACATCTTCTAATTAGTTTAAATTCTATAAAATAAAAAAATGGATTTTTCTAATTGTCTTGTAGAGTATTCAGGTTATGTACATTGTTATTCATTCTTTGGAGTTCATTTTCCATTTTTATATCCCAAAAAAAAAGTTCATTTTCCTAATTTAAAAAAAAAATTGTTGGCATCCATTCATGATTTGTTAGTATAGTTCAATATGGTCTTAAGTGCATAATTAAATACAGTGGAGTTGCTTATGAGAAAAATATTGTAGGTTGTTTCATAAGTCATTAAAAGCACTATTTTATAGCTTTTTTTTAATAAATTAAATATTCTCAATTGCATATCATATTGTGCTAACATTTTTTTGAAGTGCATATTTGAAATTATTATTGATTTAAGCATGTACCAAAACACTAGTAATTTCACTATAAGATACATGTATTTGTAATAAAGTTTGTCTTGGCATGGATTCGCGTGCTAGTGCATAGCAAAAGGTTTCATGCAAGTATATGATTTTCAAATAGGTTACAAACATAATTATAAATCCATGTTATTTAGTAGGTTTGTTTGTAAATTAAGTGTTTAACATTTAGTGCAAGGTAATGAGAAAATAATTTAAGCAAATCTAGTGAGATTATTTATTCTTATGCACTACGGCCAAGCAATTTATTCTATGTTAAATCTTACATCATGAACTACCATATTCTACTAAAAAACAAAGAGGAAATAAACCCAATATGCTTCAAAGTTTTTAGTCTTAATCCAAGCAATCACCTAACCAAGAAAAGTAAACACCAATACAAAATGATGATGATGATGATAACAAAACAAATAGCGACATCAGTGTCTTTTTTGTTGTTTCTAAATGTAACGCCTCGATTTTTTGTTAGAGTGAAAATGACCAAAATGCCCCTGAGATCATTTTCGGCCCGTAATTCGAGGAAAGCCGGTCTGACAGTACTCAAAGGGTAAACTCAATGTTGGAAGGGGATTAGATGACTTGTGTATCTTTCCGGGATCGAAAATCTCATTTTTCGAGTTTTCGGGTCAGAATGACCAAAATGCCCCTACGGTGTTTTACCCGTTTGCAAGTGCTAGATGAACCCGAAACTTCTCCAAATGGTTTTAAAAGGCATTTTTATGTGGACTACTACTTTAGTTTTAGTCCCGGAGGTCCCGGGCGAAATTAGTGCAAAATTACGGTTTTACCCCTAGTTTCGTGTTTTTACACTTAATCACGTGATTAAGCAAACCTAAGCAATATTAGGCTCTAATCAAAGGTTAATTAATTTTCATAATTAATCTTGAGTCAAAATAATTTATTAAAGTTGATTAGAACCTAAAAGTGTTTAATTACAACTTAAAATCATATTTTAAATTCAAGAGTCCTAGTCATGGAATCTTAAATAGTATTTTCTCTTTCCAATTCCTTAAATCATGGAATTGTGTTACACATTATTTATTCACAAATGGGTTTTTAATTCTCTAATGATGTATGAGCACTCCTAATCTTGTCATAAAATTTCTAATACTCATACTTAGCTACCTAAACTTAAGCTTAATTACTCCTAACATTGTACCTAAACTAATACACACTTAATCCTATCATTAACACCCAATTACATGGAAGATTTTTTCTCTCTCTTTCCTACCCAATCTGGCCGAAACCATCCTCCCCATTTATCCATCACATGTGTGAATTTTTCTCACTCAAAGAGCCATGCTTTGACCTCACACAAACCATACTTTGAGTCATACAAACCATGCTTTCATCCATGCTTCCAAGGACAACATCTAGAAGCCTTTCTCCTCCCCATTTTTCTGGTCAGTTTTGCGCCAACTTTCTCCCCCATTTTCATGAATTATTTCATTTCAAAACTTGAAGGAAAATCACCTCAAATCACCATACCTGTCATGCCTTGTCACAATTTCAATCAACCTTGCTTTTCCTAATGAATAACTAAGTGAAATAAATTAATTAATCCATTTATTTGTGGTTGAAAAACTTCCAGCCATGTCTCACTTCTAGAAGCCTAATTTCTTTCAAAATTAAAAGAAAAAGCTCACTCAAAAACCCATGCCTTGTATCATACACTCCATGCTTCAAACCATGCTTGAATGACCTTGTGTAAGAGATATTTTCTCTTCCTTTCCCCCCCAAAACCACATGGCTTCTTCCTCTCCTTTTTGAGCCTTCATTTGTTTTTATTCTCTATAAATACCTTGCCTAGAAACACATACAAACACTTTAGTTCATTTGCACACTTTTAGTTTTCCTAAACTTTCTTGAGTTCTTTCTTTTTCTCTCAAGTTTCAAGAGAGTTTCCTCTTGTTATTCATCTTCATCTTCATCCTCTCTTCATCTCATCATCATCTCTCAACCTTGAAACACCACCCCATAGCCTTGAACCATCATCAAACCTCTCAAACATCACACCTCAAACACAACCTCACTTGAAACACAACTCCAACCTTCTTGTTTCCTCTTGGCCGAAACCATCAAGCCCCAAGGAGGAGCTCATCATCTTGTTTTTCTTTTCAAAAGTTCAAGCTTTGTGTCTTCACTCTAGGTAGGAGTGTTTTTCTAAGCTTTGTTTCTTGAAAAATGAGTTTCTCTAGCTTTCTCTTGGATTTCTTTTGAAACTTTTCCTTGGTTCTTTATTTTCCTTTCATTTCGGCCATGAGGCCTTGATTATGAGCATGATAGCTTGATGATGAGAGTTTCTAGATGATGACCTTGTGTTTATCTCAAAGAAACCTCTAAATCTTGAGTTTTCCTTTTCTTATAACTTCATCTATATGGTATCTAGCTCACATGGTTTTTCAACTTAAGAAAATTAATCTAAGGATTTCTAAAAGCCCAAGCCTACCCTTTTCAACCTTAAAGTTGGCCGACACGTTCTAGAGATCTTTCTTTAGATAGGGGTTTTGGGTATTTAATGAAGAACTTGACTTAGTTTCATTTTCTCTTCCCTTTTGTAAGGTTTTCGATTTTGGTGCTTGATCCTTGAGACTTTGTTTTGTTTTGTTTTGGAAGTTTTTTTATCTTGAGCTTGATGATGATGTTCAAGAACCTCATGGTTCCTTTGAAAACTTGGTTCAAGAACTCTAAAGCTCTCTTTGTAATGAGATATATGTTGGGTTGTTACATTGTTAAAGTCTTGGATGAGCTCTAGCTAACTATAAAACGAACCTTGTATCATGTTTACTTTTATGCTATGCACATCATGTTTATTTCCTTTGCTATCACTAAGTATCAAGATAATAAGTGAACCTTGCATTATCATGTTTATATTTCAAGCTATGCATTATCATGTTTATGTTTCAAGTTCTCACTTAATATCAAGATAATAATGAGTTGCATCTCATGTTTATTTATGCTATCACTTTACTTTCTAATGCAAGCTAAAACAAGTACATGAGCGTGTTTATTCTTATGTCATCAGTTAAATGAACCTAGAGCTCAAAGACTTGCCCAATGTTGTCTCAAACAAAGGTCTAAAAATATTTATTTCCTTTGGTTCATATTTCGGCCCTAAGAGATTTTGATACTTCTAAGTATTGAAAACTATGTTTCATAATTTTTCTAAGCTTTTATGAAACTAAGGAATGTATAGAACTAAGTTTTATGAATTTAGGACCTTTTGAGACAATTTTAATTTAGCTACTGCCCTCATAAATACTTTGATGATTTTAGATGCAAAAAATGTTTATAAAGGAGTTTTGAAAGTTTTAAAAAGGTTCCAAGAGAAACTAGTATTTTATGTGCTTTAGAAATTGTGTTTTATGCCTTTATGGAGAATGGTTGTTTTGGTTCTGCCTTGTTATTACTTGTCACTGTATGAACTATTTTAATGGTGATAATATGCCTATGTTTGAGTATAATTAATGTTAAGACTCATATGTGAAAGATAAGAGAAGTTAGAAACTAGAAAGGAATTAATTTGAGAGTTCTAGGTCCTTTAATGTCTGAATTTTCCGGATTCTGTCCAGCAAGGTTTAGTAATGCTGATCATGGATTTAAATTAGTTTAAATGTATAGGAATGACTCATAAATGGTTTAGGACTTGATCTCGATGCCTTAGGAGCAAACCGGACTTAGAAAGGGTCATTGTTGTGACTCCTAGGTACCCGTAAAGTTAGGATTATGAATTCTGCATCCTTGAGGGTTAGAGATGTTCTTGACCATAGTGTGAGGTGAGAAATACTTAGTTAAGACCTTATAAGTTCCCGAGAGATTAGGTTTAATGATTTATAACTTAGTATGTGAGTTGAGGACCCTAAGGGTCAATGCATAAGACACTAAGAAAGTTGTCAAAGCTATAATGTGTTATATGATGCAATGATGTGATAAGATGTGCTTGATGCATGAGAAAATGATTGATGAAAATGATAAAGTTTATCATAGCATGAGATTTCATGAGAATATGTTATGTGAATTGGCTTGTGGTAGTTTGAAGGAAATTCGGTTTAACAGTTGTTATGCTGCCAAATTTTCGTCAAACCTAAAAGGGTTAAAGAAATGTTTAAAGAGTACCATATGAATGGAAAACCCTGGGTGACACCGGTTCAGCCGAGCACCCCCAGGGGAGACAAATCCATGAGGGTATGAGTAGATGCAGCCTACCAAAGCGGACAAATTGATATGGTTTAATGCCCGCAAAGCGTTTCAAAGAGGGTATATCCTAAGAGAGGTGATCCCTGCCCCCTACCCGTACTTGTGAGTCGGGATTATTTTATTATGTTTCACTTATTCAGATAATAAGCAAGAGCTAGTGACGACTAGTTGAGGTATGAGCTCATAACCTAGTTATTTTAGGGTGGCTTTCATGCTAAAGTACCATGATTGATGTCACGAGGTTGAGGAATGATCTCAGTTGAAAGTTATATGCCCTTATGCCACATGATTTATGTTTTTGTGCTTTGATATGTTGAATTATATGCTCAAGTATTGACATGCATCCATAATATAATATGTTGCACTCATAACATCAAGATGCATGCTAAAAGGAACGGACCTTGGATAATTAGTTTGGAAAACCCTAAATTGAACCTTATATGCATGATCACTATTTTATAATTAAACCCAAGGTTCCTGAGGATGTGAACGATGTAACCCTAGGATAGGAGACTCCTACTGAGATTCTTTAGCAAGAATTCTCACTCCTCTCTCTTCTTTCTTCCATCACATCTTCAGAAACCGATGGCGACGTTTGTGATCTTCGTTGATACGCCTACATGGGAGGTCCACTATGACCCGGACCACGGGTCATATCAGTTTGAGGGGCAGTGTACTGTGCGAGTCTTCATGTTCATTGGACGCCCCTTCGCACACCCTGTACAGAGCTACCGTTTCTCCCTAATGTCACCCTATGATGACGCGATGGTTTTTGAGCATGCCCGGACACGAGATGAGAGGATTCTGTGGACGTATACTGGGGGTTCGATGCCTCGAGACTTCCAGGACTACGTACCTCGGTCTCCGAACTCAGAGGATAACCCACCCGAGGACCCGCTGATGCACATGTATAGTGAGAGCTCCGCTCTTACACCGCAGTTCATGCAAGGTGAGAGTAAGGAGACTGTTACACAGCCGAGGCTAGCTAGGCGAGCCGAGAGGCGCCCCTATCGAGGAGCTGACGCTCAGTCTTCATGTGTACCCACTTCTGCTGCCTTGCATCCATGGATTGGTTACACTCCACCGTTTCCCGAGTTCCAATAGTGGACATCATAGGGGAGGCTTAGTGCACACACCCACATGTAGAGTGGATAAACCTTCTTTTGTCTTGAGGTTATTCACCATAGGTGCACTTGGGTAATTGTGGTTTTATTTCTGCTTTCTTGTTCTTGGTTGTATTTTATTTCTATCGTATTACAAGCTCTGCCCGTTCTTAGGATATGACTAGCTATGTACCTCAACTACGTTATAATTAATGAAATGTTTCTTTGTTTACCTTGATCATTGTCCTTGACTATATGCTTTACTCTATGAGTTAATATGGTTGTTGCGCGTGCTTTACTTTTCTGTTATTCGAGCTAAGCTCGCGGCTCTCACTTTGCTTTATGTTTTCAAAAAGAAAAAATTATTCGTAATTTTCGCTAAGTATTTTTATAAAATGATGAGACTAAGAAGTAATAACCTAATGATTAGCCTAATATGTTCTAGAGTATTGGGTTAAAAATTAGGGTGTTACACTAAATCTGGACACTTTTGATTTACAGTATTATAAAAAAGTAAAACATATTAGTAGCCATCACAGCCATAAGGATTATCGTGTAAGTTACTCTGTTGCATATATTACTACAAAATTCACATTTTGTATTTATTATCTGGATCATTATGGAAATCGTTGAAAGCATGACATATGGTGAACAAATGGTTGCCCATGCCTTCAAAGGAATAGTTTGTGCCAAAACATGCAATGATGTTTACTGTTATGCATGCATACTTAACAAGAGAAGCAATAATACCTTGCATTATAAGAATGTTGAGATCGGCCTCAATCTAGATTAAAGACTTAAGCATATCATAATTATTAACGACATATGGTGATTTGGGGTAATGCTTTGCTTCAAATATTTGCACATCTGAGATACATGCCTTCAATAATTTATGCAATGCAAATGTTGATATTATTACATCACGATCTTTAAAATTAACGTCTACTGTAGATCTTCCTTCCCCCTCTTGAGATTCACATCCATTGCACAAAGTTTGCTTGTGTTGTAGACTTGACCCAATACAACTTGATCTTGTAAAAGCTCAGCTTTTTTATTTCTGCTACTAATCTACAATGGTAACAAAAATGACTGCATAAAGTCAATAAAATGTTTTCTTTTGATGTCTTGATACGATATTGCCTTATTGTTGTTAACTTGAAAGTAACAAAAAAAAAAAAACAATATCTAATGACAAGAAGGGAGCAATAATCCTAACTAAGTTGTATATTTTCTCCAACAGCATCATTTGCAACTGGTTTTCAAGGAGAACAAGATCATTCATAAATTGAGTAGCACAAGGTTTTAAAGGCATCTATCTAAATGGAATGTCATGATAAGGAGCCTTAGTAGCATACACCCTTCTGTTACCATCATTTCTTTGAATTGAGTTTTTCTCTACAATCATGATAGTGAAAAGGACTTCGTAATAATGTTCCATTTTTTCTTGAATATCTTCTATTTTGTGCTAGACTTTCATGAAATATGTGGAGAAAACTTGTCTTGTAATTCTCCTTTAGCCTTTCTACATTTGTTGAACCATGCCTAGGGCTGAACCCATTGATTTTAAGGATTATAAATCAGTTTTCCCTTCTAAAATGGTCATAGGCACCCTAAAAATACAAGGTCTTGTTTGATCTCTAAGCTATAAAGGAAATGAAATTGGGATTATTTTATTGATTACATAGAGTAATATATATACACAAGGCTATTTTTCACAGATCCTAAACTTAAAGAACTAATATGATACACTCACATAACATACCATAATAAAATGCATTGAACTGCAAATGCTAATAACTAAAATACAAATTTAAATTCAAACTAAATTGACTTAGTCTATGTTGCTTCTATATGCCCTATCAAGATAAAGTTTCCATCGGTTACCTTCATCTTGTCATGAAAATCTTGAAACTTTGCAAGGGATAGGGGTTTAGTCATAACATATGCTACTTTATCTTTGGTGGAGACATGTGAAACAATTACTTTCTTGGCTTGAACTTGGTCATGAACAAAATGATAATCCAGATAAATATGTTTCATTTTAGAGTGAAGAATCGGATTGGCACATAGATGTGGCTCCAACATTGTCACATTACAATAATGGTGTTGAGGTAGACATTACCTTGAGCTCCTGAAGCAAGTTGTTTAGCCACATGATATCTGAGGTGGCAGTGGCAATAGCTTGATATTCTACCTCGGTAGAATACCTGCAACTATTCTTGGCTTTTTGAAGCTCCATGAAACTAGATTACAGAGCAACTGATATGGGCTGATATTGAAGGATAATAATCAGCATTGCCACCCTAATCTGCATCAGAAAATGTAACTATAATGTAATTATCAGGCTTGTCGAGCTAGAAGCCGAAGTTGATAGATGACTTCAAGTACCTAAGTAATCTCTTTAGGTGCTGCAAATGGATTGAGGTTGGTTTATGCATGAATTAAGACAACTTGTTAATGGCAAAGGAAAGGTCAGGACAAGCCATGGTGAGATATTGCAAGGTATCGATAACTCTTCTAAAATGTGTTGCATTAGTTACTATGGACCCATCATGTAGAGTTAATATGGCAGTAGTAAAGAGAGGAGTTGATGATGGTTTTGCACTTACCATATCAAATTGATCAAGAATATTTGGAATGAATTTGTGTTGAGAAAGAAACAGGCTCTATTTGTTGGGAACTAATTCAACTCCTAAGAAGTAATGTTACTGGCCAAGATTCTTTAAGGAAAACCTGGATGAAAGGGCTGAGATAAAAGCATAAAAAAATGATGTATTGTTTCCAGTAACAAGCAAGTCATCCACATAAGTCAAGAAATAACAAGTAATATGTTTAGTAGAATAGATGAATAAATAAGCATCACTTTTACTCTGCTGAAATCCATAAGAAAGAATAAATTATTTAAGGGCCTCATGCCATGCTCTAGGGCCTCACAAGGGCCATAAATAGCCTTATGTAATTGGCAATCATGGTCTAGAAATTGAATATATTTGAAATCTAGAGGTTGTTCCATGAATATTTTTTCATTAAGGTCTCCTTGCAAGAAGGCATTGTTGATATCAAGCTGATGCATTGGCTAAGAATGACCTAAGGTAATAGTGAGAATAACTTTCATTGTTTATGGCCTAATGACAGGAGCAAAAGTTTCTTGAAAGTCCACACCTGGAGTTTGAGTGAAACCCTTAGCCACCAATCATGCCTTATACTTGGAAATGGAGCCATCTGCATTTCATTTCCTAGGAAAGAGCCACATGTGGCTAACAACATTTCTGTTTCTTGGGGGAAGGACAAGAGACTACGTACCATTCCTTATCAAGGCATTAAACTCTTCAGCCATTGCCTTGCACCAATTAGAAAATCTCATGACTTCTCTCACATTGGAAGGTTCTAGGTTCTCAGGTATAAAGTATTTGGATGCGATAAAGGTTTTCTTGGGCTTGTGGATGTTGTTAAGGGATCTAGTAATAATGGGATGGGTATGGGTGGGTTGATCCAAGAAACGACAAGAGGCTGTTGAGTCAAAATTTGTTAGAGGTTCTAAAGCTGAATTATTTTATGATGAAGGTTGAGATAGAGGAAATTCATTCAAATAAGCATTGTCACCATGCTGAATTGCAATGAAAGAATATGCTAATGCATCAGTGTGCAATGGTTTAGGAATGGGTATGGAATGAGACATGTGATAATTAGATGGAATATGTGTAAGGTCAGATGTAGATGCAGTAGAGATGAAAGTATTATATGGAAAAATATTATCATAAAATGTCACATGCCTAGAGACATATAACTTGGATGTGATGAAGTCCATGCAAATGTATGCATATTGGGAGGAAAAGTAACCAACAAGAATGCAAGGAGTGGATTTATTTTGAAGTTTATATTGGATGTATGATTTAAGCCATGGAAAGCAGAGACAACCAAAAGAATATAGATGTTTTGGATTAAAATTTGATTTAAACAACAACTCAAAAGGAGATCGCATTTTTAAAAGAGTCCTACCAATCTCTACCACATGTAGATTGTAGTTTGAAAGACAAAAGACCAGAACTGTTCTGGTAGTTTTGAGTGGTGCAAAAGAGTCCTACCAATCTCTACCACATGTCTATGTCTCCTTTCAGCACGTGAGTTATTTTAGTGCTATTGTAAAGTTAGAAATTCCATTGGTTGTGAGGAAAGGTATAAGTTTTATGAATTCTCCTCCATTACCAAAATGGAAAGATATAATAGGCAAGTTAAAAAAACTTTTCCACAATAGATTTAAATTTTAAACAAGTGAAAGAAACCTCTGCTTTATTTTTCATAGGATAAATCCATACAAACTTGGTGAAGTGATCTACAAGAATTAAAAAAAAAGCCATATATAGACCTAATGGGAGCCAATGTCCATACATTTAAATATATAAGTTTCGAAGGCCTAGAACTAGTTATAGTTGAAACTAAAAATGGTAATTTGTGACTCTTAGAACTGCAGCATTAGGCACATGGAGAAGAGAGGCTCATTTTTATTTTATGCAAAGAAGCCATATGTTGAGAAATGTGAGAAGAAGGATGTCCTAATATATGATGCCAATTTGTGGATGCCAAGGAAATCAGTGCATGAGGTAATGTAGAGGTTGACAAGTGATACAACCCATGATCACATAGTCCTTTGTGTAACATCCTAATTTTTAACCCAAATCTCTAGAACATATTAGGTTAATCATTAGGTTATTACTTCTTAGTTTCATTCATTTAGTAAAATACTTAGCAGAAATTATGGGTAAATTTTTCTTTTTGAAAACATAAATCAAAGTGAGAGCCGCGTTCTTATCAAATTGTAAATCAGAAATTTAAAGCACAATTATCAAAGCACATTGAACTCAACAATCAAAGCATATAACCATCATGGTTGATGTTATAAAGAGAACACTTCATTAATATTATAGTTAAAGGTACATATATATATAGTCACGCCCTTATAGAATCGGGCGGAGCTTGGAGTACATGCAAGAAAACAAAAAAATAGTAAAGTACATGAAACGACAGAAATGAAAACCAACTATGCTACCCTCCTACCAAGCTACGAGTACTAATCTCAAACCCCCTCCCAAAAGATACTGCCGAAGGGGAGATCCTCATGACTTCTCAAGTGCTCGAACAGCTTAACAACCCTCAAAGTGGTAAGAGCGGTGATTAGGGTCGTAGTGCGTCTCCCGGATGGGTGTCCATGAAGACCACGAATGTCGCCATCGGTCTCTGAAGATGTGACGAAAGAGAGAAAAAGAAGAGAAAGGAGTGAGAATCTTACTAAAGAATCTCAAAAGGAATCCCCTATCCTAGGGTTACATCGTTCACATCCTTAGGAACCTTGGGTTTATTTATAAAAGGTGTTCATACGTAAAGATTCATTATTAAGGTTTATAAAACTGATTAACCAAGGTTCATTCTTTTTAGCATGCATCTTAATGCAACATATTTCAAGCATGAATGTATGGCAATAATAAAGCATATAAATCAGCAGATCACAACAATCAAGATTCATACAAGTGGCATAAGGGCATATTTCAACTCTTTCTTTCCTCATAATTATGTGACTTAAAAGCATCATATCTCTTTCTCATACTTGAACTCTTTTGTTCTTTTTCTCAAAAACAACCCTCTTAAAAACATATCCACCTATTTCCAACCGACATACCGCCCCGGCAATTTTTATCATAACCTCTTATCTCTGTCTCACCTAATTGCCTAGGAATGAGCTCAATCCTAACTAGTTGTCACTAGATTTAATATGGGGAAATGAAGGGGTAACATATAAATAATTCATTCTCTGAAACGCTCTACTGGCCTCGAGTGCACAGCGAATTGTCCGCTTTGGTAAAGCTTATGTCAGTACCCTCACGGATTTGCCTCCTCCTCACCATAGCAGGAGAAGTACGTCCTAGTGCTTGTCACATAAAAATCTCCTGGGGGTGCTTGGCCGAACCGGTGTCACCCAGGGTTTTCAACTCATATGGTACTTTAAAACATTTTTCAACCCTTTTGGGTTTGACGGAAATTTGGCAGCATAACGGTTGCTAAACCGAATTTCCTTCAAACTGAAACTTATGCCACAAGCTAATCACACAACATATGTCTCATTTAAATCTCATGTTTGTAATAAACTCATTTCTCAATCAAACTATCTTATCATAACTCATGCATCATATACATCTCATCATTTTTATCACATAAGACAAGCATCATAAAACTCAAGACTTCTTATTATCTTATACATTGGCCCTTAAGGTCTTTAACTCACAATCTAAGTTATAGATCATTAAAACTTAAACTTTCGGGTACCTGTAAGATCATATCTAAGTATTCCTCACTTCACACTATGGTCAAGAACATCTGTAAACCTCAAGGATGCAGAATCTAAAATTCTAACTTTATCGGTACCTAGGAGTCACAACAATGACCCTTTTCTAAGTTCAGTTTGCTCCTAAGGCATCAAGATCAAGTCCTAAACTAATTATGAGTCATTCCTACACAATTAAACTAATTTAAAACCATAATTATCAATTCTAAACCATGCTGGACAGAATCCAGAAAATTCAAACATTAAGGGATTTAGAACTCTCAAATTAATTCTTTTCTAGTTACTAACTTCTCTAATCTTTCAAATATGAATTTTAGCATCAATTATACTCAAACATACTCATGTTATCATCATCAAAACAACACTTAATCACAGCAAGGCAGAACTGAAAATACATCTCCATACAAAGGCATAAAACTTGGTTTCTAAAGCACATAAAATACTAGTTTCTCTTGGGACTCTTTTAAAACTATCAAAACTCTTTTATAAACATTTCTATTATTTAAAACTCTCAAAATATTTGTAAGGGAAGTAGCTAAATTAAATTTATCTCAAGAGGTCCTAAATTCATAAAAATTTGTTCTAGACATTTCTTGTACTCATATAAGCTTAGAAAAATTATGAAACATAGATTTTAATACTTGTAACAAATATAGCTCCTTAGGGCCGAAATCAAGGAGCCAAGTAACATATAGTTTTCAAGCCTTTGCTTGAGACAACAATGGGCAAGTCTTTGAGCTCTAGGTTCTCTTAAGTGATGACATAAAATAAACATGCTCATGCACTAGTTTTAGCTTTCATTAGAAGGTAAAGTGAGAGCATAAAATAAACATAAGATGCAACTTATTATTATCTTTGATATTTAAGTGAGGACTTGAAATATAAACATGATAATGCAAAGCTTGAAACATAAACATGATAATACAAGTTAATTTATTATCTTGATACTTAGTGATAGCAAGGAAAGTAAATATGATGTGCAAGGCATAAACATAAACATGGATGCAATATTCATTTTAGTCTCATCTAGAGCTCTTACAAGACTTTAGAGATACAACCCAACACTTATCTTATCACAAAGAGAGCTTTAGAGTTCTTGAACCAAGTTCTCAAAGAAATTATGAGGTTCTTGAACATCATCATCAAGCTCAAAAGAACAAAATTTCAAAAGAACATAAAATCTCAAAGAATAGGAAGCCAAAACCGAAACCTTCAAAAAGGAAAAGAGTATGAAACTATGTCAAGTTCTTTATTAAGTACCCAAAACCCCTATTTAGAGAAAAATCTCTAGAACGTGCCGGCCAACTTTAAGGTTGACAAGGGTAGGCTTGGGCTTTTTGAAATCCTTAGATTAATTTTCTTAAGTTGAAAAGCCATGTGAGCTAAGTATCATATAGATAAAGTTTAAGGAAAAGGAAAAAACTCAAGCTTTAGAGGTTTCTTTGAGATGAACACAAGGTCATCATCTAGAAACTCTCATCATCAAGCTATCATGCTCATAACAAGGCCTCATGGCTGAAATGGAGAGGAAGGAAAAGAAACAAGAAAAGTTTCAAAAGAAATCCAAGAGAAAGCTAGAAAAAAAACTCATCTTCAAGAAAAGCAAGTTTAGAAAAACACTCCTACCTAGAGTGCAGACAAAAAGCTTGAACTTGAAGATGAAAATGAGATGAGCAACACCTCCTAGGATGGTGATGATGATTCGGCCTTGTGAAGGAAAAAGGAGAGAAAATGTGTTTTGGGTGAAGTTGTGTTTGAGGTTGAGTGTTTGAGAGCTTAGAGGATGATCTAAGGTTATGAGGTGGTGGAGTGAGACTTTGAGGTGATTATGTGAAGGAAGGATGAAGAAGATGAAGATGAAGAGGAAAAGCTCTTGGAATGCTTAAGAGAAAAAGGAAGAACTTAGAGAAAAGCTAAAAAACTAAACTTAGCAAATGAACAAAAGTGTAACAAAGTTCATCTAGGCATGGTATTTATAGAGAAGAATAAGGGTGAGTGTGTGGAGGAGAATGAATCCTCATGGAACATGAGGTAATGCATGTGTGGAGGAGAATGAATCCTCATGGAACATGAGGTGAGAGAATTGCATTTTGATGGCATGGTGAAGTATGGTGGTGAGTATGGCTTCAAGCATGATCTTGGAGTGTGAAATAAAATTAATATGTGATAAAATGGAGGGGGAATTGGTGCTGATTTCTGCAGCCAAGGGAAAAGAGAAATCATCTCCTTTAATGTGGTTTAGAAGTGTGATTAAGGGTGCCTTTGGTTAGGCTTTGGATTAGGAGTTTGTAAGTGAGTATTTAGGTGAGTAAGTAGGTAATTAGGGCCATGTAATGACTAGATTAGGAGTGATCATACATCATTAGAGAATTAAAAACTAATTTAGGAATAAACAATTGGAAACACAATTCCATGATTTAAGGAATTGGAGAGAGAAAACACTATTCAAGATTCCATGACTAGGAATCATGAATTAAAAATAGGATTTCAAGTTGTAATTAAGCATTCTTAGGTTCTAATCAACTTTAATAAATTATTTTGACTCAAGATTAATTATGGAAATTAATTAACCTTCGATTAGAGCCTAATATTTCTTAGGTTTGCTTAATCACGCGATTAAGCTCAAAAACACGAAACTAGGGGCAAAATTGTAATTTTGCACTAATTTTGTCCGGGACCTCCAGGACCAAAACTAAGGTCACAGAATACATGAAAACGCCTTTTAAAACCATCTATAGAAGTTTTGGGTTCATCCGGCACTTGCAACCGGGTAAAACACCACAGGGGTATTTTGGTCATTTTGACCCGAAAATTCGAAAAACGAGATTTTCGATCCCAGGAAGGTACACAAGTCAACTAATCCCCTTCCAACATTGAGTTTGCCCTTTGAGTACTGCCGGATCGGCTTTCCTCGAATCCCTGGTTGAAAATGGCCTCAGGGGCATTTTGGTCATTTTCACTTCGGGGCATTACACTTTGAGTAGAATTAATCCCATCTTCAGGTCCTTAATAACAAAGCAGTCAGAAAAGATTCAATCGAGGCATAATTAGTGTCACAAATTTTAGAAATTGAATGAAGATTTTTTCGAATATTATCAACATGAAGGACATTGGACAATAATAATGGTTCACAGGCAGTAGGGATAGTGAGGGCACCGGTATGAGAAATTGGCACTGAGCTGCCATCACCAACAATTACCTTATCATTGTCATTGTATGGCTGAGTAAGATAAAGATGATCAAGGTCATGGGTAATGTTATGATTAGCACCTAAATCCAACATCTAGTCATGGTTGGCATTAGGAGGCATCACGTGGGCATGATTTGCAGAGTGCTTATTACCATTCTTGGGTAGATAGCCAAAAATTTTGAAGCAGGTCTTGGTAGTGTGGCCAATCCTTTCACCAAATTGACATACAAGTCTATGAGAGGAACTAGAAGATAGAGCTCAAGAATCAGAATTGGCAGTATTATGGGATTGAGGCCTAGTCAAGGAGGATTTACCTTTCTAGGCAGAGCATGAGCAGTGGGCACAGTTGCGACTTCAAAAGAAGGAACTGATCTTTGAAGATAGCTTTCAAAGTTAGTGAGTAAATCATGCAATTTAGATAAAGAAATTGATGATTCTCGTGTTCTAATTGCAGTAGAAACTTCTTTATATTCTGCACCAAGACCATTGAGAATGTGAATGACCAAATCATCATTATCCATAGGCACATTGATGATTGCCAGTTGATTAACAATGAATTTGACACCTTAACGATAATCATAATCAGATTTTGATCCTTTATTAGATCGAGAAAGCCTATCTTTGAGATGCAGAATTCTTACTCGAGTGTTACTTGCAAATGCTCTGTGCAGGACATTCTAAGCTTATTTGGAGGTTTTCACATTCCCAAGCATGTTGATCACATAAGCATCAATTGTTGTAATGATAGAATCGAGGATTAAATGGTCTTGATGATAGTGGTAATCAAAATTTGGATTATTGGGGGATAGGCATGTATTTGTGCCATCCACGAAGCCTATAATGCCATAGCCAGTGAGAAGGGCAGTCATTTGAACTTTCCAGATAGGATAGTTGGAGCCAGTAAGCTTGACTGAATGTTACGTGTTGAGATGTTGGATTGTATTGGATTCGGGGACTGAGTTAGTGGTGTTTGGGGAAGCTATAGGATCAGTTGTTGTTAAGCTAGGGACTCGTAATACCATATGAAGGGAATGAAACTGGGATTATTTTATTAATTACATAGAGTAATATATACACACAAGGCTATTTTTCACAGATCCTAAACTTAAGGAACTAATATGATACATTCACATAATAGACCACAATAAAAGGGATTAAGTTGCAAATGCTGATAACTAAAATACAAATTCAAATTCAAACTGGATTGACTTAGTCTATGTTGTTTCTATGCAAGCAAGGGTTGCTTTTCACCATATGGATGCATTTCCATATTTCCCAATATTTCCTACACCTACAACTAGAATGAAGAACAATATTAAGCACATGCAATGGTAATTATAGAATAAACCAAATATTGAAAGAAAAGAAAAATTGGTTAAACTTCTGAATAGCTTTTCCAAGTAAATAAAAAATGCAAAGTACTACAAAGATTAGAAATTAATGAGATAGAGATTGAGTGCCATTCAAAGAGAAGAGATATTGATGGGAATCCAATCAGAAAGTGAAGTTAGGGAATTCTTTTAGTCAAATCTTCTTAAGGGGATTAGTTTATTATTAATTTGTTAGTGCAAAACACTGCTATTAAGTTGGAGCACTTGTTATGTAACTACAATGGTGTTAATAAAGAGGATTCCACTTCGTAACTTCTTTTTACTTGTAGTATTTCCTCAATATTGAATTAACATTTTAAGACTATCGACATATTTTATAAATGAAGGGTTTCCCCATACCTTTGTAAAATTGAAGGGTGTCAATACTTTTTAGTTATTTGTGTGCCACATATCCTACTAATTCTATTTATTCAAATATAAATATGAAAAAAAAAACAAAGATTCAATCACAATCTTTGAAAACAAAATAGTATTGATACCCTATAGATACTGAAGGAGAAACCTACATGAAAATGATGGATAAAAGTATAAAAAAAGAACCTTTTTTAATAACCACCACTTAACATTCAAATTCATATTTAGTAGCAACATTGACCATATATAACAAATAAGATTTTGGATTCTCTGAAGTGAGAGTGGTCATAAAATGAGAAAGTGAGAGATTAATCCCCTTAATTAGAGCATTTCATGAAAGTATCATATCATTGTAATTATTGATCCAAGATGAGTGACCTCTTATAGTTTTAATTTTAGAACACCTTCTCCTTTACTTAAGTGGTTATCAATCCTCTAAATGTAATACCTAATTTTATTCAAAAATAATTGAGGCTTTGTTAATCAGAATATAAAAATTCTAATAGACATACAAATGATGAGAATGATACAACAGACCAACAAAAAAAAAATGAATAGTGTTTTATGGGCCCTGTAGGCCCGTTAGGACAATCGAAACCCTAAATTCAGGAGCCGGAGGTGCCCAAAATTGGGAAAACATGGGAATAAGGTTAGATATATTTGAAAATAAAATTTTTATACTTAGAATTAAATGTTGAGTAATATTTGATTTCTAGGTATGATGTTTTACATGTTCGGTGAAATTTTGGTTTGCGAGTTCTAACACCAAAAACTAATTTGATCTATACAAAATAAATGAGCTTATCTCTCTAAATCAAATGAATGGCTAAGATTCAATTTGAATTATAAGATTTAATCATAGCCATCTATTTTACTTTCTTAGATTAAAGATTATCCAATTATATTATATAAAATTAAGTCATTAATTACAAGATAAATATGTGCCCAATTCTTCTTCAACAAGCCACAAAGCATTCGGCCATCACCAAGGAAAATAGCAACAACCTCATATCCATTTCCAAAAGCTTCACCTTGATTTCCAACCTCAAAATCCTTGGCCTAAAATTGTTAAAACCCTAACCTTCCTCTACTAAACTTTTTCTATACTTTGATACCTACAAATCTAACCAATTGGAATCTCAATCCATCACCAATCCTAGAATTTCTACCTTATACCTCACTGATTTTGAAGGGTTTGAGTGTGATTTGGGAACTTTAAAGTGAAGAACATCTATCTTGGAGCAAACTAGGGACAAGGACACACTAGCTTTCAAGAGTAGGGTCTTCTTTGATCTTTTCTTTCAAAATTTATGCGGAACATTTTGATGGATTTTGGTCCAAAAATTTTGATTGTATTGGTTGATGATATATAGTTATCGATGTATGAATTTTAATGTAGTGTTTGGGTGAGGTTAGAGAAACCATTTTATCAAAAGAAGTTGTGACTAGGCTACTGGATTTTCAATTTGGCTATAGACAGGGAAATTTCATGAATTTTTAGATATATTTAGGTCATAGTTATGAGTTGAAAAAATTTTATGTTGAAGCTAACATCTTAAAATAACTACATAAATTTTCTTGAGCACTGGTATTAAAGTATACTGCCTCAAAAAAATAGAGACCTAAATGGTACTTATGTTGTCTAGATTATTGAAACTGAAGCAGTGAAATTGTCTAATTTTATTATCATAGTAAATGATTGAATTTTTCTTTGAAATTTTTACAGGAAGTTGATAACCAATTTTTATTTTGAATTGATTATATCAATTTCTTGGTTAAAAATTATGGGAATCCTGTTATGACCTGTGAATAAGTGGTCTCTGACCACTAACTTGTAAAATTTAATTAACATGGTTAGAGAATTCTATTTACTATGAAAATTTTACAGGACCTTTTAGACACCTTGAGGTGTCATGGGAAAATTTTATGGCCTTTGAATTGGCCATTTGATAGAGAAATTAAATGTTGTTACTGGAATGGTAAATCTACTAAAGTGCTGAAATGGTGAGAATGTTTTAAACTAATGATAAGATGACATTTAGTCCAAGTATATGTTATATGAATACATGCTAGCTATTTTAGAGATTTGTTTATCAGGCATGAATAAGACTCCATCGTAATTGAGTGCCTATATGTGGCTACGCATACTTTTGAGAAAAGAGAAGTGCATAATGCAATTATTTGAGAAAAGAGAATATGTACGTTTCAATTGTACACGTTCTAACATAGGGGAAAATAAAAATAAGACTTATGTTGGTTGAAAGAGGGAAGGCAAAAATAATGACTTCCCTAGAGGTTTCATGAGTCGGTAGATGTATCAGCTAGGAATAAAACTATGTGTGATTCAAAAATGGAATCAAATGAAGTCCAATGATCACGTATAGGAATGAGGTCATATCCTGACAAGCAGTCTATTGGCTATAGTGAAATTGTTCACTGTAGATATTGCTTGATATAGATTTAAGTCTTCCCTAAGTTAATAAAGAGAGACAATTGCACTAAATTGAATTCCATGGATTACAAGAGAAAAACACATGATTACTACCATTTTGCATTTAACTTTACATGAATTATGTACATTAGTAATTATGAATATGATTTAGCATGATGATTCTATATGAATGAATTTACTAATTATATTCTATTTACACTAGAGGGAGTACCCTACTGAGAATTTTATAATATTCTCATCCCTACTATTGTATTCATTTTGTATTATTTCATCCCACAGATGCCATCTCTAGTATTTTATCTTGACTCACCACAATGGGTGTGGCATTATGATCCCGCTATCGACTCTCTTTACCCAATTGGTTACTCATAAGTCCGTGTTTATGTGATTTTTTGGCTGTTCTTTTAGCACTTATGTATTTACAGTTGACTTTAACCTTGTTTTTTCGTACAATAGTATGCCTCTCCACATGGCACATCCTGTGATATTTGATATTCTGAATGCACCACCAATATCTTTTCTAGCAGAAGCTCCCTCTTCATCCTCGTCTTCAAACTCGGACCCACCTGAGGGTCCTGATACCCCTGGTGGAGGTGAGGCTATCATACCGATGGCCAATGGTTTCTTCCAGTAGGATGTGAGATGTTTAGGGACTCGTGCTGTGTATAGTGGTAGTTTAGTATTATAAAACCCGTCATCTTGTAGATTAGTCCTATTGAATATTGTTGAGGTTCATTACTGTTTGTATAAAATTTTGTTGGGCCTCGATTTTGAGCAAGTTAGAATAGATACTGAAGATGTTTTCTTTTGAAATGACTTCTTGAATAGTTCACTTGTTGACTAGTTTATGTTTCAGTATGATATATATATATATATATATATATATATATATATATATATATATATAAAAAATAGTATTTGCAACACATGGACCTAAATTATTTTATTTTCATTTCTCTCGACTAGTTTAGATTATATGAAAAAGTGATACCTTTCTAATTACTGGGTTAACACTCGAGTAATACATCGTAACTAAGAAGGTGTTACACTAAATGCAATGCTTAAATTCAAAATTCAAACCGAACAGAGCCGAACAGCGAACTAGTTACACTATAAAAAAGTTATGTTTACTGTGGCGGGTGAATTAGGGCGGTTCTTTGAAACCGCCATAATATGAGTGAATTAGGGCGGTTTTCTTGTCCGGCATAATTTGTGTTAGAAGAATGGTGGCCCCTTAAACAAACCCATGCCCCAGCCATATCTACCCCCATTTTCTCTCTCTCATACCTCCTATTCAGAAAGTGGTTGTGCACCCCTTTCCCATTGCATTTCCCCATGTGAAACTCCCCTTCGTAGAAATCACCATTGGTGTAGAAATCTTCCCTTCCCTCACTATCTTTTTCTTCTTGCTATTCCTCTCAACCTTCCCCCTTTTCCTCTATGAACCATTGAACCGGCTTCGAGCCTTGGATTTTTGAAACCCAAATCATTGCATGTTCTCGTCCCATGGAATGCTTCAGCCCCGAGAGAGGGCGGTTTTATGAGGGACTTGTTCTTCAAAGCAAAGTATGGAGCACACACTGAAGAACACCAGCGCCGCCATCGCCAGGATCGGGCTTGTGGTCCACAGAGTTGAACTGAGGAGAGGTTGTGGATAAAGAATCAGATAGTGGGTGAAGAACAGAGGAGCGAGGATTGGGTTTGGGTGAGCTTGGCCTGGCTCTTCAAACACATTTTCTGAAAAATAGGTTGAAATTTTTGTTGGCCCTATTTCAAATTGTTCTATGAAGTTGAGCTTGCAATGTTTTTGATGAAATGTCCAAATCAATGTTCTCCTATCTTATTTTGAATCCTATATTTGGGTTGCATGACGGATCGCCCTCTGCTTTCAGTTCCACTTTGAGAACTTGTTCGATGATGAAATAACTAACTCACGTGCACTCTTATAGACATTTTTGTGGCAGTTGAGTTTCTCCTCTTAAAAGTTGTTCTCCTATCTTTTTTATTTTCTTTGTTAACGCTGATTAAGTGGAAACAGAGGGACATAGGGATTAACGAATTTGGAATTTGGCTTGTTTTTGTATTATGTGAAATTTAATAGTTTCTTTAGACTTTGTTGTTGTTTACAACTTAAACGAGCAAATTGATTGTAGTATTGTTTGGGGTTATCAAGCTGAAGAAAATAATTCCTAAAATTTCACCAACTATCTATATAAATTTGTGGTTTGATACTATAAAGTAAAGTAGGAAGTGCTGTTCATATTCTTTCAATGCTCTACAATCCATGATATGATATAATGTCCCATTATAGGTATCTACTTGATCCTTCCATCCATTAGGATTAAATATTCATTATTGATTGGAGAAGATCAAATTATGTACTTTATCTTATACTAGATTGGAGCTCATTAAATGTTGTGCTTTAAAAGTTAATGTCAATTATGGCTACCAACTTTGATCTTAATAATGCTTTTCTTTTACTACAAATATATGCAAAGCCTGCGTGGTTACACTAGTTTAGTAAGATCCTTAGCTTTTGACTCGACAAAAGTGTTGGTTCTTGGTGGAGCATCATCAGGTGTAATAAAGCTTTAGGACTTGGAAGAAGCAAATAGTAACTTGAGATAATTATTTTATTTAAGGATTGACTCAGCTCCTACCAATTAAAGTGTTCTGTCCTTATCGGTTCTTTCTCCCTTTCTCTTCTAATGCTTTGAATATCCTTAGCATAAATATCTTTCTCAAGCATAATTTAAGTGTTTAGCAAAGCAGTGGATCTCTCAACTATCCTTAACCATTGTACTCTTTTAGAAATAGTACTCATTCACTTGATTTTTCTAGTATTTTCTTATCCAATTCTAACTACTTGGATTGCCTGAGCATACTTGTTTGTATCCACATTCCTTTATTTATGCTAGAGTTTTATATACTATATTTTATTAGCCCGTTAATGTTTGTTCTATTGTCTCCATGGATTGGAATAATGAAAAGTCCTCTTCTTGAAGTAATTAACGCTAGTAGTCACGATCCACATTTGATTATTTTACTTTATCTAATTAGCTTAATATGAAATTGAAACTAGTTTTATTAAACTATTTTGCATGATTATTGGAACTTTTTTTTTTTAAAGTGGTGCTACAATTAGGGTGGTTTAGAATTTTTATAATAAATAGTTTTAAAAAAATTTTCAAAAATATTTCACTGCAAATTGCGGCGATTCCAAATAGGCATGATTAATATTTTTTCTAAATTATTACCACAAATTGTGACAATTTCGAACCGCAGTAATTTTTTTTAAAATATTTCAATAATTGCAGTGATTTAAAACTACCACAATCCAACCGCTGCAATTCACCTTAATTATAGAGGTTATACAGGGTGATAGTGGTGGTTTTTTTTTATAAATGCCGTAATTTACCAAATGGCATTGGTAATTATGGTAGTTTCTTAAACTGCCATTTGCTGTGAAAAATGGCAATTATAACTGCTACAATTTGCCAAAAAAACTGCTAATTTACCCTTTTTTGTATGTTACATGCACACTTATTTTTTTCTCATCAAAATCTAAAACTTAGATGCAGTTATTAACATGACTTTGTTTGCATGTTTAAAATGATGAGAGTTGTTGGCCAAGATACTGCTATCAAATAGTATGGGAAGTGATCCTTATTTGATTGTCGAATGCATTTTACTCATTATTAATTGATATTAAGGGAAAGCTGCTATAAAAGATATGAGATTTTGATTTTGGAGTCTTCTAATTGGTTTGTATATTGTAGAATAAAAATTGAATTTTTCTAATTGTCTTTTAGCATGTTTAAGTTAACACATTTTTCTTCATTCTTTGAAGTTCATTTTCTATTTTTAAACCCCCAAAAAATGTTCATTTTACTGATTCAAAGACAAGCATTATTGGTGTTAAAGGAATCAAAGGTTAATGTATTCCATTCATGATTTGTCATATATGGCCTTAGATGCAAAATTAAATAAAGTGGAGCTGTGGATGAGAATAATATTGTAGGTTTTTTCATTGGTCTTTAAAAGCACTACACTACCAGAAAAAAGGTATTTAGCGGCAGTTTTTTTGGGGATTCCCGGCGGCTCATAAAATCGCTACCGATAATGGCATCCTTAAACCATTTAGCGGCGGTTTGAACAAACCATTGGTATAACCACCGCTAAATAGGGTTTGCCGGTGGTTAAATTTGCGGCAGTTCCTTTGATTTAGCGGCAGTTTAAAACCACCAACAAAGCATGTTCACGAATATGGTCAGGAATATTTTGCAACGGTTTTATGATTTTAGTGCCAGTTTGGAATCGCAGCAAATATTAATTATTGACGGTTTCAAACTGTCGCAAAACCTCTGTGCATTTTTATTAATCCTTTTACTGGCAGTTTCAGAACCGCCACAAAATGCCCATAGATTGTAGGTCTTTTTGGGCATTAAGGTGATCTTTTGTCTTTCCACCTTCATTGAGCAAAGTGTACAGTACATTGTCACACATGTTTTTTTCAATGTGCATTACATCAAGATTGTGGCGCAATGCATTAAACTCCTAATATGGAAGTTCAAAGAATATACTCTTCTTTCTCCAATGGGAGTCATCTTCATTGGCATTTCACTGCCCATGTCCTCTTTTCCCTTTAACATTCGGTGTCTTTCTAAATGAAACTTGGATATTCTCAACTTGCCTGAAAATATTTGAGCCTGATAATTTTATTGGTGGATTTCTTTTGTCAACCTTACCATCAAATCAAACCCTATCCAGTCTAAATTTGTGACCAGTATGTAGGAAATGACGATGACCCATAAAACACCATTTTCTACTATGCTGAAGTTGGCATGGTTCAGTATCAATATTGCACATAGGACAAGCTAGCTTACTATATGTGTTCCATCCAGACAATGTCCCCAAACTAGGAAAATCACTAATTGTCCTTATCAATGTTGCACGTATTTTAAAACTTTCATTTGATGAAGCATTGAATGTTTCAACGCCATCCCACAGCTTTTTCAGTTCATCAACTAAAGGTTGCAAGTAAATGTCAATGTCATTCCCTAGCATTTTCTTACCTGGAATGATCATTGAGATAATGAAGTTTGTTTGTTTCATGCATGTCCAAAGAGAGGTATTGTACGAAATGAGAATCATAGGCCAAATGCTATAATTATTACTCATGTTTCCGAAAGGATTAAACCCGTCACTAGCTAAGGTTAGGCGAACATTACGTGCATCCAAAGAAAATTCAGAAAATTTAGAATCAAATCTTTTCCATGCCTCACTGTCTCTCGGATGCCTTTTGACCTTAATTTCATCATCATCATCACAATCTTATCTTCCGTGTGAAGACACACAAACATGCACTGATAAATTCTCCACTAATAATGAAAGAAAAATTCATGAACACAAACCATCTTAATTCCCCAATCACCTCACAATGGACATTAAAAAAGTGCGAAAACTAACACCCCCCACTTATACTGCTACTACTAATAATAATAATCACACTCAAGGAAAAAAAAACTTTTCTTTTTCCTTTTTATTTTTGTATAAAGTGGTAGAGGCAATGACACAGAGAAGAGAAAGAAGAAAAAAAAGAATATAACTTGACATTATAATTAAGTAAGCTATATATTATAAGAAAAACAAATAAGGTATTACTTATTTTATTACCTTGATTG
Organism: Dalbergia cultrata; assembly: GCA_031216105.1. Lineage (NCBI taxonomy): Eukaryota > Viridiplantae > Streptophyta > Magnoliopsida > Fabales > Fabaceae > Dalbergia > Dalbergia cultrata. The sequence goes on from CM062344.1 coordinate 49,504,502, forward strand.
GGTGGAAATAGCAGAATGATTTTTCATCTCTGAACCCATTTATATTCATGTTATACTAAGGCTTGAGTTGCACTTGACAAATAATGAGGAAGAAGAAGAAAGTGAAGCAAAAGAAAAATGTAAGGGAAAGTTGAAGAAAAACACAAAGTGATGTGAACTAATTCAAAAAAGATTGAAGGTATTCCTGAGAATATATATGGAAACTAAAGGGAGTATCATAAGCATGGCCCCACTAGTACCGGATGTTTGAGTCTAAGCAATGTAACATGTAGTGTAGTGTAATGTAATGTAATAATGTAGTGGGGATATATGTATATGGATATATATGTACAGCATAAGGGATTCCCAGTTACAAGTTCTAACTCAAATTAATGCAATACAAGTGGAAAACTACCTATTTTTCAAAGGAAATTGCAGCTTTATATTCCTTATGCGATATGACAAACAAGTCATGATTCATGAATTAACCAGAAATTTTGCTTCTGAGAAGTTACAAAGAGCAATGATGAATAGAAGAACTTCTCCTGTGCCTTATAAATCTCATTTCACTAATTGGTGAGAACTGAGAAGTGACAACAGCTTTTGTTCAAAATTAAGAAAGACTTTCTCTAGTGGAAATTAGAGAATAGGAAGAGAAGAACACAAGACAAACTAGGAAAGAGAATGAAATAAAAGTTAAAAAAAAAACCCACCTGCTGGGTCAGCCACATCAACAAAACACAAAGAACCTCTGTGCCACATACAAGAACACCTTGAACCTCTGCCTACTAGCTGGTTGGCTGGGTGGCACCACAAAAGCAAAGCGGTTACAAGGCAGAAGCAAACCTAGTGTCAATGGACAAAAAAAATCAAAGGTTTAATACTCAAGCGGCACTGTCAATCCATTGGACACTGGTATATAAATTGAAGAAACCAAAGGAAATCATCAATATGTACAGCAAGGGAAGTCATGAAATTACAAGAAATTAACAAATGCACAAGTGCAAACACCTTCAAACAAGAGCATTCAACTTGTAACAAAAATGAAAAAAAAAAGGAAAGAAACTATTATGCAAGCATCACCTGAAAAGGTTAAAAGCAAAGTCCAGATTGACAATCCTATTATATAAATTCATTCTCTCATGTCTAACAGAGCTAGGTAGTTGGTATCCACAAATTAAGCAAGCAATTCTTAATTTCTTTATAAAGAATAGAGCATGACAACATCATTGGAATACACAGAAATGAGTATGAAATATTAGGGTAGCAATGAATGAATATATACTATAGGTTTGGAAGAGAAAGAACGTGAAAATTAAATTAAAAAGGGAACCTATGAGCGAGGGAGGATATCGACGAGGAGCTTCTTGTAACGCTTGATGGGATGTCTTTCTACCAGGAGGCACCCGAGGCTAAATAACAGGGGATGGAAGCTAAACGGAGGATATGGCAACGCTGATAGAATCTGGAAGGCAGTGTCGATGAAGGCCATGTCGCTGAACGGAGGGCGCATCGCTGAAGGCCGCGTTGTTGAAGGCCTCGTCGCTGAAGGTCATGTCGCTGAATAGTGGCTGCCTTGCTGAATGGAGGCCGCTTCACTATACAGCCCACATTATTTGGCCCCTGAACATTCCAGCTAAGAAGCACCGCGAGGTCACTATCCGAGAGAGAGAGAGAGGGGGGGAGCTGACTCTAGGTTTAGTTACCCCCTCAATTTTAATTTCCCCCCTTTTGTCCAATTCTCGGTGGTTTCAGAAATTAAAATCGCCACGAATTACTAAACTGTAACGCCCCAATTTTCTGTCTGAGTAAAAATGACCAAAATGCCCTTGAGGTCATTTTCAGCCTGAAATTTGAGGAAAGTCGATCCGGCAGTCCTCGAAGGGCTAAATCAATGTTTGAAGAGGATTGGTTGACTTGTGAATCTTTTCGCGAGCGAAAAGCTCGTTTTCTGAGGTTTTGGGTCAAAATGACCAAAATACTCCTGTTGTGTTTTACACGGGTACGAGTGCTGGATGAGCCCGAAACTTCTCCAAATGGTTTTAAAAGGTGTTTTTATGTATTCGGTGACCTTATTTTTAGTCCCGGTAGTCCCCGGCAGTTTTTGTGCAAAATTACGATTTTACCCCTAAGCATTGTGTTTTTGAGCTTAATTGCGTGATTAAGCAAACCTAAGCAATACTATACTCAAATCGAAGATTAATTAATTTCCTTAATTAATCTAGAGTTAAAATAATTTATTAGAGTTAATTAGAACCTAAAATTTCTTAGATTAAACCAAAATCTCTTTTAAAATTCAAGATTTCTAGTCATGGAATCTTGAATAGTATTTTTTCTCTCCAATTCCTTAAATCATGGAATTGTGTTCACAATTGTTTATTCATAAAATGAGTTTTAATTCCTCTAATGATGTATGAGTACTCCTTAATCAAGTCTTGAAATTCTTAATTACATTCTTAGCTACCTAAACACATGCTTAGCAATTCCTAATCTTGCACCTAAACTAATACACACATAAACACACCATTAGCACACACAATTAGATGAAACAATTTCCCTCCCTTGGGTTGTCATAAGACTGGCTGAACTCCTCCCCCTCATTTCCCACGTGTTGGAATTGTTTTACACTTCATAGCCATGCTTACACCTCACCTGGAACCATACTTTGAGTCATACACACTATGCTGTCATCCATGCCTCATATGACAACTTTTAGAAGATATTTTCCCTCCTTCCTTGCTACCCAAAACCGTTAGCCCTCCTCTCCCGTCTAGAAGGATTATTTCAATTCAAATCAAAGAGGAAACACCATGCTTTGAGCCATGTTTAAGCCCATGCTTGTCATACCTTCAACCATGCTTTGAATGACAACTTGTAAAAGATATTTTCCTTCCCAAAGCCTTGTGAACCACACAGCCAGCCCTCCCATTGTGCACTCCTCATTGTTTTATTTTCTATAAATAGGTACATTAGATGAACTTATACCACTTTTGTTCATTTGGCAAGTTTGAGCATTTTAGCATTCTTGTGAATTCTTTCCTTTTTCTCTCAAAGTTTCAAGAAGCTTTCTTCTTCTTCATCATCTTCTTCTTCCTCTACCTTGAGCCACCATATCACAACCATAAACCACCACCCCACCACCTTAGATCACCATCAAAGCACCTAAACTCTCATTCCTAAACACAAACTCATACAAAACACATCTCCTTTCCTTTTCTTTCTTTAAGGCCGAAGCCTCATCATCATTTTAGGAGGAGTTCTTCCTTTCATTCTCATCTCAAAGACCATGCCTTTGTCTTCATACTTTGTAGGGAGTTGCTCTCAAGTTTTTGTTTTACTAAAAAATGTTGCTTTCTTGAAGTTTCTCTTGGATTCTTTTTAATTTTTCCTTGCTTCTTCCTTTTCTTTTCATTTCGGCCTCAAGGCCTTATTATGATCATGATAGCTTGATGATGAGTGTCTCTAGAGGATGACTTTGTATTCATCTCAAAGAGACCTCTAGAGCTTGAGTTTTTTGTTTTCTTGAACTTTATCTATGTTACTTAGCTCACATGGTTTTTAACTTAAGAAAAATTAATCATAAGATTTTCAATAAACCCAAGGTGTACCCTTGTCAACCTTAAAGTTGGCCGGTACTTTCTAGAGTTCTTTCTAGATAGGGGTGTTGGGTACTTAATAAAGAATATGAAGTATTTTCCTTCTCTTTTGCTTAACAAAATTCGGTTCTTTTGTTCCTTGTTCTTTGAAGGTGTTATTTTGAGTTTATTCCTTGAGCTTGATGATGATGTTCAAGAACCATGAGGTTTCTTTGAAATCTTGGTTCAAGAACTCTAAAGCTTACTTTGTTTGGTTGAGATAAGTGTTGGGTTGACATTATGTTCTCTAAAAGTCTTGTATGAGCTCTAAGTTAAGATATAAAGGACTTGCATCCATATTTATTTTTATGTCATCACTAAATGCTCAAGATTAAAGAATGAACTTGCATCCTCATGTTTATGTGTATGTCCTCACTAAATTTCTAAGATAAAAATGGATGTGCATAGCATATTTATTTTAAGCTCTCACCTCCTAATAAAGAGTAAAATAAAGTGCATTGCATATTTATGTTTATGTCATCACCTAAAAGATTTAGAGCTCAAAGGTTTGCCCATTATTATCTCAAACAAAGCTTGAAAATGTGTGTGTTTTATTCATATGATTTCGGCCTTGTGATGATAATGAGTCTTAGAATAAGATTCATTTAGTCACAAGTGCTATAACCTTTGTCTCATAATTTTCCTAAGTTTAGATGATCTCAAGAAAAGCTTTGAGCAGGTTTTATGATTTAAATCGCTCTTGAGATTATTTTGAAATAGCTACTGCCTCTAATGGGTTTATGATGATTTAATGAGATAAAAATGTTTTATAATGAGTTTCATAAGTTCTAAAAAGGTTCCAAGAGAAACTAGTGTTTTATGTGTGTTAGAAATGAAACTATGTGCATTATATGATGATTATGTTTCCGGTTCTGTTTGAGTTGTTTGCTCACTGTATGATGATGATTTTATGATGATAAAATGAGTTTATTCATGTATATTTGAGATTAGAATTAATTAGAGAAAGTTAATACAAGTTAGTAACTATAAAAGAATTAAAAAGAGAACTCTAGAAACATCAGAAAATGAATTTTCTGGATTCTGTCCAGCAAGGGTAATATTAGTAAATGATGGTTTATAATTAGTTTAAATGTGTAGGAACTACTCATAATTGGTTTAGGAATTGATCTTAATATCTTAGGAGGAAACCGAACTTAGAAAGGGTCAAAGTTGTGACTCCTAGGTACCCGTAAAGTGTAAATTATAGATTCTGCACTAATGGACTTTAGAATGAGTTATAATCATAGAAAATAGTAAGAATAATTAGTTTTGAGCCTATAGGTGCATAAAATGTTAAAATTTGATGATTAGAGAATTTGAGTTTCAAGTTTAAGGGCTTAAGAGTCAAGCATAACACACCTTAGGTTCTTCAATGCAATAAGTTGTATGATATGATGATATATGTGGTGTGATGAGTGTATTAATGTGATTTCAAGTTGAGCATGATTAGAGAATTTGAATGAGTAAATGCTTATGTGTTATGAGTTACGTGGCATAAAGTTAGTTTGAAGGAAATTTGGTGTACAGCCATTATGCTGCCAAATTTCCATCAAATCTAAAAGGACTTGAGAATGTTTTTGAAGAATTATATGAGATTAAAACCCTGGGTGACACCAGTTCGGCCAAGCACCCTCAGAAGATTTTTATGTGACAAAGCACTGAGACGCGCTTTCCTGGGTGACACCGGTTCGGCCGAGCACCCCCAGGAAAGACAAATCCGTGAGGGTATGAGTAGATGCAGCCTACCAAAGCAGACAAATTGCTATGCATTAGATGCAAGTAAAGCATTTCAAAGAAGGTATATGCTAAGAGAGGTGATCCTTAGCCCCCTAACCCCTACTCGAGGAGTCGGGATTTTATTATCTTTTTTTCTTATCCAGATGATAAGTAAGAACTAGTGACGACTAGTTAAGGTATGAGCTCATAACCTAGATGATGTTTTAGGGTGGCCCTATAATGCTAAAGCATGATGTTCTAAGTCACAAAGTTGAGGAAAGTTCCACTTGAAAGTTATATGCCACTTTATGCCACTTGTATGCTTCTTGATGTTATGATTTGTTGAATTATTTGTTTAAGGTATTACCATGCATTCATGCTTTGATACATTTCATTCATGACATTAAGATGCATTCTAAAAGGAACGAACCTTGGATAATCTAGCTTTATAACCCTAAATAAGGAACACTATATGCATGTTCACCCTTTTAATAATAAACCCAAGGTTCCTAAGGATGTGAATGATGTAACCCTAGATAAGAGGTCCCTACTGAGTTTCTTTAGCAAGATTCACACTCCCTTTTCTTTCTCTCTTTCTCTCCCATCACATCTTCAGAGCTCGATGGTGACCTTCGTCCTATTCGTTGATATGCCGGTCTGGGAAGTGCATTATGACCTGGAGCCACTCCTATTACTTTGAGGGTTGATGTGCCATATGTGTTTTTGTGTATATGGGATGACTTATTGCTTACCCTGTGTCTAGCTACCGTTTCACTCCTACTGCCTCGTTTAGCGATGATGACTTGATCTTCGAGCGCACCCGCCCCCGTGAGGAGTAGATCCGACGCACTCGCCCTTTCGCCCCAGTTGTACATGACTATCCAGTGTATGTACCTCGATTGAGGAAATTGGAGATGGATCCATCCGAGGACTCGCTGAAGCACATCTACTCAGAGAGTTCTGCCCTCACTCCCCTGTTCAGGCGAGAGGGGAGTGAGGAGACGGTGCTGCAACTAAGGTTAGCAAGGAGAGTCGAGATGCGCCCTCGCCACGAAGCTCACATCTAGCCACCCCACATTCGTTCTCCCATTCGCTTGTTGACCTCCGAGGAGCTCGCGCAGTTCCCTGGTTACATCTCTTCATCACCCGATCATTTTCACCGCCAGTAGACTTTGTTGGAGAGCTGATCAAGTGCTAGAGCCGTCACGAGGATTTCCCCTCTTGTAGTATCTTTTGTTAGGGGTATTCTAGTTTAGCACTCATGGGTATAGTAGGAGGATAATGTAGTTGACTCTCATTCTTCGTCGTACCATGTACTTTACTGCTTTTATACTTTCCTCTTATTTCCTTGTATTGCAAGCTCAGCCCGATTCTATAAGGGTGTGACTTGATGTAACTATAATATCAATGAAAGTATTTCCTTTGGTGTGTCATTGATTATTTCATTTGTTATATGTTCTTTTACTTTGTGTTTATTCATTATGAGTTGTGATGTATGATTAGTTCACGATTATGACAAACACGACTCTCACTTTGTTTTTATATTTCAAAAAAAAAAATTTACCCGTATTTTCCGCTAAGTATTTTAACAAAGAATGAGACTAAGAAGTAATAACCTAATGATTAACCTCAATATGTTCTAGAGTATTGGGTTAAAAATTAGGATGTTACATAAACTGCCCCGATTTGAAAACTAATCGCTGCTACATAATTCAATTTGCGGCGGTCAATGTAAACCACAGGGAAACATTGAACATAAAGCTACTGCTAAAAAACTGCAGCTAAGCAGCGCTTTTCTAGTAGTGCTAGCTTATGCTTTTCTAATAAATTAGATATTCTAAATTGCTTATAATATTATGCTAGCACTTATTTTGAGTGCATATTATGCTAACAAAGGATTTGATTTAAAAGCCAACCAATATTTCTATTTATTTATTTGAAAATATTATTGATTTAAGCATGTAGCTAATATGTGTAAAACAGTAGTAATTTCATTATAAGACAGGTGTATTTACAATAAAGTTATTTGCCCTAGCGTAGAGTTGTATGTGCACAGTAAGGATGGGGTTTCATACAAGTATATATAGATTTTCAAATAGATAGTGAACTTAATCATAATTACACATAATTTAAGAGGTTAGTCCGTAGATTAAGTATTTGAAATTTGATGTAAAGTGCTAAGAAAATAACTTAATATTATTTATCCTTATGTATTGTATTCTACTAAAAAACAAAGGAAAAAAATAAAGGGAAGAAACCCAAAATGCTTCATAATATTCAATCTCAATCGAAGCAATCACCCAACTAAGGAAAAGAAAATGCCAAACAACAACAACAACAAAAACAACAACAACAACAACAATAACAAAACAAATAGTGTCATAATTTTTTTCTTATGAATTGATAAGCTTTTGATTTACGGTATTATAACGAAGTAAAACATGCTGACAACCACCATACACAGAGCCATAACCACATGCATTACCATCTAAGTTACTCTTTTACTCAGACTATCACAAAAATCACACTTTGTACTTATTATCCATATCAATATGAAAATTGTTCAAAGCATGACATATAGCAAACAAATCTATGTCCATGCCTTTAAATGCCCAATCTATGCCAAAACTTGCAATGATCTTTACTATATTGTGCTTGCATCTTTAACAAGAGGTGCAATAATACCTAGTTATGAGAATGTTGACATCCTCCTCAGCCTAGGCAAAAAACTTAAGCATATTGTAATGATCAATGACATGGAGATTTGAGGCAATGGTATGCCTTGAGTATTTGACATTTAAGATTAGTGCCTCTATTAATTTGTCTACTGTAAATGTTGGTATTGTTAAATCACGACCCCTAAAATCAATGTCTACTATAGACTTGCCTTCCCCTTTCTTTAGATTCACACCCACTGCACAAAGCTTGCTTACAATATAGACTCGACCTAATGCGACTTTAACTTTTGAAAGCTCTACTATTTTATATTCACTACTAGTCCACAATGGTAATAAAAATGATGCATAAGGTCAATAAATGTTTTTCTTTGATGCCATGATGCATTATTGCCTTAATGTTATAAGGCTGAAAATAATTAAAAGCAATATTGAGTTTTCCCCTTAGTATGTATAAGGTATCAATACCATTTTATTTTCAACGGTTTGATTGAATCTTTGGTTATTTTTTTTATATCTATATTTGAATGAATTGGGTTAGTAAGATATGTGGCACACAAATGACTAAAATCTACAAATATCTTTAAATTTTATGAAGGTATCGGAGAAACCCTTCATCCATAAAATATGTTAATGGCCTTAAAAGTTAATTCAATATGGAGGAAATACTACAAATAAAAAATAGTGGAGAAGAGGAATTTTCATGCCAACAATTTAATACCAAACTCCTCGCAAGAAGCTGTAACTAAAAGGATTCCATAATTAGCTAGCTTATCTGCTTCCTATCACTTCTCTTTGAATTGAACTCAACTTCTATCTCGTCAATTCCTATATTTGTAGGATTCCACATTCTTATTTGCTTGGTAAAGCCATTCATAACATTTAATAATTTTTTCTCTATTTCAATATTTGGTTTATTCTATAATTAACAATGCCTGTGCTTAATATTGTTCTCCATTCTGGTTGTAGGCATAGGAAATATTGGGAAAAATGGAAATGCATCCATGTAGTGAAATTCAACCCTTTCTTAGAGACTGAGTATGTCTTTGTATTTTTAGGGTACCTAGGACTATAGTAGAAGAGAAGCCAGATTTATACATTTCCCAAAATCATAGGGTTCGACCCTAGCATGGTTTAATAGACATAGAAGGGCTAAAGGAGAATTATGAGTTTTCTTCAGATAATAAAGAAGACATTCATAGCACTCCAAAATGAAATAAAAGACATTGAAGAAGAAATGGAACATTGTTACTAAAGCTTTTCACTATCAAGATTGTAGAGAAAAACTAGTTCAAAGAAAGGACAATAATGGAAAGGTGTCTACTACTCGAGCTCCTTATCAGAACATTCCATTTAGGTGCTTCTTTAAAACCCTATGCTAATAAATTTATGCATGATCTTGTCCTCCTTGGAAACAAACGGAAAATGATGCTATTGGATAAAATTTACAACTTAGTCAACATTATTGCTCTCTCATTGTCATAAAAGATTTTGAATATTTTCAAGCTTACTACATTAAGGAAAAATAGCATCAAGACATCAAAGTGAAACATTTTATTAACCTTATGTGGTCATTTCTGTCACCATCGTGGATTGGTAGTGAATATAAAAAGTTGAGGTTTCAGAGGATCAAGTCATACTAGGTCAACTCTACAACACAAGCAGTGTGAAACTCAATACCGAGAAGGCTAGTTTATAGTAGACATTGATTTTGAGGGTCGTGATTTAACAATACCAACATTTGCTTTATACAACTTAATGAAGGCACATATTTTAAACGTGTAAATATTCAAAGCATACCATTACCCCGAATCACCATATGCTATTGATCATTACAACATGTTAAGTCTTTGGTCCAAGCTAAGGAGGGCATCAATATTCTCATAATGCAAGGCATTATTGCTCCTCTTATTAAAGATGTAGGCACAGTAGTAAACTTCATCACAAGTTTTGGCACAGTGTAACATCCTAATTTTTAACCTAATACTCCTAGAACGTATTTAGGTTAACCATTAGTTTATTACTCTTTAGTTTCATTCTTTCTTTAAAATACTTAGCAAAAAATACAGGTAAATTTTTTTTTTTGAAACATAAAGGTAAAGTAAGAGCCGCGCATATCATAAACTAGCGTTATCATAAAGCGTAACACATACAAAAGAAAGCGCAAGATAAGAACATCAAATAACTTCATAACATTAGACAATCATGTGCACACCAACTATAATATTATATTGATATAATAAACTACCCACCTATGAAAAGCGGGATGAGTTCGATACAACATAAATAGAAATACAACTGAAAGGGAAATACAAAGAAAAGCGTAAAGGAAGACACCCCTACCCTAGTGCACCTAAAATGGATAACCTCTAGAACAAAAGAAGGTTTATCCTAATCTATGTGTGGTGTGTGCACTAACACTCCCTAAGAGCCTCTACTGCTGCGATCCCGGAAAGGGTGGGACATAACCAACCCACTAGCGTAACTCGGCAGGAGTGGGCATGTGATGTGGTTGGACGTGTGCTCTACGATGAGGGCGCATGGTCGGCCTCCGGGCCAACCTCGACTGAGTCACGCTCTCCTCATTACCCTCTCCCACGAACAGGGGAGTAGGAGCAGAACTCTCACTATACAAGTAGGTAGGTGGGTCCTTCGAGGGATCAATCTCCGAAAACTGTGAACGGGGCACATAGTCCGGGAAGTCACGTACGGCCGATGCAATCATATGGATGCAGAGAATCCTTTCATTGAAAACCATGTCGTCGCCATAGGGGGACGTCAAGGAGAATTGGTAGTTAGGTACTGGGTGTGCAAAGGGACGTCCTACAAACATGAAAACTCTGACAACGCAATGCCCCTCAAAATGGTAGGACTGGTGCTCCAGATCAAAGTGGACCTCCCACACCGAGGTGTTGATGAAAACTACGAATGCCGCTATTGGAATATGAAGACGTGACGAGAAAGAAAGAGAGAAAGAAAGGGAGTGAGAATCTTACTAAAGAATCTCAGTAGGGAACCTCCTATCTAAGTGACATCGTCAACATCCTCAGAAACCTTGGGTTTATTGTAAAAGGTTAGCATTCACAAAGTTCATTATTAGGTTTTAAACATAATTATCCAAGATTCGTTCATTTTAAAATGAATCTTAATGTCATGTATGCAACATAGTAAAGCATGAATGCATGATAATACATTATGCAAGTAAATTAATAAAACACAACATCAAGAAACATCTGCATATAAGTGGCATAAAGTGGCATATAATCTTTCATGTGACACTTTTCTCTTTTCTCAATTGTGTGACACTAAAACATCATACTTTGCATTATGGGGGCCACTCTAAAACATCTCTAAGTTATGAGCTCATACCTTAACTAGTTGTCACTAGCTCTTACTTATCCTATGATAAGCGTAAACATAATAAATCTCAACTTCTAGAGTACGGGCTAAGGGGTATAAGGATCACCTATCATAACCTTTAATTCAGGGAGTCCATAAGAATATTTCTTTCTTTGAAACGCTTTACTAGCATCTACTGCAGAGCTAATTGTCTGGTTTAGTAAGCTCGATGTGAATACCCTCACGGATTTGCTTCCTCCCCACCGGAGTGAGAGAAATGCGTTTCAGTATTATGTCACATTTAAAATCTCATGAAGTTTTTCAAAAACATTCTCAAGTCTTCAAATTTGATGGAAATTCGGCAGCATAACGGCTGTATACCGAATTTTCTCAAATATTCTTTATGCTACATAAACTTATAAAGCATGTTCTTTCTCATTTAATTCCATATAGCAAGTAAATCACTAAAGTCATATAAACATATTCATCATAGCACATGCATCAACATCGATTAACTTGAAATAATAAGATTACAACATCATAGATCTATGGAGTCTTAAGCTTAAAATCTGATTAATCTAATATCCATTCTTAATCTTTTATGCACCTAGGGAATTATTACTAATAATTATTACTAATCATTATGATTATGATCAACACTAAATAGCATAGTGCAGAATTCTAATCTTCCAATTTACAGGTGTCTAGGAGTCACAACTTTAACCTTTTCTAAGTTCTGTCTTCGCCTAAGTTTCTAAAATCAATTCCTAAACCAATTATGTGGTATTCCTATACATATACACTAATTATAAACCACTTTTACTATGTTTAAACATGCTGAAACAGAATCCATAATTTTAATTTCTAAGGGTTCTAAAACTCACATGTTACATCCTTTCTAATTACTTGTTGTTCCTAACACTTAGCAAATAATTTTTCCTTCACTCAAACATAATTTTTACACATTCTAACTTATAAAAACAGCATCATACAATGGCCATAATTCCAGGGCAGTGGCCGAAACTTAAAGCACAAACAATTGCATAAAATCATATTTTCAAGTGCATATAAGTTACTAGTTTTCTCTTGGAATTAAATTAGGACCTCAAACTCTTTTAGAAACTAATTTTTTTCACAAAAACCATAAAAATATAAGTAATGGAAGTAGCTATTTTATTTTTCTCATAGTTGAGATTTAAAATATAAAAACATATTTATAACATTCTCTAAGTTTACCTATGCTTAAGAAAATTCTTAAAACATAGTCTATTGGTCCTTGTGACTAAATGAGACTTATGCTAAGTCCATCTCCATCACATGACTGAAATCACACCCAAAAAAATGCTTTCATTTTCCAAATTTCTCTTGAGATAAAGTGGGCAAGTCTTTGAGCTCTAGGTTCTTTAGGTGATGACATAAACTTAAACATGCTATGCACTTTGTTTTATTCTTCATTATTAAGTGTAAGCATAAAAATAAATATGAGATGCAACTTATTATTATCTTTAAAGTTTAAGTGATGACTTGAAATATAAATATGAGAATACAAGTTTATTCTTTATTCTTGGAAGTTTAGTGTTGACATAAAAATAAATATGAGTGCAAGTTCATTTTAATCTAACTAGAGCTCATACAAGACTTTTGGAAGAACAATAATATTCTCAACGCAACACTTATCTATCAAGGCAAAGTGAGCTTTAGAGTTCTTTGTACCAAGGTTTCAAAGAAACCTCATGGTTTGAACATCATCATCAAGCTCAAGAAAAATGGACTAAGAGATAAAAAATAGATAACAACATTTCTTAAAGCAAGGTAAAGAGAACTACACCATATTCTTTATTTTATGCCCAAGAACTCCTATCTAGAGTAAACTCTAGAACATGCCGGCCAACTTTAAGGTTGACAAAGGTAAGCTTTGGGCTCTTTGAAAACAAGTGTTATATTTTCCTTAAGTAAAACTTTTTGTGAGCTACCTAGCATTTCATCAAGCTTGTAAAGGAAAAGGAAATAAGAACCGAAACTAGAAAGGAAAAAGGAAAGGAAAACTGAAACCTTAAAGAAAGGAAAAGAAAAGAAATACCAAAATGCTTCAAGATAAAAAACAAGTTTCAAGCTTTAGAGGTTTTTCAAATGAGAATCACAAGACCATTATCTTGAAACTTCATCATCAAGCTCAAGATTTTCCTTTCAAAAATCAAGTCTCAACCAAAACAAAAGAGAGGAAAAGAGTTTGAACCAAGAGAAACCTAGCACTTTTTTCATATCAAAACATCATTATAAAAGAAAAGCTTTTTGAAAGCAAAACCCTTACCAAGTATGAAGATGAAAACTTGGTTCTTGAAGTGAGGATGAGAAAAAAAACTCTTCTCCAAGGTGATAAAAAGGTTCGGCCGAATGGAAGGAAAAGGAAAGGAAATGTGTTTTGTGTGAGTTTGTGTTTGAGAAAGGATGCTTTGGTGCTTGGATGGTGGTTTATGGTGACTGTGTAGTGATTTGAGGTTGCAATAGGGTGGCTCTTTGTGAGGAAGAAGAAGATGATGATGAAGAAGATGAAGAGGATGAAGAAGAACTCTTAGAACTTGAGAGAAAATGAAAGAACTTGCAAGAATGCTCTTAAGCTTACACTTAGCAAATGATCTAAAGGTTCTTACAAGTTCATTTGTATGTGTATTTATAGAAAAATGAAATGTGAAGGAGTGAATGGAGGGTGGGAAGTGGTCGTGAGCTTTTGGTCAAGGAGGAGAGAAAAATATCTCATTCATGTGGTCATTCAAAGCATGGTTGAAAGCATGGTGAGGTATGGCTCAAGGTATGGGCTAGGTATAGTCTAAGTATGGTGCAAGCATGGCCTTGGTGTGCAAAACAAATTCAACATGTGGGAAATGAGGAGGAGGAGGTTCGGCCATGTGTAGCCCATGGGAGAGGAGATTTGTTCATCTAACTGTGGTTTAGTGATATGTTTAGATGTTTCTTTGATTAAGCTTTTGATTAGGAATTTATAAGAAAGTGTTTAGATAAGGTAATTATGTATTTAGGAATATTAAGACATGATTAGGAGTGGTCTTGCTTCATTAGCTAATTCAAAACTCATTTTATGATATGATTATGCACAAACACAATTCCTTAATTTAAGAAATTGGAGAGAGAAAACACTATTCAAGATTCCATGACAAAGAATCTTAATTTTTAGAAAAGATTAAGGTGTAACTAAGCAATCTTAGGTTCTAATTAACTTTAATAAACTATTTTGACTCTAGATTAATTATCAAAATTAATTAATCTTCTATTAGAGTCTAATATTGCTTAGGTTTCCTTAATTAACATCGTTAAACCCGAAATTCACTATTTTAGGGCAAAATGGTAATTTCACACAAACACTTCCCGGGATCACTCGAATCAAAACAAACATCATTAAGCACATATAACTAACATTCTGAACTCTTGGGAGAGATTCTGGGTTCAAACGGCACTAATACTAGCGTAAAATGCTATAGGGGTATTTTGGTTATTTTGAGCCGAAAGTTCGAAAAAAGAGATTTTCATCTCTACTATCAATCACAACATATATAATCCCCTTCAAACACCAAGTTGACCCTTCGAGGACTACCGAATCGGCCATCCTCGAACTTCCAAGTAAAAATGACCTCAGAGGCATTTCGGTCATTTACGTTCAATACAAGAAAAATCGGGACGTTACACGCAGACTATTCCTTTGAAGGCATGGACAAACATTTGTTTGCTATATGTCATGCTTTGAATGTTTTCCATGATGATCTAAATAACAAGTATAAAGTTTAAATTTTGTGGTAATCTATGCAAAAAAGTAACTTACATGGCAATCCATGTGGCTATGCCAGTAGGTGTGGTGGCTGCCAATATGTTTTACTTCTTCATAATGCTGTACTTCAAAAGCTTACCATTTCAAAAGAAAAAAAATAACTCAGATGTCGGCATTTGGTATGTTGTTGTTATTATTATTATTATTATCGCTATTAGTAGTAGTAGTATTGTTTGGTGTTTTATTTTGATTAGTTGGGTGATTATTTGGGTTGAAATTTAAAATTATGAAGCATTTTGGGTTTTCTTTCCTCTTTACTTTTTAGTAGAATACAATAGTTCCTAACGTAAGATTAAATATGGAATAAATTATTTGACCCCAATGTCATGAAACTAAGCATGGACAATGCACAGGCCCGCCATACCTTGTGCTAAAATTTAATTATTTTTGTTTAGAAGTATGGGCAATAAAGATCGAACTCTAGACCACTTGGTCATAAAGGCTTTGACGCCATGTCATAAAACCATTTATCCCAAAAGCTTAAACTGTTGGGTTATGGCACACTAATAGTTTTATATTTAATACCCCGTACATAAAGATATATGATATAACTGGATTTGCTTAAACTATTTTCTCAGTACCTTACACCAAGTGTCAAACATTTAATTTATGGACAAGCCTCTTAAATTATGCACATTTTTAATTTAGTTCACAATCTATTTAAAAATCTATGTATACTTGTATGAAACCTCGCCCTATGCATGCGCGTATGACTCTATGCAAAGACAAAGGACTTCATTACAAATTCATGTGTTTTATAGTGAAATTTCAAGTGTTTTTCACAAATTAGGCACATGCATATATCAACAATAATTTCAAAAAATTAAATAGAAATATTGGTTACCTTTTGATCCAAATCCAATATTAGCATAATATGCACTTCAGAAAAAATGATTTGATAAGCAATGAGAATATTTAATTTATTAAAAAGCTATGAATAAGTGCTTTTAAATACCAATGAAATAACCTACAATTTCATTCTCATCCATAACTCCACTTTCACTTAAGACCATATTGACTTATACTAACAAGTCATGAATAGAAGGCATTAACCTTTTACTTCAATGCCAATAATGCTTGTCATTAAATCAGGAAAGTGAACTTTTTTTTTTTGGGTATAAAAATGGAAAATGAACATCAAAGAACAAAGAAAGATGTACTTAACCTAAACACGCTAAAAGATAGAAAAATTAGTTTTTTATTCTATAATATACAAAATAATTAGAAGACTCCACAATCAAAATTTCATTTCTTTTATAGTAGCTCTCCCTTTCAATCAATAAATAATATGTAAAATGCACTCAATGATCAAATAAGGGTCATTCTCATACTATTTAATAGCAAACAAAGCTACATTAATAATCGCATCTAAGGTTTAGGTTTTGATAAGAAAAAGATGGGTGTACGTGAAAGCAATTAATTGTTTAGCTATATTTACTTTTAATTTTGAATTTATGCATTGTATTTAGAGGATTAATAGCAAGTCAAGTGAGTGAGAGTGGGAGAAAGGGTGTTACAAAATTAAAATAGTGAAAGATTAATTATCTTGGATTAATGATTACAATTATATGAGGCTTTCATTAAATGATCTAAGTAAGTGGACTAATCTCTCACTTTATCATTTTATGACCACGCTCATTTAAGAGAGTTCAAATATCATTCTTTATATATATTCAGTGTTGCTACTAAGTATGGATTAGAAAGTGGAGTAGATGTTGTTAAAATTTTTTGTTTATAATTTTATCTATGATTTTTATTGACGTTTGGCCTTCAATATCTATAGGGTATTAGTGCTCTTTTGTATGCAATAGTTGTGATTGAATCTTTGGTTTTAAATATCTATACTTTAATAAACTAGGTTAGTAGAATATGACGCACATAAATAACTAATTGGTACCGATGCCCTTTACTTTTTATAAGGGTATTGGAGAAACCCTAAATTTATGAAATATGTTAATGGTCTGAAAAACTTAATTTAATATATTGTGGAAATACTACAAATGAAAAGTAGTTATGAAGAGGTATCCTCCTTATTAACACCAATGTAGGTACAAAGAAAGCACTCCAACTTAAAAAAAAATTACACTAACAATTTAATAACAAACTCCTTACAAGAAGCTCTAACTAAGAGAGTTTATGATATAGCTAGCTCCTCCACTTTTTGATTGGATTCCCATCAGTATTATTTCTCTTTGAATGGAACTCAACATCTATCTCTCACCAATTCCCAATGTCTGTATTACTCTGCATTCTTTATTTGTTTTGTGAAGTTGTTCATATGTTTTAAAAAAAATTTCTTCTATTTCAATTTTTTATTTATTCTATAATTTCCATTGCTTGTACTTAGTATTGTTCTCTATTCTAATTGTCGGCATACAAAATATTTGGAAAAATGGAAATACTGCCACATGATGAAATCAACCCTTGCTTCGAGATAAAGCAGGAGCTTGTATTTTAGGGTACCCAAGACCATTGCAAAAGGGATGCCAGATTTATACATTCCTAGAATCATTAGGTTTGACCCCCGGCATGGTTCGACAAACATGGAAAGGCTAAAGGAAAATTATAAGAGAACTTTTTTCCAGAAAATAAAGAAGACGTTTGTGTAAATTCGGCATGAAATAAAAGACATGGAACATTGTGAGCTAGACCTTTTCACTACTGCTGTGAACACCCAATTTTGTCCAAACAATTAAATAATAAAATAAAAAAATTTGCATTTTATTTGCCCTAAAATTTTTATTTTATTTTTATCTCATAGCCTTGTCATGCATTCCATTTGAATAATAATAAAGACTAGCCCATGAACTCATTCCTTGAGTATTTAATTGGTATTGCTCAATTGTAAATTTTGTTTTGATTGGTGTTGCCTAGTTGTATTTTATTTTTATTCAGCCTGTTTCCATAAAAAAAAAAATGCCCAAACTAGCTTAACCCATTCCCTTTATTTTATTTTGTTTTTTAAAATAAATAAAATAAAAAAAATATTTCAATCTGAGTCTTACAAACCCATGATAGAATGAAATAAAAGAAAAAAAAGGGAAAAGGGAAGTCAAAAACATAGAGTGGCAATTCTATGATGATATTCTTCCTCACTTTTTGCAAAAGAGGAATTCTCTTTCGGTGCCAACCTGTTAAAGTGGGAGGACTAATGATTTTGTCAACAATAAGCTACATCTATAAATCAAACCAATATCCATCATTCAGGAGATCAGAGAGAGAAAATCTGAAAAAGAAAAAAATCAAGCTTACTTCACAGCCATCACCATCCATGACCACAGTCATCATCATCACAAAACCATCAAGGATTATTTCGTTCCCATCATTATATTCATTTTCAAAAAGCTATCTTGTTTCTTTGAGATTCTGAGAGAGGTTGGAGTAAAATCATAATCATAGAAACAAATAGAGATTTGGAAAAATCAAGAATACAAGAATAACACCTCGTGGTATTTTAGCTTGGCTCTTGTTATCAGGTTTCAATCTTTTCATTCATTATTAAATCATAAATCATACATACACAAAATCTCCATTGTGAACATTCCACAAATTGCACACACACATACACATAGTCATTATTGGTAAATCTTCCATATATACAAACCACCATGTACCCATTTCAATAAGTCCATTCATAGCTAAAATCTCAAATAAAAAATCAATTGACCAAACTTTCACACACAAACATCATTTTCAACCAAATCAAACCAAACAAAAATCACCTCCATAAGCCAAACAACCCGATCCCTTCCTCAACCCCAAGCACCTTCCACTCATAATACCCACAAACCAGAAAATTAATTAAAAAAAAAGGAAAAGAAGCTACTACATGAATCACAACCACTGGCCATTGTCATAGCACCCTCCGGGTACGCTATGATAACCGCGATTGTAGAGAAAAATAAATTCAAACAAAGGGTGGCAACATATGAGTATGTGTTTTTGGAGCTCCTTATCAAGACATTCCATGTAGATATGTCTTCAAAATACTATGCTAATCAATTTATGCATGATCTAGTTCTCCTCAAAAACCAATTGCAAATGATACTATTGAAGAAAATATATAGCCTAGTAGGGATTATTTTTCCTCCTTACCATCAAAGATTTTTTTGATTATTTTCAAGCTTACAATAGTAAGGAAATACCGCATCAAGACATCAAATAAAAACATTTTATCGACCTTATGCAGTCATTTTTGTTACCATCATGGGCTGTTAATGAATATAAAATAGCGAAGCTTTCAAAGGATCAAGTTGCAATGAGTCAAGTCTACAACTTAAGCAAACTTTGTGTAGCCGGCATGAATCTCAAGAGGGGGAAAGCAAGTCTATAGAAGACAATGATTTTAAGGGTCATGATTTAACAATACCAACATTTGTAGAAGATAACTTAATAGAGGCAAGTTCTTAAATGTGCAAATATTTTAAGCATACCATTTCCCGAATCACCATTTGTCATTGATTATTACAACATGCTTAAGTCTTTGGTCTAGATTGAGAAGGAAGTCAACACTCTCATAATGCAAGGTATTATTACTCCTCTTGTTAAATATACTAGCATAATAGTAAACATCATTTGAAGTTTTGGCATAGATTGATCCTTTGAAAGCATGGACAAACATTTGTTCGCTATAGTCATGCTTTGAATGATTTCTAATATGATCTGGATAATAAGTATAAAGTGTGAATTTTGTGATAGTTTATGGAAAAGTGTAACTTATGCAGTCATGAATGTGGCAATGAATGTGTGTGGTGACTGTCAATATGTTTTATTTCTTTATAATGTTGTAAATCAGAAGCTTACCAATTTAGAAGGAAAAAAACCTACAATGTTTTTTATTTTGCTATTATTACTATTATTATTAGTATTATTATTATTATGACAAATGACTTTATTACAAAAACACGTCTTATAATGAAATTATTAACGTTGTACATGGATTAGTTACATGCTTAAATCAATAATAAGACACATATATTTGTAATAAAGTCATTTGTCATAATAATAACAATAACAACAAAACAATTAACATCATAGGTTTTTTTTTCCTTCTAAATTGGTAAGCTTTTGATTTTTGGCATTATAATGAAGTAAAACATATTGATGGCCACCATACACCTAGTCATAGCCACATTCACTATAGTGTAAGTTACTCTTTTGTATAGACTTTCACAAAATTCATACTTTGTATTTATTATCTAGATCGTCATGGAAATCGTTGAAAGCATGACATATAGTGAACAAATGTTTGTCCATACCTTCAAAAGAGCAATCTATGCCAAAACTTGCAATGATATTTACTATTGTGCCTACATCTTTAACAAAAGGAGCAAAAATACCTTGCATTATGAGAATGTTGACATCCTCCTCAATCTAGACCAAAGACTTGAGCATGTCATAATGATCAATCACATGGTGATTCGTGGTAATGGCATGCTTCGAATTTGTGCACATTTAAAACACGTGCCTCCATCAAGTTATCTGCTGCAAATGTTGGTATTGCTAAATTGTGACCCTTAAAATTAGTGTCTGCTATAGATTTCCTTCCCTCAACTTGAGATTTACACTCGCCACGCAAAGCTTGCTTACGCTGTAGACTTGACCTATTGTGATTTGATCCTTTGAAAGCTTTACTATTCTATATTCACTACCAATACAAAATGGTAACAAAAATGAGCACATGAGATCAATAAAATATTTTTCTTTGATGTCTCGATGTGTTATTTACTTATTATTATAAGATTGAAAATAATCAAATAAATCTCTAAGGCAAAGAGAGAGCAACAATCCCGAGTGGACTGTATATTTTCTCCAATAGCATCATCTACAGCTGGGTTTCAAGGAGGACTAGATCGTGCATAAATTGATTAGCATGGTGTTTTAAAGACATATCTACATAGAATGTCCTGATAAGGAGCTCTAGCAGTACACACCTATATGTTACCATCTTTTCTTTGAATTGATTTTTCTCTATAATCACGGCAGTGAAAGGCCTAGGCAACAATATTCCATGTCTTCTATTTCGTGCCGAACATATACAAACATCTTTTTTAATCTATGGAGAAAACTTGTCTTATAATTCCCCTTTAGCCCATCTATGTTTGTCAAACCATGCTAGAGGTCGAACCCTATGATTTTAGGAGATGTATAAATTTGGCTTCCTTTCTACTATAGTCCTAGGTACTCTAAAAATACAAAGGCCTACTCAATCTTTAAGCAAGGGTTGATTTTCACCGTATGGATGCATTTTCATTTTTCCCAATATTTCCTACGCCTACAACCAGAATAGAGAACAATATTAAGCACAAGCAATGTTACTTATAGAATAAACCAAATATTGAAATAGAAGAAAAAATTATTAAATGTTATGAACGGCTTTACCAACCAAATAAGAATGTGGAGTACTACAAATATAGGAATTGTTGTGATAGAGGCTGAGTTCAATTCAAAGAAAAGTGACAGGAAGCAGAGGAGCTAGCTAATTATGGAATCTTTTAAGTTAGAGCTTCTTGGGAGCAGTTTGGTATTAAATTGTTGGCGCAAAAAATCTTACCTCCCTTCTACAATAGTCCCAGGTACCCTGAAAATACAAGGTCCTACTTGATATCTATACAAGGGTTGATTTTCACTATGTGGCTACATTTCCATTTTTCCCAATATTTCCTGCACCTACAACCAGAATGGAAAACAATATTAAGCCCAAGCAATGGAAATTATAGAATAAATAAATAATTGAAATAGAAGAAAAAAATTGTTAAACCATGTGAACAACTTCACAAAGCAAATAAAGAATGCAGAGAAATACAAATATTAGGAATTGGTGAGAGATTGAAGTTGCGTTCCATTCAAAGAGAATCGATATTGACGGGGATCCAGTCAGAAAGCAAAGGAGCTAGCTATATAGGGAATTCTTTCAGTTAGAGCTTCTTGTGGGAGAAGTTGCATTCCATTCAAAGAGAATCGATATTGATGGGGATCCATTCAAAAAGCAAAGGAGCTAGTTATATAGGGAATTCTTTTAGTTAGAGCTTCTTGTGGGAGAGTTTGCGTTCCATTCAAAGAGAATCGATATTGATGGGGATCCAGTCAGAAAGAAAAGGAGCTAGCTATATGGGGAATTCTTTTAATTAGAGCTTCTTGTGGGGAGTTTGTTATTAAATTGTTAGCACTAAAAATTGCTATTAAGTCGAAAAGCTTTTCACATAGCTAAAAATTGCTATTAAGTTGGAAAGCTTTCTACGTAGCTACATCAATGTTAATACAAAGGATTCCTCTTCGTAACTACTTTTTATTTGTAGTATTTCCACAATATATTGCATTAAAATTTTCAAACTATTAACATATTTTACAAATGAAGGGTTTATCCAAATTGAAGGGTATTAGTATCTTTTAGTTATTTGTGTGCAACATATTCTACTAACTCATTTTATTAACATATAGATATATAAAACCAAAGATTCAATCACAACTGCTAAATACAAAAGAGAACTAGCAGCTTATAGATACTGATGGAAAAACCTAAGTTAAAATTATGGATAAAATTATAAAAAAAGAATTTAATAACGTTCGCTTCACATTCTAATTCATACTTAGTAACAACACTGACTATACATAAAGAATTAGATTTGGATACTCTTAAGTGAAAGTGGTCATAAATTGAGAAAATGAGAGATTAATCCCCTTAATTATATCTCTTAATGAAAGCCTCATACAATTTTAATTATTGATCTGAGATAATTAATCTCTCACTCTTTTAATTTTGCAACACCTTCTTTCTCACTTGAGTGGTCATTAATCCTCTAAATACGATGCATAATTCACAATTAAAAGTGAATAAAGATAAATAATAAACTTCTTACACGCCCATCTTTTTCTCATCAAAATCTAAAACTTAGATGCCATTATTAACATGGCCTTGTTTGCATTGTGTAAAAATGCTAAGAGTGGTTGGTCTTGATATTGCTATTGAATAGTGTGAAAAGTGACCCTTGTTTGATAGTTAAGTGCATGTTACATATAATTTATTGATTGTAAGGGGAAAGCTACTATAAAAGAAATGGGATTTCGATTATTGGGTCTTCTAATTAGTTTGTATATTGTAGAATAAAAAGATGAATTTTTCTAGTTGTCTTTCAACGTGTTTAGGTTAAGTACATCACTCTTTATTCTTTGAAGTTCATTTTCCATTTTTATACCCAAAAAAAAAGTTCATTTTCTTGATTCAATGACAAGCATTGTTGGTGTTAAAGAGCATTGTTTGTTAGTATAATTCAATATGGTCTTAAATGCAAAATTAAATATAGTGGAGATGTGGATGAGAATAAAATTTTAGGTTGTTTCATTGGTCTTTAAACACACTTATTCATAGTTTTTTTTTTAATTAAATATTCTCAATTGCTAATCATATTATGCTAACTTTTTTTTTAAAGTGTGTATTATGCTAGCATCTGATTTGGTTAAAGGGTGACCAATTTTCTATTTAACTTTTTGAAATTATTCTTGATATAAGCATGTACCTATACTATGAAAAATACTTGAAATTTCACTATAAGTCATGTGCATTTATGATGAAGACCTTTGTTTTAACATAGAGTCATATGCGCAAGCATAGGACGGGGTTTCATACAAGTATATATAGATTTTCAAAAAGATTGTGAACTAAGCTAGAAATACATGTAGTTTAGGAGGTTTGTCTGTAGATTAAGTGTATGATATTTGCTATAAGCTACTATGAAAATAATTTAAGCAAATCCAGTTAGATAATCTTTATGTACAGGGGCAAAACAATTTATTCCATATTTAATCTTACTTCACAAACTATTGTATTCTACTATATAAAACAAAGTAAAAATAGAGGAAAGAAACCCAAAATGCTTCATAATTTTGAATTTCAATCCAAGCAATCACCCAACCAAGAAAAACAAAAACACCAAACAATATTAGTAGTAGTAGTAGTAATAATAATAACAACAACAACAAAACAAATAGTGGCATTGAGGTATTTTTCTTTTTCAGAAATGGTAAGCTTCTAATTTACAGCATTATGAAGAAGTAAAATATATTGGCAGCCACCACACTCAGAGGCACAACCATACGGATTATCACGTAAGTTACTCTTTTGCATGGACTACCACAAAATTCACACTTTATACTTATCATCTAGATCATCATGTAAATCATTCAAAGCGTGACATACAGTGAACAAATGTTTGTCCATGCCTTCAAAGGAGCTGTCTATCCCAAAATTTGCAATGAAGTTTACTATTGTGCCTACATTTTTAACTAGAGGAGCAATAATGCCTTGCATTATGAGAATGTTGATGGCATCCTCCTCAGTCTAGACCAAAGACTTGTGCATGTTGTAATGATCAATGGCATATGCTAATGTGGGCGTAATGGTATGCTTTGAATATTTGCAAGTTTAAGATACATACCTCCATTAAGTTGTATAATGCAAATGTTGGTATCGTCGAATCATGACCCTTAAAATCAATATGTATTATAGACTTGGCTTCCTCCTATTGAGCTTCACTGTAACAACCCAAATTTTTAACATTATTATGATAAAATAATTAACTGTAAACAATCTATAGGGATTTTGAAAAATCTGACAGACACAGATATGATCAGATTAACATAAGAATTCTGTAAAAAAAATTAATTTTTATTATTAAAAATTTAATATAATAATATTTTAATCGTGGATATAGAATGAGACCTTATAATTAGTATAAGGACATAGAAAAAATAATGATAAGATTGAATGAATATTTTTAACCCGGTAAAATTATTTAGATAGCAATCGGGTACCAAAAGGGTAATAATTGGTACGCTGAAGTGGTAATAACTGGTACACCGAAATACCAAAACTAGTCTAAATAATGGCTATTATTAGATCTCAAATAATTCTTAGTTAGGAAAATTAAATAAATATAGACATTTCTAATACAGATATAATACAAATTGATCTGACAAAAGTAATATCCATTACTTTCTCTCCAAGTTTACGTTTTCTATATAAAGAAAAAAAATTGAAAAACACAACATTTCCTTGACTTTCTACCCAACTTCACGTTGCCTTCTTCTTCCTTTCACTTTCTTCCATTTTTTCTTCTTCAAACTCCATGAAAACTCCAAATTCTTGAAGGATCCTCTTAGATAAACCCATAAACTACTTCAAGAACACTTTATCTACATCAAACTCAATCCAAAACCATATTTTTCATCCTCAAATCTGTCCAAACAGCAACTCATTAAGCCTTGGATTTAGAGGAGAAAAAGCTAGAGAAAGTTAGCTAAAGCTTAGAAGAAAGATAGGAAAATTATTCTAGTCTTTTACTTCATGATATTTAGCTCTTTTGCTAAGATAAGTGCTTGATATTTGTTGAGGTTATGTTATTGAAATCTGAAACCAAAATTTAGGATTTATGATGGCTTGAGTTGTGTTGAAATCATGTATATTGGAACCAGAATTTTTATTTCAGAAATTACATGTATTGGATTTGATAGATATGGAAGAATACATCAAGTACAAGTCTTGTGAACTTGCTGAAATTTACACTTGGGATTGGAGTTATTATGAAATCTTGTGTATTAGAGTTTGAGTATAATTGTAGAATTTAGAAGAGACTTGGTTTAAATTCTTGGAATTATGAAGAAATGACCAAGTTGCTGGAAATTTGATGTGCTGGAATTTTTACAGCATTAGTCCTTGGTTAGTATGATCTTGCTATACATTATAATCAAAGCTTGAAAAGTGGTGGTAAGACTTGGCTTGTATTTTCGAAATTTAGGAGCAGTTATTGTCCAAGGGATGTGGCTGAAATGTTGATGGTATAAAAGCTAGTATAAGTCTAGAGAACCTTACAAAAGTTATCATACAAGAATTAAAGAGATTTAATTGATATAAGAAATGTTAATTCATAGTATAAATAGCTTGAAAATCCATCACATGAACTTGGTTCAATTGCTGGAAAATTTACAAGAATTATTACTAACTAGGGATTGTAATAGAATTTTCAGATGGTATAAAAATCTATTAAAAACCTAGTAGACTTTGCGAAAAAATATTATACCAGTATGCCAGATGTTATGAGAAATATCTCATAAAACTTTCAAAAAATCTATAAATATCTCATAAAACTTTAAGAGATTTTGAATAGAATATCTCATAAGAGTTAAGAAGATTTCAAAGGAATCTCAAAGAAAAGTATAAGAAAATCCAACTTTAAGAAAAGAGGGAACATAAGAAAATAATTCTCACACAAAGAGAGGGAATTCAAGAAAATAAGCTGTACGTAATAATCAATTGCTTAGTGGTAAGCTCATGGATTCATGGGTAATAGTAGACGTGCTACGCCCTTAGAACTATATCAGGGTGTGAACATGACGGCGTTACATCATTTATGAGAAAAGGGATGTACTGAGGATAGCAAGGCTATCTAGAATAAGATGTAGTGGATGTACTCCATCTAGTGAACTATATCGGAGTGTAGTCGCGATGGCATTACAAAAGTTGCCAGTACGATCCAAAGAGAAGTATATCAGAAGAATCCTATGGGTTTTACTATTAAGCCTAAATTTTCTAATAAATCTCGTAAAAGATTTCAAAGAGAAACTCAGCAGAGAAATGTCATGAGGAGTTAAGATATTTCTGAGGAGAATGTTTCATGAGAAATTCAGGAGACTAGAAAGAGAAAAATCTCAAAGATTTTCAAGAGAAGAAGTCTAACAAAAAATGTCAGAAATCTTAACAGAGAAAATCTCAAAGATTTCTAAGAGATTTTCAAGAGAAGAGTCTCACAAAAATTCAGGAGACTCAGGAAAGAATATTTCATAAGATTTGAAGAAATCTCAAAACAAAAGTATAAGAAATAGAACTATTAAAAAGAGATTCTAATTCACAATTTTGAGATTACATAACTGATGAGACCCCTATATAAACACCTCAAGGCATATCGCTTATTTTGCATTAAGTTGAATATCATTGAGTAATAGATTAGTGTTTTGATTCTCATTCCTGCTATTATCATTTTTTTTTTCATAGATTGAGATGACGGTGATTTGTTCAATGGAGAATCCTTAGCTAATTCTTGCAGTTTGGTCCAGATCTTTTGACGAACTGATGATAGAGCATTTAGTTAGTATTTTATCTCTTTTTAGTGGATTTTAAGTAGTACCCTACCTAGACTAGAAGGTTCCTGCATGAACCAAGGTAAGGGTTTGACATAGTTATGGATAGTGTTGACTTGTCATTAGTTAATACAATTATGTAATTTTTATATATAATTAATGTTCAAATTTAGAGACATTTTGGAAAGCGATTTTATGGTTGTTAGAATAATGGGCTCATATGTAAATATTATACATACACCTCCAACATTAAGCAAAGTTAACAAGTAACAACTACTTACTATAAGGTTATGGCTTAAGCATAGCTTTATGGTAGGGAGAGTGTTATATTCACACTCACCACAAAAAGGTTGCTTGTACTGTAAACTTGACCCAGTACAACTTGATCCTTTGAAAGCTCTACCTTTTTATACCCACTGCCAATCCATAATGGTAACAAAAATGACTGCATAAGGTCAATAAAATGTTTTGCTTTGATGTCTTGATACGTTGTTGCCTTACTATTGTAAAGTTGAAAATAATCAAAAACAATCTCTGATGACATGGAGGGAGCAATAATCCCGACTAAGCTATACATTTTATCCAACATCATCATCTGCAGCTACTTTTTGAGGAGGACAAGATCGTGCAAAAATTTAATAGCATAGGGTTTTCAGACATATCAAAATGCAATGGCTTGATAAGGAAATCTGGTAGCTTACACCCTTCTATTACCATCCTCTCTTTGAATTGATTTTTCTCTACAATCATGATAGTGAAAAGGCCTTAGTAACAATGTTCCATTTCATCTTGAATGTCTTCTATTTCATTCTGGACTTCCATGAACATCTTATTTATTATGTGAAGAAAAATTGTCTTATAATTCTCCTTTAGCCCTTCTGCATCTGTTAAACCATGATAGGGGTCAAACCTAATGATTCTGGGGATGTGTAAATTTGGCTTCCCTTCTACAATAGTCCTAGGTACCTTGCAAATACAAGGCCCTGTTCAATCTCTAAGCAAGGGATGATTTTGACCATATGGATGCATTTTGTAACACCCTAATATTTAACCCAACATGCCTAGGATGTATTATAGTTAATCATTAGTTATTACTCTTTTGTTTCATTTTTTAATCAAAATACATAGCGAAAAATAGGGTAAATTTTTTTTTTTGAAACATAAAACAAAACATGAGCCGAGCGCAAGCCAACATAAATCGAACATTTAAACACAAACAGAAATAAATAGAAAAAGTAGGGTGTACATACACATATCTAGAAACGCATCATTCTCGAACATGAAAACACAAATTCATTAAATAACATAGTTAATAGTACATCAGAAACGAAGTCACACCCATACATAATGGGCTAATCTTTCAATACATAGAAATAGGAAATACATAAAGCAATAAATATAGGGAAAGCAGGAAAATACATGGAAACAGAAAGTACATGAAACGTCATAATCTAAAGCCAACTACAGCTCCCTCACACTGGTCCTATGAGTGCTAAACTAAGATATCCCTAGCAAAAGATACGATAAGAAAAAGGGATCCTCATGATAGATCGGGCACTCAGACAGGTCCTCCATTGAAATCTACTAGCGGTGCTAATCCTCCGGTGATGGTGCTATATACCCAATGAACTGTGCGAGCTCCTCGGGTGTATGCAGATGAAACGGGGGACAAATGTGGCCCCCGTGGCGTGGGCGCATCTCCGGTCACCGACCTAGATGGGGTTGGGTCATCGTTTCCTCACTACCTTTGCCTACGTCCATGGGAACCGTAGAAGCAGAGCCCTCCGAGTAGATATGAGTAGGGGAGTCCTCAGATAGATTGGTCCCTGATCGCCTCGAGCGAGGAACATAATCGGAGTAGTCGTGGACTGCTGAAGCGGTCGGGAGAGCACGATGGGTCTGCTCATCGCTGAGGCAGGTGCACTCAAAGATCAAATCATCGCCGTAGGCAGAAGTAGGAGTGAATCTGAAGCTAGACACTGGGTAAGCAAAAGGACGTCCCATGTACGCAAAAATACAAACAACACATTGACCCTCGAAGTGGTAGAAGTAGTAGTCTAGGTCGTAGTGCACCTCCCAGACTGCAGTGTCAACAAAAATCATGAATGACGCCATCGGCCTCTAAAGATGTAACGGAAAGAAAGAGAGATAGAGGGGGTGAGAATCTTAATGAAGAATCTCAGTAGGGAAACCTCTTATCCTAGTGTCATCGTCTACGTCTCCAGGAACCTTGGGTTTATTAATAAAAGGTGAGCATGCATAAAGTTCATTGTTAGGTTTCCAAACATAATTATCCAAGGTCCATTCATTTTAGGATGAATCCTGATGTCATGAATGCAACATATCATAGCATGAATGTATGACAGAAACAATTGCAATTTATTATAATAATATAAAGAGACATAATCATGTATATGGGATCAAGAGGGATCAAACTTTCATATTAATGCATTTTGCTTGTGTGTTAGTTCTCTCTCATGGGGCCAACCTAAAAATATTCAGGTTATGAGCTCATACCTAACTAGTCGTCACTAGTTCTCAGCTTATCCTCAAATAAGTATAAATATATTCCGACTCCTGGAGTGCGGGTTAGAGGGCTTAAGAATCACCTATATCTATAGGGTCCTCTTCGAAACGCATCTACTGGCATCTAGTGCACAGTGATATTGTCCTCTTTGTAACACCCTAATAGAACACCACTGTATTTAAGTTCACATTTGGATTCTATTAGTTGTCACTTTTGCCTTATATTTATTTTCTTTTGAAATTAACTTAGAAAAATAGTGGAAGTTTTTTTTTTCTTTAAATAAATTAATTTTTTGAAAACTTAAGCCTGTAACGAGAAGTGAAATACATAGCGCTTTTATAGATAATAATCAAGTTACATTGCGCACTTAATTAAATAAGCGGAATAAGAGACTAAGTGTAGAACTATTATCACATAAACTGGAATATAATCACTTAATACATAAGTCACAACAGGGCATATATCATACTGATAAGTTATTACAAATAACAATATAAGTTCTACTATTACTAATTGTTTCTCACAAACTATAATGTAACTAAAGCTCGGAATGCTCCTACTTGAACGGTTTGAAATCTTCACGTGCTACCTCCTTCCTCAGCTACAGCTTCGTTGCTTTAGGTGGACACGTCTGTCTCTGGTAACGACAACGGAAAATAAACATAGGAGTGAGAAATACATGATTTCTCAGTAGGAGTTCCTACTTGTACTAAAAGTGTCATCGTTGTCGTCCCAGTCACTTCGGGTTTATTATAAAAATGTGAACAGATAAGGATTCAATTATCAAACTTTCACAAACGTGATTAGCCAAAGTGCAGTTACTTTTAAACTAATCTTGAACATTAGCAGAAATATCCATTCAGTATTTCATCAAGCATACATATAAGCATATCATGTAAAACCACTAATAAGCAATAATCATTTAGGAGCTGCATGCATTTCATGATTACTCATCCTCAACATTCACTTGTTTAGTGATCAACATATTTCTTAATTACTCACGGGATGAATGCATCAATGCCTTAGACCACCCTAAAGGGTAATGAGCTCATACCGTGGCCGTCGCCACAACCTTTTTTGGTTTCCTTTCCATTGCCGTGATCTCAACGGTTTAGGGGGTTAAGCCGTGAGTTTAGCTCAAGTCCACTTTTCCATACTTTTATTGCTACTTTTTCAAACTTTACTTTTATTATTTCCTTTGAAAATGAATGTATGCATATCATTATGTAATCACAATAAATCATGGGCAATCAATCATTCATCTTCATCATTTCATAACTCATCACCATACATTCACTTTACTATAATTCACTTCATGAAATATGGATAATATCATGTAAATCTCATAGTAAACATTTTCATAAATGATTCATTTTAAGCAACCAAAGTTATCAAGTTGAGTTCCTAGTGTTCCTAAGAGGTAATGGATGTCTTAGTATTATCTTTTTCTCTTAGTGTTTTTTGTACTCTTAGAATTCCATTAATACATTAATGCACTTCAAAATATTATTATAGGTTCTTTATATATTTTTATTATGGTTTTCATATAACTCTTGAAGATTATTATTCTACTTAAATTCTTAAAATTCTCTTTTTACAAGACTTGATTCTTTTATTTATAGTTTTGACATCTTTTAGAAGAAAGTTTATAATTCTCTGTATACTTGTTATCTCAGCTTAGTAAAGGTAGTTCCAAATTTCTAACTCATCAAATTTTATCATTTACATTTTTGGAATAGTGTAAATCCATTGTAAACCATGCATAGGAGGGTTCCTAGGAAAGAGAGGTGGGTCACAATGGACACACTTAAATACCAAGTCTTTCCTTAGCCAGAACCTTTCCAAACTGCACTTTCACAGTACACTATCCCGAAATTTATTTCTCATTCTGTATTTACGTGGTACAAAGCTTTATACATAACATATATGGGTGTATTCCTATTTGTGTTAGCTCTCCAACAAAGTTGAAATCAGTCCATTTTCATTTTTCTAGAGTGAGTTACACCTATTTTACTACTACAAGGTCAGATTTAAAGTTTCAGTCTTAGGCTCTACTTTAAAAATTTATATCTTGAGCTAGAAAACTCCGTTTTGGGAGATTCTTTTTGGAGAGTGTTTTATGATGCGTCTAGTTTATGGTAAAAATATTTTTATTTCAAGATACTTCATATTTTATGAGTATTAAATTTCGGAACACCTACTGCAAGAAATAGCCAAAAATCCAGCACTTACCATTTTCATGTTTTATGTCACTTATTTTAACACAAGGATCACACAACATATTTCAAGCATCATTTGAGCATGAAAGAAACATAATATCACTTTGGAAGCAGAATGGAACAAGGGGTTTCACAAAATATTTATACAATATCCCCTTGAAACATTTTTATCAACAAACATAAGCTTGATGGCATCCTAACCATGAGCAAGGTTAGATGTCATCATGGCTTACACAACCAAAGTGAGGGCTCCTACCTCTTGTGTAGGGTCTAAAAAAGGGTTCTTCTCTTCTTCCTTAATCTTGAACAAGAGTCCTTGGAGTAGATGACCCTCCTTGAATCTTGGCTCTAGAACTTGAGTGCTTAAGAAAATATTTCTCACTAGAGTTAAAGATTGTAACTCTTGTGAGGGCTAGTGAAAGTTTGGAGTTAGGATTTAAGTGTTTGGATGAAGTTTAGAGGATCAAGAGAAGTCTAAGAAGAATGATAGAATAAGAAAGAAAGAACACTTACGGAGGTTCTGAATTGAAGAGAGTTTGAGGAGTATTTATAGTGGAAAGATTAGAGAAAAAAACAGAAGAAGGAAAGCACTTGGAGCATGATTTATGGAAACATGTTGGCTGAATTCTGGGATGAAAATGCTCCTTGTTTTGTGCAAACATGTTTCCATGTTTTTTGCAAACATGTTGGATGAAAATGCTCCATATTTTGTGCAAACATGTTTCCATGTTTTGTGCAAAGATGTTAGTGGAGATTTTCTAACCTTTAGTGCATGTATGTGATTCAGAAATGTGTATGATGTATGTGGTTAAATTATTGTGTTATCATCTTAATCCAATGGCTTAGATTCATTCTTGTCTAAAGACAAGTGTAGGGATTTGTGCAAATGGCATTGTAGTAATTTCTTTAACTAAGACAAGGATATTTTTGTAATTAGACAATGATAGTGGTATTCTTGTAATTCCATTCATAGAGTAAGGGTATCTTTGTCATTTAATAAGGCAAGGGTAGTTTGGTAATTTCCTTTACATAGCAAGGGCATTTTCGTAATTTCCACTAAGTGATGGCATTTTCGTAATTCTTTGCATTTTTCTCTAGATATACTTAAGTAGTCTATTTGTTGTGTTTCATAACATTTGTCCAGATTCTCTTGGTTTTGCTATCGATAATTAAGATTAATATTTATCTTAGTTATAAATTTGGGGATGTTACACTCTTCAGCAGGCTCGATGTCCATACCCCCCATGGTTTTGCTTTCTCCTCCCCGTAGCAGAAGAAATACGTCTCGTCATGCTATGCAAGAATGCAACATAAACACAT
This sequence comes from Dalbergia cultrata, assembly GCA_031216105.1. Taxonomy (NCBI): domain Eukaryota; kingdom Viridiplantae; phylum Streptophyta; class Magnoliopsida; order Fabales; family Fabaceae; genus Dalbergia; species Dalbergia cultrata. The sequence goes on from CM062344.1 coordinate 49,537,882, forward strand.
GTTCTCAAATATCATCATATCATTTCATTCAATGCTCATCACATCATGCAAAATCCTAGCATGCCACAATATACACAATACTCATGTCTCAAGTTCACATTCACATAAACAACATTTTCGCAAAGCAGTAAATATGCTCAAACATAATTTTTACACATTCTAACACATTAAAACAGCATCATATAGTGGCTATAAATCTAGGGTAATGGCTGAAGTACAAATCACAAACAATCACATAAAGTCACATTTCAAGTGCATGTAAGTTAAAGTTTCTCTTAGAATCATTTTAGAACCTTAAAACTCATTTAGAAACCAATTTATTTCATTAAAATCATGAAAATATAGTGCTAAGGCAATAGCTATTTCAAATCACTCTTGAATGAGTTTTAAAACAAAATCATGCTCAAGGTGTTCTTTGAGCTTTTCTATGCTTAAGAAAATCTTAAAACATAGTTTGTTGGTCCTTATGACTAGATGAAACTTATGCTAAGCTCATCCTGATCACATGGCCAAAAATAGCATTCATAGAATGCTTCCATTTTCCAACTTCACTTCAAATAAAAAGGGCAAGTCTTTGAGTTCTAGGGTCTTTAGGTGATGACAAAAACTTAAACATGCTATACACTTTATTATTATCTCCATTATAAAGTAAAGTGAGGGCTTGAAAATAAATATGAGATGCAAGTTCATTATTACCTTTAAAGTTTAGGTGATGACTTGAAATATAAACATGAAATGCAAAGCTTGAAATTTAAACATGAGAATGCAAGTTCATTTCTTTATTCTTGAGATTTTAATGATGGCAAGGAAAAGTAAACATGACGTGCAAGGCATAAACTTAAACATGGATGCAAGTTCATTTTATTCTTTACTAGAGCTCATACAAGACTTTAAAGGAATATAAACCTCAACCCAACACATATCTTACCAAGACAAAGTGAGCTTTAGAGTTCTTTGTACCAAGGTTTCAAAGAAACCTTATGGTTTGAACATCATCATCAAGCTCAAGGAAAAGGACCAAGAAAACAAAACAAACAACAACATTTCTTGATAATCAAAATCAAACCAAGGAACAAGGAAAAAGGAAAAACCAAAACTCATCCAAAGAAAAGAAAAGAAAAATCGAAGCCATGAGGAAAGAAAAAGAAAAGGAAAAACCGAAATGCTTCAAGATCAAGATCAAGTTTCAAGCTTTAGAGGTTTCTCAAATGATAATCACTAGACCATTATCTTCAAACCTCATCATCAAGCTAAAGTTTTCTTTTCAAAACCAAGCTTCAAAACCAAAAATAAAAAGAGAGGAAAAGAGTTTAAACCAAGAGAAACTAGAACTTTTCGTATCAAAACATCAACATAAAAGTTAAAACTTTTGAAAAACAAAACCTCTACCAAGTGGTTTTTCTTTGGAAGGAAAAAGAGCTTGTTCCTTGAAAGGAAATGAGAAGAAAAACTCTCCTCTAAGTGATGATGATGATTCAGCCAAGTAGGAAAGAAAAGGAAAGAAATGTGTTTTGTGTAAGCTTTGTGTTTGAGAAAGGAAGCTTTGGTGTTTGGATGATGATTTATGGTGGTTGTGTAGTAATTTGAGGTTGCTAGAGGGTGACTCTATGAGAAAGATGAAGAATATGAGAGGAAAAGAGCTCTTTGAGTTCTTTGAGAGAAAAACAAGATGAACTTCCAAGACAACAATTAGAAAATGTGTAAAATGGAACCAAGTTTTCTTGATATTGGAATTTATAGAAAAATGAAATGTGAAGGAGTGAATTGCAGGAGGCTGGCCGTAGCTTCTTGGCCATGGAGGAGAGAAAAATATCTCTTCAAATGGTCATTCAAAGGTAAGGCTAAGTATGGTTTGAAGTATGATGAAGTATGGTCTCAAGTATGGTCCAAGGTATGGCTCAAAGCATGGTCTTTGTGTGCAACAAAATTCTACATGTGATGAATGTGGAGGGATAAGTGGCCGGTTCCCATAGCCATGGGGAGGAGATTTGTTTCATTTAATTGTGGTTTAGTGATGTGTTTAGGTGTTTCTTTGATTAGACTTTTGATTAGGAGTTTGTAAGTAAGTATTTACGTAAGGTGATGGGTAATTAGGGATATTGAGACATGATTAGGAGTGGTCTTGCATCATTAGTGAAATCAAAACTAATGTTATAATATAATCATGCACAAACATAATTCCTTAATTCAAGGAATTGGAGAGAGAGAACACTATTCAAGATTCCATGACATGAAATCTTGATTTTAAAAAGGATTAAGGTGTATCTAAGCAAATCTTAGGTCCTAATTAATCTTAATAAATTATTTTGACTCTAGATTAATTATCAAAATTAATAATCTTCTATTAGAGTATAATTTTGCTTAGGTTTCCTTAATTACGTTGTTAGACTTGAAATACACTATTTCAAGGGCAAAACGATAATTTTTCACAAATACTGCTCGGGGCCACTCGGATAAAAAAAAATTATCACTAAACACATATAATTAACATTCCGAACCCTCAGGAGAAATTCTGGGTTCAAACGGCACTAATACCAGCATAAAACGCTATAGGAGTATTTTGGTCATTTTGAGCCGAAAGTTCGGAAAATAAGATTTTCATCTCTGCTATCAATCACAACATATATAATCCCCTTCAAACATTGATTTGACCCTCCAAGGACGGCTGGATTGGCCATCCTCAAATTTCTGGATAAAAATGACCTCAGGGGCATTTCGGTCATTTATGCTCAAACAGAAAAACCGGGCCATTACACATTTTAATTGTTCCCAACATTTTTTATGCCTACAACTAGAATAGAGAACAATATTATGCACAAGCAAAGTTAATTATAGAATAAACCAAAAGTTGAAATAGAAAAAAGAGATAAATGTTATGAATGACTTTAAAAAGAAAATAAAGAGTGCAGAGTACTACAAATATTAGGAATTGATGAGAGATAGAGGTTGAGTTCCATTCAAAGAGAAGCGATACTGATAGAAATCCAATCAGGAAGTGGAGGAGCTAGCTATTTAGGGGATTCTTTTAGTTAAAACTTCTTGTAAGGAGTTTGGTATTAAATTATTAGCACAAAAGTTTGTTATTAAGTCGAAGAGCTTTTTGTGTAACTACATTGGTATTAATCAGGAGGATTCCTCTTGTAACTACTTTTTATTTGTAGTATTTCCTCAATAGTGAATTGACCTTTTAAGACCATTAACAGGTTTTATGAATGAAAGGTTTCTCCAATACCCTTATAAGATTGAAAGGTACATTACATTTTAGTTACTTGTTTGCAACATATTCTACTAACTCAATTTATTCAAATATAAATTTAAAAAAAAAAAGAAGAAAAGATTCAATCACAACTATTGGCAACAAAATGGTATTGGTACCCTATGCATACTGAAGGAAAAACCTAAATGAGATGGATAAAATTATTAAAAAAAAAATTTTTTAATAACCTCCACTCCACAATCTAATTCGTACTTAGTGGCAACACTAACTACGTATAACAAATGAGAAAGCTAGAAGACTAAGATGAGGGACAAGAGATGCTAAAGCCATATAAGAATATTTTCTTTAAATGTAGGAGCAAAATAGCATCTTTTATTATATGATGGACTTGAATGAAAAATGCCAATTAAAAATATATGTTGTGGCAAAATGCTAGAAGCAAGGTTGCATTTGAGTATTTTGGAGATGGTGTAACATGATACTCAATGCTTTTTCATGTTGTTTTCCAATTTTGTCCATTGTTTACACTTTATAAAAGCTATATCGTTATTCTTCTTTTTAAAATTTAGACCACAACTATTATAAAAAAAATAAATAGCAAATATGTTTTGATATTTATTTTATTCATTTATTTATATATTATTTATTTTAATTTACAGAAAGGATAGAAAGTATAAAACAACTTATAAAAATCCTCTTAACCAATATTTGTAATTGATAATTTATAAATTCAATTTTAATATATTATTTGTATAAAAATTTATATTTATACTTTAATGATTAAAAAATTACTATTATCATAATATTAATTATTTATACAACTACTAAAAATGATTTTACGATTAAATAAAAATGATATCTTTACTTTATTATACATCAAGATGTATATGTCATACTACTTTTTTCTCTCCTCTCATTTTCTCTCTTATTTTCTCTTCATCCAAATAATAAGAGAGACAACATACTTTTCTCTTCGTTTTCTCTTCTCTTCATTTTGTTTCCTTTTATTTTCTTTGTTCTCATTTTCTTTTTCTATCCAAACAAAGTGTTAGACTCTTCACTACATGAAGATCAAGATGGGGCATAACAAATGGAGAGAAAATAACTAGATGATTAAGAAAGGTGCATAAAGAGCTGTTGAAACTAACTTGGCACGTAGGTGTGGGGTCTAGCCACCACTACTGAAAATTTGAAGCAAAACATGGAGAGAAGAAATTTTTCCACGCATAAACCGTAAATCACTATTCGTGTGTGAAGAGTTTGATATTGAGGAGAAATTTTTCAACGAGTGAACAGTAAAAATTACTGTACACGGTACGTGAATGAAGAAAACTCAGCGCATGCATTTTTTTTCCTTCTCCCTGCTGCAATGCACATATCATGTTTAGACTGTGTATTGCTTCTATAAATAGAGGAGCAGAACCATTCAGTCATCACAATGAAGTAGCGAAACAAGAGCTGCAAAAAGAGAAAAAATATACAGAGAGTGTATTATTTTTCTGAGAGTGAGAGGGAAAAATAGAGAGTATGAGTAGATCTCTGATAGCGTAGAGTGTGGGTATACATACCAGGAATATTTTGGGTATCATCTCTATTATTTCTTGGTACTGCAAAATTACAGTGTTTGAATAGGAAGGTTCTCACCTGGGATACACTATATTTACATCATGGGTTGGAGAGTGTGGAAAGAATATTTTGTAATTATCCTGAATATAATGGACTATTTTTTGGAGTTTGTCCCGTGATTTTTTCTTCTGGTATTTAGGGGTTTCCACGTTAAAAATTGGTGTGCAAGTTTTCTTTCCTCCAATATTTGCTAATAGTACTATTATGTGAATAGTGTTATTTCATTAATAGTGACCAGTAGGCCCCACCATAGAAAAAATTACTATTCACCATTGACACTTATCTTTTGCTGCGTTACGCCGATTGGTAGATTTAATTTTATCAGATTTATTTTCGTACTCATTGCTACACATTGGCATCATTTAATTACATTGTGAATCAATCTCTGAGCCCAACAAGTGGTATCAGAGCTTTGGTATAGTGGGATTTATTCTTAGTATGCTCTGTGGTTGCAGTTTTATCTTATCTTCCACATCAGAAAAGAATTTCTCTCTGGTACGTGAAGAGCCACTTGGTGACAGAAGTGGGATTGAGCTAAGGATTGTGCTGTGTATATTGAATGGAGGAGAATATGGGCATCATGATCAAGCTAACAGCAGCAAATTACTCAATTTGGAAGCCAAAAATGGAGGATATACTTTTTTATAAGGATTTGTATGATCCTATAGAGAAGGGAGATGAAAAGCTAGAAGAGGTGACAGTAGAGAATTGGAAAAAAAATGCACTAGAAAGCCATTGGGCTAATTAAGCAGTGGGTGGATATTAGTGTATTCCACCATGAAGCCACAAAGACGTATGCCAAGTGGAAGCTCTCCAAAGGTTCAATGGTGACTGCCAAAGGAGCAGTGTATAACACTCTGTACAAAACTCAAGTTAAGCCATTAGAGGGTTGAATGCAATTGAAGACAATGCTTCACTAAATTTGTGGCATAAAAGACTGGCTCATATAAGTGAAAAATGATTGCAGATTTTGGCTCAAAAATCCCTCATTCCTTATGCCAAAGGTACAAAATTAAATCCTTGTGATCATTATTTGTTTGGCAACCATCATAGAGTTTCTTTTCACAAAAAGTTAAAGCCGAAAAAGAATATTTTGGATATGATTTACTCTAATGTATACAGTCCCATGGAGGTGGAGACTCTGGGTGGTAGCAAATATTTTGTGACATTCATTGATGATGCTTCATGGAAAGTGTGGGTTTATTTCCTAAAGAGCAAGGACCAGGTGTTTCAATATTTCAAGAGGTTTCATGCCATGGTGGAGAGAGAAACTGGGAAACCTTTGAAGTGTCTTCGCAGTGACAATGGAAAGGAGTACACTTCCCATGAATTTAAGAACTATTGCTCTGAACATGGCATCATACATGAGAAGACAGTTCCTAGTACCCCACAGCATAATGGTATGGCCGAAAGAATCAACAGAACAATTATGGAGAAAGTTAGATTTATGTTTAGAATGGCTAAGCTGCCTAAGCCATTCTAGCGTGAAGCTGTTCAAACGGCGTGCTACCTGATTAACAGATCTTCATCTATTCCTTTTGGTTTTGACATTCCAGAGAAAGTATGGTCTGGACATGATGTTAGTTACTCTCATATGAAGGGGTTTGGATATGAAGCCTTTGTTCACGTAAGTAAGGAGCAAAGACAGAAGTTTGATGATAGAGTCATTCCTTGTATATTTATAGGCTACGGAGATGAGGAATTTAGCTACAGGCTATGGGATCCAGAAAAGAAGAAAATTATTAGAAGCAGAAACATAGTATTTCATGAGCAAGAAACTATGTCCGATTCTACTATTCCAGAGAAAACTAATGAAACTGGTGGTAAGGTTAAATTTACATCAATCTCTCTTCCTAAAGAAAATGCCACAATAGGTGGAGAGGTTCAAGACCTTGGGGTTGACGATAAGCCAACTATTAATGATACTGGAGATGGAGGAGGTGTTGAGCAAGGGGAGCAATCTCGAACACCATAGCTTAAAAGATCTAGTAAATCGTGACAACCATTCAGCAAGTACCTCAGATTGAAGTATGTCTTTCTCACTTATAAGGGGGAGCTAGAAAGTTTCGAAGAAGTTCAGACTCATAAGGATAAAGTTCCGTGGCTCAAAGCCATGTAAAAAGAGATGAATTCCTTGCAGAAGAACAATACTTATGAGCTAGTAAAACTCCCTAAAGGTAAAAAAGCCTTGAAGAACAAATGGGTGTTTAAGCTGAAGAAAAATGGCAACAAGCTAGTGAAGTACAAGGCTTGCTTGGTTGTAAAAGGCTTTGGTCAAAAGCGAGGGATAGATTTTGACGAGATTTTTTCTCCAATTGCAAAAATGAGCTCTATTTGAGTTATACTCTGATTGACAACTAGCTTGGATTTGGAGCTTGAGTAGTTAGATGTGAAGACTGAGTTTTTCCATGGTGATTTGGAAAAAGAAATCTACATGGATCAACCAGAAAGATATGAGGAGACTAGAAAGAAGAACATGGTTTGTAAATTGAAAAAGAGCTTGTACGGATTAAAGCAGACTCCTAGACAATGGTGCAAGAAGTTTGACTCATTCATGGTGGGTCATGGATATACTAGGACAGATGCAGATCACTGTGTATATATTAAAACATTTCCAGGTGATAAGTTTATCATTTTTCTGTTGTATGTAGATGATATGCTGATAGTAGGACAAGAAGCAAAGATGATTTGTGAATTGAAAAAGGAGCTATCAAAGTCCTTTGATATGAAAGATCTAGGCCCTACAAAGTAAATTCTAGGAATGCAGATTTTGCAAGACCTTGGGGTTGACGATGAGCCAACTATTAATGATACTGGAGATGGAGGAGGTGTTGAGCAAGGGGAGCAATCTCGAACACCATAGCTTAAAAGATCTAGTAAATCGTGACAACCATTCAGCAAGTACCTCAGATTGAAGTATGTCTTTCTCACTTATGAGGGGGAGCTAGAAAGTTTCGAAGAAGTTCAGATTCATAAGGATAAAGTTCAGTGGATCAAAGCCATGTAAGAAGAGATGAATTCCTTGCAGAAGAACAATACTTATGAGCTAGTAAAACTCCCTAAAGGTAAAAAAGCCTTGAAGAACAAATGGGTGTTTAAGCTGAAGAAAAATGGCAACAAGCTAGTGAAGTACAAGGCTTGCTTGGTTGTAAAAGGCTTTGGTCAAAAGCGAGGGATAGATTTTGACGAGATTTTTTCTCCAATTGCAAAAATGAGCTCTATTTGAGTTATACTCGGATTGACAACAAGCTTGGATTTGGAGCTTGAGTAGTTAGATGTGAAGACTGAGTTTTTCCATGGTGATTTGGAAAAAGAAATCTACATGGATCAACCAGAAAGATATGAGGAGACTAGAAAGAAGAACATGGTTTGTAAATTGAAAAAGAGCTTGTACGGATTAAAGCAGACTCCTAGACAATGGTGCAAGAAGTTTGACTCATTCATGGTGGGTCATGGATATACTAGGACAGATGCAGATCACTGTGTATATGTTAAAACATTTCCAGGTGATAAGTTTATCATTTTTCTGTTGTATGTAGATGATATGCTGATAGTAGGACAAGAAGCAAAGATGATTTGTGATTTGAAAAAGGAGCTATCAAAGTCCTTTGATATGAAAGATCTAGGCCCTACAAAGTAAATTCTAGGAATGCAGATTTTGCAAGACCTTGGGGTTGACGATGAGCCAACTATTAATGATCTTTGGAGATGGAGGAGGTGTTGAGCAAGGGGAGCAATCTCGAACACCATAGCTTAAAAGATCTAGTAAATCGTGACAACCATTCAGCAAGTACCACAAATTGAAGTATGTCTTTCTCACTTATGAGGGGGAGCTAGAAAGTTTCGAAGAAGTTCAGACTCATAAGGATAAAGTTCAGTGGATCAAAGCCATGTAAGAAGAGATGAATTCCTTGCAGAAGAACAATACTTATGAGCTAGTAAAACTCCCTAAAGGTAAAAAAGCCTTGAAGAACAAATGGGTGTTTAAGCTGAAGAAAAATGGCAACAAGCTAGTGAAGTACAAGGCTTGCTTGGTTGTAATAGGCTTTGGTCAAAAGCGAGGGATAGATTTTGACGAGATTTTTTCTCCAATTGCAAAAATGAGCTCTATTTGAGTTATACTCGGATTGACAACAAGCTTGGATTTGGAGCTTGAGTAGTTAGATGTGAAGACTGAGTTTTTCCATGGTGATTTGGAAAAAGAAATCTACATGGATCAACCAGAAAGATATGAGGAGACTAGAAAGAAGAACATGGTTTGTAAATTGAAAAAGAGCTTATGCGGATTAAAGCGGACTCCTAGACAATGGTGCAAGAAGTTTGACTCATTCATGGTGGGTCATGGATATACTAGGACAGATCACGAGATCACTTTGTGTATATGTTAAAACATTTCCAGGTGATAAGTTTATCATTTTTCTGTTGTATGTAGATGATATGCTGATAGTAGGACAAGAAGCAAAGATGATTTGTGATTTGAAAAAGGAGCTATCAAAGTCCTTTGATATGAAAGATCTAGGCCCTACAAAGTAAATTCTAGGAATGCAGATTTTGCAAGACCTTGGGGTTGACGATGAGCCAACTATTAATGATACTGGAGATGGAGGAGGTGTTGAGCAAGGGGAGCAATCTCGAACACCATAGCTTAAAAGATCTAGTAAATCGTGACAACCATTCAGCAAGTACCACAAATTGAAGTATGTCTTTCTCACTTATGAGGGGGAGCTAGAAAGTTTCGAAGAAGTTCAGACTCATAAGGATAAAGTTCAGTGGATCAAAGCCATGTAAGAAGAGATGAATTCCTTGCAGAAGAACAATACTTATGAGCTAGTAAAACTCCCTAAAGGTAAAAAAGCCTTGAAGAACAAATGGGTGTTTAAGCTGAAGAAAAATGGCAACAAGCTAGTGAAGTACAAGGCTTGCTTGGTTGTAAAAGGCTTTGGTCAAAAGCGAGGGATAGATTTTGACGAGATTTTTTCTCCAATTGCAAAAATGAGCTCTATTTGAGTTATACTCGGATTGACAACAAGCTTGGATTTGGAGCTTGAGTAGTTAGATGTGAAGACTGAGTTTTTCCATGGTGATTTGGAAAAAGAAATCTACATGGATCAACCAGAAAGATATGAGGAGACTAGAAAGAAGAACATGGTTTGTAAATTGAAAAAGAGCTTGTACGGATTAAAGCAGACTCCTAGACAATGGTGCAAGAAGTTTGACTCATTCATGGTGGGTCATGGATATACTAGGACGAATCTGAGATCACTTTGTGTATATGTCAAAACATTTCCAGTGATAAGTTTATCATTTTTACATTTGTATGTAGATGATATGCTGATAGTAGGACAAGAAGCAAAGATGATTTGTGATTTGAAAAAGGAGCTATCAAAGTCCTTTGATATGAAAGATCTAGGCCCTACAAAGTAAATTCTAGGAATGCAGATTTTGCAAGACCTTGGGGTTGACGATGAGCCAACTATTAATGATACTGGAGATGGAGGAGGTGTTGAGCAAGGGGAGCAATCTCGAACACCATAGCTTAAAAGATCTAGTAAATCGTGACAACCATTCAGCAAGTACCTCAGATTGAAGTATGTCTTTCTCACTTATGAGGGGGAGCTAGAAAGTTTCGAAGAAGTTCAGACTCATAAGGATAAAGTTCAGTGGATCAAAGCCATGTAAGAAGAGATGAATTCCTTGCAGAAGAACAATACTTATGAGCTAGTAAAACTCCCTAAAGGTAAAAAAGCCTTGAAGAACAAATGGGTGTTTAAGCTGAAGAAAAATGGCAACAAGCTAGTGAAGTACAAGGCTTGCTTGGTTGTAAAAGGCTTTGGTCAAAAGCGAGGGATAGATTTTGACGAGATTTTTTCTCCAATTGCAAAAATGAGCTCCATTTGAGTTATACTTGGATTGACAACAAGCTTGGATTTGGAGCTTTACTAGTTAGATGTGAAGACTGAGTTTTTCCATGGTGATTTGGAAAAAGAAATCTACATGGATCAACCAGAAAGATATGAGGAGACTAGAAAGAAGAACATGGTTTGTAAATTGAAAAAGAGCTTGTACGGATTAAAGCAGACTCCTAGACAATGGTGCAAGAAGTTTGACTCATTCATGGTGGGTCATGGATATACTAGGACAGATGCAGATCACTGTGTATATGTTAAAACATTTCCAGGTGATAATTTTATCATTTTTCTGTTGTATGTAGATGATATGCTGATAGTAGGACAAGAAGCAAAGATGATTTGTGATTTGAAAAAGGAGCTATCAAAGTCCTTTGATATGAAAGATCTAGGCCCTACAAAGTAAATTCTAGGAATGCAGATTTTGCAAGACCTTGGGGTTGACGATGAGCCAACTATTAATGATACTGGAGATGGAGGAGGTGTTGAGCAAGGGGAGCAATCTCGAACACCATAGCTTAAAAGATCTAGTAAATCGTGACAACCATTCAGCAAGTACCTCATATTGAAGTATGTCTTTCTCACTTATGAGGGGGAGCTAGAAAGTTTTGAAGAAGTTCAGACTCATAAGGATAAAGTTCAGTGGATCAAAGCCATGTAAGAAGAGATGAATTCCTTGCAGAAGAACAATACTTATGAGCTAGTAAAACTCCCTAAAGGTAAAAAAGCCTTGAAGAACAAATGGGTGTTTAAGCTGAAGAAAAATGGCAACAAGCTAGTGAAGTACAAGGCTTGCTTGGTGTTAAAAGGCTTTGGTCAAAAGCGAGGGATAGATTTTGACGAGATTTTTTCTTCAATTGCAAAAATGAGCTCTATTTGAGTTATACTCGGATTGACAACTAGCTTGGATTTGGAGCTTGAGTAGTTAGATGTGAAGACTGAGTTTTTCCATGGTGATTTGGAAAAAGAAATCTACATGGATCAACCAGAAAGATATGAGGAGACTAGAAAGAAGAACATGGTTTGTAAATTGAAAAAGAGCTTGTACGGATTAAAGCAGACTCCTAGACAATGGTGCAAGAAGTTTGACTCATTCATGGTGGGTCATGGATATACTAGGACAGATGCAGATCACTGTGTATATGTTAAAACATTTCCAGGTGATAAGTTTATCATTTTTCTGTTGTATGTAGATGATATGCTGATAGTAGGACAAGAAGCAAAGATGATTTGTGATTTGAAAAAGGAGCTATCAAAGTCCTTTGATATGAAAGATCTAGGCCCTACATAGTAAATTCTAGGAATGCAGATTTTGCAAGACTTTGGGGTTGACGATGAGCCAACTATTAATGATACTGGAGATGGAGGAGGTGTTGAGCAAGGGGAGCAATCTCGAACACCATAGCTTAAAAGATCTAGTAAATCGTGACAACCATTCAGCAAGTACCTCATATTGAAGTATGTCTTTCTCACTTATGAAGGGGAGCTAGAAAGTTTCGAAGAAGTTCAGACTCATAAGGATAAAGTTCAGTGGATCAAAGCCATGTAAGAAGAGATGAATTCCTTGGAGAAGAACAATTCTTATGAGCTAGTAAAACTCCCTAAAGGTAAAAAAGCCTTGAAGAACAAATGGGTGTTTAAGCTGAAGAAAAATGGCAACAAGCTAGTGAAGTACAAGGCTTGCTTGGTGTTAAAAGGCTTTGGTCAAAAGCGAGGGATAGATTTTGACGAGATTTTTTCTCCAATTGCAAAAATGAGCTCTATTTGAGTTATACTCGGATTGACAACTAGCTTGGATTTGGAGCTTGAGTAGTTAGATGTGAAGACTGAGTTTTTCCATGGTGATTTGGAAAAAGAAATCTACATGGATCAACCAGAAAGATATGAGGAGACTAAAAAGAAGAACATGGTTTGTAAATTGAAAAAGAGCTTGTACGGATTAAAGCAGACTCCTAGACAATGGTGCAAGAAGTTTGACTCATTCATGGTGGGTCATGGATATACTAGGACAGATGCAGATCACTGTGTATATGTTAAAACATTTCCAGGTGATAAGTTTATCATTTTTCTGTTGTATGTAGATGATATGCTGATAGTAGGACAAGAAGCAAAGATGATTTGTGATTTGAAAAAGGAGCTATCAAAGTCCTTTGATATGAAAGATCTAGGCCCTACATAGTAAATTCTAGGAATGCAGATTTTGCAAGACCTTGGGGTTGACGATGAGCCAACTATTAATGATACTGGAGATGGAGGAGGTGTTGAGCAAGGGGAGCAATCTCGAACACCATAGCTTAAAAGATCTAGTAAATCGTGACAACCATTCAGCAAGTACCTCAGATTGAAGTATGTCTTTCTCACTTATGAAGGGGAGCTAGAATGTTTCAAAGAAGTTCAGACTCATAAGGATAAAGTTCAGTGGATCAAAGCCATGTGAGAAGAGATGAATTCCTTGTAGAAGAACAATACTTATGAGCTAGTAAAACTCCCTAAAGGTAAAAAAGCCTTGAAGAACAAATGGGTGTTTAAGCTGAAGAAAAATGGCAACAAGCTAGTGAAGTACAAGGCTTGCTTGGTTGTAAAAGGCTTTGGTCAAAAGCGAGGGATAGATTTTGACGAGATTTTTTCTCCAATTGCAAAAATGAGCTCTATTTGAGTTATACTCGAATTGACAACTAGCTTGGATTTGGAGCTTGAGTAGTTAGATGTGAAGACTGAGTTTTTCCATGGTGATTTGGAAAAAAAATCTACATGGATCAACCAGAAAGATATGAGGAGACTAGAAAGAAGAACATGGTTTGTAAATTGAAAAAGACCTTGTACAGATTAAAGAAGACTCCTAGACAATGGTGCAAGAAGTTTGACTCATTCATGGTGGGTCATGGATATACTAGGACAGATGCAGATCACTGTGTATATGTTAAAACATTTCCAAGTGATAAGTTTATCATTTTTCTGTTGTATGTAGATAATATGCTGATAGTAGGACAAGAAGCAAAGATGATTTGTGATTTGAAAAAGGAGCTATCAAAGTCCTTTGATATGAAAGATCTAGGCCCTACAAAGTAAATTCTAGGAATGCAGATTTTGCAAGATCGGAGGGCTAGAAAAATTTGGTTGTCACAAAAAAGATATGTGGAGCAGGTTCTATGCAGGTTTAATATGAAGAATGCTAAAGCAGTTAGGACACCATTAGCCAATCATTTCAAACTCAGCAAAAAGAGTTGTCCCACTATTGATGAAGAAAAGAAGGCTATGGCTGATATTCCTTACTCCTCTGCAGTCAGGAGTTTGATGTATCCTATGGTCTATACTCGGCCAAATATCGCTCATGCGGTTGGAGTTGTTAGCAGGTTTCTTTCCAATCCTGGTATAGACCACAGGGAAGCTGTGAAGTGGATCTTAAGATATCTGAAGGGTAGTTCAAAAATGTGCTTGAACTTTGGTAGACCAAAACTAGTTTTGGAAGACTATACAAATGCCAATATGGCAGGTGATCTGGATAGTAGGAAATCTACTTCCAAATTCATATTTACTTCTGTAGGTGGAGCTGTGTGTTGGCAGTCAAAACTGCAGAAGTGTATTGCCATGTCCACTACTGAGGCAGAATATGTTGCTGTGGCTGAAGCTGGAAAAGAAATGCTTTGGTTAAAAAGATTCCTTGAACAATTGGGAATGAAGCAGAGTAGGTTTGTTATCCATTATGATAGTCAAAGTGCTTTGGATTTGAGCAAGAATGCAATGTATCACTCGCAAATGAAGCACATTGATGTCAGGTATCATTGGTTACGTCAAGCAATAGAAGAAAAGCAATTTAAGCTGGAAAATATTCACACTGATGAAAACCCTGCTGATATGATGACGAAAGTTGTAGCACGAGATAAGCTTCAACTTTGTGCCGAGTTGATCGGCATGGATTCCAAATGATTTCTCTCAGATAATTTCCTTATCGGCTGGAGAGGGAGAATTGTGGGGTCCAGCCACCACTATTGAAAATTTGAAGCAAAACATGGAGAGAAAAAATTTTTCCACACATGAACAGTGACTAGCGGGCCACTGTGAATAGTGACCAGAGGGCCCCACCGTAAAAAAATTACTATTCACCACTGAACTTATTTTTTACTGCGCTGCACCGATTGTTAGATTTAATTCTATCAGATTTATTTTGGTACTCATTGCTACACATTGGATCATTTAATTACAATATGAATCAATCTCTGAGCACAGTAGGAACCCAATGTCTCCCATAAGAGATAAAAGGCATTTATATATATATATATATAGAAAAATGCCTTTTAGTAATTTGCTATTTGAAAGTCAAGGAAGTATTCATGAAAACGAAAAAGAAAAGTCAAGAATATATTTTAGAGTTACCAAATTTTAAGGATCACGTAGTTGTTGCTTTTTATTCAATAAATTAGTTGTTGCTTAACCCAACAAATAATCTCAGCTGAGAGGTGAGGACTTAGTTTGGAAAGGTGAGGTGCCCTAACCGAAAAAGAAATTTAGAAAAGTTGAGATGATTTTGCATCTGGCTTTTAAAAGTTAGGAG
Organism: Dalbergia cultrata; assembly: GCA_031216105.1. NCBI lineage: Eukaryota > Viridiplantae > Streptophyta > Magnoliopsida > Fabales > Fabaceae > Dalbergia > Dalbergia cultrata. Next base: position 49,553,183 of record CM062344.1, read on the forward strand.
ATGTTTTTAAAACCACCTATTGGAATATTTTTCAAAGCTGATTGTACACTTTTAAAACTTAACTAATATGATTTTACTTTATTTAATAACAATAGCCACTCCTTCTTCAGCGCTAATGGTTTGGTCCTCTTGATTTGTTGAGCCTGCACACAAGGTTCTCTCCCTCCCCTGGGGTTATTCTTATTCTAGAAGTTAGTAACCATCATAATAGTATTCACAATTCAAATAGCAAAGACTAAAAATATAATAGTTTTAAAAGAATTTTAATCGAAACCTAACCAAAAATTCTTTTGAAATTAAAATCAAAATTTATTTATTTTTCAAGAAAAAAAATATATTTAAACTTAAAAAATTATGAAAATAAAAAACTTACATTCATTCATGTAGAGAAAAGAGACACTACTTTTTATAAATAATGTCTTGTTTAACTACAAAGACACAAGACCTCACTACACCTTACTTGCACTATGCACACACTAAACAATTCACTTGTGGAGCCCTCACCACATGCACTCACGGTCTTTCACTTATTTCAGGGACATTATCACAAGATACACTAATTGCTCACTCACAGTTTGCACTACACTCACAATTGCTCCACTTTCTCACAAGCACACATTACAATGAGTTAATGCAAGTATATATAGCCCTCAATGTCGGTTAATCAACCAACTTTCAATTCGCTAGATACTTCTAGCATTTCAACAAATCTAGGTGCTTCAACATCTTTCTTTATTATTATTATTATTATTTTAAAGACCAAAGCTTAGAAAATTCTAGGAACTTCTATCAATAAGTAATTTTAGTGCTAACACTTCAATTCTGCCCCTCAGCACTAAATGTTCTTTGTATTCCAAGTTGTTTGCAGAATTTTGATAACTTGATGCTACTCAATCCTTTTGTGAAGATATCAGCAACTTGTTTCTCAATCTTAATGTGCTTTATTTGTATTTCTCCATTCAAAACTTTCTCTCTTAAAAATGATAATGCACCTCGACATGCTTTGTTCTCGCATGGAATACTGGATTCTCTACTAATTGGATTGCATATTTGTTGTCACAAAAAAGTGGAACCGCACCTTTGACTGGTTGATGTAGATCATTCATTAACTGCATCAACCATGTGATCTCTTGTGCCGCCATTGCTGCTGCTCTATATTCTGCTTCTGTTTTTTACAATGAAACTGTCAGTTGTCTCTTGCTACACCATGCTATTGCTCCATATCCAAGGGTGAATACATACCCAGTAGTTGATTGGCGGGTATCATGATCTCTCGCATAATCGGCATCACAATACCCAACCATTTCACATGTATCACCCTTTTTATAAAATATACAATAGTCTATTGTTCCTTTAACATACCTTAGGATCCTTCGAATAGCTTCAAGATACAATTTCTTTGGATTTTGCATCTATCTGCTCACTACGCTGACAACATATGAAATGTCCGGCATTGTCAATGTTAGATAGATAAGACTTCCCACCAACTGTCGGTACATAGTTGCATCTTCTAGATTTTTTCCTTCATGAGCACAGAGTTTGGCATTCATCTCTATTGTTGTTGATATTGGCTTACAGTCAAGCATGCCAAACCTTTGTAAGATATCCTTTGCATACTTCTGCTGGCACAAGAACAAACCATCTTTGTTGTGATCCATTTCAAGTCCAAGAAAATGCCTTAATTCTCTAAACTCCTTCATTTGGAAGTGAACAGATAGATTCTCCCTTGTTTGGCGAATTTCTTCAATGTGTTCTCCTATAATAGGCGATATCCACTTTGAACTAAGAACTCTACTATTTTGCCGTACCATGCTTTGGGTGCTTGCTTTAGCCCATATAGTGCTTTCATAGCTTGCAAACATAATCTGGATAAGTTTTGCTTTCAAATACTTTCGGCTGCTCCATGTATATTTCTTGATCAACTTCTCCATGTAGAAAGGCATTCTTCACATCCATTTGCCAGAGCTTCCACAATTTGTATGCTGCCAATGCTATTACAACATGCACAGTAGTATTTTTGCAACTGGGCTGAATGTCTCATCATAATCCAATCCATATTGTTGAGAGAAGCCTCGTGCAACTAATCGAGCCTTGTACCTTTCTACTGAGCCATCTAGATAGGTCTTGATTTTATAAACCCATTTATAGGGAAATGGGCTTTACATCTCTTGGCCTTGACACCAACTCCCATGTTTGATTTAGTTCAAGTGCTGAGATTTCTTCTTCCATTGCCTTGACCCATTCTTCCTTCTGTGAGGCATCTTCATAGGTTATAGGCTCTTCTTCCTCCATGATCTCCGCAACATTTGCATGCTTTGAATTAGGCTTTCTTTGCCTCATAGATCTCCTGACTTGTGGTTGTTCTCCGGCTTCTTCTTCTTCTTTTTGTCCTTCTTCTTGTTCAGGCTCTTCTCATTCCATTTTATGAACTCCAATTTTCCAAGGGCTCTGAGTATGTCTCTACACCTTGCTTGGACTTAGAGACTGTAGTTCTTTACTCTCTTTTTGCTCCCCCATTTTCTCTTCGATCATACTTTCAACATTTTTAGAGTTTGGTAGAAGAACTTGTTGTGTCGACCACCAAGAGGAGGTTTCAACGAACACTACATTTCTTGATGTATAACATTTTCCTATTGTGGGATCACAACATCTCCAACTTTTTCTCTAACTATCGTATCCCACAAAGATGCAGCGAATGGACTTTTTATCCATCTTACTCCTTAGGTGATCTGGAACAAAGACATAGCACACGTAGCCAAATACTCGGAAGTGACTCACCGTAGGTTTGAGCTTCCATAACTTCTCAAATAGTGACACGAACCTGAGCTTGGTTTATGGAAGTCGATTGATTATGTGTACTGCAGTCTTCATACACTCGGCCCAGAATTTGCTTGGAACATTTTTGGCATGTAGCATGCTCCGACAAATTTCTGCCAAATGGCGATTCTTCCTCTTTGCTATGCCATTTTGTTGAGAAGTGTTAGGACACATTATTTGTCTTCGTATCTTACACTTCTTCAAGAACTCATAGAAATTTTTAGATGTGTACTCTCCCCTATTGTCTGTGCGAAGGCATGTAATCTTCTTTCCAACTTTGCTTTCAACCATATCTTTAAATTCTCTAAACTTTGTTAATATCTTAGATTTTTCTTTCATAAAGTAGACCCATACGTACCTTGTGTAATCATCAATGAAGGTCACTACGCAACGATATCTGCTAATCGAAGGTTGTTTAACTGGTCTAAACACATCTGAGTAAACCAACTCCAGCGGCTCTTTAGGTTCAAACTTTGAACTTTCGTACAGAAGTTGGTGAGCCTTACCATACTGACATCCAGCGGATAGAACACCTTCTCGTACTTCCAATTAAGGAAGACCCTTGAGCATCGTCTTATTCATCATCATCTTCGACTTGTGATAGCTCACGTGCCCAAGGCATGCAAGCCACAAATCAATTGTATCATTCTTTTGAGTCTTATCTACGTAAGCAGATTCTGCAGACATTACATAGATTGACTCTAAATGCTATCCCTGTAATACTGGTGTCCCAATAATTTTTATCTTGCCATAAATCTTAACATCGTCTAGGTCAAATACCACATACTTCCCTGACTTCGTTATTTGTGATACTGAAAGTAAATTTTTCTTCATTCCAAGTACATAATAGACATTCTGTAAACGTACCTGATTGTCACTGTAGCGAGGTGTTATCACTGTTTCCCCAGTATGAGTGTTTGGAAAACTCGAATTGTCTGCCGTCACCACATTGTAATTACCTTTGTATTCTATTGTGCTTTCTTGCTTCTCCTTATCACCTGTCACGTGATTGGAGCATCCTGAATCGATAATTCAATTCTTATTATAGTCAAAAGTTAGCGAGCTTATTACTATGAGTGCCAATTTTGCCTTAGGTGAGTCCACGAGCTTCTAGTCAGTCATGTCAAAATCTATTTCTTCCTCCTGGCTAATGTCTTCTTTGACTGTCAGTGAAGCGGAAGCGTCCCATTCTTCTTCATTGTTATTTTCTTTCTCCGCTTGACGACTTAAGGTTGCTGCATTGCTCTCTGCCACCTTCTTCTTGAATAAACAATCTCTTGCAAGTTGTCCTCGCTTTCCATAGTTGAAACAAGCATCATCTCATTTCTTTGCCTTTCCAACTCAGGAATCTCCTACTTGCTCATTCCTCGACTTCTCATTCTTGTTATTTAAATTTTTACTAAAATATAGCATCTCTCTTCCCTTTCGTTTACCAGTGACGAGTGCTTCTTCTTCACTCTTTACTGATACGCTAGCCATTTGTTTGGCTAACGCCTCTTAGTCAGCCAACAAATTTTCTAATTGTAAAAAGGAAGGTTGGGTAGGCCATCCATGAATTGCAGCAATAAAACCTTTATACTTGGGTCTCAAACCATGAATAATAATTCTCTTTATATGTTGATCAGATATTTTACTATCAGGATCTAGCTCCGAAATTTCTTGGCAGAGAGACTTTACCTTGATGAAATATTGGTTGATTGTCAAGTCTCCTTGTGTTGTCGACAAGAGCTCGTTCTCCAATAATTGTAACCTTGTGTCATTCCTCTTGGAAAACAGTGTTGCAAATGTGGCCCATGCTTCCTTTGGCATTGACGTCTTCCTTATGTGCTCCAACATTTCGTCCTCCACCATGGTCTTGAGCACAAACATCACCTTACTCGCTTTAATTTTCCACTTTCGCATTGCTTCGACTTCATATGTAGAAGGTGTGTGGTTTTGCTACCACCAACAACCTCCCACAAATCTTGGCCTTGGAGATACGACTCCATATATGTTTGCTATGTATTATAATTCTAGGTGTTGAGTTTCCTAATTCCACCAACCACTTGGATATCTGTCAAAGTGACTAGATGAAATTTTCTCACCATTGCTTTGGTCCCAGACCAAAAGCGTCATAGTCCCAGACTGTGCTATTACAAAAGCTCTCCCCGAATTAATAATCCTCCCACTTGAAGCGGTCTCAGACCATCAAGCTCTGATACCAAAATGTAGAGAAAAGAGACACTACTCTTTATAAATAATGCCTTGTTTAACTACAAAGACACAAAACCTCACTGCACCTTACTTGCACTATGCACACACTAAACAATTCACTTGTGGAGCGCTCACCACATGCACTCACGGTCTTTCACTTATTTCAAAGACACTGTCACAGGATACACTAATTGCTCACTCACAGTTTGCACTACACTGACAATTGCTCCACTTTCTCACAAGCACACATTACAATGAGTTAATGCAAGTATATATAGTCCTCAATGTCGGTTGATCAACCGACTTTCAATTGGCTAGATACTTCTAGCATTTCAACAAATCTAGGTGTTTCTCCATCTTTCTTTACTATTATTATTATTGTTGTTATTATTTTAAAGACCAAAGCTTAGAAAATTCTAGGAACTTCTATCAATAAGTAATTTTAGTGCTGACATTTCAGTTCATACTTGTTATAGTGTCAATCTCATCATCCATGGTCACGAAAAAAAAAAAAATCTTGTTAAGACCAAGGCTTACTTCTTCATCACTCCACGAAGAGAGTCCAAGAGAAATGCGAGATTTGTGAAATTTTGACACGAGCAAAACGCTGTGACACAGTAAACCCAAAACCATTGAGGAATGAATTATACGAAATGAGGCGCTAGCCACATCTATTATAGTGTCTTTCAAGAATAGAGCAATGATAATACACTCCTCAATTTATGTTGAATGCTACGCATGATAACATATTAATTATATTTAAATATATAAATATGATAAAAGATTGGGTTGAGATCATACTACATGTACGATTCCCCACAAATTCAACTCATATTTTCTTTGAAAATATATGCACATTACATTTGGTCTTCAATGATAAATATTAAATACAACAATTGATCATGCAACGTCAAGTTGAGCATTTAATTGTCATTCCATTTTGACTATTGCTACTCCTACTAATAGTCCTTCTCATTAAATATTACCAAAATGTCTTTATCTTATTTTAACTAAAAGAATGACTAGTTAACAATAATTATTTATGAATTATCATAATAATATCAAAAGTTATTATTATTGTTAGTTTATAAATTAAAAATAATTTAACTAGTTAAAAACATTTAATATTGACATAGGCACTAAATATTATAAATATTTAACATTTATTTTTTAATATAATAATTTATATTTATATATTAAAATATTTTTTCTAAGCTTTCTTAAAACAATAGTTACCTAAACAATATAATAGCAAATATTTTTAAAAAATAAATAAAAATGAATAACTATGAAGATAAATCACTAAATCGAAACATGCAACAAATATATTGTAATTTAATCATTCAATGTTTATATCATTTTAAAAGTATTAAAAAAATATATGATTGTTTTTTATATAAAATACAATTGCAGCAGTAATGGAAAAACTAATTACAATGCATAATTGTCTGGCAATCACGTTTTTTCCTTAAAATATTCGCTATCACTAGAGAACACCCGTTAAATCTTGGACATTACCAGTTCAAGGGAGCTGCTGGTTTTTTCTTTTATCTTTTCCCCTTTTTTTAATTTTTGGTGTCTCTTTCATTAAAAAAATAATTCAATATATAAACATAAATTATTATATTAAAATATTAATATTGAATATTTCTAATATTTAGTGCTTACTTCAATACTAAAATTTTTAATTAATTAAATTATTTTTAATTTATAAATAAATAATAATAACTTTTGATATTATTATGCTAGTTAATAAATGTTAACTAGCCATTCTTTTAGTTAAAATAAAAGAAAAATATTTTGATAATATTTAATAAAGAGTGTTGATGGAATCGGGAGCCCGAAAAGAGCGGCAATAGCCACTTCCATCTTTTAAGGTTTAACTACGAAATTGATGGCAATAACTATCATTGAAAGACCAAGTTATAAATGGAGCATTTTTACTTTTTTTTTGTGATGTCACGCTATTACAAAACGAGTGTTCGCCCAACAGAAAGATCTGGAAATTTCCATGCGGCTGGAGAAATTTATTCACGATGTGATGAGAAAGAAGGAAAAATAAAAAACAGAGGACAAAAAAGGAGCCTCACCTAAACCTTTCACCGTTGTATTGATGAGGAAAGAATGGGAGTCAATCATGTACACCATATAAAGTAAATAATGTTCTCCATCTGCGCAGGAAGCATTCCACTGTGCTAGCTGCCTTACCTATGTATAGCGTTTCTTTTCCTTTGTTTTTGGATAGAAACTCGACCAAAAAATTATACACTTGCTTAAAGCTGATAAATTTACAAATTATTAACTAGATATCTGACAGACTGTACACCAGCTTACAGCTGTTGAAGTTCCTATTGAATTTATATATGAACAGAGTCTTCCATGATCATTGAGCTGCGATGCTCTCCACAACTGCAGCTCTCCGCCTAGATTCAGATTGCATTGCTATCCATTCTGCATGCTTCTTCAGATCCCTGCAATATTGAGTTAAATGTCAAGCAATAAATATTTATGAACAAATTACCAAAATGTGATTGTAGGCTGTTAGTTTAAACAAAAGAAAAAGAAAAAAAAGTAACACACATGCAACGCGGGATGGAACATGGCGAGTCTACACAATTCCTTGAGTGTACGGTTAATGCCAGCCATGTCTTCTTACAATGTTGGCAGCCCCCAGCAGTCCGAACAGGGCACTTACTGGCATGATAGAACAGCTTCTTAATTTGAAGACAGTTTGGGTAAGAGCATGGTCGAGTTTTAGTTGAGCGGCATTGAGAGGCATGCCGTAAAACATGCAGCAGCTCCCGAATCTGCAGGAACAATTGCATGGTAAGTCAGGAAAGTGTGCTGGTTAGGAAAATAAAATAACAATAATAATAAATGATGTAGCTGAGAACAAAAATCTAGAACAAATGAGTTATGGAAACAATAAGGCCTGACGAGTTAGATTCATACCAGTACCGAGTCCTCCCTCAATTCTTGATTCCCTGACTGGCATAGTGCTGTTGAAGAAGTCTGATTCAACTTGTGTGGATGGCAATTAGCACCTCCCTCTTGATAACATGTTGAGCAGACAGTGAACTCCGGGCAAATACCACACTTCCAGCTCTGTTGGGATGCATTGTGTTTACAGCAAATGCTGCATATTGTTTGAACAGCCAGAAGAGTAGGACTCCTCAGATGATAGAGGATCATCATTGAGGAATACTTGGCACGGCGGAGTGTGTCAAACTGAAACTGATTCTTCTGGCAGAAGCTCAAAAAATTGTGCCTACTCTCAAATAACCCATTATCAAGGATGATCTCATTCTCCTTAGTATCACAGGGGATATCATCCATGAGGACCTGGAAAAGGAACAAAATTTAAAAGATGTACTTTTTTTTTTTTAAATGAAGGCCCGAGGAGTCTGTTTGTGAGCCTCACTTTGGAAGGGAAGGGAATTTTACTCTAGAAACTCCTTCCCTCTCCTCTCTCCCCTACCAATTGAAACTCACACACACTACAGAACGAGAAAACAAATATGAACTTAGCTTCAAGTTTAGACAGTTACCTGACAGAGTGTATGCTTCTCCCCACTAATTGAAGTGTGTGAGTCAGCAGTATGGCATCTGAAATATTGATATGAAATTAAATGAAAATCACTCCTTCTATTTCTTGCCTCTGCTGTCAATGCCTACTTAATGTTGACCAGAAAGAACAGTAATAAGCAACATAACCTATGAAGCAATATGTACTTTTTATGTTATCATTACCTTTCACACTCCTGGAAATTCTTGCATTCAGTGCAAAACCATCGCTTTCCAGCCACCATCACTTCATTGCAGTGCATGCATTCATATTGCAAGTGAACTAGTATGAAGTCTTCCTTGAAAGGTAATATAGTTTGGCCCAACTAACAGAGGTTGGGTGGTAAAAAGAAACGGAAGAAGAGTCAGATTACACTTTCAAAATATGAAGTATAAATTCCAATAATTTCTACAAAAGAACATTGCAGCATTTCATTCAGTATGTGAAAATGGGTATATATCATTGGATGACAATGTTTGGTTCGTGCATATTCCGAACACTAATAAAGGATATGACAGAGAAATCCACAGCTTTGTCTGAGACTCACTGTCAAAACTTGTGCTATAGTAGATAAGTAGAAAGAAATCTACAGTAGAAGTTGTATTGTAATGATGGCATGAGTAATTAAGATTTGTTAAAATGCAGCACTAAATGTTCATATCTCTGCAATTTAGTAAAAAAGAAAAAATATAAACTAATATGAATCCAATAGATTATGCACTTATATAAGACTATTCCAATGAATATGGAATAGTCAACTATTATTTCACTATGCAAGTACAAAGTGAAACCACAAAATGCAATACGGGTATGGTTTATGCTGCTGACAAGGTAACTTACACGGAAAAAAATCCAAAATTTGAGGTGAGTCTGTTTTAATCATAAGAAAAATATTTATCCCCTCTTCTGTTAATCAAACACAAAATCCACCCTCAAAAAGGATGTAAAAGGTGGGAGTGGGGTGAAAAACTATGTACATAGGCTACAGCATCCAGAGGATTGATTATGATATTCATGAAGATAAGCATGCAACTTCATGAATCCATGAAGTTAACTACATCCTCTTAAGTGCTGCACTTCCGTGATTTTTGGACCTGGACATTCACTTTCACTTCACCTTTACATTCGTATCCACATTTAATGGTTGAAGGGCCAGATAATATCCCTCACTTTGGAAATGCTAAGCCTTACAAAACAAATTGTAATGAAAACTACATCTGTTGAAGCCACTCAGCACCTCAATTATTAACTAGTTCAAAATCTCATGAAGGAGATTTGTCAAAGAACATGTTTGAAGCCACCTAAGCATATTCAACTATCAAGAGTTACTGTAAAAAATTGAAGAACGTGAAAGACAAGGTAAAAATACCTTCATCATCACTAGAATGTCTTTAGCAGTGTCTTTCGAAGGATTTACATATCCCATGGCCTTTAAAGTTCTTTTGGAAACTTGTTCTTTCAATGTCTTTTGATACTCTCCTCCATTCTCTTGTTCAATTTTCCTAGCTAGATCCATAGCAGTACCAGACCAAAAGTCTCCATCAAAGTACGGCAATCGAGCAGCCGTCACCTTGGAGTTGCATTTTCTGGCAGAAGCAAAGAAATGATCATATATGTTGGTTAAACCAACAACAATATTTTCTTCAGCAGCCTTTCTTAGCATTGAATGATACCTGCATAAATTATTCAAACAAGATAAATACCTAAAGGTTATATATAAGTGTTAAACTGATAATTTTCCTAACCAATAAAAAGAAGCAATATGCTGTCTATAACATGACAGTAAACATGCATTATTAGGATATGGCTAATGCAGTGTATAAAAAGTCATAAGAAAATTCAAATTACACATAAGGAGAAAAAAAGACTGACCAGCGCCGTAGTTTATCATTCTTTGGAGTCTTTTGAGTGTCGGGATGGCAATATAGTAGATAATCTTCGCCCTTTAAAGGAGGACATGCCCAAATATAGCAAGTTGTGAAACCTACTTTCTTGCAAAAATCAAGGTATCCAATCTGATAACAATAGAAAAAGTGAAAAAGAAAATAATAACTTAATAAATGAACCCATGGTAACATGTAGACAAACAGAAGCAAGAAGCAGAGCAAATATTTAGCAAAAGAATTTACAAACAACCGACCAATATTTCATGGTAAACAAAGGTACGAAGAGCTTCTCCAGTCACAGTCTCTCTTTCAGGCCTAAAATACTTAACAGAATCCAGATATGAAATGTATACACAGCGCTGATTTGGGTAGCCACATTCCGAGCCAAACTCCTGGACATACATTCCAAAAAGGCATACATCTACTCCTTCAATCTTCTGAAACAGGAGAATAACCTGGATACAAAAGAACTGCTGTCACTTCTTCTGCAGCAATTGGAAGTATATATATTCATTCATTAACCTCTGAACTTACTTGTGATTTGTAAGGGAACTCGGCAGGGTAATTCTCCTCCAAAAATATGTCCAGAAACTGCTTCTTCACTTTTAATTGTTTATCAACAGATAGCACTACTCTAACAGAAAGATTCTCTGCTGCTAAAACCTAGTAATTTGGAGTCATACATCGAAAAATCAGAAATTATAACCTTTTAGAATTAATATCTAAAATATTTTTTATTTCAAGAAAAGGAGATAGGAAGAGAAATTGATATAGATCAACAATAATATGAGAGGAACAATATCTTACGTTTGAAAATACCTACAGGCAGCCTTTTTCTGGCTGACACATCTATTTTAAGAGAAACTTGTTTCTAGGTAAATTGAACTACTTAATTGCATCATATCCACTATCTTACCTCATCAAGGTTTTTATTCCCTTTTGCTTTGGTCCAGTCTTCTTTCTCTTGCATGAGTCGCTTAAAAAGTCTTTTCTCTATGTGATCACTAAGCATGGTGCTTGGCAAATCCTTAGCACCAAAAATAGCAGTCTTTGGCAAGGGTACATGCATTCCATTTTTAATATCCTTTAAACGGCATGTAGGACATATATATTCAGCACTGGAGTCCAAATCCCTTTTATTGTTATAGAGTGCACATATTTGATGTTGCCAACTTTTGCATTTGTCGCATTGAACCCACTAGAAGTAAAAACAATTACAGAGGGTGAGTTGATAATTTCCTACATACAGCAGAATTATAGTACACAGATAAAACTTACTGCTTCTTCAAATACTTCATCATTTTTCTTTTTATCAAGAAGTTCCTTGGAAACAGATATCCCATTGAACATGATGGATCCACCTCGAGAAGTATTATAGCATGCAGTGCAAAAGCAATGTTGTGTAACAACCTCCTCTGCTCTTTTGTAGTAATAGTATTTATTTCGCTTGATGCGGAGGCCACAACATAAGCAATAAATTGGCACTGGAGCAAAAAAAAGCTTTTGCATTCCACATAATTGGCATCTGTTAGCAGCAATTCCCCTTTCTTCCTCAGTTGAAATCTGCGTTAGAAGAAGCAACAGCTTGTATAAGCTTATAAAAGCTCAAAAACGACCTTAAAAGAAATAGAAATTCACCTGTTAAAGGTATAGAGTATAAACCAATCATGTGCTTACAGTGTTGGTTGTTGACACTAAAATTTGATTTAATTGTGAAAAAGATGGCAACAAGAATTGAACTTCGAACTACTTAGTTAAAGAGGCTTTCACAATATCAAGCACCAACCACAATTTTTTCCAAAAGCTTGTGCTAATATTTTTTTCTTGCTTTTTTCTTTTTGTTAAAAAAGGAAGTTCTATTAGAAGTGAAGAAATATGTACAGAAGAGGATAAGGCCTCCAACTAATAGCCTAACCTAGTAGACAAGCTGGTCCGTGACATCACCAAATAAAGAAAATAAAATACAGGCAAAAAACCAAATTCAGTAATCGAAGGTTATTAACAAACTATTGACACCAAAGAGGAAAAAACATAGACTAATCCCGCCTCAACACAGACAGTTACAAGCCAGTAGGCATGCTTATAAGGAATTAACATCACATTATAAGAAAAAATAATGTAGCCTTAACGCTTGACATAAATACATGACAAGAAAAGAAAAAACAAAAGTTCAATGTGTCTGTTAATGTAGTAAATTTACAAATAAAAGGTTGCAGAGTTTCACCAAATATTTATAGAACCCCTATAAAACTGAATATACATAGATACAGATTATAATAAAAACAAATGCTTACATCACACCAAAGGATTAAAATTTAAAAGAAGAGCTGCAAAAACAAATTAACATAAAATGAATAGAAATCTTGAATAAAATTATATGCAAGAAACAAGAGGGCAGAACTGATTATTATAGCTGCATATCAGTATAAAACATATTCTCATGACAATGGCTAGAATTCTTATTAATGTTCCTTTGCTATTCACATTCGTGCAGTTTCAATTGAATTTTTTCTCAAAAAAATGCAGCAAAGATTTATGCTAAAGAGACTCATAAGGCTATAAGAGTGGTAACCAACAGATCATGGTAATGCCAAATAGTGAAAGATAGTGAACTCACCTGATCAAATTGCTTTCTTAGACTCATAATGTGTTCCCTTATTTGATCAAATGTGAAAAACTCAGTTAAGGAGACACCATTAACTACTGCATTTGAGGAATTCGTTTCCTTCTCCTGCTCAGCTTTTGGTTCACTGACTTTCTTCGTAGCATTTTTGCCAACCTGGTTGAACCCAGTTCTGCCTTGTATGTCCTCTATATCAGCTACAATAGGATCTTTGTAAAGAGTATGCATGTTGGAATTCGACCTGATGACATTTTTCTGCAAGTTGCTGTGGGCTGTCACGTCATGGTCTTTTGGTTTTGACTCCTCTGATATATGACCAGCTTCTAAACCTTTAGGGGGAACATTTTCACACTCAGACATCTGTCCAAATGTGTCATCAGTTGCACTGTTATTTATCTCATTAGTGACATTCTCCATTAAGTTACTGCTGGCTGTAACCTCATGGTCTTTTGGTTTTGACTCCTCTGATATATGATCAGCTTCTAAGCCTTCAGAGCGAATATTATCACACCTGGAAATCTGTGGAAATGTGTCATCAGTTGCACTGTTCTTTATCTCACTAATGACATTTTCCTTTAAGTTATTGCTGAGAGTAGCCTTGTGGTCTTTTGGTTTTGACTTCTCTGATATATAATCAGCTTCAAAGCCTTCAGAGGGAATATTTTCACTCTTGAAAGTCTGTCCAAATGTGTCATTAGTTGCACCGTTCTTTATCTCTCTAATGCTTACAGAACCAATCATTGGATTTGTGAACTGTTCCACACTGCAATCTGTAACTTCAGAATAGACAGAAGAGAGGGAAGATTCTGCCTGTTCCTGCATCTCTGAAAGTGCCTTCAAAGAATAAGGTTGAACCATCTTCTGAGCCCATGGATCAGAAATTACATTGTCAATTAAAGATACACCAAAAGCAGGCTCCACTTTTAGTCTTTTGGTAGGTGGTAGCATGGCTTCAAAGACACAAGAAGGGCCATCAATATTGTTTTGAATGGAATCAATAATCTTGTCATGTGTAGATTCCAGATGAGATTCAGGAGTACCACCACTGAAACATAATAATTTCCAGTAGCAACATATTTGACAATCATCACGTTGACAGTTGTTCAAATGTAATAACATCTTGATAGACCGATCACAAGTACACATCCCATTACCACAGACTGCTAAATGCAGATACTTAGGAAAGGAAATTTGATTATCCCCTGAAACATTGTTTAAATTCTTGTAGCGAAAATATGCAAGCAATATCCTCTGTTCAACTGAAGCTTCTAAGCCTGAAACATGGCCTGAATTAACAATAGCAGATGCACCTAAACAGAAACGCCCAACCAAGCTTTCTGAAGTGAACTGCTTCTCCCCATTGAGAAGTGTTGTAGGAAGCTGAGGCTGCTTCAATGTTTTCTTTCCCAACACTTGACAGGGAGGTTGGCCTTGATCAACAAAACATGAACTTGACTGGGCCATAGAAGCATTACCATGAAGCCCATAAGGCTGCATAAATTGCTTAAAATTCTGTTCAGAATCCAGCTTATGGTGCTGATCTTGCCTTAAATCTCCTAGGCTTGAATACTCAAAGTTAGAGCTCATGCTAGGAAAAAGATTAGACACGTCCAATACTTCCCTTGAGACATGATGTGGGTTGAAAGAATTTAAATATTCAGACTGAGGGGATCTTCCCGTTGTATTTAGAAAAGCCGTAGATTCATTCCGCTGGGTAGTCCCCAAATAATCTATATATTGTACCAAATCCATATCCACTGCCAAAATAGTTAATCAAATAGGTAAATATTACAAGAATAATTTTGGCGAAAAAAGGAAAAACAAAATAGAGTTGCAAGGACAAAAGAAAGAGTATATATATATATATATATGCATTGAAACTTAGAATGAAATCACAAAACTCATAACATACAAGCAGTCGCATGTTGCTGCAGAGATTGGGAATTAGTTGGCTCAGAGCTCGTATCCATATTTCTTGCACCACCAGAAACGGAAAAGTTATCCGTGCAAGTAGTGTTTGATATCCATTCATCAGGTGGAATTACTAGCTCTGGAAAAATAGGACCACCCCAATTCTGGAATGTAGGTTCTGCTAGACATCGATTAGACCAAGAATGCAATAACCTAGAAGAAGGCACTGTCATAGAACTGGAAATAATAGAGCCATCTAGTTGTTGTTGATTGTATCTTGTCCCAAAGAACTTCTCAATTTGAGTTTGCAATCGCCGCATCAATGTCTCCTGGTTCATATACTCTTCCTACCAAATATATGGCAAGAAAAATCATCAATATATAGCCATGATGTCTAACTGAAAAGGTTTAGGTTTGTGTTTCATCCCCCTATTGCCTTATTAACAAAAGCTCTCACATGCTCAGACACAATTTTTCAAAAAACAAACCTGTGAAGCAGCATCATTAAACAGCCAGTCTTCCAGAATAGTTACCATCTGTTGTCCTTGCTCATTATGAATTCCGGAACCGAAAATTGTAGTGCTGAAGTAAAATTCCTTTAGCCTCAATACGTAGTATAAACATTATATAAGTTCAGGTTAAAGTAAAACTTATATCACTTACATTTTATCTCTAATCAAATTACGTAAGTGGCTGATTATGGGATGCTTCCTCCAGTCTGTTGAGAACCCTACGTATTGTTGGCTCAAATGAAAACCTCTCTCCTGAGGCAGGATTGGGGCAGATGATGATGAATGTCTTGATATTTGTCTGCCAGTATTCCCAAGATTAGAACCCCCGGCATGCATCTTCTTTCTCTATCAGAAACTTCACTCCAAAGGCATTATAAGCTACTAGAAACAATCAACAAACATTATTTAGATTAAAGCCCATCAATGCTTGTGATATGATATCATAATGCAGAAGACGTAAAACATGATTATCTGAAAATTAAAGAAGGTTATTATTAAGTTTTCTCAATACGAACTCCAATGAGAATAACAATTAGAAGTAGTTTAAGAATCATAATTTAAAGGAGCTATCCATATGGAAATGACATCACAGCCAAATAGACACAATTGGATCATAAAAAAGTAAAAAGAAAAACATATGATTCAGGTTCTACACATGATAACTATCTAAGATTAACTTAAAAGGTGTCGTTCTAGTATCAAATGTTTTCATCCCAAATAAATAAATAAATAAATAAAATCTAGTACCAAGAGTTGGATGACTTGACATAATCTCGGACACTTCCCATACTTCCCTAAATTGCTATTAATTAGGCGATGCTACAAAACTAAACACTAATTTGCATGTTTTTCAGTTGGTTAAATCATTAATTTGTAATATTTTTGTTTTGTTTAAGATGGTAAGAAAATCCTTACAAACTTGTTATGTGGAGAAAATTTTGCCTACAATGAGTGCCCCCGTGTTGGCTAAGTACCTCAGCTGCCAAGTAACTTAAAGAAGTTTATACACACTAAGGCAGGTCAATGACCATTTTTTTTCAATAGATGGTCAATGATCAGCTATTTAACTACAAGCATTAAAGGAAAAGCTGTAAGTCCAAATCTGTCCTACTTATCGAGCCTCATGTAAAAGTAGAAGCAAGATAAAGGAGGAAAGTGCATTAAAATAGCTAGTATTCACACAATACATTCATGCAAATACAAACATACCAAGTATTAGCTGCAGAACAAACCATGAGACTTTTTCCTTAGTTGTGAATGTTATGCAAAAAACAGCTAAATATCAATCTGGAATTGCTGATATAAATTAAAACAACAAAGTTTCGAGTGTAACTCATACATTCAATTAAAATGAAGCTTCGTTAAGTTATGTTTCTTAGATGTCACTATGATCAAAGCATTCTCTTCTTTCAATCTTTCAATTAAAACTACTGTCATCTTTCTTCTAATTAATTAGTACTATTTTATTGGTCAAAGTCCAATCATTTTTCATTCTTAAAATCATCATTCTTGCTTTCACGCACCAGCGATCAAATTCCTTTCCCTTTTTTTTTCGTTGAAACATCCATACTGGAAGCAAAACTTTCCCAAATTTTCGAACTTCTACTCTCAGTCTGTCCAGCTAAAGTAGCACCAGCAATTTTTTGTCTTAGAAGGTGATCGAGGGATCTCCACAAGGATTCTCACTATTTAATATCCATGTAACTTTTAAAAACAACGCTGTCAAGTGAAACTCTTCTCCAATCTGTACCCACTAAACAGTTTAAATTCTGTAGTGCTCTTTTTTTTTTTTTTAAGTTTTACTTCCTGTGATCATCTGTATTTTTAGTTTTGTATATATTATTTATACTAATAATTTATAGAACATCATGCTGACACAATTCTATCTACCAATAAAATACAAATCTCACTTAATTTAAGTAGCACATGTTATCTCATTCAATAATGAACAAGAGTTTATCAACATTATGTCCCATATATTGTCTTATCAGTGAGACTATTCAAATTTCACCGCGGATTAAATACCACTTTAGCTTCAACCTCATCTATCTAATGCCACATTATTTTTTTTCATCATAAATATTTAAAATTATATTAAAAAGAAGTCTTTGAACAAGCACGTGAGCTTTAAAGAAATTAATAAATATTTGAAATGTCCAGTTAATCAATTATACGACTTAATTAAAGTAATAATCCATCCCTGAATCTTGATACTTTAATTAATAACTCCAACCTTTTCTCTCTTCTCTTTTCGCCGAATTAAAAAAAAATCGAAAAAAACAAAGAACGGACCTTAACAGGAGCAAGCAATGCAGATATCAAAAATCATTGCAATTCTTGGAGGGGGAAGGACTCACATTCCTTCCACATGCAAAACTCCTTTTATACGCAACAGCTCACATTCACAAAATTAAAAATAACAGGGACAACAAGAATCACTTGATCAATGTTCAAGAATTGAAGAATTCTTTTTTCCTCTAAAATTCAAGAATCGAATAATTAAATACCTGACTAAACTGAAGCAAGGTAAAGATTGAATTTTCACCTTTGTTTAAATTAATTATTGAAATTGATGGAGCCCAGAAATTAGGGTTTTACGAAGAAAAAAAAGAAAAATTTAAAAACTGTGGCAGCGCCAATTTCCCCCAATATTATAATAGAAGAAGAAAGAAAAAAAAGAAACCAAAACCCAGCAACAGTGACAGGGAAAAGCATGAGAGAGAAGGGGGAAAGGGTCACCGAACCTGCGAAACGCAGTCGTTTTGCGTCTTTGTCTCTGTCTCTGTCTCGGGTTACGCGACCAACAACAACAAAGGTGGTGGACCAATGTGTTTTCTCTGTCTGCCAATTGCTGCAAAGTAGGGTTAGTAATAAATAAAACACAACAACGCCCTTTTATACTAATTACTTTTTTTGAGATAACACAAATCCAAGCCCAAAAGGCTTGTTTAAAATGCTTTAGATCATTGGAGAGTATGGATACTCTTTACACCTTAAGTCGTTGATATAAAATTTTAAAGATAAATTTAATTAGGTAAATACTCAGTACCTTTATCTAATTCTCCGGATAAAGTGAATTCCATTTTATCTTAGATTCAGCTCAATCCAATTTTGGTGTGACTTCAAATGTGTAATGCAAGTTTTATTATTAAGCTATAGTTGGGTTAAAGGTATCTATGAGAAATAGCATTGCTATAATTCAAGGTTCATTAAACATTTAAATGTTAGTTTTTTTGAGATAACTCAAATCCAAGCCCAAAAGGCTTGTTTACAATGCTTCGGATCATTTGAGAGTATGGATACACTTTAAGTGGTTGATATAAAATTTTAAAGATAAATTCAATTAAGTAAATATTATTTTCACAGATCATTATCTAATTCTCTGAATAAAGTAAAATCCATTTTATCTTAGATCCAGCCCAACCCAATTTTGGTTTGACCTCAAATATATAAGTAAAGTTTTATTATGAAGCTATAGTTGGGTTGAAGATATCTATGAGATGTAGCATTACAATAATTCAAGGTTCATTAAACATTTAAATGTTAGTTACGTCAAAGAGTATCTATGTGACCTAACATTACTAATCAATCAACAATGCCTCCTGTTTTATTTATTTATTTATTTATTTATTTATTTATTATCCTTTTAATTTTTGTCTCATTCACCACGGTGATGTCACATTAGTTCAATGATTAAAAAAATAAAACTTAAATTTTATATATAACTAAAAGATTGAAAAATAATCTTTTTTCTAGAAAACACTCTTTTTAACTTCTATAACAAATTAAAACTGATTTTTTTTTTAGGTTTTTATTATCTTTTAAAAAATATTTAAATATATCTCATGGTTATAGACAACAGTCATGTTTGTAAATTTTACGCTTTGAAAAGAGTAGTCATTGCTTTTAATGATGAATAACTATAATTTATCTAAACAGGATATTCAAATATGTTGATATAAAAAAAATTTGGGTGAAAACAATAATTTCAAGATAAAAAATCTCATCCAAACGAGTTTCAACTGCAATCTACTAGAAGCGTTCAAATCTAAGGTTGATGGAGCTCGACTTTTGGGTGATGCTGACTTTTAATTTTGAACTTATAGGCCAAGTTTATGGCTCAATATATATTTTATAATAAGGATTTTTTTTTATCACTTTTTCTTGTTAAACTTGTACAATTGAAATAATAATTTCTTAGATATCATTATAAAATTCAAGGTACTAATACCTTTTTATTATTTATAACTAAAAATGACTCACTAATCCAAGTATTTCAATCTATCAAATCAAAAATTAAATCACAACTCTTAATTACGCAAGGGTACCACGATACCCTATACAGGTGCGAAAGGAAAAACCTATAAACAAAAGTAATATAATTATGTTACAGTTTTTCTTAATCTCAAAAAGGTTTATAAATTGAATTAAATTTTTTACGTCATCAAAACTTTCTTTGAGTATAACGTATACTTTTCTATCTTACTATTCTATAAATATAATGAGCTGAAAATAAGTTAAGTACACTATTCTTGACATAACGTTTTTAATTAAAAAAATAACTATTGATATTAATTTTAAATTTTAACTATATTTACTTTCAATGTACAAAAATATTACACTATCATCCAATAATAAGTTGTCACATTATTTAATGAGTTTGATATTTCATATATGAAAATGATATACAATGTGAAGCATAGAACTGTGAGTTTATGATAACTATTCATTATGATTTCTGTATGTTTTACTGAAAATTGATAATCAACAATCATGTATGTTATAATATCTCATCAAATGTGATAATGATATGATATTATCTCATCAAATGTTAGTATAAACCTTTAAGTCTCATTTGAAAAAACAACTTATTTAAGTACTTATATAAAAATAAATTATAAAAAAATTATTTTATATTCAAATATATAATAATAAAAATATTTATTTTTAGTGTTTTAGAAATTATTTCTTAAAAATTTAAATATTTTAAATTCTCAAAAAACACTAAGAATAACTTTTAGGGATATAATAAATTATTTAGCCAAACAAGATAAAAAATAAAAATATCACTTTTGATTTTCAGAAAATTGAAAAAAGTCATAAGTTGTACTCTCCAAATGGATCATTATAATGGCCAGTATAGAGTTATTAAATAAATAACTCTATTAATCTATTATGCTACCTTCATTTTTTAAAATGGAATTAAAAATTACAAAAAACTTCAATAAAAAATTGAGAGCAAATACTGGTATAACATGTTTATTTAATATGGGATTAACTTATATAAACATCTGTCTATGTATATTGTATATTACAGTTTATTATTTCACTTTATTTTTATTTTAGAACTTAATTTTGATGTACTAATTAAATCATTTCATTTGCATGACCTTTTAAATAATAGGCGTCAAAGTCAATCATATTTATTAATGTGGGTTTAATTAATCTGTCAGTCTCTATAGTTTTATCAAATTTTCAATTGGATCCTTACATTTTAAAAGTTTTCAATTGGATCCCTATATTGGATAAAATTTTTCAATCAAGTCCCTGACATGAACCACAATTACAAAAAAAAATTGAATATTCCTAGCATATTCCATCTTTATTTGTTCTATCTCCTTCTACCTTATCCATCTTTCCTCTCTACCACCTACCACCTACTATAGAGGTGGAGCTACACATAGGGAGAACCTAGAGAAGGGAAAAAAATGAAAGGCAATGAGAGAACCTGTGAGAGTTTTGGGAAGGAAAAATTAAAGAAGTGTAGAAAAAGAGAAGAGGAGAGATCAGGTGAATCTTTGCTCCTACATATTCACTGCATTTTGATTTGTAACTCTTTTGTGTTACTTGGCATTATTTGCTATATGTGCTTTATCTCCTAAGGAGAGTAGAAATAGGAACCTAACCTCCTTTAACAACCATACCCAAGATCTTGACCTTCATCCTATATAGCTATAGTGCTTCAACGCAGCATCTTTTCAACCCAAGCACAACGATTCTAACAAAGCCAAATAGCCAGAAAACTCAAATCAAGTGAAAATAATAATAATAGTAAAAGAAATAACAACTAAACAAAAAGCTAAAAAAGCTAAATTCATACTCTACTTTCATCAAATATATGTAGTGCACAATTACAACCCAAAGCATAACCATGAACCCATTGTTCAGTGTCAATACATGCATCTCCATCAAACAATCAAAGCACCAATTTTTCAACCAACAGCATCAAACAGGAAAAGCAAAAACGGAACAACCTTGAGCCAAAACCAGAACCATCATCGCACCAACACCATGAATGATTAAATGCCGCATCACTGCCTCCACCATGAGTCTCCAACACAGTTGTTGGCAGTTGTTGTCACGTGGGTGTGGTTGAGGGGGATGTCACCATAGCCAAAGAAGTTGTCATCGTCGGCATGGGGGTGGTGCTAATTGGAAGGAGTTCCACTGCGAAACTCAACCTCTGCGAAGAGAGAGAGAGAGGGGAGGGGGTTTGATGATGATGATGATGATGTTTGCTTGTTTTTCATTTTGGGGTTTTTGTTTGGTTGAGGAATTATGGCCCGAGTCTTGGTTGGGGATTTACGGGGGTAGAGAAGAGGGGTCTTGGTTGTGGGTAGAGAAGAGGGGAGGGGGTTGACTGTGGTAGCGAAGAGAGAGAAAGCGAAAGAAATGAAAATGAAAGTTCATGGTATGCTGGTAGAAATGGGTGTATGGTTACACTGTGAAATTTTATCTTTAAAATTACTTGATATATGAATTTTATATATATTTAATAGTGTAGATAATAAATTTTATAATACATATGACTTCATTAAGTGCACTATATAGCATTACTGGATATATTTTTGTAATAGTGGTCAATGGTGGGGATATGATTGAAAAATTTTATCTAACATAGGGATAAAATTGAAAATTCAGTGAAATTATAGGAATTGATGGATTAATTAAACCATTAATGTATGACCAATATATGATTGAAAGACAACGTGAAATTCAGTGCATTTTAAAATTAAATTCTTGTTTTCATCTAACATACTTGATTACAATTATATTATTAGCTAATTATTGTATTATAATAAATAAAAGGTAATGTAAGGTTTATTTGCGTTTATATGTATATATACATGTTAAATTTATTGATTACAAATACTTATACTTAGTGGTCACATGACAAAATAATCAATACTAAATATTTTGAAATTAAATTAATTGTAAACTTATACAGTAATAATAAATTTACACAAAATTATTGTGAAACTCTTTTCACAAAATAAAAAAAAGAGAGGCAGAAATGATGAAATAGTAATAATAATAATAAGCTTGAACGATATATATTGAAGCAATAACATGTTATTAGTTTAATTGTAATAGAGGAAGAAGGGAGTTTAATATGTTATTAGACCATTAAATAAAATGTTAATTGAGTAAAAGTAACAATAGGCCCAAAAAAAATAAATAAATGGCTGCTTTTGGATATTGTTTTTGGTAACATCCGAAAAGGACTCCAGTGCTCCACTCCATTAGGATGATTATCCTAGATCTTCAAAGAAACGAGACCCTTAGTACCCATTCTTGCTACTACATCGGCCCACTGATTTCCTTCTCGCAGACATCACTGGAACAAACCTGCTAATCACAAGCTAACAATTCTTTGATGGGCGAATTCTTAAGTAGTGCCAAGTATCTTTAGAAACACATGGTGACTGATAATATTTTAATGAAAAAAGAATGATAAAATAACATTTTTATCCTTATCCACTTCCTCAATCACCCTCTTCTTCCTCCATAGCAACTACAATTGTTTCTTCCCTTACGTATGTTTGTATGTTTGTGAATTTGAAATTTTGGAGAAGAGGGGATGATAACATATACTTTTCTATCTTACTATTTATTAAATATAATATGAGATGAAAATAAGTTAAGTACACTATTCTTGACATAACGTTTTTAATTAAAAAAATAACTATTGATATTAATTTTAATTTTACTTAATATTTACTCTTAATGTATAAAAAACATTACCCTATCGTATAATAATAAGTTGTCATATTATTTAATGAGTTTGATATTTCATATATACGAAAATGATATACAATGTGAAACATAGAACTACGACTTTCGACAAATGCATGATAACTGTTCATTATGATTGCTGTATGTTTTACGGAAAAGTGATAATCAACGATCATGTATGTTATAATAATATCTCATCAAAGGTTAGTACAAACCTTAGTCTTGTTTGGAAAAACAAGTTATTTAAGCGTGAGATAGAATTTATCCTCAACTTACTTTCTCTTTTCTTCCCTTTGCACCCCCTTCTCTCCTGCCCTTTCTTCCTTTTTTATCAATCTCCAGATTGAAACCTACACAGCATGAAATTATTAAAGAACAATAAAATTCTAATAAAACAAAAATTAAAATGACTTTGTGGAACCATTCACAAGAAAAGCTACTTTAAAAACTATTTGTATGCCACTCACAACATTGCCCACATGGTCTCCGCTATCGCCGCGATTGCAGAACCTCGTCGCCGAAACCTCGTCGCAGAGGCATTAAATCTGGTCCACTGGTTCACCGCCATGTTGGTTTCTCTTCTCTGGCAAATCTGGGTCTTATTCTTCGCCCGCAGATCTCTATCACTATCAACATCTTCTTCTCCAACCTCAGTCACAAGCCAAACACTTCCTCCAGTATTCTCCTCTTCCCTCACAATCCATCACCACACCACGGAATTAAAAAAACCTAAACCCGAACCAAGAGCCACTAGGAATGCAAACTCATCAAGAAACTCAGCTCCTCCTCTGCGTTTTTGCTCTGTTAGGTTTCTGCGAAAGGATGGTAAGACAAGGTGGGGATGACGGCGATCGTAGGTTGGTGGCGGACAGTGGTGATTGAGTGGGGGAGCGAAAGAGGAAGTACGAGGAAAAGATAATAAGGATAGAATGGGAAAATATTTTACAAAATTGTATTTTTAAATGTTAAAATTAAAATATAAATTTTAATTTTAATTAATATTGATATGATTGAAATTTCACCACATTTGGTTCCAGACATGCTTGAAACTGCATAAGAAGTCACCTACTTTGATGTCCACCATCACACTAGCATGTGCGTGGAACCTCTAAAAGCAAATCCACCTTAAGAAAAATAGGGGCTCATGTCCTACAAAAATTTTGCAAAGTTTTTAGGTGCTCTACGAGAGCTAAAGAATTTTTTTTTTAATTTGTTAATTTACATTTTAACTTTGTGAGTCGTTACTATTTCTCATTTTTACTGTACTTTTAATGTATTAGCTTATGTAACAATTAATAAATGAAACAAAATAAATAATTTCTATTTTTATATCGATATGTATATAAGAAGCACGTCCAACCTTTTATTTATATTCGAGTATAATTACATTAAATTTTAAGACAAGTTGATATAATTTTCTCTATCATTTTTTTTCGCATTATTATAAAAAAACTTTTGGATCTGGATCTCAAATCATGATAGAAGGTGATTAAGTGAAGAGCATGCATGGAATCACTTTCACAATCACACCAAACCTCCCCATACTCTTTAGCCCATGCTTGTAATAACAGGCCTTGTTTGATGCTTTAGAGTTCCATAGAAAGGGCAGACACAAACACCCAAGTTCCTAGAGTAGGCACCTAAACCAAACAACTCTGAGCTCATCTCTTATAACCCCACCCAGCCTTATAGAAGGATCACCAGCCATACTTTTACACGGCACGAGCATAAAATTTTATCTAATTTTAATTTTGAGTTTACCGCTCATTTTAATTATTGACTTTACTTTTGTAATTTATTTTATTTCCTAATTATCAAGACGATTCAAATTAGTCTCTAATATTACAAAACATAAATCAAGTTAGTCCTCATTCCACTTATATATATACATATATATGAGTAAACTCCTAAAATAGTCTCTAAGGATTTTTAAATCAGACAAAATAGTCCCTAAAAAATAAAAATAGATAAATCAATTTTTCACCTTTTTAAAAACTGGACAAAATGGTCCCTGAGGAATAAAAATAGATAAATCAATCTCTTACCTTTTTAAAAATTGGACAAAATGATTCTTCCATCAAATTTTTCTGTTAATCATTTGTTAAGTGATGACATAGCATCCTTGATTATTCCTATCAAACCAAACTATACGTGTACATTCCCTCACAAGTCTTCATATTTATCTTGACGGAAGAACCATTTTGTTTAATTTTTAAAAAGATGAGGGACTGATTTGTATATTTTTATTTTTTAGAGACCATTTTATACTATTTAAAAATCCTTAGGAAGTATTTTGGGGTTTTACTATATATATATATTAAAAAAAAACCGATTAAGTCAAACCAATTTGTTGTCCCCTTGGGGAAAGGAGGTACTTGAGGCATGCCCAGGAGGAGTTGATCTCACTCCCTCTATCAGTCCCAAATGCATGTCGCGAAGGTCTCAAATACCACTGAACAAACACCTCACATGCTGAGTCAAACCTGTTTACACCGACTCAAATGCCAACTTAAACATGTTTACTAGTTCACATATCTAAAAATATGGTTTTTATTATTCTCTTTTAACTAAGACTAGTTGGCTACTCTCTGCAGCGATTGTGAAACTTCCTATAACATACCTTGGTATTCCCCTTGTTGCTAATCCGAAGAGGGTAGTTACGGACTTGGAAGCCAGTAGTGGAGAAAGTGGAGAAGATATTAGCTTTGTAGAAGGTGAGGTTGCTCTCCAGAGTGGGACGATTGACTCTCTTAAAGTCCGTTTTAAATTGCTTACCGATGTACTACCTGAGTTTATTTTAGATCCCAAAAAATAGTGGCAGCGAAACTTATTTCTCTATAAAGAAATTTTTTCTAGGTCTCTAATGCCTCTAAGAAAGGAATTCCATTGATTTCTTGGGAGGTGATTCAAAGGCCTTAGAGATTTAGTGGTCTTGGTGTGGGAAATTTAGTTATGCAGAATGGTACATTACTATTTAAATGCTGGTGGAGATTCTCTTATAGATTCACACCATTATGGAAGAGAATTGTTTGTTCAAATCATGGCTTGACTCAAAATTCTTAGTTAACGGTAGTACCTTCTTTGGGACCACCAAGTTTACGGAGGCAATTATCATATTTTGAATCTTTTAGGGAGGTGGTTAATAAGATTGCGTTGTCTAGTTTTAGAAAAAAGGTTGGAGATGGAACCGTGACGTATTTTTGGACGAAGGTATAGATAGGTGGCACTTCTCTAAGAGAGAGGTTTCCTTGGTTGTTTTTTATATCAATGCAACACAATTGTAAAATTTCAGAGATGGGTGTTTGGGAAAATGGTGTGCGGAGGTGGTCATTGGAATGGAGGAAGAGGTTATTTGCTTGAGAGGAATATCCGTTAGCTAACCTTCTTCTAGCCATACACCAGCACAACTTTATTGAGGGTGTGAGTGATGAGTGTGTGTGGAATCATAATTCTTCTGGAAAATTGTGTCCTCTTTTTCTATGCAGTATTCCAAGCGACTGCTGCATCTTCTCCATAATGGAGTTCTGGTAGAAAGGCTTAGCTCCTCCTAGAGCTAAGCTTTTGGTGTGATTTATATTACAAAAACATTTAAATACAAAAAGAAGACTCTGTAGATTCAACTGTCTTGCAATTAACGAGTGCTTGTGTCCCTTTTGTTGAAAATATGAAGAAACTATGGAACATCTGTTCTTTTCTTCAGGTATATGCTCAAATATGGTATTGTTGTTCTAACTGGTGGAATATTTCTTGGAGCCTTTGCTTTTCATGATGCTTGGATTGGGGCGCCTTCAGAGGATTTGATAAGAAATTGTAGATTTCTGTGCCATATGTTATGTACTGATCCATTTGTTTCAAAATCGTATGATGTTTGATAATTTCAAACCGGCATGTGATATGGAAGTGTAGAATTTATTGCGAAGATTGGGGTATTGGTCAAGAACATGGTGTGATAAATTGCCCTATTGTCAAGTTCTTTATTCTAAACTTGAGGTAGGTCAGATTACGAAATAGATTAGCTGATACATGTTTCCTTTCTTGATAAAGCTACTATTGGGATTGTTAATGTGGTGATCACATGTGACGTATTACGAATGATTTATGGTTGCTTTTCTCTTGTTTTTGGTTTTGGTGTGATTCTCTATATTAAACTTGCCAAGACTCTAGGTGGACTTGTTTACTGTTGGAAAATTAATGTATCCTTGAGGGCTTTCATGTTGTAAGGGATATGTTAGTTGTGGCTTTGTTGGTTGCCTTGGTGTCTTGTCAGCCTGACCCCATGGATGTGTTGTCTTTGAAATCCCCATGCTTGATGGCAATGTCGAAGGGGATTGTGGATTTTGAGCTACCTTTGATATGAATTTTTTGGTTGAAGCCATAAATGATTTAGGGTTTGGGTGGTTCTTAGAAATTGATAGATTTTTGCTTAATGGTCTTGCTAATCTTCTGTTATAGCATGAGAATTCTCTTTGTTTGGTTGCACCTACTGTGATGGATTCAGTTGGATTATCTTATGAGGGTTGTAACATCTTGAGGTTTGTTTGTCCTTAGCTTAGATGAATTGCTTCTGTTATGCTTTTACTTTTGTTGTTGTTTAGCTGTGATGTACAATTTTCTATTATGTGTGGCACCATACTCGCTCCTTCTTTGTTGAGGTTCAGTTTTTCATCTATAAAAATAGGGAGCAAAAAAAAAAAAAACATAAGTTAAGATTGTTTAGCTACTTCGCATCCAATTTTCAAATCTTTTTAGAGTATGTTTGTGAGTTTGGATTTTGAAGGGGAAGGAAGAGAAATGAGGTGTTTGTAGTGTAAAGTTAGACTGCAAATCTTTTTTTCTCATCCCCTCCTCTCCCAAATCCAAGTTTACAAATATACCCTTAGAGTAGTGTAAAAATAAGTACCTTTCATCTAGTCAAACTTTTTTATTTGCAAGA
This sequence comes from Dalbergia cultrata, assembly GCA_031216105.1. NCBI lineage: Eukaryota > Viridiplantae > Streptophyta > Magnoliopsida > Fabales > Fabaceae > Dalbergia > Dalbergia cultrata. The sequence goes on from CM062344.1 coordinate 49,581,639, forward strand.
TCTTTTCATAAAATGAAAATAAGAGTAATCAGTATTCACTGAATGGACAATACATATTTAAATAATAGTATAAAACTCTATATAAATTCAAATCTCACACACACACACATATAACACACAAATATATATAATCAAATCATATCCATATAAACTTTTGTAAAATAATTTTTTTACTATTTACTTATCATAAAGACTATTTATTCCAAATTTCATAATGATTAAATATCAATAAAAATATAATCACAAAACACTTATTCTTTTTGAAGATATATATTACGTTAATTTTGATATACATAGAAATTACGTCAAACGATGTAAATCTAATTTGAAATTTTATAGACATGATCTATATGATGTGAGCTTCTAATCCAAGAGTGTTTTGTAAAAGATTACACTAATAAAAAATTATTCAATAGTGAAGCATTAACTTTATAACTTGATAATATGTGTGTGCGCGTGGGAGAGTCAGAGAGAGGGGGAGGGAGGGAGAGGAAGAGAAAAGAGAGTAAAGAGAAAAATAAGATTACATATGTAAATTCATCTTAAACCAAAAAAAAAAACCTCTGGACTTTAAACTGTGGCACATACTATTGGTTTCGAACAGTTAACCCATGACTTTTACGGTACAAAATCTAATTCTTTCTATGAGCAAATCTAAGTTAGGAAATACTGAGTTACCCTAATAACAAACAAAGGTGTTTGCATACAAAGCTATCAGAAATGGCTAAACCAGCCAACTTCCTTAGCATTTTGTACATTCCCCAGTCCCTGATTGCTGAGGGAAAAAATATTTAACGCATGAAAGACACAAATGCATCTTCACAACCTACCAATATGATCCTGTAGATGCAAATTCACCTCCAACTCCGATAATGACGGTCTTCAGAGTGAATCCGAAATGATCGATCACGGTCTCTGTCATACATGCTCTCGGGGGTTGAGCTTCCAAACCTGCCTATATCTCGGTCCAACGGCGAAAGAGGCCTCTCTGATGACGAGTAATGAAGAGAATGAAAGGAAAAGTGCTTTGGGGATTCTTCCTCTCGCAGAGGACTTCTACTCCAATCTGAATGAGACCTTGCCAATAAAGAAGTTCTAGGCAAAGAATCCTGGCTACCATACCTAGGGTGAAAACTATGAACGAATGAACCATACGCTGGGTCCCCTGGAGGACCTTCATCCCTGAAATTCCCTGACAGTCTCTGCTCGCGATGATATCCTCTGCTGCCGTAATCTGTGCCATAATTAGATCTGTGCTGTGACCAGCTTCTTGAAATATTCGAAGCATCTGAGCTAGGACGTCCAGCCCCAGCAGCCCACAATCTTTCATCGGCATTTTCAGGAATGGGTGCATTCATTCCTGGAAATTCAACAGTCATTTTCCGTTTTGGTTTCGAATCTTCTGCTTCCATTATTTCTCCGTCCTCCTGCTCTGCAATATCCTTATCACTGAATATTGTAATGCCAGAAGGTTCATCCTCATCATCCACATCTAAATTCCAAAACACGAGTCATTAGGATAACTAATTTAATATACCAAATAAGAAAAAGGTATACATAATACAATAAATAAAACAAAAACTCGAAAATCAAAAGAGAAACATTAAAAATTGGAAAAAACAGTACAAATAGCACTAAACTACTGTACATTTGTCTAAGAGAATTTCAGGAATCATCACTACCTAAAGCTTATGAAGTTGGGTAAAAACAAATAAATAGCTTTATATCTAAACATGCCCGCTCACACAGGAGTCCTTTGAGCTTAAAAGGTGAATAATGCAAAGAACAACTGCATTTTGCTTTGTACTGATATTCAATTTATTTTTATTTAAATGAATTGGAGCAGCAAGAATTAAACTCTAATCATTTAGTAATGGAGGTTTTGATACCACCTCAACAACCGCCTCTTCCGAAAGCTTTAGTTGTTGAGCAGAGGTAAATGAATGACTTTATACCATATAAAAAACATATCCATATAGCACCAGATTTGAAACATTAATTAGAAGTCTATATACATCACTTACAAAAAAAGATGGTCGTGTCCTGGGCAAAGGAATCAACGTCTCTGAAATGAAATGCACCTCACATGACTTCAAAAACCACTTTGAGATGCAATCATGCAAACATTTTTTAGAAGTTAAAAATTTGAGTTTCATGTTATGTAATTACAACTAAGCATCCATTTGAATTCCCTAGCATCTGGAAGTGTTCCATGTTTTGTCTTGGAAGGTACTGATAAACAGCTCAGCCTTATGGCTGTAATATGAACAATTTTTATTATTCTTAATTGGCAGTGGTTGTATGTCATGACCAAGAAAACAAATTTACAACCTTAGCCTTCCAAGACTGCTAAATATATAGTTATGGCAAAAGAAAAAATATTTTACCAAGATATCCAGGTGGGTATCCTATTTCTCGCATTCTGTTGAGCCATGGAGGTGGATCAAGCTCCTGCACATGAAAACATTTTATAAATTTATGATGAATGAAAAATCCTGCCGCCTCTCAAAAGTCTCCATTGTATAGTTATACTCCATCATTAGTACAAACATTCTGCCATTGAGTTTTTAATTATTAATTGTGAAGTTACAAAAGCACAAACAACCAGTTGAACCAGCAAGTTACGAGTTATAACACCAGACAAATACCATGAATAAATTTATTCCAACATGCATAGAACCACTTAACAGTTTAGGGTTTGCGTAACTAATAGAATCACGTAGAAATTTAGTTGGTAAAAAGTGAGAAATCCATAAATACAATATTTTGTTAAAGGGATACACTTTTACATGCATTTATACTGTTAAGGGCTAAAGACTATAAATTTTTTAAACAAGTTTTAACATTTCAGAGGGTCGTATCTCATTGTGCATCTAAACTAATGGGTAGTGTGAAGACAGTCAATTCTCAAGTCTTCAGCAAATCCATTAAGCATTCTCCTCTCCTCTCTTCACCTTTTCATGCTCCCAATGTCTTACTAGATGAGCTTAAATTTCAGGTTCATGACAGGGTGTGACAAAGATTCATCTTCTCATCATGATTGCTAGGGGCTTTCTTGCAGGGATTACTCTTTCCCAGGATTCAAAAGCATTGAGAAGTTAAGTGCAAGATGAGAATACACTTTTTAGAAGTGACAGTCTTCTTCGCATGGCTTTAACATCATAAATTGCTTCTTTGGTTTTCAATATTCATTATTTGTTTTAGTCTGGCTCTGGATCTGGTACATTCTTGGTTTCGAGGCTTGGCGCTGCCATTGCAGCTACTCTAGGTCTAGGTGCTAAATCGCAATAAGCAAGTTTCCAAAATTTTGGTTAACTTGGGAAAGGCCAGTTGGTTGGCTCTGGATCAAATCCCATGAAATAGCCTAGGGACTCTACACACTTGAACTGATAACTAGCACACCTTAACAGCACTTTTGGGTAGACTTTGGAGAGGATTTGGTGGATATAAGAGTAGGAAATTGGACTTGGAAATGTGCATTCAGGGTGGTTCTTTCTGGATCTTTACTGTGGAAAGGTAATTCTCTTCTGCAGGTGTTTAAGTGCAATTTCTATTGAGGATATCATGAGCACAGTACTGTACACTTTGAGACCCCTGTTTGTCAAATCAGGATTTGGATCATGAATCAAACCATATCATTAATCATAAAATTCAAGATTAATCATTCAAAAAAGCTTGAGAGGTGGGATGCGGAACTTTCAGGGTAGAAATAAAATACCAGCAAGCTTGAGTTGGGCAGGGCATCTGCGGAGGAGAGGCGGAGAAGGCACCATGGAACCACTAGGATACGGTTTTTTTGGATCATAGATGAGTGGATACTGATTGGGGGAAGATTTTCATCCTTTCGCTCCACTTTAGTTAAAAGAATGCATAAATAAAATTAAGGGTTTCCCCACAACTGGTCACGCATGACACGGCCCAGGTAGGTGTGCAACCTGACTGGGTGCGACCACAGAATGTGATGCCTGTCACAAATGGCATGATTCACCAGTGATACCTACAACTTAGAGCACGATAAGAGCATAAAGCAAATCAACATGCGATTTGCACCATAAACATCATTGAACTTGAGACTCACGTCAGATCACGAGCATCATATCATGATTCTTGCTAACAAACTACCATGCTACAGGCATCAATTAGTCTGGATGGTCATGGAACTCAGGATTTCTGGATTTTTTGTACATTGATAGGAAGCAACCAAGTGAGAAGCATACACATTGTTCTGAAGATACAGTGCACACCGCAAGTCATGCTTCATTATACTATCCATGAAAGCACTGTTCTGATTTGGAACAGATTGTGAGGTTCTGTTGAATTTGCGGTGCCAGATTTGGAATTTAGAGTGCAGCTTTGTTGCTTGGCTATGTTTTGGCTGATTCTTTGCAATTTCATGGGATGGAGATGAGTGATTTGAGTTTATTCAGGTGATTCCAGTCAATTAATGGCTTTGAATTGATGATCCAGTACTATAAAGATGTGACTAAAAGAAGTGTATACAACTCTCAGGTGGTAAAGAGACCAGATGCATGGTTTGGTATAATGTTTTGAATCTTGGTTGGATCCTCGTTAGTATTTGCCTTGTTTTGTTTTTAAACCAAGGATCCCTCTAAGGTCAGGTCCTACGCCTGGACAGCAGTGCTTAATAGGATTAACTCAAATAACTTGATGTAGCGCCGTAGACCCGGCACTGTTCTTCCAAAGGATGTTATATGCATTTCCTAACTCGAACAGGATAGCACATTTGCCCCAAAAACATTATAACTAGTAAGCTAAGAACAAAAAAACTTTGCCCCAACCACTCATGTCTGTATAGGTGCACATAGGCCCCAAAAACTTTTATCAGGTCCAGCATGGTGTATATATGATCACGGTTTTCAGGATCACATGCTAGCTCAAAAGAGCGCACGACCCATGCTCCCGCAAGCCATCTCAGTTCTTGATCCCACAGCGAAATTGCAGAAGCAAGGTCAGAGCACCAAGCTGGAGCACAGGATTAGTGACATTGTGCGAACCAAACGAGCTGGCTGCACCCTAAATTTTGGCCCATTTCAGGTATGACTCCACCCTGTTAGTGGTGAGCTCCTCTCGCTTGCTGCTGCTGTATTTGACATCGATATCGACATCGACATCAACGTTGATGGCAGCCGCTGTTTCTGTCCCTTATTGCACCGGTGGCAATCAACTCTCTTGGTGATCCTCTTTCTGGCTGCTTCTCTATTAGACCTGTATTTGACCGTTGGGTGTACTGAGATTTTTTTTTTTTTTCCCAACCCTCTTATTATTATCTTTTATTACTCTGGAGGTTTTTTGGTAGTCCCAGTATAATTTTTATTTTTTTTTATGATTGAGGGGTTATTTCAAATTTTTTGTTAAATTTTCAATTTTGTTAACTTGTGTGCTATATTTGAATTCTAACTATGAATTGTGACTTCATATACATATTTATATGAATGTAATTGTCTCTATTCTAGCAGGATCTTATGATCTATGCTACGATCCTACATTTTACAATCTTTTATCCGCCTTCCATTCCCACATTGGATCGTGAACCTGACAACCAAGTTCATGACTACTTTCTAGTGTTCTACTCAGAGCTGTTTCAAAAGGATTTCTATCTCAGGTGTGCAGAGACTGGGCAACATTGCTGCTCTAGTGCACATAGTAGTTTCTAAACCCAAATGAAATAGGAGAATTATGTTAAGCTATTGACAATTAATGTGAGACTTGGTTGAATATTTTTACAGCATAGGTCAGAGATATTTTTATTTGTTTCTCCTAATTTGGAGGATACCCCCCTCGTTGAATTTTCTCACATCTTTCAAATGACTTCTCAACCATCCCACAAACAATAACAACTAAGCCATATCCCATTAGATATGGTCAGCAACACAAATCAGACGACGTGATAATGTTTTGTCAAAACAAAGTGTTTTGTTCCAACATAGTGTTTTGTCATAAGTGACTTCTTTCTCAACCCAAAAATAATAATAATAAATAAATAAATAAACACTCATGGCTAAAAATGTTTCATACTAATTAAAACAGCATTATAAGTAACAACTCTTACCCCCAGGCCCAAGAGTTGACGCGTTTCATCATCAAGAGCACCTGGCCTCAAACCATCATACTTTCCAGCTGGAGCATTCTGATAATATCGAGATGGATTGCGGGAAGAAGCATTCTGGTTTCGCCGGGACTTGTGTTGCTTGCGAGCATTATTGACAGCAACGTTGTTACGAGGCCTTGGACACTCCCTTAAAGAATGATTGTAGGAACCACAATTGAAACACCGGGCAGCATCATCAACAATCTCCAGACCACTACAATGTTTTAAAACAAAAAAGACACCAGATAAGGCTCAATATTGTGACGGAAGCTAACAGTTGAATAAACAGACAGCAGCAGCACTAGTTATATTGAAAGTCTTAAATAAATAATTGAATGCTTCATCGAGAATTAGTTACATACATGTCACTTCAAAATGCTAGTGGGGAAAAAACACAACAGAAATGATAGTTACGTGAGAAGGCCTATGAAATTAATCCCACACTGGTGCTCTTAACCCAATGAAACATTTTTCTACTTTTTCTCTCTTATCTTGGTGTATAAGAGGAAAAAAACTGGGACTGCTTTTTACATCTTTATTTATATGCCCATTCCTAGTTTGCCAAACATGAAAAAGCAGCTCCGTAAAATCTTTGGGTACAAGCCACTGCACTAAAAAATACAAGATGCCAAAATGGCTGTAGCAGCAGGGCAATTACTAAAATGATATATTTTTTCATCATTGTGCTTAAGAAAGCAAACTCCAACTAAGACTGAGCTTCCATATCCTTCCTTGCTTAAACAAAATGAAGTCAGACTATTTTCCCATGCAGCAACCAAAAAAAAATGCAACCCAGGAGCAACCCATTTGATATTAATCCTTCCATTAAAGTGTTCTTACTTAATGTTGAAGCTTCAGTCAAGCTGAAATTTAGAACCAACAATGCAACCCAGGAGACATAATCTTTGCAGGAGCTACAGCTGACAGCCAATGTAGTACCCTCTCTTAAAATGCTTCCAAGATCATCCAAGTTAACTTCAAAACCACAGATACTGTTATGCTTCTTCCTTCATCACAAGCCAGATTCTCAAATGTTCTAGAGCATTTTGGATAACTGCAACATAAGCAATTAGCCACTGGAATTGCTTTCTTGAGAGAAGAGAAACACTCCAAGGAAATCAGGAACCAGTGTTAACCCATACCATTATTAACAAAATGGTTTCATTAATACGTCAAACCCTATAATTTCATCAAATTTTCAAATAGGTCCCTACATTTTAAAAGTTTTCAAGTAGGTCCCTACATTGAAAATAAATGTTTAATTAGATCCCTGACCCCATTATCTGTTACAAAAACGTGAGTTAATAGAATATTCTTCCATGCTCATCACGTGACCAATCACATGGCCAACCACTCTTTTTTCGATTTTCAATCTTCAATTTTCAACTATAGACACAAACGCAACCCCCTCAGCTCCTCCTCCATCGACCTCCCCACCACCAGCCACTCCTTCCACCTCTCCGCCCGCAGGCGACTCCCTCCAAGCCATCGCCGTCTCCGCCAACACCGTCCTTAGGCGAAACCACTCCTCCGAGTCCAACCTCTCGAAGCCCACGTCCTCCTTCATCTTTCGGCTCCGAAGGAACAACCCGTCGCCGCCTTCATCCACAAAGTCCCCGCCATCGTCCCCATCGTCTCCATCACTACTATGCCTAGTTCCTAAGCCAAACAAAAAATGTAGCCCTTATCTGAAATCCCCAAACCATAACAAAACAACCAACATACCTTCAAAAACCAAAAATTGACCATCACCCTTCCAAAACAAAATCCTGAAACCAAAAATCACAACAAACCAAATCAAAAGTCATAGCCAAATCCCAATAGACAATACACCAAACCCTCACAAATCCCAAACAAAAGGAGAAAAAGAAGGAAAAGAGAGGGAGGCCGCGGTTGGCGCTGCATCAGGCTACAAGCACCATATCTACTGCCACCTTCACCAGTCACGCCTCCCCAAATCACACCACTACCTCCTTCTCTTCCATGCTTCTGCCATCACACCACCTCAAAGACCGCCTTCTCCACTGTTCGGCCGTCATGTCATCGCCGTCGCAACTCCCTCCTAACCACCACCCTTTTCCTCTTTGAAATTGCAGGACCCCATCTCCCCAAGCACCATCTTCATCCTCGCCACTGAGCCATTGCTGTCACAACTCATCAACACAACAAAGTCATCGCTGTCTTTGCCACCACACGAACCACCACGCCCTACACCCTTGTGCGACCACCATTGCAAGATCTACCGTCGCCAACACTGCCATGGCATCCTCCTCCTCCTCTGCGCGAAGCCACCATGGTCACCACTAATGTCGCTGCTGTCAAAGCCTCTGCCTTCTTTGTATGTAACCCATCTTCATTGTTTGATTCTCTTTCTAGATCTGATTTTTCACCATAGACATGATCCTTTGCCCTTTGGTTGATTTACATGTTCATTTTTTCAGTTTTGAAATTCTTGTTTTGGTTTTGGTTTTGAACCCCCATAACATTTGATTTTGGAACTGTTGTAAAACTGAAGTGTGAATCTCATTGCCTTCAATGCGGATTATCAACCACAGAGCTTGTTTTAGTTCATTCTCATTTTTTAATTTTGTTGTAGAAATGAGTTCTGTGTTTTTGGTGATGTTCAAATGTTTGGTCATGGCCAATTTTGGGTAAATTAGGGGCTACAATGAGCCCTAGTGCTAATATAGAGGAAGGTGCCACATCAACTGTTAACTCTCACGTTTTTTGTAACAGATGATGGAGTCAGGGACCTAATTAAACATTTATTTTTAGTATAGGGACTTAATTGAAAACTTTTAAAATGTAGGATCCCTATTGGAAATTTGATGAAACTATAGGGACTGACAGATTAATTAAACCTAGCAATATTGATCGACATAGGTAGCCATTGCCTAAAATTTGAAGATAGCATAGGTAGCTCTACAGTAAAATATGCATATGGTTATAGTGACATCAAATTTACTACTACAAGCATTTCCCATAAAGGAAACCTTGAGACCAGGTTCAATAATACCTAGGATATCAGCAACTTTCTGTATGGACAGTTCTGCTTCCACCTCTAAGTTATCAGAAAAGGTGGTAGGAGCAGTGACACCACCCTTTAAGAAAACCAGCAGTTCTTCAATTAAGACACGAATAATCTCTTCCACTTTATCCTCAAACCAAATAAGAATCCTCTATCTTCACAATTTTCAGAAACTTCAAGGGGGCATGTGGTTCACGGAGTGTTTTAACATTCCCAAGAATCTAAGCATAGGAATGAAAGATTCTCATGTTTGGTTTGCGAATTGAAAAATATTTCCATTTGTATTCCCACCCTTCCCCATGGAATCCAACATCCCCAAGGGAAGGAAATGTTTCAAAAAATGAAAAGAATAAATTGCCCCCAAACCCCCAACCTTGAACAACTATCTTCGCCGATTGAGGCCAGACCAACAACCAACCGGCGCCGGACCACCACAGATTGAGGCCGGACCACCATTGGTTGATACCATTCCGTCACAGGTAATTATGGAAAAATGAACTATACTCCCAAGAATGCCACTTGGTATTCAATTTGCATACCAAACACCTCTATATTGCATTTCCGCAAATGCTATTCCTGGGAATAGTTTTCCTGTCAATAGTATTCCCAAGAATGAAAAAATCATTCCGCCCTAATGAGTTCTTGAAAATGGTGGATACTATCCCACAGGATACATAATATGACTTGCCATAACAACTTGGTTATCTTTTCCCTTTGTGGATCACTCATAGAATTAATAATATCCATTACCAAAAATATGCTATCTAGTTAATCCATCCTGGAACCAACAATAGACCCAATCCAGTGTAAGGTGATCCAATTGTTCCAAATCCAATTCACACCACCCTCCTTCGCATGTGTGACATTGATAGAATATCCAAGATCACTAGCAAAGCACATATATTCACCCAACAGTGAGTCCGCCTAGGCGGTGCTCTCTCGAGGCCAAGCTCGCCTATGCACCCTCACAAGTCGCATCATCTGATCCAGCATCTTCTCCACATTCTCTAACTGGCTCAGCAAAGTAGCTTTTGCGTGTGACCCCACAGCTCTAGGAAAGAGCTGTGATACCAAATAATAGGAAGCAAACAGATATAGAAATAGAAATGGACAAAACCGTGCAATTTATCACTTGATAGAGAATTGGCTCAAGAAGAAAATGCAATACAAGAGACAAAATGAGCACTATTGCAGCTCCACTCTCCTATGCCTATGCCTTTTCCAAAGAAAATGACAACCTACTTTCCCATACTCCCTTCCTTATATATATTGCTCACTCCACACATGCACATTCTCTTACACTTACCTCATAGCACATTTCACTGCCTCATACACATGCATATTCAGTTACACACTCACCTGACAGCACATTTCACACTTTCAAACCTTTCTCTCACTCATAATTCAACAATTACCATTAGGGCACATTATGATTAGCCCCATTCCACCAGGTTCGTATCATAGATAAACAGAAGCAGAACGAAACATATATATTTTTTTGCGATCTAGAGCCATAGACAGCTTAACTAATAAATCCCACCACCAAACAATACACCATTTTTTCAGCAACTATCATATTTCATAAACGAAAATCTGACAAAAATGTAACATCAACTGTCCAAGTACAGCTTCCTTGAATGTCATCATATCCCCTGAAGATAAACCTTTTTTATTCATAAACACATGTATTACTACATTATGAGTTTGAGATTTGAATAGTCTATTTATACCATTACAAGAGAAATTGCACGCATCTTTCGTAACCTTCCAACCATAAACATATGGTGAATATGTGAGGAGGTCAACCAAGAAGCTTCCATTGCAGAAATCTTTTTACTATCTCAATGATGGTTCCCTCAAGACTTGATACTTGGGGCGTAAGTCTTGGTATAACGATAAGTTTGCTACCTTACAACTTGAAAGCCATGGGGTTCATATTTTGAAAACAGCCATGGGTTCAGGCTGCAAACATCCACTCTACCTAGACCCCACCAGTTAACCCTGTGCACTGGCTTGCCCTTTTAATGATGGGTCCCTTGCAGCTAAATTTGGAAGGTAATTCAGATATGCTATATAGGCAGGTTAAATTTTCCCGTGCTAGTGTGTGAAGGCAAATTAGTAATGAGATACATACCACAAAAACGAGACCTCACTCTTAGAACAATTAATTGTAGCATAGCACTGAACAACCAGGAAATTCTAGGAAACTCATTGCAAATGAAGGGGTATCAGAGGACCACAAGAGATTCAATACTTATAACGATAAATTACCGCTCGATTGTGCTTGATTCAGCATATTCAAATAAAGATCCCAAAGCAGTAATGGCTGAAACATTTAACTTGGAATTCCTTCCGACCCACTCCCACTTAATTTTGCAATACCTTTGTGGTCCAGTTATTGTTACCAAGTGCCAGTATCTACGCTACTTTGATGAAATATATAGAACTTTTACCAAATCTCAATCTTTAAATGCATGTATATTACAAGTATTGCTGCCAAGTGTCAATATCTACCACTAATTTGATCAAATATATAGAACTTTTACCATATCTCAAGCTTTAAATGCCTGTGGGGTACAAATTTTTGCCAACTGCGAGTGTCTACCACTAATTAGATCAAATATTTAGAACTTTTACCATATATATCAAGATTTAAATGCAAGATAACAGGAATAGAGACCCTAACTTAACAGTATAGAAAAAGTTGTCTTTAAAGAAAACTATGCCAACTTCTCAGACCAGAGAAAATGGAGGAACAAAAAATATATAGTTGAAGAGACATTGGTCAAAGTTTGCAAAGCACCAAAAGGTCAAAGTTTGCAAAACAATATAGACACTTCTGCAACAAATTAAATAGGCTTTCTTTCAGACGTCATCCTCCCGACATTAAAAAAATTAAAAAATGAAAATAGAAAGGCAACCAAACACTGAAAAATATATAAGTACTGAAAAGATAAGTAAAAATTTAGTTCAATGCTAACTCTGCTCATCATTCTTTTCCAGAAAGATAAAATTCCGTAGCCACAATGATCAAATATTGAACCAACAAGCAAAGGTTTCTATATGCAGTGTGAGATCACGATATTCGACAGCCAAGAAAAAATCTAGCAAGCTAACTAACAAGGTATTAATAGAAAGCAGATACTTTCACTAGCCATACAAGGTTTTCAAACATCATAACATCACATAAACCACCTAGAACTAGTAAATCAAGTGCTACAAGGTTTTCATCCAAAATAATAAGTAACAGTGTATACCCATCCGCATTACTTGAACCATCAGCTGAAGTCAACCCCAAAGCATATCCACGATCATATAGAGGCACGGAATTATCATCTAAAGGAATGAAATCTTTATTCTTATCATTTCTTGTCTGGTTATCCATCCAGAATGACTGCAAGTTGAAGAAATGGGGAAAAAATAATATAGTGGCATTGAAAACAAGAATATTGTCCTTCTTTACCCAAGATAGATAACCTCAAAATTAGACTAGGTAAGAAATAAGGGGCACTTGGAAAAAATGCACCATTAATGCAAATAAAAATTTAATTAACAACAAAAATGATGGAGGTAAGGCCACAATTGAAAAGGTTGAAAACAAAAGAATATTAACATCATAAGACGCAATTATTACAAAATGCATTGAATGCAGAATTCACACTGCAATGGCTGCTGGAACCCTATCAGTACATCCAACTGCACATAACTGCAGTTGAGGATCACAACTAAAACCTTTATTCTGGGATAAATCAGATTACTATCATGCAACTGATTGGAGAATCCAATGATTACAGCAATCCTAAACATTGAAACTAGTGCCAAAAGAGTTTCCAAGCAGTGGATTTGAAAGCTTCGCAATCTGAAGTTGGAGGTTGTCATAAACAGACTAAGGAAACTCACCACAGCAGAGCTCTTTTCAAGGCCAACATGTAGAGCAGGAAAAAATGTCTCCTCACCAGATTCCAACACTTCGCTAGGATCCTGGACCAAAAGAGATAGTCAACTTTATATCATGCTTAGGGAAACTAAAACAGCAAAAAAAAAAAAAAACTGCATTTGTTATTATTGGCATAAGTGGCATCCATTTCCGTGTCAACACATCAACAATCTAAGGATTCTCTTGTTGGATGTTCTCTAGATCACTCAAATTGTCTAAAGGTCAGTTAGTAGAAGAATTTAGTCAAAACCCAGATCTAAGGCCAATCATACACAAAAGTCGTTTTTATGTCCCATGAAATCATCATGGAAGAATCATAAAGCTTTTGCCTCATTGGTTCCGCAAAATAAAGACTTGCCATATTGCTACATTGTAAAATGGAAATTTTCATCTGAAGACCAAAATTTACAACTCAACATCAATGCCAAATTTATTGATCACACCTCAAAAACAGGCTTCAAGTCAGGTTTGAAATTGAAAGCACCCTCCCTCCAATAGTCCTATAGATTACAGCTCAACAATGACAACTGCGCAAATTCCAACTTCCATTTCAAATTTTTATCATATTTCTGTTCTTTCCCATAGTTTGTAGTGATGATATTTGATTTCTATTCCCTATTTACTCATTTAAGGGAAATCTTTCATAATTCATTAAGAAAATTAAAAAAAATTGATCTTACACTGGATGAAGAAACATGTTTAGCATGCCACTCTGACCATTGTAGTAGTAGTTCCTCGAGCTTCTGTCTACTAGCTCTGGCAAGTGTTCAAACATAAATAAGTTAAAAAATGTCAATTGCTAAAACTAAACTGTAAGATCAGACTAGATTTTTTTTTTTTTTCATTGGGGTACAAAGATCATGTGCCATTTTAGTTGAGTAATTTTTCTGACCAACTTGTAGAAATGGGCAATATCACATACCTTGATAGGGAATTATACACAAAATGAACTGACGGTTGATGTTCATCAACATTAACCCGGGCTCTTTTAGCACCTGACCCAGCTAGCACGTGTATTAAGGAAACAGACTCTGCTACGGATCACATAATAACCGGAGATACAACTGTTCCAAAATATTTTACGGCATCAATTGTTTAACAGATTGATGTGGATGTGGAAGTAGAACTAGGAAGATGACTGCATAGAACTAATCTAACCAAAAATTATCTGATCATGAGCCAATAAGTACAGTAATTTTAGCAAATTAAGATAAGAAAATTGCATGAATACTCTTTCTTTTTTTCTTTTTTTTTTGTGGAAACAAAGTCAAGACTTCATTGCACCTTTGCCCACTTTATTTCGCTTACTCGACCAATTGTTTTTTTTTTTGGGTACAAGCTTACTAGAGCAATTCTCTCAGTTAGTTTCAACCAGACAATAATGTCCCTCCAGTTATTTGCATAAAATAGTCATGCATGATTTCCAACCTTAGGGATGTGTTTGGTAAAGGAGTAAAAATAGGGTAAAAATTTCCCTAAATAAATTTCACATGTAATTCTACATATATAATTTATCTAGGGAAATTTTACTCCCTATTTTTACTCCCCAACCAAACATACCCTAAAGGATGGTGAAAAAGTTTTTGGCAGTAGTTCTTTTCTTTTATATGTATGCATTACTTAATAAGAAATAGTAGACAAGTGGCAAGTATTGCATTTATTGAAATATGAGTAGCCAATCGCACCAAATAGCAGTGTAGCATTGCGTAGTGGAGGTTGGCTGCTCCAAGACTCTGTTCATGTCACGTTTTCCAGTCACGTCAGTTGCAGCACAAATCGTGGTAAAATCGCAACTAAAATCGCAGCATTGTGGCCACGATGCTTCTCCAGAGACTAAAACCCTAATTTTATCTATTTCTTTTCCGGGAAATTACGTCTTTGTTCTCAGTAAACTGACTAGTTTTCCGTCTTGTCCTCATTTTAATTTTGTCAAGTTTCTATTTTGCCCTCACTTAAACATGTCAAGTTTCTATCTTACCCTTACTTAAACATAGGAAGTCTCTATTTTGCCCTCACTTCAACTCATCTTCAACCTATCTTCCCCGGTTTTGTGTTTACAACAGCTCCTTCATTTTCCTAACACAGAGCAACTCATCGCAGCTGCTCTGCAAAGAAGATACCCTAGGATTCTACCCTCACAATGTCTATTTTATTTGGCACCTATTTGACAGCTCACAACTTACAAAGGCTGCTTATTTAACACTTAATTTGCTCTGTCTCAGTCTCAGGTTGTTTCAAGATTTTCTAGCCAAGCCCATCTACATTTCTTAGCTTCACAAGCCTCCAGTAACCATGTTATCATCACCATTATTGGGTTATTGTTATCAGCTATGTCTTATTAATGATGATTGCGCCTTACATGCTATAAGCATATAACTTTGAAGTATTAGTGATGAATATATCTCAAATTTTGAGTAGTTTTGTGTTTTAAACAAATATTATTCATACTAGAAATTATTAATGTTGTGTCTGCTATATTGTAAATAGCGGCCATCCCGCTATACGCTATACCACTATAGCGGTTTTGGAGTTTGCCACACCGCACCGCTATCTGAGATTGACAACTATGATTGAAATTAAATACTCTGATAAGCAAAATAAAGGGACTAAAAGTCCAACAACAGCTAAGCCTTATCCTACTAAGTGGGGGCCAACTAAAGAGACTAGAAAAAATTAAGAATAAAACTAATACAGATTAAACACAACGCTTTATATTATATTCATATTATATTACGAATAAAAGATATTTCCTTCAAAGCATTGTTATAAAAACAATTTAAACAACTGCTGCATAGAAATTATGAGAGCCAGAAGAGAGTCATGTCGGTTTTCATTCAAAGAATTAAACTTTCACCAGCAGGCATAACATGCAAAATTCTGTATGGCCCCAATCGCAAATAGCTCATAAGCATGTAATTTACTCATTTTGCTAATCTAAATTTAAATCCCATAACACAATGGGCTTCCCACAAAGAAGAAACTTCAATGCCATTCCAAACAACAAAAAACCTTGAAGAGCACACATATATAAAAGAAAAAGGCAACCTTTGGACGATAAAAGTTTCATACACACAACAAGGATACATCTTCCATCAACCACAGGGCTTCTGTTGGGGCTGCTCCCACCACCATCCCTCGAAACCAAACCTTTCACTTGCTCCGCGATCACGACGGTTTCGGTGGCCACCTCGAAACCCACTTGCAAGGAACCGGCACCGCCCTCAGTAGCAGCGGGCTCAGCAGGAAACTCAGTTTGGCATGGCTTCCCATCTTCCAGCTTGGTCTCACTCTCCTCATCCAAAGAACCACTTACAAAGTTCTGAGCTCTGCTCTTTTCAGCTTCGTTATGCTCATCACAATCCATATCCAACAAATCCTCTTTTCCACCCTTAATTGCGAAAAAAAAAGAGAGAATTTTATGAGGAAATGACACTGAAACAGAGAACATACACACATATATCCAAATATATATATAGGTAGCAGTGGGTGGTTGGCTTAGAAATTCACAACTACAGAGCGCAGTGAGTGAAGTGCGAATGGAACAAGGAGCCGAGAGAGAATTGGGAAGGGAAGTAACATACCCTAAGCTGAGAGGAAGGTAAGAGCGGAGAAGATGGGTTGTGCCGAACGACGTCGTATTTGGCGTGGGGGGTCGGGAAATGAATGCAGAGCACTGAGAAGAAGGATGACGAAGCGGGGTGAGTGAAGGGAAATATCGGAGGAACCCTAGAACTAGAACTAGAGCAAAGTATAATGCGGACCTCTTATTTTTAGATGCACTGTGGATCTCTTACAATTAGTCGTCGGATGATTATTATTTTTGTTAGATGGATTCTAACCGTCAATAAATAAGTGGTCCATAATGGACATAAATATATTGGGTTCACCATAAAACCCACCCTAGAACAGGAGCTGGGAAGTTGAAGCGTCCACGTTCCTTGAATTTTGGGGCGATCCCGATTCCAATCGGCGGAGAGGAGGCGCTGCGTTTTGGTTTAAGTGTTGATTTGGTATTGCGATGGCTCCTAAACATTGCTCTGAAAATGGTCTAGCATGATTAGATTCCCTTTTATTTTATAAAATTATTATTGATCTTTTTTAAGATTTATTGAAAATACACTAACTTCTTCTACAGATATTAATTTATTATTTTAAATGACAAAAATTGATAACATAAAATATATACATATTATTAATAGTTTAACAATATTTTATATATATATTAACTAAAATACCTCCTTTTTTTATAAGTTATAATTATAAATTTCATTGTCATGTGATAAAAATTATTTTTTAATTCATATTTTAAATATTGTCAAAATATTATAATTTTATTATTAATAATTATGCAATATATCTCATATTATATTTTTTATCATTTAAATTAACGAGTTATTATCTCTAGAGGAGGTCAATTTAATTTTAGTGAACCCAATGAGAGGTCAATAATAGTTTTACAAAATAAAAATGTAACCAGTGTAATTACTAATTACATTAAAACTTGATGGATATTAGTGTAATTTTTTCAAAAAGTTTCTCCCAGCAAATTATAATAACAATGTATGTAAAATTAGTTCTTGATACGTAGTAGACATAAAAGTAGTATTTGACAAAAAAATACTCTCAAAATCTAAAATGACTATAATAGACATAAATATTTAAAAAAATAATTTTTTAATTAAAAAATCAGAAATTAAAAGTCTTAATTAATAAAATGATAAAGTTAGATTTTTATTAAAATTTAAGGGTTACATTATTATTTTTAATTTCAAAGAGCCAAGATTAGTTTTGAAAAGCAACATACGAGGTGCTTTAGAACAAGATTCAATACTCAACAATATTATTTGTGCATATTTTTTGTTTAATTTTTATGCATTGTTAATGTAAAACATGTTTACACTATCATCAAATAATATATTGCCATATCAGAAAAATTTATTAAATCCCACCTCCACAAAATTTGTTGATATAACACTACATGACATGATGACAGTGTCAAATGTATTACACTCTCAGTAGATAAAAATTAAACTTTTGTCAAAAATATTATTTGTAAATTAAAAATGGGCATCCTAATATTAATATGATGGTGGCTCACTTACCTAGCTAATCCATCTTATTCACGGACAATAGGGTAAGCATCTAGGTGAAACACCGAATTTTAAATGTTGGTTTAAATATGTTTTTTCGTCTGTGTAAATATAGGTTTAGGGTGATTTTGGTTTCTTTTATTTTGGTTTCGGTTTCTCTTTTTTGCTTTTCTTTTTGGTCCTTGTCGCTCCAAATTTTGATCTCAACAAAAAAAAATTTAAATCTATATTTAGTCATTACATATATTGAAAATTTTACATTTGCCCTTAAATATTTTAAAAATATTATTTTAGTCCTTATAAATATCATCACTTAACATTGAATTTACATAAAATGGACTAAAAACATAACAAAGGAAAAATGAGGGATCAAAATTACAGTAAAATTTTAGAGAGATCAAAACTAAGTAATACATATCCATAAGGATTAAAAACATGATTAGGCCATAAGGGTGTATTTGTTTACTATGTCATGATAGTAAATATAGAGACAATGGAGACAAAAGGATGTTTGGTGGTGGAGACGAGGTATAGGAACAGAAAAATTTTCTATTCCTAAGATAAAAGTTTTCTGCATTTCTGTCCCTAAAAAAAATGAAGATAGCAAAAACAAGACATATAGACAAAAATTTAATATTTTTTCCAATAATACCCCTTAAGTAACAACCTCCGGCTACAATCAATACCAATCAATAGTGTAATGCCCCAATTTTTTCATTATGTGTAAAATTACCAAAATGCCCATGAGAATTTAATGCATAATTAAGTGACGACCAGACATGGTTATCACTAGGGAATTTGATATGTTAACTTGAGAGAATAATTGATGTTTGGGTGAGTCCTGGAGAATTTTTATATGAAATTATCATTTTACCTCTGGTCGATGCTAATTAAGCCTAATCAAAACAATTTAGGAAATAACATGCATTTAATTATTCAAGAATTTTTAAATTTACTAATTATCTTATTATCACTAGTTAAATGAGTAGTGACCTGATGAGAACGTGACATAATGATGAAATGTCTAATCACTACAATTTTCTTTTAGTACACTTTTTAATTAATCCAACCACCCCACAAACAAATAAAAAAAAACTTAATCACTCACTCCTCACTACATCTATGCAATGGCCACCCATCCACTCCACACACACAATTACATTTTTATTTTATTTTTTTCAAAAACATTCTACAAAAACTCTCTCATCTTCAACCTCTATCACCACCACCTTCCTCTACCATTTTAACCCCATAACTTCTTCAATTCTCCACCAAATATAATAAATAAATACACTTCATAATTCTTCCACCCAACAAAACCAAATCCACCATTAGTTTTTCAAGAAAAAGCCTCCTCATACCTGTTTCTAGAGTAGGTTGAATTAGTGGTCAAAGGAAAAGAAGAGCTTTTACCTCCTTACGTGGGAGATTTAACTTGGAGCTTATGGTTGCCTTGATCTCTAGCAAAAATCATCTTTTAGGTAGGGTTTGTGTTCAAACTTGTTTATCTTATCTTTACGTCTGATTTTAATTAAGAAGGTTTAAGTTTTGATCAATTATCACGCTTAAAAGATAAAAAAAAATTGTATCTTGTGTTACTGAAATTCTCAGATTTATGCAAACAACTCAGTTTATATGATTTTATTCACATAGATGGAGATAATATTTTGAGCTAAAACTTTTATATGATGAAGTTAACATATGAAGGTATCTTCATTATTTTTCTTAAGGTGTCTAGGTGACTTTTTTCTATTTTTAAAAATTCAGAAACCGAGAAGGTTACAGTTTCGGCCAAAATAATCATTTTCTGAAGCACTGAACTTGTAGAATTTTGTTACTATACCAAATGATTGAATTATGATATGAAATTTTTACAAAATATCGTGGACATCTTGAAGTTCAACTATGAATTTTTATAGAAATTTTTTTCAGTCCATATGATAGGGTAAAAAAATTGGGATTTCTTATTATTGGTTGGAAACATGTGGTTTCTGGCCTCCGAACTTGTATAATTTTGTTAATATAGCTAGAGATTTTTTTATGCTTTGAAGTTTTTACAAGTTATCATGGACATATTGAATCATCTCTGAAAAATGATTTTGCTCTGTTTTTATGATGTTTAGTAATTCAATCATATTTTTCTTTAAGATTGAAATTTCTGGATAGTATGATATTATGTTTCAGAGTTTTGCAAAAGATTGGATTTTTGGGATATGTAGGTTTAGCCAAGGCAGGTTCTCCTACAAGGAAAATCTTGTTTTTAAAACTAACCACATATTTGGAATCTATATGAAAAATGGAGTAGGTACATGTAATTTGAGTTTTTTTTGTAATTATATATAAAATTTAGGGTCAAAATGTAATTTTAAAAAGTTTAGGGGCTTTTCTGTAAAAATCAAATATTTGGGGGGTAAAACCATAAGGTATATGTTTTTAAAAAAAAGAGTTTGGGTCATTTTATAATCTTAGTGAAGTTGAGGGATCAAAGTGTAATTTCTTAAAAGTTTGGGGTTTTGTGTAAATTCTAAAATTTCAAGGGCAAAAATGTATTTCAGTGAAATTAGGAAGAAAAATATATTTAGGGGCTGTTTTGCAAATTTTATGAAGTTTGAGGGCTGTTTAGCGAAAATTAGAAGTTTTAAGATTCTTGAAAATAAATTATTAAAAAATATGCTCCATGGGAAGTTAGTCTTAGTTTTTTCACAAACATTTGGAAAATAGACAGAAAAAGAATGCTTTTCAACTTACTCATGTCATCAAACTCAAACCAATTTATTTAAAAAGACTTATTACTTGTGATGCTATAACAAATGAATGATCTTTGGTTATCTATTAATGAATTGTGACTATTTATTGTACGTAAATGTCATGCTTGACTAAATTGTGATTATTGACTATTTATTTTTTATATACATAGAGAATATGTATATGTCTCCTAAAAACCTATGAGACTTTTACATGATGCTGGAACATGAGATTCTACGAAGTTATACTTGATGTTAAGTACAGTTGTTCACCTCTATCCCCATTTAAATCTAGCGATGGCTAGTTAGGTTGAATTCATTCTAGGCGATAGGTGATTCGGAGTTTAGATGACAGTTAAATCACTTGGGACGGTGATGTGGTTGGTCAAGGTGACGTGAGAGAGGAAGATATATTAAAGAAATTAAAGTTACTAAACAAAGTGCTAAAGAAAGTGTTATATCTTAAATTCTTTTATTCCCTCATGAAAGTTCTCTCTGTGATTTATATGACAGTAATGGTATGCTCTCTAGATTATTATTTGCTACTCAAGAATTTTTACAAGATTTAAAATATGTATCACTTCGAGATTTTTATTTGTGAACTAATTAAAATAAACTAAAGCATGCTCACTTATTTTGTAATTAAACCGAAGTGATTGGAAACGACAATGATGATGCTTGTACTATTTTCATTTAATTACTGAGATTTCTTTGGATTCTCACTCCTTTTCTTTTCGTTTCGTTTTCATATGAGCCAGTGGACCAAAATGCTGGAGTCCCTTGAATTCTTGACTTTGGAGCTAACCTACGCTTAAAAACTTTATTATCATCTTTTACATATTTTGTATTTGTCTCTTGAACATGTAAATCATTGATCCTTATTTATGTTTTTCCTTGTTTTGAAATTTTTATACCTTATGAACGATTGTATTTGAGATTGGGTTTATTATCAGCTCTTACCTAAGATTTATTTATAGTTTATTCTATTATGTACTTATTATTATGGAAATGTTATTAAGTTTTTCCTTAAAAAATATTCTATCCTCTATTTTTTCATTAAGAGTATTTTTGAATGACTAAATATACAAAATCAAAATGTAAGAAATCTAATAATTGGCCAATTATGATGTATGCATAAGAGGTTAATAATTAGTGTTACGGGTTTATTATCAGCTCTTACCTAAGATTTATTTATAGTTTATTCTATTATGTACTTATTATTATGGAAATGTTATTAAGTTTTTCCTTAAAAAAAATTCTATCCTCTATTTTTTCATTAAGAGTATTTTTGAATGACTAAATATACAAAATCAAAATGTAAGAAATCTAATAATTGGCCAATTATGATATATGCATAAGAGGTTAATAATTAGTGTTACAAATGGATGTAGGCGGTAGTCAATGGCTGTTCGACAATGATACATATGTCTTTTATCATATATTTGTTGCATTGTCCCCGTCTTACCAAGCAAAATATGGAGACAGTTGTCATGTCTTGTACTCCACAACCAAACACGACACAGAAATAATATTTTTTATGTCTCCATCTCCGCTGTCTCTATTATCCCTGTATTTCCTGTCCCAAGACAATAAACAAACACTACCTAAATGTTTGATGAAAAATAATTTTTTAACTAAAAGAATCATTTTTCATAAAATCTACTTTTTTTATACTTTAGAGACTGCATTGATCGTACTGAGATATGAGCCTAGGATCCCATGCATACTACCCACAAGTGTACTTGTTATTGTAACATAATAGGCCTAGATATAAATTATACAATCGTGGATCATCTAATTTTGTTAGCACACAAAACTTAATGGTAACAATAAATTCTAAGATTGTTGTAATGCCTCTATATTGTTTCCCCATCCTAGAATGATGTAATGTGCCTTTCTTTTCTGAAGTTTTGGGCATTTCTGTATTCACCTATCCTAGCGAGTTGTGTAAAATTTTGCCTCTCCAGGCAGATCTAGGTCTGCATTCTCATGCCTATCATTTGTAATGATTCCTTTCCTTAGTTGTTTTTCAAATTTTGGATAACTATGCAGTCAGTTTTGGTTTTTTCCAAGTTCTACTTAGCCCATTTATATTATTATTTTGCTTGTTCTCTTTTCTCCTTTCATTTTTCAATTTTATAAAATCTAATCTATTCATCTCATTTGTCAAAACAAAAAGTTATCCTCTATTGAAAAAGGTTTATTATTTAAAAACTTAAAAAATATTGTGCAGAAACTAAGAAAAATAGTTTTTATAAAAAGTAATTTAGAAAATAACTTGTTTTTTTTAAAAAAAGAACTAAAGACATTCACCCTAATATAATTATTTTGAGAGATTTAATCAAAGATTTTGAGTTTGCATATAATTTTCTAAAATATTTATTTTTTATTTAATGGGTTAAATATTATTATAAATTTTGGTAATTAATTTATACTTTTATAATTATATAGTTTTAATAAAAATATTAATGATTACTCTAATCCAATAAACTTGAAAGCTACTTGTTGATGTTTCTAAAAATATGAAAAAACAAAAATCCAACCAAACTAGATATACAAGAGGTTAGTACATTTAATAACAAGTTTCCGGCATCCCAATGGCCAATCAGGCATTACTACAATGAAAAATCATATGGTTGTGAATTTCTTTGTGAGCATAAGTATTAGGGATTCACGGACTAGTGCTGTGATATATATAAGGTCTTATGTGTTGTGTTGTTATTTGTTGTCTGTTACAGGGATATGTTTCTGGTTTTGTACTTCTTTCCCAAGTTTGGTGGGTCTATTTTGTGATTGAATTATTGAAAAATGATTTAATTATATTGCAGATCTCTATAGTTTCACTCAATTTTCAATTAGATCCCTAGAGTTTAAAAGTTTCTCAGTAGGTCCCTATAATGTATGAGATTCTTCAATCAAATCCCTCTCATTATGTGAAGTGAGAGATGGAAATGGAATATTTCATATTCCATAGAATATTATGTTTTTTTTATAATAGTAGCGATCTGATTTAAAATTCTCATACATTATAAACTTAATTAAAAATTGATTAAAACTATAGGGACCTGAAGAATAATTAAACCTTCAAAATATGCATTTGTCTTTTAACTGATGCCTCGATTTCAAGAGAGGTGCAATTTTAGCTTCTTGGTGGAGTATAAATTTTTTATTATATATTTTATATTACTTTTGGTATTATATATTTACATTATATTTTACATTAACAAATGTCTAATCTCATTCTAATTATTACCTTTGCAATTTTGATATTACATTATGCTAGTTTTCTGCCACATCACCCAAACTTTTCCTTGTATGTCTACTGTCTTTCCCTTATTATTAAATTAAAATTGGCTAAGATTTATATTATTAAATTTCAATCATCTTCATTACTTCCTTACAACCTAGTCCTTTTTTTAGTGATAAGTTGTGCCGTTTATTTATTATGTACATTGTATAGGATTTTCTCAAGAACTTGATGCATGATAAAGACTATGTTGTTTGAAGTTACTTTTTTTTTCTATTATTAACCCCTTTTAAAATTTAAATTTTGAAGGCACCATCTTTTCCTTGAGTAATGCCTTGTGGAATTCTATTCTATGGTTAATGAAGGAAAATGCAGTATAATGATATTATAAACTTTGAAAATGGTAGAATAATAATTTTTAAAACTCAATGCATAGAGGGACAAATAGATCCAATACCAAAAATAATGTAAAATATACAATAAAAAATTTGTGCTCTACCAAGAAACTGAAATTGCACATCTCTTGAAACTGAGGCATTAGTTGAAAGATAAATGAATATTTTGAAGGTTTTATTATTTTATAGGTTCTTATAGTTTCACTGAATTTTCAATTAATTCCCTATAGTGTATGAGAATTTTCAATTAAGTCCATGCCATTATATAAAGAAGGAGAGGGAATGGAATATTCCATATTCCATAGAATATTTTTTTTATAACGGCAGGGATAAGATTAAAAACTCTTATACATTATAATGACCTACTTAGAAACTTTTAAATTATAGGGATTCAATTAAAAATTCAGTAAAACTATAGGGACCTATGCTATAATTAAAGCTTGAAAAAAATAATAAATAATCAAACCAAATTGAACTAAACTAAATTGCAACCACCTTTATCAGAAAATATGAAGGGTTTTGAGTGTAATATTATCTAAACGTTAAGGATCGGAAGATGGTGTATACTTTTGAAAACCATGGGAAGGGCAAGGCACGCTTAGGGAAATAGATTATGGTGTGATTGTTTCAGTTTTTTTTCTCACAAAAACAGTTATAAAACTTAAATTTTATATATAGCTGAAAATGTTGAAACTATTTTTTTTTTTCAAAAGTTACTTTTTAAGCTTCTAAAAAAATTTGAAAATTGATTGTTTTTAGATTTTGATTATTTTTTTTAAAAAAATTACCCTAATATACAAAAAGTAATTTGTGGATTGAAAAAAGTGATTTTCACTCCTAAAGAATCCTATCCAAGCATCCCCCTAAATTAAGATCTTATGTAAAAAGAGTTTCTGACAAAAAGTCTTATATAAAAAGTAATATGTAAAGAAGTTATTTTGTGTTGCTCATTAACAAAAGTGCTTATTTTGAGACAAAATTTATTTAATTTTTTTTATTGATTATTTATAAAAAATTATAAAAGTTTGTATTTCGATTTTTTTATTTTTGAAAAATTATTTAAATTGACATAATTAAAGTATTTGACTTATTATTCTTATTTCAAAAGATAATATGATGTTAAAATATTTAATTGAATATTCATTTGTTTTATTTATGATTAAATTGAATAGTCATTGCATCTGACAGTACATATCCCAAGAAAAAATAAATCTATTTATATAGAATAGTACAAAGTTACGTGAATAAAATTTATTATATTTGTACTTTTTTTTCTTGGTACATTAGTTTGACTGTTAATGTATTAGGTTTAGATGTATAAATGACATAAGTGAAAAGCATATATATATATATATATATATCTATATATATATATATATATATATATATATATATATACATGTAAAATGTTTGTCTTAAGAAGATATCACAATCACAAATCATATTCAATATTTTATTGGTGATTTAATGGGGCTAAGCACCCAAAAGCAAAATAGGCAAACTAAACAAGAGGAAGTCAATGAATCTAGGCAAGGGTACACCAGTGCCATTAGAAACCAAACCCGAGGAATTGTCGGCACCCCAATGGCCAATTAGGCATTACTATAATGAAAACTTATATGATCGTGAATTTCTTTGTTAGCATAAATATTAGGGGTTCATGGACTAGTACAGTGATATGTATAAGGTTACGTGTTGTGTTGTGTTGGGGAAATCTTAAGAATGGACCTGTTATCAATAACGGAAGTAACAAATATTTCCTCATACATGTGCAGTTAAACAGGTACTACTAAAAATACTCTAGGCAGTATAATAACTTGGCAGAAAAATAAAACAAGAGACACCACAATTTTTAACATGGGAAAAGCTCCAATTAAAGGGACAAAAAAACCCATAGGATCTAGTCCAGCAAAAACTTCCACTATGATCAATGGGAATACAATCAGTCTTCTTAGTACCACTAGAGAATCTCAATAATCAATAGAATTACTCACCCAATGGGTGGAACACAACAGTATAACTCCACTATGTGGGTATCACAAAACAGCCACCAGAGAAGGCAATAAAATTAACAGGCTATATTAAACTATCAAGCTCAACATCAAGAATAACATACTAAATTTTCATAATAAACGGAGCACGTTTACCCGTCTAATGATGAACCCTGCAATGCCTTTTTTCTGCTTCTCACGGTGTTACTTCACGAGTCTCTCATGGTTTCTTGTTTTTCTTTCTTTTCACTAATACACTTACTGTAGTGTGTATTACCTTTTTGTTTCTTTCTCTCTTTTTTTTTGTTTAACAAGTTGTTGGGCCTCTTAAGGAGAGAAGCCCACCAACAAATCTCCCCATTCCCCGACTCAAGTCGGGATGCGCTTCTCCACTAAGCCCGCCTTCTCTCTGCAAGAAACAAACTTCACTGTCGGTAAAGCTTTAGTCATCATATTTGAACTATTGTCATCGGTATGAATCTTTTCCAATGAAATCAACTTTATCTCTAGTGCTTCACGTATCCAACGATATTGCACCTCTTTGTGCTTCGACCTAGAATGAAATGTCAGGTTCTTGCTGAGATGGATAGCATTCTGGCTATCACAAAATAACACAAACTTCTCTTGATCAAGGCCCAACTCTTGTAGGAATTTCTACATCCATAAGAGTTCTTTCGAAGTTTCAGTAACAGCAATATATTTGGCCTCAGTGGAAGACAAAGCAACACATTTCTAAAGTTTGGACTGCCATGACATGGCTCCCCCTGCAAAAGTTATCAAATACCCTGAAGTAGACTTCCTAGAATCAAGATTACCAGCCATATCTACATCTGTATAACCATCCAACACAGGCTGACCATTACCAAAGCATAAACAAACTCTGGAAATGCCCCGAAGATACCTGAAAATCTACTTCATCGCTTGCCAATGATCCTTACCAGGATTAGAGAGAAACTAGCTAACAACAGTAATAGCATGAGCAATATCCGGCCTAGTACATATCATATCGTACATCAAATTGCCAACTACAGATGCATATGGAACCTTCTTCATCTCTTATTTTTCTTTCTTACTTGTAGGACATTGCTGTGAACTCAACTTGAAATGACCAGCAAATGTAGTACTAACAGGCTTTGAATTACTCATGTTAAATTTCTCCAACAACTTCTCAGTGTACTTCTGCTGAGATAACCATAACTTACTATTCTTCCTATCATGAGTGATCCTCATACCAAGGATTTGCTTTGCAGAACCTAAGTCTTTCATAGGAAAGGACTTGCTCAAGTCACTCTTAAGGCTTTGAATCTTCTACTTGTCATGACCAACAATCAACATGTCATCCACATAAAGCAAGAGAATTATAAAATCACCATCAGATAATTTCTTAACAAATATGCAATGGTTTGAAGTAGTCTTACTATACCTATGATCCACCATAAAAGAATTAAATTTCTTGTACCATTGCCTTAGAGCTTGCTTAAGGCCATAAAGACTTTTCTTCAATTTGCACACAAGTTGCTCCTTTTCCTTAACCCTAACACCCTCAGGCTGTTTCATATAAATTTCTTCCTCCAAGTCCCCATGAAGGAACATGGTCTTCACATCAAGTTGCTTAATCTCTAAATTCAAGCTTGCTGCTAAACCAAGCACAACTCAAATAGAGGACATCTTCACCACTGGTGAGAAAATCTCTTCAAAATCAATTCATTTCTTCTACTCAAAACCTTTCACAACCAACCTTGCTTTATATCTTGGTTATGAGACATTATCTTCAATTTTTAGCTTGAACACCCATTTATTTTTTAGTGCTTTTCTACCCTTTGGCAACTTCATCAACTCAAAGGTGTGATTCTCATGCAAGGAATTCATTTCCTCTTACATGGCCTTCAACCATTTGTCTTTGTGCTCATCAGAAATAGCCTCTTGATAGCTCTTTGGCTTCCTACTATCAGAGATCGTCACATACTCATATGAAGGATATTTCTTGGAAGGCTAATATGGTCTTGTAGATCTTCTCAATCGTTGCTCAATAGGTGGTTCTGGTGGAACTTGCTCAACTGGCACCTCAAGAGTAGGTGCAAGCTCATCACCAGTATTCCCATCATTAACCTCTGTATCTCCCCTATCAACAGGAGTAGTAGGAGGAAACTCTAGCTTAACATCATTGTCACTTCTAGTAACAGACACTGGCTTATCTAACTTTTCAAAATCTTCAATGGTTTAGTCTTTAACGAAAATCATAGCTCGGCTTCTGATTATTCTCTTACTCGCTAGATCCCATAATCTATAACCAAAGTCTTCGTGACCATAACCAATGAAGATACATTGCTTGGACTTCCTGTCAAGCTTGGATCTCTCATCTCTTGGAACATGAACAAAGGCCCTACAGCCAAACACTCTCAAGTGACTATGTGAGAACTGTTCCCCTGTCTATACTCTCTGTGGAACATCGCCATCTAGAGGAGTTGAAGGAGAAAGGTTAATCAAATCCACTATAGTTCTCATTGCTTCACCCCAAAAAGATTTGGACAACTTTGCATGAGAGAGCATACACCTGATTCTGTCATGAATTGTATGGTTCATTCTCTCGGCAACTCTATTATGCTGAGGAGTCTGAGTAACTATTTTCTCAAGCCTGATCCCATGTTCTTTGCAATAGTCTTCAAATGGACCCCTGTACTCACCACCATTATCTGCTCGGACACATTTTAGTTTAATTCCCTTTTCTCTTTCAACACTTGCATGGAAGCTCTTGAAAACTTTGAGCACCTGGTCTTTAGATTTCAACACAAAAGCCCATACTTTTCGAGAATGGTCATCAATAAAAGTCACAAAATATGATGCACCACCTAGTGTTTTTGTGTCCATAGTGCAAATATCAGTGTGAACTAAATCTAGCATATCCGGTCTCCTATGAGATCCTAAATAATGAAAAGCTACTGTAGCATACCTTCCAACAAAACAATGAGTGCAAGTCTTTATAGACATACCTTTTATTGGAAGAGACTGATTCTTGGCTAAAACGCCAAGTCCTTTTTCACTCAAGTGGTTAAGACACATATGCCACAAGTTTGAAGAGGAATCATTAACAACATTCACCTCCTCTTTATACAACTTTCTGAGCAACTGGAAGAGAGCAGTGAAACTACTATCTTCTCTTGCAACAACTAGTGACCCTTTGGTGATTTTGAATTTTCCACCACCAAAGGTAGTGTAGTAACCTTCTCCGTCCAATGCTTTGATTGACATCAAGCTCAGACGCATATCAGGCGCATGCATAATATTCATCAACAGCAATCTGCATCCCATGCTAGTTTCAAGCCACACATCTCCCACACCAACAATCGTGCATATCCCTTCATCTTCTAGTCTTATTCTGCCAAAGTCACCAGCAGTATAAGTAGAGAAAAACTCACATCTAGGAGTAACATGACATGAGGTATCAGAATCCATGATCCAACTAGAATCATCACATGTAAGATTTATGAAGTTCTTATGATGTAGAACAAGGACATCATCACATGCAACAACAACAGTGTCTTTATCATTGTTACTATTTTTGTCTTCATTTCTTTCTCTTGATTTTTCTCTTTTCAAGTACCTACAATGTTTTTTGATGTGTCCTGACTTGTCACAATGATAGCAATTAAAATCTTTTATTTTCTTGGACTTACCCCTTGACTTGTTACGGCTTTCTGACCTGGACATATCAGTATTATGAGATTTTCTACTGTGGTTTCTCCACCGTGACACTGCAATAAGTGCTTTTGACTGGGTGGATGCAATAAGTGCTTTTGACTGGGTGGAGGCACTAATCAAGCGTCGCTCTTTTCTTCTAGCCTCTTCATTCAACATATTTTCTTTAAGCATTGACAAATTCAACTTCCCATTTGGAGCTAAGTTAGTCAATGTCACAATCAGGACTTCCCAATTGTCAGATAAAGAACTCAATAACAACAATGCTTACAACTCATCAGATAGTGTAATCTCATTGGTTGTCAACTGATTGACAATCTCTTGGAAGCTACTCAAATGCTCTGGCATTGAATCACCGTCTTTATATTTCATATTTACTAACTTCCGAATCGAATATGCCTTATTTTGCACATTCTTCCTCTCATATAAATCTGCCAATTTCTGCCACATGCTCTGAGCATTAGTTTCTTTGTCAACATATGGATACAAACTAAGATCCAACCATTGCCTAATTAAAGCAACAATTTTCCTATTCATTCTATTCCATTCGGCTTCAGACTTATCATCAGGCCTATATTTATCACCCTCAACAGAAGCATACAAATCTTTACTGTAGAGCATGTCTTCCATGAGAGTCTTTCAAACTGAGTAATTTTTGGAATTCAACTTAATCATATTTGGCCCCCGATGTTCCTCCATTTAAACTGCATAGATAAAAAAAAATAACCAAAGATCTGGATACCACTTTGTTGAGGAAATCTTAGGAATGAACCTGTTATCAACAGCGAAAGCAACAAATATTTCCCCTCACCTGTGCAGTTAAATAGGTAGTACTAAAAATACTCTAGGCAGTATAATAACTTGGCAGAAAAATAAAACAAGAGACACTGTAATTTTTAACATGGGAAAATCCCCAATTAGAAGGACAAAAAAACCCACGGGACCTAGTCCAGCAAAAACTTCCACTATGATAAAATATAATTAGTCTTCCTAGTAGCACTAGAGAATCTCAACAATCAACAAAATTACTCACCTAATGGGTGGAAAACAACTATATAACTCCACTATGTAAGCATCACAAAATAGCCACCAGAGAAGGCAATAAAATTAACAAGCTATATCAAACTATCAAGCTCAACATACTAAATTTTCATGATAAACGGAGCACGTTTACCCGTCTGATGATGAACCCTGCAGTGCCCTTTTTCTTCTTCTCACAGCGTTACTTCACGAGTCTCTCACGATTTCTTGTTTTTCTTTCTTTTCACTAATACACTTACTGTAGCGTGTATTTCCTTTTTGTTTCTTTCTCTCTTTTTTTGTTGGGTTTTTTGTTTAACAAGTTGTTAGGCCCCTTGAGGAGGGAAGCCCACCAACATGTTGTTACTTTGTGTCTATTGTAGGGATACGTTTCTAGTTTTATACCTCTTACCCAAGTTTGGTGGGTCTATTTTGAGATTGAATTATCGAAAAAAAATAATATATAACCAAACTAAATTGAACTAACCTAAATTGAAACAACCTCTATTAGAAAATATAAAGGGTTTTGAGCGTAATATTATCTAAACTTTAAGAAAGATGGTGTATACTTTCGTAAATCATGGGAAGGCCAAGGCATACTTAGGGAAATAGATTATGGTATGTTTGTTTTAGTTTTTTTTTTTCAAAAAGAAATATTATGAAACTCAACTACATAATCTATGATTTATAATTTATCCATAATACTAATATTTCAGACTCCTTTGAAAGAAACTTTTATAATTGTCGCTTCTAGAGTGATTTAAGGTCCATAATTTTCATTTTCATTTGAATCTTCAATCTATATTCATCACGCTTAATTGATAAATACCAATCACATTAATCAGAATTAATTGTTAATTATGAGGAATTAATTATAAATAATAATTTTACCCCCACTTCATAACCCAATTTCAAAACCCATTATACAATACTGCAATATCACTCCTCTTTAAATTATTGATTATTTTTTCTCCCATATTATCCATTGTGTTCTTATTCTTATTTCTAATTTTCATTTCAATTTGAGAAGATTTTTAATATTTGTCTTTAATGACTCTTTTATCTCATTCATTTTTGTTCTTATTCTTTTTTATTTATTTATTGTAATGGGTCTCAACCATTTTGTTGCCTCCTGCTTTTTATCTTCAACCTTTCAAATATAGGTGATTAAACTTGAATTTCTCTATCCAAGTAAGGGCATCTATAGAATAGCACTTATTGAATTATTATGATACTTAAGGTACACGTGTGAATGAATTTTTTTTTTTAGCACAACCTCAGGATCCTTGGGACCCACCCTTGTTACTGAGGCTTGAATTTCATTAAGTTCGGATCCTACACCTCCTTGGAGGGCTATATGATAGAGCCACATTCTTAGGATCAAAAGTCCCGGTAATTGTTCTCCAAAGGAAACTAAGTTAAAGGCTGATTTTTAATAAATTTTATGAAACATTTAATCGTTTTGTTTTTAGCCCACAAGTTTAGAAAATCTTCAAGATTTCTAGATTTGGACTAAAACTCAAAATTTGGATTTTAATTGGTTGAGATTTTGATTTTTTTTAATATTTATTTGAATCCAAATTAAGGTATTTTCTTATTTATATTTGTGTTTTAAAATTAATTGAGAGTAAATAAGTGAGTATTGAGACAACACAGGTGCCAGAATGATCCAAAAGTGCTGAACCAGTGTTTACTATCAACGCTATAGTGGTCACATTGTGGGTTTTAAGGGCATTTTGTGGTCTAAGGATCGCTATAGCAGTCGCAAGTGAGGCGCTCAAGTGAAGCTTGACCGCTATAGCGGTGTCAATGGGGCAGAAATAGTGTTAAACAACGTCATTTCACTTAAATGATCCCTCTACCCCTACTTATACCCCCAAACTCGAGATTTTTCTACCGAATCTGAAACCCTTATCCTTCCTAACTATTCCCACTCTCTTCCACTAAATCCCACTCAAATCCTTCTCCCTCCAAGCTTCAACGTAAGAGATCTATGCTAGTTTATGCTTCCTTTCTCTTTGTTCTTCCATGTTCTTGAAGTTAGAGTGTCTTTGTTCTCCAGTGTTGTCAAGTGGGGGTGCTCCCCCAATATTATTAAAGTTAGATTAGAGTTGTGTAGAGATTAATCACAAGCCTATGTTGCTCTATGGCAGTTGTTGGTGTCATTCCAAGCTCATAAGGTCAAGTTGGTGGTGCCCACATATTCTTGGTCTCAAATAATGAGTGAGTTCAAACTCATGACCTTAGTTTCATCATTATAACTATGTTTTATGCATCATGTTAATTACATATATGTAGTTGGAGACGAGATTATGTATGGACTATGATTTTACGAGTTATGGTAAAGTTAGTAAATATTATGATTTTAAATATAGCATAAAAATGTGTTTTGGAAAACCATGAGACCATGATTGATATTGTATGTTATGGAAATATTTTACGTGCTCAAAAAGAGATTATTGGAAATTATGTGATCTAGCAAAGTTTACTAAAGTTGTTAATGTGTTTTATGGCTTTATGATATTGTCACATTTTCAAGAGATTTCAGAAGGCTTTTAAAATATCAAGAAGAGTTATTATGGAAAGATACAAAGTAGAGTATGATTTAGCTTTGAAATAAATATGTTATTATGGTCTTAGAGTTATTGTGGTTATGAAGATGCAGAAACTCAATTTTTATTATACTGAGAATGTATGAAATTAAGTATAATTCATAGCAGCTGCTAGATATATATTTTGTGGGCTCTGAAAATCACGGTGCCTGTAAGTGGTGATCCCTTAGCCATGATTTCATTGCCACAGCTATACTAAAGTTAGATTGTTAGAGTTATATGAGTCCATAGCTTTTAGAGTTTCAAGAATTTTCATATTTAAATGATTTTATAAAGAGTTAGAGCATGGTTATGATTTTATATATATTAGAGATTTTGTGATTTCAAGAGTAGAGTATTTATATATGATAGAGTTTTAACTCCAGAGCAGAGCCTAACACAAAGCTTTAGAGAAATAATTAGTTTATGATTTAGAGACTAGATGGTAGCTATAGAGAAACAAGCAGTGAGTTAAGGGCTAGGAAAAATGATCGTTAAGCTTGGTATCAAGTTATCCTTAGGGGCAATCTCACAGAGCATAGATGGAATCTAGTTAGGTGTCCAATTCGAATCCTTTAGGGGTCCTAGAGATCAGAAAATTTGCTATACCATGGTTGATATGCATAGCTAAAGAATGTATTGTTATATAATGCATAACTAGAGATTTATGTTTCTCTATTAAAGTACTGTTAGGAATTGTTGATACTTTTCAAAGAATATTTGATTTAAGAGCTATTATATATATGTATGGAAAATGATTTTTCATTAGAGTAAGTATTTAGAGATGCTTTTATATGAATTTATAAATACAGAGATACCTTTTCTATATAGTTATGCATATAAATATCAAATGATTTATGATTGCTACATGTATATTATATATTGTATATTCCTTAGTTGTCTTATGTGGGCGATGGGTGAGAACTCACTTACTGAGTTTGTTGACTCACCCTTCTCCCTTTCCTCTCATAGTTGCAAGTAAAGATACTATTTGTTTCCGCTTCAGTTGATGCAGTTATTCTAAGTGTTGAGTTTTGCTTTAGAGTAAGGCTTAGTTTAGAGTCTGGCTTAGTTTAGAGTCTTGTTAGGGTTAAAGTGCTCTAGTAGATATGCAGGTAGGATCCAAGTCATCCATCATGTTCAAATTATGTATTTAATTTCAGTATTAGAAACAATTATGTATATGCTTTCAGTTTTCAAGTATAGATTTGAGATTATCGAGTTTGATTAGAGTTTATATAATAAGCCAGAGATGTATTTGAGATTCAATTTTTAAATGCTGAACAAAATTTCAAATTTATATATATATATATATATATATGTTAATAGTTTCGATTTTATGAATTTAAATATTGAGTATTAAATAGAGAAATGAATGTTGGTTTAGAAGAAAATTATATTTTAAGCATTATATTATGATAAATTAAGCATTTAGAGAGACATGTCGCCCAGTAGGCTTACGTGGGATGGGATTCCTCATATGCTAGTCACGTTTCCAAATCGGGTTGTCACAATTACTAATGCTTTATGGTAGCAATCTACTCTTATACTACGCATTTCGAGGTGGAGATCCGGTGGTTTTTGTGTTCAGGCGAAGAGCTGATGATTAGACTCAATATACTCTACTACATACATCTCAATTTCCCACCACACGTGTTAAGATAATGGATAGATAATTGCTAGCTAATTTAATAAGTTTTTTTTTTTTCACAAAACTGATTTTATAAGTTAATATCATTTTCTTTTCTTTCGTACAATAGTCACTTGTAAGTTTAGGAAGTATTTGTTATGTAAATTGATTTTTTTTGCTTGGGGAGTTGCATTCTCATATTCTGTATTATGACTTTGAAATTATTTTGTTGGTTGACTTTGCAAATTTTTATTCTATATTTTAAATTTATAAAATAGGTTTTTTTTTCGTTCTAATATATTTCAAATTATTTTTCTACGATTATATTATTTGGCTTATTTATTAAAAAATTATTTGGCTTAATATATAGTCATGGTTTTTTTCAAATATATTATAATTCTATTCTATGCAGTACACATAATTTATATATTATCAATAAATGCGTGATTTGAAATCTATAATCTATAATACCAAAATTTCTGACTCCTATGAGGGAAACTTTTACAAGTATCACTTCTAGAGCAATTTAGGGCCCACAATGTTTATTTGGAATTTGAATCATCAATCTATATTCATTATACTCAATTGCTAAATATTAACCACATAAATCATAATCTCACTCCTATTTTACAGGCCAATTTCAAAACTCATTATCAGATATTACAATATCACTTTACAATTTTTTTTAACTGTTGGTTTACTTTGCAAATTTTTATTCTATATTTTATATTTATGAAATAAATTTTTTCAGGCTAATATATTTCAAATTATTTTTTTATGCTTATATTATTTAGCTTAATATATAGTCATGGTTTCTTTCAAATGTATTATAGTTCTATATGAAATACGTGATTTATATATTATCAATGGATGCAGAATTTGAAATTAATATTTAAAGTATGTTTTTGGATTTAACTTATCTTCTAATTATTAATTATTTTTTTCAATCATATTTTCATATCTCTCTTCATTAAGATTATTTAATAAAATAGTTCAATCAAAATTATTTAAGAAATAAAAATAATATAAAGAAAATGATAATTAAATGTATTATACCATTAAATTATATATATATATATATATATAATTGTAGTATTAAAGATAACAAAGCTATTATAATTACATTACCAAAAAATATTATAATTAATAATTATAATTATAGTATTAATGATAAAAAGAAAATCTTAGCACACTTTTGTTTTTTAATTATCTTTATTAGATTTAATTTGCATAATGTATGTATTTTTATTTTTAATTTAAATTATAGTGTATTAGTAATTTTTGTTATTATGGATATTTGTGTTTCAAATTTCAAAGTATTTTGAAATTTTTTAATAAACTTCTAAATACCAGTAGTGATTCAAATCTCCATCGGAAATAAGAAGGAAGACTCGTGACAAGGATGAGAATGAGAATAAGAGGTAAATTCTAAATGAGGATGAGATAAGGGAAGTGAGAGTTTCTGACTTTAAATATGGAGCTTTTGAAAATTATAACAAAATATATATATCTACCTGTCTCGTTATACCATATTTAATTTTTTATAACCTAAACATTGCAACTTATCAATTCCCCAATTATCTCATATTAATTTTTTTTTCAAAAATAAGATTTCAATTTTTCAACATTAAAATATTTTTAAAAACCAATCCCACAATTTACACTTCTTTGATAATGATACTAATTATTTATTAATTATTTTAAAAAACTAAATAATGAAATCACTTTTTTATTGAAACTAATTGTGTAATTGATGTACTACTCCAATAATTGAGATGACATAAATTAGGATTATATGTGATTTTTTTTACTAATTATAACATATATTTTAAAATTGATATTTTAATTTACTAAAAGTGTGTACAAGGAAATAGGGAGTAATTGAAATCACATAATTAAATTTATTAATTATTTTTTATTAATTAGGAAATATATTTCTATGTTTCTATAAATAAAATATTTTAACTTATTAAAAAGATGTAAATAGCTAAGGAAAAAAATCGTTGAAGTGGGTACACGTGGGACAAGATTACTAACCATAGAGATGGGAATAGGGACATATTTTGTCTTTATAGGATAGAGTCTCCATTTGTTAAACTTTGTAGGGATGAGGATAACACATATTTATTTTTTCAATTATTCAAATTGGATTTGCATTATGTATATATTTTTTATTTTTTAATTTGGATTATTTTGTATTACTAATATTTGTTATTATAGATATTTATATTTAAATTTTCAAAATTTTTTTAAATTTTTTTCTTTTTGAAATTATTTTAATAAACCCATGAATATGTAAAGGGATTTAAATCTCCGCGGGGAATGAGAAATGGAGACATGTGAAAATGATGAGATGAGAATGGGGATGAGGGGTAAAATTCTAAATGAGGACGGGGCATGGGACATGTCCTTTCTATTATGAATATCCATTGTTATCCCTATAAATGACTCATGATATAATAAAATTATTTACTTATTCTTTTTCATTATTTAATAATTTTAACTTTTGAAATGTGTAAAAATTTTATAAAATAGGCTCTTTATTGTTGTAAGTCATCTATCGAAAATTTTTTAAACTGTATAAACATAATATTCAAAATAAGATTTAAAATATAATGACACATTTATATTTTCTCAATTTATTTAATTATTTAACTATTAATTTATTTTTAAAATATATTTATATATTTAATTTTCTATAAGTTGTATTTAAATAAATTATTTATTTTTATAATGTCAACAAACTATTTTTATTATCACCCCGTGCATCACACGGGTCAAACGATTAGTTAACTTATATGATAGTTTTCAATCAAAATTATTAATTTGTAATTAATGCAATCTATCACAATAATAGCAATCATAAATAATAATAGATGGATGTTTTGAAATTATATACTTTATTTGAAATATGCTTATCAAGATAAATAAATTAAAATCTTCTGGAATTAATTCAATATTGATTTAAATAATTTAGTTTACCTTTTGAATCAGTATTTATTTTGACTTAACTTCAGAGAATTTTCTTTATTTAATGCTTGAGTATTTTTTATAAACGTAACTCAC
This sequence comes from Dalbergia cultrata, assembly GCA_031216105.1. Classification (NCBI taxonomy): domain Eukaryota; kingdom Viridiplantae; phylum Streptophyta; class Magnoliopsida; order Fabales; family Fabaceae; genus Dalbergia; species Dalbergia cultrata. The sequence goes on from CM062344.1 coordinate 49,620,183, forward strand.
ATATACTCTATTATCATTTAATTTTAATGTGAAATTTTCAAGTATGAAAGCTATTCACTTATTTTAAATGGAATTTGTGAGGCTTTTTTGGGGATTCAATATGGTTTAATTATGATATTTTTTCTATTTTGTTATATTCAAATTACATTTAAATATGATAATTAGTGGTGGAATACTTTAAATTTATATAATTGAATATCTGTGTAAAATATCTTTCTACACTAACAATATATTAAAATTAAATCCTTGAGACAATATATTGTAAAAATTAATGATATATATATTTTAATCATAATCTATGTTAGTTTTGTACAGGTCTATGAATTTACAGAATAGATGTCAAATTGATATTCTTAAGTCAACCTTAAATTTGTGCTATTATTGACATAGTAATTATATTAATTTAAAATGATCTTATTAATTAAAATTGAAACAAATATTATCATAGACAACAAATTATATCTAATAATTAATGCAAATTAACAAAAAAATATGATTAATCAATCACTCTCTAGTTAATTAGTCACTCTCAAATTTAAATTAAAATTTTAAAGAATAATATTGATTACAAGTCATTTTACTTTTGCATGTCAGATTTAATTAGTATGATATAAAATTTATTAAAAATTATTATAATATATAAAATTTGCCACGTTATACTATAATGATATTGACAATAAAAATATAATAATACATGCTATACTATATTAGTTTTGATATTTTTAATTAAAATTAATATCATAGTTAACGTGCTTTCAAAGGATTTAATGTAATATATACTCTATAATATAATCTATAATGTATAATAATAATATTTAAGGCTCACTACATGGGCAGTTTTTTATGTGTCATTCATAAAGAAAATTATGTTCCATCATTTTTATAATCTTCATATTTAAAGTAAGTTTGTTGATTTAATTTACCTTCTAATTATTAAATATTTTTTCCAATTATAACTTCATATTTCATTTTCATTAATATTATTTAACAAAATTGTTCAATAAAAAATATTTAACAAATAACAAATAATATAAACAAAATGATAATTAAATGTATTATACTATTATATATATAATTATTGTATTAATGATAACAAAGCTATTATAACTATAGTATTAATGATAATATAACTATTATAATTACAATAATTAATGATAACAAGAAAATCTTAGCACATATTTATTTTTTTAATTATCTTTATTAGATTTACATTATGTATGTATTTTTATTTTTAATTTGAATTATATTGCATTGGTTGCATTTGTTGTTATGGATATTTATATTTCAAATTTCAAAGTATTTCATTTTTTTTCTTTTTTTGAATTTTTTTTTATGATCATGTAAATGCTCGTGGGAATTCAAATCTCCATGGAGAAAAGAGGAATGAGGAACTGTGATAACGATGAGGATAGAGATGAGAGAAAAAATTCCAATTGAGGACTGGGTTGGGGGGAATGGGAAATTTCTACCTTCTAATTTAGAGCTTTTGAAAATTATAAAAAAAATATATATCTACTCATATCACTATATCATATTTAATTTATTGCAACTGAAATATTCCAACTTATCAATTCCACAGTTATTTCATATTAATTTTTTAAAAAAAACTTTGATTTTTCAACATTAAAATGTTTGAAAAAATCAATTTCACAATTTGCACTTCTTTAATAATGATACTGATTATTTATTAATTCTTTTGCAAAATTAAATAATCATATCACTATTTAGTTGAAAATAATTGTGTAATTGTTATATTATAATAATTGAAATGACATAAATTAGGATTATGTGTATTTTTTTTACTCATTATAATACATGAATTATAAAATATATTTTGAAATTCATATTTTGGTTTACTAAAAAAAATATAAAAGGAAAGATTTATAATTAAAATTACATAAATTAAATTTATTTATTATTTTTTATTAATTAAAAAATATATTTTTATAAATTAAATATTTTAATCTATTAAAAGGATATAAATGGTTAAGGATGAAAAAAGAAAAAAATCAATTGAACTGAGTACACGCAGGGTGGGATTACCCACATTCAATGGCACTGCTTGAATCAAGCTCCAAATTTGATTTTACTGTACCTTTTATTCCAAGCCAACATCAGGCCATAATAAGCGCCCCATATTCGGTCAAACCTTGGCCCAAAGTTGATCCCCATCGTTAACCAGACCCCAATCGATTTTAGTAAGAAAGGTTATATTTGATTGGCTGGCATATCTGAGGCCCAGCCCACCAATACGTTTGGGTTTTGGGAAACACGGTCTCAATGGCATAGATTGACTTTTCATTTTTCAGGAGCAACCCAATGACGACCCAAAAAAAAAATATTTGCGCATCATCCCGTTAACTTTATTACAAACAAAAGGGGATAAGAGCTGTCTACATCCCATAGCTAGGCATTATTGAAAGAAAAGAAGAGCATGAGGGAAGCGCTCCGCCGGTGAAATTGAGGAAACTACGGATCTCTTAAATTGTTGAAGGCCTTAGCCACTGTTGTACAACCTTCATCTTCTTCGGATCTAGTAAAACATTATCCTTAGACACTATATGCTCATGAAACGCCACTTAATCAAGTTAAGACTAATACTTAGAAAATTTAACAATGGATTCTCTCTTAGCGTCCCTACTCCCACAATTCACCAAGTTGTCATCAAAATTTCTCTTACATATATTAAATATTCATTAGATCATATGTAAATTACAACTCATATTGTTATAGCATCATTTCAAATTAAGAAAATTGTTTTACTAAAAAAATTAGAAAAATTGTTAGATTGATAGTTAGGAGGATATGTTTTCATTTTATGTTTAAATGTTTATCCTCCTAGTTTTTTTAATCATCTTTCTCCATTGACGATTGTTTGAATACCTTGTGAAGCCAAAATGAAGAGATAATCCCCCCTTTTATAATATATGTTTACTTTTAAATAAAGTCTTCTTTTAAAATATTTATCAAATTTACATTTCAATAATATAGATTTTTTTATTGCAATTTAATCTGGAGTAATTAATGACTGTTAGTATAATTTTTCATTTTTAACTATTTAATGTGCTTCACAATTAATGACTATTAAAATATATTAATTTACACACTATTATTGTGTATATAAATATTTTATTTTTATGTTATTTATTGTATTTTTTAATATTTATATTTGTTTAAATTTGATAGATATTTTAGGGATGGAGCAGTGCACTAGCTGACGGGAGCAGAAACATGACGGCGGATGAGAACCTCTGGCTCCAGCAGATCTGTTTGGAGACACTTGTTATATTGACTCGTGTCCTCAGGGCAAGTCACTTTCAAGTTTCAATTCGATCGGGCAGTTAGAAATGTGATTCGGTTCGGTGCATGTCTGTCCGTATTTTAGTAACAAACTCATAATTGGAAAAAAAAAAAAAATGAGATAAAGGCGGGAGACAACAAAAGAAGGTAAATTTCTCCTGAAATTTATGAAAATGCAACTCACACATTTTTTAGTTGTCTATCTTACACTCACATCCTTTATGTTTATAAATTTTAAGTATTTATATGTCACATTTCGTATTCATAGAACACTGTTAATAAGCTTAACAGAATGATATTTTTGTGATATTAATTATTTTTAATTAATAAAATTATAAAAATATCTATACCTACTCTGTTAAGTTTAAGGGTATTAATTTTATTAATTAAGAACAGTTAATACCATAAAAAATGTCATTCTATTAACTTTACTAACAGTATTATGTGAATGAGGAGTGTGACTGTAATATAAATACTCAAAATTTGACAAGTAGAAGAGGTGTGAGTGTAAGCCGACCAATTAGAAGAGGTGTGGGTTATATTTTCACAAAAATTCAAGGGAGGTGTGTGTAATTTATCCAAAGAAAATTAAGAAAAGCCATATTGCCAACTGTCATCACCGGTAAATTTACAATTTAGTATTGCCCTCTACTCAATTTGGTCCAGTGTAGTCCATTTGATAGGTAAGGATGTAAGATTATTTTAGCAAATCATTCGCAATTTATTTTCAGTTAAAGTCAATTAAATAATAGTTAATCAAAGCTCATTTTAGTTTTTCACATCCAAAAACACACAAATAACAATGGAAATTTGTCACGGAATCATTTTCGTCGCCATCAAACATGAGATAAGTAATTTTTATTAAAGAACTATTTTTTAGGAAAAAAATTGACATAATATACCATATAATAACATATCAAATTTAAACCCTCCATAGTTTAGAGGAAAAAACAAAGGTATATGAATACATGAAAGTGACTTTAATTTATACTTAAATACTTTATTGTCACGCTGAAATCTTTCCAGGACTCCCAATAAAGCAGTGCCACTGGAGCAGCATTTTTTTTTATTGGTATGATTATTTGTAATAAATTTAACAACTCAGTTGCCAATTTTAAAGCTGCCAGCGGTTTCAAATCCTTGACACAATTTCTGAAGAAGCAAATCTTTTGGGAAGCAAATCTTCTGTGTCTTTCCGTGTGTAAGGAAACAAAAGCAATGCAACAAACATGAACATGTGAAATAGTTTAAAACAATAAGAAACATATAAAAGAAAAGATGAGAGAGAGAATTAAGAAACGCATTACGCAGATACGTGTCAACCAACCACACCGTCAGTAAATTTAGGCAATTTGATAATTAATATAGGTACGATTAATTTAGCAATTTTTCCAATTTATTTTTAAATTAATCAAATATCTAATGCTTGATTAAAGCTTATATGCATAACATGCTAAATCATTAGGTGATTAGCCACATTTTGTCTGAGCTAATTGAATTCAAATAATGTATTGTGGCTGGGTACGTAAGTATTAATTACTGTCATATCATTCTTACTTATACGATTTTAAATTTGTAGTTTACTTGTGTGGAAATTTAAACTGAAGGGTTTTGCACTGTGGAACGTGCACAAAAGCAGATCTCTTATGTTATTACACTCTTTGAAACACACAAAAATGAGATAAAGTTTAGATGAATAAAAATAAAAGAAAGTGAATACTTATAATATTTACGCTTTATGAATGCCCTGATTTATGTTTGTTTTCTCTCTTAAAAACGGAACAAATTAACAACAACCCTCTTTTAATTAAGCACCTTAAAATTCTTGAAGTAGCATAAGCTTCTTAATTCTTAGCACTCTAACCATAAGAAACTTCATTCACTACCCAAAAAAAAAAAAAAAAGACAAGCAACTTCATTCAATGGTCACAGTTATGTTGTGTTTAGAAAAGTCGAAAGGCGTGTGTATGAAGTATAAATGGACCCTGTGTTTAGAAAAGTCGAAAGGCGGGTGTATATGAAGTATATACGGACCCTAAGGACAAGGGTCATGTGCATAACTTTTTCATATAATCTTTTCACATCATATAATTTCATTCATTTAAAAAGATAAAATAAGATTTTAAAATATAAATAGAAGCATTTTTAATGAATGAGACGCTATGAGTCTGAAAATACTATATGAAAAAATTGTACACCTATGTTGTTTATACTTATAATACATGAGATACCATATTGATTCATATCCTATTGTTGGATGGGGTATGAGCTTAATTCAAATAGGGTCTATACTCGATTTAATAGTAAATAAGATGTAACAGTATCCCCAAATAGTATTTTTCAATATTTTTGAAAGATAAAAACACTGAAAAATCAAAAGGCCCCGAAAAAACAAAAAAGGCAGAATATTTTTAGATGTACCTATAATGAGCGAGTCCTTGGTAGTACACACTGCTTAAAGTAGTTGTAAAGTCCCTTATCTTCATTTCATCATCATTTTTCCTAAACGGGGAAAACGTCGAAGTCAAAGGAAGGAAACGAACAACAAAGAAAATCTAAAGCACATGATGGGAAGATCAGGTCCAAGCGCGATTGCTAGCACGAGAAAGATGAATTATGGAACAACTAAGAGTCTAAAACCACACGCGCGCACGCGCGCGCACATATATATATATAATCTCAATATCCAGTACGTAGCACCAGTCATAATATCCTTATTCTCGGATCAGACATGAAAACAGTAAAATTAAAAGACTTGCATAGAGAAATCACAAAAAAAAAAAAAAAACCATCCCCATTTGAGCCTACTACAATGCATTACCGGTAAGGGGTGAAGGAATTTCATATATATCAGATGATATAAACAACAAATGAAATCCCTATATTCCAAAGATCAATTTAATCCTGAATATGGCATGCTCAACAACAATGAGAAGATTTGATTAGAGTTACCTGGAAGGACTGAGGAAGAAGACAATAGAGTCATAATCATCTCCTAACCTGAATACAAAATACAAGCAAAACAAGGGATAGAGAGAAATCCAATAGCAAGAGTTAAGAGATTTACTCCTCCTATTCCATATTAGGTTTTTTGAGTGCATTGGTGTCAATGGAGCAACCAAGCACCCTATATATTAATTAGGAGGAGGGCCTCTCATTGTGTCACTAAAGTGTTGGGCTAAGTCACCCATCATAGCAAAGCCCATACACAAAGACCTATAAGTCTACCCACAATAAACAGTGCTTAACAATAATTAGCCCAATAGCAACAATAATCACAAATTATTAGGCTTAAACAATAAACTCTAATTGTTTGACATCAAATTAATTTGGGTCTAAATTAAATTCAACATTGATTTATGTCAGTCCACAAAATTATTCCAACAATCTCCCACTTGGACAACATAAATCAAAACCTTATAAAACAATACCCAAATTAAACTACAATATGTGGGAGTAACATACATGATGTCAAAACTAAATAAGCACTTAAAACCAAATGGTCCAGAATGGAATAACAAGCATCTCAACAATGCAGAAAATCATACTCGAAGGAGTACTAATATCATACAAGCAAGATACTCAATTCCCAGCGACCCAACAAAATGTGGTATACAAGTAAATGGGATGCACAACAAACTTGCCACAATAATATGTGATCCTAGTGCAATTCCCAATCAAATGGCTCAGCATCCGCCCAAGATGCTAAATGAGATCTAACAAATCTCAGCACAATAACAAAATGAGACTGGGTCCAAAATGTCTCCACAATGTGCTATATTAACATAAGAGTGTGCGTAACAGCACCAACAACAAATAATAACAACACAACATCAACAATAAAATATGACAATATAATTAAGCATCTAGCCAAGATGCTCTCTGAGATTCAATAAAATATCTCAGGATGACGACAAATTGAAAATGTGTTCAAAATATTTCAATAATTTTCCATTATACCAACCATATCGATAATTTTGCTGCGCAGGCTTAAAATGGCAATAACATATGAGGTCACAATAAATATACAAAACTAGCTTCCACTAACCCAAAACACCAAAGAGACCTCAATGTACCCATACGGGTTATGTAATCGACAATAAATTTTAATGGCTAGCCTTTAGTTAGGGGATCAATAACAATATGTTCTATAATAACTAGAGAATAGTTTATCACAACTTGCCAAATTAATCTCAAGACAACAACATAATGATAATAATAGTGCACACATCTCCCGCTAATCCAATACATACCAAAGCATCATAAACACTCCCATTAGAGGTCACAAAATTTCAAAATACTCTAATGGTAAAATAAATATTAGTGGGATCAGTAATAACTCTATAGTAGAGTACTTAATGTAAGGGTTTGAACTCATCATTATTCTCTCTAGCAACAAAGGTACAAAATAGAGAGACACAAGAGTGCAGAGCCATTTCTGTTTATAACAGAATCTCACAAAATTGTTTAACATACTTTGCCTAAATGATTTGAGGAGATCATCAATGTTCAATTGACATTGTACAAAAAATATCTCCTCTCTGTTATCGCAAACTAATAATCAAATGCTCATTTGAGCACAAAAGTAAGTTGTCAACGGAAGTTTTTTTTTTTTTTTAGACCTACAAACCAACAATAAGGACATAACAAAACATAAAGTCTCTTACTCCCACTATAACAAAATTTTAACATTAATGGGAGCAACATCAGCAGATAATAGAGACTCAACAATGTCCTTTACATAGGTCTTACAAAATACAATGATGACAGAATAACAAGAGAAAGAGAAAACCATACAACAAATTATTATAATAAGCATAAAATTAATTTAATTTTCTCGTGTTCAATTAATTGGGCAATTAATTGAACTAGAGTCCTTGTATCATTGTAATCCCGCCGAAGGGTCACGGATCACAATATACAAGACTCTGTAATGTGATAGAGAAAAATAATAACAATAATATAAAATTTTTAAACAATTTAATTCAAATTATTTTCTCTATCATCCAATGATTATGTCAAATAATGTCATACCGAAGGGTATGTCCATTATCTGCATAACCCAACAACATTTGCAATCCAACATAAAAAATTATATCAGATAATGTCACACCGAAGGGTATGTCCACTATCTACATAATTCAACAATATTTGCAAAAGATTTATAAAATATTGGGTTGCTACAAAATTACCCAACAAATAAGTAATTACTCCTAATATTATTCAAGAGCTAATACTCATATACAACAAAATCATACCGTTAGAGCTAGTACCGAGAGGATACTGAAAACTCCAAAACCATGATTATCAACTCATTAAAAAAAAATTATATCAATAAAGACAAATCGAAGGATAAGTTCATTATCAATATAACTCTTAATGCCACAACAATTACAATATTATTCAAAAGCAATGATCTTAAATTAGCCATCATAGGCAAAAAAAACTATACAGCCAAAATGGGAGTAAAACAAAAATTCTAAATATATCTAAGAAATATTCACAATATCCAGAAAAATACACAATAAACAATAAGTATAAGATTGTGAACTAAAATCCCATCAAAATAAAATAACATTAGCTATAAAAAGAAACATAAAGAGATTTTTCAAACTCATAATTATTTTCTTATTTCGTAATGGTGCATAACATTACCTAAAATAACTTTCTCTTTATGCTTAGTGAGATCTTAGCCAAAATCAAAATAACATTATGGCTATAACAAATTTCACGTAAGTAGCGGAAACAATCAAAATTTAATATTTTCAAAATCACAATGTGTCATAATGTTTTCACACATAATAATTTTGGATTTTCAAATTAAATCTAATACTAATTTATGCATGTCCATACAATCCACACAAAATTAAATATTCTCCCACTTGGATTGCATAAATTAGATGACGATATTTTACAAAAGAATTATTCAATATAATATGGGAGAACAAGTTATAATCATATTTCTAAACTTTATACAAGAGAAAACTTAAGATAATATTAAACCAAATCAAACAATTGTAGTTTCCCATAAAACTACAATGCATAATTATATTTTTCCATGTGGAACATGATATAAAATATTGGATAAGATAATTCATAATTTTAAAATTGTATAATACATAATTTTCACAAATAACACTTTATCACAATCGGTCCCGCGAAAACGACCTGATAATTATGAAGGATGTCCAACAATAGTTTCAAAAGTTTGTAGGTAGGGACTCTTAGAATAATATTGTACAAAATCTAACAATAATTATTTCATAATTAATATGCACAATATTTTAAATATGAGAGTATGCAAAATATAAAATATTCATAAAAGTGCCAAAATATTTTAAATGACAACTCTCATAACGAAATCAAAACAATATTTTATCATAATCCGTCCAGCGAAAGCGAGCTCACAACTATGAAAAATACCCAATAACAGTACAAAATGGTCTAAAATAGCATATCTCAAAAATATATATCATAAAATTTTATGATAGCAATATAACATTATATCAATAATCAATAATATGCACATAATAGAGCACATAATTGTTTAATTAACCAAATAATACTAATATATGAGATTATGCTGTACATAGTGTGCCTAATAGTGTCATAAATATGCACAAAAAATTTTAGACCATAATTTGGACGGTATCAAATATTTTTAAGCAATTTATACAATGAAAAATTAATAATAATTATTTCTGATACCTAGAAAAATAAATAAAAATTACCAATAATTTTAAAATATCAAAAAACCTCAAAATGAAAAAAAGGGGTGAAAATGGGCCCCCGATGGGCCCACACGCGCCCCCACTCTCCTGGGCTCTCGAGTGGGAGTGGCTCCACGTCACTATTCATTGTTCCTTCCCTCCAGCCGGGTTCTGGGTCGGATTTTCGCGACCCATAAACATACAACGGGTCGAGGGCCATATCTCACTCAATTCTCAACCAAATTGAGTGATTTTGGTGTCTATGGATTAATCTTTCAATTATCTGGAAGGGCTGAGGAAGAAGACAACAGAGTCATAATCATCTCCTAACCTGAATACAAAATACAAGCAAAACAAGGGATAGAGAGAAATCCAATAGCAAGAGTTAAGAGATTTACTCCTCCTATTCCATATTAGGTTTTTTGTGTGCATTGGTGTCAATGGGGCAACCAAGCACCCTATATATTAGTTAGGAGGAGGGCCTCTCATTGTGTCACTAAAGTGTTGGGTTAAGTCACCCATCATAGCAAAGCCCATACACAAAGACCTATAAGTATACCCACAATAAACAGTGCTTAACAATAATTAGCCCAATAGCAACAATAATCACAAATTATTAGGCTTAAACAATAAACTCTAATTGTTTGACATCAAATTAATTTGAGTCTAAATTAAATTCAACATTGATTTATGTCAGTCCACAAAATTATTCCAACAAGGGGTGCATGGTTACACGATCAAAATCAAATTGGGGTGATTAGATGACTCGGTGTGCGGTGCGCCATACTCAGCTTGACGACGGTGACTGATCACTTCTTGTTATCCTCAGCAAGAGCCGATTGAAGAGTAGCAGGTGGTTTTTTGTTGCCATCTTTTTTAGAGCTTGAGGCTCCGGATCCGGTACTTTTGGAAGGACCTGGATTATTTTGGGCGTCGCCGATGAGTTTATAAGCGTCCTGAGGCTTGGTGGCCATCGTGTGTGTGTGTGTAGAATGGGGAGAGGTTTGAGATGAGAACAATTAATAATGTGATAGGCCGGAGAAGAAAGAAAAGAAACCAAAACGAATAGGCGAGGTTGAGAATGGAGAAGAGAGACGGTATATATAGGAGTGAGGGAGTCGGGGGGTTGGTGAGGACAAGGCTAAGCTTGACTGTTGCCAGGTGACGACTTGCAAGTGGCATGCACAAGCATTAAATGGCGAAGTGAAGTTGTTCGCTAGTAGAGAATGACATTAGATGATATGGTTGGTTGGACTGGCACAGAATGACATTAAATGACATGGTTCCGTGCCAGAATTGATTGTAGACATAATTCATTTCGTTAAAACTGATTTATGTTAAAATTAATTTTGAAGTAATCAAAGTGATTTATTTCTTGATTGATATGAAAAATGATTTTATAACATTAATATTTGTCTAGATAGTACCAAATGAAATCACTTATATATATATATATACACACACACACACACCAAAATAGATAAAATGTTGATATTTATTCTTCTATTTTAAAGTAACATATGTACCTATGATTAAAAGACAAACTTGGGAATTCACATTGACAATAATCCAATGAAAATTTGGTAGAATCAAAAGTAAATTAGGGCCTGTTTGCTTTACTGGAAACAGTTTTCAGTTTTTATGAACGAAAAACTGAAAACCACAAATTTCAATTTTCAGTTTTTCCTTCACAAAAACTGAAAATTAAAAATTAGAAACTGAAAACTGAAAACTATTTTCAGCAAAGCAAACATGCTCTTAGTTGCTTAAACTCAAAATTGATTTCAGCACTAAAATTGATTTTTGAGCAAAGCATCCAAATAATCAAAATGTCACGTTGAAGGATGGTTGTACGTGATTTGATGTTCCACACATCGGACCAACATGCTGACAATATTTAAGAATAAAAATGATATTTAACTTGAACCTTGTTTTGTTGGGCAAAAAAATTGTCATTTACACATTATGCCTATTAAGCAAGTCATTATAAGTCTCCATCCACTTAAAACAAGTGAATCTCGCGGCACATGAACACCCAAAGGAGCATAATAAAAGGAACCCCTATGAACAAAACCCCTAGCTTTAGAACACCTAAAAACAAAGACAAAAAAAAAAAGGCAATTCAACATCAATAGGGGAACCACTTGTGTGACAGTTCGGATGCCTCATAGAAAGGTAATGTTATAGGTTTTCTAACCAATGCCCTTACGACACTTGTTAAAATTTCCAATGACAAAAACTTTTAAGGTGATTGCTACCATGCCCGGGGCAAAATTTGGGGTAATTTACCCGAACTGATGTGTCGTTTTGTAATTGGAGAATCAGGGGTGGCAGGACCTACACATTTAAACTTTTGGCGTATTTGTGGTCAAACCACACCCCCTTTCCATTATTCACAATCTCGCCCCATCACATTCTTAAGTGCATGATTCTGACCCGTATCTTCTTCCATCATTGTACGGTATCTTCTTTAACGTTTTATACCTGTGTCTATATTTTTTTTTAAACCAGTATTTGGTTACAAAAATACACATCTTGGTACAAAAATAAATACTTATTTTTCTTTCTTTTTTTTTTTTTTGGGTCCCAGCAAAAACCGTTGTCTTTCTTCCCAGAAGATGATACGTGCAACTAAGAACTTACATCACCTTTTCCCCGCGTTACCGTCGTTGCCTCTCGGTGGCCAAAGACTATCAAACCCACCGTGACTCCAAGCTGCAACTGAGACCCTTCGATAACCTCATTCCTCTCGGTGCCCAAAAACTATCCAACCCCACAAAGCCCGTGACCCCAACCTTCGAAAAATCGCTGTGCAGCGGTTTCTGATGGTGGAAGTGGGTAGAACCCACCGTTCGCTCCATTGTATCCGGCGAAGCCCATTCGGGGAATATGAATCACAGGCATCTTCTCCTCACTTTGCTCTTCTTCATATCCGCCAAAGGCCCGCGTATTCGTCTCCTCACAGTTGCACACAATCGGTTGGTTTTGGGTCATCTCATCAGGTTTCCTTCAGGTATTCTCCATTCGAATTTATTTAGAACTTCCCTGGGTCTGCATCCCCCATATTGATGTAATTGCCCCTTTTTCCTTGATTGCCATGTTAGGTGTCACATGCTCTGGTTGGAGGAGAAAGTTGAGATCATAGGAGCATTTTACACGTAGGTTCAGGAATTGGAAAATTGGTTCCCAGGTATTATCTCCAATAACTGAATTGTCTGGATTCCTTTGCTTTGCTTCTTTTCAGTTCAATACAATTTTCCAAAACTGACTATGAACATAGTATAACCGAGGTATCGGGTAATACTCTTATTTTGTTTCTGTTAACTTCCAAATTATGCGGTAGTGTAGTACTATTGATATTGGTAAATTATGATCCTTGTGAAACGTTTCTGTAGTTCTTTCTTGCTGATATGTTTTGGTTTTGTTTTGTGTAAATACGAATTAATTTGCTTGTAAGCTGATTATGTTTGAATTATTATGTTTCTGAGCTGGGCAATTGTTTCTTCCCTCTTCTTAGGTCCTGGTGTTGTTTTGTTATGTTTCCTCTAGTAATATAAAATCCCGAGGACTATGAAATTGGGCAAAGGGTTTCATCCATAGTGGTTCCCCCATCACACCTTTAGATTCACCAAAGGGGCCTAGACCTATGCTTTGTAATGAATCAGATGGCCCCATCATCTCCTCAAGAAGAATTTGACACAAACATCCGGGTACTTATCCCTTTTTACACAATCTTTGTCTTCGAACAAGAAAAATGCATGGTTGGTTCATGAATTTGTCTTTCAATGGACAATTCTCATGTTTCTATGCCTCTTAACTTCCCTATTTCTATTTTTTTTAATTTGCTATGTAATTCTTGTGGGTGAAAAGTATGTCATTCATTATATCCTATGTCATTCCTGAAGGTTTCCTTGATGTCATTCCTGAAGGTAAAAAGAACAAAGAGCATTTGATAGTTACCTAGTGGAGGATTATTCAAAGAATGCCTATTCTATCACGTTTCAATCATCAATGGGACAACTTATCCTTTTTCAGAGCACATGTAATGGACAAAAAGCAACAGGCTTGCAAAAGCACACAGGTTCTATTTTTTTGAGTTCCCTTCCCTTTCTTTTACTCACAGCATGCTTGTATATCTGTTTCTTTTCTTTAATTTCTGGTGATTCTACAATGTTGCAATAATTTCTGTATAGCATTTTACATTCATACTAAACAAAACATAATAAGCATGGACTTGACTGTGAAACTAAATTTTTCAGTTTAATGCTTGAGCAGATGTCTGTACACATCTCTATGCTTACTTACCCCTTGGGTACTTACTTTATTTGTACATTATTCTGCAAAGATCCTCAAAAGTGTCCTCATCTTTGAAAGTTGCACCTTTTCTTGTTATTTTTTCTTTATCTCTGATTGTGGATTTGATAATGGTGTTGTGGTGTGTGTGGTGGTGTTGGATTTGTAGGGTTTAGTGAGGAGGAAGCCTTCTATTAGGTGGATAATTGATTTGTTATTGTACGTGGATTATTATCATGCTGAAGCATGGGAGTATTCTTGGTGAAGTCAATGAACAGAGTCCTTTTCGTGGAGGTCAAGAGTTACGATCCAAGCAAACACCGCTACCTCCTGCACTTTATTGCCTTGGCATGGTTCCCATTGTTCACATGGCTTGACACTTCCTAATGATAGAATTTACACTGTATTTTTGGGTTGCTAAACATTGGAGAATAGTAATATATGGTCATTTGTTTCTCCTTTGTTATAAAACCTTGCCAGAGATGCATAATTCTACGCCTTCTCCTTCTCTACATATATTACGTTATTTTACTTTTGAACATAAGTAGTAATTGAAACCTTTTTTTTTTTTTTTTTTTGTTGCCTACTTGTGAAGTCACCATAAAGTTGGATTTTTTGCTGTTGTATACTGTAGTCACATCTGATTCCAGGCTAATGCCATGCTATGGGTTCTATGGCCTGTTGTACTAGCATAAGCCTTGTGTCAATGTGCATGAACTTAGATAGAATATTCTATGTGTGAAGTTGTTATTTGAGTGTGATAGCCCACATTGTGCTTGTTTGAACTGCTCGTGAAAAGAATCAATTTTTAATTAGCCGCTATTTGTTCCTTTTTTTTCGATAAGTGAATTACTGCTTCCAACCAAGACTAATGTAGGCTAGAGCATAGTACAAAATACAAAGTCTCAAAAAAGAAAAAGTATACATCCAAAATAATAAAACATCAGCGATTCAACACTAAAACTCCCAATCCTACAAATTTGCAGAAAATTCCCAGTCCTGCAAATTTGCAGTGCACTCATATCAATTGTGTCTTCCTGTGCCATATCGTAAATGAGCTTCCTGTTAAAGATCATCACTAGTAACATCATTCTTCATTCAAATTCATCTGCCTTATAAAATGCACTTCCAGACTCCATGTAATTACACGGGACATATATCAAAGAAAATAAGGAAGTGATTCCGCATGATTTGTAGACTACCCGAATCTCAAAATGCATTTTGCAGAGGCTGTTCCTGCTCTGATTACTCATGTCGTGCATTAGCATAACACAACCAGCAAATATCACATAATCATAGCTATAGTCACCAACCTTTCTGCTTATTTCCTTTAATCACCCACAAAACATGAATTCTTAAAAAATGATGTCAATATCCTGTAAAAGTTTATTGATGAATCTTCCCAAAAAAAGAGTTTATTGATGGATGAATGCCTACGCATGAAGATAGATATATTTTTTTCATTCTTGGTCATTTTAATGTGTTTAACATTCCAGTCCAACTTTCGTCATCAGTTAGGGCAGGCAAGACTGTCATAAGTTTATTGATGGATGAATGCCTATTCATGCTTCTTTATCATTCTTCTTGGCAACCAAAGCAAGCCCGAGAACCAAAATGCTGCCACCAAACACCCAAATGAGGACCAAAAACAGAATACAAATCAGTTGCAGGTTACCACTGATGTAGAAGATTTGTCATTAGTTTGACTTTAAAAAAAAAAGGTTTATCATCACCAACAGCAACAAAAAAAACAGCCAGAGACATAAAAATGAGATGTTGAGTTCACAAGAGCATTTACTCAAACCCAAGTGAAAGTGCAAGAGTAGAGTTGTCACATGAGGTGTCAAAAGGGTAAAGCATCATAGGCAGAGAGATTTTGAGGGGAGAGAGAGAGAGAGAGATGATAATGGAGGATCCGAGCCTGACTAAAAAGATTCGAAGATTCAAACCATAGTTGATGCTGTAATCTTTCTTTTGCTTTCTTAATTTTGGAAAATGAACATTACGAAATAGAGAAATACAAGCATTGAATCCTTTTACTTTTGGAATACCGAATAATAATGGCGCCTTCAAAAGTCCAGGCGGGAGTCGAAAATTTCGTCTCTTAGTATAGGAAGACGCCTTTAGGTAAATAAATAAAATAAAAAAGGTACAAATTTTAAGGGGACGTTTGGATACTTTTTTTTTTTGGGTGAAAACATTTTTCTTATTAAAACCATATGTTTTCAATTTTTTTTCATCAATTTTTTTTATAGAGGATTAAAAAAAATGCTTCTGAAAAAAAATATTTTGAAGCTCTTTTAATTATATATAAAATTTAAATTTCATAATCATTTTCTTTTAAAAGTTAAAATAAATGCACTCTAAAACTATAAAGATTAATTTCGGATGTCATTTAGGCTTGGATTGGTAATACTCTCCAAGAAGGCACTTTTAATTATGAAAAATATAAATAAATTTTTCTGTTTGATAAATAGAAAAATTGAGGTATTTTTGCTCCTTATTTTTAGATGTCATAGGTGCTTTTAGGGATAGATGCAAGTTAAGCAGGGTGGGGGCATGAGCCTCCATAAAATTTTTAATTTATTATTACAGATATGTATATGTTTGCCCCCATATATTAATTAAATTTGACCCCAAATTAATTCTAAACAACATACAATAATGAAATACAATATATCACTCTTATTATTATACTTATGTATTAGTTTTACCCTCATAATTAAAATTTTCTAGATACGTCGTGGGGTGTTTTTGAGAGCACTTTATGGGGTATAAGGTGCTTTTTAGAGTTGCTTTGTGCTCTCTCTAAAACTTAGAAGTTAAAAAAGTAATTTGATCGTATTCTATTTATTTAATGGCAATAAAACTAAAAACCACACTCTTGAACATTTTTATCCATTGTAGTCATTTTGAATTTAAAAGCAACTTCATAATATATTGGCCAAAAAGTACTTGATTAATATAATAATAATAATAGTAACAACAACAACAACAACAATAATAATAAGAGTTAAATCTCATTTTAGTCTATAATTTTCAAAATGAGTCAAACAAGTCTCTGACATTACAAAACATGAGTCATGTTAGTCCTTCAATCCACTTTCAATTTTGTCAGTTAAATGATGATATCTAATGTTAAGTGACACTTTGTCATACCATATGGTATCGAACATGTAATGGACCTCTAAATGAATTATTTTCGTGTTTAAAATCACACAAAATGAATTCTTTTTAACTTCATTATACTTTGTATGACACATGGTATGTCAATGTGTCGTAGCGTTATACATCATCATTTAATTGATTAAATGTTAAATGAAAGTGGGATGAGGGACTAACTTGACTCATAATTTGTAATTTCAGGAAGTAATTTGACTCATTTTGAAAATAAAAAATTAAAATGGCCCACGAATGTAAAGTAATAATTAATAGTATTACTTGTGTCACTATTATTAGGTAATATATATACTTTTTGGTCCCCTAATTAATATTTTGTTCTTTTTGCTCCTCTATGTTGCTTTTATTTTTTATTTTGGTCCCCTAACTTCTTTTATTTTGCATTTTTGTCTCCTAACTCTTTTTTGCTTTTTTTTTAATTTAATTTATTTATTTTCTATTTTTGTATAATGTGGTGTGTGTGTGTGTGTGTATATATATATATATATATATATATATATATATATATATAATTGAAAAAGATATTTGCACTTTTTTAAATTGTAAAATAAAATAGAAATTAAATAAAATAAAAAATAAAAAATAAAAAATAAAAAATGGAAAAATAAATAAAAAAGGAATTTAAAAATGGTTTTATTATTTTTTTTGTTTGTTTAAGTTTTAGCTTATTTTTTATTTCTATTTATTTAACTTTTTAATTTATAGTTAAAAGGGGGCAAATATCTTGTTTGTTTTTTCAATTTATTTTATTTTAATTTTTTGCACCATACTATAAGAATAGAAAATAGAAGAACAAAAAATTAGTTAGGGGACCAAAATGAAAAACAAAAGCAAGTTAGGGGACCAAAAAGACTAAAAAATTAGTTAAGGGACTAAAATGAAAAATAAAAATAAGTTAGGACCCAAAAAAGTAGAAAATTAATTAGAGGATTAATATGAAAAGAATAAGTTAGGGGACTAAAAATTGTATTTTGCCTTATTATTATTATAATACTTTAAATTAATAATACTAATATAACTTACTATATATAAAAAATTATTATCATTATTTGGACCAAGCTATTTCCCCAACCCTATAGCCTAGTTAATTAAGAGATTTAAATACCCTAAGAGGGGAGATTGTTACAAATAGATAATAACCATATCATATCTTCAACAAAATATCATGTTCCTAAAGGACCCAAACAACTCAAGCATATAAGTGGTTATTATGATAATTGAAATGAACGAGGAGGAGCATACTGAGTTAAATAAGGAGTGGACCAACTAAGAGGTAAGTAAAAACTCAATTCTCACTTGCACTCAAATGGGGTAAGTTCTGACATGAGTGCTGAGGTTAGTGCAGTTTACTTTAAATTTTATTGTGCTTATTGGGCAAGACCACCTTATCCGACATCTAGACCCAATTCCACCCAAGATCCAACTTCAACGATCCATGACTCGTGAAGAGATGTCACTCTCGCAGTTATTTTAAGGCCACTCTTCCACAGTCTAGTGCTATAATCTTGGGACATGGGAACAATATGTGAGTGCATGTCGATAAGATTTGAATGAAATTAATTTAATTTTAAAACTTAAACATAATTCCTATTTAAATCGCTATGAGTGATTTCCATGATGACCTTACATATGTGTCCATGTCTCGAGATTATAAGGATCACGTTAGACAATGGAAGAGTAGTATGAGATTAATTGAGATAGTGGCTTCCCTTATTGTGTCATGGGTCATTCATGTAAGTTATTAGACCGATTCGTGTTTGAAAATTAGGTTAAAAAGTCACCCCCAATTGCCTTGTGGGCTTTTATCTTCTGACCGTAACTAATGGCAATTAGAGTATTTATTTAGATTTGTTGCATTTACATTTTTTTATGAATTATCAAATAATTGTAGTCTAAGTGCACAAAATTTGAATGTGCAGACTAAAGAATTTAATTAGCAATCCCCATGTTTATTGTTTTGTATAGGTTTAATTACTCTACAGGTCTCTATAATTTCACTTAATTTCGAATCAGGTCCTTATAGTTTAAATTTTTTTAATTAGATTCTTATATTATATAAAAATTTTCAATTGAATCCCTGCCATTAACCACAGTTACAAAAATAAATAGAGCAATGCTATAGTGTATTTAATGAAGTCAAATGTACCATAAAACTTATTATCTACACTATTCAATATATCTAGAATTCTATAGCACTCCTGGTGTATCATACACCATGTAATCTGAAGATAAGATTTCACAATATAATCATGTACCAATTCCTACGAAAGCATAGTAGAAAGTCCCATTTTATTTTCTCTTACCCCCTTTCCCTTCACTACCACCATCACCATCGATACTCGCCCCATCTCTCTTCTCTAAGTATGTTGATGGTTAAGGTAGGGTGAGTGTGGTTGTTTCGGTGGTGGGGATGGAAGATGAATGATACAAAAGGAGATAGAAATAAATAAAGATGAAATATACAAGGAATATTCTTTTTTTTTTGTAACTATTATGAATCATTAGAAATTAAGTGAAATTATAGAGACTTGCAGAATAATTAAACCTTGTAGATAAGATAAATTATGGATTTAGAACAATGCTCATCTTAAAATTGGGTTTAAATAGACTCTAAGATTTGTCAAACACTTGTAGAGATAAGCTTGTTTTTGCGCTTCTTTTTATTTTTATTTTTTTGTCTGACTCTTATTTTGTTTCATTGTCCATTCACCAAAATCCAAATTAGTGTTCGGCCTTTTTAAGGTTCACAAGTGTAATATTTTTATTTTGTCAAAATTTATTTTTAATTTAAATTTTTTAAGTGAAAAGGGGATAAATGATTCAATTCAAGTAGTAATAACCCTTTTATTTAGTTGATTATTTGAAAAATTAGTATTTGGACAATTGGGTTAGACTAGTTCAGGTCGGGTCAAAATAAACTAAGTTGAATTGGGCCAATATTTAATTTTACTTATCAAGCTAGCCCATCCTAACAAGTCCACTTTTGGATCCACTAAATTGAATAATCAATAAAAAAAATTTAAAAATAAGCATTATTTTCTATTATATTTATGAATAGGGTAAAAAGCACAAATCACCTTGAGATCTACTTAATATAATAATTATTTTAATATAATTATTTTTTTATATAGTATATGATGAAAAAGACAAGTTAAAAATATTCAAATATTTTCAAAAAATGGAGTATATTATACTTTTAAAGTTTAATATTTGAAAACACTAATAAACAATTATTAATAAAAATTAAATAATCAATTATATCAATTTCATGCATTATCACATAAGCTATAATAGTTGACTTTTATACCCATAACTTGAAACATCATCCAAATAAAATATTTTAATTAGATTACTATATAAAACAATTTTACGCTGTCAGTGCATTAAAATTAAACTCTAACTAAAATGTCTTTGGTTATTATCATAAGTTATAATTATAAGCTCTATTTTCATGTGATAAAAAAATATTTACTCAATAAATGTGTTAAATATTGTCCATATTATAATTTCATGATTAATAATTATATATATGTCTCATTTTTTTATCATTTAAATTAGCTAATCAATATATACAAGATAGGTCAGTGTAATTTTTATGAATTTCAAGAAAGACAAATGATAGTTTTGGAGAATATAGGAGTGCCAAGTATAATTAAATTTAGGGTGCGTTTGTTTGTGATTATTTTGATAAATAATCACTTTTTTGTAAAAAAAAATCACTTTTTATATCTTTGGATAATTTTTAAAAACTAATTGAAATTTTAAAAAATCAATTTTATACTTTTTATATAAATTAAAATTAGTACCTTTTAAACAGAACCAATTTTTAACTTTTTTTTAATTATTTATAAAATTTAGCCTTTATAATTATTTTTTTCAAAATGCGAGGATAGTGTAATTTTCCGAATTGTCAAACCAGTGTGCTTAATAGGCACCTCAGAGGGAGACAAATCTTTTTCGCAAATACAAGGCGCTGCTCCAAATTTTTAAGAGGGAAGTCATGATATTTTTGTCAAGCGCCATGAAAAGTCATCGATCGGGTTTCAGTCTCATCAAATACTGGTGTAGACCCGCCACAAACAGAGCTCGAACCTCGCCAAAGTTGAATTCCGAATCTAGTGGAAAAAATTGCACAGACCCGCCACATACGAAGAGCTCGAATCTCGCGTAGCTCTGCTCTAAACCTCTCTCCCCCCCTCTTCTCTCTCTCTCTCTTTCTCTCTCTCCCTCTCTCTCTCTCTCTCTCTGCGTTGCTGAGAAAAAGGGCAAAGAAGACAAACAAACAAGCCCTAACATCATGGCCTCCTCACTCCTTCAACCTTCTTCTTCCTCTTCTTCTTATTCTCTCTGCACTGGGCTCTTCCCATACCTCCACTCTCCGAGCTCAAGGCTTCGCTCATCATTCCCGCACTCAAATCTCCGTGGTAATCATAAAATTTATTAAGTTTTTGTCATACATTATTTATTTATTTGTTTTAATTAATTTTGATGGCTTTTCAAACTGCCCATTTTTTCCTGTTTAGGTGCCAGAAATGTGACATGCCGGAAGCGTCGGATTTCAGGAACGAGAAACCGATCATTCCCGTTCTCAAATAGCAGAGGCAGCCCAAGTTCTTGTAATCCGCGAGGGCCTAGAAAACCGTCAACTGGAACAGTAACCGATTGAAATTGTTCTCCGGCTCCACCAATCCTGTACTCTCCCAGGTGATTACGCTGTTCTTTACTTTAATATTTTCAGAAACTCTTTACATTAACGTAATACCATATCTTTATAAACCAATACTCGAAGTTTCATTTCTGATTCAGAGGATCAGTATAACAATTTAATAAAAAAAAAATTTATATTGAGAATCTGATGTTGTTGAAGGTTTTATCTAGCTCAATAATGTATAAAGTGTGCATCAGTATAAGAATTGAAACCTTTTAGTTCCCTCAATGTTAGTTTGTATGAGGCGTCTTTGTATTGGAGTTTTTTTTTTTCCCGAGTTCTGTTGTTGTGGTTGTTGTTTTATTTATTTTTTTTTTTGTCTCTAAAATATATGTTGCTTTGACTAGGAAATTGCTAGGTACATGCGCCTGGAGCTTGGGAAGATTTCCATAAAGCGGTTCGTAGATGGAGAAATCTATATCCAGCTATAAGAGAGTTTTAGAGGTTGCAATGTGTAACTTATACAGTCGAAATGCCTTCTTGCAAATGGGAACCTAATGGAGCTCCAGATAATGATTGATGCATGTCTAAGAGCATCGGCCAAAATATCATTACTGTGATTCCATACTTTGGATATGCCAGACCTGATAGAAAGGCAAGGATTTTGTGTTTAACTGATCTAGATTTTTGTTATCTGTAGTTTTATATGTGGATCTAGATATCAAGTATAGTGTTTATCAAGATTCAAACTTTGATTGTTCTATTCTTCATCTCGACTGAGTGACATTTAATCGTTATGACTTAGGTTTAGTGTTTTAAAAACTTATGTTTTTCAAGCTTGAGTTCCATTTGAAACATTGAATTGTTTCTTGATACTGTTGTCCATCTTGCTCTTGCTTAAATAAGTTGGTTTTATATGACAAGAACGTGCTTTTCACTTCTTATTTTTGTGCTTTTGGAAAATTCATTTGCACAGTTTATTGCCAAATGCAGTTCTGTTCAAGTGAAAAGTGATATGGAATATTTGTTTTGTTGTTATTTTTTACTCACTAATAAAATTCAATATTGTTTTTCAATTTAGCAGTACTTTCTGATTTTGGGGACATTGCCCTTTCTAGTCCAAAGTGTTCTTATCAAGTTAGGAGTGCACTTTAAATCTCTCATTTTCTTTCCTTTTTAGGTGGTTGTGGTTTTACTTGTAGCATTAATCACAACTTGGAGTCTGCAAAATGGGGGAGATAATCATGAACTATGTAAATAGCAACCACCAAATGGTAGGTCTCAGTGTCATTTTGCTATATTTTATCTTAGTCATTTTGCTTTTCAAAATTCATTTCTTGGAGGATAAGTCACCCGTGAAAATCAATAATTCTTAATGATTATTATCCTTAAATTGTCATAAGGCATTCCCTCAAATATTATATAATTCATATATATAATATTGTGCTTTGTGGTCATTACTAGTCTTTGGATCCTAACTTTGCACTGTTCATTATTTTGTGTCAATTTCAGCCATTTATTGTACTTGATGGTGCTTGTGAAATTTAAGCTGAAAATACCACTCATGGGAGGTCATGTAGCTCATTCATATGGCAAAATGACATGGCAGGAAGGATTGTATTTTTTTAAATGACTTAGCATATCCATCCTCCTTGGTCCCTACAAATTTCAGTTGACCCTCATGCAAATTTGTCTAGCTGCAAGGTGTATTGGTTAAACATTCATTAATGGTACTACTTGTTCTATGGTAGGATGGAATGCTTAGCCATTTTTACATGGACCAATATAGCACCCCGTGCTTAGACACAATTTTTGAATTGATTTCCCGTGGAACGTAATCCACACAGCATAGTACTAAAGAGTACATCGATACCATGTTTACTGATACAGTAATATTGCTTCCTTACTGGTAATGATGCAATATTCTTTTGTATGTTAAAAAAGTACCTAATAGGATGTCACAAAAGAATTAAAGGGCAGGCTTGACCTGTAGTTCTTCTATGAAATGCAAGACCTCATCTTCTAAGCTCTATTACATGGTGAAATTCATACAAAATAAAAACACTTGTTCAAATAATGGCAAATATGTTCAACTAGCCGAAAAAGATCACAAGGATCTAATCTAAGGCAATAATAGGTTCTTATAATACGAGAATGACAAGATGTTTGTATCATTCCTCGACAATCGTTATTACCTTAATCAAGTTGGCACGACTTTTTAAAATTTTTTTTTTTCAAATAAGACAAATACTTTCCAGTTTAATTTTAAATTTTTTCAAATAAGCAACTATCTTTTCAGTTATTTTTTTAATTTTTTTAAAATAAGACGACTATTTTTTAGTTTATTGACTATGATCACTAGTGTTTTCTATAAAAGCATATTCACTCAAAGTTACTGGTGTCATTAAATGATAACATTATAAAGGCACAAGAAAGATAACAAAAATGAAAAAAAAAGTTCATACATGTTCAAATTGTTACAGTAACCGGAGTGTTGCCTTATCTCCTAAGCTTTTACACCGTCAACCTTCGATGGTAATCAACCTAAGTACAGCAGAACGATCAATCGATCCAATTCTCTTAAGATATCCAACTGAATGAAACAGTTACTAATGGACTGGTGCTTGAAATGAATTAGAGCACTCATTTCTTTCAAAGCTACATTACGATTAATTGATATGGTGCAAAGAAATCAAAGTTTACATAAAATATACAAACAGGTTGGGGAAGGGTAAGTTGCAGCACAGGCAACAGTACAGGAATTAATACTAAATCACTTGTCCATCAAAAAGGGAAAAACTACACCATAACTTTGCTGAGTTACTTCAAGCTCCATTAGCAAACTAGAGAAGCAGCGATATAATGTGACAAGAAATCCATAATGCATTAGTTGCGGCCCTTAAAATAATGGGGTATTGACAATTTCTGTTAAAAATGTGAATTGAAAATAGCATAAAAAGGAAAAAGAACCCAGTAGCTGAATAGAAGTGAAAGTAATAGGTATCAACCAAACCATAGGCAAAACATGCCACATAATAGATAATTAATGCAAGTTACGTAGCAAGTGAATCAAACCGTAAGTTCCCTCCAAGAGCTAGCCATGGATGTGCATGATAACAAGTGCCCCCACCTTGTGATTTGTTACCTAATCAGGGACAAAAAATCATCACCTACAATTTCCCTGTGGCTATTCTTACTATTAACATGTTGCAACTTAAGAAATGTACTTCTAGTGTTCAATGTCTAGACCAGTAGTTTAGTACTATAACATCAACCATTTTAGTTAGCCATATTAGCCGAAGGAAAATTTCAATGTCATAAAATGATTTTCTTTTCCCATTCATCATTGTTGGAAGAAGGGCAATTGTTTATTAATGGTGCTTGAAGTTTACAACAATCATGATTCAATCAAAAGAAGAATAGTATCATTGTTCCAAAGGTTTGTGATTTTGGTTATCAAACATCACTAATGGGAAGGAAATCTAACTCAAACGGTTAGGCAATAATACAAACATTCTGTAGACGCATGAATGAATAACCTGTAATATGGTAGACATTTGATGTCAACAGGCATTTCCTTTTTATATTGGCTGAGTCTGTCTCAAACAAAATGATAAATGCTGCACAACTAGGGATATATGAACTGAGAGGAAAGGTGACCAAGACACCCCCCCCCCCCCCCAAAAAAAAATTTCTTTTAAGAAATAAGTGTCCCAAATAAAAATAAAAGTAAAACAAAATAGCATGATGATACTATGGGTTATAGATGCAAACCAATAAGGAAGGTTTTCATGCATTCCATCTCCACTTCTAAAATTGTAAGAATAAACTAAGCTGGCTAATTTTAAATTAAAATAAAGAGATATTGAAGAAAGGATGGACATTGTTACAAACTGTAGGTACCAGATGCTTTCACTTTATCACAATCCTTGAATCTCAATATTCCTACGGCTTTCTTCTTCATACAATCTGCAGCAAATAGTTGATCACCAGAGTTACACCGTACCAAACACCATGATATAGTATAAATCCTATAGACATACAAAATAACACAAGTCTACATTTCTACAAAATTAATAGAAGAAATAGTTGTGTTAACTACCTTCTATCTCCTTAATTTTCTTCCCTACACTAGCCTGATAACAAGTACTTGAGAAGAAAACAACTTCTCAGGAATTAAACATTGTTTGAATTAATCCAAGGAAAAATAAACATTCTTTGAACAACATTTTCCAATACTATTAAACAAATAGGTGACGGCCTCATTGAAGGCACGTGCCATGGTGGTCTGGCGGGATGGTTGACGATGCAAGCAACAATAGCCACCAAAACTCACCATTTTGGAGAATAGATGCTTCGATGAATTGGAATAGGAGATATTTGTTTTGTCTTCCAAGTTATTTTATCAGTTTCATCCTGAATTTCCTGGCAGACAGACCAAGGTCGCAAAATAATTTAAAAAAAGTAGATTGTTCAAAAGAATTAGCCAACATCATTTGTATCTTATGCAAAAGGAAAACACAAATGGACACTAAATCCTCCATCCACCAAAACTAAGTGCTGCAATTATCCCGTTATAAATTGCTAGTCATAAATCCATTAACACATAACATATGAGCTATACTCAGAAAATGAATTGGCTTGAACTCTGTAAAAACTTAAAATTTATAGAACATCTCAAAAATTAAATCTTCATTACCAGAGATACACGAGGGCAACTCTACTATTATTTTTTTTTCCATAAAAAAAAAAGAAGAAGAAGAAGAATAGCAACGTGAATGCAACAAGAAGCAAAAGAAATGGGGGCACATACCGGGGCCAATTAGAGAAAAGAAGTTTGCTATCATGAACAAAACCAGTTATTCGCAAATCTATGCTCCACAAAAGATGGCAACAAGCATTCAAGTTCTTTTAGGAGCAAATGCAAAATAGAAAACCAGGTAAGTTAGTATCATACAAAAATCAATAAACTTTCTCCTTAGCAGGTGGAGAAACTCAGCATGCACCATGTACTTACCAAGATAAAAAATTACCAATCAGACAAATTAAAAAAAAAAGAACAAAAAGAGGTTAAGAAAAGCAAAACAAGGTTTACGAACACGTTTACCAAATTATGTTGAAATTAAAGGCTATACATAGAATAGAGGAAAAGGGAAGCAATTATAGAGGCTTTATTCCTGTTAATCTCTCCATGCCGCTGCCGGAGAAGGCGCATGGCACCGTGGTCTAGTGCTTCGAATGCCATTCATGGTTGCGGACGATGCGGATCTATAAGAGAAGGGAAATGATGATCGTGATGGGTGATGGTCTCCGTTGTGAGGCAGAGGCCGCTGGTAGACGAGGAGGCCGCAGTGGAGTTGCAGAGTGATGAAGAAAACATCCCCGCTGTTGTCAGTGGTCTGGACGAGATGCGGATAGTGGCTGGGTGATGACGCGATCCACTTGAAGGGGGAACTGGTGATGGGATCATGGCATAATTGAAAGGTTAGGTTTGTCTTCAAAGGGGATTAGGGTTCTTCATAAAATTGTTGATTGGGGTTGAATAACACGGTGGTGAATATTTCGTATCAAGATAGTATGTAAGTATGCAGTAAAATGGAGTATTTTGTCAACGTATAAAGATGGACAAATTTGGGGTCATTAGCAGGAAGTTAAAGGACCAGAGGGGTTTGACTGTGAACGGGAAAAATTGTGGCTAATGTGGTCCCGCTTCGTGAAATTGCCCAACCATCAGCCGCCACAGTAACTCGGGTACAATACCCTTAGAATTGGCAAGGGCAGCGTAGCAAACACCAACTTTTAATACTTCCAATGCATTAAATATGTTGATAACTTAAAAATTTTGTTTTTTTCGATAAAAAAATTTTATTTTGAAAACTTTAACCAATACTCTTAAAACACTGGTCGATAAAACCCAATCTTATTTGCCACTTTAAATACTTGTTCATCAACCACGACATCCTCATAAGAACTCCAGCTCCCACGTGTGTTCGCCCAAGACATCCTATATTTGTTAATATTTTGAGTTTTAAGAGGACAATTGATTAATTATTGTATTGAGTTTTCTTTTATATTATTTTTTTTCCGGAAAAATGTATTTTTGTACTTAACGCATTGTAGACGTAAAATTAAATAAAATGACACAAGAATGGAGTTCCTCACTTTAATTTTTACTTTTTCTAGCACATCATATACTATTTCTTTTAAGGTGTATCCTTAGCAAACTTCTGAAAATCGACAAGACATTACATCGAAAAAGTATTAGTTTAGAGGATTTAAGGTTTGGGCAAAAGCAGGTCGCCGCAAGGAGACATATCGGATCAACTATTGCATTTACGTATATTTGCAATGCGACCTTTGCGGGAGACCTCACACCTTACGTTCTGCGATCCTCCTGCGATTTTAAGAAAAAAATCTTAGATCCTTTATCTCTAAATTTGCATCACATATTCTTTCCTAATCTTGGGTACTGGTCTTCCTTTCTGCATAACATATTAGAAGTCAAGCTGTGTCCCACCAGCGCAGCTATTTGTATTTTGGCCATTTATGTAATGCAGTGATGTATTCCAAGGAGTGCCAGTCTACCATTCACATGGACCCAATGAATGTGCAGTAATGACTCGTGAGTGTAGCCGTACAAAAGGAGTGCAATTGTTTTTTTCTTTTTTTTCCTTTCTTTCTTTCTTTTAATCAAAACTTAAACTCTACTCAACCTATTATTTCACCTTGTTCACTTTGAACCCTGCCCATATTCTCAATCCATTATATTTCATATTTTATAAATCTATGCACTGCAGTTTATGCTATTTATAAATTTATAGAATTATTTTGAATATTTTTATGAGTTTATTTTTTTATGCATTAACAGTATATATTTTTTATATTATTATCTAATCAAATCATCTTACTTGTATGACTTTCAAATAAGGTATAAGACTCAACAATTTTTGCTAACTTGACAATATATTATTGATTGACAATATCAACTTTTCTTTACACAATTACTGTATAAAAATTAAAATCAATGTTTATTATCGACTTGTTTTTTACTTGTGCAGTGCAAGAGATTTTATGTTTATAATTTTTTAAAATTGACAGAGTAAATACATATTAAAAGTTGAATTAAATTGAGATATAATAATTTTATATATTTTGTTATGCAAATAATTTAACCAAATAAATATCTAATGCAATTACCTATATAATACCTGTTATCGATCCACAAACTGAGCAGAACATGTATTTGGGATTTTACCCATATATCGATCCACACTGTTAAAGAGAGGACAAATTGATCCCTCTCTACACTGTACAGAGGACCAATTTGTCTCTGTTTTTTGAATGTGAAATACCAATTTGGGATTTTCAAAATTGAGGAATTAACTTGTTTCCCAATGCAAATCTGAAGGACTAATTTATGCATTTAGTCAATATATTATCAAGGTAGTCAATAGCGAGCTATACCGCCACTATAGTGGTGTAGCATAGCAGAGCGGCAGAGGGTTGCTACAAGAGAGATGTAGCGTTGCGATCACGGCAAATTGCAGCATAACGACCACTAATTGTCTCAGCAATTAAAAATCCAATGTTCTCTGGCTTTTATTCCTTCCTTTCTTTGTTTTTCTTTTGTTACTCCTATCTCTCTGTTCTCTATTCTTTCCCCCTATGTTCTCAGTTATCTTTTCCTTCCCTGCTGCTTCTCCCTCCCTCTCTCCCTCTCTCTCTCTCTCCCCCTATTTTTATCCTCCACTTGGTATCTTCTCTTTGTTGTGGCTGTGCTGAATCGTGATTGTGACTTCTAAGGGTGGGGGACTGTGGGTTGTGGATGGGCGTGTTTCATTGAGCCAGGGTTAGTCATGAGTGGTAGTGGTTTGGGCTGGGTGTCTATTTTTTCCTTTTGGGTTGAGATGAATATTATTGTTAAATCATGCCAAAAAAAAAAAATAATCTCCTACATGTTTAGGCCAAAGCCTACAAAGTTTTTTGCCCTTTTACATTTTGTTGCCCTTATGATACTTGATGGTGCTATCTTTTATATTTTGCTACTCTTAGAACTTGATATTTATGCATTGGATTGATGGTGATTGTGTTTTTAGATTATGGAATGAATTATGATTTATGACTTTTCATCATTGATGATGAATGAGTTTAATTGGGGATGATTTCTTATGTTTGAACATATCTATATATATATATATATAACAGCCATCCTGCTATCCACTATCCCGCTATAGCATTTTCAAGGTCGGCTGCTTCATGTCGCTATCTACAATTGACTGAGGATAGATGGCAATGATTACCCATGGGAGCTGAGGATATGCCCCCTATCCCCATTAAGAATTTTAACCCCTATCCTTATCCCCATCTCGGGTCCCCATTTCTCATTCCCTACGGGATTTAAATTCTTGTGGATATCTGTAGGTTTATTTTAAAGAATTAAAAATAATATAAAAAAGGAAAAAAAATCTAAAACATAGTCTTAAACATGAATATTAAAACACTCATAAATATCCATAATCTATTGATCGTTATAACATTGTCTTTTTCTAGTTTGCCATAACCATTTACATCTTCTAGGAAAGGAAATTAGGAATCATTTAATCAAACATGCTAAAACAAAAAAATTGCAAGTTGAATTTCACAGCCTTTTATTTCAGTTATTTTCTTATCATTACCTGCCATAATTCATTCTCAAAGCATATAGGCAGCCAAGGATATGGAAAGTTGAATTGAATCGCTCATCAATTTCTATCAGTTTTTCATAAATCTATGCTACTCAATTTTTTCCTTTTACGAATATGCAGAACTCACAATTGTTATATAAACTAACATGGAGACCGAATAAAGGTAATCCACTATGATTAAGAGGTTCAACAGAGAAATAAATAAATGTACAAATATATTTTATACAAAAAGCAGTATATAATCAGTCCTAGTGTCAAAATACAAAATAAAAGACAAATTGTGCACCAATTTAAAAGACAAGCAATCCATACAAAAAATGTCCTAATAACAATGACGACAACATCTGTACTGTTTCATCCTCTATTTGAAATCATATTTGCAGGAGACTTAGAGTCTTGGGTCAACAACCTTAAAATCTAACTTCAAGAATCAAGAGAATAGAAAAATTAAGCATGGACAAATTTCAACCAAGGAAGGAGGGAGTCCATAATTACCAAAACACAAAGCAAGACATAACCCAACAATAATTAGCCATATAAGTGTCTAGCAATCACAAGAATTAAGAAAACAGAACCAAACCAGCAAAAAAAAAAAAAAAAACAACAGAAAAACAGGAAAAAGGAAATAAAAGAAAAGAAGAACAAACAACACCATGAACAGCAGAGATGTGACAAAAAGTAAATGGAAATGATTTAATCAGGTAATATAAATTTGGATGGTAGGTCATCAATAGCATAATAAAGTAAATGCATAAGAATCTCTTACCTGAAGTTGGTCGACTGCCTGTTGTGCCCACTGCTTAAACTCAAGATCACTGTCGAATCCCACTTTTGAGGCATTCTAGAATGCCTAAAAATATTCCAGCTCAGAGGAATTTCACAATCACTAATAACAATTCACTTTTTCTCTAGTGAAATGAAAAATTCATCATCAAACTAAAAGGAAAAAAAATTACAAATCCATATTTGTACATATCTGAGCCTCCTTCTTACACTTTGGCCCCTCCACATCGACAATCTTTGAATAAAACAAACACTAGAGTATCAGTTCATAGTTTTGAGCTCATAGTTTTAGCTGGATTGTCTTGCTACCAATTCAACCCAAACAGACACTTGAGTACCAAAAAAGACGACAATGGGATAAAAAGGCAGAGAAAATTATAATACAATCAAACACATGCTTGAATAAAATTATACTGGCCAACTGTACCTTCTCAAATCAAAATTTTCTGATGTCATTATATCAAGTTTATTATAATTTAGTCTTTAATCATTTGAGAGATTACTTTCAATTAGTTTTGTGTCAATGTCTATGTTCTAGTGTTGAGTGTCTTTAATTAGTATTGTATAATTCAAATATTATAACTTACAGGTTTAATTAACATTTCATAATACAACTTAAACAAATCATAAGGTACATGATATTCGCAAAGAAATGACAATAAATATTAGTGATTCCACAGCATATTGTTCCAAAACAGGATTGATTAGTCTTTCCTTTAGAAAATAATAGAAGTCTATCTTACTTCCTGCAATATCCATTCTCATCCTATGCTACATTTCTTCATGAGCTCATATTACTATTTTTCTTCACGCACTTATATGCACCTTAGCAGGTTTATTTTGCATTTTTATTCCCATATTAAAGCATAATTAGGAACTGTCCAGCATAGAGTATCTCATTGATAAAATCTTATTGATTGCTAATTAGGTACTATCCTGCATCAATTTGTTCAATTTTAAGTTCAACAAATGAAACATTAGATCTAAGAAAAGGCAAACACATAATTAAGACAAACTGAAAAAAGACTTTACTCTCTTTACAAACTCCTCAAGCTAACTACAGAAACTTCAAAAGTAAAATCACTCATTAAACAAATGAAATCAAATATAGTAACTAAGCATGACAATCAAGGACTGTATGTAGACTCTGCAAGACAGACCATACCAAAAGAATTTACCAGCAACTTACCCAGGACTGCCTATTCCATCATTGTCAGTCCACATAACAGAGGCACAATGATATTTGAGTCTGAGTGGATTTGTCTTTATGGGCTGGTGAAATTTTACTTTATTTTGATTGAAAGTCAATCTTTGCAAATGTCAATGGCTTGCTTGGTTTAACAAGCACCTAGAAAATAGAAAATCCTAAATTAAGATAACATGATTTATAAAATCATATTTGTCAAAGCATTAAACAGACAAATGGCCCAAATTACATGACGACAGAATCTTTTAACTAATAACAATCAAACAAAGGTATGACATAACCTTATTGAAATGTACTTTTCCCCGCTTTTTCAAGCAAAGGCCTAATAAAATCTTTGTCCCCCACCAAAAAACCTATAGAAGTTAGAAGAACATTGATTCCAGAAGTGAAAGCTTTTTCCAAGGTCTTTTCTTGAACTTCTTTGTCATCCTGAGCAATAACAAGGTCTACAACTTTGCATTGACACTATACTGCAGCTGCCAGCAGCATGGCATGACTAGTGACCTTACATTCATTTAGATTACATTTACCAAGATACTCTTGTGAACTATGACAACAAAAATAGATAGCCAACATATGGGTAGTTGAAAAGCGTGGAAAACCAAGTGCTATGTTATCCAACAACTTTAAACAATAATTTACATAAAGTAAGAAATGTACATCCAAAAATTACATGGTTATAATCCAAGTGCCATAAAAGGTTTAAGGCTCTAAGCATCAAATGCTTAGCACAAAGCAAGGTGATAGAACATTCATTTAGACAACATTACCAAGTTAATCGCTCACAAAATTTTTTTTGCAATGATACATAAATCTTATTATAACTTGACCTCTTTAATAGAAACAAATATCACCTCTCTAATCCTTAAAAAAACCAATCTCTTTTATTTAAAAAAAAAAAATTGCTAAAAGTTAATTTATGTGATCAATTGCTGAAGTATGAAGAGATGACCGAATATAGTTTCATGAACACATGTTGGACATAAATTGCTGAAAACCCACTTTTAGAGGTTAAGGACGAAAGATGAAAATCAAAGACAAAACTGAGAACAGTTTTCCCTTTTGATAAATAGAATAACAGATCAAACACTAATGTCAGTTTTTGCTTCAGGTTTTTCTTTCAGATTATGGGGAAGAAAGAATCACACATAATTAACAAATTTTCTGTAAGCAAAAGGAAAAATAGAATCTAGGTTTTACATCAATTGATATAAAACCACCTTCCAATAAATTTACCTGAGCTCGAAAGAATGCCATCATGTTATAGTTGCAATCAAAATCTGAACAGTATATCATGAACTTCCCTGCAGCAGAAAAAATTTAAGGCAGATTATTCAACTCTTCACTCAATGTCAGTGTCCTTGCAAGAAAATTGCATTGAAGAAAAATCGGCCAAAATAACAATCTTCATGTCCAGAAGCCAAATGGGTACATACATATATAAAAAAAAGTGGCTATCACCAAGAAAATAAAAAAGGACCAAGCCAGACAACGCTAAGTAGAGAATGTAAATTGCCTTAACAATTGAAATTATTGCACACTGATGTATCCATACTTTCTTTCCTCAAAAGCAAGAACAAAAATAATGGAGTGTATATATATCATAATCATAATTAAGATCAGTAAAAAAAAAAAATTGAAAGGCCTTAACACCTAAACTGAAATCATAATTCTAATTGCTCTTAGATCTAAAATTAATCAAGACCCACCAAACAACACAATCCATATAAGGAAATAGAAGTCTATGATATTGAATAAAAGTCATCATGAAAAACAGGACAAAAAATAAAAGACAACATCAAGTTATAAAACTCTATGATATTAATAAGTTTTTTTTATATCAAATCACAGTTGAGAGGCATACATACCACTCATATCTCCCTCTTGACTTTCCTGCTCTAACTGCGAATCTGAACCCCATCGATCTCCTCCATCATCATGGTATGAGCGATTGCCAAGAGGAGGCATCCGAAAATGCTCCTCTACTGTGTCATTGTTCTCAATGGAAGGCTTCCTAACTTCCTACTATTAAGACCAAGATAACGACAAAGACATGACAAAAAAAAAATAAAATTAAAAGCCAGAAAATAAAAAAGAAATCTTTAACCTTTAGTTTTAAAAACCGAAATACAAAAACTTATGTCCTTCTCTCGTCTGAAATACACGGAAACAAAACAACATAAATCAGTGAACCCATAGGTGCATCACATTATACAACTTAACTTCGAAAACTAAAATATCATCAGCAATAAGCCAAATGAACCCCTGCCTGACAATTTTATTAAAATAAATTATCATTTGAAATATGAGAACTATATGACATTTTTCATAAAATAACTGAAGCACAACAACAACTCACCATCGTCAGCGCTGCCCATCCCTGTTGTTCACCGCCGCACAGACCGCAAGGACCCATCTTGGAACCAGATCCAATCGCATGGACCTGTTCTCCACTGCTCCCTTGCGCCTCAGAACCAGCCACCGCATATCTGGATCTAGATCGGAGAGATTGGTAAAAGGGTGGGGGTAGCGATTTTAATGGTATGGAGAAAGATTGAAAGTTGAAAGGAGAAGTAAGTTGGGAAGAGATAGATGTGCCCCTTTTTTCTTTTTTTTTTTCAGAAAAACGAATGTTGGAAGAGGAGAATGTGATTTAAAGAACGAGAAGAGGGTAATGGTGAAGGGTTTTTTTGGGTTTCAGCTTGGAAGGAGTGGGAACTGGGAAGAGTGCCATTTATTTTTTTTTTGTCTGCGGAAAGGAGTGGAAAGGGATGAGTTTGTGCAGAAGAGAGAGGGAAATGGCTTGTGTGAAGGATTGCTGGATTTCCTTTTCTTTGAAACTAGCGTATTCACCTGTCCTACGCTCGGGCTTAAATAATAATAATAATAATAATAATAATAATAATAAATTATACTCACTTTAAGTTTGTGAAAATATAATTCACATTCCCTTTAAATATTCAATCTATACTCATAACTCTCTCTGCTTGTCAAATTTAAGTATTTATATTATACCAACATCCTTTACTAATAGAACACCATTAATAATCTTAACAAAATAATATTTTTGTGATATTAATTGTTCCTAATTAATAAAATTATAAAAATATTCTTAAACTTAATAGAGTGAGTAAATAAAAATATTTAATGTTATAAAAGTATCATTTTGCTATGTTTTCTAATAGTGTTATGTGAATGAGGGGTATGACTGTAATATAAATACTAAAAATTTGATGAGCAGAGGGGATGTAAGTTACATTTTCATAAATTTCAAGGGAGGTGAGTGTAATTTATCTTAATAATAATAATAAATATATGAATGTAATCAATATACTTTTTTGAAAGATAAATATAAAGTAGAACAAATATAATTAAAATATGAAAATACATTCTATTAAATAAGTTACATATCCCATTTTCATATAATTGCAAAAATCAGTTTGTACAACATATATTTCATATTTTCTGTTCGTGATATTAAAATATTAAAATTTGTGAAAATTTTCTTTTTTACCTTTTTTTAATTATTGAATCCATAATCCATAACATTTTATATAATAAAAGATGAAAGTATGTCTAATTTCACAGATAGAGATAAGATATAAATATATAAACTTCCATGCTTTTTTTAATTGAAATTATTTGATTTATACCAATAATTGACTTTCATGAAAAATTTTAAGCGTTGAAACTAAATTTTAAATTGTTTCATATAATAAAATTAAAAAAAGTATTTAATGGATTTTGGAAACATAAGTAGTTGTTAAAAAATTGATATATTTGAAAAGAATATTATTTGGATAAAAAATTATAAATGTACTATTGAAAAATTGAAAAAAAATTATTAATATACTATCTACGTCAAAATTCTGAATATGTCATTCCAAGAGTTAATTTATGAAAATTTAGCAACACAACTCCCAGTAAGAGCTCAAACTACTTGATAGATCATATCCAATGAAACATCAAAACAACATGAGCATTAATTATTATATATAAAAGCAAAAAAAAATCATTCAAAGAAAGTGGCTTGAAGTAAATATTTCCACTTATATTATTGAAATCTTAGTTTAAAGCTATATGATTCATAATATATTTTTTTTTTCAATTGAAATACTTGCTCAACCCCAGTGATGGAGGAGCCCTTCCACAAAAGAAATATTATATTATGTTATACAAACAAAACCAAACTTTACAAAAGATAAAAAATTGCAACATTATATATATCTATATCATTATATTGTATTGAAGAAGCCGTGACAACTTAGGGGACACTTGAACTACCGACCAAAATCTTGTTTAACAATTAGTTGCAATGATTTTGCATATACAACTCTACCAAAGAGAAAACCTTACATTATCTAATGATTAACCTTAGAAAAACCATTTATAGTAATTAATGTCCTTATTCACATTTCCAAAAAATGAAGAAAAACCAATCCATTATTGATGCATATATCTCATCTCTCAACTGCCAATTTGATTTACGTCAACCCATTAGCTAACCAAACAACTTAGAATCATCCGAGAACAACAATGGCAAAGAGGTATATATGCAAAATCATCGCAACTAGAATCTAAATTTATGATTTAGAATCTAAATTATGGCAAAGAGTTATATATGCAAAATTATCGCAACTAATTAACTGAGAGCAATTGGAATTATGATTTCAGCTTAGGTGTTAAGGCCATTCATTTTTTTTTTTTACTAATCTTAATTATGATTATGATATACACCCAATTGTTTTTGTTCTTGCTTTTGAGGAAAGAAACTATAGATAAATCAATGTACAATAATTTCAATTGTTAAGGCAATTTACATTCTCTGGTCCGCATTGTATGGCTTGGTCCTTTTTTATTTTCTTGGTGACCCCTTTTTTATATATGTATGTATGCATTTGGCTTTTGGACATGAAGATTGTT
Organism: Dalbergia cultrata; assembly: GCA_031216105.1. Classification (NCBI taxonomy): domain Eukaryota; kingdom Viridiplantae; phylum Streptophyta; class Magnoliopsida; order Fabales; family Fabaceae; genus Dalbergia; species Dalbergia cultrata. Next base: position 49,657,911 of record CM062344.1, read on the forward strand.
ATGTTCGCTGATTTTTCCTTCAATGCAGTTTTCTTGCAAGGACACTGAGATTGAGTGAAGAGTTTAATCATCTAGCCTTATATTGTCTCTGCTATAGGGTAGTTCATGATATACTGTTAAGATTTTGATTACTAATATAACATGATATATTGTTCGGGGATGAAGATCGTGCCACGGTGTTGGCGATAGGTGGGGGGTGGCTGGTTAGTTGTGGTGGCTTTCCTTCATCATGACTGGTATATGTCTTTCTACATTCCTTTTTATCTGTATGTGTCATGACCCACCTATGGAGTGTGACCGGCACGTGAGGATTTTGGTCCCCACGGAAGCCTCTGGTAACGTAACTGACTAATATAAATAATCCAAATTTATTCAAAATATCTCAAGTTCAACTAAAACTTCAATAATATGAAATTGTTCTCAAAACATAAATTCTGAACATAAATTTTCATAAAATCCATATTCTAGGCCAAAGCCAAACATAACAAAACAATTAACAGAAATTCTGAAAATATATCATGCATGTCCGAGGATCCTACCTACACAATTTATTAGAGCACTACTAGACTGACATAATTGACAATAAGCTCCACTCCAAAGCGAAGCTCACCAAGGAAGCTGTAGCACAACTACTGAGGATCCTGTGGCACAACCTAAAGCTGTCAGTATCTGTAGGGAAAGGAAAAGAGAGGGGTGAGTTCATCAAAACTCAGTGAGCGAGCCTCCACTCACAACCCACACGGGACAATAACAAAATACATAACATATACATGCAACTAATGTGAAATATATTACATATATAATTACATATAAATTAACTGAATCTGTGGCAATAACTAGTAGAGAAACATGAATTATTCTGTACATAATTATCTGAGCTGAATAGCTAAATCTGAGTCAATGGCTAATCTGATGGGCACCTAACTAGGTCCCATAAATGGACACCTCATTAGGTTCCTTATTGTGGGTGAGCTAGTCCTCTAGCGGACCACTTGGTACCAAGGTTAACTATCAATTCTGCAGCTATTAACTCGCTGATCTGTTTCTCACTAATTAATATAAAATAATTTGTTTATAAACCAAATAAATATAAAAGCTCTGAATTCATATAATTCTAACAATTTGACTGTAGCATAACTGAGATTTTAAAATCATGCCCAAGGGATCACCAGCTTGTAGACATAGTGATTTCAATAATCAATAGAATATGTATCTGACAATTGTTATGAATTATACTTTATTCAATACTTTCAATAAATCATATCTAATATTCTAAAACCTTCATAGGAAATACATAATCTGAAAATATGATAATCAATATTTCTACTGTAAACATTAAACTGAGATCTCACAATTTCATATACTAGGAAAAGATATTCTATAACACACAAGGTATCAATTATGGTCCCATGAGTTTTGTTAAAATGATTAATTTTCATGATAACTGTAAAAGTAATAATATTTCTAAAACAGGCATAATCATAACAATATATTCTCTTGACATAAATCATTCTAAAATTTCATAAATAATTTATATAATATGGAAAAATATTAATAATGACCAAAAGTATGATTATGAGCTTAATCCCACTCACCGTTGATAGTCGTGAGTGTGCTTCTACTAATAACTTTACTCTGAAGTATTGGAATGGTACAAATAATCAATCTCACAGATTAAAAGAAAGGAACATCACAACATCCCAAGAGAGGATTAGCTAGGCTCACTGAAGCTCGGCCATGAAGATCATGAGCTTGACAAGAGATGAGTTCGGCTAAGAAGAGGTTTGGTTTAGAGGAGGTTTGACTTAGAGGAGGTGGAAGCAAAATTTAGCAAAATGAAACTAAACATTTCTTACACATACACACTCCTACACTCATATATTTATACACAAATATAATAATCATGAATAATATTAGTGCTATTTGTCTACACTTAATAATAATAATAAATATTATTAATGCTTACTACACTTAGTAATTATAATGTTAAATAATAATAATGCTAACTACACTTAGTAATAATAATTATAATGCTAGCTACACTTAGTAATTATAATGTTAAATAATAATAATGCTAGGTACACTTAATAATAATAATGCTAATGCTAGCTACACTTAGTAATAATAATGTTAAATAATAATAATGCTTGGTACACTTAATAATAATAATTATAATGCTAGGTACACTTAATAATAATAATGCTAATGTTAGCTACACTTAGTAATAATAATGTTAAATAATAATAATGCTAGGTACACTTAATAATAATAATGCTAATGCTAGCTACACTTAGTATTATTAATATTAGTGGCATATATCTAGACTTAATAATAGTAATGACTAATATTAATACTAACCACACTTAGTAATTATAATGTTAAATAATAATAATGGTAGGTATACTTAATAATAATAATAATAATAATAATTCATAATAATTATAATTTCTTTATTTGGGATATCACAGTATGCTCTCTCCACCCCATTTATAAAACTCACTTTGCTTTGAAATCCACAAACCTGTGATTTATTTGCATTTGCGTGCTTTTGATTTGTTTGTGTTCTATCTTAGTTGATTTTGGGTTTCAATACTTCAGTTCTTGCAATGCATCAAAGTGGTACAATGGCTTTTGCGGTGGCTAGTTTTGAGGCAACAGTGAAGAATGTTGTAGTAGAGGTCGACAACCTTTTTTGAAACCCAGTATGGTGGCTGATTATTGATGTGTTTTGATTGTTACTTTTTTTTTCTCGCCTTCTAAAACGTGCAACTTGATTTATAATGGGCCACAAAGCTTCTTTTTGAGTAAGTTAATATTTGGGATTATTCAACTTTAATTTTTTTCTTATTTTCATTTCAATAGTGCTAATTCTTTTTTATTTGAGCTAACTTTGTTTTGCCTAAAATAAGGTGAAATATAAAAAATAAAAATGACAAAAAAAAAACTAAAAGTTGTGAATGCTTACTTGACCGTTTGGATTGCAATCTCTGTAAGCTTCAGAACTCTTCAGAAAATATTAGTGCTATATGTAACGCCCCGATTTTCTGTTAGAGTGAAAATGACCAAAATGCCCCTGAGGTCATTTTCAGCCCGGAATTCGAGGAAAGCCAGTGCGGCAGTACTCGAAGGGCAAACTCAATGTTGGAAGGGGATTAGAAAACTTATGTACCTTCCCGAGATCGAAAATCTCGTTTTTCGAGTTTTCGGGTCAAAATGACCAAAACGCCCCTGTGGTGTTTTACGGATTTGCAAGTCTTGCGGATGAACCCGAAACTTCTCCAGATGGTTTTAAAAGGCGTTTTTATGTATTCTATGACCTCAGTTTTAATTTTTGAAGTCCCGGGCAAAATTAGTGCAAAATTACGGTTTTGCCCCTAGTTTCGTACTCTTACGTTTAATCACACGATTAAGCAAACCTAAGCAATATTAGGCTCTAATCGAAGGTTAATTAATTTCCTTAATTAATCTAGAGTCAAAATAATTTATTAAAGTTGATTAGAACCAAAAAGTACTTAATTACAACCTAAAATCATATTTTAATTTTATGACACCTAGTCATAAAATCTTGAATAGTGTTTTCTCTTTCCAATTCCTTAAATCATGGAATTGTGTTACACATTGTTTATTCATAAATGAGTTTTAAATTCTTTAATGATGTATGAGCACTCCTAAACTTGTCATAAACTCCCTAAATCACATTCTTAGTTACCTAAACTTAAGTTTAATCATTCCTAACCTTGTACCTAAGCTAATACACATCTAAACCTACCATTAACACACAATTAAATGGTCAAATCATCCTCCCATTCTGCTGACCCAAGCTGGCCGTGAACCTCCTCCCTCCATTATGCATCACATGTTCAATTTTTTTAACACTCCAAGGCCATACCTCAAGTCACATACACTATACCTTGTCATAACTTTCAATCAAGCTTGAATTTCCACATGAATAAATAATTAAAACAACCCATTTTCCCCATTTAATTGTGGCTGGAAAAGTTCCAGCCATGCATTATTTCTAGAAGCCTAAATTCATAAAAATGTGATAGGAAATTAACTCACATCAAGCCATACTTTGTAGCATAGCTTCCATACTTCAACCATGCTTGAATGACCTTGTGTAAGAGATATTTTTCTCTTCCTTTTCCCTCCAAACCACACGGCCACAGCCTCCCAATGTGAGCTCCATGGTTTTGTTTTTCTATAAATAGGATGCTTGTGTTAGCTTTGTTGCACCTTGAAGCATTTGCAAAGTTTAGAGTTTTAGAGTTGTCTTACTAAGCTTTTTCCTTCTCTCAAAGTTCTAAGAGCTCTTTCTCTTCATCTTCATCCTCTTCATTCTTCCATCACATAATCACCTCATAACCTTAATCCATCACCTCATAACCTTAAACCACTCTCAAAGCTTTCAAACACTCAACCTCAAACACAACTTCACTCAAAACACATCTCCTTTCCTTTTCCTTTCCTTGGCCGAAATCATCACCACCATCCTAGGAGGTGTTGCTCATCTCATTTCCATCTCCAAGTTCAAGCTTTTATCTTCATCAAAAGGTAGGGATTTGTTTTCAAACTTTATTTTGCTCAAGAAAGTGTTTTTCTCTAGTTTTCTCTTGGATTCTTTTTGAACTTTCCTTTGTCTTTCCTTTCCTTTCATTTTCGGCCATGAGGCCTTGATTTGAGCATGATAGCTTGATGATGAGAGTTTCTAGATGATGACATTGTGTTCATATCAAAGAAACCTCTAAAGCTTGAGTTTTTCCTTTTCTTACAACTTCATCTATATGTTATCTAGCTCACATGGTTTTCCAACTTAAGAAAAATTAATCTAAGGATTTCTAAAAGCCCAAGCCTACCCTTGTCAACCTTAAAGTTGGCCGGCACGTTCTAGAGATTTGTCTCTAGATAGGGGTTTTGGGTACTTAATAAAGAACTTGATGTAGCTTCACTTTCTTTCTCTTTTATATGATTTTCGATTCTTGTGTTGTAATCTTTGAGATATTGTATGGGGTTATTATCTTGTTAAAGTCTTAAATGAGCTCTAGTTAAACATAAAAATGAAACTTGCATCATGTTTACTTTAAGCTTTGCATATCATGTTTATTTCCTTGCTATCACTAAGTCCCAAGATAATGAATAAACTAGCATTATCATGTTTATGTTTCAAGCTTTGCATTATCATATTTATATTTCAAGTCCTCACCTAAATATCAAAGATAATAATATATTGCACCACATATTTATTTTATGCTCTCACTTTACTTTCTAGCAATAACTAAAATAAGTGCATGAGCATGTTTATTTTTATGTCATCACTTTAATGATTCTAGAGCTCAAAGACTTGCCCAAGGATATCTCAAACAAAGGTCTAAAACATTTATCTCCTATGGCTCATATTTCGGCCCTATGAGGCCTTAATGTCTTCAAGTATTGAAAACTATGTTTTATAATTTTTCTAAACTTATATGAGTATAAGGAATGTGTAGAACTAAGTATTATGAATTTAGGACCTCTTGAGATGAAAATAACATAGCCACTGCCCTATTAAGTATTTCCATGAGTTTAGATGATAAAAGTGTTCATAAAAGAGTTTTGAAGGTTTTAATAAGGTTCCAAGAGAAACTAGTATTTTATGTGCTTTAGAAACTATGATTCAATGCCTTTCAATGGAGTTTCTGTTTCGGTTCTGCCTTGCTATGTTTGGCCACTGCATGAGCTGTGTTAATGATGTTAATATGCTTATGTTTGGGTAATAATTATGTTAAGACTCATATGTGAAAGATAGGATAAGTTAGGAACTAGAAAAGAATTAATTTGAGAGTTCTAGATCCTTTAAAGATTTATTTTTCTGGATTCTGTCCAGCAAGGTTTAGATTCAATAATCATGGTTTTAAATTAGTTTATATGTGTAGGAATGACTCATAATTGGTTTAGGACTTAATCTTGAAACCTTAGGAGCAAACCGAACTTAGAAAAGGTCATTATTGTGACTTCTAGGTACCCGTAAAGTTAGTATTTAGATTTCTGCACTCTTGAGGTTTAGAGATGTTCTTGACCATAGGGTGAGGTGAGAAATACTTAGTTATAACCTTATAGGTTCCCAAGAGACTAAGTGTAGATGATCAATAACTTAGAAAGTGAGATAAAGATCTAAACCGTAATTTCTAGAACTCCGTAATCACATGAAAGCTGTCCAAATTCTGCTTAGTGCTATTTGGATTAGTTCTTAAGCATAAAATTTGTATGACTCATAAATTGTCAAACTATAGGTGTATAAAGAAGTTAAGAATAATTAATTTGCAAGTTTAAGACTCATAATAATCGAAGTTTAGAGCACTATGAGTTATAACATAACATGTCTATGAGCTTATGGGGATGATTGTTAAGTATGACTATGTGATGATGTTTGTGAAAATTTTATGTGACGAATGTTATGAGAAAGTTTCATGTGATGATATATATGTCATGAAAAAGCTACATGAGAATGCATGATAAAAACGAATATGATAAATGATGAGGTAATTGTGATTTAATACTTATGAGAATATAAATGTGACACAACACTGAGACGCGCTTCTCCTGGGTGACACCGGTTCGGCCGAGCACCCGCAGGAGGAGACAAATCCGTGAGGGTATGTGTAGATGCAGCCTGCCAAAGCGGACAAATTGCGAGGCCCACGTGGCTAGCAAAGCGTTTCAAAGAGGAAATGATCCTAGAAAGGAGATCCTTAAGTTGCCCCTAGCCCGTACTTTAAGTCGGGATTATGTTACGCTTATCATAGGATAAGTAAGAGCTAGTGACGACTAGTTAAGGTATGAGCTCATAACCTAGAGAAGTTTTAGGGCGGCCCCATGAGATGAAAGTTAAAGTTAACAATGTCACATAAACTATACTTATGCCAATGTTATAATGTTTCCTAGTCATTCTATTGTTTGGGTTACCTTATGATGCATTCATATCATTAGTGCATTTCTGCTTAAGTTATAAAGACGCATTATAAAATATGACGGACCTTGGATAAAGTACCTCTTTGGAAAACCAACTTAAAAGGAAATTATATACATGCACACCTTTTTAGAAATAAACCCGAGGTTCCTGAGGATGTGACGATGACACCTAGGTAGGGATAACCCTACTGAGAATTCTTTTAGAAAGATTCTCATTCCCTCTCTCTTTTCTTCTCATCATATCTTGAGATGGCGACGTTTGTACTCTTCATCGACACCCGGTATGGGAGCTGCACCATGACCGGCACTCGGGTCATACCATTTTGAGGGTCGCCAGACCGCCGTGAGTATTCATGTTCATGGGGCGACCCTTCGCACCCCGTCCCGAGCTACCGCTTCACCCCGACTGCTCCTTACCGTCATAACGGGATTTTTGAGCGAGCGAGACCACGCGATGAGCAGATCCTCCGCATGGAGCCTGAGACATCGGCCCGATGCGAGTACCAGTATGTGCCGCGTCCCGGTGCTGGAGGCGGACCCATCCGAGGACCCGCCATCCCACATGTACAGTTGGAGTTCGGTCCCGCTCCTCCGCCGATGAGGGCTGGGAGTGAGGAGACGGTGGTCCACCGAGGTTGGCTCGACGGCCATCTATGCGCCCTCGCGGTGGACATGCCCCGATGATGCGCTCGACCACTCCCGCCGAGATTCGCGATGGATCGACTCGACCCCATGATGCTCGGACCGCAGGAGTAGTCATAGGAGGGGTAGTAGCTAGTGCACACACACGCCACATAGTAGAGATCAAACCTTCTTTTGTATATGAGGTTGTCTCCTTTAGGTGCACGCGGGTATGGGGGTAGTTTCTTTTGTATTTGCTTTTTATGATTTCCTTGTATTGCATTTCAGTTGTATTTCGCTTCGTGATGTATCAAATAGTCCTGCCTCTTTGGGTAGGCACGTTATATATATCTATGATTCAGTTGATGCTTCCATGACATGATGTGTTTCTTATGCTTTGCTTATATGTTTCGCTATGTTTCCCCTTTAAGTTTCGTGCGTGGCTCTCACTTTGATTTTAAATTCCAAAAAGAAAAATTTTACCCATATTTCCGCTAAGTATTTTCTAAAAGATGAGACCAAGAGGTAATATTCTAAAGATTAACCTAAGGACATACTAGTAGTCTTGGGTTAAGATTTAGGGTGTTACACTATATGTGTTGATTGACACAAAACCAATTTAAAGAAAATAATTTGAAGAACGACTAATGTCTACCTTGAGTTTCTTGACATAGCATATAGGGATTTATGAATTGATTAAAACGAACTTAAAGTGAGAATAATTTCACTTTATATATGCAAACATGATTTATCTCCAGTTGAGCGTAATAGAAGTGAATATTATATCATGCAAAGAACGTATACATGCATTACAGATTGAAGTAAATCAAGTCAAGAATAAGAAACCAATGCAATAGTATTCAGAAAGTAGCACTGGACATCAGAAAGTACACTCAGAATGAAGATATCAAGCAAACTTTGATAACAATGTGTTACACAACTTTCAACTATCATGATCGCAATTCTTTCAACATCAATAAAGCGTCGATTGAAGACTAGAAGACCAAAGAATCATTAAGAAACTGATACCGCACATTAGAAAGCTCACTTCACTGTGGAGTGCTAAACCTTATGGGAAAAGGAAGGAAATTTGAATTTTGAATTTCAAATCTCAAGTCAAACCCAGTTTCAAAATTGATATGTCCTCTCTTCTATCATTTTGGCCAACCACTCCAGCTTCTAGAAGGAAGAGTTCAAAAACCATGTTCAGAAAGTAAAAAGCTAGTTTCTGAAGGGATATCAGAAACCTTAACCACATAACAGCTTCTAGAACATATTTGATAAGTTGTCAGTCTACTTTTCTAGATTACATTTCCAAGACATAAACATATGATCAACACGTGTCACTTGGACAAGAGATCAAGGGCAACGGTCACAAAGGGAGGCTATTTATAAATAGAGATGTTGTGCTCAAATGAATGACGAGTATTGAATACATAAGAGTGGAAACTCTGTGAAAATCCCTCCACATGTCTTGCAAGGTTCATCACCTCATGTAATAAGTTTCCTTAAGGAGTGAATTTTTCTAGTTCCTAAGCAGTTTATATACTCTTCCTTGGAAGAGATGTTAGAAATGAGTCATTCAAGTTATCTCAGGTAATTCATTGTATATTTGTAAGGAAACTTGAGTGTTGGTTAGTTTGAGTGGCAACCTAAACACTTAACATTTGCATCCTTGATGAGTGTGAGGTAACTTGGAGTGGCTAAGAAAAAATTACTTGCAACGTGATAGCAAAGGTTGTCCACTTATCACGGTTCAACTTGGAGAGGCTGGTGAAAGACCACTCAATTCAGCTTGGAGTGGATGGTGAATAACTACTTACAACATGACAGTAAGGGCTATCTATTTATCATGGTTCAACTTGAAGAGGCTAGTGAATAACTACTTACAATGTGATAGTAGGGATTGTTTACTTATCATGGTTTAGCTTGGAGAGACTGGTGAATAACTATTCGGTTCAGCTTGGAGAGGCTAGTGAATAACTACTCGGTTTGTGATAGTAAGGTTTGTCTACTGATCACAGGATAGAGCTTAGAAAAACTACTGTAAAGACTATCAAGTTTTTCTTTCTCAGGCTGAGAAAGGTGTTAGTGAATCTCAATGAAAGTTGAGTATTGGATATAGGTTGTTTTTGGCGGAACCAATATGAAATCATCTGTGTTATATCTTCTTCTCCTTCATCTCATTTATCTTCTCTACTCTACATTATCTTTCAATATTTACTAAATGTATGTTTCTTTATCTAATTTATGCCTACCATTGTACTTCAAAAAGTTACTTTCTGAAATATATAATCTATTTCTGCTGCACTTCAAGCTTAATACTTGATAGTATACTATTTAATATTTCAGTTTCAGAAAGGATAAAAAGAAGCAAAGCACAATTCAACTCCACTTTCTTGTGCACTTCTTTTCCTATAGTCTTATCATGTTTTTTGTTCAATTCTCATTAGTTAGTTCCTGTAAAAGCCCATTTTTTAATGCCTCTATTGCTCTCTTCTTCCTATAAGATTAGGTTTTTGATTTAAGCTATATACTACAATATATTGGTAATGCTTATTTCTTTTCATCCAATTATGAGGATACAACTTCATTTTTGAGCAGAACAATGTGAGGAACTTACAAAGTAAGTATCATGGAAAGCCTATCATTAAAATATCAAATTCTAAGGATGTTGATATTAGAATGGAATGCAAGAATGTGGTATCATGTTTGTGTTGTTTGTAGAATGTGCTTAAGGCTATCTAGTTCAAGTTTGCTATTATCTTCAACAAGATTTTAAAAGATGACTTGACTATTAAAATTGTGAAAGGAGAATGGAGTAAAAGAATGAGGATATATTTTGGTTAAAAAAAAATGTTGCCTAACTCATGAATTACTATTTAGACTTTATTACTCATCTAATTTATAGGTTCCAATAATTTTCTTAGGTTCTTTGCGTTTCAAGTACAATAATTGTGAAACATTGATTCTCATGTGATGGTTGGAATAGGAGTATTCCAATAAAAATTCTATTATGATATGGTGAACTACAAATGGAATCATAGATTGCAATAATGTGTGACAAATGCATTCATGGAGTTTTGGATTAGTTAGCTAAAGTGGGGCTACTTCCTTTAATTGATTTATATTGTGATTTGAAAGGGAAAAATGAGTTTCAATATAATTTCACATAGCTCATTCTTTTTAGGTTGATTTTAGTTACTTATTTAAGGCTGGATAATAGAAAGATGTAAATTTTGTTCTAATTATGATTATGATTTGATTATGCAATATTGAGAGCCATATAGATGATGCTATTGGTCGAAGGTATGGAGAAGGTGCAATACATAATCACATACATGAAACATTTCCAAGCCTAAAAACTCATAGTTGAAATGCATCTTATTTGGTTGGAACAGCCATACTTACATCGAAAAATCAGGATGTTCAAAACATGAGTGACCTTATTATAGGTCATTTTCGAGGAGAAGAGCGGAACTTGATATCATTTGATAAGGCTGAAGGTGATAAAATAATTTATATCAACAAGAATACCTAAACTCCATTTCCCTAGGTGGTTTGCCACCCCATATCCTCAAAGTAAAAAAAGGAGCACCTTTGATGTTGTTGTGAAACATAGACCCAAAAGCTAGTCCATGTAATAGTACAAGGTTACTATGTCATGCAACCTTTTTGAATATGCTGATGTAGAAATTTTAACAGGTCACCACTCTGGACAAAGAGCTTTTCTGCCTTGGATAAAACACAAAATAGAATAGAGTGCGGGACTACCATTTATGCTTAGAAAGCAATTTCCTATTAAATTGAGTTTTGCACTGACAATTAATAAGGCACAAGGACAAATCATTCCTAATGTTGGGATTTATCCACCAAAACATGTGTTTTAGCCTTGTACAATTTTATGTTGATCTATCTAAAGTTGTTTCTCAATGTAGGACAAAAATATTGATTAGAGGACGGAAACTTAAAAGGAAAAATGGAGAATTTGCTAGGAATATTGTTTTTAAAGAAGTTTTGTTGTCTGAACCTTAGGTAATAATCATCTTATACACTCACATTTTAACATCTTATTTGTTTGTTTGTTTGTTTTTTAATTGTAATCAACTCTCTGTTTTTTTTTTCAATTTGTAAAAATCAATTATAACATGAAGATTGTATACATATATACAGACAGATCAAAATTTGAGGAATTCTTCCAGATATGTCAGGAGTTGAAAATAAATAATTTAGATATGTACTTTGACAAATAAATAAGTACTAAGTTGTTGTTCTAGATTTTTGTTTTTTGTTTTATTTAAACAAAATAACTTCACCTGTTATTGTGTCGGAGGGAGAGTTTGAAAGGCTTTGGAATACTTGAAAAGCTGAGCAATTTCTAGCCTCAGTCAATACAATTGAAAAATCTTATTTTTAATTTATTTAGTAATTTTTTTATCTAATTCTTAAAATTTAATATAATAAGTTCATCGTCTACGAATTTACTCTTTTGGTTGGGGAACCACAATAGTAGTAGATAAAACTCAATTTTGAAAGATGATAAAAAAAGAATTACTGTCCTAGAAGACTGAGAGGTAATACAATTATGTGTTTTAACACATTTTTATACTATGTATTTCTATGTTTGTTAGCACCTATATGAAAATATGTTGTACAATTATTGAAGGTCAAATCATTGCTAACTTTGGATAAGTTCATAATCTAGGAAACAGAGAGATGCAACTTTATCTCATAGTTATTTTGTTTGTGATTCTACATAACTATATATTTTTTTATTATTCATCTCGAAATTTAGTTGCAATAATTATGATAATATGATAATATTAGTCAAAATACATTTGCGTGAATAGGAAAATTCAAGCAAAAAAGGAAATTTGTATTTGACATGTGAATATTTTATTTTGTGACATCCATTATATTAACATGTAAAGTCTATATATTTCATTCATTATTTTTAATTCATTCATTATTTCTAATACATAATTTATTTAATAGTTTTTCAAAACACAAGAATTTATAGATGACGAGATGTATAAAGAGTTGACCAGAATCCTTAAAAGGTGAAAAACTTTACATATGTAAACTTTAATTAATTTTAGTTAAATTTATGTTATAATAAATATACTAATCATACTTTATGTAACATCTGTCACATTTGGGCGCGCCACGTATCGCCGTCCTCAGTGTGAGTTCTGTAACACCTGGCATGCAGACATTGTCCGCTTTGGGCCCTAACTGGGCGACCCTCACGGATTTGTTCTTCCCATCTCAAAGAAAAACCGTGTCTGCATAGGGGAGATATCCACACCTTTATAAAGCATGTTTCGTTCTCCTCCCCAACCGATGTGGGACTAGCTCCACATCTCCTAGTGGGGGCCCAGTGTCCTCTCTAGCTGGCACACCAATCCCATGACTGGCTTTGATATCATCTGTAACATCTATCATATCTAGGCGTGCTACATATCGCCGTCCCCAGTGTGAGTTCTGTAACACCCAACATGCAGATATTGTCCGCTTTGTGGCCTAACTGGGTGCCCCTCACGGATTTGCTCTTCCCCGCTCTAAGGGAAAAACGTGTCTGCATGGGGGAGGTATCCACACCCTCATAAGGCATGTTTCATTCCCCTCCCCAACCGATGTGGGACTAGTTCCACCTCTCCTAATGGGGGCCTACCATCCTCACTGGCTGGCATACCAATTCCGGGATCAACTCTGATACCATCTATCACATCTGGGAGCGCTACATATCGCTATCCCCAGTATGAGTTCTGTAACACCCGACATTTAGATATTATCCGCTTTGGGGCCTAACTGGGCGCCCCTCATGGATTTGTTCTTCCCATCTCAAAGGAAAAACATGTCTGCATGGGGAGGTATCCACACCCTTATAAGGCATGCTTCGTTCTCCCCCTAAACTGATGTAGGACTAACTCCACCTCGCCTAGTGGGGGCCCAGTATCCTCTCTGGCTGGCACACCAATCCCGGGCTGGCTCTGATACCATCTGCAACATCTATCATATCTAGGTGTACTACGTATCGTCATCCCCAGTGTAAGTTCTGTAACACCGACATGCGGATATTGTCCGTTTGAGGCCTAACTGGGTGCCCATCACAGATTTGTTCTTCCTATCTCAAAGGAAAAACGCATCTACATGGGGGAGGTATCCACACCCTTATAAGGCATGCTTCGTTCTCCTCCCCAACCGATGTGGGACTAGCTTCACCTTTCCTAGTGGGGCCCAGCGTCCTCACTGGCTGATACATCGATCCTGGGACTGGCTCCGATACCATCTGTAACATCTGTCATATCTGGGTGCACTACATATCGTCGTCCCCAGTGTGAGTTATATAACACCCAGCATGCCGATATTGTTTGCTTTGGAGCCTAACTGGGCGCCCCTCACGGATTTGCTTTTCCCCTTCTCAAGGGAAAAAAGCGTCTACATGGGGGAGATATCCACACCCTTATAAAGCATGTCTTGTTCTCCTCCCCAACTGATGTGGGACTAGCTCCATCCCTCTATGGGGACCCAGCGTCCTCACTAGAATATCGATCACGGGACCTGCTTTGATACCATTTGTAACATCTGTCACATCTGAGCGCGCTACGTATCGCCGTCCCCAGTGTGAGTTCTGTAACAGCCGGCATGCATATATTGTCCGCTTTGGGCCCTATTAGGAGGGGTGGAACTAACTAGTCCCACATCGATTAGAGAGGGGAGCGAAACATGCCTTATAAGGGTGTGGATACCTCCCCATGCAGACACGTTTTTCCCATAAAGAAGGCAAAAGTAAATCCGTGAGGGCACCCGGTTAGGCCCCAAAGCGGACAATATCTCCATGCCAGGTGTTACAGAACTCACACTGGGGACGGCGATACCTAATGCCCCCAGATGTGATAGATGTTATAGATGGTATCAGAGCCAGTCCTAGGACCGATGTGCCAGCCAGCAAGGATGCTAGGGCCCCACTAGAAAGGGTGGAACTAATCCCACATCGGTTGGGGAGGGGAACAAAACATGCCTTATAAGGGTGTGGATACCTCCCCCATGCAAACACATTTTTCTCATAGAGAGGGGAAGATCAAATCTGTGAGGGGCACCCAATTAGGCCCCAAAGCGAACAATATTTGCATGTCGAGTGTTACAGAACCCATACTGGGGACGACGATACCTAGTGTGCCCAGATGTGACAGATGTTATAGATGGTATCAGAGCCAATCCTGGGATCGGTGTGCCAGCCGGCGAGGACGCTAGGCCTCCACTAGGAAGCATGGAACTAGTCCCACATCGGTTGGGGAGGGGAACGAAACATGCCTTATAAGGGTGTGGATACCTCTCCTATGCAGACACGTTTTTCCCATAGAGAGGAGAAGAGCAAATCCGTGAAGGGCACCCAATTAGGCCCTAAAGTGGACAATATTTGCATGCCGGGTGTTACAGAACTCACATTGGGGATGACGATATGTAGCGCGTCCAGATGTAACAGATGTTACACTTTATTTGCATAAAATGTAGTGAAATGAAGAATATTTCATATATTTGATCACTTTTTGGCCTCCCAATTAAATTCGAGTACCGTCAAGTACAATTGGAATGACGTTTGAAGAAAACATACTACATAATTTTGGAAAACACGTTATTTGAGTATGTGAAATTAATAATAATTTCTTTTACTATTTTTTATTTGATATTTGGACATATTATGTTATATTTAAATATTTATTTTATTAAGACTAGTGACTTGTCGGGCATTGTTGTGTCTGTCAGTTCACATTTTTTCTTTTATTTTTGTGTGTAATTTGGTAATCATAAACAATAATGTGTAATAGTGGGTAGCTTGTCTCTTTATAGTGTCTCCGATCTCCACTGAAATATGTCTTGAAAAATTGAAATTTCTTAGCCGTAGAGTGGCGCATAATATGTGGAAATAGTTAAAAATATAAAAATAAAAAGATATAAAGAAAATAAAGAATAGATGGGGCTATGCGCCTGGGCTCTACATTGGAACGAAGTGGTGTTCCATGATGTGTATAGGAAAAAGGTTTCATAATCAGAATGTTTGGGAATGTATAATAGAAGTAAGATTTGAGAGAGGAAAAGTAAACCTCCTTGCCAACTTCCATGGTTACAAAAAATTTTCGAAGAAAAACTACCCATGATTTTCTCAACTATTATTCTCTAATTCATTGTATTAATTACAAATTTACCCTTATTGAAGAAAATGCTGGCATGTATAAACGAATCAAAACAATTAAAAGCTAGTGGCATTTTAGGAATAATGAATATTGGACCCCAAAAGTAGTTTAAATAAGGAATTTATTTTATTATATTTAAAATTGGAAAAGAAATTTGGATACCAAAACACCACAATTCCCTTTATATAGTGTATAAATTCATTCATTATTTCTAATATGTAATTTATTTTGTAGTTTTTCAAAACACATGAATTCATAGATGATGAGATGTAATACTTGGTGTACACGTGTCATTAGATAAGTTCCGTATGGTCTTAGGGTCCCCCAAGACCCACCTATGTTACTGGGTCCGGGTTTTCGCTAAGTCTGGAGCCCTATACCTCCTTGGAGGGCTATATATGAGAGCCACTTTCTTGGGATCAAAAGTCCAGGTAATTGCTCTCTAGAGGGATATGAATTGAAGTGTGATTTTTAATGAATTTTAGTAAACCTCTAGATGTTCCTTTTCTAACCCCCAAGTTTAGAAAATCACTGGAATTTTGGAATTTGAACTAAAACTCAAAAATGAGATTTTGATTGGTTAGGGTTTTGATTTTTTTTATATTTTATTTGAATTCAAATAGGGGGTATTTCTTTATTTAAATGTAAGTAACCATGACAGTAATATGTCTGGTGATATATTAGTATCAGACATACCAGTAAAATGTTACTGATATGAGCTGAAGCCATGACAACAATGTGTTACTGTCCACGGCTGGAGTTTCATGGAGGTAGAGCTGTTGGTTTTGCTGTCCACGACTGGAGTTTCATAGAGGTAGTGCTGTTGGACCTTGCTATCCACAGCTAGGTTGTCCATGGCTATGAATTCCTTTGTTGGCACGGCTAGGAATTTCCTTTACTGTCCATGGCTAGCAATTTCAGAGGAGTAGTGAAAGTGTTTGATGACAGCAAAATGTTGCTGTCATAGAGGTTTCCACAACTGGGAATGCGTTCCCACAGTTGAGAATGAGTTCCTAGAGTTGGGAATGAGTTCCCACAGCTGGGGATGAGCTTCCCATGGCTGGGGATGAGTTTCCACAGCTGGGAATGGGTTTCCACGACTGGGAATATAATTCCACAACTGTGATAAGTTTGTCACAACTGAGGCCTTAAGTGTACAGTACCCATAAGTGCACAGTACCCATAAGTGCACAGTACCCCCACCCTAAAAACTTGAACGAAGGGATAAAAAAAACCTTTCCCCCTCATTTTCCTTCCATTTTCCTTCCATTTTCTTCGAACCAGAAACCCTCCGCTCTCTATTTTCTCTTTTTTTTCTTTAACTCAACCTAGCTCCCATAAATCATCAAGGTGAGTATATGTTGCAAGATTTTATCTCAATTTTTGTCATTCTTTCATATTCTTGACATGTGCACTGTCATTTTTCTCTTTTTGTCAAGTAAGGGTGTTCCCCCAATATTGTTAAAGCTAGATTAGAGTTATTTTAGAGGGTGATAGAGTTTGATATTGAGTTTTATGATTTTTGTAGTCGATGTAGGCGTCCTCCCAACTCCCCGGAGCTCAGTTGGAATTGACGTCATCTCTCCCTCCCCTCCAGGTGAGTGGGTTCAAATCCTATGGCTTTTATGTTGGTCATTAGAGTTAATTTCTTTAAATCATAACATGATTTTATGATTTTAGAGAACGATTTAAGAGATTTGAGATTTTTATTGGTTATCAAAATTATTGAGAAGGATGTTTTTATAACATGAGCATGAAATAATTGTTTTATTGTAAACTCATGTGACCATATTTGTAAAAATGATTTTTATTAAAGAACTAGAGTATGATTATGGATTGATTTAGAGACTTTATAAATTTTCGCCATTGATTCTAAAATTTATTTAATTATATATTATAAAGTTTTATGCTTAGAGAAAAGCCCAGAGCAGAGATTTAGAGAAAATAACATATTTGATAGTTTAGAAACCAGACATTAGCTATAGAGAAACAGACAGTGAGTTAACAGCTGAGCTCGATCGTTAACCTTGGTACCAAGTTGTCCCGAGAGGACAATCTCATAAAGCAGAGTATGAAACCTAGTTAGGTGTCTAATTTGGATCCCAAGGAGATTCCAGAGACTAGAGAAATTGTTATGTCATGGTTGGCATGCATAACCAGAGAAATTATATTTTGTTATGCGAGACATAACCAGAGATTTTTGTTTCTCTAATAGATTTCTAGTGTTTATGCTTTACCAGAGAATTACTAATTTTATTTCCTTTATGATATGATATATACATTATGATCAGAGTATATGCATTAACCAGTTTTAATGATTTCATTTATATATATATATGTATATCTTTGTTGTCGTCTCATGAGGGGGTTATGGGTAAGGACTTACTCACTGAGTTTTAGATGAAACTCACCCCTATCCCTTTTCCATATAGATACGTTAGCTGCTACAGGTTCCTCTTAGCCACCTTTGCCCCAGCAGAAGATTTGTTCGGTTGGTGAGCTTCACTCGAAGTGAAGTACCTTTTGTATTTTGCATTGTGATAGAGTGCTCCAGTGTATATTGCGGGCAAGGTCCCAGACCATAGAGATATTTGCATTGATTCATCATTATTATTTTGTATTCACATGATTATGGTTCATGGGTTTATTGTATAGAGAGCAACTCATTTTTTTTTTATCACAGAGATATATTTTAGAGTTCAAATATTATATGTTAGTAATGAAGAGTATGATTTCGAAAGAGCTAAATATTTATTAGAGATGAAACAATATTTTATAAGTGGAATTTATTATTTAAATTATGCATATAGGGAGACTCAGAGGTCACGAGGCTGACGTGGGGATGAGATTCCTCACATGCTGGTCACGCTCCCAAGTCGGGTCATGACAAAATCCTCCCACTACGGTGGGTAAGCCCCATGGGGGAATTTAGGAGTCCCACATCGGTTGGAGAGGGGAACGAAGCATGCCTTATAAGAGGGTGTGGATACCTTTCCCATTGCAATGCGTTTTGGCTAGTTGATGTCCACACCAAGAACAAAGCCATGAGGGGTGCCAGGCTGCAAAGCAGATAATATTGCAATGTCGAGGGTCTGGGTTGTTACAGATGGTATCAGAGCCAGTCTGGGGATCAGTATGCCAGCGAGGACGCTGGGCTCCAAGGGGGTGGAATCCTCCTACTACGGTGGGTAAGCCCTGTGGGGGAATTTAACAAAGCCGTGAAGGGCGCCAGGCCTCAAAGCGGACAATATTGCAATGTCGGGGGTCTGGGCTGTTACATAAGATGTATAAATAGTTGACACGAAAAGTTTTACATATGTAAACTTTAATTAATTATGGCTAAACTTATTTAATAATAAATGTACTAACCATACTTTATTTGCATAGAATGCAGTGAAATGAAGAATTTATCATATATTCGATCACTTTTGGCCTCCTAACTGAATCCGAATACCATTAAGTACAATTGGAATGACATTCGAAGAAAACATGGTATATAACTGTATCTTATTTGAGTGTGCAAAATTAATACTCATTTCTTTTACTCTTTTTTATTTGATATTTGGACGTGTTACATTATATTTAAATATATATTTTATTGAAATAAAATTATCATATATAATATTTCACACTAATTACAATAATTTTTAAAATTAAAAAAGGCCACTCGACAAGCATAATTAAATTGGAATGTTAAAAAAAGTTACCAATAGGCTGCTAACCACGCCAGAGTACCGTGGCACCTTACATTGCTGAAATCATAAGTGGCTGCAGGTTGCAATATTTTTGGCGCTATGTTGAAATTGAAGTACGGTGGTTGGGAACTGGTGCATCATGTAGTGTCGAAATCAGCGAGGGTGAAAAGGTAATTTTATCAAATTATATTTATTTTATTTTTTTAATCAACATGGCACCGACGAACGTAGACGGTTGCTGAGAGTAACTATCCCTTGACTAATTACTGAAAGGAAAAATTAAACTACTATTTATTTCATCTTGCACACCCTTTTGATCATTTATTCACATCCCAACGCTAGCCTAATGATCCAGTTACTTGTCCTTGTTTCAGCACTGCTTGCTGCTGCAGCATTGTCCTGTGTCTTCGCATATCACTGGCTTTCTAAACCTCTTGTTGGGGATGATGGCAGGATATATGTCTGTTCTGATGGACACGTTTCTTTTTTGGCTTTGTTATATTCCCTCCATTTCTAAAGAAGGTGGTTGCTATTAATGGTATCAGGCTCTTAGGTGAAAAGTAAAAGATAGCCGAGAGAGAGAAGTCTAGAGTGTTAGTGAAACCTGCAATTTCATTGAATGAACGTTGAACTGAAGATGCAAGCTTATGTACATTGAGTTGGGTAGCTTAGCTGTACAACTGCATAACTGAATCTAACAGAGAAGCTATAACAGAAAGGTTCTAACAGAAGGCTCTATTCAGTTTTCAGTCCTCCAACTAACTAGCAACTAATTCAAGTGTTTTACTCTTATCCCTAACAGCTATGGCACCCTTGGAATTGAAAAGGTATAGAAACCCACTCCAGTTTGACACCACTTAAATTGAAACATGTGTTTGTTTAATCCCATGTCATGAAAGAATGGTCACACATTTATTTAAGCGCTAATATTTATTTCTTATAATAGCTTAATTGACCCCAAATGTTAGTTATATATATAAGGATAAATCTTAGTCCTCACACCCTCCATTGCTTTTCGCCGAGAAGACATGCCTCGAAGCTTAAAGGGGTGTTTGGTACAATGTATTAGGCATGATACTATAAGTTAATATTATATGTTATGCTCTTATTTATTATTTAGTACAAAAAACATATTGTATAACATTATACGTTATAACCCCTTATATGTCAAAATGATGTATAACTCAATACAGTATAGAGAGACTATATTAAGCTTGATTAGCTTTTAATATATAAGATATTTTTTCAAATATTTTATGGAAATAAAATAATTCTTAAATAAATAATAATAAAGTAAATTTATAAAAATAAAAATAAATTTTAGTAAATTTTTTTTATAATAAAATAAATACAAATAATATATAATATTAGTTTGGTTATCTATACACTAATATAAAGGGAATTCTTCCCTTTGATGTCCAATTTTATTTTTCATATTTTACCCCTATATATAATTAGTTTAAGAAGCATTCATGACACTAAAATTATAATTCAGTTACACAAATCAATTTTTTAACCTCCTCTTAAAGCTGTCAAATTACTTTCATGACTTTAATTCTTTTTCCCATTTTGCATTATGTCTCCCTCACATTGTGCCTCTCTTTATTCTCTTCTTTTCTTCTTCTTTATTCACTCATTTTTATCACCATGACTGATAGTTTGCTTCCATAGACTTCTCACTAACGGCATTGAATGTTGAGTATAACTTTTCTCAAATTTATTGCTTCCAAACATTTTTGACATTCTTCTTCTGGGAATTGCAACTTCATTCTTTGAATCACCATTGGCATCCATATATTTACGTTTTCTTTGTGTTCAGGTATTAAAATATTTTTTTCCTAATATGTTCGCTTTGCATGGAATTAAGGGAAAAGAATATATACTTTTCAAATGACGGAAAATAATTACAGAAAAGGTTGTCCACTAAAAAGTTTTAAACACATATGTGCTATGCGGTTTTTCTTCGCTGGTATCTATGCTATGGGTTTGAAACCATGATAAAAATTTAAAATTTTTTCACAATTCAAGTTAGCCGCAAGTGATTTCATTATGCTTTTTTTGCATTGCCTAAATTAAATTTTTTTTAGCATCTATATTATTAACTTTTATTGAATACAAATTAACTTTGATTTCTTCTCCTTTTACTTTTCTTTTAAATTTTAAATTAAATTTGTCAATTATTTTTATCTTTTATTGGAAAACTAATACAATTTAAACATCAGCAAGCCATATTTTGAAAACGATAATTGTCTAATATCGGAAAACTAATAATAGAATAATCATAAATATCTATACAATTTAAACATATTTAAAAATTATGGTGTCCAATATTAGTTTTCCAATTTTGAAATTCTAACTTTGTTCTATACAATTTAAGTGAAACTGTTGTGCAATTTAAATATGTGTTGTGAGCTATAATTATGGAAACTGTTGTGTAATTTAAGTGAAACTTTTGTGCAATTTAAGAAACTATCTTTTTTTGTCCCAATTTTATCCTTATATATATAATTGGTTTAACAATTTTGATTGGGATTAAAAATGTAAATTGAAGTTGTTCACAAATTGAATTTTATATGTAGTTTTTGGTCATTTGATCTGTATGTTCCTCTATCTAGAGGTGTTTCTAAACGTAGCATAACAAATACTAATTAGATAAGGGAAACTTGAAAGGGAAAATGGAGAATTCACTATATATATTGTTTTTAAAGAAGTTTATTATCTCAGCCTCAGGTAATAATAGTCCTACACACCCATGTTTTCACATCTTATTTATTTTGTTTATTTATTGTAATAAAATCTTTTTTAAAAAAAATTTGTAAATCAATTATAACTTGAAGATTGCGTACATATGTACAGGCAAATCAAAATTTGAGGAACTCTTTTAGATATGTCAGGAGTTGAAAAGAAATAATTTAGGTATGTACTTTGCCAAACAAATAAGTACTAAGTTGTTGTTTTAGATTTTTGGTATATATTTTCTTATTTAGACAAAATAACTTCACTTGTTATTTGTGTAGGAGGGAGACTTTGAAAAGCTTTGGAACACTTGAAAAGATGAGTAATCTCTTGGCTCAGTCAATGCAATTGACAACAAAGTTAAATTAAATGATGATATAATTAAAATTTTATTTTTAATTTATTTAGTACTTTAATTTTTTTTTGTCTAATTCTTAAAATTTGGAATAATAGGTTCATGAACTCCAAATTTACTCTTTTGGTTGGGGAGCATATAAAACTGAATTTTGAAAGATGATAAAAAAGAATTATTGTCCCAAAAGACTGAGTAGTAATATAATTATATGTCTTAACACATTTTTATACTATGTATTTCTATGTGTGTGATGGCCTATATGAAAATGTGTTGTATAATTCTTGGAGATCAAATCAATACTAACTTTAGATAGGTTCATAATCTAGGAAACAGAGAGATGTAACTTTATCTCATGGTTATTATGTTTATGATTCTAGGTAACTATATTTTTATTGGTTATTCATCTTGAAATTTAATTGCAATAATTATGATAATATGATAATATTAACCAAGATACATTTGTTTGAATAGAGGAGTTCACGCAAAATAGAATATTTGTATTCTACAAGTGAATAATTTATTCTTTGACATCTACTACGTTAACATGTAAAGCCTATATATTTCATTCGTTATTATTAATATGTAATTTGTTTTGCAGTTTTTCAAAACACAGAAATCTATAGATGATGAGATGTTTAAAGAGTTGACCAGAATTCTTACAAGGTGAAAAGTTTTACAATCATAAATTTTAATTAATCTCAGACAAACTTATTTTATAATAAATATGCTAATCACACTTTGTTTTCACAAAATGCTGTGAAATGAAGAATATTTCAGATATTTGATCACTTTTGGCATCCCAATTAAATTTGAATAGCATCAAGTACAAATGGAATGAGATTTGAAGAAAACATGTTACATAACTTTAGAAAATATATTACTTGAGTGTGTGAAATTAGTGCTCATTTTTTTTATTTAATATTTGGACATGTTATACTATATTTAAATATTTATTTATTTTATTGAAGTAAAGTTACCATATATAATATTGAACATTAATTATAATAATTCCCAAAATTGAAAAAAAGTGACCCAATAGGCATGCTATGATAACTGTCGAGTCGCCAAAAAAGATACAAATCGGCTCCCAACCTCACCGGAGTACCGTCGCGCCCTACATTGCCGAAATCACAAGTTGCAATATTCTTGGGAAGAGTAGTGTTATTTATACTCACACTTTGTGGGACACCGTGTCAACACACTTTTATCTATCATTCGATGAGATATGGATCCCAAATTAAGTGGGATCCATACCCTATCTAATAATAGATAAGAGTGTATTGATACAATTTTTCACAAATAATGCATACAAATAATATTTCTCTATGTTGAAATTGAAGTACGCTGGTTGGGACAAGGTGCTGAACTTGCAATTGACGTAAATATGTAATGTAGTGCCGAAATCAGCGAGGATGAAAAGGTAATTTTACAAAATTATTTTTATTTTATTTTTTTAATCGACATGGCATTGACCAACAGAGACGACGACTCCTGAGAGATTGAGAGTAACTATTCCTGTAACTACTATCACCGAAAGGAAAAACTGTTATTTCTTTCATCTTGCAGTCCCTTTCGATCCTTTATTCACATCCCTTCCTCTCTTCTATCGACTCCAATGATCCAGTTACTTGTCCTTGTTTCAGTACTGCTCACTGTTGCTGTAGCATTGTCTTGTGTCTCCGCGTATCACTGGCTTTCCAAACCTCTTGCTGGGGATGATGGAAGGATATATGCCTGTTCTGATAACAACTTCTTTGCATTTGAAAGCAATGGTAGCATTGCATGGACCGTGCATATGGACTATAAATGCAATGTTGGCATGGCCCCTCTTCATGGGGGTCTTGGGAAGGTGAGACCCACTACCTTCTCTCATTTAAATTTAGTTCTAGTGGTCCACACTATGTTATCCGTTTCATTCCACTTCACATTTGTCATTCTTCTTGAATATCCACTAGGCGTTTGCCTATTTTTTGCTTTATTGATGCATTGGAATTACTTACCTTCTATTATGTATATTGTCTTGGAATTTCTGGAAATTAAAATTCCAGTATCTGGTGTACCTCAACTTGTATAATGTATCTCTTATCCAGTAGTAAGTTTAAATATGCATGAGTTTATAGTGTTTTGGATTCCCTAATCGGCTAATTCCTTTCTAAGGCATGTAATTCCTTCAATTGCCACAAACATGGAGATTCCGTAAAAGGTGTCCCAAGTTCTTTCAATTAAATATGGTTTCCACTTTCCTCATGCTTAAATGGATATTCTTCATAGATGTTACAAGAAAAGGTAAGAGAAAATAATTATAGAGAACTTTGAAGTACCACTAACATCTACCGAGAAAAAGGTTTCGGAACCTCGACTGAGATGATTTGATTAAGTAAGGAGAAAATTAATAGAGGCCTCGATAAGAAGAGCAGGTCATGGAGAACTTAAATAATGTAGCCCCATAAACAATGTAGAGGAAGGCAGACCAAGGAATGCCCTATGAGAAACCAGCAGCAAAGCCCTGATCTAAACATCATTTTTGAAAACTTAAATTTTGATTGAATGCAAATCTAGGGAACTAATTCGCCTAGTGAGAAAAGCCTTATTTTCTTTTCGTTGTCTTTGTGGTAGTGGTAGTTATTAACTCCTACTACTTGCAGATATACTTGGTAGCTGATAATAGAATATTGAAGATAAAGTTTGAAAAAATTGGAACTTCTGAGCTTGCAGCAGAAGTTTTCTTTGGTCTAGAGCTAGGTCAACGAGTAGAAGCTGAAATTATTGGGCTCTCAGTAAGCACAATAAGCTCAACTGTGTTTATCTGTTAGAGACCAATAGAATTGGGCCAAGCACAATGGGCCTTAATTGTAATTACTGTTTGTGTGCTTTGTGTGTGAACTATGAGTGTGCTGTGAGAGGATTGTAACAGAATACTAGTGGGGTAAGGGTTGTAACAGCATATGCATATGCTGATGTGAATAATATATAAGGGAAAAGATTAGGGAAAATGAGGTAGGCAATTTCTGTTAGGATTTTGGATTGGGAGCTGTGAGCTGCTATAGTGCTCAAGGCCTCTCTCTCTAGTTTGCTCTATTCTATCTTCTTCTTTATTTAGTTCAATATACAGCTTTTACCTGTGTCTTGTGTGTTCTGTGTGTGTGTGCTTCTATCAATTGGTATCAGAGCCTTTCACCATGACTTCCCAGCTGCAAACGAGCGGCGCGGGTGGTGACGCCGGCATTGCAGTGTTCGCCCGGGACTAGTCAAAGTGCTAGTGCACAGCCAGCCCGCGTGGGCGCCGGGGCTGCGGAGCGTGGTGGGATGTTAGGATCCAATTGCAAGGTATGGGACTTGGAGTCCCACATTGGAAGTATGGGATTCTAGTGTGGGGTTTAGAAGGCCTTGGGCTCTCTAACTACAATAGCTAGCTTTTGTGGTGTGGTTCTCTCAAGGTTCTTATCATACTTGGGGCAGTTACCTCAATTTCTTCTCATTGAACTTTTCTTTCCCAGATCTAACTGTCTTTTTACTTGGATCCCTATTACAAACTACTGCATGATATGGATCTGTATGACAGAATGGAATTTAATTCATAAATTGATACTAATTAGATTTTATATCATTATATGATAATATGGCAGCCTTCTCTAATTTTACACTTCAATTGTATCTGTTTGGACAATTTATCCAATAATATTGCAGCATCCATATTGCCTCATAGTTGCCCCCAATATATCATTGTGTCTGTGTATCACTTATAACTTCTGAATTAATCTGAAATATCCCTACAACCAATGTTTTGTGGAATATAAACTTGTATACTGAAGCTCACTCGATGTTACAGGATGGGTGTCTATTGGTTCATTAGACGGATTTCTATACTCGTTTTCACCAACTGGGGTTTTTAAGAAATTCTAAAGAAGAAATTCAGAGAACTCTATGGTTCAAATAGGTCCTTTTCTTGATTGCTCTGGATATGCAGTCTATAGTTCACAGATAGAGATGGAAGGAAAATTTAGCCACACTGTTGGTGAATACACCACTGTTTCAGCAATTAGACCTAAAGTTGCATTGTTAACTATGTTAGTTCCTTCAATTGGATCAATCTACTGGTCTAAAAGCAGCACTGGTACATGTTTTTTAGTCCTCTCATCCCAACCATCGGTATTGGAAATAAAGCTTGCACAACAGCAGAGGCAGCAGACTATCTAATTTTCAGAGTTGTTGATTCTAACAGGTCAACTTTCAACTTTGCTATCCAAGAGTGATCTGAGTCAATTTGTTGTGGATGAGGAGGTTTTTCTTACTTTCCTTGCTGCCTCAAGTAATAGTTCACTCTCGCAACTAATGATATTTGCATCTTTTGAGAATATTGAATCAGTGGTACTTAAAATTCAGCATTGTTCCTCTTAACACTTTTTAAGTTGAGCCTGTGGCGTTTAACATGAAATTTTTCATTTAAGGAAGTAACAAATTGATTTATTAATAATTTTGGGAACTATATTTTAGTAGTTAATAAAATTATTTACATGCACTGATGGCTTGGTCTTGATATTAAATGCAGAGACTTGCAACCTGCTGCAATGCCGTACTTTAGGTACACAACTTTTCTATTCCTGCCTTTGGATAAATAAGCAGTTTTTTAACCACCACTACAGATCACTGACCTCCAATATAGTTTTTGCATTATATTATTAGTCTTTTATACTCAAATGCTAGCAATTTTTTATGCAAGTCCTTTGTAGCTTGGATGCTTTTTAAGACCTTAAATTATCCATATTCTCTTCCTTGAAGTGAGCCAATTAGTTAAGGACGTTAGCCAATTGTTTTCTAAATTTAGGTATCATGTAGTCAACAACCCCTGACTTTGTGTCAAAACACCCCTTGGAAGTGATACAATAATTTTACTTTGAATGTCCTGAGTAGCAATATCAAGCTAGAAATCAAGTCCATGAACTTTGACCAATCACTGCTGGTTGTGATGTCCTGTTGACTTGCAAGAGATACAGAGTTCTCTTATGATTCAAGTTAGCCTTTTTCTTTTTTTCCCACCCCAAATTACTTCACTTTCATAAGACATTTTTTGTGCACACTGCACACTCGTATATACCAGATTAAGCAATCCAAAAAGTTTCTAACTTTAATCCATAAAAAATTATTTAATTGATTTCTCATTATGTTGAAGATTCCTCCCTTTTACTTTTTGGAGGACAAACTTGACAACACTCTCCTTGGCATTACCCCTTAAAGTATGCAGAAAACAAAAATAAATTTTGAAGTTGCTAGCATTCTATTCAATAAACTTTTGGCATTAAAGATTGTTCTTGAGTGAAAATCAAAGAAAGATTCAGCAAGCTGAATCCTCCAACCATATTGATTCCTACCGTTTAGTTTCAATATGTTTACCTTCTAGTCCTAACATTAAAGGTGCTTCCACTGACTGATGATTCACAGCTCCTCGGGCTCAGAATTTTAGAAAGTTCATATGAGAATATTGAATGTTGATTTACTGCAAAACACAGAGCTGTGCTTGTTCTTTTTTTTTTTTTCTCCCATTGGATGTGTCTTTACACTTTTTACGCATGAGAGTAATCCCCTCTTACCATTAGCTTGACCCTAGCCACAAGAGTGCATTTTGAACTTCTTAAGTGAAGGGAAGCCTGTCCACATGGAGCTCAGTTTGTGGCAAACATAGTGCTTATCTTGTATATTTGGAAGCTGAGGCATGTTCAACAGTAAATAGGAAACCAATTGATTCTCGTGACTGATATATATTAGCTGTACAAACCATAAATTCACAAAATAAAAACTATGATGTGGTTAGTTGAGTATTTTCCAAATACAATTTTGATCCCTCTTGTCAAATATGATGCAATAGTTTCCGTACTCAACTACTTTTCAGGTGAGAAGCTTGCATCCAGCTGCTCTCAAGCAAGGACCAAGCTTGTCAGCATCTATACAGGTAATGTTCAACTTTGCAAAATTAAAAAGAAAATGTGGCCACATTTTGACATTTTGAGTATAGCCTTGAGTTTTCTGCAGGCAATGAAAGGGTGATGTATTGTTTCTGCTCTTTGAATCAACTGTTTTGGCACTACTCATTGGAATATTAAGATTTTGCTGTACATTCTAGGGGAAAAAGAAGCTTCAAGATAAAAGGCCTTGGAAGTTTCCTCGTTAAGTGAGTAAGTCATCCTTTTATTTATTCTTCTCCTTCCCTTAGTGTTTCTTCCAATGTATTACTTCTCTACCAAGTTAGGACGAATCTTTTTTGTTTTTTTAAACCATAATTCACTTGCTTCTACCATTTGGAATTTTCAGTGCTCTCTTGGATTAAAAAAGAGAGCTTTGGAAAGGACAATTACTGAGCTTGAGCAAAATGCTGTAGAGGAAGCAGTAGGCAGTGAAATCTTACAAAAATTGGATGATATAGTACAAGAAAGGGAATGCATAGTGAAGAAGCTCTCAACCAGTTATAGTTTGGGCAGTGACAGAACTGACTTATATGCACAATCTGTGCTTCCTTTACACGAGGAGAAAAAAAAAGCTACTAATTTCAGGGTACGGAGCAAAAGAATATGACAATGTTCCATACATTAACTGACATGTCTTCCAGTGAAGACATTAGTGATACAACAAACATTTTTCAACAAATTGAAGTGCATTAGCATCTTCCTTATGTACGCACAAGCTTTCAATGCTTATTGGGCATTCACATATTTGTCATTTTTATACATACTGATTTAATTTCTATATATTGATAGAGTAAATTTTTTTCACAAAATCATTTAATTATGTATTGTCACATTAACCATGACAATTGACTTTTGGACCCATTACTTAAAAGGTTATGTGTAGATGATAGTCAATGCATCGAAATTAAACTCTTTCATATTTTAGGTTCACTATACACACACACACATATACTCATCCCTCTAAAAAATATATATTGTTATAATGATTATTAGATAATTAACATCATGTTAAATGAGAGATAAAAAAATCCATTAACACCTAATAAATCCAAGACTTTTTTACTCTCTATTTTGTGAGAGAGAAAAAACTCACTAAAACTATTTCTATGCTTTCTATGTTGTATATATCAAGACATTTTGTATGCCTATGAATATTTTAAGATTTATTTGATTAATATAGTTGTCTAGAAAAATCTTTTTTATTGATGTGTATAAAAATTTTCCTGATTCAAAATCTCTCTTACCTGAAATAGTTATTAAATATTAAATGTTATCTAAATTACAGCTCATACAATTGTGTTGTAATTTCAGATTAAAAAAATTGTGTTACCTTTGTCTGCCTGTGGTAGGCAATCTAGGAAACTAAGATGATGATAAGCCCAATCATCAAGACAAGGCAAATCAATCAAACATTGCACAAATGAAAAAGCCCGAAAGAAATAAGAGCAAAAATACTCAGGGCTCTAGATCACAATAGTAATCTATAACTTGAGAAGATTGATCCGGAGTGAAATAAAATAAGAATATTTCTACCTAGACACCTTAACCAGCTTCAAGCGGACTTGATGAAATAATTGCCTAACAATAAAAGTGTGTCACTAAAGTCTATTGAAAGATTGATCACAGTTATCTAACTCAACTCATTGTTCAATAGATAAAAATAGAGTTAATGATCATTTTAGTCCCTGACTTTTAAAACGAATCAAAGCAATCCCTAATATTATAAAATGTGAGTCAAATTAGTCCCTTATTCCATTTTTATTTAACATTTTATCAATTAGATGATGATATGTAATATTAAGTTATATATTATCATACTATGTGTTATCTAAAGTAGAATGAAGCTTAAAATAATTTATTTTGGTATCTAAAATTGTACAAAATGAGTCAATTTAAAATGTATAATGAATATTTAAATGACTTATTTTGTATAATTTTAAACATCAAAATAAGTCATTTTAAAATATATTCTACTTTAGATGACATATGGTATGTCAAGGTATTACTTAATGTTATTAATCATCATTTAATTGATAGAAAATTAACTACAATTGGGTTAAAGGAGTAAAATGACTCACATTTTGTAATGTTAGGGACTAATTTGACTCATTTTAAAAGTTATGGACTAAAATGACTCAATAATAAAAAGTGAAGGATTAAAATGAACATTAGCTCGTAAAAATATTATTAGCCAGTGAACAAATTGGTCACATAAGATGTGACCTGAAAAGGCAATAAAAGGGAAGTGGGGAAGGCTTCCTTTGCGGTTAAGCATGGCTTCCCTCCCTCCTCTTTTTGTTGATATATAAATATATATAAGTATGGGCAAGAGGGGAGGGGGATTCTCTTCAGCCAAAAAAACCCCTTCTCTATCTTCCTCATTGCTCCATCCCCTATAGCTGTTGAAAGATCTTATGCCTCTTAGTGTAATTGGGAACCCCCAAACCAAAACAAATGCCGACTCCATTGGGGAGGCATGTGGTCGCTGTTAGCATATGGAAGAAGGAAGAATCGAAACCCCCAATTTTGAACCAAAATCCCTAGCCCCCAAATCATGAGCTGAATTTATTCTTTTTTTTTTTGCGGCTGGAACACAAGTGGAAGCCTAGTCTTAGAGGCATGACATTGGTGTTTCTAATGACGACAACCAGTATCACCATGACGAGCTTCTTTCTTTCTACCAAACTAGTGGTGGGAGTGCGTCTCAAGCAGAGGACCACGACATTATCTACACCAACGAGCCTACGCCTCGAAGGTTGTGATTTTCTTTTCCCCTTGCTATTGCTCAATCCACAGTACGTGTTCACGAGGGCCATAGCATCTTCTGCAAATGAAGTTGCGGAGGTCGAAAGGCTGTTTGAAATTGAAAGAAATAGGAGAAAGGAAGCTGAAGAAGAGGTAGAAAATAAAAAAGTTTGCTAGGGAAATATACACATGCGGAGGTAGGAGGGGATGCAGAGATTACAAAGCCTCACAGAATTATGGAGGATGATGCTAATCAGAAAAAGAAACAGGAAGAAGAAATAATAATATAAAGGAGCCAATTATTGCTATTGCACTTTGAAGCTAACCAGGTATTTGGGTTACTTCGAATCTTTGACTCTGCACGCCATATGTACTAGCCTGCACGCAATTTTGATTTTAGTAATTTATAACTATAGTTGGGTGACTATATTTTCAAAATTTTCTAAATGGATGATTAAAGTTGGGTACCATTATAAATTACTAATTGTTTCACTGCTAAGGACCCAATTGAAAATCTTCAACTCCAAAGACCAAATTATAAGCATTGAAATACAAAGACTTGATTGAAAATCCACAAATAATATTGGGACTTGTAGGCTAATTTTTACCCAGTTCTTGTGGCATCAAGTTTTCCTCTCTCCAAAGCCTCTTGCTGCCATTATTTTCTTTGTTTGTATTCGTCTTTTAGGGGCATAGAATTGATAGAATGTTGTCTATTTTCTTTCATGTGAATATAATTTTATAATTTTATACTTTAACATAAGAAAGCTCTAGTATATAATTTGAGTGTATCTCATTCATTACTACACCCAGTCTTTGTTGACTAGGATATGACAAAAGTTTTTTTTTTTTTTTTTGGTGCAAGATAATTCAGAGGAAATATAACTCAAGCAAAAACATCATGCATAGTACCCCAAGCCCACTAAACATTCATTTGAAGGTTAGCACTTGCATGGTATTTTACAAGCTTTATTAATGTTCGAAGCATTATATTTTAGTAAATATGTTGATAGTTAATGAATATATTTGATATCTAGATGCGTCAGTATTAGGGACATTAGTTTGAAGACCAGTGTGATAAGAAGAATTATGCGAAGTAGAATGTATGAGCTCTGGATGTGTCCAAATAGCTGAGATTGAAGGTGTCAAGATGCAACTGTGCTTTTATATTTTTATCAAGTTACTTCTTGAAAGTCCATATTAATTTCGAGTGCTAAGAGTACAAAAGGGACTAATTAGTATCATTTGAAAAATAAAATAAAATAGAAATAAAATTTTGAGATCTTGTATGAGTTATAGAAATATCAATTATTTATGATATGAATATCTGGAGTCGCTTTAGTTAATCTTTGAGTTCCATTTAAATCTAATAGTTAAGAATCAAATTCTTTTGCTAACACATGAGATATTAGTGCACAGTAAACTTTACTTTTAGGTCCAGGGTAGTGAAGATCTGGATCCCATTTTGAGCTCCTAAAGATCACTTCAAAGACCAATATCGCTTGCGTGAGCCTCTGTAGCCGCATGGTGAAGCGAGACCAATATCGCATGTGTGAGCCTCTGATGCCGTGTGGTGAAGCAAAACAAGATCGCCTGCGCGAACCATCACCGCCATGTGGAGAGCGAGACTAATATTGCCCGCATGAGCCTCTGGCGTTGTGTGGTGAAGCGAGACCAATATCGCCTATGCAAGCCTCTAATGCCTTGTGGTTTAGCGAGAACAAGAAAGCCCGATGCCGCGTGGTGTATGAGTCTAAACCATTGTTTGGTGATAAACATTTTGGCTTGTGTGAGCCTCTGATGCCGTGTGGTGAAGCGATGTTGCCCACGCGAGTCTCAGCCACCGTGTTGTGTGCTACGCTATGCCACCGTTTGGTGAAAAAAAAGAAGACTTTTACCACCCTATGGCACATATTTGGTGGCTAACATTCAGCCTAAAGAGAATCATGCCACAAGGAAATGCATACTAATGAAAAAGTATAACGAGGACAACAATGGTGTGAAAAATGACTGAAAATGCTCAATGAAGAGCCATACCTCCCTATTGAGCAGAGGGCTAATATCTTGGGAGCAACCTCCTAGATAGGACTCCTAGGCAAAAACCCCCAATGGTAATGGCTCACCCCCAACCGGTGACCCCTCGATGGGAAACCCTTAGGTGGAGACCTGCGGAGAATGTATGTTGAGGAAATGTAAAAATCTCATTTCATTACAACTACCAGAACATAGATCTTGTGATAAGCAAAGATTTGCCACTTTCAATTGTTCATTCAAACAAATTGATAAAGCAAAATGTACTTGAAGTAAGGATAGAGCACTATTAATTGAAATAAAGTGAGATTGGGGGCTAAGACTCGACCCAAAGAGGATCATACCCCAAGGTAATGAGTATCAACATGATGAAAATTTCCCCAAGCATATAGTAAGGTCTGGTTTGCAAAGGTAAAAAATGGCGTTGAGCAAGGCAGTTAAGATTGAGATCTTACCTGGGATCGGATGGGGGATGCAAAATCGTGAAATGTTGGATCGTAACACGGATCATAAGATCCTACCAGAACTCACACACACACATATATTTCATATAACATAACATAAATAAGCAAAAATAGCCACAACTAACATACTTAACTTCAATTTAAAATGCAAATAGTCCAAGAGCCATAAGTCATACACTTATAATCTATAAATCATACAAACTAAAAACATTAAAGAAAACAACCAAACTAATATAATCTCATCTAAAGCAAATCATTAAGGTTATGGTCATCATATTCATCATTTGCTATCCGGTCCCTACTATCTTCATTGCCATCTCCCCAAAGAAGCTCATCAAAGTCATCCTCATCTAGAGAAGGAATCTCCAAATCATCCAAAGGGCCACCAACACAACCACCACCTTCTCCAACAACTAAGTTAATATCATCTGGGATATCCAAATCCTCTAAGCTTTCCAATACATCCTCATTTTCCACAATCCATTCTTCATCAAAGTCCAAATCATCAAGGTTATAGTCAACAGGATTTCTTGATAGATTCTTCTTAGACAATCTTGAATTGGTCATCACAAAAACAACATTATTCATAATTTTTTGCTTCAAACGATTTCTTTTCTTGTGTGTGAACCTAAACAAATGTAATAGGAATCAACCCATAGCAATTGGCAACTAACTCTAATATTCTAAAAGTAAAATATAATACAAATCATAGTTATGGGTTAAAACTTAAAATATTTACTATTTCAAAGGGACTCCAATTCCGCTCACATCCCGATGAACTACATGTCAAGCTCAAGACACAGATAGCAAAACTTTGAAGCTCGGGATGCTCATCCCCATAAGAATACCACCATTGTGCTGGTGTTTTAGTATTCAGGGCAGCCTTGACTACTTCCCTACCAAAACACTTAGCTCGACTCTTGAAATCTTCAAGTTGAGCATCAATCTTGGTAATTTTAGCTGGATCCCCCACAATTCTCTCCAAACAATCATAAAGTCCTTTCTTAACCTCATAATCACTCTTAAATGTAGGACTATAATGCAACTGTGGGTTAAGGTAGTAGCCTGCAGCATGCAATGGTCTATGGAGTTGGCTATCTCATCTTGCATCAATGATCTCCTATAAAGGCAATAGCTATAGAATAGAAAAATTGAATTAACCACTAAAGTATTTAAACCAAACTACATTATGTAGGAATGACAAATTAAATAGTTTACCTCCTTTCAACACCTTGAAAAACCTTTTGTATTTTCTCCTTAGTATGATCCTTTTCCTCATAAATGTATCCCATTGCTGCCTTCTCATCTGAATCTGCTAAAAGCAACACATGAATAAGAGGATAAGCACCCCTCAGGCAAAGGACAATGTCTCTCCAAAATAGTTTATCTAAAATAATAGCTTCAATAAACTTTCCATCCATTGTCTTGGAACATTTACTTGATTTCCATTCATCCGAAGTGAACATTCTTATCAATGCACTCTTTTTCTCATTAAGGCTACCCAAAGTGAGGTAGGATGTGGTAAAATGAGTCATGCCCGGTCTCACCAAATCTTTTCCTTTGGTATGGTATTGTAATAGGGAAATGAGAGAAGTCCTTGAATAAATATAATTGGTAATTTTTCTTCCCTTGGCAATTGTCTCTTTATGAAGCTCCAACTTTTTCTCAAAATCCTCTAACATCAAATCAATGCAATGAGTTGCACAAGGTGTCTAATAGAGCTTCTTCCTCTTTTCTATGAACATCTGTCCTGCAGCTTTGTAGTTTGCTGTATTATTTGTCACAACTAGAAAATTTAATATAGTTCTCATCTTCTTATCCGTCCAATCATCTGTCATAATTGTGCAACCTGTTTTCTTCCAATAAACTCTATGTTCCTCTAACATCTCCATGGTTGAGCCAACCTTTTTCTTCAAATATTTAAGTTTCAGCTTATTGTAAGAAGGTGGTTTGGATCCTATTCCATGCCGAGCAAGCTTTTCAAATATCTTCCCATATTCTTCACTCCTTGCCACATTAATGGCTATGGCATTATTGTAGAAAAATGAAGCAATTTCTTCACATGCTTCTTCCCTTAAGTTCTTCTTAAATATAGTGTTAATTGTGGTTTGAGTGCTAATTCCTTGTTTCTTGAAGAGGCTTGCAGGAATTTCTACTTCTTTTCCCTTCCTTTTCTCACTAACTAAAAAATAAACACTTTGTCCATTATTATCTTCTGCTAATGCTTCCTTATTACTCCTTATTGTCATGATCAAATTTTTTGTAAACCAGCCACAATTTCCCATATTTTTTTTCTTATCTCATCACTAACAACATTACATGCTCCCACATCTTTTTGAGTTCCAGCCAAATGATGTTTTAATCTATAAACTCCCCCAGTAATCTCCTTAAGACAATATTTCCATATGATTTTTCTAGTATTTCCATCAATAGAAATTCCATGTTGCCAGCCTATATCACTTCTATTTCTAGATGCATTCTTATGAATTATTTTCCTCTCTTCCCAGCCACACTTCCATTTTCAGATAGATGAGTGGAACCAGAACCTCCATTGTCCCCTCCACCAAAACCTCTATTGCCCCCTACACTAGCACTATCTGATGACATTGTCCCCTACCCAAACAATACCTAATACAAAATCCAACACAAAAATACTCCTAATCAAGAGATTAAAATTAGAAGAAAGCATGCATTTTGGAGAAAGGGAGCAGAAAACATGCATTTTGGAGAAAAAAATGCAA
The DNA here is from genome assembly GCA_031216105.1 of Dalbergia cultrata. Lineage (NCBI taxonomy): Eukaryota > Viridiplantae > Streptophyta > Magnoliopsida > Fabales > Fabaceae > Dalbergia > Dalbergia cultrata. Next base: position 49,694,405 of record CM062344.1, read on the forward strand.
GCAAAAATTGTAGAGCTCACTTGTAAGTGAGCTATGAAATTTGAATGAACTCAGAAGCAAGGGAGGACAGTGCTGCCGACTCAAGCCAGAAGCAGAAGCAGATAGAGAGAAGAGAGAAAGGGCGGCTCTATGCAAAACCAGGTGCATGTAGGAGGCCAAAAGCAGAAGCCGAAGAGCGGTGTGGCGGTGTGGTTATGGCGATACGGTAGGCGAAGATCGAAAAGAGTGAGAGGGGGATGCGAGAGCAACACAGAGAGATCGGGTGAAAGTGAGATTGAGAGTTACTCACTTAGGATTGTCATTGGGGCTGGGAATCGGGCCTGGTTTTTGGGCCATTTGGGCAGTTGCCGCTGGGCTTGGCCGACACAGCAAGATCGCACATTTCAATCGATCCCACGATCTTGCTCGATGATCTTACTCCGTGGTGGCGCTAGCGAGCTGGAGGTGAGATTGGGATTGCTGGCATGGAGTGGGAGCATGGGATCACATGATTCTACGAGGTAGATTGTGATCCCAGCTAACATGGCATTGAGTATGCTCAATAATGTTCCACCATTCCTCATTGAGTAGAGGGCTAAATATTTTAGGAGTAACCCATAAGGTAGAACTCCTAGGTAAAGACCCTAGTGGTGAGCCTTAAGCGGGGACCCCTTGACAGGGACCCCCAGGCGCGACTCCTGCTCAGAGACTTTGATGATGGTTCAACCATTACCCTTGTGTCAAAAGACCCCCTAAGTGAGTGGCAAAGATAAGTTGAACCTCTATGCGGAAACCCTTGGGCGGATATAACTTAAACTCCCCCAAGGACAAGACCTGTAGGAGATTACAAACAATAATAATAATAATAATAACAACAACAACAACATCATAGCCTAGGTGGACAGTATCAGCAAAATAGTAAACAATTGGTGAAAATGAAGGAAAGAACTATGCTCAACTAAGAGCTACATCTCTTAGTTGAGCAGGGGGCTAATGTTTCAGAGTAAAATAAAAGAAGAATATTTCTGCCTAGGCATCTTAAACAACTTCAAGCGGACTTGATGAAATAACCACCTAACAATAGAAGCCTGTCACTAAAGCCTATTGAAAGATTGATCACAATTATTTAACTTAGCTTATTGTTCAATAGATAACGATATTATTACCTAATGAACAAAAGGGTCACATACGATGTGACTTGAAAAAGACAATAAAGGGAAAGTGGGGAAGGCTTCCTTCACGGTGAAGCATGGCTTCCGTCTCCCCACTTTTGTTGATATATAAATATAACTATGGGCAAGGGGGATGGGGATTCTCTTCAGCCAAAAAAACCCCCCCTTTTCTCTCTTCCTCATTACTCCTCCCACTATAGCTATAGAAAGATCTCTTGCCTCGTAGTGTAATTGGGAACCCCCAAACCAAAACAAATGCTGACTCCATCGAGGAGGCATGAGGTCTCTATTAGCATATGGAAGGACGAAGAATCGAAACCCTTAATTTCGAACCAAAATCCTTAACCCCCAAATCATGAGCTGAATCTCTTCATTTTTCTTTTATGACTGGAATGCTAGTGGAAATGTAGGCTTAGACGCATGTCATTGGTGTTTCTAATGATGACTACTAGTATCACCACGATGGGTTTCTTTCTTTCTAGCAAACTAGTAGTGGGAGTGCGTCTTGAGCAGAAGACCATGACGTTGTCTACACCAACAAGCTTGCACCTCGAAGGTTGCGGTTTCCTTTTCCCTTTGCTGTCGCTCAATCCACAGTACGTATTCATGGAGGGCATAGCATCTTCTACAAATGAAGTTGCTGAAGTCCAAAGGCTAATTGAAATTGAAAGAAATAGAAGAAATGAAGCTGAAGAAGAGGTAGAAAATAAAAAAAAATCTGCTGGGGAAATATACACATGTGGAGGTAGGAGGGGATGCAGAGATTATAAAGCCTCACAAAATTATGGATAGGAAGAAGAAATAATAATATGAAGAAGCCAACTATTGCAATTGAACCTTGAAACTGACCAGGTATTTGGGTTACTTTGAATCTTTGACTCTGCACGCAATATGTACTAGCCTAGAGTATGGACATTGACAATTTTGATATTAGTAATTTATAACTATAGTTGGATGACAATATTTTCAAAATTTTCTAAATGGAGTATTAAAGTTGGGTACCATTATAAATTACTAACAGTTCCACTGCTAAGGACCCGATTGAAAATCTTCAAAATCAAACTCCAAAGACCAAATTATAAGCATTGAAATACAGAGACTTAATTGAAAATCCATGAATAATGTACTGGACTAGAATTATGGGCCCCAGACCTCAACCCAATCCTAGAAGACTCTCTCAAGAGACCCCATAACTTGCCTACATGGCATAGTATCTCCCATAGATTCTCCATACATGATCTTTATATATCTTATAATATCCTATTATTATCTTATCACATCTAAATATTATCTTTAGTACTAACTAAATCGCAGGTATATCTCCTACATTTAAGGAAGATCATAATAGATTTACTAGATCATAGCAGATCTACCACGAGGTTACCACACACTATATAAGGGGACCAATGCCCCCAGGTATCACAAGCTGATTGCATGACATTCTCTACCACTCTATGCCTCTCTTATTCACTGACTTGAGCATCAGAGTGTCTTTGCAGGTACCCCACCTCCCGCTTACATGGAAATTGGAGCTACTTGCATCCTTACCACTATTTCTAGGTAAGAACATTGGCGCCTACTGTGGGGCTGGTAAACAAACCTACCCCATCAAGGTCTATGGAACGAGCCAGACCACAAAAAATCATCACCTGTCAAATAAGTCAATTTCGAGGTAATATTACACCATGATTCTCTCACTATAAAAGTGGAATTCCAGATTATATATCTTCATTGTTTGATCTTTTCTATATTTTTAATGTGAATTAAATTAAATCGCATTATGACGATCACATTATTTCAAATTGGAAAACGCAGTACTTGCTAATATGAATTTCCATAAACTCAATCATGTATTCACATGATCTAAGTTTGAGGTTTTTATTCACATGATCACATGCTCCTCGTTCTACCTGTAAGAAATTGTTTCAGGGAAAATAGAAACAAACATTATCGCAAAGGCTGCACCCTTCACTAGAAACCATCTCTATGGCCAAATCACTTGATTCCCGGTGATATCTTACCTCGGTTCTCTTGTTAACTTGATGCAAGATACTTGGAATTATTATCTGTTTATATTACTCCAAACTGGAAAGACAATACTGGCTAGATACAAATTTCTTGGTATTCGAAAGACAATATTGGCTAGATACAAATTTCTTGGTATTCTTTCTCTTTACAAGGAACACTATACTATCATGTTAGCATATTAACGTGATACATTCACACCTGGAGTTAAAAATCACAATCTTGTTTTCACATTACTTTATATTGAATGATACACACCCTGTCAAAAAACACTTGAACAAAATCGTGCCTTTACGTGATTAAACATATCTCTTCACTTTATCTCTATGTCACCATGATTGCAAAAATCACATAATCTCATAACCAAAATCCTTCAAGTGTGATTAATAAAAGAGATGAAGAACAGGAAAATAACATTGAACAACCACGATTCCACAAACACAGTTTCTAAATCATGAACTTGTTCTCTACCCATAATACATCATATATGTTCTTCTTGCCATATTACAAACAGTTTCCACTAGTTAGAAGCTATATTTCAGGGAGACAAGCACAATTATTGTCGAGGCTGCGCCCTTCATCTCATAGTAGGAGCACCGCAAACCAACAATACAATGAGCAAACCACCACTAGTCCCAAATTGCCGCACCACCACCAGATCACGGACTCATATGGAGCCCGATGAGCAAGCACTGCTAACTCACCAGCAGTCTAGCAGACCTCGAACCGCCAGCTGACTTGCACAACGAACAATAGCAACTCCGGCAATAAAGTTTTTTTCTCCAATGGCAGGCCTACGCCACCAGTGCTGCTCCCTGCTGTGACGGTGCTCCTCTTCTTGGTGCGAATCTTCTCCATTAACAAGACCAGTAGCACGCCTCGCCAGCTAGCAACCTTACGGTTCTAGCAGCGGCCTCCTATGCAGGTCTAACAGCTGAACTGCTACTCAAAAGATCATCACAACCTGACATCCATGGATGGGAGATATCCCTCCTCTTCATGTCAAAAGCTACGCTAACACCCATTCCATTGCTGCCATTATTTAAAGGAGAAGAAACAAGGGTATTGAACCTCTAAAAGCCATGAACATTGATTTTGGGCCAGTGGCCCATATGTAAAAAAAAAAAAAAAAGCTTAGAACTCGAACCAAGGGCCCCTAAGTATGATACCAGCGCCTGTAACCACTACATCACAAGTTCGGTTTGCTGATATATTACTCCATAAAATCTATATATTCCTTTTTACTAGCCTAACAACCATCGTCAGCCATTTTCACTCAACATGCAAGCTTGTTCTGAATTGATGACGAGTGAAATTTTTTTAAGCTACACTTATGTTACTCTGATACAAGGAATTGCTATCTTATTTTCATGATCAATTAATCTAACTATTTTTGGAGACCAAGAATTATCTTTGACAGGCTGAGCTACACTGCCACGTTCAGAATTAAATACTCAAACGCCAGCTTGGCCCAATTGCTAGACTTGGCCATAATCATGGAGAACAACCCCACATTGGAACAACTCCCATCAGGTTATCTCTCTCATGATGATTTAAAGTGAATCATGGACTCAAGTTTTGTCCTTCGATTACACTCTTTTCGAATAACACATGTATAGCATGCAGTATTTCTTTTTAATTGTCAACATATTCACTTGACGGCTAACACACATGGAATTCAAAATCTTGATAACATGTTCACACAATTCCATAGTGCTTGCCAATGCCAATAACAATTAAAATCTCAAATCTCCTTTTACGATAAAAATAAAGAAAGCAAAAAGTAACTTCACAAACACAAAAATTGTAAATCACATGCCTGGTATATCACTATATTAACATATAAATCACTTGATTACCATATGCAAATCCGCAATCCAATCGAAATTTGTTTTAAGCTGATCACATCATATTCTCATAAGTAATTCACATTAATCTAAAATTTTTAAAAAGCTTGATACATTTATGTCATTATGATACTGAAACAATTTGGATATGAAGAATTTCATATGCTAAAAATATCTTATTCCCAATTAACCTTGATATGAGTATTCTTGTATGCCGAGCATTGTCTCTGACATGTCGAGTGCTACTGATCTGTCCAACCGAGCTCTAATGCGGCCACATTATATTATCGCCTCTCGAGCCAACAAGATACGTCTCCATGACTCTCATAACATATTTACTTGTAATTTGAAGATTCTTTATATGTACGACATATCTCCTTACTGTCAGACTCAAATTATTTTAATTTACATACCGAGTACCCCCTACTTTGGAATTAAAGTAATTTGCAGGTCTCTTGGATGCTGAGCACACCTCCTCCTCTTAGAAGTTGCTCTTAATCCAAATCACGTGACAGTTGACCTCCACTGCCTCTCAACCGGGAATTCTGCACAAACAAAGAAAATGAGCAACCTCTATATGACATGTTCGGACGAACTCCAAGACTTCTTTTGGCTGAGCTAAACCTCCGATCGAGCTATATTGCCACCCTTTAGCTCTCCTCAATGAAATCTAGCAAGATACGTCTTATTATTCTCATAAACTATATTATACATCTTAATTCTACACACTGAATACTACTACTTTCTCAAGAGAGTTTTCTATAAACCTTAAGTATTTCTTCAATGCATAATCCTCTAATATCTTATGAGTATATCACTGTACTGACTTACTTTTCAGACACTCGGCTTCCTTGGGCCAAATTCTCAACAAAGCCCTGGTCTTGCCAGGCAATATGCCTTCTTAGGACGAGTATGCAACAAAGCCCTAGTTGGCATCCTCACCAGGCACTTAGCCTTTTCAAGCCAAGTTATGCTATCATTCGCGCAGATATGTTTTCTACCACTTTCATAATCATCTTATTTATAGCCTAAATATTTTTATGTAGGACACACCCTCTTTCATATCATTGAGATTTCCTTTTATATAAGACAAGTCATTTCATCTAAGATATCAACTAATTTATGATCTAACTATTCCTGTGCTAGACATATTTGTATCATTTTTATATGCCAGGTGTCAAGCTTGCTCTAGCAAAAAGTCGTCACATTCACATCAACCTTGGCACTAGCCAAGTGGTGAATGCGCGCTTTTACATCAGCCTCGGCTCCAGCCCCAAGCAGTGAAAGGCCAAAGTTGCCATACTCACGTAAACCTTGGCACCAGCCAAGTGGTAAAAGCACACTTTCACGTCAGCCTCGGCTCCAGCCCCGAGCAGTGAAAGGCCAAAGCTGCCATATTCACATCAACCTTAGCACCAGCCAAATGGTGAGTGCGCACTTTCACATTAGCCTTGGCTCCAGCCCTGAGCAATGAAAGGCCAAAGCTGCCATACTCACTGTAAACCTTGGCACTAGCCGAGTAGTGAAAGCACACCTATACACAGCTATCTCACGTCAACCTCGGCACCAGTCGAGTTGTGAAGGGCCAAAGTCACCATACTCATTGTCAACCTTGGCACAAGCCGAGTAGTAAAGGCACACCTACATACGGCTGCCTTACGTCAACCTTAGCACCAGCCAAGTTGTAAAGACACCTCCTCGCCGCCAACCGAGTAGATCCAAAGCACTAGAAGATCAAGACTGATCCCACCAGGTATTCTACCTTCTCAGGACCAAAGCCTTGATCTCACCAAGCACTCTACCTTCTCAGGACCAAAGCCTTGATCTCACCAGACACTCTGCCTTCTCAGACCTAAAGCCCTGATTCTACCAGGCACTCTGCCTTCTCAGGTTGAGTTTTCAGCAAAGCCCTGATCCAACCAGGCATTTCCAGATATGTTTTCACTACTCTAAAAAATAACCGTATCTCTAGTGTGAAGATTTCTACTATGCAGGAAAACGCACAAGATACTCGAATGTATTCTCAGATATAAAATCTCACATCATAGACCGAGCTTCCAAAAAGCCCAAGACCCACCAAAAACTTCACCTTTTCAGACCGAGCTCCCAAACAAGCCCTGGTTACATCCCTACCAGGCATTTCGCCTTCTCAGGTCGAGTCTCCAACAAAGCCCTTATATCAAATCGACTCCAGCATTCACTCCTACTCAAGGAGTCCTACTTCTGATGTGCAAGTAGGACAGCCTCGGCACCGGCTGAGTAGTCTCTAAAGCACTTAAGGAGAATAAGAACTACAAAGACCAAAGTCCAAAGTCCATAGAAAACAGCTAAATTCATCAAAAGAAAAGATGACTGAATAGGCCATAGCAACCAATCTCGGAATAACCTCGGCATCAGCCAAGCACTCAAGAGAAATACATGATCTATGCATACTTGGACAAGCACCGAGCACTCCCAGAATAGTTCAATGACAAAAAGTGTTCACACCTCATGTGGTAAATGATGGCCATGTCGGACAGTCCTTGGTCCATCCGAGCTATCCTTGGACCATAATCAAGATTGAACCACCCTAGACAGCCAACTTTCGACATACAAGTAGGACATCTTTAGTCCTAGCTGAGCATCTCCGAACTACTAAAAAAGGAATAACTCTTACAAGCGAACAGATAATGGATGTTTCCTAACATTTGCTACTATTAGAGAACATCCTCGATGAACCGTATAATGTCCTCAGACAACGATGGGCCTCCTCATGTCCCCAAACATGTTCCACTGCAAGATGACAACAAGATGTCCCCACGCTCCCGAGCACTTTGTATGATGACAAGATGTCTCCATATCCTAGAGCACCTTAGTCCAACAACAACAAGTCCTCAAAATTGATCCATTCTAAACCATAAACTCGTGAAGTCCAACTTACAGAATGAAAGCTTCGACATCGGCACCAGTCGAGCATATCCGAGCACTCTCCAATAAGAGTTACAAGATCAAAATATACTCGGGCATGATTAAAACCAAACTACCCTTGACACTCCAAAAGTAAAGCAGAATAATCGACCTCTCATAAGGACCTGGGCTTACCCCCAATATAGCCAAGTTAAAACACATGACTTTAATGCGCCCTCGTACTAGCGAAACGAAGTACAACACTCCCTAAGGACAATCAACTAAACACTATGCAAAAATCATCATAAGATCAACTAAATGCTCCGTTATTTCTAACTATCTTGAACCAAAAATCAATAAGCCAACCGATGCTTCGCAGCATCCAAGATAGGGATACTAAGTCCACATATGACTAGGCACCTCAAGCCGCATAAAACCTGAGTCAACATCTTGACCAAACCCTCCACTTTTTCAGGTTGAGCCTTTAAAACAAAGTTTAGCATCGGGTACTCCACCTTTTAAGCTTGCACCAAAGCCACCAAACAGAAATATAGTCCCGCTCTAGGCCAGCATCAAAGCAAACATGAGACATCTTAGATCAAGTCTGAAACCACCAACTTGATTAGGAGCTCCATTATTTTTGTCAGATCCCTAAAGACCTAAGCTAGTGACCCAGTTAGGCATCTTACATATCTGAGGAGACCTATCCATCTCTTAAATTGACAACTCGACTCAGAACCTCACAGTCCTTGCCAAAGCCCTAAGCCAACTAGATGATACACCTTAAGACCGGGTGGACAACTAACTTAACATAAACACTAAAACTGCATTATTGTTGAACCTGAGAACAAGACCTCCCCTCTAAAAGGATTGACTACTCCACTCTTGGTGTCATCAAAAGATTAGTAAACATGAAAGTAACCTCTCTCATCTCATGGCATTATCCCATATACCTTCATAGAGATGATCTAGCAAATCTTCAAGCATGCAAGCAGAAGAAATCTAAACAAACTCCAGCAGCAAAGGGCTCATATGCTAACATCAGAATAAAAAGTCCATAAGTCCGCAACCTGACTTGGGGCTCAACTTCCCAGATAAGCCCTGTATTGGCAAAACCAATCAGGCACCCTGCCTTTCTCGACTGAGCTATGATGAAGCAAAATCGTTATCCCAACCAAACAAATCATCATCCTCAACTGAACTCAACAATAGGAACGAAATTCCAGACTCTAAACGAGTAGATCACACAAACAAGAGAACTCTGAACTCACAAATGAAAAAGGAAAGGAACAGAAGGCTCGGCTACCAAAGTCATCAGAGTAATCAAAGGGGCTTTAATCGCCTATTGACACAAATAAGAAAGTGCAATGCACATCACGTGAACATCCATGACCAGTACCATCCTGTAGTCGAAGTTACAACAGCTCGGCCAAATTAGCTTGAACCTTGACTCATTCAGGTCACCTTCAAGCAACTGCTAGACCATTCGAAACAGACCAAAAAATCACTTCTAGCAAAAAGAGCAACACAAACACTAGTATAGACACCCCTCCTAATCAAAGACTGGGGGCTTGTCATTTTGATTTAATGGCTTATAACAGCTAAGACGACATGTCATAACCATACTTATATAATCAGGCAACTCAAGCTCGCCTATAGTCCTTGGCACTCATCGTCCAACCTACCGCCAAAACCAAGAAAGCTAAACTGCCCATCTCACCAAACTGCTAGGGGCTGGTCACTTTAAATTCAACAACTATCACTATAGCAATTGAAAAGGCACGCCAATCCGTGTATAACAGGTCAACTTATTCGAGCTCGGCACGTAGTCCTCAGCAGCCATACCTCGGTCATGACACCTCGACACTAGCTACTCGGTCTACGACCAAGCTCGAGGACTATGTACTGGACTAGAATTATGGGCCCCAGACCTCAGCCTAATCCTAGAAGACTCTCTCAAGGGGTCCCATAACTTGCCCACATGGCATAGTATTTCCTATAGATTCTCCATACATGATCTTTATATGTCTCATAATATCCTATTATTATCTAATCATATCTAAACATTATCTTTAGTACTAACTAAATCGCATGTATATCTCCTATATTTAAGGAAGATTATAACAGATTTACTAGATCATAACAGATCTAGCACGGGGTTACCTCACACTATATAAGGGGCCCAACGCCCCCATGTATCACGAGTTGATTACATGACATTCTCTACCGCTCTATGCCTCTCTCATTCATTGACTTGAGCATCAGAGTGTCTTTGCAGGTACCTCACCCCCCGCTTACATGGACGTTGGAGCTACTTGCATCCTTATCGCTATTTCTAGGTAAGAACAAATAATATTGGGATTTGCAGGCTAATTTTTACCCAGTTCTTATGACATCAAGTTTTCTTTTCTCCATAGCCTCTTGCTGCCATTATTTTCTTTGTTTGTTTTCGTCTTTGGGGGCATAAAATTGATAGAATGTTATTTGTTTTCTTTCATGTGAATATAATTTTATAATTTTAAACTTTAACATAAAAAAGCTCTAATATACAATTGGAGCGTATCTCATTCATTACTACACCCAATCCTTGTTGATTAGGATATGACAAAAGTTTTTTTTTCTTTTTATGTGGAAGAGTAATTTAGAGGAAATATAACTCAAGTAGAAACATCATGTATACTACCCCAAGCCCACTAAATGTTCATTTGAAGGTTAGCACTTGCATGGTATTTCACAATCTTTATTAATGTTAGAGGCATTATATTTCAGTAAATATGTTGATAGTTAATGAATATATTTGATATATAGTTGCGTCTGTTTTAGGGAGATTAGTTTGAAGACCAATGTGATAAGAAGAATTATACGAAGTAGAATGCATGAGCTCTGGATATGTCCAAATAGCTGAGATTGAAGGTGTCAAGATAGTATTGTGCTTTTTATATTTTTATTAAGTTACCTCTTAAAAATCCATATTAATTTCTAGTGCCAAGAGTACCAAAAGGACTCTAATTAGTATCATTTGAAAAATAAAATAAAATAAAATTTTGAGATGCTGTATGAGTTATACAAATATAAATTATTTATGATATGAATATCTTGAGTGGCTGTAGTTAATCTTTGAGTTCCATTTAAGTCTAATAGTTAAGAATCAAATTTTTTTACTAACACATGAGATATTAGTGTACAGTAAACTTTACTTTCAGGTCCAGGATAGTGAAGATCTGGATCCCATTTTCAGCTCCTAAAGATCACTTGAGAGACCAATATCACCTACGCGAGCCTCTGTCACCGCGTGGTGAAGCGAGACCAATATTGCCAACGTGAGCTTCTGGCACCGCGTGGTGAAGTGAGACCAATATCGCCCGCATGAGACTCTGACACTATGTGGTGAAGCAAGAGCAAGATAGCCTGATGCCGCATGGAAAGCGAGCATGATGTCACCCGCGCATAGCTGATGCCGCGTGGTATGCAAGCCTAAACCATCGCTTGGTGATAAACATTTTTGCTCGTGTGAGCCTTTGTCGTTGTGTGGTGAAGCGACGTAGCCCACGCAAGCCTCGGCCGCCACGTTGTTTTCTACGCTATGCCACCATTTGGAAACCCTTAGGCAGATATAGCTTGAACTCCCCAAGGACAAGACCTATAGGAGATTACAAACAACAACAACAACAACAACAACAATAAAATAATAACAACAACAACAACAGCAGCAGCAACAACAACGTAGCCTAGGTGGACAATGTCGCAAAATAGTAAGCAATTGGTGAAAATGAACGAAAGAACTATGCTCTACTAAGAGCTACACCTCTTAGCTGAGTAGGGGGTTAATGTTTCATATTAAAATAAAAGAAGAAAATTTTTGCCTAGGCACCTTAAACAGCTTCAAGCGGACTTAATGGAATAACCGCCTAACAATAGAAGCGTGTCACTAAAGCCTATTGAAAGATTCACAGTTATCTAAATCAGCTCATTGTTTAATAGATGAAGATATTATTACCCAATGAACAAAAAGGTCAATATGATGTGACCTGAAACGACAATAAAGGGAAAATGGGAGGCTTCTTTCGCGGTGAAGCCTGGCTTCCCTCCTCCGACTTTTGTTGATATATAAATATAACCTATAGGCAATGGGGAGGGGATTCTCTTCAGACAAAAAAACCCCTTCTCTCTCTTCCTCATTGCTCCGTCCCTTATAGCTGTAGAAAGATCTCATGCCTTGTAGTGTAATTGAGAACCCCCAAACCAAAACAAAGATTTTTAGCTTTTAATGGCAATAAGTACTGCTACTTTCTAGTGAGGGCATAGTTGAAGCAGTTAGAATTTAGTGTAGATATATCATAGATATATAAAAGGACATATAATTATGAAGGCAAGCCCTATAGAAGGAAAAAGAGAACAATGAGATTGCACACTGAACGGAGGCTGTCACCTACCTCCTCAAATTAGAAATTTATTTTAATTCTAAGTTGCACAAAAATATAGTAAAGGACACAACCTAGGTCGTCTTCAAGGAGGCTTCAACATGTAGTTAGGAAAATTGGTGGTTTTGAAGAATTAAATTTAGAATAATTAAAAATTAAAAGATAATAGCAGCAATGAAGAATGCACTAGTGTAGGGTATTCCTAGGTTTGGAATTAATTATCATTGACTAAATATTGAATCCATTAGTGGCTATTAGTAATTAATTATAGTCAATTCTACTAATGATCAATTGATCCCTAGAATCTTATCAATAAAAATAATCAATAAACGAGATCTTAATTTAATTAGAAATTACATTGATTTGAGATACCAATTGCTATAGCTTAACCGCCAATCAGAAGGTTAATTCTATTGTTCTCCCTCAAACATAAACCAATAAATCTGTCAATTTATGTCCAAATGGTTTCCTCAAACAACAATTGCCAATTTGGTTATTTCAATAAAAATTATAGCAATAACCACAATAATTATAATAATAGAAATTGAAGAACAATGAGAAAACTAATGCATTCAATATAAACAAAAGGTTTCAAAATTCATCCTAATCCATCCAAAACTTCCTACACTAGTATGAGAAATCTACCCCTCCATCTCTAGAGGATTATAACAATGAAGATAAAAGAGAACCTAAAAATAATAGCAATAATCCTTGCCACAATCTCCAAGATAAAATATCTTCACCAATGGAATCCCTAAAAGAGAGAAGAAAATGTAAAGAGAGAATAATAGCAGCATAAAGTACAGATTTAGAAGTGAGTCAAAAGCTAGGGTAAAAGTCTATATCAATCCCTTAAATAATGCTCTCTAAAACGCCTATGCTAGTAAAATTTATTTTTCGGGTTTTGTTGAGCGCTGTAGTGCTAGACAGAACCAACATCTTCACTTATTTGGTCGATTTTGACCCCTTCAAATTCTGAATTTGACCTTGGTACAAGAAATAGAAATTGTAGGTTTTGAATAAGCTTTCCAACGCCACCAAAATCACCTCAATCGGATATCTGTATCTCTAAATATTATGAAAATACTAACTGGAGGTCAAGTTGGACAACATCAGATCATTAGCAACCTTTAATCTTGCAACTCGATTTTCACCAAGATACTCTTAGAAATAGGTTTTTAGCTGAACATGAAAGTTGTAGAAGACTTCTTGAGCTTTCCAAAGCATCTTTACTTATCTCAACCTGATCTCTGTAGAGAGAGATACAGATTTTCCATTATGATACTTCTTGTAATATGCTCAAATGAACTCAAGAACTCTTTTATTTTGCTCCCAAATTGATTGCAGCTACAAGCTCTATGCAAAGAGTTTCCAGCCTTGTCCTTGACACTTTGCACTTGATCCAAAGCTCCTGTGCACAAAACCATACTCAAAGAGACAAATCAAACACAATATGGTGTAATTACAAATTATTTCCAAAATCAATGCAGAAGCCAATAATTCTATTAAAATACACAATGAGGAATAAATCAAAATCCTAATTAATTACATCAAAATATAGTAAAACTTATGGAAAAAGCTAAGATCTAGTAGCAAGATAAGTGGCATAAATGCCGCTTATCACTCACCCTCTGTGGTATTACTTTTAACAAGAAGTAATACTGTATAATCTATCAACAATGATGATGATAACGGGAAAAAAATGGAGTTATCATGGATCAAATGTACACCCTAATGTTACTTGTTGGTTCTAGTGTTTCACAATTTCTCTTTATACTACTTAATAAAATGAATCACAACTTCGACAAATAAAAAAGCAAAAGTGTAATTAAAAAAAAGGCAATGACTTACAACATTACTGTCACTATCGAACGCTACACGATGAAAGTTGAAAATAAGTGCAAATATTGGGTCTAATTCTTCAGTCTTGGAAAGCTTTGAACTAGTGCTTCTGGTTTTGGAAATTGAAAATACATGGAAAACAAATTGCTATCAATATGTTACAAAAAATGTTCACAAATTGTAACCGCTTGAAGCGTGGAGGAGATATTTTGAGAGGATTCAGTTACTTAAAAAAATAATCTTTTACATTTACAAATTTATCCTTATTCAGTTAATTGTTGAGGATTTTTTTTATAAATGATAAAACTCAACCACCCCATGAAGGAGAGGAGCAAAATTTGGAGCATACATGAACAGTTATATGCCAAACACAGAAAACTACCATGTCCTAGTGATATGTATGCTCAGCATTACACCCAAATGAAAAAGTAAAAGAAAACAAAAGCTAATAACAAAGCACAACCAAAAAAACAAAGGAATATCAATTACATGATACGCTAACAGTAGCTACCATAATGGAAATTATGGTCGATGATCAGATAGAAATCATCACCCTATCAACATAGTAGTACCAACAGAGAACACATCCACAATCCAGTAAAAAAACCACTTCAAATCCATATCACATAGGAAGGCCAATATAAAAGGAGAAAAATTGGCATAATGCGCTTTAGAAATAGAAATCTTGTTACCGTCTCTAATTACATACCTAGTCAATGTTGGTTGTAAAAGATTCTGGGCAAAAAGATAACTTATCATATCAAGCTCTAGTCCAATAGCCCAATTTATGTAAAATGTTCTGCACTTCCAACTCCCAATTTGATTTGAAATTTTCAAAGATCATAAAATTAAGAATCCACCAAATAGACTAGTAAACCATGTACAGAAAAGAGATCCATAGTTTTTTTTTTTTTAATCAAAACCCCAAAAGGGGGCACCAAGCCATGCATCAAAGAATGTAATTGAATCATGTGGCAAGCACCAGGTGATGTGCCACCTCTGAGAACAAAAATTCTAGATATACATCGACCTTGAACAAGAGAAGAAAAGGTGTTCAAGTGTTTCCTCATCAACACCACAAAAGGAGCAAGAAGAATTATTCGATGGAAGGCAATTGATTCTGCGGATCCTTTCCTTCGTGTTGAGTCTTCTTTGAAAAATAAATGACATCAACAATTCAGCTTTAGGAGGAGCTAAGCCTTTCCATGTCTTCTTCCCCTCTAGCCATTCAGGAAAGGAAAAAACACTATCCTAGAATACCTGTAAAGAAAAAGAAGAAACAGAAAATATACTCGAAGAGGTATTTGCCCAAAAACACTCATCACTCACACCTTGTATCAAGCAGAGTTGGTTCAAGGCTAGAAGAAAATAAGCAAACAAAGGTTCCTCTTAGGTAAAAAATCTTCGCCTCCATTCCAGACCCCATCTCTAGTATCCATTCTCCCACCTACCCATTTTCGAAACCATGTAATTTTGCTAACATGAAATCGAAAATAATCTGGGGAATTTATCTTTCAAACAAACTTCCCCCAACCAAACATCTGACCAAAATCTTATTGTAGTGCCCTCACCAACCCTCTTCCATAGACCATTCACCGTAACCTGATGTACATCATTCCCAAAGTATTTAAATCCAACACTTGTCTCCATACACTCGGCGGACCTATGGGAGCCAAAGCATGTAACGAGATTGCCTTGACACCCCATGATTTGAACAAATGATAAAGGAGGGTGATATTTTAGAAATAATAAAAATTGGATATGTTGGAAATTTGTTATTTTTGTGCCATAATTGTTGTACTTCTTTTAATTTTGCATTTTGTGAAAAATAAAATAAAATCATGCTGTAATGGTTGCAATCTGCACTGTAATGGCCGCAACCACAGCTAGCACAACCGCAATTTAGAACATTGGTGTCCCCATTGTCACGTTCTTCCCTGGATTCAAGAAGCTATTGTTGGCCAACTTGAGATAACCTATAGTTCAACTATATATGTAACGCCTGGGGACGAGGACGAGGAGTGATTGCCGGTGCAAAGAGGGCACGGACAAGGAGTGACTCCTCGCAAGGTCCTCTAAGCGGAGGGGTACATGAAAGAACTGATTACACACCCGAATGAGAGGGATCATAAGATTGTATAGGTATGGGACTATACAGTTGAGGAGGGCTTATATGAAATGATTTGCACTACCTATACTAACAAGATGCATCTTCTTTTCGGTAGCCTAAACTGAAAGAACTCCATAGTTAAGCGTGCTTGACCTGGGGTAATTTTGGGATGGGTGACCTCTTGGGAAATTTTCCCAGGAAGCGTGCGAGTGAGGACAAAGCATGCTGAAAAGACCCGTGTTGGTTTGTGGGAACAGTCGTCAATCCATAAAGCAGCAGGGGATGTTACAAATGGTATCAGAGCCTGCACCTCTCCCAGTACGGTGTGGTTCGGGGATCTAACCAGCAGGTCGGGTGGGCATGTAACGCACGGGGACGAGGACGAGGAGTGATCGCCGGTGCAAAGAGGGCACGGACGAGAAGCGGCTCCTCAAACTTAGCCATATATTGCGGCATTGTCATACTCTTTTGCTTGAGTGCAAGGAACTCTGCCTCTTTCTCATCCCTCTCAGCGAGTGGAAAGTACTTGGCATAAAACTCATCCTTAAATATAGTCCATGTGATAGGAGTGCCTTCCACTTCTACCATCCTCCTAGCCTCAGCACACCAATAGTGAGCTTTCCCTTCCAGCATAAAAATGGCCCAATTAGCCTTCTGCTCCTCAGAACACTGCAGCATATCAAATATCTTCTCCAAGGACTTAATCCAAGCATCAGCCTCGCCTGGATTAGTGGAACCTACAAAAGGTCTAGGGTGAGCCCTCTTGAAGTCAGCAAAGTGTGCACCTTCAACCTCAGTAGCACCAAGGGCCTGACTGCCTGAACCCTCATCATGTCGGTTTAACCTCTCCGTCACAGCCTGTAAAGCACGAGTGACACCTCGGAAGGTCTCCAACAGCTCAAGGTCCTCCGTCCTACTCTGGCGCCTAGGTTGCCTACTTGATGCCATCAGTCCCTACACACACCAAACAGAAAAATTAAGGTGATCAGTCTCAATAAATCATGTCTAGTCAGCTTGTTATAGTGACATACAAGTAAAGCAAATCATGCATCTCCAAACCTCATAGTTTACCATGCAGATAAACTAAAAAAATGACATATCTATATCTATTTTTCTGTGCAACCAAAGCATAGTAGTCTAACCCTTCGGCTCCAATCGGGTCAAACCATGCTCTGATACCAAAAATGTAACTACCTAGTACTCATTTCTACATGCTCGAGTCATATAAGAATTAATACTAAGGAATCACGTCCTATTTCGTTAGCTTTTCAACATTTGACATAAAATATTGCTAAGCATTCTAATGAAAGTTTGGCATGATAACGACGTAAATACCATGCTCCTATAAGACAAAAAATCATGAACAGGATAACCAATCATTCATAGCTCAACATACTTTTCAAAATACAATACTTCAACATATCATATATCATCCTTATAAGGCACACAGTGCCATTCAATCTATAACATAACATAGTAATGTAATATCAAATATAAATAGCCACATGGGTCAAACCAGCTGAGAATATACTAAGTCATGACCTCAAGTCACAAGATACAAAACATAAAAGGAGAAAGATCTCATGATCCAAATACAAAGTTATGATCCAGTAATATAGCACAGTCTCCAAGTAACGAAAAAGCAACTATACTTCAGCAAAAACAATAATACTTCAGCAACTAAGTCTTTGTATCAGGATCTACCTGCTCATCTAGAGATGATATGGAAAAAAAGAAAAGGGGTGAGAAATCAATTGAAATCTCAGTAGGAACATATGCAATTAACGTGACATCATTATCATCTCTAGTCTACCTTGGTTTCTTCTTAAATCATTTACATACAATTATGAGGTTCGATTTTAGGATTTCACAAACAATCTTAATCAAGGTAGAGGTGTCTTTTAGCATGGTCTTGGCATGATAAGTATATGCATGTATGAAGGAACTTTATTAATATAATTAAAGAGACATGCTTACATGGAAATATACTAGGTTCATTCATTAAATGTCACAACATACATAAATGGCTATCCTGATGTAAGACATCAAATACATCATAGTTAAGATCTTTTTATTTAGTTTTATCTACCTCATAACTTTCGCATTTCTATCTGCTCTTATTCATCTCACTGTTCTTTCCTCTCAATTAATTCTGGTTAGATATTTTAAAAGCTATAAGCTTATACTTAACTGGTAGACACTAGTTCCTTAATCTGACCCGACACTGAAACCCTCATGTGCACTATAAAGAAAGTCAATGCCCAGTCATCACTGGTCCTTAGAACGATTCAGTGTTGGAACCCTCTTTGTCGACATAAATCGACCCTTAATCTTCATGTCTTAATTCTGATTTCCTTATCTTTAGTTCTTCCTTTTTTTCCTATTTCCTTAAAGTCATTCTTTTTCTCACAAGAATGCAAGCATAATTTTCAATAATGAATTCTAAAATCCTTTTCTTTAAGATGAGATATACCACAACAACAACTCAACGAGTAATCATAAACATTAATAGGCAATCATTCATTATGTCAAGACTAAAATGCTACTATATGATAAACCAAAACTCATATAAATTCCACTATTTCACTTTCAACAAATATGTAAAAACTCAATCCCAAACAACCTTTACTCTCATTTAGAAATTTTATCAAACACATGGCAGATATATTTACTCAATTTTCATGCATATTTCAAACATTGTAACACAAATTTATTTGCATGTTAAATAATAAATTCAGAGGATATAAAAATTATCTAAGACACTTCAATGTGTCCACAAGATCCTGTAAAAATTTTAAATCAAGAATCATTCTCTAAATATGTTAACAAAATTAGACAAATTCGGTGGTCAGAAACCCCCTATTTTACAGCCAACAACCATAGTTCCCAATTTTATTACCCTGTCCAATGATCATGTTAAATCTTACAAAAATTCATGATTTAACTTCTAGATGTCCACAACAGCTTGTAAAAATTTCAAGTCAAAATTTGATCATTTGATATGGTAAATAAATTATACAAATTCAGTGCTTCAGAAATTACTATTCATACCGAAACTGATATCTTCTCGGTTTCTGAATTTTAACAAATAGAAAAAGTCATCTAAACACTTCAAGAAAAATAGTGAAGATACTTCCATATGTTAGCATCATCATGTAAAAATTTTAGCTCAAAATATTGTCTCTATCTATGTGAATAAATTCATACAAATTGAGCTGTCTGCATAAATCCGAGAATTTCAGCAACAACATACAATTTCTTTTGATTTTTTATGCATAATCATTCATCAAAACTGAAGATTTCTTAACAAAATCATAAATAAACAAGTTTAAAAATAAACCCCTACCAAAAGATGATTTTTACTGAAGATCCAAATAACCACAAGCTCCTTGAAGTTTGATCTCCTAAGTAAGGAAGCAAAAACTCATTCTTTCCTTTCTACCCGAATTTTGTTTGCTCCAGAACAGGTAGGAGGAGGACTTTTCTTGAAAAATTAATGGTGGATTTGTGTTTATTGGGTGGAAGAGCTATGGAAAAGTGTATTTATTTGTTGGATTTGGTGAAGAATTGAAGGATTTATGAGGTTGAGATGGTGGAGGAAAATGGAGAGAAAGAAGGAAGAAGATGAGAAAATGGAAGAAGAAATGGAAAGAAGTGTGTGTGTGTGTGTACCGTGAAGGGGAGGGGAAAAATGGGGTTTGGGTTTTCATTTTTTTTTTTTTAAAGTGTGGGTGTATATGAGAACTATAGTTTGACCGTTAGATGTATATATAAATGAGGATAGCCTAGGGATTTCATATATAAAATTATTAAAAAAAATATTTATATTGTGAATGACTAATTATCCATCAGCTAACCAAAGTAATTAGTACATAAAAATTGGGGCATTACATTTCTTCCCTCCTTAAAAGAATTTCGCCCTCGAAATTCAAAGTACCTGAAAATAACTCTGGATAGTGATGCCTCATCTCTGACTCTAGCTCCCAAGTGAACTCCTCGGTTGTAACACCCTAATAGAACCCCACTGTGCTTAAGTTCACATTTGGATTCTATTAGTTGTCACTTATGCCTTGTATTAATTTTCTTTTGAAATTACTTAGAAAAATAATGGAAGTTTTTTTTTTTAAATAAATTAATTTTTTTGAAAACTTAAGCCTGTAACGAGAAGTGAAATACATAGCGCTTTTATAGATAATAATCAAGTTACATTCTTGTGATTAATTAAATAAGCGGAATAGAAGACTAAGTGTAGAACAATTATCACATAAACTGGAATATAATCACTTAATACATAAGTCACAACAGGGCATATATCATACTGATAAGTTATTACAAATAACAATATAAGTTCCACTATTACTAATTGTTTCTCACAAACTATAATGTAACTAAAGCTCGGAATGCTCCTACTTGAACGGTTTGAAATCTTCACGTGCTACCTCCTTCCTCAGCTACGGCCTCGTTGCTTTAGGTGGACACGTCTGACTCTGGTAACGACAACGGAAAATAAACATAGGAGTGAGAAATACATGATTTCTCAGTAGGAGTTCTTACTTGTACTAAAAGTGTCATCGTTGTCGTCCCAGTCACTTCGGGTTTATTATAAAGAGGTGAACAGGTAAGGATTCAATTATCAAACTTTCACAAACGTGATTAGCCGAAGTGCGATTACTTTTAAACTAATCTTGAACATTAGCAGAAATATTCATTCAGTATTTCATCAAGCATACATATAAGCATATCATGTAAAACCACTAATAAGCAGTAATCATTTAGGAGTTGCATGCATTTCATGATTACTCATCCTCAACATTCACTTGTTTAGTGATCATCATCTTTCATTTATTTCATCAACATATTTCTTAATTACTCACGGGATGAATGCATCAATGCCTTAGACCACCCTAAAAGGGTAATGAGCTCATACCGTGGCCGTCGCCACAACCTTTTTGATTTCCTTTCCGTTGCTGTGATCTCAACGGTTTAGGGGGTTAAGCCGTGAGTTTAGCTCAAGTCCACTTTTCCAGACTTTCATTGCTACTTTTTCAAACTTTACTTTTATTATTTCCTTTGAAAATGAATGTATGCATATCATCATGTAATCACAATAAATCATGGGCAATCAATCATTCATCTTCATCATCTCATCATACATTTACTTTACTATAATTCACTTCATGAAACATGGATAATATCATGTAAATCTCATAGTAAACATTTTCATAAATGATTCATTTTAAGCAACCAAAGTTATCAAGTTGAGTTCCTAGTGTTCCTAAGAGGTAATGGATGTCTTAGTATTATTTTTTTCTCTTAGTGTTCTTTGTACTCTTAGAATTCCATTAATACATTAATGCACTTCAAAATATTATTATAGGTTCTTTATATATTTTTATAATGGTTTTCATATAACTCTTGAAGATAATTATTCTACTTAAATTCTTAAAATTCTCTTTTTACAAGACTTGATTCTTTTATTTATAGTTTTGACATCTTTTAGAAGAAAGTTTATAATTCTCTGTATACTTGTTATCTCAGCTTAGTAAAGGTAGTTCCAAATTCCTAACTCATCAAATTTTAGCATTTACATCTTTGGAATAGTGTAAATCAACTGTAAACCATGCATAGGAGGGTTCCCAGGAAAGAGAGGTGGGTCACAATGGACATGCTTAAATACCAAGTCTTTCCTTAGCCAGAACCTTTCCAAACTGCACTTTCACAGTACACTATCCCGAAATTTATTTCTCATTCTGTATTTACGTGGTACAAAGCTTTATACATAACATACATGGGTGTATTCCTATATGTGTTAGCTCTCCAACAAAGTTGAAATCAGTCCATTTGCATTTTTTTAGAGTGAGTTACATCTATTTTACTACTACAAGATCAGATTTAAAGTTTCAGTCTTAGGCTCTACTTTAAACATTTATATCTTGAGCTAGAAAACTCCGTTTTAGGTGATTCTTTTTGGAGAGTGTTCTATAATGAGTCTAGTTTATAGTAAAATTATTTTAATTTCGAGATACTTAATATTTTATGAACAGTAGCTTTCGAAGTACCTGCTGCCAGAAACAACTAGAATTTCCAGCACCTACCATTTTCATGTCTTAAGTTACCTTTATTAAATCAGGTTTCACATACAATCTTTTCAAGTTATATTTGAGTTTGATAACATCATAAGGGTACTCATAACAGAATAGAACATGTCATATTTCTAAAAATATATTTTTCAAATAATCATTTAAAACTTTTGACAATAACTCAAACTTGAGGCATTCTATCAAGGTTAGAAGCCAACAATACTTGAACAATTAAAGATGAAGCTCCTACCTCTTGTGTAGGGTCTAAAGAGGGTCCTTCTCTTCTTCCTTAAGCTTGAACAAGAGTCTTTGGAGTGGATGACCCTCCTTGAATCTTGGCTCTAGAACTTGAATGCTTAAGAAAATATTTCTCACTAGAGTTAAAGATTGTAACTCTTGTGAGGGCTAGTGAAAGTTTGGACTTAGGATTGAAGTGTTTGGATGAAGTTTAGAGGATCAAGAGAAGTTTTTGAAGAACATAAGAAGAATGATAGAATAAGAAAGAAAGAACACTTAGGAGTTTCAATTGAAGAGAGTTTGAGGAGTATTTATAGTGGAAAGATTAGAGAAAAAACAGGAAGATGGAAAGCACTTGGAGCATGATTTATGGAAACATGTTGGCTGAATTTTGGGATGAAAATGCTCCTTGTTTTGTGCAAACACGTTTCCATGTTTTGTGCAAACACGTTTCCATGTTTTGTTCAAACACGTTTCCATGTTTTATGCAAACATGTTGGATGAAAATGCTCCATGTTTTATGCAAACATGTTTCCATGTTTTATGCAAACACGTTTCCATGTTTTGTGCAAAGATGTTAGTGGATATTCTTGTAATTCCATTCATAGAGTAAGGGTATCTTTGTCATTTAATAAGGCAAGGGTAGTTTGGTAATTTCCTTTACATAGCAAGGGCATTTTCGTAATTTCCACTAAGTGATGGCATTTTCGTAATTCTTTGCATTTTTCTCTAGACATACTTAAGTAGTCTATTTGTTGTGTTTCATAACATTTGTCCAGATTCTCTTGATTTTGCTATCAATAATTAAGATTCTTAGTTATAAATTTGGGGATGTTACATCGGTGCTACCAGTTCCCCAAGCCACCTTAACCAAAGGCACAGACTTATTTCGTAACTGTTTGATGTCGCGGTCCTCTATGCGAGTGGGCGGTAGGGTGAAGGTTAGGTTATCCTTTAATTGTATAGACTCAGGTACTAACACATGACTCGGATCAGGATTGTATTTGCGAAGCTGTGAAATATGAAATACATTGTGTAGTTTAGACAAGTGGGGTGGAAGGGCCACTCGATAAGCAACTGGTCCGACTCTTTGGAGAATCTGGAAGGGACCAATGAACCTAGGACTTAACTTCTTAACCTTCATTGCACGCCCTATTCCTGTTGTGGGGGTAACCCTAAAAAATATATGATCTCCCTCTGCAAACTCAAGTGGTTTCCTCCTCTTATCTGCATAGCTCTTTTGTCTGCTCTGTGCAGTCAGAATCTTTTCCTTAATCCGCCGGATTCTCTCAGAGAGTTTGGTTTATAATGTCCGGTCCTAATACACTCTTCTCCTTTGGTGTCAAACCAACACAAAGGGGATAGACATTTTCTTCCATATAATGCCTCAAATGGAGCCATGCCAATGCCAGCATGATAGCTATTATTGTAGGCAAACTCCACTAAAGGCAAACACTTGTCCCAACTCCCTCTCTCATCCAAGACACATGCCCTCAACATATCTTCTAATGTTTGTATGGTTCTCTCTGACTGTCCATCTGTTTGGGGGTGATAAGCTGTGTTAAGGCATAACTGTGAACCAAAACCCTCTTGTAAAGCACCCTAGAAACGCGATGTAAATCGCGGGTCTCTATCCGATATTATCGTCTTTGGCACCCCATGCAATCTCACAATCTCCTCCACATACATCTTAGCTAATCGCTCCAAGGAATAGCTAATCCTAATGGGTAAAAAATGAGTTGACTTAGTTAGTCGGTCAACTATAACCCAAATAGCATCGTGACCTGCTTGGGTCCTTGGCAAACCACTCACGAAATCCATAGAGATGCTCTCCCATTTCCACTCTGCAATAGGCAAGGGTTGCAGCAAACCCGAAGGTTGCTGATGTTCTATCTTCACCTTCTGACATACCAAACACCTACTAACCTAATCCGCCACGTCTTTCTTCAAACCAGGCCACCAAAACATCTCTTTCAAGTCATGATACATCTTTGTAGTGCCAGGATGCACGGTAAAATGACTTTTATGAGCCTCCTTCAGAATATTCTTTCAAACTTCTATAATCCATCTGTTCCTGAAGCAAAACCCTTTTGCTTTCCTGTTTCCACACTCTTCACCAAATTCTTAAACTCCCCATCCTCACCTTGGGCCCTAGCGATTTGTACCTTGAAATCGTTCGTTACTCTAATTTGGCAAAGTCTTATACTGGTAGGGGTAAAGGCAACTCCAAGGTTGAGGTCCCTAAACTTCTCTATGAGCTCATTATCCTTTAAAATCATATGGGATACTTGCAAGTTTCTCCTGCTAAGGGCATCAGCCACCACATTAGCTTTACCCGGGTGATAATTCAATTCAAAATCATAATCATTAAGGAGCTCCATCCATCTCCTCTGTCTCATATTCAACTCCTTCTGGTCAAAGAGATATTTTAAACTCTTATGATCAGAGAACACCTCAAATCTTACACCATACAAATAATGTCTCCAAGTCTTAAGTGCAAAAACAACTGCTGCCAACTTCAAGTCATGGGTAGGGTAGTTAAATGAGGCTTTAACTGCCTTGAGGCATAAGCCACCACCTTTTGGTTTTGCATCAATACACACCCTAAACCCTTGCCAGAGGCATCACAATAAACCTCAAAATGTTTACTAGGGTCAGGAAATACCAGTACAGGGGTAGAAGTCAACTATCTCTTTAGTTCCATAAAGCTTTCCTCACACTCATCCGTCCACTCAAAAGGGGCATTCTTCCTTGTTAACTTCGTCAAAGGCAATGCTATCCGAGAAAAACTCTTGATAAACCTACGATAGTAACCGGCCAAGCCTAAGAAGCTATGGATCTCTGTCACCGTAGTAGGTCTCTCCCAATTCACCACTGCCTCTACCTTACTAGGATCAACTGCAATGCCACCCTTTGACACTACGTGACCTAAAAATTTCACTTCCTCCATCCAAAACTCACTTAGAAAGCTTCGAATATAACTTTTTCTCTCTCAAGATATCTAACACAGTCCTCAAGTGACTCTCATGATCCTCTAGTGTCTTGGAGTAGATGAGAATATCATCTATAAAGACTACCACAAACTGATCCAGATAAGGTTTGAAGATTCGGTTCATATAGTCCATGAACACTGCAGGGGCATTAGTCAGCCCAAAAGACATTACAGTGAACTCATAATGCCCATACCGCGTCCTAAATGTAGTCTTGGGAACATCTTCTTCATTCACCCTAATCTGATGGTACCCT
Organism: Dalbergia cultrata; assembly: GCA_031216105.1. Lineage (NCBI taxonomy): Eukaryota > Viridiplantae > Streptophyta > Magnoliopsida > Fabales > Fabaceae > Dalbergia > Dalbergia cultrata. The sequence goes on from CM062344.1 coordinate 49,720,250, forward strand.
GACCTCAGATCAATCTTGGAAAACACCATAGCTCCTCTTAACTGATCCATCAAATCATCAATTCTTGGAAGGGGGTATTTGTTCTTCACGGTCACCTTGTTCAATTGGCGGTAATCCACACACAACCGCATACTGCCATCTTTCTTCTTTACAAGGAGAAACACTCGGTCTCACAAACTTCTTCTCCAATAAATCCTCCAACTGGACTTTCAACTCTGCCAACTCAGCTAGGGACATTCTATAAGGTGCCATAGAGATCGGTCCCGTCCCAGGGACTAAGTTGATGGAAAATTCAACCTTTCTCTTAGGGGGAAACTTTGGGATCTCTTCTGGGAAAACATCGAGAAACTCACTAACCACGGGTATACTATCCAAGGGTTGTTCATTTTCAACTTCATTCGCAGCTAGGAGAACATATCCTTTCTCTATACATGCAAGTCATATGGTAACTCAGAGACGGGTATATGCAATGATTTCACATGATCAAGAGAAATGAATGAATCTGTAGAACCAGTGCCATAAAGTACAATTAAATCACAACCGTTCACCTCACACCTACACTGAATAAGGTGATTGGACTGAGCAACATTCTCTGCAGTAACGGTGAAGACTCGGCCATGGCGTTGGGGGCGGTTAGGGGTAGCCTGTGAAGCTTTCTACCGTCTCTTGGGGCACTCACGAGCCATGTGCCCTGGCTGCTGACAATAGTAGCACAATCCTTGGCCTGCTAAGCATGGGCGAGAACCGTGCTGCTTCCCACATCTCTGGCATGGAGTGGTAGTATACGGAGTAGTTGCTAGAATGGGCTTAGGCCTCTGGGGTTGGCCACCCCTAGAGCCCTGTGACCCACCAAAACCTCCAAATGGATATGGCCTTTTCTTGCCTTGTTGTCTCTGCTGCTGTCCATGTATGAGTGGTTTGTGCCTATTGACCTCATATCGATAATCAGCGGTTATCTTTTGGTTGCCTTCCACTATGCGACATGTAGAGGACAACTCAGCAAAGTCATCAATCCCCAAGTGCTCCACTACCTCTCTGATTGGGGGGTTTAGGCCCCCTAAATACCTGGAACATTTGTAGCGGGGACAAATGGTATCAGAGCCTGCACCTCTCCCAGTACGGTGTGGTTCGGGGACGAACCAGGCGGAAGCTGGTGGGCATGTAACGCCCAGGGACGAGGACGAGGAGTGATCGCCGGTGCAAAGAGGGCACGGACAAGGAGCGGCTCCTCGCAAGGTCCTCTAAGCGGAGGGATACATGAATGAACCGATTACACACCCGAATGAGAGGGATCCTAAGATTGTTTAGGTATGGGACTATACAGTTGAGGAGGGTTTATATGAATTGATTTGCACTACCTATACTAACAAGATGCATCTTCTTTTCGGTAGCCTAAACTGAAAGAACTCCATAGTTAAGCGTGCTTGACCTGGGGTAATTTTGGGATGGGTGACCTCCTGGGAAATTTTCCCAGGAAGCGTGCGAGTGAGGACAAAGCATGCTGAAAAGACCCGTGTTGGTTTGTGGGGACAGTCGTCAATCCATAAAGTAGCAGGGGATGTTACAATATATATATAAAAGAAAACTATAGGAAAAACATAAATCAGAATTGTTAAATTAACCAACATTATTAACATTGTTTTGTAATAAATTGAACAAAAAGTGTTAACTAACTTCAATCAAATATGGTCACATGAATGTTAAAAGAACTTTAGGGCACCTAACCGAAAAAAGGAAAAGGAATGGTGGGCTAAAGTATAATTCACAAATTTTGATTAGATATGAACGTTCGGGAACATTCACAATATTAAGGAACTTCAAATGCCATGAATCTAAATCATCATAAATGTGTTTTAGGTTGAGATTTCGTTACCACAATGATGACAAACATCTTGTGACTATTTAAGACACCATAAAAAAGAGTATAGTAGACCAAGCAAAGCGAAACATTTTCACTTTGTGGTTAACATATGATATGAGACGGGGTTGCAGTCGGTCATTTGAAGCTCAAACTAGTTTTTCCACTTTATAATTTTTGGCAATTTTGTGGCTGAATTTCAATCATCTTCGGTTGGTCATGGCTTTAAATTTAGTATGTAATGATCACTTGGTACTCTTGTTTCAATTTAAGATTATTAAATCTTGCAAAACATCACCGTACTCATGGTCTTGATGAATTTGCATCGGCTAATTCCTCTCGTAAAACGTTGAAACATTGATCATGTTTGCCTTTAATCTTGAGCTTTCAAATTGATTATCTTAGCTCACGAACAGTTTGAGTCCCATGCCTTTACGATTGAGCACACCATATATATATATATATATATATATATATAAACGTTGAGCGTGTTTTAACTCCAATCCATGTGGGAGATACATTACATTCAGATGGACATGCTTCTGTTTTTTGGCTTTATTACAATAAAATAGGGTTAAAATAATAATGAAACTGAAAGGGGCTTGTGAAAAATAAACAATTCACTTAAAGAATCCTTTATGCATCATGCTTAAAAATATATTAGGTAATCAAACAACAATAAGGATCCACTGTATAGGATTATGGCTTGACTTTGAGGGCCAGCTTCTGTGCCTTCAATCAGCCAATTCAGATGGACACACTTCTGTTTTTTGGCTTTATTATAATAAAATAGGCTTAAAACAATCATGAAACTGGAAAGGGGCTTGTGAAAATAAACAAGTCACTTAAAGAGTCCTAATATAAAAGTAATATAAAAAAATAACAAAAAAAAATTATAATTGAATATATCATAGCATAAAAATTTTATATATATAATTATAGTACTAATGATAACAAAGCTATTATAATTATGTTGCAAAAAACAATTACAATTAATAATAAATATATTGATTATATTTATTATAATTAAGGATTATAATGATAGGATTAATTATAAAAAAAATATTATAATTATGATAATTAATGATAGCAAGAAAACCTTATCACACCTTTATTTTTTTAATTATATTCATTGAATTTGTATTATATATGTATTTTCATTTTTATTGGATTATGTTGCAGTAGTAGTATTTGTTATTATGAATATTTATGTTTTGAATTTTAAAGTACTTTAAAAAAATTTCCTTTTTGAAATTTTTTTAATAAACCCATAAATATCAATATGGATTTAAATCTTCATGTGGACTGATGAGGAATCACTACAAGAAATGTGTGAGAAACCAATACGTTTATTGATGGGTATGATTTATAGCAACCGGTGTACCGACGGATACGTGGATATTAGTTTCTAGGTCGTCGATGAATATTACCGATAGTAACTAAAAATAATAAGATATCTAGCTGTCGGTACAATTAGATAAAAAGCGTCACCATGATCGTGAGAGACATATTTATACCGATGAGTTTATTTAATTTTACTGATAAAAATTTAAATAAATAAAATATTTTTTTAATCTTTTACCGACAGGTTTACTGACAGTTTTTTTATTTATGAAAAACAATTTGTTTTAAAAATATTATGTATTACCAACGATCATACCCGTCAGTTAAAAATTAATTTTTTTTTAAATTTTCTTTTTAACGATGAAGTGATTGGCAGTTTATTTTCTACTATTTATTTATTTATATAATAACCTAATTATCAATTAAATTGATATTAAATAAGAAAATAATAAAATGAAAAAATTAAACTGATTAAATAAAATAACATATTATGAGAATAAAATATATACAAATTACAATAAATGTAAAAAGATATTCAAAATGGAAAAAAATGAAGCTAGATAAAAATTACCTAAACTCCTAGGCGTTGGCATCATCCGTGGCATCGACATCGTCGGTGGCGTCGACGGCATCATCATCATCATCTGAAACATCATCATCATCCATGTCGTTCGACTCTAAGTGACCCTCAAAGATGGAGGGGAGTGGGATATAGGGGAATGGGATCTAGGGGAGTGTCTTGCCGAAACTGGAGGATCCTGAAGCCTGTATGTCCCAGAAGAAGGTCATCACATTTGCAATGATCTTCTGCTGCATCTTTCGGAACTTAACCTTCTCCTTCTTTGCTTTGTCCTGCTGTTACTGCTCCAAGGAGAGCTTAAGCTCTTGGATCTTTCTCAGCTCGTGCTCCACAGCTGCTCACCTTGCCTACTGCTCCTGGAGCTGCTAAAGGAGTTATGTTGCTGCTGGATCAACTGTGCCTACTGGTGTAGCTCCTGGTTGAGCCATGCATATGTTTCCTCAGGGCATCATCCCTAGTAGCTGACCCCGTGGCGAAGGATGGGGATCTACTCTCAGGGTAGTACCCCATCCCATATATGCGACTCATGTAAGGGCCGCCAACCACCTGAGCCTAGACATCCTCCTCGTTTGGAGGAGGAGGAATGTCAGCATCAGGCCTAGTCTCTACTATCTGGGTTTGGTATTGGGTCTGTGCTTGCTCTCGAAGGTCTGTAAACTTGCGCTGCAAAGGAAAAAAGACAAAACACATTATAAGTAATAATTATGACATAAATGAAAATAATAATAAAAGTTAAGTAAAGATATGTCTAAATTCAAACTTACATAAGTCAACTCGGAGTGAGGGTTTATCTAGACCTCTCCAGATTCCCCCCTCTACTCATCTTTTCAGGTGTGGTCTCCCAAAATAGCTCGCCTTGTGTCGGAGGGCGGCTTAACTCCCTCACCTACACAAATAAGCACAATAAAGTCATAAAAATATAATATTTTGCCATAATTTAAATATAGTAAATGTTATTATAAAATGTAGAAAGGTTAAAGAATTACCAAATGTTTTTGGGTCCCCTCTTGGGTGCTCAACCCACCCGTGTGCAGTGACTCACATTTTGTGAGGATTGGTTTGTCTTTCCCTTATCCAACCTATCATTGAAGGTCGGGTTGCTGGCCAGTGGCGCTGTAGCTCACTGAGGGTGGCATCATTCAGCCACGAGCTGTTCATGTGTCCCTTACGGACATCATGAAACATATCCCGTATTCGCTTAGAGGACCTAATCCTCCAAGCCTTCTTCACTCTGGGCTAATGCTCAGGCTTAATGTAGAAAGATATCTGCATATACAAATTCACAGCACATAAGTTATTACATATATGCATATAATTAAATAATATAAATATATATTTTAACAATTTTTTAGCTAATTTAAACATATATTTCCTTCAACCTAAGTCTAGAAACTAATTTTTTAGCTTGATAAAAATCTTTTGGAATTATATCGAGGTTCGGAGTTAGCTCACTTATCAATGTAGCCCACTGATCAAATGAACTTTAGCTTTGATTCCTTTCGGACTTAATGGTCAACATTCGAACTGCTAATGACAATCGAGAGTGCACACAATCCTTCCATTAAGGTTGATTGGCAGCTTCTAGGAGACTATAAAACCGAGTGGCATCTGGGTTTGGCTCCTCGACTGAAGGCTGCGAATGATGAGCAGCAAATTCAGGACAAGCAGCATCAAACACCATCTCTTGATGCCTAACCAAGTTATCCTCCCATAGCACATTACCTACTTCGTGCTGAGTTACATGAATCCCACCATAACTATTTCCAATTTGAAACATACCTACTTGATTCCATGTATTAACTATCTCTCCATGCCCGATCCAAACCAAATAGTCAGGAATAAATCCTCACTTGCACAAATGAACTCTTATTGTATCATCATCCAATTACTTCCTATATTTGCACCTATTACATGGACACTTAACTTTTGTTTCATTAATGAACTGTTGTGTTTTATATACCACACTCATAAATTCTTCAACCCCACTATAAAATTCCGATTTACTCCCACCTCTATTAGGATGTGATCTATAGTACATCCATGATTGATTCAAAGGTAACATTGTGCTTGTGATTAACCCTAGAACCTACAATTTTGTAAAGATGTCAAGTTATTGCTTTCAAATACAAATTCAATTGCAATTTAAATTTTTAGTACAACTATTTGTAATCTTATTCACTCAAGAAATATTTAGAACAAATTTCAATAGCATATCCCCTTAAATTAGGAGCTTCCGTCTTCAGATATTTCTTTTAATTGGTCTTTAAAACACATGCAATTGGTCTTTAAGTTTTATTTATATTACTACTTTCAAACAAATCCAATTGGCTTTTAAGTTTTTTAATACAATAATTACTTTTATTTAATCTTTTTTCCTAAAAAAGTTTTAGGAAAATTTCGATAACATATTCCCTTAAATTAGGAGCTTCTATCATTCAAATATTTATTGTGTTTGGTCTATAAAATACATTCAATTGGTTTTTAAGTGTCATTTAAATTATTATTTTAAACAAATTCAATTAGCTTTTAAGTTTTTTTTAATATAGTTACTTTTATTTAAAATGTTATCCCTAACAAAAATTTTCAACAAAATTTCAACAGTGTCCCCCCTTAATTTAGGAGCTTCCATTGTTAGATATTTCTTTTATTGGCCTTTAAAACACAATCAATTGGTCTTTAAGTTTTATTTAAATTATTATTTTTAAACAAACTCAATTGGCTTTTATGTTTTTTTAAATATAGTTATTTTTATTTAATCTATTATTCCTGAAAAAAAAGTTAACAAAATTTCGACAGCATCTTCTCCTAAATTAGGAGCTTCCGTCGTAAGATATTTATTTCACTTGGTCTTTAAAACATATTCAATTGGTCTGTAAGTTTTATTTAAATTATTATTTTTAAACAAATTCAAGTAGCTTTTAAGTTTTTTTAAATATTGTCATATTTTTTTAATCTATTATTCCTACAAAAAATTTAACAAAATTTCGACAGTATCTCCCCTTAAATTAGGAGCTTCTATCATTAGATATTTTAGTGATTCAACAATTATAGATATTATTATAAAGATCAACAACAAAATAGATAGAATGAAACAATTACATTTGAATAATTACATACAATTCACATAATCCTAAAAAGTGTTCTACTGTGCATTCCTTTATAACTCCACAACATGCATCATGCAATCTCTATAAGCACAAAGAATCCTACAACAAACAATGCAAACAAGTCAGGGGAGGACCTTTATGCCCTTACGCTAGTTATGCAATCTCCATTTCCTACAACTCTATCCTAGGAAACATAAGTCTATATATATATATATATATATATATATATATCCATTAAATGATATAAATAACAAGGATTTAGTTACTAACCTCTATAGTAATAAAAAAAAAAAATCAAAATGTGGGAAAGCTCTCGGCGCCAACCAAATCCAATTTTGAAAATCTAATATGATCAATTAAAATCAACACATTTATATGCACAAAAAATATAAAATAATATAAAGAATAAGAATGTCAAACTGATCCCAAAGTTAATAATCATTGTCATCCTCAAACAAAACTCTTACATTAACAAATTAACAACAATAATTACTCCCCAATGAAACAAAACACAACACTATGGGCACCCATGAATGAAGGGGAAAAGTAAACCAAATAAAAAAATTAAACTGATTAAATTGTTCACCAAATCCCTAGATCGTAATGGTGGCCTCTGTTTCTCGAACAGAGCTCCGGTAGTGGCGAACGGAAGCAAAAACGGCGGTGGCGGCGACGTTTGGAGAGAGGGGGTTTAGAGAGTGAGAAGAAAGAAGACTCACGATGAGGGTAAAAGCATGGGTTACCGACGGATACCTGTTTAGTGAAACAGTGTGTTTCAATCACCAGTAATTATCGACAGATTTACCGATGGAAAGTCCAAAATCCCAAAGGTTGCACTGCAACTTGTGAAATTTCAAAAACCTGTCGGTACATCCATCGGTAATAAATAGTAATTAATAATTTTAAAAATAAATACCCGTCGATTAGCTCATCGGTAATATAATTAATAAATATAATTATAATTATAATAAATACCCGTCAGTTAACTTGTCAGTTTATTTAATAAAATATAAAAAAATAAAACATAATGTTAAATATACTTGTCGGTAATATTTAATACAAATAATTAAAAAGTAAATTGTAAATATCCATCGGACATTATGCATGTCAGGTGGCGCGTATTAACGCCAGCATTTACAGATGGTGTTATTGACGAGTATGTGGTGCACACCAATAACAACAATAATTATTTCCCAAAATGCAACATCCTGTCGGTGCAGGGATAATGATGAGAATGGAGGAAAAATTATAAATGAGGATGAGATTAAAGGAAAAGTTTCTAACTTCAAATCTAGAACTTTTGAAAATTATAGCAAAAAGAAAATTATCTATCTACTTGTCTCACTATAAGCTATTTAATTTTTTAAAATTTGAACCTTCCAACCTATCAATTCCATAATTTTTTCATACTAATTTTTTTTTAAAAAAGAAACCTTCAATTTTTCAACATTAAAATATTTAAAAAATAATTCCACAATATGTACTTCTTTAGTAATGATACTAAATATTTATTAATTTTTAGAAAATTAAATAATTACATTACTTTTTTTTATTGAAAATAATATTGTAATTGATATACTATTGTAATAGTTGAGATTATGTAAATTAGGATTATATATGATTTTTTACTAATTATTGCACATTAATTATAACATATATTTTAAAATAGATATTTTAATTTATTGAAAGAATGTACAAGGAAAAGATATTTAATTGAAATTAATTAAATTAAATTTAGTAATGATTTTTATTAACTAGAAAATATTTTTTTATGTTTTTATAAATTACATATTTTAATTTACTAAAAAGATATAAATGGCTAGGGATGATAAAAAAAGTTGACATTGGGTACACGTGGGAATTGCCTACAATGGGATGGGAATGGGGACATATTTTGTCTTTATAAGGACGATCTATGAGGCGAAGTCCCCATTCGTTAAACGCGGTATTGGCGGGGATAACACACCTTCATTTTTTTCAATTATTTTTATCAGATTTGCACTATGTATTTATTTTTAATTTTAATATGGATTATGTTATATTAATAATATTTGTTATTATGTAGATTAATGTTTCAAATTGTAAATTATTTTTAAAATTTTTCTCTTTTTTGGAATTTGTTAATAAACAACTAAATACTGTAGCAATTCAAAATCCTCACAAGGAAGGGGAAATGGGAACCGATAAGGGGGATGGGAATGTGGATGAGACACAAAATTCTAAATGGTGGTGGGAGGTGAGATATGTCCCCTTTCTCATCGATATGCATTGTCATTCCTATAAATGGTTCATGATATAGTAAAATTAATCACTTATTCTATTTATTTATTCAACAATTTTAACTTTTAAAATGTACAAACTTTTTATAAAATATGCTCTTTATTATTAGGTATAGGTCATCTACTGAGATTTTTTCATCCTTATAAACATGATATTCAAAATAAGAAATAAAATAAAATGACATATTTGTATTTTGTTCATTTGTTTAATTACTTAATTATTAATTTACTTTTAAAATAAATTTATATATTTAATTTTCTATAAAATATATTTAAATAAATTATCATTTATTTTTTATAATAATTAATAAATTATTTTTTATTATCTTCTCGTATATCACACTGCATAAACAATTAGTTTGTAATAAATTAAATCAGTTGCAAATTTTAAAGCTGCGAGCGGTTTCAAATCCTTGACGTAATTTCTGAAAAAGGAAATCTTTTGGGAAAGCAAACCTTTTGTGTCTTTCTGTGAGCAATGAAACAAAAGCAATACAACAAACATGAACATGTGAAATAGTTTTAAAAAAGATAAGAAACATATAAAATAAAAGATGGGAGAGAGAGAATAAAGAAAAGCGTTACGCAGATACGTACCAACCAACCAACACCGTCAGTGAATTTAGCCCTGCCAGAGAGACTCAATCTGGCCGTGTGTGGGCAATTTGATAACTAAGATGGATACGCTTCTTTTTTTGGCTTTATTTTAATAAAATTGGGTTAAAATAGTAATGAAGCTGGAAAGGGGCTTGTGAAAAATAAACGAGTCACTTAAAGATTCCCTTACTTTACCGACCGTGGTTACAAATATTAGGTAATCAAATAGAGCAAAGACCCACCATATTTGATTATGGCTTGACTTTGAGGTGCCAGCTTCGGTGCCTTCAATGAGCCAATAATGGTTTCTCACCTGCTCCTGAAAATCATCGGAGCCTAAATTCTTTCTAACGATTTTTGAACTCATTGAGCTGATACAAGAGAGAGCACAGTTTTATAGAAAATTGAAAGGTATAAACTGATATATTTAAACCGAGAGTGGGACTGTGTGAAGATTAAGCATTTGTGATTAGTGATAATCTACGCGGACAACAAAGAAATTAATTTGAACAGCAGATCCATGTATGCCAAACTACAAACTTTAACCTCTACAATTGAATATGGGGTAAAAAAAAAAAAGTACAAAGCAGCATGATTAGTGATTACCAACCCTCAAAGCGATGGATCCACCAACAAAAAATGGGGTCAAAACGGCCATTAAGCCTAGCGCTTGTGGTTACTAATTTTAGCATTTCAGCATAGAAAACATGAATTCACAGGCATGCACCACGTACGCATGCCCCACCTACTTGGGGATCAAAAGCATAAACGTCAATCTTTTCAGAATCAGCAATTCAGTTCATTAGATAACGCTTCAGCGGAGTCTTTTTTTTGGTACAGTCGCTTCAACATGGCCTGAAAGCAATAATTAAATAAGGTGAGAGAGAAATTAAAGAATAAGGAACGCATAAACCAAGTAACCAATTAACCATCCAACCAATACCGTCAGTGGATTGAGCCCTGACAGGGACTCAATCTTTTTAAATTTATTTTTTAATTAATTAATTAAATATATAATACTTGATTACAGCTTATACATAACATGCTAATCCATTAAGTGAGTAGCCAAATTTTATCTGAGCACATTGAATTCGGTAATGTATTGTGACGGGGAAAGTATTACTGATTTACTGTCATATCATTATTATTTACTATTCACTACTATATTTAATTTGCAGTTTACTTGTACACTCTTTTAAACACACAAAAATGAGATAAAGATTAGATGAATATAAAATTAAAAAATTGAATACTTTTAATATTTATGCATTAAGAATGCGCTGATTTATTTATTTATTTATTTCAAGAAAATGGAACAAACAACAACCTTTATTTAATTAGGCACAAAGAAACATCTATATGACACACGATACGAATATGACACGATACGAACATTGTAATTTTATAAAATACAGGATACGATATGGTTATGATACGTGATATAATAAAACATAAAAATAACAGACTATGATAAGAAAACCCAAATCTAAGCACTCTTATGACTAAAAAATACCTCATAACTGAAAATTGATAAAAAAAATAACAAGAATAAAAAGATCTACACAAGTCTTTATCCATAAAAAATAATGAACCAATATTGTATAATAAAAATGGAGTTTATTGTCATATTTACTTGAGTTAAAACTGTGTTACGAGCTCTCAAGATCAAAAGATGAAGTGGCACACCAAGACATTCCTTAAACATGGATGTCTGAATATCAACAAAATGTCGATGTAATAAAACTATCCAACACAGATTCAGCAAGGTTTTTGGTGTATCAGTCGTAGGCACCCTAAAATTTTCGAATAGTCTTAAAGCTCTAATAACAGCGACTTCATTCAATGCGTACAGTTGCGTCGCTCTTACGTGTAACGTATGTAAATACAGGTACACTAAAAGGTCAAAAGGCTTGCACTGAAAAGATAGTCAGGAATATTTTCGGATACTCGTAAGTTATAATGAGTGAGTCACTGGTAGCGGACACTGCTTAAAGTCCCTTCTCATCACCATTTCATTGTTTTTAGTAAAAAATGTCGAAGGAATCAAGGAAATGAACAACAAAGAAAATCTAACGCACATGATGGGTAAGCGTATGAATGGAACAACTAAAAATACAGTAGTATTAGATAGAGAAACATATAATATGATTATTACTTTCAAATCTCAACATCCATTATTAGTCATAGTACTCAATCTCCAATACGAATGAAAATAGTAAAATTAGAAAACATGCTTAGAGAAATTGAAAAAAACGAACAATAACAAGACTATCCTCGTTCTCTTGAACGCCAAAATACTATTCGCCTTTTCGGTGCCACACGAAGTATGGCGCACCACACGCAGAGTCATCTAATAACCAAGATTTGATGATGTAACCATGTACCAATGACATGGTAATGTATTGTAGTAGGGCCATTTTCTCTCTCCCAGCTCTCTCTGTCTTCAGCGCTCGTCTTCCCTGCCGGGCGACGGCTGAGCCGGTTATGCTTGGCAGCGATGGGTGGCGGCGGAGATCGGAGGTGAGGGTGGTGGTGAGATGGTGATGGCTGAGATGGAGATGGAATGGAGGATGATGGAGGAGGGGACGACATCGAAGGCTGGGGTGGAGAAAGTGGTGGTGGTGGTGGAGGAGGAGGGGTGGAGGTAGATACGCCAGCGGCGGTGGTGGAGGAGGAAGAGACCACGGGCGGTGGAGGAGGAAATGGGGGTTATAAACAGGTGGCAAAAGTGACGCGGTGCGGTAATTGAGTAGGGTACGACGGTGAAGGAGGAGCAGGTACCACTCCAGGCTAGGAGTCGAAGGAGAATGCGAAGGGGAAGAAGGGACATGAGTGTTACTTGCTACAACACATTTACTCTAGTGAGCGTGAAGCATGGTTATTACACCATCAAATCTGGACGACTAGATGACTAGTTGTGTGGTGCACCATATTTGGTGGTGACAACAACTCAGGTCTTGGTGTTCTCTGCGAGAGCCGATTGAACAGTAACAGGTGGTTTTTTCTTGCCATCTTTTTTAGAGCTTGGGGCTTCGGATCGGGTACTGTTGGAAGGACGTGGTGGTGTTTCACTGGGGGCCATGAGTGTTCCAATGTTTTCAGGCCTGGTGGTCATGGTGTGTGTATAGGTGATCGATGAAGAATGGGTAGAGGTTTAAGATGAGAACAATTAATGTGATAGGAGAAAAAAGAAAACAAACCAAAACAAACAGTAGAGCTTGAGAATGGAGAAGAGATGGAACCAGCATATATGCGCGGGAGGGGTGGGGTTTCGGTGACGTCTACAAACGGTTTCTCAGAAACGCGCGATTTCAGTGAGTTAATTCCTTCTAACATCAACATCATGTTGCACCAAGCCACACACCAAGCCAAAAATCAAATCGAATATAAAAGTTGTTTCAGTGAGTTAATTCCTTCTAACATCAACGTCATGTTGCACCAAGCCAACAACCAAGCCAAAAATCAAATCGAATATAAAAGTTGTTTCAGTGAGTTAATTCCTTCTAACATCAACATCATGTTGCAGCAAGCCACAAACCAAGCCAAAAATCAAATCGATTGTAAAAGTCGTAAACCAAGCACATGCCAAGCCAAAAATCAAATCGAATATAAAAGTTGTTTCAGTGAGTTAATTCCTTCTAACATCAACATCATGTTGCACCAAGCCACAAACCAAGCCAAAAATCAAATCGATTGTAAAAGTCGTAAACCAAGCGCATGCCAAGCCAAAAATCAAATTATATATAAAAGTTGTAAACCAAGCCACAAATCAAATATAAAAATTGTAAACCAAGCCAAAAATCAAATCATATATAAAAGTTGTAAACCAAGCCACAAATTAAATATAAAAATTGACCATGTTGAACATACATCAAGTCGAACATAAAAGATTAAATGGGTTATTTCTGAAAATTAAAATAACAAAAATTAAGTTATCATGGACTAAAGTATTTAAATTTTAATATAATCTAGTTATATTTAAAGATGAGAGATTAGCATTGTTACTATTTGAATTATTCCAGTTATATTTAAAGAAAAAAAAATTAAGTTATCATGAATTAACATATTGAAGTAAGTATTTAAATTTTAATATAATCTAGTAATATTTAAAGATAAAAGATTAACATTGTTACTATTTGAATTATATACAATAGTTACAAATTAGAGTATTCTTTTTTCTTTGCGAGAATTAGAGTAAATTTTAATTGTATATGAAAATTGAATTACTGTTCTAGTTATATCTAAAGATAAAAGATTAACATTGTTACTATTTGAATGATGTGCAATGGTTACAAATTATTAAATTTTATATTTTTTAAAAGTGTAAGTAGATTATTTCTTAAAATTAAAATAACAAAAATAAAGTTATCATGAACTAACATAGTGAAGTAAGTATTTAAATTTTAATATAATCAAGTTATATTTAAAGATAAAAGATTAACATTGTTACTATTTGAATGATGTGCAATAGTTACAAATTAGAGTATTCTTTTTTCTTTGTGAGAATTAGAGTAAATTTTAATTGTATCTGAAAATTAAATTACTATTTGGGTCATGTAATTAAAGTGATTATTTAAATTATATATATATATATATTACTTGAATTTGGAAATCATAGTTATTTTTTTAGTGAAATTATGTTTAAAGATTAAAGATTAACATTGTCATTATTTGAATGATGTGCAATAGTTACAAATTATTAAATTTTATATTTTTAAAAGATTAAGTAGATTATTTCTTAAAATTAAAATAACAAAAATTGTTTGTGTCTACTCCAACCATGTTTGAGACACATCGCATTCAGGAGTGATGTTACAAAGGGCCCCAGCACATACACATTCACATGTACTCGATAAATGTCACGTAATGACTTGTGAGTGCAGCTGTATAAAATAGTGGAGTTTATTTATTTATTTATTTATTTCTTTCTTTCTTTTAATCAAAACTTAAACTCTACTCAACCTATTATTTCACCTGGTTCACTTCGAACCCCCTGCCCTTATTCTCAACCCCTTTTTTCATGATTTTATAAATTTATGTAATTAAGTTTATACCATTTATAAATTTATAGAATTATTTTGAATATTTGTATGAGTTTATTTTTTATGTATTAATAGTACATATTTTTTATACTATTATCTGATTCAATCATCTTATTTATATGACTTTCAAGTAATTGGTATAAGACCCAACCATTTTTGCTAACTTGACAATACATTATTAATTGGCAATATAATTTTTTTTTACATGATTACTGTATAAAAATTAAAATTTATGTTTATTTCGACTATTGTTTTTCCTGTGCAATGTAAGAGATTTTATGTTTAATATTTTCAAAATTGATAGAGTAAATACATATTAAAAGTTGAATTGAATCGAAATATAATAAATTTATATAATTTGTTACCCAAATAATTTAACCAAATAAATAATTAATGCAGTTACCCGTATAATACCTATTATCGATCCACTAACTATGAGCAGAACATGTATTTGAAATTATTTGTGTTTACTACTTTTACTAATAATATATAATATTTCATACATTAATTTATTATCCAATCTTGATCTTTCTATAACAGAATAAGAGACATAGACTAACAAGTACACAACGATGAGCAAGTTTTCTTGTTGTTTTATTTTTTTGGAAAAATAGGAGAAGCTTTAAGAGACTTCACGTTTTGTTAACTTGCTCAGATATTTTGTAATGGGAATTTATAAGTTCTTTCTCTTCTTATTTTGTATAAGAAAAGGTTCCCAAATACTTTGAAATATATTATTAGGGATGACAATGGCTATCCAGGGGAATTTATGACTCATGCTATTTGATAGTATTTCATAATATCTATTTCGTAATATTTTTGTATTTTAGACATATATATGCTATTTAAATAAAAACAATTAGTCAAGTTTTCTTATCCATAAGTTATGTTATTAATAAGGTTTAATTATATTGCAGGTCTCTATAGTTTCACTTAATTTTTAATTAGATCCTTATAGTTTAAAAATTTGTAAGTAGGTCCCTATAGTGTATGAAATTTTTCAATTAGGTCCCTGCCGTTAAAATATATATATATATATATATATATATATATTTTATGTAATATGGGATATTCCATTTCCGTCTCTCTCTTCACATAATGACAGGGACCTGATTGAAAATTTTCATACACTATGGGACTTAATTCAAAATTGAGTGACACTATAGGGATCTAAAGAATAATTAAACATATTAAGGTATATTTTAGAGTAAATTTAAATATATTTTACAATATTACCATTATCATCTACCTCCACACTGTCTTTCATAATTAATATATTCACTAACACTCTCTCTCATAAGGGTATCAAAGGAACAAAATAATCAATTGACAATTCTTGTGTGAATCTAATCATACAAAAGAAGATTTTCCTATAAAAGAAATTCTTAGGTACTCTTAGAGCAAGAAAAAATATTTGCTCTACTATATTTATTAATTGACATATCAAATTTGCATGAAAAATATAAGAGAAATATGAGATAATAATGACCTATAAAACTTATGTATCTAATGAATGAATCGAAACAAATATTTTCTCTTATTATCGATGCATTTAAGTATTTCTCTTTCATGCAATTAGTTTCATTGGTATAACATAAAGAAGTCACATTTATTATGAAAAGTTTTTCATATGTTTTTCATATACACTTTTTAAGAGCATCAATTTCTTTTCTTTATAGTATTGCTACTTTTTTTCCCTGATACATCTTTAGACTAACGCTTGCCCACGATGATTTCCATTCCTTGAACGCTATACTTGGCACCGTGAAATTTGGTGTAATCTTTTTACATCAAATACTAACATCTCTCTATAAAATATTCATTCAAGAAATATATATATATTGTTTTTCCAAAATTTACCGAAGTATAATGGTTATGATCAGATAAGCCATCGTAGTGAAGACTACTAATCTATCTGAAAGTGAAAAAACAATGACATATCATTCTAAAAACCAATTCTGTCTAGTTAATTTCTTTCATGGTGTATAAGATTTTGATTTAGTGTATACAATTTATTTTGAAATATTGAAAACTAGCACTGATGAAATTTGCTTTCATTTACTTATTATAAACTTAGAGAATGGTAGAATAATGATTTGAAACTTTATGAGTTTTAAATGTTTAATTATTCTTCAGGTTCCTATAGTTTCGATAAATTTTTAATTAAGTTCTTATAGTGTGTGAGAATTTTCAATTAGGTCATGCCATTATGTGAAGAGGGAGATAGAAATGGAATATTCCATATTCCAAAGAATATTCTATTTTTTTATAATGACAGGGACCTGATTGAAAAATCTCATACACTATAGGGACCTACTATAGGTAGAAGAGTGCATGAGAAGGAGGATTGAATCGCGTTTTCATTTTTTCTTTCAAATCTGAAACATTCAAAGAAAATACTATCAAGCATTAAGCTTGAAGTGCAGTAGAAATAATAGTTAGTTGTTTCAGAAAGTAAATCTCAGATGTATATTAATTACATCACGGCTTCTATAAATTCAAGCAGCGATTGACATGAAGTGCATAACATAAAAGTAAGAGATTAGGGAAGAGGAAAAATGACGCAAGTATTTTTATACTGATTCGGCCAACTTGCCTACATCCAGTACTCAATACATATTGAGATTTCACAAACAACAACTTTTTTAATCTAAGAAAGTAAACTGGATAGTCTTTACAATAGCCTTCATAAGCTCTAACATTGCACAGTGGACAACCCCAACTGTGACTAACTGAGTAGTTTTGTACCAGCCTCTCCAAGCTAAACCGAATAGTTCTGAACTAGCCTCTCCAAGCTAAACCAAGTAGTTCTGAACTAGCCTCTCCAAGCTTAACCATGACCTGTAGACAACTTCTACTACCACGTTGTAAGTAGTCTTGAAACAGCCTCTCCAAGCTAAACCGTAATGAGCAAATACCTTTGCTATCACGTTGCAAGTAGTTTTACCTTAGCCTCTTTAAGCTATGTCTCACATTGATCACTAACAGATCAAGGTTACAAGGTTGTGTGTTTGGGTTGACACTCAAACTAACCTAGACCCATGTTTCCTTAAGAATATTTGCTAATACCAACTTGGGAAACATAAGCGACTCCTTTCTCACATCTCCTCATGAGCAAAGTATACAAATCATTACAGAATGAAGAAAGAAGATTTTTACATTTCAAGATGATTAATTACACAATATGATGAATAACATAGGAAGTGTGGAGAGATTTTTCCAGAGATTTCACTCTTATGTCATCAACTGTCTCATCGGCTTTCATGTATGGCATCTTTATTTATACAAGTCCTTCTTCATGACCGTTGCCTTTGATCAGATCTCCAAGTGACACATGTAGATCATTAGTTGTGTCTTGGAACATTAGTCTAGAGAGGTAAGCTGACAGACTTGTCACATCGGTTGCAGAAGTCGTTGTATTTAAAGAGGTTTCTGATGTCCTCTTTTCTTTTTACTTTCTGATCGAGGTTTCTGAACTCCTCCTTCTAGAAGCTAGAATCATAAATCAATTTTGGTAGAAGATATGACGTACCAGTAATACAACTAGGTCCGATTTGAAATTTTGAATTTTGAGTTTCCCCTCCAGTGCCTTTTTCGTTCTGTGCTCCACACTTAAGTGAGCTTTCTGACGTCATAATCAATCTCTTTGATCTTTCTTCGATCTTCCAGTATTCAATCTTGCCTCTTTGATGATGATTTCTTTGCGATTGTAGTGATTAATGACTGAGTAACACGTTGCTCTTGAACACAAGTTGATTCTTTCCTTGGTTTCTTGTCCTTGACTTGATCAGCTTCAATTCACAAGCATTTACACGTTCTTTGCACGAGATAAGATTCACCTCTTTCAAGCTTAATCTCCTTCTATGAGATAAAGCATGATTGCTCATGTGTAGTGAAATTATTCTCGATTCATGTTCATTTTTATGCTTTTAGTCCATAAGCATGAATACGTGCTTTGCTTGAAATAATGTTCGCTTTCCTTTTTGGCTTAGGTTCCTGCAAGAGATATATCATGTTTGTGCATGCAAAGTGAAACATTATTTTTGCTTTAAGTTCGTATTATGCTTTAATCTGTATACGCGTACTTTGCTTGACATAATATTCACTTTCTGTGTAATCTCTTCCCATGAGATATAACATGCTTACACATGCAAAGTGAAATATAAATCTTGCTTTAAGTTCGTGTGATACAAACCGGATCTACCTGTTATACTTTGTCAAGAAACTTAAGGTAACTATTAGTCGTTCTTCAAAACATTTTCTCTAAATTGGCTCTGTTGTCATTCAGAACCTTTTAGCTCATACTTTCTGAAGGGTTCTGAAGTTAAAATCTCCCCATTTTTGAAGATGACAAATCAATTTGAAGAAAATCTATTGAAGAGATGTTGAAAGAAATGGAAATGATAAAGACATAATAAAATGATCTTTCAAACATCATATTTTATAAATTTCAGTAAGTTCTTTTCTTAAGGCATGATATTGATAGTTCTAAAATATTTTATGGCCTTAAATAACTTAAATCAAGGCTGATGAAATTTTTTGAGCTATGTCAAAATCCTCTTGATAAGTATCATAATGATACTTAAGTAGATATGATCGTTAAAACCTTTGTTCACAAATAGCCTGATTTCTGTTAGAAACTTCCTGAAATTTAATGTGCTTGAATAAAAAACAAGTAATACATGCTATTGTTTCTTGATTGAAAAATCTTATTCAATACTTTCTTTTTCCATGCCCCCTTTTTGATAAAGAATTTTTATGTTCAAGAAAGTAGGAATTTTGAGCATGATTGATACAAATGAAGTTTCTAATGCTTAGAGAAACCTTGATATAATATCAATGAAATTTCAGGATGAGGTCTCTGAAGCTCAATTTAGGATTCAATCCAATTTTATCAAAGCATTTAAATAATATAATGAGCTTATAGTTATGAGCTAGGAAACTTTCTATCATTAGTATCGGATGATAAAGCATTTTTGAAAACTTTTTCTTAAAACTGATGTGTTTATGCATGATATGAGTTTTTGCTCACTAATACGTAAAGAATCAAAATACAACACAACTTTTGTCATTTAGGCTTAGCACACTCGAGATGTTTTTAAGATCAATTTTTTGACCATAGTTGAATCTTGAAATTCTTAAAATCAGGTTTCTGAAGATTCTCAGAAACTATTTACAACTAAGTTTGATCAATTTAAACAGAACATCTCATATGCGTGTTAATAAGTATGTGTTCTACAATGATAGGCATTTTAAACAATCTCATACATATCTATGCACATCAATAAAGTTCGAGTATCCAGATACTGATAGAAGAATTTTCATTTCTTAAGGATACTTGCTACAGCTAATCAAGGGTAAGTGTGTGTGTGCTTATTTCTCTAGCATGTTAATGATTTAATAGTTCAGAATTAGTGCTTAAGAGAACATAGCATACATAGACAAGTCATGATATGTGATGCATTGACATGTATCAGAGCTAAGCGAATGACCATTTTTGTATCAGAGCAAGCAAAAAAAATATAATAGATCATAGAAGACTAAAACCAAATATAATCATAATAGATAATGATTATTGCATTAAAGATTATGTTCAGAGCGTTATAACCGAAGTTCCAAAGCAAACGAGAATATATGCAGGATGCAAAAATAAAATTAAATATTTGTGGGCTCCCCTTCAATATAACTCCCCCTGAATTCTTGGGGCACAGGATTTTCTTCATCCCTTTCTCCCTCTTTGCATAACTCCCCCTGAATTCTTGGTACTAGATTTTCTTCATCTCTTTCTCCCCTTTTTGGCATCATCAAAAGTATTTTGCAAGAAAGGAATTGAAGTAGCATCTTTAGGCTCTTCTTCTCAACTCTTATAATATTTCTTAATTGATCTGAAGAATCTGAAGTTGCAATTCTTCATTTTTCTTGAGATGTGCTCCTTGCTCTATGATTGTGGCCTCAAGTCTGTCTTGTCTAAAGGCAATCTCCCTTAGTTGCCTTAGAATAATTTGACTTAACTGATAGCTTAAGAGAGGCTCGTCTGAGGCTGGATGAGGTAAGTTGATCGGTGCCAAAGTTGGAGCAACTCTTAAAGATGGTTCAGGGATGTTAAGTGGTATAGTGCCCTAGACTTTGGCGAATCATCCTGAGCATCATTTTGTACATCAGCAGGAGGTGTGGAGTATGGTGGATCAGTAGCAGGAGAGGAAATAGGCTTAAAAGTAGAAGCAGCTGTAGTTTCAGGTTTTTAAGCTAAGACAGAAGTAGTGTTTTCATCAACCAAAGGGACACCAACTTCTAATGATCTGACCTCTTCTTTTTCCATTTAAATG
This sequence comes from Dalbergia cultrata, assembly GCA_031216105.1. Taxonomy (NCBI): domain Eukaryota; kingdom Viridiplantae; phylum Streptophyta; class Magnoliopsida; order Fabales; family Fabaceae; genus Dalbergia; species Dalbergia cultrata. Next base: position 49,741,383 of record CM062344.1, read on the forward strand.
ATGCGAATGGAGGGAGAAGGTTGAGGTATCATAAGAGTAATGGCATTTTCAGGTCTGAGGTTCTCTTCTTCTGGTTCTTCAATTATTGGTTATGAGGAGGAACCAACAATGAGTTCAGATCTAACCATCTCACTTATCCTGGCTTTTTCATTTCTTATTAAACCCCCTTATTCTTCTTCTTCTTCTTCTTCTTCTTCTTCTTCTGATGACAAACTTCTATTTGTTCTTCTTCCTCTATTTCTTCTTTTTCATCTTCTGAATAATTTAGAACAACTCGATGTCTTGTTTCTTTATACTTTTTTATTTCCTTCTACAGAATGGAGATTTGGTCTCATGGATAGGCATTTTCTTATACTTAAGCCAGATATCTTTTCTGCTAATGATTTTTATTGGTTTGGCTGTCATTTGAGTTTCTTCAGTTCCCAATTCGTGTTTTCTTTTAGTTCGCCTTTCGTTTGTGTGAAGAACCTGACTTAGTTCTTCTTCCTTTGAGTTCTTAGTTTTACTTTCTAGAAGAATTATCTTCATTTTTCCTTTAGCTTCTTCTTTCTAAGATTTTTCTCTCAAGGAGGCTTTTTTGGCTTAGCTTCCCCTTGTCCGAGGACTTTGCCGAGTTGGCTCAGAAACTAGGACATTGACTTTTTTTCTTGAAGTTCTAAATGATGATGGCGTGAAAAATGTTCGTTCAAGATACATATACATTTCAGTGATGAGAGGAAGACCCATCTTTTGGAAGAGTGTTGTTAACAGCATGCCATAAGGAACACTAGTAGTTCTTTGCTTTTCTTTTGTGGTGGCACTTAACATATAATCCAGGATAAGTCTTGGCAGGTTTACCTTCCTTGTTGCCATGAGATAGTACAGAAGCATGCAATCCATCCCTACTAGTGCATCTATGCTACCTATGCGAGGTAGAATAGAGAATTGCACTATTGCATATACTTTTCTTTCCCTAGCACTTAGCATAGAAGTGGATATTTCATTTGGCTTGTGAATGATGGAATCAGTTAGATACCTTGAAATGTCTCCTTCATTTACTCCCAAAGAATGAGCCTAGCCAGGAGTTGAACTGTAGACTAATCCATCATTTGGGGCTTTAATGATTTTGGATAGTCCTGAGGAAGTGATCTTGATGGCACAATCCCTGATCATAGTATTCAAGAAGAATGTGGAGTTCCTTTCTAGCTGAAAGTAGAAAACAGTAACTAACCTTGGATAAACTTGTTCATTTATCTCCAAATATTCTTCCTATTTTTGAAAAGTAAATACTTCATTAAGGATTGAAATTTCTTCAAGAAGATCTCTGTGTAGGGTTTTTCCTGGAACCATTTTTCTTGAAGCGAAGTTCTTTTCATAATAATCCTGCATATATGGTTCATCATACATATGAACAGAAGTTCCTTCTTCAGTAGAAGAAGCCTGCTTATTATTTTCGGCCATATTTTATGAAGAAGAGAAGAGGAAAGATTGATTCTTGGAAGTATTTTGAAAAAGGAGGAAAGACGAACGGCTTGCAAATAGGTGAGAAACTTTGAAAGGGTGATAAGTAGTTTTAGGGAGATATGAACCGATAAGGAAAATGTGTGAGAGAAGATAAAAAATAATTGATATGTTTCATAAAGTGTGGGAGGTTATTTATGTGATGCGACATGACTAACTAAAATGAGCCAATTGTGGGAGAGAGAGAAATGACAATACTTGAAGAAGTTATCTCACCTTTTTTGTTTTCTTTAGCATGAATGATTTCTTATACTTGTTTCACTTTCTGAAGGGTTTACTTTCTGAGCTTTGTTTCTTGCTAGTGATCCCTTAGAGTGATCTTTCACTTGAATCTTATAATGCCAAGTATTCCCAATATATCATAATGTGGTCTTGAGACAAGAGTAATGAAGAGGAGAATGCTCATAGACTTTGTGCATGAATGCTTATGCAAATTTTTGAAATTTATTATTAAGAATAATTTTCAACAGGAATTTTTAATACATTAGACATTTTTCGCTTTCAACATAAATTTATGAGGTGAGAGATCCTGTTATTTACATCTTTAAATACAATTTATCAATAAGGGAGCATGAATCTAAAAGGCTGAAAAGACTTTCTGATTTGAAATTAATATTACTGCCATTACTCGAGAAGATAGGAATTTTAGCAATACCTTAGTTTATAATCTTCTGACTGATTTCTTATCTGTAGTATCTATGCGTTGTAGATTACAACAAATCTTCAAATTCACCTTGGACATCAGAATGGAGACAGATATCTTTTCTTTGCATAACAGCATCTTGTGACTTCTTAGTTTCATATGGCCTTTCTTTTTGTTTTGACATTTTCTCAATAACTCTATATCATGAAATTTTGATTGTTCTTCTGATTTGGCTTCAATGTTTTTTTTGGAAGTGTTCTGATATCCCATCTTTATTAATTTGATCTTTGTCCTCTACAATCGTTGGATTGCTCAACCCCTCAGAGGCTCGGCTTTGATACCAATTGTAGGTAGAAGAGCGCACGAGAAGGGGGTTGAATCATGCTTTCATTTTTTTTCTTTCAAATTTGAAACAATCAAAAGAAAATACTATCAAGCATTAAGCCTGAAGTGCAGTGAAAATAGTAGTTAGTTGTTTCAAAAAGTAGATCTTGGATGCATATTAATTACATCACGGGTTCTATAAATTCAAGCAGTGATTGATATGAAGTGCATAACATAAAAATAAGAGATCAAGGAAGAGGAAAAATGACACAAGTATTTTTATACTGGTTCGACCAACTTGTCTACATCTAGTACTCAACACATGTTGAGATTTCACAAACAACAACTTTTCTAACCTGAGAAAGTAAACTGAATAGTCTTTACAATAGTCTTCCCAAGCTCTAACACTACACAGTGGACAACCCCAACTGTGACTAATCGAGTAGTTTTGTACCAGCCTCTCTAAGTTGAATTGAGTAGTCCTGAACTAGCCTCTCCAAGCTTAACCGTAATGAGCAAATACCTTTGCTATCACGTTGCAAGTAGTTTTGCCTTAACCTCTTTAAGTTATGTCTCATACTAATCACTAACAGATCAAGGTTACAAGGTTGTGTGTTTGGGTTGACACGCAAACTAACCTACACCCATGTTTCCTTAAGAATATTTGCTAATACCAACCTGGAAAACATAAGTGACTCCTTTCTTACATCTCTTCATGAGAAGATTATACAAATCATTATAGAATAGATAAAGAAGATTTTTACACTTCAAGATGATTGATTACACAATATGATGAATAGCATAGGAAGTGTGGAGAGATTTTTCCAGAGATTTCACTCTTATGTCATCAACTGTCTCATCAGATTTCATGTATGACATCTACATTTGTACAAGTCCTTCTTCATGATCGTTGCCTTTGATCAGATCTCCAAGTGACACATGTAAATCATCAGTTGTGTCTTGGAACGTTAGTCTAGAAAGGTAGGCCAACAAACTTGTCATATCGGCTGCAGAAGCCGTTGTATTTAAAGAGGTTTCTGATGTTCTATTTTCTTTTTACTTTCTGATCGAGGTTTCTAAACTCCTCTTTTTAGAAGCTAGAATCATGAATCGATTTTGTTAGAAGAGATGACATACCAGTAATACAATTGGGTCCGATCCGAGATTTTGAAATTTGAAATTTGAATTTTCCCTCCATTCCCTTTTGCGTTCTGTACTCCACATTTAAGTGAGCTTTCTGATGTCGTAATCAATCTCTTTGATCTTTCTTCGAGTCTTTAATCTAGCCTCTTTGATGATGATTTCTTTGTGATTATAGTGATTGATGACTGAGTAACACGTTGCTCTTGAACACAAGTTGATTTCTTCATCCAGAGTGTTTTTTCTGATGTCCCGTGCTACTTTCTGAAGATTCTTTCCTTGGTTTCTTGTCCTTGACTCGATCAGCTTCAATTCACAAGCATTTACATGTTCTTTGCACGAGATAAGATTCACCTCTTTCAAGCTTAATCTCCTTCTATGAGAAAAAGCATGATTGCTCATGTGTAGTGAAATTATTCTCGATTCAAGTTCATTTTTATGCTTTTGGTCCATAAGCATGAATACGTGCCTTGCTTGAAATAACATTCACTTTCCTTTTTGGCTTAGTCTCCTCCAAGAGATATATCATGCTTGAGCGTGTAAAGTGAAACATTATTCTTGTTTTAAGTTCGTATTATGCTTTAATCTATATACACATACTTTGCTTGACATAATATTCACTATTTGTTTGACTTATTATCTTCCCATGAGATATAACATGCTTACACATGTAAAGTGAAATATTAATCGTGCTTTAAGTTCGTGTGATACAAACCGGATCTACCTATTATACTTTGTCAAGAAACTCAAGGTAACTATTAGTCGTTCTTCAAAACTTTTTCTAAATTGGCTTTGTTGTCATTGAAAACCTTTTACCTTATGCTTTCTGAGTACTTTCTGAAGGATGCTAGAATTTACACATACCTAGAAACTTTTAAACTTTAGGTATCTAATTGAAAATTGAGTGAAACTATACAGACCTTTGGCATAATTAAACCTATTAATAAATCACTACCCGCCTTTGGCAAAATAAATCATTACCAACCATCTGAATTGTTAACAAAAATAAAATTTAATTTGTATACATTGATAATGTAAAATATTTTTATATTGTGATTCAATCATGTGTTATCAAGTCAATAGATGTGTTTGAGTCTCACATGATCACACCAACTGCTTGAAAAATTATACAAATAAAAATATTTGATTGGTTGCATGATAATATAAAAAAGATTCCGCTGTCCAAATATAGAAATTAAACTTATAATAATAATAATCAAAATAATTCCATAAATTTGTAAATAACATAAACTTAATTGTACCAAGTCAAAAATTCATGAAAAAGAAATGGGTGAGAATATGGGTAGCGGGTTAAGTGAACAAGGTGAAATGAAAGGCGGGGTAGAGTTAGTTTAGATTAAAATGAAAAAAAAAATTACAATTCCACTTGATACTGCTACATTCATAAGCCATTACTTGACATTTGTCAGTCCGTGTGAAGATATATGCGCCTGAGACCTTTTGAACATTACTCCATCACATTCAGATGGGTGCTTCTTTTTTTGGCTTTATTATATTCCCTCCACTATTGCTATGGTACTCTTGAAATTGAAAAGGTATAGAAATCCATTCTAGTTGACACCATTTAAATTGAAACGTGTTTATTTAATGCCATGCCATGCCATGAAAGAATGGTAAAAAATTTATATAAGCCCTAATATTTATTTCTTCTAATAGCTTGACCCCAAATGTTAGTTAAATTTACTTTAAAAATTTTGTATCTTAGTCCTCGCACCGACCGTCACTTTTCGCCAAGATGATATGCCGTGAAGCTTAAAATAGGGACAATTATTCTTCATGTTTGTTTCCTTTAATTTATATTTCATCAAATGAATTTGCATACGTAAATTCTGAAATAAGTTGACATTGCACCTGGCCAACATAATAGTCCTTTTAAGGTTGTTGCTACTCATTTGCTAAACATAGTTCTAGATCTTTCTAAAATATATGCTTCTCTTATGTGTTTAGGTTTGTACTGGTACTTTGCTTCATTGGTTTTGTACTTCTTCATTCACTGGAATGTCGTTTGTCTAGGTTCAACTTTTGAATGGTTGTGTTTCATTGATTCTCGACACTTGCATGTGCACCCCTCAAATTCTAATGGCTTTCTTGTCATTAACTTTTATGAAGCTTTAATATTCCCAACAATGGTGTAACTCAGTGTTTTAAATTGCAGTTGCGGTTGCTACAATTGCGAAAAATGCGGCCATTGTAACACGCATTGCGGCTGATGCACTGTAAAATTTTTTTGTGTCTTCAAATTGAAAAAGCACTCATTGCGGTCTATTATGGAGCTGATGTGGTCCATTGCGGCCTTGATATGGTTCGATGTGGTTCATTGTGACCCTGATGCGGTTACATTGCTGTCAATTTATGTGAAAATACATCACACCGCAATTGCCGTCCAATGCGGTTGTGCTACGGATCGCAACTACAATATTGCGGCCGCATCGTGTGATGCGATCTGCAATTTAAAATCTTGGTGTAACTAGTTGAGATGAAAATTTTTAAATCTCTATTTTCATTGTAAGATTTGTATGAAACAACTCTAAATCCAGAACCATGAAGAACCTAAATATTTGTTTTTTCATGTTAAAATGGAAAGATCATAACCAGGCATTACAACCTACTTTCTGCAATATGGATCATTTGACCCAAGTGACCACGGAAGAAGATGAGTCTGGTTGGTTGTCCTACATGGAATGGCATGTATTATGTTCACCCTAGTGTATGACATATGATTGGCATGATCACCAAACCTATTAAGGGACATATTGTCTTAGTAACTGCCACATCTGGAATAGTTGCAACCTTATTACTTGGTAGTCCAATAGCGCATTCCCAATTCAAGATACCTATGAATCCAAAGTCGTCTTCCATAGGTTCTATAAGTAAGCAATTTGATCTTGCAAATCTAATTAGGCAAACAATAGCTATTATTTGGGACGAGGCACAAATGACAAATAGATATGTTTTGCAGACAGTAGATAGTACATTAAAGGACATTCTAGGTTGTAATGCTCCATTTTGTGGAAAAGTCATCGTCATGGGAAAGGACTTTCGCCAAGAACTTCCTGTTATTCGAAAAGGGAGTAAGTTACAAATGATAGTGACATGTGTTGTCAAGTCTTATTTATGGGCTCATACAAAAGCCTTATATTTGCACCAAAATATGCAATCCTTACAAGATCAAGAATTTGCACAATATATTATGGGCATTGGAGATAGTACTAAATATATCTTAGACAATGATATGATACAAGTCCCCCACTCCCCCAGCAAATGGCAATACCATGGGATGGAGAAAATGCAATAAAAAATCTCATACATGAAACATTTCCAAGTCTAAAATCTCATGGTTGGAATGCATCTTATATAGTTGAAAGAGTCAAACTTACATAGAAAAATTAGGATGCTCAAAAAATAAATGACCTTACTATAAGTCATTTCCCAATAGAAGAGTGGAACTTGATATCATTTGATGAGGTTCGTTGAAGATGATACAAATAATTTATATCAACAAGAATACCTAAACTCCATTTCCCTAGGAGATTTGTCACCATATATCCTCAAAGTAAAAAAAGGAGCACCTCTGATGTTGTTGTGAAACATAAACCCAAAACTAGGTCTATGTAATGGTATAAGGCTACTATGTTGTGGAGATTGTTTGAATATGTTGGATGTACAAATTTTAACAGGTTACCACTCTCGACAAAGAGCTTTTTTACCTAGGATAAAACACAAAAAAGAAGAGAGTGCAGGACTACCATGTGTGCTTATTAGAAAGCAATTTCCTATTAAATTGAGCTTTACACTGACAATTAATAAGGCACAAGGACAAGTCATTCCTAATGTTAGGATTTATCTACCAAAACATGTTTTTAGCCATAGATAGTTGTATGTTGCTCTATCTAGTGGTGTTTCTCAACGTAGCACAAAAATACTGATTAGAGAAGGGAAACTTAAAGGAAAAATGGAGAATTCACTAGGAATGTTGTTTTTAAAGAAGTTTTGTTATCTTCATCTCACGTAATAAACGTCTTACACACTCACATTTTCACATCTTATTTCTTTTTTTAAAATTGTAATCGACTATTATTTTTTTAATTTGTAAATCAATTATAACTTGAAGATTGTGTACATACATACAAACAAATCAAAATTTGAGGAGCTCTTCTAGATATGTTAGGAGTTGAAAAGAAAAAATTTACACATGTAATTTGCTAAACAAATAAGCACTAAGTTGTTGTTTTAGATTTTTGGTATTTTTCTTATTTAAACAAAACAGCTTCACTTGTTATTTGTTCAAGAGGGAGAGTTTGAAAAGCTTTGGAATACTTGAAAAGATAAGCAATCTCTTGGCTCGGTCAATGCAATTGATGGCAAAGTTAAATTAAATGATGATATAATCAAAATTTTATTTTTAATTTATTTAGTACTTTATTTTTTTTTTGTCTACTTCTTAAAATTTGGAATAATAGATTCATTGTTTACAAATTTACTCTTTTGGTTGAGAAGCCATAGTAGTAGCAGATTAAACTCAATGTTGGAATATGACAAAAAAAGAATTATTATCCCAGAAGACTGAGCAGTAAAACAATTATATGTCTTAACACATTTTTATACTATGTATTTCTATGTGTGTAAGCACCTATATGAACATGTGTTGTACAATTATTGGAGATCAAATCAATACTAACTTTGGATAAGTTCATAGTCCAGGAAGTAGAGAAATGCAACTTTATCTCATGGATATTATGTTTGTGATTCTAAATAACAATATTATTATTGATTATTCATCTTGAAATTTAGTTGTAATAATTATGATAATATTAACCAAAATACATTTGTTTGAATAAGGGAGTTCATGCAAAATAAGATATTTTGTATTCTATAGGCTAATAATTTATTCTGTGATATCTACTATATTAATATTTAAAGCCTATATTTCATTCATTATTTCTAATACATAATTTATTTTTCAGTTTTTCAAAACATATGAGTTTACAGATGATGAGAGATATAAAGAGTTGACCAAAATTCTTATAAGGTGAAAAGTTTTACATATGTAAAATTTAATTAATTTCGGTTAAACTTATTTTATAATAAATATACTAACCTTACTTTATTTGCACAAAATACAGTTAAATGAAGAATGTTTCAGATATTCGTTCACTTTTTTGACTCCCAATTAAATTCGAGTACCATCAAATACAATTGGAATGACATTTGAAGAAAATATGTTACATAACTTTGAAAATTTTATTATTTAAGTATGTGAAATTAATATTTGTTTCTTCTACTCTTTTTTCGTTTAATATTTGGACTTATTACATTCTATTTAAATATTTGTTTTACTTAGGTAAATTGCCATATGTAATATTTAATACTAATTATAATAATTAAATTTCTTTCATCTTGCACACCCTTTCGATCCTTTATTCACATCCCTTCTTCACCTCCATTGACCCCAATGATCTAGTTACTCGTCCTTGTTTCATAACCACTTGCTGCTGCTGTTGCATTATCTTGTGTCTCCATGTATCATTGACTTTCCAAAGCTCTTATTGGGGATGATGGAAGGATATATCATATATGTCTGTTTTGATAACAACTTCTTTTCATTTGAAAGCAATGGTATCATTGCATGGACCCTGCATATGGACTATAAATCCAATGTTGGTATGGCCCCTGTTCATGGAGGTCCTGAGAAGGTGAGACCCACTAGCCTCTCCCATTTAAATTTAGTTCTAGTGGTCCTACACTATATTATCTGTTTCATTCCGTTTCACATTTGTCATTCTTCTTGAATATCCGCTGGGCGTTTGCTTGTTTTCTGCTTTATTGATGCATTGGAATTACTTACCTTATACTATGTATATTGTCTTGGAATTTCTAGAAATTAAAATTCCCGTATTTGGTGCACCTCAACTTGTATAATGTATTTCTTATTCTGTAGTAAGTTTAAATACGCATGAGTTTAGAGTATTTTGGATTCCCTAATGTGGGGTCCAGCCGTGGGCCCCGTCCATGTGTAATTGAAAGAAAAATGGGAAATAAGAGAAAATTTTCAACGCATGCACAGTAATTTTTACTGTGCACGAATTGAAAATTTTGTGCAACGCGTTTGGTGGCCGCAACGCACAGATCGTATTCAGACTGTGCGTTGCTTCTATAAATAGAGGAGCGCTTCAGTTCAGAAGATACAACAAGAAGCAGCGAACAAATATAAGCTGCATAGTGAGAGAAAAATATACTGAGAGTATTATTTTTCTGAGAGTGAGAGGGAAAAATAGAGAGTGTGAGTAAATCCCTTAGAGTGTAAGGTGTGGGTATATACACCGGGAATATTTTTGGGTATCATCTCTATTGCTCCTTGATACTGCAAAGTTGTAGTGTTTGAATATGAGGGTTCTCACTGGGATACACTATATTTACCTCTTGGGTTGGAGAGTGTGGAAAGGATATTTTGTAATTATCCTGAATATAGTGGAATATTTTTCAAAGTTTGTCCCGTGGTTTTTCCTCCGGTATTTGGGGGTTTCCACGTTAAAAACTCGGTATGCAAATTTCTTGATACTGGTGTGAATAGTACTATTTGTGAATATTACTATTTGGGAATAGTGACCAGTGGGCCTACGTGAATAGTAAAGAGCGGGCCCCACATGAATAGTGACTAGTGGGCCCACTGTAGAAAAATTTACTATTCATCCTGATTCATATTTTCACTGCGCTGCGCCAATTGGTAGATTTAATTCTATCAGATTTAGTTTTGGTACTCATTGCCACACATTGGCATCATTTAATTACACTGTGAATCAGTTTCTGAGCCCAACAAGTGGTATCAGAGCTTTGGTATGGTGGGATTTATTCTTAGTATGCTCTGTGGTTGCAGTTTAATCTGATATTCCACATCAGAAAAGAATTTCTCCCTGGTACTTGAAGAGCCACTTGGTGTCAGAAGTGGGATAGAGCTCAGGATTGTGCTGTGTAAATTAAATGGCGGAGAATATGGGTACCATGATCAAGCTAACAGCAGCAAATTACTGCATCTGGATGCCAAAAATGGAGGATATACTTTTCTATAAGGATTTATATGATCCTGTAGAGAAGGGAGATGCAAGGCCAGCAGAAGTGTCTGAAGAAAATTGGAAAAAGATGCACCGGAAGGCCATTGGGTTAATTAGGCAGTGGGTGGATATCAGTGTATTCCACCATGTGGCCACAGAGAGGAATGCACATACTTTGTGGAAGAAGTTAGAAGATCTCTATGAGAGAAAGACTGCACAGAATAAAGCTTTCGCAATTAGAAAGCTGGTAAATCTCAAGTACAGAGATGCAAGGTCTGTTGCTGAGCACTTAAGTGACTTCCAAAATATGGTGAATCAGTTAAGCACCATGCAGATAGTGCTGGATGACGAGTTACAAGCACTATTACTTTTGAGTTCTTTGCCGGATAGCTGGGAGACCTTGGTGGTGTCACTGAGCAACTCTGCTTCAAGTGGAAAACTGTCTTTAGTCCAAGTCAAAGACAACATGTTCAATGAAGAAACTAGAAGAAAAGACTTGGTGGTAATTGATAATTCCCAGGCCCTTGTCACAGAGAGCAGGGGGAGAAGCAAGAGCAGAGGGCGGTCTAGAAAACCAAAGGATCGATCGCAGTCCCAGTCAAGAAGAAGGTTTAAATGTTACCATTGTGGTGAAGAAGGACACATCAAAAGGAATTGTAAGGCTTGGAAGAATAGAAGCAACAAAAATCGGAGAAGTCAAGACGCGGCTGATGATGAAAATACTACAACCCCTGTGATAAATGGGGAAGTGGTGGTGCTTTCTTTTGTAGATGAAGAATGTAATGTTGTAGATTCATGTGTTGAATGGGTCGTTGACTCAGCGGCTTCGTATCATGCCACTCCTAACAAGGAGTTCTTCACTTTGTACAAAGAAGGAGACTTTGGCAAAGTGAATATGGGTAATAAAAGTAATTCTGACATTGTGGGGATTGGTGATGTGTGCATTCAAACAAATATAGGATGTACACTGACATTGAAGAACGTGTGACATGTGCCGGATTTACGCCTTAATCTGATCTCCGTGCATGCTCTGGATCTAGCCGGATATCATAGTAACTTTGGTGATGGCAAGTGGAAGCTCTCCAGAGGTTCGATGGTGATTGCCAGAGGAGAAGTGTACAACACTTTGTACAAGACTCAAGTTAAGCATATTGGAGGACTGAATGCAGTTGAAGACGATGCTTCGCCAAATTTGTGGCATAAAAGACTGGCTCATATGAGTGAAAAAGGATTGCAGAGTTTGGCTCGGAAATCCCTCATTCCTTATGCCAAAGGTACAAAGTTAAATCCTTGTGATCATTGTTTATTTGGCAAGCATCATAGAGTATCTTTCAGCAAAAGGTTGAAGTTGAAGAAGAATATTTTGGATATGGTTTACTCTGATGTATGCGGTCCCATGGAGGTGGAGACTCTGGGTGGTAGCAGATATTTTGTGACGTTTATTGATGATGCTTCACGGAAAGTGTGGGTGTATTTCCTAAAGAGGAAGGACCAGGTGTTTCAATACTTCAAGAGGTTTCATGCCATGGTGGAGAGAGAAACTGGGAAACCTTTGAAGTGTCTTTGCAGTGACAATGGGGGAGAGTACACTTCCCATGAATTCAAGAACTATTGCTCTGAACATGGCATCAGGCATGAGAAGACGATTCCTGGCACCCCACAGCATAATGGTGTAGCCGAAAGAATCAACAGAACCATTATGGAGAAAGTCAGATGTATGTTGAGAATGGCTAAGCTGCCTAAGCCATTCTGGGGTGAAGCTGTTCAAACGGCGTACTACCTGATTAACAGATCTCCGTCTGTTCCTTTGGGCTTTGACATTCCAGAGAGTATGGTCCGGACATGATGTTAGTTACTCTCATCTGAAGGTGTTTGGATGCAAAGCCTTTGCTCACGTAAGTAAGGAGCAGAGACAGAAGCTTGATGATAGAGCCATTCCTTGCATATTTATGGGATATGGAGATGAGGAATTTGGTTATAGGCTATGGGATCCGGAAAAGAAGAAGATTATTAGAAGCAGAGACGTAGTGTTTCATGAGCAAGAAACTATGTCGGATTCTGCTGTTCCAGAGAAAACTGATGAAGCTGGTGGTAAGGTTGATTTTACACCAGTCTCTCTTCCTAAAGAAAATGCCACAGCAGGGGGAGAGGTCCAAGATCATGGGGTTGATGATGAGCCAGCAATTGATGATGATGGAGATGGAGGAGGTGTTGAGCAGGGGGAGCAAGCTCAAACACCACAGCTTAGAAGATCTAATAGAGTGCCACAACCATCCAAGAAGTACCCCAGATCGGAATATATCCTTCTCACTGATGAGGGGGAGCCGGAGAGTTTTGAAGAAGTTCAGACTCATAAGGATAAAGTTCAGTGGATCAAAGCCATGCAAGAAGAGATGAATTCCTTGCAGAAGAACAATACTTATGAGCTGGTAAAACTCCCTGAAGGCAAGAAAGCCTTGAAGAACAAATGGGTGTTCAAGCTGAAGAAAGATGGTAACAAGCTAGTGAAGTACAAGGCTCGCTTGGTTGTTAAAGGCTTTGGTCAAAAGCGAGGGATAGATTTTGATGAGATTTTCTCTCCAGTTGTCAAAATGAGTTCTATTAGAGTTATACTCGGATTGACAGCTAGTTTGGATTTGGAGCTTGAGCAGTTAGATGTTAAGACTGCGTTTCTCCATGGTGATTTGGAGGAAGAAATCTACATGGATCAACCAGAAGGTTTTGAGGAGGCTGGAAAGGAGAACATGGTTTGTAGATTGAAGAAGAGCTTGTATGGATTAAAGCAGGCTCCTAGGCAATGGTACAAGAAGTTTGACTCATTCATGATGGGTCATGGATATACCAGGACGGATGCAGATCACTGTGTATATGTTAAAACATTTCCAGGTGATAAGTTTATCATTCTTCTGTTGTATGTAGATGATATGTTGATAGTCGGACAGGAAGCAAAGATGATTGGTGATTTGAAAAAGGAGCTATCAAAGTCCTTTGATATGAAGGACCTAGGCCCTGCAAAGCAAATTCTGGGCATGCAGATTTTGCAAGACTGAATGGCTAGAAAGCTTTGGTTGTCACAAGAAAGATATGTGGAGCAGGTTCTAGGAAGATTCAATATGAAGAATGCTAAAGCAGTTAGCACACCATTGGCCAATCATTTCAAACTCAGCAAAAAGAGTTGTCCCACGACTGATGAAGAAAAGAAGGCTATGGCTGATATTCCTTACTCCTCTGCAGTCGGGAGTTTGATGTATGCTATGGTCTGTACTCGGCCAGATATCGCTCATACAGTTGGAGTTGTTAGTAGGTTTCTTTCCAATCCAGGTAAAGACCATTGGGAAGCTGTGATGTGGATCTTAAGATATCTGAAAGGTAGTTCAAGAATATGCTTGAGCTTTCGAGGACCAGAAGCAGTTTTGGAAGGCTATGCAGATGCTAATATGGCAGGTGATCTGGATAGTAGAAAATCTACTTCCGGATTTGTGTTTACTTTTGCAGGTGGAGCTGTGTGTTGGCAGTCAAAACTGCAGAAGTGTGTTGCCTTGTCCACTACTGAGGCAGAATATGTTGCTATGACTGAAGCTGGAAAAGAAATGCTTTGGTTGAAATGATTCCTTGAACAATTGGGAATGAAGCAGAATAGGTTTGTTATCCATTGCGACAGTCAAAGTGCTTTGGATTTGAGCAAGAATGCGATGTATCACTCGCGGACGAAGCACATTGATGTCAGGTATCATTGGTTGCGTCAAGCAATAGAAGAAAAGCAATTTAAACTGGAGAAGATTCACACTGATGAAAACCCTGCTGATATGATAACAAAAGTTGTAGCACGAGATAAGCTTCAACTTTGTGCCGAGTTGATCGGCATGGATCCTAGATGATTACTCCCAGATTACTTCCCCATCGGCTGGAGGGGGAGAATTGTGGGGTCCAGCCGTGGGCCCCGTCCATGTGTAATTGAAAGAAAAACGGGGAAGAAGAGAAAATTTTCAACGCATGCACAGTAATTTTTACTGTGCTCGAATTGAAAATTTTGTGCAACGCGTTTGGTGGCATAGCATACGGATCGTATTGATCGTATGCGTTGCTTCTATAAATAGAGGAGCGCTTCAATTCAGAAGATACAACAAGAAGCAGCGAACAAATATAAGCTGCATAGTGAGAGAAAAATATACTGAGAGTATTATTTTTCTGAGAGTGAGAGGGAAAAATAGAGAGTGTGAGTAAATCCCTTAGAGTGTAAGGTGTGGGTATATACACCGGGAATATTTTTGGGTATCATCTCTATTGCTCCTTGATACTGCAAAGTTGTAGTGTTTGAATAGGAGGGTTCTCACTGGGA
Source organism: Dalbergia cultrata (assembly GCA_031216105.1). Taxonomy (NCBI): domain Eukaryota; kingdom Viridiplantae; phylum Streptophyta; class Magnoliopsida; order Fabales; family Fabaceae; genus Dalbergia; species Dalbergia cultrata. The sequence continues at coordinate 49,756,399 of CM062344.1, forward strand.
TACACTATATTTACCTCTTGGGTTGGAGAGTGTGGAAAGGATATTTTGTAATTATCCTGAATATAGTGGAATATTTTTCGGAGTTTGTCCCGTGGTTTTTCCTCCGGTATTTGGGGTTTCCACGTTAAAAATTCGGTGTGCAAATTTCTTGATACTGGTGTGAATAGTACCATTTGTGAATATTACTATTCGGGAATAGTGACCAGTGGGCCCACGTGAATAGTGACCAATGGGCCCACTGTAGAAAAATTTACTATTCATCCTGATTCATATTTTCATACAAGGCCAATTGGTAGATTTAATTCTATCAGATTTAGTTTTGGTACTCATTGCCACACATTGGCATCATTTAATTACACTGTGAATCAGTCTCTGAGCCCAACACCTAATTGGCTAATTCCTTTCTAAGGCATGTAATTCCTTCAATTCCCACAAACATGGAGATTCAGTGAAAGGTATCCCAAGTTCTTTCAATTAAATATGGTTTCCACTTTCCTCGTGCTTAAATGGACATTCTTCATAGATGTCACAAGAAAAGGTAAGAGAAAATCACCTATTGAGAAAAAGGTTACAGAACCTCGACTAAGATGACTTGACCAAGTGAGGAGAAAATTGATAGAGGCCTCGATAAGAAGAGCCGGTCATGAAGAACTTAAATAATGTAGCCCAATAAACAATGTAGAGGAAGGCAAACCAAGGAATGCCCTATGAGAAACCAACAGAAAAGACCTTGATCTAAATATCATTTCTGAGGATGAACATCTAGGAAACTAATCCACCTAGAGAGAAAAGCCTTATTTTCTTTTCGTTGTCTTTGTGTTAGTGGTAGTTATTAACTCCTGACACTTGCAGGTATACTTGGTAGCTGATAATAGAATATTGAAGATAAAGTTTGAGAAAATTGGAACTTCTAAGCCTGCAGCAAAAGTTTTCTTTGGTCCAGAGCCGGGTCAACAAGTAGAAGCTGAAATTATTGGACTCTCAGTTAGCACGATAAGCTCAATTGTGTTTATCAATGTCAAGAATCGAGGACTCTTTGCATATCGGTCAAATGGACGCTTTCTTTGGAGTGTAGGACCTGTGCTTTACAAATTTGGCTTCCGTCAAGGATGCAGGAAAAATCTTACAGCTTGTTACTTTGCATCAGTCCCTATGCTTGATCGATGTGAGGCTAGTATATATGTAAGATTTATTCACCCTTGGTTTTCTGTAATATTTACTGAGCACTTTGGCTCTAGCACTGATGTACTTTCTAAATGACTATTTTTTAAATGATTATAACATTGATGGCTGAGAAAATTTTCTATGTAGCCTTTATGTTAAGGAGCAGAACAGTCTATTTGGAAAAGGCTATATACTATATGTTATAATTTACAAGTAGTAATTGATACTAAATTTGTCATTATGACCTGAAATGATAACATGCAAAGCTGTTATTATTATCTTTTTGCACTATTTTAGTTACTTGCTGAATATGTGATGTGAAGTTTTCTCATACTTTAGTTTTCTTTGAAAGTATATATGTTTTTGCATTTTCAGATCTCAAATACAGAAGGAGAACTCTATTGTTTGTCAATTCCTGGCCATTACTTTAGATGGATACAGGATTTTAGCTATTTAGACAGAAATTTCTCCATCATCCCTGGGAACAATGGCCATCTGTATTTAACATTTCCTGTGAGGGCTCTTGTACTAGCTCTGGATGTCTTTTCAGGTAATGTCTTGTGGCAGAGAAGTATTGGACCATTAAGCAAAGCTGATTATGCACCTGTAGTGGACTCCAATGGTAAGTCGTTTTCTTTTAGACTTGATTAGTTTTAAACTTTTAGCCTTACTGACTGGAAAATATCACTTTATTATGGATTTTGATTACCTATATACACATCTCTTGGTTCGTGAAGGATCAATGTTCTAACAAACATCTTTGGATATCTTGTAAAGAATGGTCAGGATTCATTTACATGGTGCATATAGATTGCTTATGGTACACTTTCTTCTGTACTTGGGGCAGTTACCTGAGTTTCTTTTCATTGAACCTTTCTTTCCTAGATCTAATTGTCTTTTTACTAGGATCCCTATTGCAAACCACTGCATGATATGGATCTGTATGACAGAATGGAATTTAATTCATAAATTAGTACTAATTAGATTTTATATCATTATATGATAATACGGCAGCCTTCTTTAGTTTTACTCTTCAATTGTATCTGTCTGGACGATTTATACAATAACATTGCAGCATCCATATTGCCTTATAGTTGCCCCTAATATATCTTTATTGGTGTCTGTGTATCACTTATAACTTCTGAATTAATCTGAAATATTCCTATAGCCAACGTTTTGTGGAATATAAACTTGTTTACTGAAGCTCACCTGATGTTACAGGATGGGTGCCTATTGGTTCATTAGATGGATTTCTATACTCGTTTTCACCAATTGGGGTTCTTAAGAAATTCTCAAGAAGAAATTCAGAGAACTCAGTGGTTCAAATAGGTCCTTTTCTTGATTGCTCTGGTTATGCAGTCTATATAGTTCACAGATAGAGATGGAAGGAAAATTTAGCCATACTGTTGGTGAATACACCACTATTTCAGCAATTAGACCTAAAGTTGCATTGTTAACTATGTTGGTTCCTTCAACTGGATCAATCTACGAGTCTGAAAGCAGCACTGGTACATGTTTTTTAGTCCTCTCATCCCAATCACGAGTATTGGAAATAAAGCTTGCATAGCAGCAGAGTGAGCGGACTATCTAATTTTCAGAGTTGTTGATTCTAACAGGTCAACTTTCAACTTTGTTATCCAAGAGTGATCTAAGTCAATTTGTTGTGGATGAGGAGATTTTTCTGGCTTTCCTTGCCGCTTCAAGTAATAGTTCACTCTCTCAACTAATGATATTTGCTTCTTTTGAGAATATTGAATCAGTGGTACTTAACATTCAGCATTGTTCCTTTTAACACTTTTAAGTTGAGCCTGTGGCATTTAACATGAAATTTTTCATTTAAAGAAGTAACAAAATGGATTTATTAATAATTTTGGGAACTATATTTTAGTAGTTAATAGGATTATTTACATGCACTGATGGCTTGGTCCTGATATTAAATGCAGAGACTGGAAACATACTGCAATGCCGTACTTTAGGTACACATCTTTTCTATTCCTGCCTTTGGATAAATAAGCAGTTTTTTAACCACCACAACAGATCACTGGCCTCCAATATAGTTTTTGCATCATATTATTAGTCTTTGATACTCAAATGCTAGCAATTTTTTATGCAAATCCTTTGTAGCTTGGATGCTTTTTAAGAGCTTAATTATCCATATTCTCTTTCTTGAAGTGAGCCAATTAGTTAAGGATGCCAGCCAATTGTTTCTAAATTTAGGTATCATGTAGTCAACAACCCCTGACTTTGTGTCAAACACCCCTTGGACATGATACAATAATTTTACTTTGAATGTCCTGAGTGCCAATATCTAGCTAGAAATCAAGTCCATGAACTTTGACCAATCACTGCTGGTTGTGATGTGCTGTTCACTTGCAACAGATACAGAGTTCTCTTATGATTCAAGTTGGCCTTTTTCTTTTTTTCCGCCCCCAAATTACTTCACTCTCATAACCCATTTTTTGTGCACGCTGCACACTCCTATATACCAGATTAAGCAATCCAAAAAATTTCTAACTTTAATTCCATAAAAAAATATTTAATTGATTTCTCATTATGTTGAAGATTCCTCCCTTTTACTTTTTGGAGGACAAACTTGATAACACTCTTCTTGGCATTACCCCTTAAAGTATGCAGAAAACAAAAATCAATTTTGAAGTTGCTGGCATTCTATTCAATAAACTTTTGGAATTAAAGATTGTTCTTGAGTGAAAATGAAAGAAAGATTCAGCAAGCTGAATCCTCCAAACTTATTGATTCCTACTGTTGAGTTTCAATATGTTTACCTTCTAGTCCTAACACTAAAGATGCTTCCACTGACTGATGATTCACAGCTCCTTAGGCTCAGAATTTTAGAAAGTTCATATGAGAATATTGAATGTTGATTTACGGCAAAACACAGAGCTTTGCTTGTTCCTTTTTTTTCCCATTAGAGGTGTCTTTACACCTTTTACGCGTGAGACTAATCCCCTTTTAGCATTGGCTTGACCCTAGCCACAAGATTCTTAAAGTGCATTTTGAACTTCTTGAGTGTAGGGAAGCCTATCCACACGGAGCTCAGTTTGTGGCAAACATAGTGCTTATCTTGTATATTTGGAAGCTGAGGCATGTTTAACAGTAAATAGGAAACCAATTGATTCTCGTGACCGATAAATATTAGTTGTACAAGCCTTAAATTCACAAAATAAAAACTATGATGTGGCTAGTTGAGTATTGTTCAACTACAATTATGATCCCTCTTCTTGTCAAACATGATGCAACAGTTTCCGTACTCAACTACTTTTCAGGTGAGAAGCTTGCATCCAGCTGCTCTCAAGCAAAGACCAAGCTTGTCAGCATCTATACAGGTGATGTTCAACTTTGCAAAATTAACAAGAAAATCTTGCCACATTTTGACATTTTGAGTATAGCCTCGAGTTTTCTACAAGCAATGAAAGGGTGATAGTATTGTTTCTACTCTTTGAATCAACTGTTTTGGCACTACTCATTGGAATAGTAAGATTTTGCTGTAAATTCTGGGGAAAAAAAGCTTCAAGATAAAGGCCTTGGAAGTTTCCTCATCAAATGGGTAAGTCATCCTTTTATTTATTCTTCTCCTCCTTCCCTTAGTGTTTCTTCTCATGTATTACTTCTCTACCAAGTCAGAATGATTCTTTTTTTTTTAAACCATAATTTACTTGCTTCTATCAGTTGGAACTTTCAGTGCTCTCTTCAACTCAAAAAGAAAGCTTTGGATAGGACGATTACTGAGCTTGAGCAAAAAGCTGAAGAGGAAGCAGTAGGCAGTGAAGTTCTACAAAAATTGGGTGATATAGTAAAAGAAAGGGAATGCATAGAGAGGAAGCTCTCAACCATTTATAGTTTGGGCAGGGACAGAACTGACTTACATGCATAATCTGTGCTTCCTTTACACAAGAGGCGAAGAAAAAAGCTACTCATTTTAGGGTGCGAAGCAAAAGAATGTGAAAATGTTCCATACATTAACTGACACGTCTTCCAGTGAAGACTTAAGTGAAGGAGAGATAGGCATGCTCGAAGGCATGGAGTCATCAACTAAGGCCAGTGGAAAGACACTAATGCTGTAGGATAGTTTAAGCATTGCGTAGTTTCGTTGGAGAAAAGCTACAATCGAAGTCATCAGCAGTAACATGACTTGAGAAGGGGGACGCAAAGCCTATGCAGAATGGAGCAAATGTTGTAGAAGAAAAATCTTGTCTTTCAGTCGATACCCCTAGTAACCTTGCATGTGAATTTTTTCTCTCTTTTTTTATGTAGATAGATCTATCACAATTTATTATAAATAGGAATCGTATTATGAAAACTATAGAATTAAAAAAAAAACACGCGCGCACACACAAATAAGAATGTTAAATGTTTAGAAGAGAAAATGATATTTAGAAGAAGAATAACATCGCACTTGGGATAAAAGCATCACAAATTAATCTTTTGACAAAAAGTACATAAATTTAATACATGAAGATGATAAATATTAAATGCAGGTAAAATACATATGTAACATGAAGGTCTAAGGTAACACCAAGCATTCTGATGATAAGAACTAAATTGATAAGGAATTTCAACCTATTTCTCTGAAGAAATATGTTGAGATAATGAATAAAATATTGAGGTATCTACATATATTGAGCCTGACGGAAATTTAATAAATAAGAAATACAATAATTACAGGATGAACAAGAAAAAGCCAATAGATGATGAGAACTGCGTCAATTACAAGCTTAGATGGGACTGATCTTGCGAGCCAACTTCAACTTAGGAACAAATCGTCTTCTTAGGGGGGGGGAATGGTGCCCTTCCCATGATCATTTTCATTGGAATGTACGATAACAAATATATGATCAAATAGGTCATCTTTACCACCTCGGAGTGGATTCCATAAATCATGGTTGAGAATTAGAAGTTCCTTATTGTTATGGGGAAGTACCCTTACTCCACAAGTCAAGATCTCAGATCCCCACCCACGCATGGGATTCAGTTCAGGTCAATGAAGGCTGGGAACAGAAATTGCGATGCAAATAACCACATACCTCATAATAAGCACAAAATTCCGAGGTCAATGCTGAACCTTCGAGAAGGATGATGACTCATTCTAACGATCACCCAATATAGTACAAAAAGGACATACCTACTAGAATGGTGACAATTCATTGCTAGAAAATATCTAATAGGGTAAGTCCTAGAAGGTATAAATAAGGAAGGACAATATTCTTAGTGTAACATTCTCCCAAGTACAATATCATCCATAAGTCATGTCATCAAATTTGAGAGTTGTTACTTATAATTTATAGACTTTATTTATATATCTATAGCAAGTTCGAGTGATTGTGTAATAACTAAGTCATAATTCTATTAAATATATAACAAAGAAACAAAACATTTATTGAATATTAAGTCAAGTACAAGAGGAAGCTCTTCTATGAGCTTTAATACACATCTGGTCTCTATTATATTTACATACATATACATTCAACTAAGTACAATTGATACAAGTCTTAACCACTAAACTACTGTAAATCTGATTTCTTTCGTGTAGTAGCCTTCTTGCTTTCTAGATCAACTTGGAGATGACACAAGAATACGAACACATAGGGGTGAAAATTCTAAGATTCTTAGTAGGGTACCCCCAAAATGCATAATAAAATAAAATCCATTTCATCATCATCGTCACAACCATTTCAGTTTATTAAAAAAATGTGAGCATGCAACATTTATCAAAGGTTCATTTTAAAGTTCAAAAACCATTCTTTAGAAATGGATCTATTTTATTATTCAATCACTTAATACACATGTCATACTACTCAATATCTTCAATCACTTAATATATACATGTCATACTACTTAACATCATAGTAATTCATTTTCAACTTTACGTGCCCTTGATACACTAAAAAGGATCTCATATACCCTATCCTTGTCTTTCTGTGCCCTTGGTATATTGAAGGGGATCTCATATCTTTCTTATCCTTTCGTGCCCTTGACATACTAAAGGGGATCTTCCATGCCCTTGATGTAACATCACCTGCTACTTTATGGATTGACGACTGTCCCCACAAACCAACATGAGTCTTTTCAGCATGCTTTGTCCTCACTCACATGCTTCCTGGGAAAACTTCCCAAGAGGTCACCCATCCCAAAATTACCCCAAGTCAAGCACGCTTAACTGTGGAGTTCTTTCAGTTTAGGCTACCGAAAAGAAGATGCATCTTGTTGGTATAGGTAGTACAAATCAATTCATATAAGCCCTCCTTAACTGTATAGTCCCATACCTATACAGTCTCAGGATCCCTCTCATTCGGGTGTGTAATCGGTTCATTCATGTACCCCTCCGCTTAGAGGACCTTGCGAGGAGCCGCTCCTTGTCCGTGCCCTTTTTGCACCGGCGATCACTCGCCCTCGCCCGTCCGGCGTTACATGCCCACCAGCCGCTGGTTCGTCCCAGAACCACACCGCATCGGGAGAGGTGCAGGCTCGATACCATTTGTAACATCCCCATCGCTTTATGGATTGACGATCGTCCCCACAAACCAACACGGGTCTTTTTCAAAGATGCTTTGTCCTCACTCGCACGCTTCCTGGGAAAACTTCCCAGGAGGTCACCCATCCCAAAATTACCCCAAGTCAAGCACGCTTAACTGTGGAATTCTTTCAGTTTAGGCTACCGAAAAGAAGATGCATCTTGTTGGTATAGGTAGGACAAATCAATTCATATAAGCCCTCCTTAACTGTATAGTCCCATACCTATACAGTCTCAGGATCCCTCTCATTTGGGTGTGTAATCGGTTCATTCATGTACCCTTCCGCTTAGAGGACCTTGCGAGGAGCCGCTCCTTGTCCGTGCCCTTTTTGCACCGGCGATCACTCCTCGTCCTCGTCCCCGGGCGTTACATGAAATAGGTTCATTGGTCCCTTCCAGATTCTCCAAAGAGTCGGACCAGTTGCTTATCGAGTGGCCCTTCCACCCCACTTGTCTAAACTACACAATGTATTTCATATTTCACAGCTTCGCAAATATAATCCTGATCCGAGTCATGTGTTAGTACCTGAGTCTATACAATTAAAGGATAACCTAACCTTCACCCTACCGCCCGCTCGCATAGCAGACCACGGCATCAAACAGTTACGGAACAAGTCTGTGCCTTTGGTTAAAGTGGTTTGGGGAACGGGTAGCACCGAGGAGCTTACTTGGGAGCTAGAGTCAGAAATGAGGCATCGCTATCCAGAGTTATTTTCAGGTACTTTGAATTTCGAGGGTGAAATTCTTTTAAGGAGGGGAGAAATGTAACACCCCAATTACTTTGGTTAATTAATGGATAGTTAATCATTCATAATTAATTTAGCATCTCAGTAAAATTTGTTTTCCTTCTTGTGTTTCCTTTTGACATTTAAACTTCAAAACGGATTAATTAAATAATCTTTACTTGGAATTAGAGGTGTGTGAAAATAATATATTTTTTTTTATGGGTGTTTTATATTTATTCTAGTGATTTTGTTTGTGAAATTCCTAGGTTATCCTTATTTATATATATATCTAACTGTCAAACTACTGTTCTCACATGCACCCACACTTTAAAAAAAATAAAAATAAAAATAAAAACCCAAATCCCATTTTTTCCCCTCCCCTTCACGGTACACACACATACACACACACACTTCTTTCTTTTCCTTCTTCCATTTCTTCATCTTCTTCCTTTCTTTCTCTCCATCTTCATCCACCATCTCAACCTCATAAATCCTTCAATTATTCACCAAATCCAACAAATAAATATACTTTTCCATAGCTCTTCCACCTAACAAACACAAATCCAGCATCAGTTTTTCAAGAAAAAGCTTCCTTCTACCTGTTCTAGAGCAGACAAAATTCGGGTAGAAAGGAAAGAAGGAGCTTTTGTTTCCTTACTTGGGAGATCAAACTTCAAGGAGCTTGTGGTTGTCTAGATCTTCAATAAAGATCATCTTTTGGGTAGGGGTTTATGTTTAAACTTGTTTATTTATGATTTTGTTAAGAAATCTTGAGTTTTGATGAATGATTATACATGAAAAATCAAAAGAAATTGTATGTTGTTGTTGAAATTTTCGGATTTATGCAGACAGCTCAGTTTGTATGATTTAATTCACATAGATAAAGATAATATTTTGAGCTAAAATTTTTATATGATGAAGCTAACATATGGAGGTATCTTCAGTATTTTTATTGAGGTATTTAGGTGACGTTTTCTATTTTTAAAAATTCAGAAACCGTGAAGATTTCAGTTTCTGTATGAACAGTAATTTCTGAAGCACTGAATTTGTATAATTTTTTTACTATACCAAATGATCTAATTTCGACTTGAAATTTTTACAGGATGTTGTGGACATCTTGAAGTTAAACAGTAATTTTTGTATGAGTTAATATGATCATTTGGCAGGGCAATAAAATTGGGAACTATGGTTGTTGGCTGTAAATAGGGGATTTCTGACCTCTGAATTTGTCTAATTATTTTAACATAGTTAGAGAATAATTCTTGCTTTGAAATTTTTACAGGACCTTGTGGACACATTGAAATGTCTTAGATAATTTTTATAGCCTCTGAATTCATTACTTGATATGCTAATAAATTTGTGTTACAAGGTGTGAAAAATGCATGAAAATTGAGTAAATGTATATGCCGTGTGTTTGATAAAATTTCTAAATGAGAGTAAAGGTTGTTTGGGACTGAGTTTCTACATGTTTGTTGGAAACAAAAAAAAAGTGGAGTTTAGATGAGTTTTGGTTTATCATATAGTGACATTTTAGTCTTAGCATAATGAATGATTGGTTATTAATGCTTACTCTTACCCGTTGAGTTGTTATGGTTATTTTCTTTTATCATCTTAAAGGAAAGGACTTTAGAATTCATTATTGAAACTTATGCTTGCATGGCTTATGAGAAAAAGAATGACTTTGAGGAAAAAGGAAAAAACGGAAGAACTAAGCAAAAGGAAATTAGCATTATGACATAAAGATTAAAGGTCGATTTATGTCGACAAAGAGGGTTCCGACACTGAATCGTTCTAAGGACCAGTGACGACTGGGTATTTACTTTCTTTATAGTGCACATAAGGGTTTCAGTGTCGGTTCATATTAAGGAACTGGTGTCTACCAGTTAAGTATAAGCTTATAGCTTTTAAAGTATCTAACCAGAATTAATTGAGAGGAAAGAACAGTGAGATGAATAGGAACAGATAGAAATACGAAAGTTATGAGGTAGATAAGACTAAATAAAAAAATCTTAATTATGATGTATTTGATGTCTTATATCAGGATAGCCATTTATGTATGTTGTGACATTTAATGAATGAACCTAGTATATTTCCATGTAAGCATGTCTCTTTAATTATATTAATAAAGTTCCTTCATACATGCATATACTTATCATGCCAAGACCATGCTAAAAGACACCTCTACCTTGATAAAGATTGTTTGCGAAATTCTAAAATCGAACCTCATAATTGTATGTAAATGATTTCAAAAGAAACCAAGGTAGACTAGAGATGATAATGATGTCATGTTAATTACATATGTTCCTACTGAGATTTCAATTGATTTCTCACCCCTCTTCTTTTTTTTCCATATCATCTCTAGATGGGCAGGTAGACCCTGATGCAAAGACTTAGTTGCTGAAGTATTGTTGTTTTTGCTAAAGTATAGTTGCTTTTTTGTTACTTGGAGACTGTGCTATATTACTGGATCTTAACTTTGTATTTGGATCATGAGATCTTTCTCCTTATATGTTTTGTATCTTGTGACTTGAGGTTATGACTTAGTATATTCTTAGCTGGTTTGACCCATGTAACGCCCGGGGACGAGGACGAGGAGTGATCGCCGGTGCAAAAAGGGCACGGACAAGGAGCGGCTCCTCGCAAGGTCCTCTAAGCGGAGGGGTACATGAATGAACCGATTACACACCCGAATGAGAGGGATCCTGAGACTGTATAGGTATGGGACTATATAGTTAAGGAGGGCTTATATGAATTGATTTGTACTACCTATACCAACAAGATGCATTTTCTTTTCGGTAGCCTAAACTGAAAGAACTCCACAGTTAAGCGTGCTTGGCCTGGGGTAATTTTGGGATGGGTGACCTCCTGGGAAGTTTTCCTAGGAAGCGTGCGAGTGAGGACAAAGCATGCTGAAAAGACCCGTGTTGGTTTGTGGGGACAGTCATCAATCTATAAAGCAGCAGGGGATGTTACACTTGACATATTAAAGGAGATCTCATCTTTACTTAGCACATACATCATCATCAAGCTCACATATACAAGCATCACATTCATATATACATTAGCATAAATTTCTGAATTTCTTAATGCTTCAAGCATATATATATAATTCATGATTCCAATTTTCTCTTCGTATAAGAGCTTTTATTATGAGCACTCACATTTACATATGCATTGTATTATCTTCAAACTCACATAGTATTCATGATATCAATCCATTGACATTTAATCATCATTTTAGCATAATAGCATGCTGTGAAGAATTTCACTCTCCAAGAAAAATATAATTAAATTACTAAACATCATCAAAATAGAGCCAAAAAATTTCAAAGGTAATTCAATGTATCAATGAGATCCTATAAAAATTTCAAAGTATAATAAGATCTCTAGCTATATTAATAAAATTTCCCAATTTAGAAGGTCAGAAACTACACAATCTCAGCCAACAACCAAAATTCCCAATTTTATTATCGTATCAAATGAATACATAAATTCTTAACAAAATTTAAGGTTGAACTTTAACATGTCCTCAACATCTTGTAAAATTTTCAAGTGAAAATTCAATCATTTGATATAGTAACAAAATTAGACAAGTTCAGTGCTATAGAATTTACAATTCAGCCATAAACCCTAGCCCTCTTGGTTTCTGAATTTTTAAACATAGAAAAAGTACTTTAAAGAGCTCAAAAATATTAGTGGAGACACCTTTATATGTTAGATTCATCGCATAAAAATCTCAACTAAAAAATTCATCTACAAATGCTTTAGAAAAATCATGAAACGTAACCTGTCTGTAAAAATCTGAAATCCAACAACATAGTTCTCAACTTATTTTGCCAAAAAGGGTTAACCTCATCCAAACACTCCACCAATTTAAATACATCAATATCTATGTATTCTCAACCAGTATAATGAAATATTTCCATCCAAATCAATCAGAAAAGCTTAGAATAGTTTTTAAGAGTAAAGAGGTTAAGAAAAGCCCTACTTGGCTCTGGGAACTCTGACTCTGTTCTTAACTTCCCTTCAAGATTTCTACACCCAATCTTTGATTCAACCCACTCAAATCCTTTTCTTACATAGCCAACACAATAGAATTTATTGATGGTGAAGTGAGGTGATGATTCTCTATTGGTGTTTAATATGAGCATATCAAGAACTAGTTTTAAGTTTGTGCTTTGATCATGGTGTCTTGGTGTTGTAAGTTGAGTTTTTCAAGCTAGGAATTTGAGTTTGAAGAAGAAAAAATGAAGATGGCTGAAAGAAGAAGCATGGCCGAGAATGACTTGGTAGAGTGATAAGGTTAGGTGAATTGTATTTATCCTTGGTTAAATATATCAATTATGTAGTCAAATGTGTATTTCTTTCTTTCTAAAATGAAATAATGAGATGGATGGTCATTATTCAATCTTGTTAGTCAAGATTAGATCTTAGTCATCCACTTAATTTTAAACGGATAGACATTATCCAATTCTTAAATATTAAGCCCTCTTTCGGTATAAAAATTGCACACTGAAATTTTATCAAACGGGTGGAACACCATATTTGGGAAATTAGATATTACTTGAAATTAAATTTCAGGTCTAAAATTCTCATTTCTAACCTTTCTTAACCTTAATCCTACATTAGCTTAGTCTTAGGCATCTCCGGGTCCCAATTATAGGTTTCAGTGGTCTCAACAGGCCCATAACACTACTGTTCACATTATTTTTTACACGTCTATTAGGACGTTCTCATCATTGCTAAAACTGTTAGATTTTTGAAATTTTCACTAATAAAATTCAAATTGATTTTTCAAATAATTTTTTGGGTGTCACTTAGAAAGTATACTATTCTTATCTTAAAACCTAAACCTCTTAGGATCCTTATTAACTTAGGTATCAGAGTCCTTGTAGGTACGAATCGGAACTCCCAAGACAATGAGGGAAACCTAGCATTCATCCCTATCCCTTCCATCCATTTCTTAGACCACCCATCACAGGTAGCCCCGGGAACAATTATACAAAACAAAAGGACAACTGTTACATGGTTGAACTCTAACTGGAATTACTATGGACTAGAAAAGTAAAAGGAAACAAGAACAAGTTATAGACAGATTAATTTCAAGTGAAAACCTTACCTTACGCCCACGTATGAGAACAATATTTTAAGAAATGCATAATCCTTAAAATTATCATAATTCCTTCTATCTATAAGTGTGAACTTCAGATAATAATTTTATCAATATGTATGGAGCAAATCAAGAAGTGATAGTTAAAACTCATTAGCATCTATCATGATATTTAACTGCAACAAACACAAGATATTGTAAAGAATACTCATTTAAAATAGTACGTGATCAAGCATAAAGCATGCATGTGTTTCTGCCCCCGAAACATTCATTACTTGTAAATGTTGTTGCTCCAATGGAGAAGACAGATACATAAGAAGTTATAAAATAATGAACATCAAAACAATAAAAGGAAGAAACAACATAACGCATGAGAACTTAAAATTGATAAGTATTTTCTAATACAACTGAATTATACCATACCAAAGACAAACCAAAAAGTTGGTGTATTAAATTATCGGATCACACTTAACATGAACAGTCAACACAATTTTAATTTATCACTATACCTTCCAGACTAATCCCTCATTGATTTAGGTATCAGAGTGTGTTTACAAGACCCCTCATCACCTCTTGCATGGATGCTTGGAGAAACCTACCCTCTAGCCAAACTTCAAGGTAATAACAGAAAATGCAAAAGTGAAAAGTTTGTATGGCTTGATTACGTGGTATAACAAATTGAAGTTGATTAGCGTCTTGCTCATGCATACATAAGTTTTCAATGCTTATTGAGCATTTACATATTTGTCTTTGTTATATTGATTTAATTTCTATATATTAATAGTGTAAAATTTTTCACACAATTATTTAATTATGTATTGCCACATTAACCATGGCAATTGACTTTCGGACCCATTAATTAAAAAGTTATGCAAAAGAAAAATTTTGATTACATAAGTATCAATACATAGAAATTAAACTATTTCATATTTTAGTTTCACTATATGTATATATATATATATACACACACACTTGTCCCTCTAAAAACATATGTATAATTATGATGATTATTAAAAAAATTAATGTCATGTTAAATGAGAGATAAAAAAATTCCATTAACACCTAATAAATCCAAGACTTTTTAACTCTCTATTTTGTGAGGGAGAAAAAACTCATTAAAACTATTTCTATGCTTTCTATGTTGTATATATCAAGACATTTTGTATGCGTATGAATATTTTAAGATTTATTTGATTAATATATTTGTCGAGAAATGATAAATCTTCTTTATTGATGTGCATAAAAATTTTCCTGATTCAAAACCTCTCTTACATGTATTAAATAGTCATTAAATATTAAATGTTATGTAAATTATAGCTCATACAATTGTGTTGTAATTTTAGCTTAAAAAGGTTGTGTTACCAAATATAAATATATATAAAAGGATACATCATCACTTTGTGTTTAAATATTTATCCCCTAATTTTTTAGTATCTAGTTATGGCCAGTCCGCCAAAGAAGAGATACTATACTAGCTAACGAGAGCAGAAACATGACGCATGGGGACCCCACCGGGTCTGTTTGGAAATATGTCTTATTAGCATGTTCCTATTCGTTGTTTTCCTTTAACCCGAGTATGGGTGACTAATTCTTCGAGGCGAAAAATTGATAAACTTGGGTTTAATTTCTCTCAACTAGACCCTCTCCATTTACATTGTTATGGGCCGACCCGTAACTATTTGCAAAAGAAATTTAGATAGTTATCAACCTTTTTAAGTTTCTTTATTATGTTCGTCCATTAGGGTGGTCGAGGGTAGTTTGTTGCTGTATTGAACGTAGAAATTGAGAGACTATATACTCTATGGAGTCGAGTCCAGTCGTGGTGAGTGGAGAGGGGGAAGCAGTGTCAGACAGAGCACCGGGAAGAAGCTAGAGGCCAACGGGGCATTGGCTGTGTCCTGTGTGTATATCAGAAGGTGTAAAACACTAAAGCCAGCCGCAGAAGGGTTTTTTTTTTAACTTCGGCTATGACAACCTAACTACCTTTTTTTTCCAAATATCTAATGGCGTTGACACTTTTGACGCCAATTCTTGTAAGCGTGTAGTCCTATCATTACGAGGGCAGGTCGCGTTAACATGGCGCACCCCATCTTCGGGTCTACTCATATATACCGTTAGAATTTATTTAGATGGTGGAGATTTGAAGATATAATAATTACATAATATTATAAAATAAATAATAAATTTAAAAGTTAAAATTAATACTTTTTAAAAGACTACATTATCCTTTCATCTCTCTTTTCCAATTCTCACTATCTCATCACAAGCCACTAGCACCTTGTCGTTGTTGTTGCCTCTGGCTGCTGCTTTATCTTTCCACCCATTGGTCATGTTTTGGCAAAGATGGCTAACATATGAATAGAAATCTATAACCTTTGTTTTATTAATTTTTTGATAATCTTGGAACAAATGAAAAGTTGGGGAATCTTGCTCTTTTCTTCACATTGAGCTTGGACATATATTTTTTGAACCTACTAGCCTCAACCACACACCCCAAATTCCAATCATTTGAAAAATCAAATGTTTACAATTGAAACCCTACAATCTCAATGAGCAAAAAGGTTTTTTCTTTATTAGGTTTGTGTAGGTAACAAGAGAAACAAAAAAATAAAATAAAATAAAACAGGAACAAAATTTAAGTTCACGAGATCAAGTTTCATGAAATGATTGTAATGCATCGTGAGTGAGTTGTTAATACCAGTGCTTTGAAATTTATATTATATTTTAATAAGAATGTGGGCCATGCTTGTTAATTTTTTGAGTTGGTAAAAAAAATGGTAGAGTAGGGAATGTGGTAGGGAGAATAGTTTTTAAACTCAAATCGATGATCGACTTGGTCACACCACTGGGCATAGTTATTAGACTCAACCTAGTCTTCGACTTGGTCAAGGCACTAGGTTACTGGGTCATTGGTTCAACCAATGGGTCACTGATTAAAACAGATTTTATTAAATAAATTTATAAAATGAGCTAAGTATACTATATATATAAAATTTGGGACATAATATACTAAAAGAAACACTAGCCTGGTGGTTGAGGCGCTCTTTCCCTTCCTGCAAGTGTTGAGTTTGATTCCCAGGGAGCATTTTTGGTTTATTATTCCACATGGAGGGTGCTCTTCTAAAGAAGAGCATATGTGTCTTGGGTGTGTGGTTCACTGTGAAGCTGGTCCAGTTTGTTGGTGGCCCGCCTGGTTCTGACTGGTCCGATTTGGTGGTGGCTCGGCCGGTTACCCAGATTTGACCAGGTCAATTGCTTAATTGATCCGTTGAGAGAACTAGACTAGACTAGTGACCGGGTTTTCGATTTGAACCTGCCGATTCAGTCTAGGTTTAATTACTATGCCACTAGATCACTAGTTGAACCAGATTTAATTAAATAAATATATAAAAATATATTAAGTACATAATATATATATGTGTGTGTGTGTGTGTGTGTTGGCACTATCCAAAAATACAAGTTAGTTGGTCTAGTGATTATGTGAGCTACCCTCTTTCCCCTGCACACTCAATTCGATCCCTAAGGAATAAGTTTTGGATTTGTTCATAGACAATAATCTATTAGATATATGATACATATAGTTATTGAACCCTCACATGGATATTTTGAATTTATTCATTAAAATCATGTGTGGTGGCTTGAGAGGTTGGTATATGATACATATAATTATTGAACCCTCACATGGATATTTTGAATTTATTCATTAAAATTCATGTGTGGCGACTCGAGAGGTTGGCCGGCTGATTCATCCTGGTTTTGACCAGGTTTGACTTGCATTGGCTAGGTTGCATGCAGATTCGATCCAAACAATGAACCAGACTAGTCAAGTGGCCGGTTCATCGATTTTTGGTCCGAACCATTCAGTCCAATCTGATTTTTAATACTATGGTTTTGAAGATTGAGTTGAGCATCCATGGCAATGGTTGTTTGAGTGTTCCTTCAATTGTTCTTGATGGTTGAAAAGAAAGGATAGCCATTAGAAATACATCAATAGTGGTAGTGGATAGGTCAAGGGGTGAGAGGTTGAAAAGGAAAATTTAAATTTAAAAGATATGGCTAGTATAGTAATTTTAAACCAATTAAGAGAGGATCATATTATGATCCAAAAGATATGCTGAATCACATGAACCCGACTGTACATGGTCAAAGAGCATCACTAGGACTTTTTTTGTTTGAGTTTTTAGTTTTCATTTTCAGTTTTCTAGTTGTCCAGATTTTATGAAGGAAATACTAAAAATTTTAAAAATTAAGGGTCTGTTTAGTTTGAATTTTTAGTTTTTAGTTTTCATTTTCAGATTTTAGAATTTTGTAAAAAAAAAATACTAAAAACTAAAAACTAAAATTTATAGTTTTCAGAATTTTAGTATTTCCTTCACAAAATCTGAAAAAACTAGAAAACTGAAAAACTAAAGGTAAAATTTGAAAATTAAAAGCTCAAACCAAATAGGACCTAACAAATTCTAGTTTTTATTTCTAATTTTTATTATTTACTTTATAAATTCTTGAAAATTAAAAAACTGAAAATTATAAATTTAAACCAAACAGACGATAAATTCTCTCTCTCTTGTCGTTTTTAATTTAAAAGGAAACCAGGTGTATTTGGGGCTCCTTTTCCCCATTCGTGATCATCATAAGTATGTCACATGATCTCTCTTTCTTTTTTCAATTCCTCGACGCAGGTTAGAAAAGTGATTTGCTTCCGTGCATGTCTTTCCATCTTTCAATAACAAAATCATCAAGTACCATATAATAACATATTGAATGTACCAAAAAAGAAAATAGTAATAATTAAAAAAAATAACATATTGAACTCCAGCGTAAAAAATAAACCATATTCACACATTTAAATGATATTGGTTTATTGTCACTCTGAAATCTCTCTAAGACTCCCATAAAGCAGTCCCACTAGAGCAGCATTTTTTCTACGTATGATTATATGTAATAAACAACTCAATTGCAGATTTTAAAGCTGCGAGCGGTTTGAAATCCTTGACGCAATTTCTGAAAAAGGAATGATTTGCTTCTGTGCCGTTCTTTTTGATAGACTTCTGTGCCTTTCTATGTTTAGGAAACAAAAGCAATACAACTTAACATGATCATGTAAAATTTATAATCTATAATTTATAATACTAATATTCAAGACTCATTTAATCTATAATTTATAATACTAATATTCAAGACTCATTTGGAGAAAAATTTTACAAGTGTCACTTTTAGAGGAATTTAGGGTTTACAATTTTCATAATTTGAATAATTAGAAAAAATCATAATTTTAATTATTATATATAATTGGAATATCATTGAAGATTATTCTTAATATGGATCTATGATTTTGGAATGTGATTTCAATCTATTAAAATATGGAAGGTATATTATAAGTTAATATAATCAATTACAATATTTAAATTTCAAATTCAAATTTAATGCATATTCTTTTAATATATATATATATAGTAATTAATATCGATTATCATTTATATTCATTTTTCATGTGATTTCTAAAATTTTGTTTCATTCACTTTACTCTTATCTTTCTCGTGATAAAAATTCACTTTATATTTGGATTTCATTGTTGAGAATCCTTCACATATTTTTCATTGAACAATTTCTTCTCTCATCCATGTCTTTTCTAATAATTTTTATTTTGATTGTTTTCATGTATGTCTTTTTCGTTGGGATGGATAATGAGTGGAGAGGATTTCTTCTTGGTAGCGTCAGCGGCAATAATCAAAGAGTCCCTAGCGAGAGAGCTACATGAATTACCCATTGAAGGTAGAACAATGTAATTAGAATAGAAACACAAAGGTTTGGGCCATAGGAATGGGTGAAAGACAATCATTTTTCGTTTTTCTTTGTATCCATCAATTTAAATCACAATTTATCTCATTCTTGTTCTTAAGTTTGAATTTTTCTATCTCATCCCTCTTCTTTTCCATTGTTTATTAGTGATTTGAATTTTTCAATTATGTTATTGACCTTGATTTTATTTTTCATACATGAGAATTTAGCATTTGATAGAATGTTGATTTGTTTGGGTTCTTTCTTCTTCTTCTTCTTTTTCTCTATTGACAGGGCACAACTCATTGAAAAAACAACAATGATATGTTTGAACAATATAATGAAGGCCTCGATGCCCAAAATTGCTGCCAAGCTTTAGATTATAGAGCTCTCTAATAGTGTCAGGGACAAGCGAGAACAATGATGCACGCATGGTTGCTTTGACTTTGTTATTGACCTCTTTCATATTACAATTTGTTTAATTTAAACTATGGATGCATAACTGTAATGAATGATAATTAATGATAATTGACCGTGTGTAACTATTATAATCATAGAAATAGGCACAATAATATGTTGTATTCCCATCAATATTTGAATTTTTATTTTAAAAATTGAATATTAATTAATGGTGAATACATATCAATTTGTATATATTTGATCTAGACTATCCTTTCCAATCGAATAAGTGATGTTTAAAACCAATCAAATCACTATATCATGGAATAAATTCTGGTGTGATATTAATTAATAATATTAATATTCAAGACTCATTTCATTGAAAGTTTTTCACGTGTTTTTCTTAGTCATTTAGGTCCCACCATTTCCTAATCTTTCTATTTAAAGTAAGTTTTTGAATTTAAATTATGTTTTAATTATTAATTTGTTTTTCGAATTATACTTTCATATCTCTCTTCTGTTTACATAATATAAATATTCTATATTGAATATTATATTACTAATCAATTTCACAATTTTTTAGCATTTCAAATATTATAAATCTTAATTTGGGGAGGTACTCGAACCTATTGTTCAAATTTTGTTATGAATTGGATGTTTCTTAAAACTGATACACTACTTCAATGGATTATACTAGATAATATGGGTTATACACTACTTCAATGGACCAAACACTAATTATAATAATTGGTTTGTTATGTAGTGACTATTCAAAACTGATACATTACCTCAATATTTTAAATCTTTTTCTTAATCAACATATATTGTACTATAATATCTCTTTGTACTTTACTTGAAATTGAAAAACTACTATTATTCCATTGATATTTAATGACATTAATAATTTAATTTTACATGGGGGTAATTAGGGGAAAATGGAACTCAAATTGATAACAATAAGAGGATGTTTTTATATAAGAATCAATCATAACATTCAAAATTTGTTGATATATTTATAAACATCAATAGACACTAATTGATTATTGTTTTCGATATATATATATATATAGTGATCTTATAGTAAATCATTTTTATTCTTTGATTTAAAATTATAAACAATATTATTTAATATGCGTTTTACATAGGTAATAGTAAATATGTACATCATGAACAAAAAAAAAAATTCATTACATCATGTTATACACAATTTATATGATACGAGAAGCAAAAGAATACGGTATAAGTTTTAAAGTAGAATCCTATTTTAACCCACAAAAGATGTCTGTGGCATTATATTAATTATTTAAATATTTTTGCCATCACACGTGTCACGATTAGAGTTTCCTTATATAGTTAAATTTAAATAAAAAAGTTGATATTATGCTCTATACATGTGTGTGTGTGTGTGTGTGTATCAGAAATGCTATATAGTAAGCAAATATTGGTAGAATATTTCATAAAAATCATGTTGGATGCTAAATAGATTCTTGGGTTATACCATTTTAATTTTATTATAATTATAGTCATGTCATATTATTTTTTAACAATTAAATTCTAGAAAAAAGTTTTTTTTGCTTTCTAGATTTTTTTTTTCATTTTTCAAATCCCTCTAGATCAAGATTAGTGACGGGGACAAAGAAAATTGGGTCATAAGGACATGGAATGGGAAGCGTGGTTATACAATTTAATTCACATAGAGCTAAAATAGGAAGCAAGAATAAATATATAATTCGTACGGAACACAAAAAGATTATACATTTTATATGAAGTAGAGAAGATGAGTAGGAAGGTTAAATAGCTTTTGTTGAGTAAGAATAAAAAGCAAAAAGGTTACAGAGTTTTTATGGATAAGAAGCTAGGAACATAAATGAAACATAAATTTAACCAACTATTATTGATTTTATATTAATTTCATTAATTTATCTGATAATATTTATTTATATATTGTTAAATCCAATAATCTATAATCTATGTATAATGCATCTATGCTACTAATAATTTAAACTTATTTTAAGAAAAGTTTTACCAAATATGTGTCATTCATTGATAAATTTATACCCCACTATTTTCTCAATATTTCTATTTAAAGAAAGATTTTAAATTTTTATTTACATTGTAATTATTATATAGTTTTCTAATTATACTTTCATATATCTCTTTTATTAACACGTGATCTACATTGAATATTATGCCAATTATCAAATTTACAATTTTTAAACATTCAAAATATCAAAAGTCTTAAAATAGTATAATTGAAAATTTTAATTACTTATATTTGGCACTGCAATGAAAGGTATTACAATATTAAAATATAAAAATAAATTGAAATGCATAAAAAAATTAACACATTCAAATATTTGAAGAAAAAAAGTCACCTTCGTACAAATATAATTTTCAAAAACCATCATAAAAAATAATAAATTAAACAAAATATTTAAAATTCATTCCTCAACTTAAATGTTGAAAAATATTCATTTTTTATGTATTGGTTTTATTTTGCATAGTTAATTTTTACATGCATATTTTTCCCAAATCAATGCATATTTTCTCCTAAATCAGCCTCTTTCCTAAAAAATTATATCAACAATCTATTTTTCAATTGTTCATCTTTTCTGAAAAGTTTCTAAATTTAAATTTAGAACTTTTGAAAATGATAAAATAAATAAATAAAAACTATCTTCATATCCATCT
Source organism: Dalbergia cultrata (assembly GCA_031216105.1). NCBI lineage: Eukaryota > Viridiplantae > Streptophyta > Magnoliopsida > Fabales > Fabaceae > Dalbergia > Dalbergia cultrata. Next base: position 49,778,795 of record CM062344.1, read on the forward strand.
CACTACAACATATTTGACTTAAACATTCTAACTTATCAATTCCATACCTTTTTCATATTAACTTTTAGAAGAAAAAAAATCCATCAATTTTTCAACATTTAATGTTGAAAAAATAAATTTCACAATTTACACTTCTTTAATAATGATACAAAAAAATTATTTTTTAAAACTTAAGTAATTACATTAATTTTTTAATTAAAAATAATTATGTAATTAATGCACTACTCAAATAATTGAGATGGCATAAATTAGGATTATTTATGATTTTTTTACTAATTATAGCACATTAATTATAACATATATTTTTAAATTGATATTCTAAATTAGTAAAAAGGGTGCACAAGGAAATGAAGTGTAATAATTGAAATCACATAAATTAAATTTACTCATTATTTTTTTATTAATTACAGAGTATATTTTTATACTTTTATAAATTAAATATTTTAATTTACTAAAAATATATAAATGATTTGAGATGACAAAAAAACTAGTAGAAACAAGTACTCATGGGGGTTACCTACAATGGGTACGGAAATAGGGACATATTTTGTCTTCATGGGAACGAGGGGAAGTCCCTATTTGATTAACTAGGCATGAATGGGGAATAAGGTCCCTGCCCCTTCAATAATTTAAATATCCACTAATATATATATATATATATATATATATACTGAATTTGCATTATGTATGTATTTTTATTTTTAAGTTGGAATATGTTACATTAGTAGTATTTGTTGCTCTATACTTATATTTTGAATTTCAAAGTATTTTTAAAACTTTCCTCTTTTTAAATTTTTTTAATAAACTCATCACGAATCCCTACAGGGATTCAAATCCCTGCAAGGAATGAGGAATGAGAATATATGATGGGGATGAGGATGAGAATAAAAGGCAAAATTCTAAAGGGGACGAGTACATGTCTCATTTCTTACAAATACCCATTATTATCCATATAAATGGCTCAAGATATAATAAAAATATCAATTTATTCTATTTCATTATTCAACAATTTTAGCTTTCAAAACGTGTAAGATTTTTATAAAATATGTTTTTTATTGTTAGTTAAAAGTCATCTACAGAGATTTTTACAACCTTATAAATATTATATTTAAAATAAAATATAAAATGCAATGTCACTTTTATATTTAATTTATTTATTTGATTAGTTAACTATTAACTTATTTTTAAAATAAATTTACATCCTCAATTTTCTATAAGAGATACATTTAAATAAATTATTATTTATTTTCAATAATGGTCAACAAAATATTTTTTAATAATGGTCAGCAAAGTATTTTTTATTATCACTCTATAGAACGCACTGAGTAAATGACTAGTTTTCTCTATATGAACCAAAACAGTTTCAATTAATTACAGGATCACCCAAATAAATTAAGATATTTATCTGTATGATGGTAAAATTAATTGAAGTATTTTGGAAAATCACAAAAAAATTTGGTCCCTTAGAAAATTTGAAAATGTTTTTTAATACATTTTAAAAGTGAAAAAAATAATCCACATCATCCTGTAATTAATTAAAATATTTTAAAATGTTATATTAATAAAATATGATCACTTTTAAAATAGTTATATCGATATTTGATAGCATTTTCATCATTGCCATAAATTCAACTGTTTAAATCACCAATCCAATATACTTACTTTAATTTTTTTTCCCTTCTATTGGCCGTAATATACCATGTACTGGTTCGGCGTTCCTCTTTTGTATGGTTGAACAGAAATTGCTACTCCCAACGTTATTCATATGTAGACTGACTTTTATTTCGCTTCTTTTTCGTTTAGATTGAGTCAATTATAAGGTATCCGAATAAATATTAACTCCCCGACATGCACGTTTGCTGACTATTTTATTTTAATTTATTCATGTATTTTCTTGGCAATTCTGTGACATTACGGCAGCTTTACATGTCATGTTTACCAAGTCAAAAGTAATGAAGCAATGGTTAGAGAGTTGAGCGTGGCGAGTACTTATTATTAATTTTATAAAAATATACTAATATTTATAGTAAGTTATATGTCCACTTAACGTACATGCCGTGGCAACCTTTTAAAAATGCTATATTAACGTGAATTTTTTTAAAGACTTGAAATGAAACTGAAATTAATGTCAACTATTTCATGTATAAAACAATTCAACTGTTTTCATCTTCTTTTTTTTGATGAATAACTGATTTCATCTTTTAATTAATTTCTTCTCTTCTCGTGTGTATTTTCCTAGTAGCAATTCCACCTTATAAGTATGTTTTAACGAGTGGGTTGGAGGTGGAAAACAATTTATGAATAAATGCATAAATAGCATTTAGCGTAAAATCTTGGTCCTTAAAAACTGTCGATGATCAAAATAGTCCAAATTAAAAATCGTAGGTTATTGGGACTTGCTTCGCGTAATGTGGTGATAGAAAAGATATTATTAGAGAATTATTTTTAATTTTCGATGTCGCTTATAATTAGAAGAATAAATCATTATTTGAAAATATATTTCGACGACTGAATTGGAAATTTTCTCCAAAGTCTAATAAATATATGAGACCAATTGGAGAAATTGACTCACATTTCCTTGATAATAAGTCTTCCACGATCGATTTTGTTGACACGGAAGTTATCAGAAATTGTTGTTTTAAGATTGCGAAACATCTTCATGCTTTATAGATGTGGGACTATGATGCATTATATGAGTTATGATATTCATCATATTCTTACCTTACACGTGAAAAACTATCATTTGACTCATGTAATCCTCATCCTCATCATGCTTGAAAATAAATGAAAGTCGTTCTTCTTTGCGCGGGAACATGAAAAGCAATTTACAACACCAGTAACTTGTTTGACGCGGACATACCGGAAACCTGGATGACGACTAATTTGAAGCAAAAACGAACTAGATCATCAATGTACTGGACTGGAAAATATTGGCCTATACCTCGGTCCAAAGCACAAGACCTCGGATAAGGGCTCCAAATCTCGGCCCAACCAAGGAGGTTTTCCCAAAAGGTCCCACAGATCTTTGACAGAACAGAAATATCTCTTAAAGATCACATTTTGGATTTAGTCGAGAATATCTCCTAAATCTCGTATATAATCTCCCTTTATCCTATCATATCTATGCTATATATGATAATTATCTTTAATACTAATTAAATCGCAGGAATATCTCCTACATTGAAAGAAGATCATAACAGATCTTCTACGGGGTAACCTCATCCTATATAAGGGGGCAGTTGTTCCCCAGGTATGACATCATCTCTATCACACTTATACCCTTTCACTCCTCACGCTTTCACTAACTTAAGCATCGGAGTGTCTTTGCAGGTACCCCATCCCCTGTTTCCACGGACGTCGGAGCTACTTGCATCCTTACCACTATTTTTAGGTAAGAACATTGGCGCCCACCGTGGGGTCGGCAAACAAAGCCTACCTCACAAATCTAATAACCCAACAACCATGGCTGACGCCACCAGCCAAAACACACCCCTAAATAACCATCCACCATATTATCCTCCTAATCTCGACCAGCTACAGGAAGAAAACCGCCGTTTGATGGAACAGCTCCGCAAGCTTCAAGAAGAAAATCAGTCCTTGAAATTTGAAAATTCAAGGAATCCCAGACAAGGAGCAACCCATCATGAAAATACTGAGTTTGCCAGTCACGGATTTGGCAACAACAAACTCCCATTATCCTACCTACCAAACCGAATACGATGATGAGCCTAAACCCATAGATTGCGGATCATTCTCAGAAAAACTAATGGCCGCTAGCCTACCTGCCAATTTCAGACTCCCGACGTCACTCCGTCCCTATGACGGGACAGGAGATCCCCAATCATTCATCACAATGTTCAGATCCATGATGCTCATCAATGGAGCCACCGACAAAATCCTTTGCCAGACTTTTCCATCTTTTCTAGAAAAGTCGGCGCTTTTATAGTTCTCGACCCTACCTCCAAATTCCATCCATAGGTTCGAAGACCTCGGAAGAGCCTTTGTCAACAGATTCGTATATGCCAAAATCTATACCAAGACATCAGATTCCTTGGAACATGTCAGACAAGGATCCGATGAGTCCCTAAGAGCTTATTTGACCCGGTTTCAGGAAGAAGCATCACAAATCCTTGACCTTAACCCAGCGGTTGAACTTCACCAAATCAGAATAGGTCTGCGATCTGGACCATTTAAAGAGAGGTTAGCAATCACTAGGCCGAGAACCATACATGAACTCCATGAAAGGCCCCTTAGATACATTAATGCTGAAGAACTCTGAGCTGCAAAGAAGAACATCCAGAAACAAAATAATGAAAGCTCGGATCAGAAACACAAAGAGGGAAAACACAAGCACAAGAAAAATTCCGGATACTCGGAACCAGGGTTCGCTACTTATACCCCACTCAATGCAAGGGCAAGCACAATCTTGACCGAGATATTCAGTGCTTAGCTACTAAAACCGACCAACGACGATCCTCGACCAGGGCCCAAAGGCACAGATCAAAGCAAAATCTGTGAATATCATAACTCCAGAGGACACACGACTGATGAATGAAAAGGCTTGAAGAACAAAATTGAGCGTCTCATCCGAGATGGATATCTAAAGTAATTCGTAAAAGACAAGAAAGAAGAAAAGAAAAGAGGCCGAAGCTAATAAAGAAGAAAACGTCACAGTCCCTCAACATCTTCAGACAGTGAATCTCCACCAAGCCACAAAAGGTCCGAATGGAAAAAGAGATCACCCTCCTCCCATGAAGAGCCAAGAATTCAATGCATCATCAACCACATTGTAAGGGGATTCGCAGGAGGTGGCGAGACGAACTCAGCAAGAAAAAGATCACTCTGGGCAATCATGTCACTCGAACGAACATCATCTTCCTCAAAATCAAAAACTAAAAACCCGGTAATATCTTTCTCAGACTCTGACTTCAAAGGAATTGATGAAAATTTACACGATCCTGTTGTAATTTCAATTCTTGCGGGTAATTTTCTGGTCAGGAAAATCCTCGTAGACCAGGAGAGTTTAGCCGAAATACTCTTCTACTCCACCTTCAAATGAATGCAACTATCTGAAAATTCTCTCCTTTCTTACAATGGTGAACTGGTCAGATTCACTGGAAATAGAGTAAAAGTGCTTGGCTATGTGTGGCTCAGGACGACATTTGGCATGGAGCCATTGACAAAGACAGTTGGCCTCCAATATCTTGTCATTAATGCAAATAACCCCTACCACATTATTCTAGGGCGACCTGCACTCAACGCCCTAGGAGCTGTGGTCTCAACACCACATCTCGCCATGAAATTCCCAGTGTCTGAATCCAAAGTCGGCATAGTCCATGCTGACCAAAAGGAAGCCAGAATGTGCTACAACAAATGCTTGAAGGTTAAATCCACAGAAAAATAGAAGCCTGAGCAGATACACAATGTCTTCCACACCAACCAAATCCCATTGATCTCGGAGCTGGATCCCAAGGGAGAAATTCAGAACCGATCACAGCCGACTATGACTTACAACTTATCCGAATTGGCGATACGGCTGAAAAGGTAACCTTCATCGGAGCCAACCTCCCTCCTAGCATATCTTCAAAGCTCTCGGCATTACTGTTAAGAAATGCCGATATATTTGCATGGACGCCAGCCGATATGCTAGGAATCAACCCGGATGTGATCAGTCATAAGCTAATGGTCAACCAAAAAGCTCGACCCATAACACAGAAGAAGAGGACGTTGGGAGCCAAGTGTCAGAAAGCAGCCTTGGAGGAAACCAAGAAGCTTCTTAACGCGGGGTTCATTAGAGAAATACGATATACAACATGGCTAGCAAATGTAGTGATGGTCAAGAAAAACACGGGCAAATGGCGCATGTGTGTAGACTTCACCGACCTCAATAAAGCCTGTCCAAAAGATTCCTACCCCCTTCCCAGCATCAACAAACTCGTCGACAATGCCTCTGGCTACCAATATCTTAGCTTTATGGATGCATACTCTGGCTATAATCAAATCAGAATACACCCAGAAGATGAAGAAAAAACCATTTTCCTCACAGAGCACACCAACTTCTGTTACAAAGTCATGCCTTTTGGCCTGAAAAACGCAGGAGCCACATACCAAAGGCTCATGAACAAAGTATTCGAGGAACAGATCGGTAGAAACATCGAAGTTTACGTTGACGACATGGTAGCCAAGACACCCTTCACGGGAGACCATATTAAAGATCTTGAAGAAATACTCCAGTAGCTCCGAACATACAACATGAGATTAAATCTAGAAAAATGTGCATTCGGGGTTCATGGGGGCAAATTTCTCGAATTCATACTCACCAATCGAGGAATATAAGCCAACCCCGACAAATGCCGAGCAATAGTTGAAATGAGAAGTCCAATCTCAATGAAAGAAGTACAGCAACTGACAGGCCGCCTAGCAGCCTTATCCTGTTTTCTCTCAAGATCGATCTAGAAAGCAGCCCCATTCTTTAAAAAACTAAGAAAGCAAACATCCTTTGAATGGTTCGAGGATTGCAAAAAGGCCTTCACCGAGTAAAAGGTACTACTCTCAACACCACTTGTGCTTACTAAGGCTTACCTTGGAGAAACTCTTTTTCTTTATCTTTCTATGACCGAACATGCCGTAAGCTCGGCCCTCATCATAGAAAGAGACAAAATACAGCAACCAGTGTATTTCGTTAGCAAAACACTCTAAGGTCTTGAGCAAAGGTACTAAAAAATCGAAAAGCTAGCATATGCAGTCGTGGTGTCGGCCAGAAAACTGAGGCAATATTTCCAGAGTCATCACATTGTTGTCCGCTGGAACAACCCATCCGGCAAATATTAATTAAACCTGAATTGGCTGGAAGAATGATCTCATGGTCCATTGAACTATCAGAGTACAGCTTGGAATACTAGCCCAGAGCCCCAATCAAAACACAAACCCTTGCCGACTTCATGGCCGGACTATCACAAGCTCCCCAACAGGAACTTGGCTCCTGGACACTGCATGTTGATGGAGCTGCCAATGGCAAAGGAAGTGGGGCCGGAATCACACTAGAGAATGGAGAAGGAATTTTAATAGAGCAATCTATCCAATTCCAATTCCATGCCAGTAACAATCATGCTGAATATGAAGCTTTAATAGTAGGTCTTAAGCTCGCCCAGGAAGTTAGAGTCCAGAAACTTGAAGTAAAAGCAGATTCTCAGCTAGTTGTCGGCCAAGTTAATGGCACTTTCGCCGCCAGAGACCCTCTCCTGGAAAAATACTTAGAATAGGTGAAAAACCTAATGCAATACTTTGATTCTTGTGAAATAACTCACATTCCACAAGAACACAACACCAAGGCTAATATCCCCTCCAAACTCACAAGTACTAGCAAGCCACAGAATAACAGATCCGTTATCCAGGTGAAACTTCAGAAACCGAGCTGCCTTCAACCCGAAAGTTGCAACACAAAGATCGGAAACCTCAATTGGCGAACTCCATTCTTCAACTACCTAACATCTGGGGAAATCCCAGCCTCAATAGCTAATGACAAAAAGTTCAAGCAGCAAGCAAGCTACTATACATTATGTAGAGGCCAACTTTTTAGGCGAGGATATTCGCTTCCCCTCCTCAAATGTCTCAGCCCCCAAGAAGTCAATGATGTAATGGGCGAGGTACATGAAAGGGTTTGTGGAAACCATATTGGACGTCGAGCTCTTGCTGCCAAAATCCTCCGAGCAAGGTATTTCTGGAACACTATGAAGACTGACTGCTCAGACTTTGTGCGAAGATGTGACAAATGCCAAAGGTTTTCAGACGTCTCCCAAAGACACCCAGAACCACTACACTTCTTGGAAACTAGCTGGCCTTTCCATATGTGGGGAATCGACTTACTTGGTCCTTTTCCCCTAGTGCCAAGACAACTTAAGTACTTAGTGGTGACTATCGACTACTTCACCAAATGGATTGAAGCAAAACCTCTCGCAACAATCAGTGCAGAAAAAGTAAGAAAATTCATCTTTAAAAAAAATCATATCCTGATTCGAACTCCCCAAAGAGTTGATTACCGACAACGGTACACAATTCATAGACCGATGATTGAAAGAGCTTTGTGAAAATTTCCAAATCAAGCATATATTTGCTTCTGTAGAATATCCATAAACCAATGGCCTGGCCAAAGCCGCTAATAAGGTCATCTTCACGGCACTAAAGAAGAAGCTCGACAAGGCAAAGGGTTTATGGGTCGAAGATTTACCTGAAGTCCTATGGGGATACCATACTACTGCTCAATCCTCAACACAGGAGACACCATACAGACTCATCTTGAGCAGTGAAGCCATGCTCCCAATTGAAGTCCCTCAGCCCAATGTCTGGCGAATGACAATCACAGAAGCAACAAACGAAGAAAACTGAAGAGTCGAGCTTGATCTTATCGAAGAAGACAGGGAACTGGCCCACATAAGAGAACAAGCAACCAAACAAAGGGTGGCTCGGCTTTACAACAAAAAGCTCAACCCAGATCTTTTCAAATAGGTGACTTGGTCTTATGTAAAATAGAACTACAGAGGAAGCCCCCAGGAGAAGGGAAGCTAGCCCCTAATTGGGAAGGACCATTCCGAGTAACACAAGCAGTAGGTCAAGGAACCTACAAAATAGCCGAGCTCTCAGGACAAGAACTTCCGAGAACGTGGAATGCTACTTCCCTAAGGAAATATTATAGCTAGAATTGTAACGCCTTAAATCAAATCTGATGGGTGCACTATTTTTTCTTTGATGGGTTTTGTCCCACTAGGTTTTACCATCAAAGGTTTTAATGAGGCATGATCGGATCTGAGCCGAACACTTCGGTGGCAAATGATGTAATTTCATTTTTTTCAATATATTATTCATCTCATCATTCTTTCACAGATTGGCATAAAACTATTAGAAACTAAGACAAAGCCGCCATACTCATGTCAACCTTGGCTCTCGCCAAATGGTGAAGGCGCACTTCCACATCAGCCTCGGCTCCAGTCCCGAGCAGTGGAAGGTTAAAGCCACCATACTCACGTCAATCTTGGCACTCGCCAAGTGGTAAAGGCACATTTCCACATGAGCCTCGACTCCAGTCCCGAGCAGTGGAAGGTCAAAGCCACCATACTCACGTCAACCTTGGCACTCGCCAAATGGTAAAGGCGCACTTTCACAACAACCTCGGCCCTAGCATCGAGTTATGAAAGGTCAAAGCTACCCTCAGCAAACACCCACATACCATTTAAATCGAGTATCAGCCATTTGACACATTCTCTAAATACTATATTACAACATCCAATCATATCATGATTAATTCATTTTACTTCTATCATGGTATCTGATCATATTATTATCCTGATGAAATGGTCCGAGCTGGCATTACATTACAACATCCGATCATATCATGATTAATTCATCTTACTTCTGTCATGGTATCTGATCATATTATTATCCTGATTAAATTGTTCGAGCTGGCATTACATTACAATAGTCGATCATATCATGATTCATATGTTAAGTTGTCCAATCATATAATTATCATAATTCATATGTTTTGTTGTCCGATCATATAATTATCGCATCCTGATAAGGTGATCCAAGGATATATTAGATAACGATATCCGATCATATGTTATTTGTTTACAGTTGGTTCCGATCATATCTGTTCGATCATATATTCCTAAGACCGATCGTATTTGTTTGATCATACTTTCCTACGGTTGTTCAAAGTCGTCATAAAACTTTTAAGACCAAACATAAAATAAACAGTAGAGCTTATCATAAATTCACAAATAATTATCCAAACATAACTACAAAAATATAAAAGCCTAGGAATCAACAGGGGCTCCATCAGCAGGGACAGCCTGGATTGGTTCCACAGCCTGAGGAGCCTCAGCTCCATCTTCAGCGAGGTGGTCGACCAATACACTGTCAACGACCTCCTTGAATGGACCACATCGACTCAAGTCTAAATCCCCATGAAAGAATTGAACTTGGTCGAGAGCTCGGTCGAAACCGACGGTGTATTGTCCGACCACATCATCCTTTAGGAGGCCGACCTCATTCTGAACGATTTTATTTTCTTCAATCAACCTTTTATTCTCGACTTGGAGGACCTTCTTCCCAGCCTTAGACTCTTGGATTCTAAGCTTTGCTGCATCAGCCTCGGTCTTGAGCCGAGCAATAAGGCTATCGATCTTATCCTCAAAGGCCTTTTTAGCCTCGAGCCAGCCCTTCTCTCTTTGGCTAGCTTAGACTCAGCCTCCTCTTTCTCAGCCTTAAAGTCGGCTGAGATAATCCTTGACATCTCTAGCTCATGGATAGTGCTGCCATAATGCGTCTCCAAAAATCGATACATAGCAGCTTGGCGAGGACCCTGGATCTCCAAATGACGACAGAGACTAGGAATCCTCACCCTTTCCATCAAGGATCGGTCCTCGGGATGAGCAAATTGTTGATCGATGAATTCAGACATCGGGAACTGAAGGCTCCAGAGACTTGAGGGAGTCACTGATTGAAGAAAATCCTTCACTTCGGCAGCTCCGGCAAGAGCAGGAAGTGAGAGTGAAGGTATTTGCTCTTTCTCCTGGGGGCCAGAAGTGAACATCGCCCTTTTCCTTTCCCTCAAAAGGTTCGCATCGGTGAGGGTCCCCGAGCTCAAACCGACCCTAGGAGAAATAGGAGGAGCCCGGCTCTCCTCCACCACCACTTTCCGTTAGCGCTTTAATGTGGCCAGCTCCTTAGGACCTAGCTTTGGGCCATCTCGCCTGAAAAAGAGAACACCAACATAAATTAATAACCAAATAAAAAGAAAGAAGGACGAAAACAAAAGACAATTGCTTGGAAGTACTACCTATATGTCTAAGAACCCTCTCATTATCCAAACCCCACTCCAATAAAATCCCACAAGAGAGTAGAAAGCTCAGACTCACACACTCCTCCAGGAAATCCACCACCATCTGGTCCGAAGGAGAAAGAGAACTATACTCTACTCTCAATATTTGGCGAGGATTGGGTTGCCAATACAAGGGAAACCTTTCAAGGCCATCAGAATCTAAAAAGAAGAGGAACTCAAATTTGACAGACCTCAACTTTATAAATTTGTCCTTGAACCTTTTAAAGCTAGAGGTCAGCTAGCTCAACAACTTTTTTCGAGGTAAACTACTAAAAGAAACCCAAGACCCCTTATCAACCCCTTTAACCTGAAAAAAAAAAAGTAAAAGAATACATCCACACCAGACTCATGACCAAGCACAGTGAACAAATTCTTGAATGCTCGAATAAAAGCCCAACTATTTGTATGAAGTTGAGAAGGGGCAACATTAACCCTGTTTAAGCACCCCTCCTCAAATCGGGTAAAAGGAACCCTAGTATCTAGTTTCTCAAAAAATTCTATATACATATAAATAAAATTAGCGTCAGCACTATCCTCTCTATATTTACAAACCCTATCGTCGGCACCACAGGGGACACACTCTATCTTACTCTCCTCGTAACATGATACTAGACAAGCCCTCCTAAACCTACGAACTGACTCCCTATCATTAAAAATTGAGGTTACCTCCTTAACCTCATCACTAACCCAATTATAGGGGTCGACCTCAACCTCACCCTCTACCTCATTCCCCTTACCAGGGATAAAAACAGCTTTTCCTTTACCCATAAATAATTACCTTAAAATAAAAAAATCATAAAAGCAAACTCAGGAAAAGAAAACGACCTCAGAATAGGAACCAGGCAGTGAAACAGCAATCTCCTATCCTAGTGTTCCAAATACAGAAATGCAAACCGATTAAATTAGAAGAATAAAGAAGGAAATGAAGCTAACCAATTCAAAACGGATGGAGTTTGGCTTTGCGATTTGAAGTACTCACAAGAAGGAACAGCAAAAGAACATCTAAAAAAAGAAATGAAACGAGGCAGAAATGGAAGAGTTTCCAGAAATGAAAATCTAAAAAACTTCTCCTCATTTACTTATAAACTGAGCTCATCTAATGATGAGAAATGTTTCCTTCCAATCAATAACACATCTAGAGCATCCACCATATCCAACGACAGGGGGCTTATCACTTTAATTTAATGGTGATTAAGTGAATCCATGATCCCACATTTATGAGAAATGATTGTTCATCCAATAGAAAAGTAACACGTGTAACAGCATGTTCCCCCACAACAGCCACCACTGCAAACAAAAAGACTCAACTTCTTTCAAGCTCGGCATGAAGTCCTTGGAACGACAAAAAACAACTCGGATATCAACCAAGCTTGGGGGCTATGTAGACATCAACCAAGCTTGGCGGCTATGTACTGGACTGGAAAACATGGGCCTATACCTCGGCCCAAAGCACAAGACCTCAGATAAGGGCCCCAAATCTTAGCCTGATCGAGGAGGTTCTCCCAAAAGGTCCCATAGATCTTTGACAGAACAGAAATATCTATTAAAGATCACACTTTGAATTTAGTCGAGAATATCTCCTAAATCCCGTACATAATCTCCCTTTATCCTATCATATCTATGCTATATCTGATAATTATCTTTAATACTAACTAAATTGCAGGAATATCTCCTATATTCAAGGAAGACCATAACAGATCTTGTATGAGGTAACCTCATCCTATATAGGGGGCAGCCGCTCCCCAGGTATGACATCATCTCTATCACACTTATACCCTCTCACTCCTCACGCTTTCACTAACTTAAGCACCGGAGTGTCTTTGCAGGTACCCCATCCCCCGTTTCCACAGACGTCGAAGCTACTTGCATCCTTACCACTATTTCTAGGTAAGAATAATCAATATATCCAATCTACTAACTTATAATTAACCACAAGGGATCCAACAAGACCAAGTAATAAAACTTTGTGGAGATTGAGTATGTTTTGGAAGAACTGAACAACAATATAACATGACTGAACAACCAAAAAGTAGGTAAACTGTTGACATGTGATAGGACGATGTATACACGGCGTACAAACATCATAGGAAGCAAAATCGTTATTTCTTGTAGGTTTCACTTGTAAGCATGAATAGTAGTATTACAGATGAACCTAATTTGTTTTCAATGCCATTTCTGTTTTGCGATGATGAGAAATATAACTGTATAATATAATGGAAGTAACAACTTCATCCAGATGTCAGCTAAACCCAAAACTCTTCTATTTGAATGTTGGAATTGGAATTGTACAATGGAATTCCAATTCTAATTATAAAAGAATTGGAATTGATTTAGAATTTTATATTTGGTTTTAGTAAAGAATTGTAACATGATTATTAGAAAATAAATGAGAAAGAGAAAGAATGATATAGATTTTAATGAGCAAAGAGATATTTGATAAGTTTTGAATTGACAATTCACAAGATATAGATTAGTAATTAAAAATGGTTCATTTTAATTGTTTCTGAATTTCATGGAATTGTATTATATAAGTATAATTTCAATTCTATTTGTTATGTCAAACAAGAAAATAAAAATTAGACTTTTCAATTCCAATTTCAAGCTCCAATTCCATGTTCAATTTCATGTGCCAAACATACACTAAATTAGTTATCAGATTTTCCCCTTCTTTCTAGAGAAAAGTAACGACCGAATAGGTTAATATATAATCTATAATCTATAATATACTGATGTTTCAAACTTCTATGAGAGAAACTTTTACAGGTATTATTTCTAGAGTGATTTAGGGCCTATAATTTCATTTAAAATGTCATGACCGGACTTGGGAATGTGACCGACATGTAACGAATCACATCCCTATGCAAGCCTTCCAGGTGAAGTGGTTCTCTAAATGCATAATATAATACTTAAAATATGACCTCTTCTAAATATTTAGTGTTTTCTCTAATTAAAACATAATATTTAATTTCATAAACTAAAAGTATTTAATATATCAAAACCCTGAGGATATCTTAATCATACTCTGAAATCAATTCAACACTTGAAGCCAATTCATAAATTCATCTCTAACGTACTAATTACATAAATCTTTATCCGTAATTTACGTTTCAATTTGCATACTTGAACTCTGAGAACGTATACATAAATATTTCAATATCTGAAATTAAATTCATAGTCCAAAAATAAATACGTGATTGGATCCTACCTGCATATCTACTGGAGCACTTTACTCTAACAAGACTCTAAACTAAGCCTTACTCCAAATTAAGACTAACCACTGAAAATAACTATGTCTGTAGAATAGGAGGCTGAATCGTCCATGGACCTGCAACTATGAGAGGAAGAGAGAGAGGTGAGTCAACGGACTTAGTGAATGGGCTTTCACCCATAACTCATATGGGACAACCAAGGATATACGTGATACCATATACATGCAACAAACATAAACCATTTAATATTTTTAGGCATAACTATATAAAAAAATATCTCTGTATTTATAAATTCATAGAAACACATATCTAAATTCTTATTCTAACGAGAAATAATTTTTCACATATTTACACAATAACTCTTAAATCAAATATTCTCATAAAACATATTTATCTATAAATATGAAGGCAATAAAGTTGGTAATATCTAGTAAAGCGTAAAGAACAGTAATCTTCTAGAGAAACAGGGATCTTTGGTTATGCCTCGCATAACCAAAATATAAGTTCTTTAGTTATGCATATCAACCATGACATAACAATTTTTCTAATATATGGGATCCTTCTGGGATCCAAATTGGATACCTAACTTGGTTCCATTCTCTCTGCTCTGTGAGATTGTCCTCTCAGGACAACTTAATACCAAGGTCAACAATCGAGGTTCAACCATTAACTCACTGTCCGTTTCTCTATAGCTACCGTTTAGTCTCTAATTCATAAAATATGTCATTTTTTCTAAAACTCTGCTCTGGGCTTTTCTTTAGGCATAAAACTCCATAATACATAATTACCTTACTTTTAGAATTACTAGGGAAATTCATAAAATATCTAAATTAAGTCATAATCATACTCTAGCTTTTTTAATAAAATTATTTTAAATCTGAAAGGTAGGTGCTCAGTCCTTGGCGAACAAGAGCCCCTAAATTCTTAGTATTCTGAGGGTTTTAGACTCATAGAACTCTAACAATATGACTTTAGCATAATTATAGCTATGAAAATTGAGCCCAAGAGATCATTACTTGTAGGCATTCCGATTTCAAGCCCACAGAATATGTATCTAGTAGTTGCAATGAATCATATTGAATTCCGTACCTATTGGTACCATAAAACTGAAGTTCTAAATTCATATCTTTACTAACATATTTTCATATACTTGATAACTCTAAAATCATAGTTCAAACATTGAGGTTTTTTACCATAATAACTCGGAAATCTTATAACATAGTTATTTGTAGAGCTGGGTTTTACTCTTGTTTCACATTTCTCTAACACATAAATATATTAACTGAATATTCAAAATCATAGCTTGAAATCTAAATCTGGAAAACATAATAATGTCATAAATCCATAAGAACATATTTATTTATTTATCTTTCTCAATTTGACATCTTGCTAAATCACACATTTTGCACTCAAATCTTTTCATGGTCCCATGGTTTTTCTAAATTTCATTTGCATTCTACAGTCAAAATTGTAATATTTACTAGTTTTACCATAACTCAAAAAATCATAATTCATACATAATCTTGTCTCCAACTTCATATATATAATGAACATAATGCATAAAACATAATTATGATAACTAAAATAAGATAATGAGTTTGAATACACTCACCGTTTAGAGTTGAGATATGTGGGCATCACTAATTTAACTTGAGAGTTTGGAATGACACCAATAATTGCCATAGAGCAACATAGACTCTAGATTAAACTCTAAAAATCTCTAGAGAGCTCTAATCTAACTCTAGCAATATTGGGAGAGTACCCCTACATGACAACAATGAAGAAAAATAACAACCTTTAACATGGAGGAGGAAGAACATGGAGAAATCCAACATAAACTAACCATAATCCCTTACCTTAGATCTTGGAGGAGAAGGATTTGGGGTTAGATTGAGAGAGGGAGGAAATGTGTTTGGGGGGTGAAGATTTTTGGAAATGGGAGGGGGGAACTCGATCTAAGGTTTTAAAGAGGGCCAACAATGAAACGGCATCATTTTTTTGTTACTGTTCATGCTATATGAGGACCGCTATAGCGGTCAGAGAGTGTAGTGCCCCCGACACTTTGCACTTATGACCGCTATAACGGTAATCAGACCACTGAAACTCGTGAAAACTAACCTTGTGACTGCTATAGAGATCCTGGACCGCTATATTGGTGATAGAAATCTCCAACTTCAGCATTTTGCTATACATGTCACATGACATCTGGTTGTCTCAATGCTCATTTATTTACATTTTACTCTCCATTAACTTTAAAATATAAATATAAATAAGAAAATACCCTCATTTGGATTCAAATAAAATATCAAAAAAATCAAAACCCTAACCAATCAAAATCAAACTTTTGAGTTCTAGTTCAAATTCGGAAATTCTTATGATTTTCTAAACTGGTAGGCTAAAAACGAAATGTCTAGATGTTTTCTAAAATTTATTAAAAATCATTATTTAACTTATTTTCCTTTGGAGAGTAATTACCGCAACTTTTAGCCCCAAGAATGTGGCTCTATCATATAGCATTCTAAGGAGGTTAGACTCCAGACTTAGTGAAATCCCGGACCTGGCAAAGTGGGTGGGTCCCAGGAGATATTGAGACCTTATAGAACTTTTGTACTAACACTTGTACACTGGGCATTACACAAAATATGAATCTTTAATCTATATTCATGACACTTAATTGATAAATATCAATCACATCAATTATGATATCACTCCCACTTCACAACCCAATTTCAAAACCGACTAGGTACTGCAATATCACTTTGTCAAAAATTTGTTAGTTGACTTTGTAAATTTTTATTCTATATTTTAAATGTATTATGAAATAGTATTTTTTTTCATTCTAATATATTTTAAATTATTTTTTATGATTATATTATTTGGCAATGATGTCAATCATAAATACTATATGGATATTTTAAAATTATATATTTTATTTGAAAACATGCCGATCAAGATAAATAAGTTAAAATCTTCTAGAATTAATTCAATATTTATTTAAATAATTTAGTTTACCTTTTGAAATATATTTTTTCTTTTAAAAATATAAAATGTTTACTATGATATATTTATTTTCACTTAAATTCAGAGAATTTTCTTTATTTAATGCTTGAGTATTTTTTATAAAGTCACATATACTCTATTATCATTTAATTTTAATATGAAATTTTTAAGTATGAAAGTTATTCACTTATTTTAAATAGGATTCATGGGGTCTTTTAGGGTTTTCAATATGGTTTAAATATGATATTCTTTTGGTTTTATTATATTCAAATTATATTTAAATATGGTAATTAGCGATTGAATAGTTTAACTTTATATTATTGAATATCTATGTAAAATATCTTTTTACATTAACAATGCAATAAAAGTAAATCCTAGGAACAATATATTGTAAAAATTAATGAGATATAAATCTTTTAATAATAACTATGTTAGCTTTGGACAGGTCTATGAATTTAGAGAAGAGATATCAAATCTATATTATCGCGTCAACTTTAAATTTCTGCTACCATTGACATAGTAGTTATATCAATTTAAAATTATTTTATTAATTAAAATCACAACAAATATTATCATGGTCAATAAATTATAACTAAAAATTTAGTATAACATATTAATACATAAATATGATTAATTAATCACTTTCTAATTAATCAATCACTCTCAAATTAAAATTAAAATTTTAAAGAACAACATTAATTATATATCATTTTATTTTTGCAAGTTAGATTTAATTAGTATAATATATAATTTATTAACAATTATTGTAATATATAAAATTTGCCACATTATACTGTAATGATATTGATAATAAAAATATAATAATACATGTTATAGTATATTATTTTTGATATTTTAATAAAATTTAGTATCATAGTTAATGTATTTTGAAGTGATTAAATATAATGTTTAATCTATCTATAATACTAATAATTAAGATCCATTACATTGATAGTTTTCTACGTGTCATTTATAGAGAAAATTATGCCCCACCATTTTCATGATCTTAATATTTAAAGTAAGTTTTTAGATTTAATTTACCTTCTAATTATTAATTTTTTTTTCAATCATACCTTCATATTTATTTTCGTTAAAATTATTTAACAAAATAGTTTAATCAAAATTATTTTACAAATAACAAAAAGTATAAACAAAATAATAATTGAATGTATGATACCATTAAAATTTATATATATAATTATAGTATTAAAGATAACAAATCTTTTATAATTAAATTATCAAAAAATATTATAATTAACAATTATAATTATAGTATTAATGATAACAAAAATATTATAATTATAATAATTAATGATAACTAGTAAATCTTAACACACCTTTACTTTTTAATTATCTTTATTGGATTTAATTTGCATCATATCTGTATTTTTATTTTAATTTGAACTAGGTTGCATTAGTTATGTTTGTTATTATGGATATTTGTGTTTCAAATTCCAAAGTATTTTGAAATTTTTCCTTTTTTATAATTTTTTAATAAACCTGTGAATACTAGTAGGGATTCAAATCTTCGCTGGGAATGAGGAATTGAGAACCGTGATGAGGATAAAAATGATTATAGGAGGAAAAATTCTAAATAAGGACGAGGTCGGGGGAAGGGGAGTTTCTAACCTCAAATGTAAAGCTTTTGAAAATCATAAAAAAAAAATTATATCTACCCGTCTCACTATATATACCATCTTTAATTTTTTATGACCTAAACATTCCAACTTATCAATTCCACAATTGTTTCATATTAATTTTTTTGAAAAAGAAGACTTCAATTTTTCAATATTAAAATATTTTAAAAAATCAATCCCACAATTTATACTTTTTTGACAATGATAATAATTATTTATTAATTATTTTAAAAAATTAAATAATTACATCACTTTTTATTGAAAATAATTGTGTAATTGAGACAACATAAATTAGAATTATATGTGATTTTTTTACTCATTATAACACATTAATTATAACATATATTTTAAAATTGATATTTTAATTTACTAAAAGTGTTTACAAGAAAAGGGGATGTAATTGAAATCACATAAATTAAATTTATTGATTACTTTATATTAGTTAGGAAATATATTTTTATGTTTTGATAAATCAAATATTTTAACTTCTTAAAAATATGTAAATGACTAGAAATGACAAAAAAAAAAAAGCTGAAGTGGGTACACGTGGAATGAGATTACTCACAATGGAGATAGGATATAGGGACAGATTTTGCCTTCATGGGGTGGAGTCCCTGTTTGTTAAACATGATAGAGACGAGGATAACACATTTTTATTTTTTCAATTATCTATATTAGATTTGTTTTATGTATGCATTTTTATTTTTTAATTTGTATTATGTTGCATTACTAATATTTGTTATTATAGATATTAATGTTCCAAATTTCAAATGTTTTAAAAATTTTGTTCTTTTTGAAATTCTTTTAATAAATCTATGAATATGCACAAGGGTTCAAATTCCCACAGGAAATGAGGAATGAGGAACTGTGACCGCGACATAGATGAGGGATGAGAGGCAAAATTCTAAACAGAGACGGGACCATGATACATATCCTCTCTGTCATGGATACCTATTATCATCTTATAAATGACTCATGATATAATAAAATTATGCATTTATTCTCTTTCATTATTCACCAATTTCAACTTTTGAAATGTGCAAAATTTTCATAAAATAAGCAATTCATTGTTATAGGTCATCTATCAAGATTTTTTTTCAACCTTATGAATATGAGATTCAAAATAAGATATAAAATAGAATAATACATTTATATTTTATCAATTTAATTAATTATTTAACTATTAACTCATTTTCAAAATAAAATTATACACCCAATTTTCTATAAGATATATTTAAATAAATTATTTATTTTTTATAATGGTCAACAAATTATTTTTATTATCACCTCATGTATCGCACATGTCAAACTACTAGTAGATTAAAAAAATAAGAAACATATAAAATAAGGTGAGTGAGAAAAAGTAAAGGATAAGAAACGCATATAAACCAACCATCCAACCAATACATTCAGTGAATTTAGCCCTGGCAGGGACTCAATCTGGTCGTGTGTAGTCTATTTATTTTTTATATTCTTTTTAAATTTATTTTTAATTAATTAATTAATTATCTAATATTTAATTAAAGCTTATTTTTATCTGAGCATATTGAATTCGGTAATGTATTGTGGTGGGTTAAGTATTACTATCATATCATTAATATTTATTATTTACTACTATTTTTAATTTGCAGTTACTTGTTCACTCTTTTAAGGTTATGCACAGGAATTAAGGTTATGATTGAATTTTAATAATCTTTTAAAGAAATAAAAATAAAAAATGAAAATATTATTTATCACTCATCATAAATTATCTCTCTATTAAATAATCATATTCACATCTCTTTATTCTCACTCATCATAAATTTACAAGTAAAATGGGTAAAAATTAATTAATATTTTCTTGAAATATGAAAACAACTTATATTATGAACCAGAGGAAATACTTTTCAATATTTATGCTTTAAGAATACCATGATTTATTTATTGCAAGAAAATGGAACAAACAGCAATCCTCTTCTAATAAAACACCCTAAATGTTTTGAACTAGCATATGTAGCTTCTTAAATCTCAAGTCTTCACACCCTAATAATAAGCAACTTCATTCAATGTGAACTCCTGTGTGACGTTGACCTAACAGATACACTGAAAGATTGTAACATCCCCTGCTGCTTTATGGATTGACGACTGTCCCCACAAACCAACACGGGTCTTTTCAGCATGCTTTGTCCTCACTCGCACGCTTCCTAGGAAAACTTCCCAGGAGGTCACCCATCCCAAAATTACCCCAGGTCAAGCACGCTTAACTGTGGAGTTCTTTCAGTTTAGGCTACCGAAAAGAAGATGCATCTTGTTGGTATAGGTAGTGCAAATCAATTCATATAAGCCCTTCTCAACTGTATAGTCCCATACCTATACAATCTTAGGATCCCTCTCATTCGGGTGTGTAATCGGTTCATTCATGTACCCCTACGCTTAGAGGACCTTGCGAGGAGCCGCTCCTTGTCCGTGCCCTCTTTGCACTGGCGATCACTCCTCGTCCTCGTCCCCGGGCGTTACAAAGATCAAAGGGTTAGGACTGAAAAAAGGGACTATTGCCACCCCCATTTATCTATTTATACTTCTTATTTATTGTCTTCTTTTGTAGCATTCCTAAAATATCTAATAGAAAAGTAATTTTATATTTAACTAAATTTTAATTTCAAACTAAATTAAAATTCTAACTTGTTTTATATTTATAATATATTGTTACTCTACTATTTTAAATTTATATTTAATAATTGTATGTGATGATTAATATTAAAAAATTAACAATTTACTAATGCTTATATATGAATCAATAACATTTTTCCAAATGTTACTAAATGTCATGTTTCAATGAATTGTCAAACTAAAAAAATATGATAACATATAATGATATAGTATTAGTTACGATAGTTCAAATATTACTAAATTTTAATTATGTTGTAATGTTTTGAACTAATAGTATTTTATAATTATGTAACCTTTTACAATTATATTTTATGCGAACTAGTTTTAAGTTGAAAATAATGTGGTCAAATGTGGAGGTATAGGTCAGTTGACCAAGACAAAAAAAAAAAAAAAAATCATGAATTGGAAATAGTGATAGTACATTGAGGAATTAGGAGGGCATCAAATGGATCTTCATGCTTCATACAACTAGACAACTTGCTTTTTTGTACTAGAAACAGAATGACGACTCACATTCGATCATGATTTTTTTTTCCTTGAAAAAGAAAAAAAATCAAAGGAATGTTACAAAATTTAATTTAGGTTAAAAAATAAAAATGAACAAATATAAAACAATTTTTCTATCAAGAATATTTTAGAAATGTTACAAAAGAAGACAACAAATAAGGAGTGTCAATAGATAAATGGGAGTGACAATAGCTCCTCCTCTGAAAAAATAGTCTCCAATATTAGTATGTCATAATGAGTGAGTCATTGGTATAGCACTCACTTCTTAAAGTAGTTGTAAAATACCTTATCATCATCATTTCATTTTTGAGAAGTGCTATTTGAACACCCAAAAGTGGGTGTCTGAAACAGACACCCACTTTTTAACCGTTAGATGTGATAGATGTTAAGAATAAGTGGGGACATCCATCATATCCAATAGTTATAAAGTGGGTGTCTGTTTCAGACACCCACTTTTGGGTGTTCAAATAGTTTTTCTCTTTCATTTTTTTAGGTTAAAATGTCGAGTCAAGGAAATCAACAACAGAGAAAACCTAAAGGACACGGTAAGCCGAGGAAGATGAATGGAACAACTAATTAAAAGTACAGCATTATTACTTTCAAACCTCAATATCCGTTCATAATATTCATTCTCCAATACCACATGAAAATAGTAAAATTAGAAAACATGCATATAGAAATTAAAAAGAGAAAAACAATAACAACAATCATCCCTATTCTCTTGATGGTGAATACTACAAGCCAGACCAGACCTAGATCTACCTGACTACCTGCAAGAACATTCCAGGGAATCTAAAACAAAGCCAATAAAAAATAAAATATAACAAAAGAAGCCAGAAGTGGACCCAGAAAGAAATGCGTCGCCAGGAGAAAAATGGAAGCAAGTGTCACTGATAAACACGTGCATTGGTTCAAAGTACAGGTGTCACACTATCAAACGTGGCACTCTCCCAAAAACCCAACTCCAAATCTTACCCGTTACAACTTGAACGTCGACATACTATTCGCCTTTCCGGTGCGCGTGGCATGACGCCCGGCCACACCAAGTATGGTGCACCACACGCAGAGTCATCTAATAACCAAGATTTGATGATGAAACCATGTACCAGTGACTGGTAATGTATTGTAGTAGGGCCATTTTCTCTCTCCCACTCACTGTCTTCCGCGCCCGTCTTCACCGCAGGCGGCTGCTGTGCCCGTTATGCTCCATTGCGATGGGTGGCGGCGGTGGAGGTGGAGATCGGAGGTGAGGGGGGTGGTAAGATGGTGATGGCTAGCTGAGATGGAGATGGAATAGAGTATGATGGAGGAGGCGACGACGGTGAAGGCTGGGGTGGAGAAAGTGGTGGTGGAGGAGGAGTGGAGGTAAATACGCCGGCGGCGGTGGTGGAGGCGGAAGACACCACGAGCAGTGGAGGAGGAAATGGTGGTGTATAAGCAGGTGGAAAAGGTGAGGCTGTGTGGTGATGGAGTAGGATACGACGGTGAAGGGGGAGCAGGTACCACTCCAGGCTAGGAGTCGAAGGAGAATGCCAAGGGGAAGAAGGAACATGAGTGTTACTACAACACATTTCCTCCAATGAGTGTGAAGCATGGTTATTACACAATCAAATCTGGATGACTAGATGACTAGGTGTGTGGTGCACCATATTTGGTGGTGACAACAACTCAGGTCTTGGTGTTCTCTGCAAGACCCGATTGAACAGTAGTAACAGGTGGTTTTTTCTTGCCGTCTTTTTTAGAGGTTGAGGCCCCCGATCGGGTACTGTTGGAAGGACCTGGATTTTGGGCGTCGCCGATGAATTTATAAGCGTCTTGAGGCTTGGTAGTCATGGTGTGTGTCTGTATAGGTGGTCGATGAAGAATGGGGAGAGGTTTGATATGAGAACGAAGAAGAGAGAAAAGAAATAGAGGTTGAGAATGAAGAAGAGAGATGCACCCAGGGTACATATCGATGCGAAGGAAGGATGAGATTTCGGTGACGGCTACAAAAGGGATTCTTAGGTACAGCTGGATTTCAGTGCTTTACTATATTCTCGGATTGACATTTTTTTTATCCGGCTTGAAATGTAATTAATGCAAAGAGATAATGCCAGATATATGAAAATTCAATTAATGCTATCTACCAACTCCTTAAAATAAGGATTTATTTTGTGATTTTGTACTTTTTGTATAAAAGTGAAATAATGTTCACAAGTACTCATTTATCAAATTAAGTATTTTGTCTATTGTAATAAGCATATCCAAACTGAAGAGGTAAAAGTGTAACATAAAAAATCGAATTGATTAATTCCCCATCCAAAAATATTCTTGACATATTTCTAAAACAAAAAAGATTCCTTTGCTTTCCCTTTAAAATCATATCAAGTTCTGAACATCAAAAAATAGATCACTGTAATATTTAATATTGATAATTATTTAAAAATTTATAAATGTAAGATAATGTGCATGTGTATAAATATATATAAGTTAGCGTACTTTATTCTATGAAATTAGAATAAATTTTATTAAATTTTAATAAGCAGCGAAAAAATTGTTTTTAAATAATTTATTTTTCAATTTAACAAATAAATAACATAAAATAAGTATGATTTTTTAAAAGATTTATCATATAAAAACGTACTTTTTATCCAACTACATTTATTGAGAAATAATTTTTCATACCCTCAATTGAAATTTTATATATAAAAATACTTTTATATATGTCATATATTTTTTTTGGTTATTTTTTAAAGAGTTTAATTTTGATGCACTGATAATGTAAAATTATTTTACACCGTTATCTAATCAACATATTTTGTTTGGATAAATTTTTAAGTAATGAGTGTAAAAATCAATTATCATCACTTATATATGTGGTAATACATGATTAAATAATATTATAAAAAAATTTTTACTGTCAATGCATAGTAATTAAATCCTTATTTTAAAGCTTTTGTAATTATATCCAAATATTCAATTCTAAATTAAATTTCTAAATATGTAGTACAAAGAACTGAATGCTTAACTGGTTGTTAAATTGTTCATTTGCTTATTTCAATATGTATGTTTGCACATAATTATTGATTAACCTTATTAAATAATACAACTCAACCGTAATTAGAACCACATTGTAATTTTACTCATAAAATATAGTGACATATGTAATTAATTAGAAGGACACTGTAATTTTACTTACAAAATATAGTACATATGTAATAATTACATATGTTTATGTAAGTATTAAATATACAGTTAATTTTATTATATATACGAAATATAATACCCGTGCATTGCACTAATTTGTTCATATTTTGTGATACTATTAATTAAAATATTTTTATTGAAAGTTTAATTTATTAAGAAATTATTTACTAATAAAATGCATTATAATCTTAATTTATTAAATAATTTAAAGTTAAAAATAGGAAAAAAAATGCAAGTTACCCTTCAAAACATATATGTTACACATAGTTTTAAAACTCGGACCGGTGATCGACTCGGTTGAAATGCAGGTCCTTTAGTTCAATCGGTGGATCCTTTGATGAGGCAGGATTTACTTAAATAAATATATAAATTGAGGTAACTAACTAACTAAGAGTGTAATATATATATTTCATGGCATAATATATAATAAGAGAGCAGCTGGCCCAGTGGTTGGGGCGCGCCTGGTTCGCTCAACCGGTTCGACTCGCCTCGCTTGGGATTAGTCCGCTGATCAACTCCGAAGTTTGACCAAGGTTTGACCGGTCGATGCTTATCCTGCGATTGAAGAACCGACCCGACCAGGTCCGTTCATCGTTTTCGGTCCGAACCGGCCGGTCCGGTCCGATTTTCATAACTATGATGTTACGTGCACTTTATTCTAAGAACTTTGCAAAGTGAAAATGAACCCAGAAACTATCTCAAATATGTATTTTAATGTTTTTGTTAACTTTCATATATTATTAATAGGAAATAAGTGCCCTATATTTCCTAAATTATATTCTATTTCGTGAATAAATAACATTCAAATGAACTCTTCTAATTAAGGCAAATTATATTGCATATTTCAAAGATCAATCTCCTCGGTTACAATGGTTTTAAAAAAATGAACAATCCGGTCATGTTGGTGGGACCAAAACAAATTAATTATGACTAATAAACTCTCCTAATTAATGAGCGTTCTCTTTATATATATATATATATATATATATATTGATTGAAATTTAAAATATTCATATTATGTATAACATAATTTAATGTTTGGAAAGTTAATGGTTGTAGCCGATGATATTGCTAATTATTGGAAGTTAAGAAAGGCTATAATGAGAGGCCATGGCTGAAAAAATTGGTATAAGTTGGGTATCATTTTGTTTCAGTTTGAAATTTCAAAGAATGAGATTAAATGCATGTTGCAGTCTAAAATCTACATAATTGGGTATTATTTTGTTACAGTTTTAACATAATGCAACATTTAGCAGCGAAATAAACATAATGGAACATTTGTAAAGCTAATGGTTGGGACTAGTGATATTGCTAATTATTTGATCGAAGTTAAGGAAGGCTAATGAGAGGCCACTGCCGAAATGATTTGCATAGATGGGGTATTATTCTGTTTGTTTGAAATTTCAAAGTATTGGATTAAATGCAAATTGCAGTCTAAAATTTGCATAAATTGAGTATTATTTTGTTTTAGTTTTAAATTTCAAAGCATATGAATGCATATTTGAATACAAAATAAAATTAAATAAAATTATGGAATTAAATATTAATTATTAGTGTTATATTAATTATGACTCAATTATTATCACTATCATTTGACGGTAATTATCACTACAGTAATATAACTAAATTAAGTAATTTTTAATATAATATCGTGCTTAATTTTTCTTTTATAACCCATCAACTACATTTTTAATTCTATAGTGAAAAATAAAATAAGATTTCTAAATAAAAATATTTATAAAATTAAAACTTAAAAACATAAAATTATACATAGATATAGAATCTAAATGAAAACATTTGTATATTGGAAAAAATAGGGAATTATAAATTTTTAAAACTGTACTAATAAAATATATTAATAAAATTCATAATTTTATAAATATAAAATTAAATTAAATATAATACTATCATTAAATTCATCAGTCTTATAATGTGATGCTTAATTTTGACTTCGTCATAAATTGTCTTTTCATTATACAAAATGGATATATATGCTTCATAAAACATACAATAAAATAAAAACAAAAAAGGAATTCATCTTTGAATGAGGTAGTCATGGTTTCGACTTAGCAAGGTAGCTAGCTTTTCCTTTGGATATCATCCACAAAGGGCCAATATCTTATGTGCATAAAAATAAAATATTTTTAGAATAAAAACTATTATTATTATGGAATTTATCTTACTTAATGTGGAATTAAAAAAAATACAAAAGCAAGTAAAGAAATGCACCAAAAAAAGGCCAGTAAAGAAAAAGAACAAACTATGTACCTAATTTTGTACTTCGATTGTTTTCTTCGGTGATAGTGAAAAGTGATTTAGTTGAAGATTTGATGCTCAATATATATGGAACAATAGGAAATTCTCCGTTAGAATGGTGAAAATTCTACAAAAAATATGAGAAACCAAATGAGACCAAAAGATGTGTATAAAAAGATATTTTCAGAATAACGAATATATTATTGTGGAAACTATCTCACTTAAGGTGGAATAAAAAATAAAAAATAAAAATACAAAAGCAAGCATAGAAAAAGAAAAACTATGTACATGTTTTGCCCTTATATATAGAACATCGAAAAATTCTCCACTGGAGTGATAAAAATTCTGCATGAATTGGTGAAAAATTAAATAAGAGCAAAAGTAAGCAAAGAGAGAGGACAAACCGAAGCTAAGGACGAAAAGAGACAATATCAATTACATCAACAGTAAGCAACACCAAGATCGCATCATTCCTCTTGATTGGCTGCAGATTAGGCCATGACATTTGCACAGAAGTTGGCCTCAATTGATGCTTTGACGCTGCAATATTAACCATAGAAGTTACAATTCATGTGTATTATATATTGGCAAACTAAGTGGCCTGATGGTTTTAGTCATGATTTTGATATGGTATATGATAATAAATTTATTTTACGGCATAAAAATACGTTAATGCAAATCGTTTCAAATATTTAAAGGTACAGATTCAATTTTTTAAGTATTTGAGGTGAGCTATCCATAACAATCCAATTATAATGAATATAACAATGAATAAAAGTGCACCTGTATAGCAGTGAACTCGTCGACTAATTTCATAGGTTAAGCCATTACAATTGCTTTGCATTAATTTGGTTCTAAATAACAATCCAATCGTAACATATAATGATAATTAAATAATTATATGGTCATTTATTTTTTTATATACAAGGCAGAATATTTAAAATTGAGTAATGATATAAATATAAAAATATTTCACTTAATTCTCATCGCAATACATGCAATATTCAGTCAATTTTATGTGTATATATATATAATATAGATATTGATAAATAATTAGATTATAGAATTACTTATAAAGTTAGTATAAATACCCAAATTGTTCCTAATAATTTTATTAATGGATAAATTGAACTCCAAAAGAAAAGTGTTGAGGTCTCTAATAATTACAAAAATAGGACATCATAGGTCCTTCACTCAGCTGCAACCTACTAAATATTGATGTGCACTTTAATTATTAATCTATATGGTACCTACTAATCCCAATAATTATCAATTTACTAAAATGCATTCTTTCATTTTTACAAATCCCTCCCTAAATGTTCCAAAATTTAATAGAGCATCACATACCAAATATAATGGTATTGTATTGCTTTATAATAGGCAATTACTGTACTCCATCAAATGGCTATTTTAGAGAAATGATTGAGTTTATGATATTGGTACCATAGTATCCCATAACAAGGTGGTGATAAAGCATAAATAATTTGATTCCAAATCTTAGAATGACAAGCTTAGGGCAATGGGTTTCTTTTTTCATAATGAGTATGGTGAAATATTGGAATATTTGGAGTGGAATTTGAAAAAAATAAAAAATAAAAAAATGATGTGTTTTAGTTAGTGTTAATTATAATTATTGGGTGTGACATAGATCAGCAATTAATATGTTGCATTTAACATATTATAGGTGAGTTATGGACCTATATGTCCTACTTTTATAATTGTGAAGGACTTAAACACTAATTTTTTTTTTGTCGGGAATTAATTTGTCCTTTAATGAAATTATTAAAAACCAATTTGGGTATTTGCTTATAAAATTAAAAATTGGTGATATATATGGAACGTAAAATATAAATCCAAATTTAATTAAGAATATAGATTTTCTCTTATTTTAGATTTAAAAATACCATAAAATATCTTTAAAAAGAAATATTTTAAAGAAAAGTTACCAATACTTTAGATTTTAAAGATGATTGAAAACTATCAATTGAATTGAATATAAAAATAAATATCAAAGTTCGCAATATTGATTAATTCGTGATGATAAATAAATTATTTTGGCCGTGATATATTTGGAACATAAAATATAAATCCAAATTTAATTAAGGATATAGATTTTCTTTTATTTTAGATTTAAAAATGACCATAAAATATCTTTAAAAAGAAATATTTTAAAGAAAATTTACCAATATTTTAGATTTTAAAAATGATTGTAAATTATCAATTGAATTGAATATAAAAAGAAATATCAAAGTAAGCAATGTTGATTAATTCGTGATTATAAATAATTTATTTTGGTCTGAAGAAAATTAGTATAAAATAATCAGCTCAATTACAATCCAAATTTAATTAAAGATATTGATTTGCTCTTATTTTAGATTTGGAAAAGACCGTAAAATATCATAAAAATAAATATTTTAAACAAAAGTTACCAATCACCGACGAACGATTGATTTCCAGTGTAAAATTGCTTTTCAATAATAATGCATCAAAATTAATTGTAAAAGAAACTTGTTATATTATTAGGATAAATAAGTAGTAAAAGTTATACTTGTCTGACAATTTTTGTTGTGAATCATGTTGTAGTGATAGATGAAGTGTTAATAATTGAAAATGAGAATGAGAGTGAAGCTTGATGATCGCAGAATAGAGTGTGGGTAGTAGTATGTTGAAATGAAATGGCGGATATAGAAAAAGAAGGAGGTGGAGCTGAGATAACTGGTACACCATGTGAATTACCTGATAGTGATAAATGAAGCGTTAACAAGAATGAGAAGAGTAATGAAGCATGTTGATCCATAATATTGGGTATTCTACTGGTTCTACTGGCGAACCGGACCGGCTTGGCCAATTTAAAACTTTTGATTTTTTGTTTCAAAACTTAAATATTGATATTTTATGATAGTCACAGAGTAAAAAAAAATGGAATCAAAGAAAAGCACTAATAAAGATTGTTGGGTTGTTTTTCTTTTTTCTTTATCATTCACAGGCTATTTATTGTAAATCTCACTGATTACTAACAAATATTATCTTCAAATTCTTTAGGACCGTGTTGTGAGGTCAAGACTATAGAAATTTTATATGGATTATGTTTATTTTTATAGAACTATGAATATATATATTTTTTATGTTGATTATGTTAATGTTAATGATTTAATATTTTTTTTATATTATAATAAATCATATATATATTTTTATATTTATTTATTTTATTATATTCTAGTTAAATTTTAATTAAATCAATTAAACTTCTAAATTTTTGAATCAGTAATTTGACTGGTCTGATAATCGATCTGATTTTCTATTTCCTCTTAATTGAAAAAAAAGAGGAAAGAGGGAATCGCATGAGGTCGAACGATGGAAGGGTTTTGGACTTTTGGGGCATTTATTGGGGAGATTGGAAAGGGCATTAGTACACTTTTATGGTTTGGGGGAAAAAAAGAGAAAAGAGGAAAGAGAAAATGGCATGAGGTCGAACTATGGAAGGGTTTTTGACTTTTGGGGCATTTTTTGGAGGGATTGGAAAGGGAATCAGTATGCTTTTATGGCTTGGGACCCGTTTGATTTCCTCTTACCCAAACGCTTTTCGGTTGGGCATCCCTGTTTGTTGGGTGGGACTGGGGACACAACACTGAGCAAAAGAAACGTTCTTTGTTTCTTTCAGTTCTTTTTATTTTTATCTGCACGAGAGAATTTGTACTCATTAAACCAAAAACATTCTAGTTCACTCCTTAATTAAATACTAATTAATTTAGTTTTAAAGCTTTTAGATTCCATTTTCCTTCTTTTTTAGCACATATTTTATCCTCTAAAATTATATGGAACTCTCACGGTCACATATATATAGCAACGTATACAAAACATGAAATATATAAAAGTAAAATTCAATTAGAAAATTATTAGGTATAATACACAAAATAATATTATAATAGTGTGATTGTTTGTGTTCAACGTACAGTTATAGAGCGTTGTGACCTCCAAGAAATTTGTCTGGTATTCAGAAAGATGCTTAGGCTTTTAGTCTATGCCAAAGCCAACTGGACTTTTAATTCAGTGAAAGCATATATAAGAGCTTTTAAAGGGGTTCTTTCAAATAATGCAAGGCTTAAGACACAACATATATCACACACAAAATTGGAGTTTGATCGAAACACATAATGCCCACAAAAGAGATTATGCGTCGGTGGTTGACCAATAATTAATTTGTTAATACTCTTTTTTTTTCTCCGCACCAACAAATAAGCTCTCTCCATTCTTAAATAATTGTCCAATTATAAATGCATAATAAAATTCAGGAAATAATTGAAAAAATATTAAAGTGAAAAAAAAAATTAAAATAATTTATTAAATTGTCCTATTTTTTTTAATATTCTAACTTTCTCTTTCATCTTTCACTATATCTTCCTCTAAAGATATTTTTTAAAGAAATAATTAATATAATTTAAAATTTTAAAATAAATAATCTTTTATAGATAATTTTTTATAAAATAGATAATTATTAAGATAGAAGGAGAGTATATATATATATATCTCATTTGGTATGAAATATTTTGGCGTTAAAAGTGGCATTGTCCAATGAGAAAATGAGAGAACCTGATTCCCTTTAATTGCATTCAATGCATTCGATGTGTAATTTCTCACCTTACGATAAAAAAAAAATGTGTAAATTCAAATTAGCCTTCACGTGCAAATCTCGATCATTTCGCGTAGGAAAACCGATCGAACTTAAATCACAATCCAAACGGATGGAGTGATCATAATTGCATGAGTTTTTCTTTCTGTTTTTCCTCTGACTGCGTATGTAATTTGCTACAATTGATTTCCAGCCACACGCATGTTCCCGGATATGATTTGTGGTGGGACATCTTTTGTTGTCGCTCTTCAATAGCCTTGCGTTATATTGGATCCAGAACTGAAAATACTGCGAAATCGGAACATTCCTGCCACGAAAGATAACGATTGTTTTCCTGAAATTCCTGCCATATCTCACCACATGCTACCATTGTCAATTCTTTCTTCCATGACAGAAAATTTTCACAGAATATGTGATAGAAATCTAGGTGATGCTCAGATAAAATAAAATTATATAACTCATTAATTTATTGGGAAGCTAACAATTATAACACATTATTCTAAATATAAAATTATAGTCAAGTTTCTGGTCATCTATTATTTTTCGTATTATAAAGTGCATAATGTCTATCACTATTAAGGAAGGTAATATATGCTTTTATTATCATAAAATAAAATAAAATAATATTAGTTTTTAAATTTCAGAGGTTATGAATTAGTTCTAAAAAATCTACCTTGGAGCACATTCTTCAAAGCATAAATGAGCAGCAGTCCACTTCGGTCCCTCAAATTATATGAGTCATTCACTTTAGTTTCTAAAATTAATAAAGTATCATTTTAATCCCTGATATTTTAAAAAATAACTTTTAAAAATAATTGTAAATTATCAATTGAATTCAATATGAAAAGAAAGATCAAAGTAAGCAATATTTTGTAAGAAAAAGATATTAAAAAGTAGTTGCTAATATACGTGACTATTATTTTTAATTTGATTAATTTGTGATGATAAATAAGTAGATTAGTATCAAATAATGAGCTCCGTTAAAATACATTTAACTTCACAATAAATTGATGAGATTGGTTAAATTAAAATGTTTAAAATAAATATTCATTAGCTAGCTTTTCTCTAAATATGCATTAAAGGCATACTGCAGTTACTTTTATATATATAATAATATCACAGAACAATTTAATTTTTCCTATATAGAATAGAGGATATTACATATTTTATTATGTTATTTAAATATTAATGCAATAAATATTTTATGCAGTAAACCCTAAATCCTAAACCCTATATATATATATATATATATATATATATATATATATATATATATATATATATATATATATATACTTTCCATTTTAATTTTACATTAGTAGTTTCTAAGTGTTTGTTTCTTGTTTCTTAGATTACTTCGCCTTTTCATTTTACATTAATGGTTTTTAATTAATTGTACTTTTTTCTGTTTCTCATATTACTTCGTATTTTATTGTGATTAATGGAAAATGAAAGTATAATATTTAATTAATAATTTTATTGCTATATATAAATTTGAGTCACCATATTTCAGTCCCAATAAAGTTAATATTTTTTTATGATAAATTAATAATCTCTGTTACAACACAATTCAATTGATAAAAATATAATTTTATAAATTTCATAAAATGAAGAGGCTAGACAGGTTACTATAACATTTTTGTCATCATTATAACATAATGCTTCAGTTATATTAATTCGATTTATTGCATTTACAGATTTTAAATGCATTTATATAAATTCATCGACCATGATTACAATTTTTATATCGCAATCATTACAGTTTTTAAATGCTTTGCTGTAATAAAATGACACACTCTCGATGACTCCTTAAATCTTCCCAAACAAAGGAGTCTACTCATAATAACTTATTATAATTTCTGTGGTTACTTTAAATTTATTCAATGGAATAAAATAAATAAGAATATTTAATTTAAAAGTATTTTAAAATTTTAACTTAACAACAATGAAATAATATTATATATATATATAATTTAAATGAAAAAATTCAGATTAGATAAAAAAAAATGGAATTATGAAATTTTAAACACTATACCAAATAGTATGTACTTTTAAAATTCATAATTTTATGAATATAACATAAAACCAGATATATTAATAAAATAAGTTTTAATCATTAATGATATATTCATTATTTTTATAGTGTACTGGTTAATTTTGATTTGCTCATAAATATATTTTTGAGTATAGAATTAAAATAAAATAAGATTATTTAATTAACAAATAGAATATGCATAGAACATTAAAACCTAAAAGCATAATCTAAATTAAAACATTTTAAAATTAGATCAAATTAGGAAACTAAAAAATTTTAAATATTGCACTAAAAAAGTATTTGTTAAATTCATAATTTTTATGAATAATAAATATAACCAAATATAATATTTAAATTTAATTGAAATAATTAATGTTATATTAATTAGTCAAATAATGATAATGAAATTAATTTTTTAAAGTTTTATAATTTAATATTAATATTGTGTGAGACTTTAAATAGGCACAAAAGTTAAAAACAATGCATAACATGAAAAAAAAACCCAACTTAAATGAGATTACATAGTTA
The DNA here is from genome assembly GCA_031216105.1 of Dalbergia cultrata. NCBI lineage: Eukaryota > Viridiplantae > Streptophyta > Magnoliopsida > Fabales > Fabaceae > Dalbergia > Dalbergia cultrata. The sequence goes on from CM062344.1 coordinate 49,813,311, forward strand.
TTTCCATAAACTCGAAAAATGCTCATTATAATCAATTTAGTAAACCAATCTCAAAAGCGCTACTATAATCTTGCAAGGGCTCTTTTTTATTAAGATGGTATGGTTCCTCGTCATGTTGTAGCCTGGAAAGATAGAAAATACAAAATTTTTTATAAGATTCAACCTCTTTCTTAAAAGTTATTTATTAACTAATATGTGTTATACCTTAATTTTCTCTTTCTGTTTTTTTTTTTTTGGGTTAAATCTAAAGATTCATTTGAACAGCTAGTTGCTTGAATTTTCTGAGTTATCTCCCTTCGCTAGATGTAATAACCAAAAAAAAAAAAGTTAAATTTATAAATCGTGAAATTATTTTACCAAGTTTTTTCTTGGCAAAACTTAAAAAATTAAACTCTTACCTTCACTTTTGACTTCAAAACTTTATTTGCAGTGAAACTACTCTCAGTCCCACGAACTTTCAAAATAAATGTTTACCCCATAATTTGAAGGACTTGGGGAGCTTGATATAAGAAAAAATTAAGAGAAATTAAGAAAAATATAAGTTTGGTAAAAAATTATCATTATGTTGATTGAAAAAGAAATTTTATACTTTCTTGCTCAAGTAGCTCTTTCAAAGTGACCATGATCAAACATGATTCAACCTATGTTGCTTTGTATCTTCATTTTTGTCTCCATGCTTCAAAGAAGGACTAAATGCTCAAATCTCATTTAATTTGGTGAGCAGTTCCCAACCTATCAATACCTTGATATCAAAGTGTGTCAACACTGTGCCAATGCAATATATAGGAGGAAATTAACATTAGTTCTCTTTTAATAATCTTCTCTATGGTATATGTGTAAGAAAATATTTCTTATGTGATATTAAACATGTGTCATATTTTATTGGTTTAATAAATAAATAATAAAATCAAATGAAGAGGAGTTATTAGGGTGGTTACCAACTTGATGGAAGTTGGTTCCTGAAGGTTTTATATCTAACTGGTCCTATTCCAATCTATGTGGTCTCTTTTAATTTTTACTACCATCACTAAAGAAAGAAGAGAGTAAGGAGAAAGTCAAGGAATAGAAACCCATTTCTGCACAATCAGAATTTGGCATTTCTTCATCTTCGCTATGGATCAAGGTATGTTCTTAGACTCCATAGATTATTGTATATATGTGAGAATTAGGAATTTCAAGATCCTTTTATTTATTGATATAATGATAGTTTTTGAATTAAGAATTTTAGAAACTATAACTTACGTGTGGTATCAGAGCGTTGTTGTGAAATTTGTGATTCTCCATGAATGATTATAGTTTCCCAATTTATATGAACCTCAAATATGAAACTGTGAATTTTAATGTGCTCTACTATATGATGTTGTTTCCTCTGCATTATTAAATTGAGAAAGAAAAGAATAGTTATGTTCGTTCATACACATGGATTTGTGAATTATGATGGTTCATGCTGTTCAAGTTAATGTTTTCAAACTTCTGGGTTTGCGGTGCCTGGTATCGCACATACCCCCAAATGGAATACAAATAAAAAAATGTGTATGTAGTATACATGAAAAGTGTATCACTGAGAGAGAAATCAAGGCTCATGAAAGCTTATATTCTCTCACTAAAAGTCCATCATTGTTACGCATTTTGTATGGATTTTTTTAAAAAAATTCATTTTGTAATAATTGTTCACTATTTGTGACATCTTTCTTACGCAAGATCATTGTTCATTTAAGAGGATGTATATTTCTTAGCATCTATTCCCACATTAATCATGTTGAACCATTATTTATTTATGGCATTAAATCAGTGCAATCTAGTATGTAAAGTTTGAAAGGAATTAATTTATTTTACTATGAAGGCTATAAAAGCATGAAATATTTGGATTTGGAATTATTGTATGTAAGATTTGTTAATCACCAAAGTGGTCAAATTTGAAAATTATTTAATAATTCCAAATTCATAATGTTTTGTTTCAATTACTCATAGAATATATGCTAAATAATTATTATTTGTGTATGAGTAAATTGAAGTTCATTGTTATAAGACATTTAAGGATCACCCAAAGGTTGATTAATTGTTCTTATAACTATTGAACATAATTATTGGTAGTGTAAATGCACTATTAGTTTTATTTATATATCCAAAGATAGTAAATATTTCTAGTTAGTGCATGTATCATTTCCAAATAATGTTTAAATTTATTAGCATCATTATGTTTATTGTATGTTGATTTATCACCCAAAGGAGAGCATTGATATACATTGAATGTTTAAATATTTGTTATCTGAATCTATATTGTGTTATTTTATGACTCAAAGCATTGATGTTAAGCATGTGTCAATTGCAGTAACTGTCCCTATATCATTGCATTCGCATGCTACGTCTGTTCCAATTTTTAATAGGCTGAATTTTTCTGATTGGTGTGAACAAGTCCAATTCCACCTTGGTGTATTGGATCTTGATTTAGCACTCCAAGTTGAGAAACCTGTTGCTATTACTGAGGATAGTAGCAATGAAGAGAAAGCCCATTATAAAGCTTGGGAAAGGTCAAACAGACTAAGCTTGATGTTTATGCGAATAAGCATAGCAAGTAACATCAAATCTGCTCTTCCCAAAACTAAAAGTGCTAAAAAATTTATGAAATTTGTGGAAGAGGTCTCCCAAACTGCTGATAAGTCTCTTGCTGGGACATTAATGACTACTTTAGCCACCATGAAGTTTGATGGTTCTCATGGTATGCATGAGCATGTCATTAAAATGACAAACATTGCAGCAAGACTTAAGTCACTGGGAATGGTAGTGGATCAAAATTTCTTTGTGCAGTTCATTTTAAACTCATTACCGTCTGAGTATGGTCCTTTCCAAATGAACTATAACACCAAGAAGGATAAATGGAATGTACATGAATTGCACAGTATGTTAGTTCAAGAGGAAACCAGACATAAGAATAAGGGAAACCACTCCATTCATTATATGAACCATCAGGGAGCTAGAACGAAAATTGAAAAGAAAGATGGAAAGGGAAAAAGGGCTATTAAAAACTACTGAGCCATCTTCCAAGATCCAAAAGAAAGAATCAAAGAGCAAATGTCATTTCTGCGGGAAATCTAGACATTTCCAGAATGATTGCCCAAAGAGGAAGGCTTAGTTCGAAAAGAAAGGTAATAAGCTTAATGCTTATGTATGTTTCGAATCAAATTTAACTATAGTTCCCCATAATACATGGTGAATTGATTCTGGATGTACAACTCATGTTTCTAATATGATGTAGGGATTCCTTACAACCCGAACCATAAACCAAAATGAAAAGTTTGTCTACATGGGCAATGAAGAGAAAGTTCCAGTGGAAGCTGTCAGGACTTTTCGTTTAATCCTAGACACTGGACATCATTTAGATTTGTTTGAAACCTTTTATGTACCTAGTATTTCTAGAAATTTGGTTTCTTTGTCTAAACTTGATGTAGCTGGATACTCTTATAAGTTTGGTAATGGTTGCTTTAGTTTGTTTAAGCATACTTGTATGATTGGATCTGGTGTACTTTGTGATGGTTTATATAAATTGAAACTAGATAGTTTGTATGCTGAAACACTTATGACCCTGCATCATAATGTTGGCACTAAACGTAGTTTGGTGAATGAACGCTCTGCTCACTTGTGGTATAAATGATTGGGTCACATTTCCAAAGAAAGAATGGAAAGGTTGATAAAGAATGACATCCTTCCAGATTTGGATTTTACTGATCTTAATATTTGTGTGGATTGTATCAAAGGAAAGCAAACAAAACACACAAAAAAAGGAGCCACAAGAAGTACCCAGCTTCTTGAAATTATACACACTGACATATGTGGGCCATTTAATGTAAATTCTTTCAATAAAGAAAAATACTTCATCACCTTTATTGATGATTATTCACGTTATGGTTATGTCTATCTGCTACATGATAAATCTCAAGCAGTTAATACCTTGGAAATTTATGTGAATGAAGTTGAAAGGCAGTTAGACAAAAAGGTAAAAATTGTCAGGTCTGATAGAGGTGGTGAGTATTGTGAAAGATATGATGAAACTGGACAATACCCAGGTCCATTTGCTAAATTCCTAGAAAAGCGTGGCATATGTGCTCAATACACAATGCCAGGTACACCAGAACAGAATGGTGTATCAGAAAGGCGTAACAGAACATGAATGGAAATGGTTAGGAGCATGTTGAGTAATGCATCTTTACCCCTATCATTGTGGATGTATGCTTTAAAAACTACTATGTATTTGTTGAGCACTATTCCTAGTAAGGCAGTTCCAAAAACTCCTATTGAGTTATGGACTAGTAGGAAACCTAGTTTAAGGCACCTACATGTTTGAGGATGCCAGGCAGAAATAAGAGTTTATAATCCACAAGAAAAGAAACTGGATGCAAGAACAATCAGTGGATATTTCATTGGTTATCTAGAAAAATCTAAAGGATATAGATTTTATTGTCTTACCCATAGTACAAGAATTGTTGAAACTAGAAATGCTCGGTTCATTGAAAATGGTGAGACTAGTGGGAGTGAAGCTTCACAAATTGTGGAGAGTAAGGAAGTTAGAGTACAAGTTTCTCTTCCTTGTGGTTCTAATTCTAGACTTATTGTTCCTCATGTTGTTGAACCACATGACAATCAAGAAGAACAACAAGTTCTTGATCCCATGGTTAACAATGAGCCAATAATTGAACAATCACAAGAAATAACATTAAGAAGATCTCAAGGAGAAAGAAGATATGCTATTTCGAATGATTATGTGGTTTATCTACATGAGTCAGAAACTGACTTAAGTATTGATAATGATCCAGTTTCATTTTCCCAAGCCATGGATTGTGATAATGTTGATAAATGGTTAGACGCCATGAAAGATGAGCTTAAATCAATGGAACATAATGGTGTATGGGACCTTGTGGAATTACCTAAAGGTGGCAAGAGAGTTGGGTGTAAGTGGGTCTTTAAGACTAAATGCGACTCTCATGGTAACCTTGAACGCTACAAGGCTCGTCTTGTTGCTAAGGGTTTTACTCAAAAAGATGGCATTGATTATAAGGAAACATTCTCACCAGTTTCCAAGAAAGATTCTTTTAGAATTATCATGGCTCTGGTAGCTCATTATAACTTAGAGCTACATCAAATGGACGTAAAGACTGCCTTTCTAAATGGGAATTTAGATGAAGATGTTTGTATGGATCAACCAATGGGGTTTTCAGTCAAGGGCAAGGAACACATTGTGTGTAAACTTAAGAAATTAATATACGGACTCAAACAGGCTTCCCGCCAATGGTATCTCAAGTTTAATGATATTGTCATATCCTTTGGTTTTAAGGAAAACACTATTGATCGGTGTATATATCTAAAGATCAGTAGGAGTAAGTTTATTTTTTTGGTCCTGTATGTTGATGACATCTTACTTGCATCTAATGATCTTGGTCTATTAAGTGAGACTAAGAAGTTTCTCTTTAATAACTTTGAAATGAAAGATATAGGTGAAGCAAGTTATGTGATAGGAGTAGAAATATTTCGAGATAGATCACAAGGACTGTTAGGCTTATCTCAGAAAGCATATATCAATAAAGTCTTAGAGAGATTCAGAATGGATAAGTGCTCAGCATCACCCGTTCCAATTCAGAAAAGAGACAAATTTAGTTTCATGCAATGCCCAAAGAATGATTTGGAACGAAAACAAATGGAACAAATTCCATATGCATCTATTGTTAGGAGTTTGATGTATGCTCAAACATGTACCAGGCCAGATAACAACTTTGCAGTTGGTATCCTTGGCAGATACCAGAGTAGCCCTGGATTGGATCATTAGAAAGCTGCAAAGAAAATCTTAAGGTATTTGCAAGGGATGAAAGATCACATGCTTACTTATAGGAGATCTGATAATCTTGAGGTGATTGGATGTTCAAATTCATATTTTTCCGATTGTATAGATACAAGAAAGTCTACATTTGGCTATTTGTATCTTTTAGCCGGAAGAGTGATATCATGGAAGAGTGCGAAGCAGTTAATCATTGCTGCTTCCATCATGGAAGCTGAATTTGTGGCATGCTTTGAGGCCATGGTTCAGGCTAAGTGGCTGCAAAACTTTATTTCAGGGCTTGGAATAGTCGACAATATTGTTAGGCCACTGAAAATTTATTGTGATAATTCTGCAATAGTCTTCTTCTGTAAAAACGACAAGTATTCTAAGGGTGCTAAGCATATGGAATTGAAATACTTTGCCGTTAAAGAAGAAGTACAGAAACACAAAGTGTCAATAGAACACATTAGCACCAATCTCATGGTTGCTGATCCATTAACAAAAGGGTTGCTGCCCAAAACATTTAGTGCACATGTTGAAAGAATGGGCATTGTTGCAAAATAGGTATTGTTGTATATATATTATGATGTTGTTTGTGTTTTATATACTTTGACACTTTAAGCTCATGAATAGATGTTTCTGTGTAACCTGTTTCTGAGTTTGTATACATGATAGAATCAGAATAATGATAACAGGTTTTGTCTTTGATGAAGGCATTATCGTTGGACCAATTATATTATGTGCCTCCTAATTATAGATCATGTTAAGGATGAGACTAACCTTGTAGTACATGGAAGGGACTATGTCGGTTAAATGACGTACAACCGCCATGACTCATTTTAGTTTTATTCTTGATCATGATGAATGATGTTGCAAGTGTAATTGCTTAATGCGCATTATGATAGTCATAATTATTAAATCATAAAGTGAAATAATGACACATGAGCCAAGTGGGAGAATGTAAGAAAATATGTCTTATGTGGTATTAAACATGTGTCATATTTTATTGGTTTAATAAATAAATATTAAAATCAAATGAAGGGGAGTTATTAGGGTGATTACCAACTTGATGGAAGTTGGTTCCTGAAGGTTTTATATCTAACTAGTCCTATTCCAACCTATGTGGTCTCTTCTAATTTTTACTATCATCACTAAAGAAAGAAGAGAGTAAGGAGAAGGTCAAGGAATAGAAACCCGTGTTTGTACAATCAGAATTTGGCATTTCTTCATCTTCACTATGGATCAAGGTATGTTCTTAGACTCCATATATTATTGTATGTGAGAAGCATGAATTTCAAGATCCTTTTATTTATTGATATAATGATATTTTCTGAATTAAGAATTTTAGAAACTATAACTTACAATATGCAACTAATTATATTGCATTTCAAGACAATAAAGCAAAACAAATCAAGTATATTAAAATCGAGCAAACATGAAGGATGCAAATCACTAAGCTGACTTGATAACCCTGCGTGAAGCTGTTGAGGATGTTGATCACCGTGTGTGGAGTTAGCCCGGGGAGGACTTGGCTTGTTGCTTGCAAGGGTATGGCTACTTGATTGACACACAAAATAACAAAATATAAGGGTGGAGGTGTCAAAGCTGAAACCTCTTTCTACTAAGGAAGCAATAATATATGCAATCATGTTACATAAATTCATTTAATTTTATTTTGTACATTTATAACAATAATTTCTAGCATAATTTTTGGACTAATTTATTGCATTTTCGTTTCAAATGCTTGTTGTTATGGAGTATGTAAATCCTTTGAAACGTTAACTCAACTAATTAAGAAGGAGAAAACAATGTGTTATATTTCCGTTTCAAATTCTAGGCCTTTTCAATTTGCATAATAATAATTAAATAAATAAATAAATTTAATTATAGGCTACAAATGAGTTCAACTAACTCATATAGTTGAAGAACAAGTGGTGAGTAATTGGTGTATAGTATTCAGCATATAATTATTAATACATTGTACACATCTTCAGGTACATGAAGGTTTTAGAATTAAGGTTTTTAAAATATGTAATAACATATATATTAAAAGAAAGTATGTATAACACTGTAAATTTTTTTTAAAAAAAAATAATCATTGTCAATTTATATTTCACTATGTGTAATAAATGTAGGTCCAATGAATTTTACATATACAATAATATATATTGACTTTGATGTTTCATGGCTCTGACGTGGATGAGCAAAAATTATCATTTTCATTTTTTTTCACTCTTGTTCTCTCAATTAATTTTTGTCACGTATAAAAGTTATAAATAATTAAAAAAATATGATTTAATAAGAGATTAAAGATAATATAATTATTAAACATATCTTAAATTTTTATTGGGAGAATAGAGAGTATGATAAAAAAAAGAAAAGGGAAGGAGATTTGAAATCCATTTGCATGCACCAAAACATGACACCAGTACATATCGCCTAGATCTAAAATCCTTCTTACATGTGAAATGTGGACAGTAGGGGCATAGGACTATGGTAGCCCTTAAATCGCAGCCATTAAAATAATAAATCGATGGCAGAGGTAAATTTTAATTAAAATTTAATTTATGAAAATATAATTTAATTATCTATTAATAATTATATTATTAACTTAAAAATTTACTAACTTATAATGTTTTAATTATCTTTCCCATTTTGCCCTCTAATTCACAAAATGAGTTGCTGGCCATCCCTTTAGCGCCTACACCCACCCTTTCACCGCCTCCAGTCTCTGCACTGCCACCACCCATGTAGCCCTGCACTTTATCTACCAACTGCCCAACGACATTCTCTCTATTTCCCCTCCCCATCCTTCACTTCTGTACCGCCTTTGACTAGCCTTAGTCAATCACCACCCAGTTAATCCCACCATTGCCAATCGCCCAATAGGTTTGATACGTGTTATTGAAATGAAATGTTAATTGAAACAAGCGAGAAGCGAGAGGCTATTGCTGCTCCATATTTTTCTATTGTCACTCACACTCACTCATTTTTTATTTAACTTTTCTAAAATACTCTTTTCATTCTCTTTTATAATTAACTCAATAGATTTTCGATACTTCTAATTTTATTAAAACTCAATATTATTATTAACCCTCTAAAAGAAAACTTCTTTAGAAACATTTCATTATTTTTGCTTCTGTAGTTTTTTATTAAAAAAAATTAATTACTTTTAATATATGTGTATGATAATTCACATGACAATATGTCATCGAATATTAGTATTTTTTCTATATATTTTAATCGTACATAACAATTAATTGATGCAAATAGGGACAATATTGAAATGAATTAATTTTGTATCAAAATTATAAAGTGATAGACCTAACACAGTTAGTAACTAGCTAAACTCTTTAAGTATGTAGTCAAGGGTTTAATTTCCAACAATATATATGAAAAGGGTTTTTTAACTATAGGCAAAACCGACATCTATAAGCTCTATATCTTGATGGGATTAATTACACTATTTTTAACAATGGATATCCTATGTTTAACTGAAAAAAAAGTTACAATTATTTTCAATAAAAAAAATAAAACCCTAAAAAGAATAGTGTAAAAAAAAAAGGATTTACTATTTTTGATGTGTTAACATTGGATTCTATATGTCTTGCAAATAAAATTATTGCATAATTTATTATGGGTAGGAAAATCTGAATGATAAAGATAGATAAGTGAGAATACAAGGGGAAAATGGTTAATATTTATCTATGTTCACGAGAAAAATATTGGATTTTCTATGACTCAATAAACCTTGTCCACAGAATTGTGATTTTAGTTAACTCATAGTAAGCAAAAACCCGACAGTGGGCCTAAAAAATGATAATAGTAATAAGCAGTGATATAGACATATTTAATAAATAATAATATAGGACATAAATACAATTTGTACCAATTTTAAATTCTATTAGCCAATATTATACAGTTATTTTATAATATTAATATATAAAAACAAGTTTTGTTAAATATATAGAGTTTATATAATTAAAAATTATTAAATAAACATGTGATAACAAGATTTGTTTGACCAATTAATTTTTGTTATTATTTTTATTTATTTTTATTCTTAAAAAAAATTAGGCTACTTGATACATTAATGTAGATATGTTTACCTATTCTACATTTAAAATAGTTTGTATTAAGAAAACTTTGAATAAAATAATTCAATATATAAGTTTAAATATTTATATTATTCAGCATTCCCAAGATCTAGTTGAAGAATTGTGATGTCTCGAGTAAAGGTGCCTATAGATAAGTTCCGTACAACCCCAGCATTCCTTGGGACCCACCCATATTGTTGGAAAGGCTCCAGATGCTTAAAAGACTCTTAAATGCATAAATTGGCGTTATTAACTACTATAGTAGTCACAGGGTGAAGTTTGGCACGTTTAGGGGTTTTGCTCACTGGTATAGCTAGTACATGATTGCTATAGCGGTCACATAGGCCTCCAGACCGCTATAGCGGCCATATAGGGGTGTCCCCATGACAGCACAGTATCAAAATAATGCAGTTTTGCTAAATGACCGCCCTTTCCCTATAAAAACTCTTCCATTCGTTAAACACACCCTAAACCCAAAAACCCTTACTCCCAAACACATTTTCTCCTTTTTCCTCTCAATCAAACATCAATTTCCTTCCTCCAAGCTCAAAGATGAGGGATCCTTGTTGGTTTATGCTTCTTTTTTCTCATCCTTCCCATGTTCTTGAGTTAGAGTGTTGTTATTTCTTAGTTGTTGTCAAGTGGGGATGCTCCCTCAATGTTGTTAGAGTTAGATTGGAGTTATCTAGAGAGTATTAGGGATTATGGTAGTTGTTGGGGTCATTCCAAGCTCTCAAGGTCAAGTTGGTAGTGCCCACATTCTCTTGGCTCCTAATGGTGGGTGGGTTCAAGCTCATGACCTTATTTTCTATCATTACATTTATGTTTTATGCATGAGGATTGTTAAACATGAAGTTAGAGATGAAAATATGTATAGATATGAATATGCAAGTGATGCCAAGTTAGCGAAAATTTGGATTTATGTTGATAGTATGAAAAAATGTGTTTTAGAAAACCATGCGACCATAATTGCTATGTTGCATGTTATGGAAATTTTTATGTTCTCAAGCTTAAGATATTTATTGGAAAATATATGATTTTAGCAAATTTGCTAAAATTTTCAAATGCATTTTATGGTTTTACGATATGGCTACATTTAAGGAGATTTCAGAATATCAAATTTAATTATTATGAGCAGACATAGAATAGAGGATGATTTAACTTTTGAATAAATATGTTATTTGATTTAAGAGTTACATGATTTAGAACCCGTAGCATTTTGAACTATAATATTAGAGTTATCAAGTATATGAGAATATTTTAATGAAAGAAATGAATTTAGAACTTCAATTTTATGGTACCAAGAAGTACGGAATTTAGTATGATTCATAGCAACTTTCAGATACATATTCTGTAGGCTTGAAATCGAAATGCCTACAAGCGGGTGATCCCTTAAGTACGATTTTCACAGTCACAGTTATGTTAAAGTCAAATTGTTAGAGTTATATGAATAAAAAACTCTTAGAGTACTAAGAATTGAAGAGTTTTAAGATTCAATTACGGGCTCTTGTTTGCGAGGAACTGAGCACCCACTCTTTATTTATGGATTTTGTCAAACTAGTTTAGCCGGTATAGATAAGGAAACAGACAGTTAGTTAATGGTTGTGATGAGATCGTTAACCTTGATACCTAATCGTCCATTAAAGGACAATATCACCCCCAACATACACACAAAATAGGACCTAGTTAGGTACCCACAGCTTGTCCGCCAAGGACCATTATGATTTCAATAGGTGTTCTTGTTCACCAGGGACTGAGCACCATCTTATAATTTATGATTTTATAGCTTTTAGTATTATATATGTATTTACCATGTTCAGCAAATACTGTTTCTCGATGTTCTGTCACACCTCAATTAAAATGATTTCATGCTAGATTGTGAACTTATAAATGCTTGTTTATGAAACCATGGAATGAAAAGTGTTTTCTTAGTTAGCTATGTGTGTAAATATTAAATGATTTATTATTGCTGCATGTATATTACATTATGTGTATTTCTTGGTTATCCCATGTGGGTGATAGGTGAGAATCCACTTACTGAGTTCATTGATTTACCTCTTTCCCTTCCTTCCATAATTGCAGGTACAAACATCGTTTGGTCGTTAGTTTGGTAAACGTAGTTGTTCCCAGTAGTGACCCTTATTTTAAAGCAAAGCTTAGTTTAGGTTCATGTTAGTATGAGAGTGCTCCAGTAGATGTGCGAGGAGGATCCGACCATGCATCCTATTTTTTGATATTGTATTGTTTTTTAGAATTTGTGTGTGTTTTTATAAGTTATAGGATTTACGCATGAATTTAAAATTTAGTTTATGGCAAAGAATTTATGTAACGAGCCAAGAATGAATTACGATTTAGATTTCAAGTACTACATCAGTTTTCAGACTATGATTAATATTATGGAATAAAATAGCTCATGTTTTCATGAATAACATATTTGACCAAGATGTTTTTAAAGTTATGTATTGTAATTATTTCAGTTCTATGAATCTCGAGTACTAAGTTTCAATTATGGAAAATGAAAATGATTTAGAGGAAAATCATATTTTAAGTATAATATTATAATAAATTATGCATTTAGAGAGCCATATCACTCAGAAGGCTTACATGAGATAGGATTTCCTCACATGCTGATCAGATTCCCAAATCGGGTCATGATAATAATAGATCCATGATCTTCTTGGTTCAAATACTGGTAGAAGAAGGGAACTATTTATATTAAAATTTAATTGTAAGTACTTACGCAATCTATTGATGATATAAAAATTTGAAAATGAAATAAATAATAAGGTTTAAAAAATAAGTAAATATTAATCAAATAATAGTATTAATAAGTTTAGATAAATTATAATTGTTGATAACAAAAATAATATTAACTTTATTAATTTAAGTAACAAAGAAAAGTAAAAGGGTATTTTAGAAACAAACAAATAAAAATCATTAATATGGAAGCGGTGATAGATATTTAGGAGTGGCAATAGCTATTCCCTTGAAAGAAAAGAAATGTTTTTGTCTATTATTATAGGGAAAATGTTTTGATGAAGGTAGACTAGTAAGTTGCTTAACTTGTATGCAAGGCTTAAAGTGTGCTATATTTTTTCTCGGGAAACAACCATCATTTTTCTTTTTCATGTAGTCTAAGGAATTTTCAATCGAAATTTTTGTGAAGGGAAAAGGTTCGCTTTTTTGAAATTTTCAAGAAAAGGAACTAATAATATTTGATGAAGCTAGAGTAATAAATTATGCTTTTGCATGAGAGGGTTCTAGTGGTGGTGTGATACATGAATAGAAACAATAAGGGTATATTTGGTTTCAGTTTTTAATTTTCATTTTCAGTTTTCTAGTTTTCAAGATTTTGTGATAGAAATATTGAAAACTTAAATTTGTATGAGCTTGTTTGGTTTGAGTTTTTAGTTTTCATTTTTATTTTTAGTGTTCTAGTTTTTTAGATTTTGTGGAGGAAATACTGAAAATTCTGAAAACTACAAATTTCAATTTTCATTTTTAGCTTTCAATATTTCCTTCTGAAATTCCTGAAACTGGAAAACTCAAAATGAAAACAAGAAAATAAAAATTGAAACCAGTTTGGTTTCAGGTTTTAGATTTCCAGTTTTTATTTTCAGTTTTTTAGTTTTCAGGATTTTGTGAAGGAAATACTGAAAACTGTAAATAAAAAATAGAATTTATAGTTTTCAGAAATTTTTAGTATTTCCAACCAAAGAGGCCTAAGGGTTCCATTCTCACTTTTAAAACTGATCTCCTCAAGCCTCGAATGCTTGGGCCAGATCCTTAAGCAAGCTGATGATCACTGATCTCTAGTTCTTGTGTATGCATCTTATGCAGGAAAGCCCAAGCTTAAGAGCTCAAAGCTTGTTAGGTTTCATGGTGGTGGTGGTGCTCTTTATGGATAATGTAGAGCTTGGAGAGCTCCTGGCTATTAGGACGTGGAGAGCGAGCTAAAGACAAAAGTTTAGTGAAAATTTTGAAGAAGATGGTAGATGTCGTTTTAAAAAAATGATAGTATGTGAATACAAAAGGATTGTGTTGTTGGGTGAGAATAGGGCACAATAGCAGAGGACAAGGGAAAAAAGAAAGAAAAGTTGAAAGAAAGACATGGACAAAAAGGTAATTTTAATATTCATATGTATTATAATAATATAAAGGACCAATTTGGTCCTATTTGAGAACTATTTAAAACAACTTTGTTATTTTAACATTCACTTTCTCAAATATACAAACACCCTACTCACAAAATACATAAGTCCTACCACTTATTTTTTCTCCTAACTTATTTTTCCTTCATCACTCCTCTCATATTCATATGGAATCTACATGAGTATCTATACCATGTAGGTGTTAAAATAGAATTACATCCATTTAAAAATTCATCGAAAACTAGTTCATGGCCAACAACATCAATTCTACTGCATCTAAGGTCCACATGTCTTCCCCTCCAGCAGCAACTTAGTCAATACGTTATTCTTGGAGTCCCGTTATTGTGACACATGGCTACGACACATATACGCGATGCATATAGCACTATTCAAGGAGCATATATTATAGATATGTAGCAAGAAGGGCACACAGTGGATTAAACATGTGAAAGAAAATTTCAAAAAAAGAAAAGAAGTAAAGGCTGAAGGCACGAAGGAAAAGAGGGAAAGGAGAAAAAATACTCTCATCTCTCAGCTCTCACCTGTCACCTAGCTCTCAGCTTTCAGCTTTCAATTTCTCTGTCACACTCACTTGTTCATCCACCAAACTCAACACAAGTTTCTTCAACCACCACACGCAATGGAAGGTACCACAACAGAGGCAGGGAGGTAGTGGGTATCCTTGATGGGAGCACCGCGATGGAAGCAGTGGGTGTTCATGATGGAGCCATGGCGAATTGACGATGAAGCCACCGCGAGTTTGGTTGGGAGCCACAATAATTCTGTGATGTCCTCCCTATCAACTACAAGTCCGTGACGTCATCTGCCTCCACCATGGTTGCCTCATCCTCTGCAAGTAGTATGTATTCTTAACCATGCACCCTTATTGTTACTGATTTGGTGAAACAAATCACGTGACTTTAGCACTGATTAAACATAACAATAATTCTACCAACAGTGAAAGGAAAAATGATTTTCTAATTGTGATGCTTATTACTCGTTGGCACTAAGAGCTTTAGAACTTCATCGTTTATTTTGTGCATGAGTTCAAAGAAGAATTATAGATGTGTTCTTATTGATTCCTGGTTAATT
This sequence comes from Dalbergia cultrata, assembly GCA_031216105.1. Taxonomy (NCBI): domain Eukaryota; kingdom Viridiplantae; phylum Streptophyta; class Magnoliopsida; order Fabales; family Fabaceae; genus Dalbergia; species Dalbergia cultrata. Next base: position 49,828,460 of record CM062344.1, read on the forward strand.
TTTGTCTTTGCTTTGTAGTTCATCATAAAAAAATTTATAGCAACATTGACGGCTAGGGTCAAATTGATATCTGAAATATTCTCTCCTGTGATCTATTTGTTTGTGCACATATACATTAGTTCAATGACAAATTCCAAACTAAGGCATTTTAGCTCTTTTACCTTTTTTGTCTGCTCTTGATGGACCATTTCCAGGCACATGAAAATGACATACTACATTTCAACTAGAGAGCAATTTGGAGCAACTTTTGTGAGTTTTGTTGTTTCAAAAAATGTTGTTTAGATTCGTTTTAGTTGAGGCAATGCTGAACTAGCCTACATTGAAAAGAAACTTTATGTCACTTGTCTTGGCATCATTGTTTGAGCATACCTAACATGTCTTAATAATTATTTTTGGCTTTCACTTTATAGGGTATATCTTTATTTAAGCATTTGCGTATGTCACTAGCTAAATGAGTGTGTATTGCCAATTAAACCAGGATCAATTCTACATGTCTTATTATGTTTATTTATTTATTTATTTATTTTTGGTTCTCTTGTATACTAGATTGATTAGTTGTTGAGGCTACATTGTCTATGCTTTATTTTTTTACCTTCTTGTTAATGGGTTGATTATATTTTAATAGCATAATTAGGGTGTGTACATGTGACAAGACTTCTATAGTCCTCTTGGCTGAACTCCCTGTTGTACTCTTTTTTTTCATTAGCTGTTGAATAGAAATCAGGTATTTGGGCTTTCTTCTTTGCTAAATTTAAGTCAAGTGCTGATATATTTTGCTAAAAATGACCCTTTTGTGGTTCATCAACAATGGTGTTGGATCGCCGACTCACATGGATTTTTCATATTATCATCAATCGCAATTAGTTGATATTTGGCTCCCTTCAATAATTTGTGGTATGAAAGAGTTGCTAAAAATGACCATTTTGTGGTTCATCACATTTAGTTGATATTAGTCCCACATCAGTTAGGGAGGGTAATGAAGCATGTCTTATAAGGATGTGGATACCTCCCCCATACAGACGCGTTTTTCCCATAGAGAGGGGAAAAGCAAATCCGTGAGGGTATGGACATCGAGCCTGCCAAAGCGGACAATATCTGCATTGCCGGGTGTATCAGAGCCAGTCCCGGGATCGGTGTGCCAGCCAGCGAGGACACTGGGCCCCCACAAGGAGGGGTGGAATTAGTCCCACATTGGTTGGAGAGGGAAACGAAGCATGCCTTATAAGGGTGTGGATACCTCCCCCATGCAGACACGTTTTTCCCTTAGAAAAGGGAAGAGCATGTCCCACATCGATTGGGGAAGGGAACGAAATATGCCTTATAAGGGTGTGGATACCTCCCCCATGCAGACGCGTTTTTCCCCTAGAGAGGGAAAGAGCAAATCCGTGAGGGTATGTATATCGAGCAAATCCGTGAGGGTATGTATATCGAGCCTGCCAAAGCGGACAATATTTGCATTGCCGGGTTTTTGGGATGTTACACTAGCTATTTGATCCAAAGTTATTAGGAGTAGTAACTCTATGCCAATTAACAATTTATGAAGAATTATCAACAATCTAAGGCAGTTACCAACATTTTGAGCTAAAGTTACCAATAGTTGTGAGCTAATTACCAACTAGGTGCAGTAAAAATCTGAAGTCACCTTGCCATTGTGGCTTTACCTGCATGATGCGCCCAGACTTCCTTCATCAATTAGTAATGCAATTAGGCCATTTGGGTCGAATAGGAAGATGTTGCTATATATAGTGTCTAGTTTTCTGCTTAAGAAATATCATCCTTCACTCCCAAGCTTTGTAATCTTACATAAGTTAAAAAAATGTCAGCGGCTGAAAGTAGAGATAAAGTTGAATAATATGAGTTGAAATGTCAAATAAAAAATTGATTGCAAAGTTGAGATATGTAAGTTAGCTAATGCAAAAAGTATATGATGTTTTTTAATGTCACTCACACATATTGATATTTCTTGTTCATGACCTATTTATGTATGCATTTTCTGAACTATATTACTCAACCTCCAATATGTTACCTGTTCTTATTGGCACTCTTTTATTCATTATCTCTTCAACACAAGCTCAGTATATTTTATTTTGAAGGTGAAGTATATGGAGGAAGCAAGCAATCACAATTTCACTATCGATATTGATATTGAAGGTCATGTTGATAGCTCAAACATTAATTCTGAATTGAAGAACCCAACTATAGGAATGGAGTTTCATATTGAAAAAGATATTAAGACATTTTATCAAACATATGGCTTCTAGAAAGGGCTTTGGATAGAAGATAAGGAGTTCAAAAATAGGGCTTGATGGGAAATTATATTATTTGGTTATTGCATGCTCACAAGAAGGAACTCATGTGTACAAAATGCCAGCAACATTAAAGACATTGCCAACTTGTGCAGCAAAATGTGATGCAAAGATTATAGTTAGGAAGATAGAAAATGGACAATGGAGCATAAAAAAAGTTATTCTTGAACACTCTCATGATCTCAGTCCTACAAAAGCAAGCAAGTTCAGGATGAATAAGAGCATTAGCATGCATGTAAAGAGAGTAATTAATGTGAATGATGATACAAGGGGTGAGAATTAGTGTGACATTTCAATCTCTTGCCTAAGCTACAAGTAGGTATGAGAATTTGACATTTGATGAGTGGGATGTCTAGAATTATATTTATAAGGAAAGACGTGCAAATGGCAAGGAAGGAGATGCCAAAGCCTTGCTAAATTATTTCCATAGAATGAAGGAAAGGAACTGCAATTTTGTGTATGACATAGATGTTGATGATAAGTTCCATTTGAGAAAAGTGTTTTGGGCCGATGTGAGAAGTAGGGCTATGTACGAATCATTTGGAGATGTTATGGCATTTGACACAACATATCTCACAAATAAGTACGAAATGCCTTTTGCTGCGTTTGTTGGTGTTAATCACCATGGACAAACATGTCTACATGGGTATGGTTTGCTCTCATCAGAAGATACTGAGTCTTTTGTGTGGCTTTTTGAGTGTTGGATGAGATGCATGTATGGAAAGTCACCTAGTGCCATTGTGACAAATCAATGTAAAGCTATGCGAAAAGCAATTGAGATAGTGATGCCCAGTACCCATCATAGATAGTTCTTATGGCATATAATGAGAAAGATTCCTGAGAAGCTTAACTCGTATGGGGCATATAAGAAGATAAAGTTTGCAATGAAGATGCCTATTTATGAGACACTGACAAAGGAAGAATTTGATAATAAATGGTGTTCTTTATTGAAGGAATTTGAGCTGGAAACAAATGAGTGGCTTAGTGGATTGTACAATGATCGATATAGATGGATTCCGACTTTCTTGAAGAAGGATTTTTGGGCAGGGATGTCTACAACACAACGAAGTAAGGGTATTCATACTTTTTTTGACAAATATGTCAACTCAAAGATAAGTCTGCAGCAATTTGTCAAGGAATATGACAACGTCCATGGCATGTTACAGCGATATAGCCATCCTGGGTTGTCGACTGGAGAGACTGAACTGACATGGAAAGGTTACCTGACCCTTAACTAGAAGCTTCCTGAAACATCGGGCACTCTCTGCGCTTGTGGCCCTACTGGCCACATCCAAAGCATATGGAAGAAGATTTTTGAAATGGACATTATTATGCTTAACAGATGAAATAAAATTTTCATGAATGAGAAATCAAGTTCCAGATCTTCAGAAAGTATCCCACTACTTCAGAAAGTGTGAAGGTTTTAATCCATCTTTGAAGCATAGTGAGGTTACCATCTTAACTTATCATGATCGTAATATTTCCATTACAACAAGCTCTGATTGAAACATAGAAGATTAAAAGAAAAGTCCATAAACTGAGACAGTGGTTTAGAAAGCACATTTACAGTAAATAATGCACTTTACAAAAATGGAAGAGAAATTTCAAAATTCAAATTAAAGGCAAACTCAGTCAAGAACTGACAGTGACACCTCTCTTTCAACTTGGTCAACCGTCCCAACTTCTAGAAAAAAAAAAAAAAAAGCTCAGAAATCTCATTCAGAAAGCAAAAAGTAGTTTCTAAAGATAGGTTCAAAAACCTCAACAGCTTCTATAACTACAAAAGTAACTCTAACACACTAAGTTACTTTTCTAGACTGCATTTTCAAGACGCAAAGAGATTATCAACATGTGTCACTAGGAAAATAAATCAAGGGTAATGATCATTAATGAAATATCAAGTATAAAAGGAGGTCACGTGCTTACAACTTAAGACTTGTGGCTGAATCATTTGAAAAGTTCTCAAGAAAATGAGTTTTTCCTTCTTTTATAATGTTATTACAGCTTGTAATAACTTTCTTTCTTTTGTAAAAATCTTCTTTTGAAGTTCTTATCAGATAACATCTTCCAAGGAAGAATTGTTAGAAAGAAGTCATTCAAGTTTTCAGCTTGTACACTGTTTTATTCTAAGAAAACATGAGTGTTTGATAGTTAGAGTAAACCAACCTAAACATATTCTTTGTACCATGATCCAATAGTGATCATTAGGAGGTAGCTTGAAGAGACTGGTTAAAGACTACTTGGGGAGTGACAGTAGGGTGAGCTACTAGTCATGTGAAATAGCTTGAGAAGGCTGTTGAAAGACTAATATGACTTTCTCAAGGTTGAGAAATAGTTTATTAGTGGAACTCAACACTAGTTAAGAACTGGATATAGGTAGGTTGGCCAAACCAGTATGAAAAGATCTTGTGCATTATGTTCTCTTTTCCTAAATCTCCTTTATATTTTGCTTTGTGATTATTATAATTGCTTTTATGAAAAACTTCCTTAAACTTGTTTTTCATATTTCTATCTTAGTTCGGAAAGTTACTTTTTGACATATACTGATGTTATTTCCGGTGCACTTCAAATTTATGCTGCATAGTTTTTGGTTAAAGTTTTTTAGAAATGAAAAAGGAAAGAAAAGTTAAAGCACGATTCAAGCCCCCATTCTCGTGCACTTTTCAACCTATTGGTGTATACTTTTGTAAACCATGGGAAGGCCGTGGCATGTTTAGGGAAATAGGTTATGGTGTGTTTGTTTCATTTTGCTTTTCAAAAAGAAATATTATGAATCTTAAATCTATCTATAATACTAATATTTCAGACTCCTATGAAGGTAGCTTTTATAGTTGTTGCTTCTATAGTGATTTAGGGCCCACAATTTCACTTGAAATTTGGATCCTCAATCTATATTCATCACGCTTAATTGATAAATACCAGTCACATTAATCATAATTAATTATTAATTATGAGGTATCAATTATAAATCATAATTTCACTCCCACTTCACAACCTAATTTCAAAACCCATTATAAGATATTGCAATATTACTCATTCTTTAAATTCTTGATTATTTTTCTCCCGTATTATTCATTGTGCTCTTATTCTTATTTCTAATTTTCATTTCTATTTGAGAAGATTTTTAATGTTTGTCTTTAATGACTTTTTCATTTCATTCATTTTTGTTCTTATTCTTATTTATTTATTGTAATGGGTCTTAACCATTTTATTGCCTCCTATTTTTTTATCTTCAACCTTTTAAATATAGGTGATTAAACTTGACTTTCTCTATCCAAGCAAGGGGATCTATAGAATAGCACTTAATGAATTAATGCTGCTTTATGGTAGCAATCTACTCTTATACTATGCATTTCGAGGTGAAGATCCAGTGGTTTTTTGTGTATAGGTGAAGACTTGGTAATTAGACTCAATATATATTTTACTATATACATCTCAATTTCCCACCACATGTGTTAAGACAATGGATAGATAATGACTAGCTGATTTAACAATTTTTTTTTTTTTGCACAGAGCTAATTTTATAAGTTGATATCATTTTCTTTTCTTTCTTATATTGGTCCTTTGTAGGTTTAGGAAGTATTTGTTATATAAATTGATTTGTTTTTGCTTGGGAGTTGCATTCTCATGTTCTGTATTATGACTTTGCAATTTTTTTTCTTAGTTAACTTTGCAAATTTTTATTTTATATTTTGAATTTAAAAAGAAAATTTTCGTTCTAATAAATTTCAAATTATTTTTTACGATTATATTGTTTGGCTTAATATATAGTCATTGTTTCTTTCAAATGTATTATAATTTTATTCTATACGGAATATGTAATTTATATATTATCAATGAATGCGTGATTTGAAATTAACTTATATGATAGTTTTCAATCAATATTATCAATTTGTAATTAATGTAATCTAAGACAATAATACCAATCATAAATCATAAATAATAATAGATGGATATTTTAAAATTATATATTTTATTTGAAAACATGCCTATTAAGATAAATAAATTAAAATATTATGGAATTAATTCGATATTAATTTAAATAATTTTCTTTACCTTTTGAATCAATATTTATTTTGACTTAAATTTAGAGAATTTTTTTAATTTAATGCTTGAGTATTTTTATAAACTCACATATACTCTATTATCATTTAATTTTAATATGAGATTTTCAAGTATGGAAGGTATTCACTTATTTTAAATAGGATTCATGAGGTTTTTTAGGATTTTCAATATGGTTTAAATATGATATTCTTTTGTTTTGTTATCTTCAAATTACATTTAAATATGGTAATTAGTCATTGACTACTTTAATTCTATATAATTCAATGAATATCTGTATAAAATATCTTTTTACACTAACAATGCATCAAAATTAAATCCTTGGGACAATATATTGTAAAAATTAATGATATATATATATAATCTATGTTAGCTTCATAGAAGTCTGTAAATTTACAAAAGAGATGTCAAATTGATATTCTTGAGTCAACCTTAAATTTGTGCTATCATTGACATAGTAGTTATATTAATTTAAAATTATTTTATTAATTAAAATCATAGCAAATATTATCATGGTCAACAACTTATACCTAATAAATACTACAAATTAACACATAAATATGATCAATTAATCACTCTCTAATTAATTAATCACTCTCAAATTTAAATTAAAATTTTAAAGAATAATATTGATTACATATCATTTTATTTTTGTATGTCATGTTTAATTAGTATAATATAAAATTTATTAAAAATTATTATAATATATAAAATTTGCCACATTATACCGTAATGATATTGACAATAAAAATATAATAATACACACTATACTATATTAGTTTTGATATTCTCAATAAAACTTAATATCATAATTAACGTACTTTCAAAGGATTTAACGTAATATATAATCTACAATGTATAATATTAATATTTAAGATTCATTATATGGATAGTTTTTATTGTGTTATTCATAGAGAAAATTGTGCTCCATCATTTTCACAATCTTAATATTTAACATAAGTTTGTGCATTTAATTTACCTTCTAATTATTAATTTTTTTTTCCAATCATACCTTCATATTTCTCTTCCATTAAAATTATTTAACAAAATAGTTCAATCGAAATTATTTAACAAATAACCAATGGTATAAACAAAATGATAATTGAATGTGTTATATCATTAAAATTATATATGTATATATATAATTATTGTATTAATGATAACAAAGTTATTATAACTATAACATTAATGATAATAAAACTATTATATTTACAATAATTAATGATAATAAGAAAATCTTAGCATATCTTTATTTTTTTAATTATCTTTATTGGATTTGTATTATGTTTGTATTTTTATTTTTAATTTGAATTATATTGCATTAATAGTATTTGTTATTATGGATATTTATATTTTAAATTTCAAAGTATTTCAATTTTTTTTCTCTTTGTTGATTTTTTTTAATAAACTCATAAATATCCGTGGGGATTCAAATCTCTATGTGGAAAGAGGAATAAGAACCTGTGACGAGGATGGAGATAGAGATGAGAGGGAAAATTCTAAATGAGGATGGGATTGGAGGAAAGGGAATTTTCTAACTTCAAATCTAGAGCTTTTGAAAATCATGAAAAACATATATTTGTCCATCTCACTATATTATATTTAATTTTTTGCAACTGAAATATTCCAACTTATGAATTCCACAATTATTTCATATTAATTAAAGACTTTGATTTTTCAACATTAAAATGTTTTAAAAAAGTCAATTCCACAATTTGATATACTACTCCAATAATTGAGATGACATAAAATAGAATTATGTGTATTTTTTTTAACTAATTATAACATATTTTAAAATTAATTTACTAAAAGAATATATAAGAAAAAGATGTGTAATTGAAATAATATAAATTAAATTTATTTATTATTTTTTAATTAAAAAATATATTTTATATATTTTTATAAATTAAATATCTTAAATTATTAAAAAGATATAAATAATTAAAGATGACAAAAAAAAAAAAAATTGGTTGAAGTGGATAGACGGAGAACGGGATTACCACAATCAACGGCACTACTTTTTTTTTTTTTGGTCTGAATCAACGGCACTACTTGAATCAAGCTCCCAATTTGATTTTACGGTACCCTTTATTCCAAGCCAACATCAGGCCATAATAAGCGCCCCATATTCGATAGCAGGGACCTTGGCCCAAAGTTGAACCCCATCATTAACCAGACCCCAATCAATTTTAGTAAGCTGGCATATCTAAGGCCCAGCCCACCAATACGTTTGGGTTTTGGGAAACACTGTCCCAATGACATAGATTGAGTTTTCTTTGTTCAGGAGCACCCCAAAGACGACCGAAAAAAAAAAAGAGCACTCCAAAGGAATTTATGCATGATCCCGTCAATTTTATTACAAACAATAGAGGGGCTAAGAGCTGTCTGCATCCCATAGCTAGGCATTATTGAAAGAATAGAAGAGCATGAGGGAATCATTCGGTCCTTGGAGCTATGGTTGAAGCTCTCGAAGGAGCCCCAGGCAGAGCCAAACGTGAACCCTAACCTCGGCCTGTGTTGTTGTTCCCTGGTATTGCTGGCTCCATGCTCCACGCCGTAGATGATCGCGACGGTAGCGAAGAACGTGTTTGGGTTCGCTTCCTCGCCGCCGAGTACATGTTGAAGACCAAGCTTTGGTCCCGTTACGATCCTTCTACAGGTAAACCATAATTTTTTTTTTTTTTTTAATTTGGGTTTGGTTTCTCACGAAAATAGTGGGAAATAAAAGAAAATTAACTAATTGAAGTGCTTTAAGCTCATGATATTTAGTGGGAAATTGATTCTTGGACCCTATGCAAATTTTGTGATGCAGATAGTTGGATCTGAGTCAATGTATTATTCATGACATGATTGTGGAAATGCTTGAATGGGGATATCAAGAGGGGATAACACTTTTTCGCTTCGGCTATGATTTTCGCCAAAGTAAAAGGTAACTGATTAATTTGAAACTGGAACAGTCTTAAGTGGTTAATGATATTAATTCAGTCAAACTTGAAAAACAGGAGTAAAACACTCTACTCTTCAAAGCTGCACATGTTATGGTTCCCTATATGATTTTTACAGAGTATTTTTATATCATTTATGACGACTTTTACAAGATGAGCAATTTTCTTAGAGAGCTACTGTCTGACAAACCAGAATAGCATCAAGTGGACTATAATTGGACAAATGAATTTAATCTGGATTGCATCTCTCTGTCGTACCCATACTATCTTTGAGGGTCGAAGGGACTAACGTTTTGTCACAGAAAGAAGACACTGGAGGGTGCTGACCTCAGTAGCAATAGCCTCTCCAAGGTTGGGTTTGGTGTTGTGGCATTTGATTCTTGATTGTTTTATTTGGTTGGGTTTTGGATGATCTTTGGCGCATATTAGATTTGTGGATTAGTTTGTTTTTGTTAATTGGGATCAATGGTTTTAGCATTTGGCCACTGATGTATTAGTTTGGTTTTCAACGTAAACTCTTTTTCTTCACAAGTTAGAATATAACAATTAGCAATTAATTGTATAGAGGTTGAATTTTTGCCCTTAAGAGTGTATTTGATAACAAATTGATATTCCTTTCATGGGTGCTTAGTTTCATTTATGTCTAATGGGTTTTTTGAATAGATAATGATTGATCTTGTGTTTCTATAGTGCAATTTTTTAGGCTGCCAAGACTATCATATTTATCTTTATAGCCAAAGCTTCCATTGAATATTATGATGGTTATAACTTTAATTTGCATTTTACAGAAAGGACTTATTCTTGAATCGCATGCTATGGGCCACCTATTTTATCATGTATATTTTTGCCGTGGACTACTAGACCATCCTGCTATGTTCGCTTCTAATTTTACCAATAGAAGTTTTTTGAAGCTGTGAACTCTATGGTATAAAAGAGATCCTTAAAATAGATATTTGTTATTTTCACCATAGAGAATAGTTTAAGCATAATAGAGGTTTGTGGACTATATATTCATTATCAACCTTCATATTATTAAATTTAATGTAGCTCTATAGTGAATCATTAGTAAGGAAATCCGAGAGCTGCTCAGTTATACATCAGTGGGGGTAAATGTGGTAGGCAATTCAAACTTCCATGTAGAGATGTACAATAGTGGGGTTTAATTTTTGTATTCTCAAATACGTACTTCAGAATGAATTCACATCCATCATAATTTGTTTGTTTTGTAGCTTAGGTACATTTTAAATGATGTATGTTGATTGATCTCCATTGGTCATTTATTGATGGTTTATTTTTGTCTCAACTAGCATATATGATTTGGGTTCAGGGTTATAAACTTAATGAGGCTCATAGTGTACTCCAGGTAACTTTCTTAAATACTTCTATTTATTATTGTATGTTTTAAGGGCATTGTGATATAAATGCTAAATGTGAATGCGGAGTTGTCACTTGAGGAAGCATCTTTTGAGGTTGGGTTTAAAGATATTCAACCTTTCATGGTTGAGGTTGTTCCCTTTGTTAGAAATTATTTATAAGTTTGGTTATTACATTTAAAATTTCAGTGATTACATTGTGGAATTGAAATGTTAATACTTTTATGATGTTATTTCTTTTAACCGGATTTGATGCCTTATCAATTCTTGATGATTGTATTTCCTGTTTGTTCTTATATGCTTTTTCTACGTCCATGCTGACGAAATTCTGATCACTACTCTCTTGCATTTGTTGAGTCAAATATGACTAGGGAGAGCAAGCGTCACAAAACACATACCTCTTGAGCGGACTTTTGAACCAATATATTCTCCTTTCATTACCTTCTTTATGGTGTGTTTAAAATTTAGCTAACTGGGCTTTCACTTCTTATTTCAGTCCAAGATTTGATCAACAACCAATGTCACGAGACATTGGTTGAGAAGTTACATTTCTTTTGACGTTCAAATGCAAGAGCTTGAGATATAAGCTGCACAGGTATGTTCTATTTAATTGGTTATCGAAGCTAACCAATTTTAATCTGTTTGATGTTTGTGGTATGTGGATATTCAAAACATGATTATTTGTCTTGTCCTTTGATTGATAGCCTATCATTAAATATCTCATTTAATATCTGTCCCCTGCATATTCGGAGCTTTCTTTTCTTTCCTTTTTTTCTTTTTTGAAATGTTTTGGTTTGATCCACAAGTCTAACAAAAAATTGTATTGTTTTGAATAAGATTTAATACTTTGATGTGTTCTTCTTAAACCAGTAAATAAGCAAAATGATATAATAAGGAAGCCAAAATCATGGGGAGGGCAAAGTTGAGTTGCTTTAGTTAAGAACTACTTTTTAATTTTAATTTCTAAATTTCTGTATTTTAAATTTTTCATTAAGATTCAAATGAATGGTTTTCTTGCAAATGTTTCATTGGGTGACTTTGCAGAATAATTTTTTTATTCCCTTACCCTTCACTTGCAAATTTGTTGTGTTTTGGTTTCTATTGTTAAGAGTATAAAATTTAATCATATCAGGAATGACCTTGGAAGTTGGAACATCAAGAAGGGTAATCATGCTCTTGATCATCTCCAGGATTTGGGGTATTGAGTTCCCAATGGATAAGTCTCTATGCTAAATTAAGATTTTTCATTTTTTTCCAAATGTAAAATTATCGTGAAAAACAGATTTAACATCTGTATTTTTATTGTTTCTTAGAGATTAATTCTTAAAACTAACCTACTATTTTGTACTGGGCAAGACCTTTCATGAGCAAAATTTGCATTGCATGTTAATTCACAATCAAATACCAATCAAAAACAGCCAACTGAGGGATTGACTATTGTTCCGTACTTTATTGCTAGCTATCTTCTATGGGACTCAAAGCATAGATAACTCTTGTATGTATACACGAGACTCAAATCCCTAATGACCCATGGCAAGAAAGTCCTAATGGTTTTATATGTTTGGAGTTAATTACAAATTATAATTGTACTCTTTGTGGATATTAGGGGAAAAATATGGGATTTAACCCTTACATAGATACGTATCGTTTTTGGTGTATTATAGACTATATTCAGCCTGAGTATATTGTCATAAAAAATATGGGTAAACCTCAATTTAGGTCCCTCGCGTTTCATTTGCTTTGTTTCGATGTAGTGTTAAGTCATATCGACAAATAGTTAAACCAAGTTAATATCATTACAAATTGTGAGCATAAAAATTAAAAAACTTAATTTTGTATAACCCGTGCTTAGCATGGGTTTCTGACTAGTTTTATTACAAATAAGAGAGGGGCTAAGAGCTGTCTGCATCTCATAGCTAGGCATTATTGAAAGAATAGAAGAGCATGAGGGAAACGCTCCGCCAGTGAAACCGAGGGAACTATGGATCTTTGAAATTATTGAAGGCCTTATCCACTGTTGTACAACCTCCACCTTCTTCGAATCTATTAAGAAGATCATTCTTAGACACTATATGCTCATGAAATGCCACTTGATCAAGCCAAGACTCACATTTGGAAAATTTAACATATGACCAATTCTCTCTTAGCATCTACAAAACAATTCTTGGATGCTGTTCATACTCCTCCCTACTCCTATAACAATACACCAGGATGTCATCAAAATTTCTCTTACATATTAAATATTCATTAAATATTAGGTAAATTACAACTCATACTATTATAGTGTGATTTCAAATTAAGAAAATTGTTTTACCTAAAAAATTAAAAAAAATTGTTAGATTGATAGTTACGAGGATATGTTATCATTTTATGTTTAAATGTTTATCCTCCTTTTCAATCATTTTTCTCTATTGACAATTGCTTGAATACCTTGTGAAGCCAAAAAGAAGAGGTACTCTTTCTCTTTCATAATATCTATTCACATTTAGATAAAATAATCTTTCTAAATATCTATTAATTTCACATTCCAATAAAATGGATTTTTTTTTATTCTAATAGTACTCTTGAATAATTAATAATCATTAGTGTAACATTTTATCTTCAACCATTTGATATGTTTCACAATTAATGACCATTAAGATATATTGGTCTATACACTATTATTGCACATAGAAATATTCTAATACTATATATTTATCATATTTTTTAATATTTATATTTGTCTAAATTTGACTATATTTTACTAAAAGAGAGCAGAAACATGACGGTGGATAAGGACCTTTACGGCTCCACCGATCTGTTTGGAGACACTTGTTATATTGACTCATTCCTATTTGTGTCCTTAGGGCAAGTCACTTTCAAGTTTTAATTCCTTCTGGCAGTTAGAAAAGTGATTCGGTTTGGTGCATGTCTTTCCGTATTTTAGTAACGAACTCATAATTGGAAAAAAGAAAAAAAATGAGATACAGGAGACAGAAAAAAAAATTAAGAAAAGCCATATGCCAACCGTCATCACCGGTGAATTTACAATTTAGCATTGCCCTCTACTCAATTTGGTCCAGTGTAGTCCATTTGACAGGTAAGAATGTAAGATTATTTTAGCAAATCATTCGCAATTTATTTTTAGTTAAAATCAATTAAATAGTAATTAATCAAAGCTCATTTTAGTTTTTCACTACTATAAACACACAAATAACAATGGAAATTTGTCACGGAATCATTTTCGTCGCTATCAAAGATGAGATAAGTAATTTTTATTAAAGAACTATTTTTTAGGGAAAAAAATTTAAATGTACCATATAATAACATATCAAATTTAAACCCTCCAGAGTTTAGTAAAGAAAAAAGGGTATGTTAATACATTTAAGTGACTTTAGTTTATACTTAAGTACTTTATTGTCACGCTGAAATCTCTCCAGGACTCCCAATAAAGCCGCCCACTAAGGCAGCATTTTTTCTAGGTATGATTATTTGTAATAAATTAAACAACTCAGTTGGAAATCTTAAAGCTGCGAGCGGTTTCAAATCCTTGACGCAATTTCTGAAAAAGGGAATCTTTAGGGAAGCAAATCTTCTGTGTCTTTCTGTGTGTAAGGAAACAAAAGCAATACAACAAACATGAACATGTGAAATAGTTTTAAAAAATAAGAAACATAAAAAATGAAAGATGAGAGAGAAAGAATTAAGAAACGCGTTACGCAGATACGTGTCAACCAACCGCACCGTCAGTGAATTTTGTCCTGCCAGAGACTCAATCTGGCCGTGTGCAGGCAATTTGATAATTAATATAGGTACGATTAATTTAGCAAATTTTCCAATTTATTTTTACATTAATCAATTATCTAATGCTTGATTAAAGCTTATGTACATAACATGCTAAGCCATTAAGTGATTAGCCACATTTTGTCTGAGCACAGTGAATTCAAGTAATGTATTGTGCGTACGTAAGTATTAATTACTGTCATATCATTATTACTTATACTATTTTGAATTTATAGTTTACTTGTGTGGAAATTTAAACTGAAGGGTTTTGCAGTATGGAACGTGCACAAAAGCAAATATTGTAGGTAATATTTGTTTATTGTCTGTGAGATAAAAATATAGGGACAGTAGAGATATAAACATAAATAATAAATATGCATAAGGGTATTATTGGAAGAAAAAATATTAAATTTTTGTCTCTGTATTATATTCACATTGTCTCTACATTTTAGAGGTACAGAAATTTTGTATTTTTCTGTTCCAAGGATAGAAAAATTTTGTCCCCTAATCTTGTCTTTACTATCAAATAGGTTTGTATCTCTAGTGTCTCTATATTTCTGTCTCAGAGACGATAAACAAACGCTATTTTATGTTATTACACTCTTTTAAACACACAAAAATGAGATAAAGTTTAGATGAATAAAAAATAATAAAAAATGAATGCTTATAATATTTATACTTTATGAATGGAGTGATTTATGTTTGTTTTCTCTCTTAAAAAAGGAACAAATTAACAACAACCCTCTTTTAATTAAGCACCTTAAAATTGCTGAAGTAGCATATGCTTCTTAATTCTTAGCACTCTAACCATAAGCAGCTTCATTCCCTACCCGAAAAAATAATAAGCAACTTCATTCAATGGTTACAGTTGTGCTGTGCTTAGAAAAATCGAAAGGCGCGCGTGTATGAAGTATATACGGACCCTAAAGACAAAGTTGTTACAAATAATATTTTTCCATATTTTTGAAAGACAAAACATCGAAAAATCAAAAGGCCCCGACAAAACAAAAAAGGCAGGAATATTTTAAGATGCCTATAATGAGCGAGCCATTGGTAGCACACACTGCTTAAAGTAGTTGTAAAGTCCCTTATCATCATTTTTCCTAAACGGGGAAAACGTCGAAGTCGAAGGAAGGAAACGAACAAAAAGGAAAATTTAAAGCACATGATGGGCATCGATCAGGTCCAAGCGCGATTGCTAGCACGCGAAAGATGAATGGAACAACTAGAAGTCTAAAACCACACGCGCGCGCGCACACATATAAATACATTCTCAAATCTCAATATCCAGAACGTAGCATCAGTCATAATCCTAGAAACATATAATATAACTATTACTTTCAAATCTCAATATCCATATCAATCATATTCCTTATTCTCCGATACGACATGAAACAGTAAAGTCAGAAGACTTGCATTGAAAATAATAATAATAATAATAATAATAAAGAACATCTATCCCCATTCTCTTAAAACTTGAACGTCAAGATACTTTTCGGCGCGCGTGGTAACGCGCCACACAAAGCAAGTAAGGCGCACCACACGCAGAGTCATCTAATAACCAAGATTTGATGATGTAACCATGTAGCAATGGCAGGTAATGTATTGTAGTAGGGCCATCTTCTCTCTCCCAGCTCATTGTCTTCCCCGCCTGTCTTCACCGCAGGCGGCGGCTGTGCCGGTTACGCTCTTCAGCGATGGGTGGCGGCAGTGGCGGTGGAGATCGGAGGTGAGGGTGGTGGTGAGATGGTAATGGCTGAGATGGAGATGGAATGGAGGATGATGCAGAAGGCGACGGCGGTTGAGGCTGGGGGGTGGAGAAAGTGGTGGTGGAGGAGGGGTGGAGGTAGATACGCCGGAGTCGGTGGTGGAGACGGAAGAGACCACAGGCGGTGGAGGAGGAAATGGTGGTGTATGAACAGGCGGCAATTGGGAGGCGGTGCGGTGATGGGGTAGGATATATACGACGGAGAAGGAGGAGCAGGTGCCACTCCAGGCTGGGAGTCAAAGGGGGAGAGAGAACATGAGTGTAACTACAACACATAAATTTCCTCCAGTGAGTGTGGAGCATGGTTATCACACCATCAAATCTGGATGACTAGATGACTAGGTGTGTGGTGCACCATATTTGGTGGTGACAACAACTCAGGTCTTGTTATCCTCAGCAAGACCCGATTGAACAGTAACGGGTGGATTTTTCTTGCCATCCTTTTTGTTGGAAGGAGGTGGTTTTTCGGCGACGGCGTCGCCGATGAATTTATGAACGTCTTCGGGCCTGGTGGTCATGGTGTGTGTGTGTAGGTGATGAGGAATGGGGAATGAACAATTAATAATGTGATAGGAGAAGAAAGAAAAGAAACCAAAAGGAATAGGCGACGTTGAGAATGAAGAAGAGAGATGCAACCAGGCCGGTATATATAGCGGGCAAAAATGCTAGATTAGTAATGCCCATGTGTGCGTGTTTGTGTATAGCTGGCGACGGAGTTGGTGAGAGAATGAATTGACAGCTAGCTATCTATTGAAGTAAGAATGTTGAGTTTTCCTTTATATTATTATTATTATTATCTGAGTATGATTTCTATATATTGTTACAATAAAACCATAGCAGAGAATGAAGAGAGAAGAGAAAAGAGGAGAGAGAGAAGGGGGTTTCTAGAATTAAGAGAGAAAGGAGGAGGGGGAGGGTTCTTGAATTGAGAGAGAGAGAGAGAGAGGGGCGGTGGGGGCTGAGTAGGGATTACATAAAAAAAATAATAATAAAAAAATTGGAACTCAGAATAGGTATACAACATGGTTCTGTGCTGGAATTGATTGTGGACATAATTCATTTTGTTCAAAGTGATTTATGTTAAATTGACTTTGAAGCAATCAAAGTGATTTGTTCCTTGGTTGATATGAAAAATGATTTTATAAAATTAATATTTGTTTGTATAGTGCGAAATAAAATCGATTATATATATATATATATATATATATATATATATAATTACCAAAATAATTAAAGTATTGATATTTATTCTTCTATTTTAAAGTAACATATTTACCTATGATTAAAAGACAAACTTGGTAATTCACATTGAAAATAGTCAAATGAAAAATTGGTAGAATCAAAAGCAAATTAGTTGCTTCTACTCAAAATTGATTTTAGGACTAAAATTGATTTTTGAGCAAAGCATCCAAATAATCAAAATGACACGTTGAAGGATGGTTGCACGTGATTTTGATGTTCCACAAATCGGACCAACATGCTGAAAATAGTTAAGCATTAAATGTTATTTGAATGGTTAAGATTCAAAATTATAATAACTATATAAATTATAAAATTAAATTCATAAAATAGTAGATTTTAAAATTAAAGAGATTAATTTTTGGAGGACCAAAATATCCCTCTACTCTTCTCCCTCTATGCCCGACTAGACTGTTACTGCCACCACCGCCTCCATTCCAATCAGATAGCCCATATATCATTTTATCTGTCAATCACCCGCCATCTTTTCTTTCACCCTCTCCTCCCTCCACGATTGCTAAAACAAAGAACTATGAAAAGAGCATTGCTATTTCAACACCCAAAAGTGGGTGTTTAAGTTAGATACCCACTTTATCATTATTGGATGTGATGGATGGGTGAAAATAATGGGGACCACCATCACATCCAATGATGATAAAGTAGGTGTCTCACTTAGACATCCACTTTTGAATGTTAAAATAGCATTAGTGCCATGAAAAGGTGCTGTCTTTTCCCCTTCAAAAGCAGAAGATATGAAGGTTACTGAAACATTTGGGAAGGGGGGTGTTGCCTCACCCGCTTCCCGTTTGGGTTGTAAAGAAACGATTTTTATTATTCATAATTAGTATTTCTAGATATTTAAAGATGGGTTGGTGCTACCCACCCCTTTAACCCCACCACGACACAACTAAAATAGCAGAAATCTGGGTTTAATTTTCCTTCACCCCAGCAATCATTGGCTTATCACATCAATAATCCATCACAATGTTCAAAAAATAAAAAAGATAAAAAATCTGGGTTTAATTTTCAATTGAGACAAAATTCAAATAAAACAGTCCTTTTGCCATTCTTGCCGTCCTTGGCGCACAAGAGAATATAGAGCACATATATATTCACATGGACCCATTTATGTTACGAATTTATCTAGCACATGTATATCCGCATGGACCCAATAAATGTCCGCAGCACGTACATATTCACATGGACCCAATAACTGTCAAGTAATGACTTGTGAGTGTAGCTATGTAGTGGAATTGTTCCCCTTTTTTATTTTCTTTCTTTCTTTCTTTTAATCAAAAGTTAAAGTCTACTCAACCTATTATTTCACCATGTTCAATTTGAACCCCCTGCCCATATTCTCAACCCATTTCTTTTTCATGATTTTATAAATTTATGTAATTAAGTTCATGCTATTTATAAATTTATAGAATTATTTTGAATATTTTTATGAGTTTATTTTTTATGTATTAAAAATATAATTTTTTATACTATTATTTAATCAAATCATCTTATTTATATGGTTTTAAAATAATTGGTATAAGACTTAACTATTTTTGTTAACTTAATAATGCGTTATTAATTGGTAATATAAATTTTTTTAGATAGTTATTCTATAGAAATTAAAATCTATATTTATTATTAACTAATTTTTTACTTGTGCAGTGCAAGAGATTTTATGTTTATAACTTTTGTTAAAAAAATTGATAGAGTAAATATATATTAAAAGTTGAATTGAATTGAACTGAAATATAACAATTTCATATAGTTTGTTATGCAAATAATCTAACTAAATAAATATCTAATGTGGTTGCCCGTATAATACCTGTTATCGATCCACTAACTATGAGCACAACATGTATTTGAAACTATTTGTGTTTGCTACTTTTACTAATAATATGTAATATTTCATACATTAATTTATTATTCAATCTTGATATTTCTATAACAGAATAACAACCATAGACTAA
The DNA here is from genome assembly GCA_031216105.1 of Dalbergia cultrata. Classification (NCBI taxonomy): domain Eukaryota; kingdom Viridiplantae; phylum Streptophyta; class Magnoliopsida; order Fabales; family Fabaceae; genus Dalbergia; species Dalbergia cultrata. The sequence goes on from CM062344.1 coordinate 49,847,882, forward strand.
CAAGTACACAAAGATGGGGCAAGTTTTTTGGTTGTTTTATTTTTTACTAAAAATAGGAGAAGCTTTTAGAGACTTCACGTTTTGTTAACTTGCTCAAATATTTTGTAATAGGAATTTATAAGTTTATTCTCTTCTTATTTTGTATAAAGGTCGGTTTGGATGGTACAACTTATGACTTTTTTTAACTTTCTGAAAGTCAACAGTCATATTTTTACTTTTTATCTTATTTGGCTAAACAACTTATCAATTTTCTAAAAGTTATTCTTAGTGTTTTTTAAGAAGTTAAAATATTCGACTTCTTAAGAAGTACTTTCTAAAACACTAAAAATAAGTACTTTTATTATTATGTATTTGAATATAAAATAACTTATTCACAATTTACTTTTGAAAAGTTACTTTTCTATAAACGCTTAAATAAGTTTGCCCAAACGAGACCTAAAAAAAGTTATCCAGATACTTTGAAATATCTTATTAGGGATGGCCATGGCTAATCGTAGGAGCTGTGGATATCCCCCCTCCCTAATTGCTCATCCTCGTTAAGAATTTTAACCCCCATCCTTGTCCCCGTGCATCTTCATCTCGGGGTCTCTATTCTCCACTCCCTGTAGAGATTCAAATCATTGTGGATATTCACGAGTTTTTCTAAAGAATTAAGAAAAATATAAAAAAGGAAAAAAAAATCTAAAATATAGTCTTGAACATTAATAAAATACACATAACTATCCCTAATCTATTAATTATTATAACATTGTCTAGCAAAGTCAAAATTAAAATTAAAATACATTATGTACACATAATAAAAAACAATTAGAAATATAAAAGTTGAGATATTTTGAGGTATATATATATATAAAGACATTTACATGAAGTCATACTTATTGGGATTTGATGGGTCTCCATGAGGTGGAGACCTTAGCCCTCACCCCTGCCTCATTTAATAAATGATGACCTATCCTTGCAAACTAGTCCATGTGTCTATCCCTATCATGGGTAATTCCAGTTGGCATTTGTCTTTATGGGCATTTTTATCATCCCCATAGATTATAAAGTTTTCCTATTATGAATTTTCTTTCTCACGATTTTATACATATTTACAATTGAGTTTATATTATTTCTAAATTTATAAACAATTACTACTCACAAAAATATGAAATTTATGAAGGACATCGTGTATCATTGCATCTTTACAAAGGTGTCGTTATTTATTATTTATACTCACTTAATGATAAAATAAATATTTACTCAATAATAAGCAATAGATCCTCGTAATTTATTTTAAATTTCATAGATTTAATATGAAATATAATTATTTAATAAGAACAAATAACAACTCAACAAAGTACAATAGCCTAATATCTATTTCATAATATGTTTATATTTTAGACCCACGCTATTTAAATAAAAACAATTAGTCAAGTTTTGTGATCCATAAGTTATGTTATTAATAAATCATTACCCGCCTTTGACAAAATAAATCATTACCAGCCATCCGAATTGATAACAAAAGTAAAAAGTTTAATTAATCTCTAAATACTTACCGTTTTACTTAATTTTTAATTAGATCTCAACACTTAAAATTTTTTTAATTAGGTTTATATATTGCATAAACTTTTTTAAATAAGTCCTTATCTCTATAAACTGTTACAAATATGTTAAAATGAACGGAACACTCATACAAATAGTGATATATGATACAATCCAAAACACCACCTTGCACACACACAACCCCCCATCCTGTCCCCTTCCTCTCTATCACCCCCACTTTGTTCATCATCATTCACTGTCACCATCATCCATCATCACTACAGCTCCAAATAAACAGGTCTCAACATTTTTTGGAAAAAATAAAAAGAAATAAAGTAGAATGAGGCATAAGGGATTAAGGATTAAAAAGAAGGAGATTCTGGAAAGGGGAAGGTTTGGTTTGGAAAAATGATTTGGGGATTTCAAATAACACAAACATAGGTAGCGGATCTAGTTTGGTTTCATGCTATTTTATTATCATTCATCATCACCATCGTCTTCTCTATACTCTCACAGATCTGGTGCCTACATCGCATCTCCGTTGTGCAACCACCATAGCGTCTCCACTGCACAAACATCACCGCAGCCTCCAACCATCGCGAGCGCTGCCGCACCACGAGCCAGCCACCATCTCTATCAGCCTCAACACAGTTGCCGCCTTGCAGAGACGCCACCACTGTCTTCTTATTTTCCATACGGTGAGCCAGCCACCACCTCTCGCCCACTTGCTGTTGTGCCGCCAACGGATCTACGCTAGCCAGCCATCCAGAGATTGCAACCCAGCCTCTCTCTCATTTTAACCAAACCCCAATCCGCTGCCTCTGTTTTGAAAACCTAGAACCTACTTAACGTTGCTGAAAACCCTTCTTGTTCTCTCTTTATTTTATTTTAACTAAGATACGGTGGTGTTACAGAGTGCATCATGTATCACTAGTTCTATACTTCTATTAGTGTTCCACCTTAAATGAATGGCTATGATTTTATTTTTTAATGTAAAACCATAACTAAAGAATATTCTTTGAAAATTTCATTTAATTTAACTTTTTTTTGTAATAGTTTATAGAGACAAGGATCTAATTGAAAAAATTTATGCAATATAGGGCCTTATTTTAAAAATTTTAAACTGTAGGAGCCTAGTTAAAAATTGAGTGAAACTATCGGGACTTGCAGATTAATTAAATCAAAATAAAATTTATTTTTTATACATTGATAATATAAAATTTTTTTATATTGTCATTCAATCATATGTTGTCGAGTTAACAAAAGTGTTTGAGTCTCACATGATCACATCCACTGTTTGAAAAGTTATACAGAAAAAAAGATTTGATTGGTTAGATGATAATATATAAAAAGAAAAATTTATACCCTCAATGCATAGAAATTAAACTTATAATCTATACACTAATATAAAGGGAATTTTTCCTTTTGGTGTCCAATTTTATTTTTTAGATTTTACTCCTATATATAATTAGTTTAAGAAGTATTTATGGGGCTAAAATTGTAATTAAGTTACACAATTAGAGTTAGTTTTTTTTTTTTGAGTAAGTTTTTAATTCCCTCTTAAGTTACACAATTCTAATTCTTCTCCCCATTTTGCATGGTGTCTCCCTCACATTTTGCCTCTCTTTGGTCTCTTCCTTTCTTCTTCTTTATTCAACCATTTTTATCACCATGACTGACGGTTTGCTTCCAGAGATTTATCATGAGTGGCATTGAACGCTGAGTATAACTTTTCATTAAGATTACTATGTGAAAAGTACGCTTTGTAGAGAAAGGAGGGGAAGACATAAGAGAGAAAAAGAAAGGGTTATTGACTTAGTGTGGTATCGACAATGTCATATGGATGAAGCAATTGAACGATGCGTTTGGGGTTTCATTTCTTTGGTTGATTTACTTGATTTACTTCACCCATGTTTCTATCCTTTACTTCTTCAAATTTTTTCTTTGTCTTTGCAAATAACTTGATGTAAGCTTTAATTCGTTATCTTCGAGATCAAATGGTTTCTCATTTGTTTGGTCACATTGGGTGTTGGTCAATTCAAGTGTTTAGTCCTTTTATCGATTACTTATTTGTTTTGTTTTGTCACAGGATGTGGAATGTATGGATATCTGCTTGCAATGTGAAGTATATATAATGTGATGCAGGTCCTATTCTCTTTAGCGTATTGATATGTTCATCTTATTATTCACATATACATGTATATAGGGATGTGTGTGTGTGTATTGTGTTCATTTGGAGTATATCTATATCATCTGTTGTGTTTCATGACTGTAAAAAGTATTATTTTAAAAATTATTTTTGTAGTATAGTAGTGTCTATGAAGGGACTATCTAAGTTTCATATATCAAGTAGGACCCTCCCTAAAGTCTTAGCTTAAGTTTCATAATTGAGAATGAATTTTACTATATGATGGATCAAAGTTAATGTCCCTTGGTCTGGTTTAAAAAAAGGGAAAAACAAAAGTTTATTCCATGCATAACACTTGATCCGGTAATTGTAATGGAGATGGTAGTGTCTCTATCAATACACATGGAGCGAAGTCGCAACAACACACAAAAATGGAGTTATGTGCATTAAATCAAAGTTTCAAGAGTAGTTTATGTTATTTACCTTTTTGTTTTAATCAATTGCTAATTAGTTTAAATCATTCTTTACTCATTGCAATTGTCAGATAAAGATAGTTTTTGAAACAAAAATAATAATTCCTATTTACAAAAAATGAAATTCCTATTACTATATTATTTAAAATTAAAATATTTAAATATTTTAATAATTACCTCAACTATATTTAATTTTATTAATACCAAAAAAATAATCAAAATAATCCCACAAGTCGCTAGTAATAATAAAAATAATTCCATAAATTTGTAAATAACATAAACTTAATTGCACAAATTCACAAAATCATGAGAAAGAAATATGTGAGAATATGGGTAGCGGGTCAAGTGAACATTGTGAAATAAGAGGTTGGATAGAGTTGGTTTTGGTTAAAATGAAAAAAAAAAAAATACAATTCCACTTGATACTGCTACATTCGTAAGCCATTACTTGACATTTTTCAGGTCCGTGTGAAGATATATGCGCCTGGGACCTTTGTAACATTACTCCACATTCAAATGGACACACTTCTTTTTTGGTTTTATTATATTCCCTCAATTTCTAAATAAGGTGGTTGCTATGGACCCTTGGAATTGAAAAGGTATAAAAATCTAGTTGACACCACTTAAATTGAAATATGGGTTTATTTAATGCCATGTCATGAAAGAATGGTCAACATGTATTTAAGCCCTAATATTTATTTCTTCTAATAGCTTGACCCCTAAATGTTAGTTAAATTTACTTTTAGAATTTTACATCTTAGTCCTCGCACCTTTCTTCACTTTTTGCCAAGAAACGCATGCCTTGGAGTTTAAAGCGGGGACAACTATTCTTCATGTTTGTTTCCTTTTGATTTCTATTTCATCAAATGAATTTGCATAAGTAAATTCTGTAATAAGTTGACATTGAACCAGGCCAACATAATAGTCTTTCTAAGGTCGTTGCTACTCAATTTGCTAAACATAGTTCCACATCTTTCTAAAATATATGCTTTTCTTATGTGTTGAGGTTTCTACTGGTACTCTGCTTCGTTGGTTTTGTGCTTCTTTATTCACTGAAATGCAGTCTCTCTGGGTTCAACTTTCAAATGGTTGTGTTTCACTGACTCTCGACATTTCCAAATGTGGACCCCTCAAATTCTAGTGGCTTTCTTTTCATTGACTTTTATGAAGATTTAGTATTCCCAACAATTAAGGGTGTAACTAGTTGAGATGAAAATTTTTAGATCTCTATTTTCATCATAAAATTTGTGTGAAGCAACTCTAAATCCAGAACCAAGAAGAGCTTAGATATTTGTTTTTTCATGTTAAAATGGAAAGATCATAACTGGTGGGCTTTTACAACCCGCTTTCTGTAAAATGGATCATTTGACCCAAGTGACCAAGGAAAAAGATGACTCTGGTTGGTTGTCATTCATGAAATGGCACGTAATTCCATAGTGCATTGCACATGGTTGGCATGGTCACCAAACCTCGAATTAAGGGACATATTGTCTTAGTGACTGTGACATATGGAATAGTTGCTGCAACCTTATTACCCGATGGTCAAACAACACATTCCCGATTTAAGATACCCATGAATCCAGAGTCATCTTCCACATGCTCTATAAGTAAGCAATTTGATCTTGCAAAACTAAGTAGACAAACAATAGCTATTATTTGGGATGAAGCACTAAAGACAAATAGATATGCTTTGGAGGTAGTAGATTGTACATTAAAGGACATTCTAAATTGTAATGCTCCATTTGGTGGAAAAGTTATGGTCATAGGAGGGGACTTTTGCCAAGTACTTTTTGTTATTCAAAAAGGAAGTAATTCACATACGACAACAGCATGTATTGTTAAATCTTAGTTATGATCTCGCACAAAAGTCTTACATTTGTGCTAGAATATGAGATCCCTACAAGATTGAGAATTTGTGCAATATCTTTTGTACATTGGGGATGGTACTAAACCTACCTTAGACAATGATATGGTACAAGTTCCCTCCCCCTCCCCCCCAAAAAAAATGGCAATACCATGGGATGGAAAAAGTGCAATACAAAATCTCATACATGAAACATTTCCAAGTCTAGAAACTCATGGTTAGGATGCATCTTATATGGTTGAAAGAGTCATACTTACACTAAAAAACCAGGATGTTTAAAAAAGAAATAACTTTGTTATAAGTCGTTTCTCAGGAGAAGAGCGGAACTTGATGTCGTTTGATAAGGTTGAAGGTGGTACAAATAATTTATATCAGTAAGAATACCTAAACTCCATTTCCCTAGGTGATTTGTCACCACATATCCTCAAAGTAAAAAAAGGAGCACCTCTCATGCTATCAAACCATAGGCCCAAAATCCTGTTTATGTAATGGTACAAGTTTACTGTCAAGCAACTTTTTTGAATATGTTGGATGTAAACATTTTAATAGGTTACCACTCTAGACAAAGAACTTTTTTGCCTCGGATAAAACACAAAATAGCTGAGAGTACAGGACCACCATTTGTGCTTATTAAAAGATAATTTCTTATTAAATTGACCTTTGCATTGACAATTAATAAGGCACATGGACAAACCATTCCTAATGTTAGGATTTATCTACCAAATATGTTTTTAGCCATGGACAATTGTATTTGCTCTATCTAGAAGTGTTTCTCAACATAGCACAAAAATACTTATTAGAGAAAGGAAACTTCAAAGGGAAAATGGAGAATTCACTAGGAATGTTGTTTTTAAAGCAGTTTTGGTATCTTGATGTTAGGTAATAATCATCTTACACGCTTACATTTTCACATCTTATTTTTTTTTAATGGCAATTAACTCTTCTTTTTTAATTTGTAAATCAATTATAACTTGAAGATTGTGTACGTATGTATAGACAAATTAAAATTTGAGGAACTATTCTAGATATGTTAGGATTTGAAAAGAAATAATTTGCCAAACAAATAAGTACAAAGTTGTTATTTTAGATTTTAGATTTTTTTTATTTAAACAAAATAACTTCACTTGTTACTTGTGTAGGAGGGATAGTTTGAAAAGCTTTGGAATACTCGAAAAGATGAGCAATCTCTTGCCTCAGTCAATGCAATTGACGACAAGGTCAAATTAAATGATGATACAATCAAAATCTTATTTTTAATTTATTTAGTACTTTATTTTTTTGTCTAATCCTTAAAATTTGGAATAATAAGTTTATTGTCTACAAATTCACTCTTTTGGTTGTGAACACCCGATTTTGTCTGGCCCATAAAACAAAAATCCAAAAATCAGCATATTTTTAGAGTTTAACCCATTTATAGAATCATGTTGGTTGTTTAATTTTGTTAAGTGAAATTGCAAACCGTTTCAAGTTTTGTCTATAGTTCTTTATTGTAAACCATTTCAAATTCAATTAAGACCCTGCTTTTAGGTTCATTTCCAGTTTCTATTTCATGTCCACTTCAACCCATTCTACGGTGGCCCATTTCAATTCTTAAAAAGGAAAAAATATATATATATATATATATATATATATATATATATATATATATATATATATATATATATATATATATATATATATATATATATATATATATAAGAAGGAAAGTGCAGACACAATGATGGTATCACTCTCTATTACTTGCAAAATGATGAATTCTCTTTCGGTGATGAGCTAGTAATCCCTACCAGCCAACCTGTTAAAGGTGAAAGATTAATGATTTTGGTCAACAGAACAGGGCTAGATAGATAAATCCAATTATGATCAAAAGGGAGGGGGTGATCGATCACAATGATCAGTACTTCATTTTTTTCTATTGCTATCTTCACTTACTAAAGAAAAAAAAGGGAGCTGTCTGTTTTGAGACTTTGAGAGAGGTTGAAGCAAAAATCATAGAGACTTAGCAATTGAGGATCATCGTGAATTCTAAAGTTGAGAGATTTGAAAAAGGAAGAGAACATCATAGTGGTATATTTTTTTTTTCTTTCTTGCTCTTATTTTTGTTTTGATGCTTTTCGGGTGTTCCTAAATCATATATTGCACATTCTCAAATCTCAACATAGTCCATTCATTCTCAAATCACAAAACACAAATAGAATCATTTCTCAGCATCAAACACAACTTATCACAAAGCATCAACCAAAAATCATAAAAAAAAAAAACATAGCCAAACACAAACCAGTAGGCTAAACCCAACACAATCCCAAGCCAAATACAACCTATTAATCCAAAATCCCATATACAAATGACAATCCAAGGCAATACAAAACTAGAAACAATGTGAGAAATAGAGGGAGGGGCAGTGGCTTCACTCACTGAATCATCACCGCGAACAACCTCACCGCCGGCCGCCGCGCACTAACAAACGGAACCCTACTGCCGCCAGCTTCCCTCCACCATCGCATGCCTCAATCGCGCGGCCTCCATCCCCCTTGACGTGCCAACCATCATCCATCGCACCCCAGCCGGCCTCACGCGGCTAGCACCTCCTCCCCTTGTCCGCGTCGCATGCAACCGCCACCAGCCTGCCACGCATGCGCTCCTTCGCTGCTGTGCCAGTCAATCTGCTGCGATTCCTTCTTCCCGTCACAGCCATGAGATCACGACAATTCTCTTTCAGATTTACCCACAAACCACTGCGAGCCGCCACCTCTATCTCAGCTCCATTATTGCTAGCCACCCAGCCATAAGTCACCGCGAGCTTCTTTCCTTCCCTAAGCCATCGTGCGACCTTTCCCCAGCCAAGTGAGGAAGCCAGCCATTAGAGATCCCCTCCATGCGCAAATCCCCTCCGTTCGCAACCCCTCACATTCGCAACTTAGCCACCGCAGATCGCCCTCTCTCCTTTGCTGGCAGCCGCAGTCCTTACCCTTCTTCCTCCTCCTCCTCTGTCGCGGTGCAGTTTCCCTCTCTCTCCGCCTCGTGCTCTCTCTTTCTCAATCTTTCTTTCTCTCTCTCTTGCTCTCTGTGAGTGTGTGTGTGGGTGTCAACCAAACAAAAAATGAAACTCAACCCACATTCTAGACCCTTCTGTTTGTTTCCTTGTATGCATTTTTCTTTCTTTATTTTTCATTCAAGTGACTTTGCATTTTGGGCTTAGTGGGTTATTTAGGAAGCATTTGGGCTCTCATAATTGTTAAACCATAATGCATTTTTGGGCTATTTCAAGGGAATGTTTGGACCAATTCAGTCCGAAAATAAAAACAAAGTTACATGTTTGGTTTAGTTCAAAAAAAATGAAATGTTTGAGTTGTCCAGTCTAAAAATAAATAAATGGTGAGAGTGTGAGTGTTTGGGCTATTTCAATAAAAAGGGAAACTAGATGATGAAGTTTTGGTTTTGATCAAAAGAATTAATTTTGTGACTAATCAATATTTCTATTTTGAGAATAGAATTAATTTAACTATGAAGGTTTATTAATTCTATCTTTTAGAATATTTTAGCTGTAACAGCTTGATATTCTAAAATCTTTTTCATTTAGTTTAAATTTTAAATGAATTAAAAATGTTATTTAATTTGAGTTTTTAAAAATTAGGGAGTATTTTGCTATTTGTTTAAAACAAAAATTATTTAGCATACTTCATTTTGAAAATCGGATTAATTGAGCCGCGACGACTTATTAATTCAGTTAACCATCTGAGTTGTGACAGCTTGATGTTTTAAATTTTCAAATCAAAAGTTAAATTTTATGATATTATTTTATTTTGTTTTGTATGTAAATACTCCTATCTGTTATTATTATTATTGTTGTAAATATTTTTCCTTCTTATTATTGTTATTATACTTTTTTTTCTCTTTATTATATTATTTTGAGTTAATCATTAAAATGTAAATATTTCGATTCAAATAAATATGTTAATTTAGCCGAGACGGCTTGTTAACTCGACATCTGAGTTGCGACAGCTTGATGTCCTCTTTTCTCTTAAATAAAAAAAGGTTTTTAAGAGGTTATTAATTAATGTGCATAATTAATTAAGGTACTGTCTAGAGGACGGGTGTATTAGGGGTATTGTAGGATTAAGTTCCTACCCTTCCGTAAGCATAACCGACTCCCGAGCTTACATCTGGTTTCAAAGATCATTTTCTTTAAATTAAATGGGTTTTTCCATATTTTTCCCAACTAAATAAAAATTTGGTGGCGACTCCCAATTTTCAAACTCATTTTTAGCCGTCCCGTCGCGATCCCGGTTGCGACAAGAGCTACAATAATAACTGATAAAACTCAATTTTAAAAGATGATAAAAAAAACAATTTTTGTCCTAGAAGATTGAGTGATAATACAATTATATGTCTTAATATGTTTTTATACTTTGTATTTCTATGTGTGTGAGCGCCTATATAAAGATGTGTTGTACAATTATTGGAGGTAATACTACCTTTGGATAGGTTCATAATCTAAGGAACAGAAAGATGATACTTTATCTCATGGTTATTATATTTTGGATTTCAGGTAACTATATTTTTATTAATTATTCATCTCAAAATTTAGTTGTAGTAATTATGATAATATGATCATGTTAATCAAAATACATTTGTTTGAATAGGGGAGTTCATGCAAAATAGGATATTTGTATTCTATAGGTGAATAGTTTATTCGGTAATATCTACTATGTGAACATATAAAGTCTGTATATTTCATTCATTCATTCTAATACGTAATTTATTTTGTAGTTTTTTAAAACACTGAAATTTATAAATGATGAGACTTATAAAGAGTTGACCAGAATCCTTACAATGTGAAAAGTTTCACATATATAAACTTTAATCAATTTTAGCTAAATTTATTTTAAAATAAATATACTAACCATATTTTATTTGTACAAAATATAGTGAAATAAAAAATGTTGCAGATATTTGATTACTTTTTTATCTTTCAATTAAATTCAAGCACTATAAAATACAATTGAAATGACATTTGAAGAAAACATATTATGTAACTTACAAAAATGTATTATTTAAGTGTGTGAAATTAGTACTCATTTCTTTTACTATTCTTTTATTTTATATTTGGACATATTATATTATATTTAAATATTTATTTTATTGAGATAAGAGTTTCTATACGTAATATTCACCACTATTTACAATAATTCCTAAAATTAAAAAAAGTGTCGCCGAGTCATTAGTTGGCATAATTAAAGTGGAATGTTAAATAAAGTTACAAATCGGCCCCCAACCTAGCCTGAGTACTGTGGCGCCCTACATTGCCGAAATCACAAACGGCTGCAGGTTGCAGTATTCTTGGCTCGATGTTGAAATTGCCAAAATCACAGGCGGCCGGAAGGGACGTACTGCGTGTGGAACCCAAACGCTGCTGTTGTGAGGGACCGAAAGAAGAGCAACTCCACTGGCTCTTCTAATTTGAAGCGGTGGAGGCTTCGAGAACTTCTTCTCAGGAGCCTCAGCGAAGGAGGGAATAAAGGTAAGAAGAATAGTGGTAGTAGTAATACTAGTAGAAATGATGATGATGTCGATAATGATAAGAAGCGAGGGTTTGTGTTTGGGGTTCCGGTAACGAGGACCAGCAAGGTGCCGAAATCACAAGTCATGCTGTGCCGAAATGAGCGAGGATGAAAAGGTAATTTTATTAAATTATTTTTATTTTATTTTTTTTAATCGACATGGCACTGACCAACACAGACGGTTCCTAAGAGTAACAATTCCTTAACTTCTTCTATCACCGAAATGAAAAACTGCTATTTCTTTCATTTTGCACACCCTTTCGATCCTTTATTCACATCCCAACGCTAGGCCAATGATCCAGTTACTTGTCCTTGTTTCAGCACTGCTTGCTACTGCAGCATTGTCTTGTGTTTCCGCGTATCACTGGCTTTCCAAACCTCTTGTTGGGGATGATGGAAGGATATACTTCTGTTCTGATCACAACTTCTTTTCATTTGAAAGCAATGGTAGCATTGCATGGACCGTGCATATGGACTATAAATGCAATGTTGGTATGGCCCCTCTTCATGGAGGTCCTGGGAAGGTGAGACCCACTACCCTCTCTCATTTGAATTTAGTTCTAGTGGCACACACACTGTTATCCGTTTCATTCCGCTTCACATTTGTCATTCTTCTTGAATATCCACTGGGCGTTTGCCTGTTTTCTGCTTTATTGATGCATTGAAATTACTTACCTTATACTGTGTATATTGTCTTGGAACTTCTGGAAATTAAAATTGCCGTATTTGGTGCACCTCAACTTGTATAATGTATTTCTTATTCTGTAGTAAGTTTAAATATGCATGAGTTTAGGGTATTTTGGATTCCCTAATCGGCTAATTCCTTTCTAAGGCATTTAATTCCTTCAATTCCGACAAACATGGAGATTCAGTAACAGGTATCCCAAGTTCTTTCAATTAAATACGGTTTCCACTTTCCCCATGGTTAAATGGACGTTCTTCATAGCTGTTACAAGAAAAGGTAAGAAAAAATCATTATAGAGAACTTTGAAGTAGCACTAACACCAATTGAGAAAATGGTTTCAGATCAACTAAGATGATTTGACCAAGTGAGGAGAAAATTAATAGAGGCCTCGATAATAAGAGCAGGTCACGAAGAACTTAAATAATGTAGCCCAATAAACAATGTAGAAGAAGGCAGACCAAGGAATGCCCTATGAGAAACCAACAGAAAAGACCTTGATCTAAATATCATTTCTGAGAACTTAAATTTTGACTGAATGTAAATCTAGGAAACTAATCCACCTAGTGAGAAAAGCCTTATTTTCTTTTTGTTGTCTTTGTGGTAGCGGTAGTTATTAACTCCTGGCACTTGCAGGTATACTTGGTAGCTGATAATAGAATATTGAAGATAAAGTTTGAGAAAATTGGAACTTCTGAGCTTGCAGTAGAAGTTTTCTTTGGTCCAGAGCCAGGTCAACAAGTAGAAGCTGAAATTATTGGACTCTCAGTAAGCACGATAAGCTCAACTGTGTTTATCAATATCAAGAATCGAGGACTCTTTGCATATCGGTCAAATGGACTCTTGCTTTGGAGTGTAGGACCTGTGCTTTACAAATTTGGCTTCCGTCAAGGATGCAGGAAAAATCTTACAGATTGTTACTTTGCATCAGTCCCTATGCTTGATCGATGTGAGGCTAGTATATATGTAAGATTTATTCACCCTTTGTTTTCTGTAATATTTACTGAGCACTTTGGCTCTAGCACTGATGTACTTACTAAATGACTATTTTTTAAATGATTACAACATTGATGGCTGAGAAAATTTTCTATGTAGCCTTTATGTCAAGGAGCAGAACAGTCTGTTTGGAAAAGGGCTATATACTATATGTTATAATTTACAAGTAGTAATTGATACTAAATTTGTCTTTATGACATGAAATGATAACATGCAAAGCTGTTATTGTTATCTTTTTGCACTACTTTAGTTACTTGCTGAATGTGTGATGTGAAGTTTCCTCATACTTTAGTTATCTTTGAAAGTATATATGTTTTTTGCATTTTCAGATCTCAAATACAGAAGGAGAACTCTATTGTTTGTCAATTCGTGGCCATTACTTTAGATGGATACAGGATTTTAGTTATTTAGACAGAAATTTCTCCATTATCCCTGGGAACAATGGTCATCTGTATGTAACATTTCCTGTGAGGGCTCTTGTACTAGCTCTGGATGTCTTTTCAGGTAATGTCTTGTGGCAGAGAAGTACTGGACCATTAAGCAAAGCTGACTATGCACCTGTTGTGGACTCCAATGGTAAGTCGTTTTGTCTTAGACTTGATTAGTTTTAAACTTTTAGCCTTACTGACTGGAAAATATCACTTCATTATGGATTTTGATTAGCTATATATGCATGCATCTCTTGGTTCGTGAAGGATCAATGTTCTAACAAACATCTGTGGATATCTTGTAGAGAATGGTTAGGATTCATTTACATGGTGCATATAGATTGCTTATGGTACACTTTCTTCTGTACTTGGGGCAGTTACCTCAGTTTCTTCTCATTGAACCTTTCTTTCCCAGATCTAACTGTCTTTTTACTTGGATCCCTGTTGCAAACCACTGCATGATATGGATCTGTATGACAGAATGGAATTTAATTCATAGATTGATACTAATTAGATTTTATATCATTATATGATAATACGGCAGCCTTCTCTAGTTTTACTCTTCAATTGTATCTGTCTGGACAATTTATGCAATAATATTGCAGCATCCATATTGCCTCATAGTTGCCCCTAATATATCATTGGTGTCTGTGAATCACTTATAACTTCTGAATTAATCTGAAATATCCCTACAGCCAACGTTTTGTGGAATATAAACTTGTATACTGAAGCTCACCCGATGTTACAGGATGGGTGTCTATTGGTTCATTAGACGGATTTCTATACTCGTTTTCACCAACTGGGGTTCTTAAGAAATTCTCAAGAAGAAATTCAGAGAACTCAGTGGTTCAAATAGGTCCTTTTCTTGATTGCTCTGGATATGCAGTCTATAGTTCACAGATAGAGATGGAAGGAAAATTTAGCCACACTGTTGGTGAATACACCACTGTTTCAGCAATTAGACCTAAAGTTGCATTGTTAACTATGTTGGTTCCTTCAACTGGATCAATCTACTGGTCTGAAAGCAGCACTGGTACATGTTTTTCAGTCCTCTCGTCCCAGTCATCAGTATTGGAAATAAAGCTTGCATAGCAGCAGAGTGAGCGGACTATCTAATTTTCAGAGTTGTTGATTCTAACAGGTCAACTTTCAACTTTGTTATCCAAGAGTGATCTGAGTCAATTTGTTGTGGATGAGGAGATTTTTCTGGCTTTCCTTGCTGCCTCAAGTAATAGTTCACTCTCTCAACTAATGATATTTACTTCTTTTGAGAATATTGAATCAGTGGTACTTAACATTCAGCATTGTTCCTCTTAACACTTGTAAGTTGAGCCTATGGCATTTAACATGAAATTTTTCATTTAAGGAGGTAACAAAATTGATTTATTAATAATTTTGGGAACTATATTTTAGTAGTTAATAGTATTATTTACATGCACTGATGGCTTGGTCCTGATATTAAATGCAGAGACTGGCAACATACTGCAATGCCGTACTTTAGGTATACATCTTTTCTATTCCTGCCCTTGGATAAATAAGCAGTTTTTTAACCACCACTACAGATCACTGGCCTCCAATATAGTTTTTGCATCATATTATTAGTCTTTGTAGCTTGGATGCTTTTTAAGACCTTAATTATCCATATTCTCTTTCTTGAAGTGAGCCAATTAGTTAATGATGTCTGCCAATTGTTTTCTAAATTTAGGTATCATGTAGTCAACAACCCCTGACTTTGTGTCAAAACATCCCTTGGACGTGATACAATAATTTTACTTTGAATGTCCTGAGTGGCAATATCTAGCTAGAAATCAAGTCCATGAACTTTGACCAATCACTGCTGGTTGTGATGTGCTGTTCTCTTATGATTCAAGTTGGCCTTTTTCTTTTTTTCCCCCCCAAATTACTTCACTTTCATAACCCATTTTTTGTGCACACTGCACACTCCTATATACCAGATTAAGCAATCCAAAAAATTTCTAACTTTAATCCCATAAAAAATATTTAATTGATTTCTCATTATGTTGAAGATTCCTCCTTTTTACTTTTTGGAGGACACACTTGACAACACTCTCCTTGGCATTACCCCTTAAAGTATGCAGAAAAGAAAAATCAATTTTGAAGTTGCTGGCATTCTATTCAATAAACTTTTGGCATTAAAGATTGTTCTTGAGTGAAAATGAAAGAAAGGTTCAGCAAGCTGAATCCTCCAAACATATTGATCCTACCGTTTAGTTTCAATATGTTTACCTTCTAGTCCTAACACTAAAGATGCTTCCACTGACTGATGATTCACAGCTCCCTAGGCTCAGAATTTTAGAAAGTTCATATGAGAATATTGAATGTTGATTTACTGCAAAACACAGAGCTTTGCTTGTTCCTTTTTTTTTTTTCCCCATTGGAGGTGTCTTTACACCTTTTACGTGTGAGACTAATCCCCTCTTAGCATTGGCTTGACCCTAGCCACAAGATTCTTAAAGTGTATTTTGAACTTCTTGAGTGTAGGGAAGCCTGTCCACACGGAGCTCAGTTTGTGGCAAACATAGTGCTTATGTTGTATATTTGGAAGCTGAGGCATGTTTAACAGTAAATAGGAAACCAATTGATTCTTGTGACCGATAAATATTGGCTGTACAAGCCATAAATTCACAAAATAAAAACTATGATGTGGCTAGTTGAGTATTTTTCAAATACAGTTTTGATCCCACTTCTTGTCAAACATGATGAAACAGTTTCCGTACTCAACCACTTTTCAGGTGAGAAGCTTGCATCCAGTTGCTCTCAAGCAAGGACCAAGCTTGTCAGCATTTATACAGGTGATGTTCAACTTTGCAAAATTAACAAGAAAATGTGGCCACATTTTGACATTTTGAGTATAGCCTCGAGTTTTCTGCAGGCAATGAAAGAGTGATAGTGTTGTTTCTGCTCTTTGAATCAACTGTTTTGGCACTCCTCATTGGAATAGTAAGATTTTGCTGTACATTCTGGGGGAAAAAGAAGCTTCAAGATAAAGGCCTTGGAAGTTTCCTCATCAAGCGGGTAAGTCATCCTTTTATTTATTCTTCTCCTCCTTCCCTTGGTGTTTCTTCTAATGTATTACTTCTCTACCATGTCAGAACGATTCTTTTTTTTGTTTTTTTAACCATAATTTACTTGCTTCTATCATCTGGAACTTTCAGTGCTCTCTTCAACTCAAAAAGAAAGCTTTGGATAGGACAATTACTGAGCTTGAGCAAAAAGCTGAAGAGGAAGCAGTAGGCTGTGAAGTTCTACAAGAATTGGGTGATATAGTACAAGAAAGGGAATGCATAGAGAGGAAGCTCTCAACCACTTATAGTTTGGGGAGGGACAGAACTGGCTTACATGCACAATCTGTGCTTCCTTTACACAAGAGGAGAAGAAAAAGCTACTCATTTCAGGGTGCGAAGCAAAAGAATATGACAATTTTCCATACATTAAGTGACACGTCTTCCAGTGAAGACATCAGTGAAGGAGAGACGGACATGCTTGAAGGCATGGAGTCATCAACTAAGGCCATAGGAAAGACACTAATGCTGGAGGATAGTTTAAGCAGTGCGTAGTTTCGTTGGAGAAAAGCTACAATAGAAGTCATCAGCAGTAATATGACTTGAGGAGGGGGACGGAAAGCCTATGCAGAATGGAGCAAATGTTGGAGAAGAGAAAAAATCTTGTCTTCAGTCCATACCCCTAGTAACCTTGCATGTGTATTTATTTTTCTTTTCTTTCTTATGTAGATTTACCTATTACAATTTATTATAGATAGAACTCGTATTATGAAAATTATAGAATAAAAAAAAACACACACATACAGGTAAGAATGTTAAATGTTTAGAAGAGAAAGTGATATTTAGAAGAAGAATAACATTGCACTTGGGACAAAAGCATGACAAATTACTTTCGACAAAGAGTACATAATTTTAATGCATGAAGATGATAAATATTAAATGCAGGTAAATACAAATGTAACATGAAGATCTAAGATAACACCAACCATTCTGATAAGAACTAAATTTATAAGGAATTTTAACCTATTTCTCTGAAGAAATATATTTAGATAATGAATAAAATGTTGAGGTATCTAAATATAGAGCCTAACATAAATTTAATAAATAAGAAATACAATAACCACTGGATGAACAAGAAATGGCTAATAGATGATGAGAACTGTGCAATTATAAGCTTAGATGAGACTAATCTTGTGAGCCAACTTCAACTCAGGAACAAACCATCTTCTTCGGGGTGCAATGGTGCCCTTCCCATGAGCATTATTTTCATTGGAATGTATGACAACAACTACATGATCAAATAGGTCATCTTTACAACCTTGAAATGGATCCCGTACATTATGGTTGAGAATTAGAAGTTCATTATTGTTACGGGAAGTACCCTCACTACACAGGTTGGGATCTCGGATCCCCACCAATGCGGCATACACCTTAGGTCAATGAAGGCCAAGGAGGGGAATCGTGACGCAAATAACCACATGCCTCGGAGTAAGCACGAGATTCCATGGTCAATGTAGGACCTTCGAGAAAGATGCTAACTCATTCTAATGGTCATCCGCTATAGTATAGAAAGGACAAAAGTTCTAGAATGGGGACAGTTCATTGCCACAAATATCTAATAGGGTAAGTTCTAGAAGGTATAAATAATGAGGGACAATATCCTTAGAAGGCATGCTATTCCTTTCCTAAAACTCTAAACCCTCTCAAATCATTGCTGACTTAGGCATCGGAGTCCTTATAGGTCCCCTTCCTGGGTGTTAGAATATGAACCGAAACTCCCAAGACTACGAGAGAAACCCAACATTCATCCCTAACCATTCCATCTAGTTGCTCAACTGTCAATCACAGGTAACCCTTGGATCATTGGCATCATTGTCGGGGACAGACCTATGGCTAGTCGGTTAGGCATGACCACCATTTAACCCAAACACTGACACCACCTTTTTTGACCCTTTAACCTCATGGTTAGAACCAAACTCATTGAAAAAGCTATTGTTGAAACTCGCAAAGAAACCCTGGAGGACACTAGCTCTCAACCCCTAGATGGGTAAGCAGCCTTAGACTCAACTTCGCATACTAGCGAATAAGTCCCAACAACCTATTAAGGGAGAATCCCAGTGCAGGTGCTGCCACCCTATTTTGAGACTAGGAAGGGGCCAGCATCCATAGTAGAAATCCCTAAGACCTTCACCTTGCCATATCAAGAAGTTGTGCACTTATTGTGAGAACAGAATACAAGGCTCGTGAACATGGAGGTGAAGCTAAAGAAAAGAAGACAAGATGATGCTAAACCTGCCTAAGATGAGGCCAAGGTAAGAGAAATGGAGGCTTGCGTCCAAATAAGGGATGCCATGATAAGGGAGCTTGAAGAAAGGCTAAAAGTTGCAAAGGACGCCTGAGTCCAAAGCCGAGCTCAAGCCCAAGAAGTAAGTAACGACATCTCGGGTTTAAGCCCACTAGGCCGAAAAACCCAAATGACAACCAGACCTTTTTCAAGACGTCACTTCTTTCCCATCACCATGACCAATATGGACTTAACCTGGAGGAAGGAAACCGAGGAATTTGGGTTCAAGACGACAATTCCCACTCCCAAGAAGGAGTTGGAAACCCTCTTCACCAACCATATTATGAAGTATGAGATCCCAACCATTTTTAAAGCACCAACCGAGATATGACAATACGACTAAAGCTTGGACCGATAAGAACATCAGGATATGTTTAAAACTCGCATGTTGTTGGACAGAGCCCTAGATTTGGTGAGGTGCCATGCATTCCCACTCATCTTGTAGAAATCTGTCCTATAATGATTCAACCAACTAACGCCGAGATCTATGGGTAAATTTTTTTATCTCAGTGCCCATTTCTTAGCACGGTTCACCACCAGCAGAACCAAAGCCAAATCTACCACTAGATTCCTAAGCTTTCAGCACAAACACAACAAACACTAAGAGATTACATGGAGCAGTTTAATCAGGAAGCCCTACAGATTAAAAATCTAAACCCACAAATTTCCATAGTAAACTTGATCGAGGGACTTTGATAAGGGGAATTCCAAAGATCCCTAGCAAAGAGGGAGCGTATAACCTTAGAAGAATTACAATTGCAGCAGAGAAGTATATTAAGCTATAAGATGCCCTAAAGATGACATTGGGTGTGGAGATTGATGCTGCTAGAGCTCGAGAAGAGAATAGAAAAGTATGAGAGAAAACCAAGCCCCATGAGGAGGGCGGTTTACTGAATATGCCCCCATAAAGGTTTCACTGGCAAAAATGTACAAGGAAATTCAGAACATCGAGAGATTATCAAAGCTGAGGCCACTATAGAATAAACCCACGATAGATAAGTCAGTTTACAGTGAGTACCACAATAGTTACGAGTACAAAACTAAGCATTGTTATAACCTTTGAGATGCCATAAAAGAGTTTATCTGGGCATAAAGACTACTTGTTTAGTAGCCATCCAGCAAAGCCTAAAAAGGAGGAGGTTATCCTTGGATCTTGAGGGACAATGAAGATGACCTTGAGAACGAGACAAACCCCTGAGGGAGCAAAATAAAAAAGAAAGGACGAAAAGAGAATATCTGAACAATTCATACCATAGTTAGGGGATTTGCAGGGGAGGCATATCCTGATCCACAAGGAAAAAGAGATTTCAAAGAAGTCATGAAGGTTGAAAGTGGGATTCGTGAGAATTCGAGAAGAAGGAAACTGGGCCCGGCCACTATCTTCTCAGATGAAGACAACCTGGACGTTATCCCGAGACATGATACCCCGTGGTAATCTTGGTGGTCATAGCAAACACTGAGGTAAAAAGAATCCTGATTGACCATGGCAGTTCTGCGATCCTCATGTTCTATGATGCATTTGATAAGTTAGAACTCAAGGTCAGCGATCTGAGTGCTTACTCAACGACTTGGTCGGTTTCTCAGAAGCGGCGGTTAGACCAAAAGTATACATTAACCCATATATGAGAATAGGGACGCCACTGAACACCTATGTTATAGTGGTCTTCTTGGTTGTACCTTGCCCTACGCCTTTAATTGCATCATTAGAAGACCCATGCTCAACAAAATGGGGGCAGTTGTATCCTTCGACCTCCTGGCGATGCAGCTCTAAATAATGATGGGGAAGATATCTTGGTTAAAGGAGACTAGGGTATGGTGAGACGATGCTACAACGTGAGTCTTGAGATAAAAAAGCAGAAGAGTATCAAGGATGCAAAGGAAGTGTCCATGGTCAACCTCGATATATGAAGTTCGAAACGCCCAAACCAGCCCAAGCTCAATGGTGAGTTGGAAATAATTCAAATAGCGTGGAAAGAACATCAAATGACCAAGATAAATAAGAAGCTCACAATGCATTCAAAGCAAAATCTATTAAGGTTTTTGAAGGAAAATGCAGATCATTAGCATGGACAGCCATGGACATATAAGGAATAAACCCAAAGATAATGAACCATCAACTTTCAGCATACCCCGGAACCATGCTAGTGTGCCAAATACAGAGGAAGATGGTGCAGAAGGAATGAGACAAGCCGGCGAACTGCTTAAGGCTGGTTTCATTCGATAAGATTAACACATGACTTGGCTTTCAAATTTCGTGTTAGTCCCAAAGGCAAATAGGAAGCTAAATATATACGTCAATTACACCGATTTGAATAAAGCTTGCCCCAAATACCCTTATCTTTTGCCTAATGGATGGGTTAAACGACTCGACCTCTAGGTTCAAGTACCTGTCATGGTTGTCAAAATCGTGTGTTAACTTGTAAACTCGTCCGAGTTTATGAGTCTAGATTGCAAAATTGAGTTAACTTACATTCAAACTTGTTTTCTGGGTAAACTTGGCCAAACTCGCGAGTTTACGATCGATTCCATGAGTTTACTAGTGGAGGGCAAAAATGACAAAAAGACGTTGTATAGGCACCGAAATGACGTCATTTTGATGCATCCTTTCAAAATACACTTAGGTTAGTCTTTTGCACTCAAAACACAATTCAAAGCCTCAAGGGTTAAGGCTTCTATTCATCACCTTCGAATCCTCCTTGATTGAAGCTATTGCAGCTCGCTTGCTGCCACCTCTCATGCTGCCGCTGCTCGTGTTGTTTCCGCTCACTGCTGTCATCATGCTGCTGCCCGCTCTACCATTCGTGCATCTGTTCATGCTATTGCTCGCACTACCATTCTTGCTGCCGCTCACACCACTGTTCATCTCGTTATCATCCTTGTGTGTTTGTTCATTCGTCACCGTCTCATCTCCCCGCCGTGAAACCTATTAATCACGCCACCATTCACACCTCTGCTCGTGTCGTTCATGCCTCTATGTATTTATAGAAGAGATGTGAAGTTGATACTCTTGAGTCAATCTTAAATTTGTGCTATCATTAACATAGTAGTTATAATAATTTAAATTTATTTTATTAATTAGAATCTTAGCAAATATTATTATGATCAACAAATTATACCTAATAAATACTACAAATTAACCTATAAATATGATCAATCAATCACTCTCTAACTAATCAATCACTCTCTAACTAATTGATCACTTTCAAATTTAAATTTAAATTTTAAAGAATAATATTGATTACATATCATTTTATTTTTGCATAACAGATTTAATTAGTATAATACAAAGTTTATTAAAAATTATTATAATATATAAAATTTGCCACATTATACCATAATGATATTGACAATAAAAATATAATAATACATGCAATACTATGTTAGTTTTGATATTCTTAATAAAACTTAATATTATAGTTAACGTACTTTGGAAGGATTTAATGTAATATATAATCTATAATATAATCTATAATATATAATACTAAGATTTAAGGCTCATTACATGGACAATTTTTCATGTGTCATTCATAGTGAAAATTATGCTTCATAATTTTCATAATCTTAAATTTAAAGTAAGTTTGTGAATTTAATTTACCTTCTAATTATTAAATATTTTTTCCAATCATACCTTCATATTTATCTTCTATTAAAATTATTTAAGATAATAGTTCAACTGAAATTATTTAACAAATAACAAATAATATAAACAAAATGATAATTGAATGTATTATACCATTAAAATTATATATATATAGTATTAATGATAACAAAATTATTATAACTATAATATTAATGATTATAAAACTATTATAATTATAATAATTAATGATAACAAGAAAATCTTAGTACATTTTTATTTTTTTAATTATCTTTATTGAATTTGTACTATGTATGTATTTTCATTTTTAATTTGAATTATGTTGCATTAGTGGCATTTGTTATTATAGATATTTATATTTCAAATTTCAAAGTATTTCAAAATTTTTCTCTTTTTGGATTTTTTTTACTAAACTCGTAAATACTTGTCGGGATTCAAGTTTCCATGGAAAAAAGAGGAATAAGGACTTATGACGAGGATGAAAATGGAGATGAAAGGGAAAATTCTAAATGATGATGGGGTTGCGGGGAAGGGGAAATTTTTAACTTCAAATTTAGAGCTTTTGAAAATCATAAAAAATATATTTCTACCCATCTCACTATCTCATATTTAATTTTTTGCAACTGAAATATTCCAACTTATCAATTCTACAGTTGTTTCATATTAATTCTTTTTTAAAAAATGCTTCAATTTTTCAACACTAAAATGTTTAAAAATTTCAATTCCACAACTTGCGCTTCTCTAGTAATGATACTAATTATTTATTAATTTTTTTAAAAATTTAAATAATTACGTCACTTTTTTATTGAAAATAATTGTGTAATTGATATACTACTCTAATAATTGAGATGAGATAAATTAGAATTATGTGCTTTTTAACTAAGGGGGATTCTCACATGGAGTTGGAAGTCAATACAGTTGATGGAGTTGTTTTTGTCATCCAATGGGAAAATGACACATGTACAAGTGGTAACTCAACCATCCCCTCCTTTCTCCCTCTCAATCTGTCTCTTTCTCCGCCAGATCTGCAGCATTCTGCTTGCCCACGACAGTGATTCCGCCCAACCTCTCCACTCATCAATAGCGCTTAGCCTCCAGCCTGCAACAGTGATTGCGCCATCCACCAGGCCCATCGCGCAGCATCGTGAGCTATACCAAGCCTTGCGCATTTGCTGTTTCGAACAGCCTCTTGCGTCACCGTCGAGCCGCGCTCCCTCATCGCTGCCCCTCTATTTCGCCGCCTCCATCACCGCGCTCCCTCCTCCTCTATTTCGTGAGCAAGTGGTATTAGTTATACAAAAGTGGGGGTGATGCATTTTTAGTGTCCAGCATCTTTTGTTTTATTTATGGCGGCTGTTTAACGGCGAAGAGAAGATGGTGGAGGTGCAGCAGCTCTGAAAACAGAAGCTCCTCCCTTTAACTTCTTTTCTCTTTTATTTTTTTATTGTGAAGGTTTGATTCTTGGCTAGAATTTTGTTGATATTTGAAATGGAATGAGTTTGCTTGATTTATGATTTGTTGTGGTTTGATTTAGTTTTCTAATTTGTAATGATGATGATGATGGGTGTTATGGATTGTGGTGATGATGGTTATTGTGTGTATGGGATAGCGAAGGCTCTGATGTTATTCTTGGTATATCAGTCTCTATGTTGTGGTGCTGCAAAAGTGAGAGAGTGGTGATGGCAAAGGAGGAGGAAGGAGATAGTGTTTAGCAACATTTTTAATTTCAGTTAACCACATTTATCAAATGTGGTTAAATACAACTGCAGGGTAGGCATTGACCAGTAACTGTAGGGTAATGGGCACCTTTAACTAATGATAGTACATTAATTATAATATATTTTAAAATTAATATCTTAATTTATTAAGAGGATGTATAAGGAAAATATGTATAATTGAAATCACATAAATTAAGCTTATTTATTATTTTTTATTAATAAAAAAATATATTTTTATATTTTTATAAATTAAATATTTTAATTTATTAAAAATATATGAATGGTAAAGGATGATAAAAAAATTGGTATCAACAAAGTCTGACACAGTTGATAGATGACTAGGTCCCTTAAATATGTGTTAGGGGTTCAATTTCTACTGTGTGCATAGAAAAAGACTTTATTAGAAGAGGTAATATTCACTTTGATGATCTCTACATCTTGAATGGATTAGTTTCCAGCTACCGACCGGGAGATATCCTTGACCAGTCAAATAAAAAAATTGGTTGAAGTGAAAATACACGGGATGAGATTGCCTAGGATCAATGGTACTACCTGAATGAAGCTCCAAATTTGAATTTACGGTACGCCATTTTTTTTTTTTTCTTCGGTCTCCCAGTCGCTTTCTGGGGTCCTTTACCCGACGGAGGCGGAAATGCCATTAGGGCTCAATGATGGCGATTTCCCGATCAGTTTTCCGTTTCCGACAGGAGCTCCTCCTATTTGCTTTGTGTGACTTTCTCATAATTTGCCACTGATTTTTCTATTTTATGTGCTATTTCTTACCTAGGTTTTTTCTTAGATATGCCCATTGTGGATTTTGGGTAAGAAAAAGTTACGATTTGTTTGATTTTTGTTACACTAGAACTCTGATTTTCGATTTAGTTTGAACAGAGTGCATCCTGTTAACTTATTTCACGATTTTCACCTATGGGTTATCTTTTTTTTTTTTTACCTTAATGATTTTGTGCTCAACCTAAAACGTTCCTTTATTTGAATTAGTCAGTGTTAAATGTTAATTAGTGGTGATTCTAACTTAATTTGGATTTGTGCGCCAGTCATTTGATGTCATCGATGATGGGTTTGAGAAAAGCGTTGTCCATGCCCATGAAAATCTCCGCCTAGGATCAATATTTGTCAATATGGGTAAGAAAAAAAAAATTGCATTCTCTTTTGTTCTCTGTTAGGCACTCATACACTTATATTATATGCATCTGAGTGTTATTTTTGTAATTATGGTTGTTTTGCATACTATTGAAGCATGCCAGGAAAAAGAAGAAAAACTATAGGAAGCTAATTGCTTTGTTTTAGAGTTCCATTTTGTTTTCAATGGCACGTGATTTTGTGTGCCAGGGTTACTAGGATCAAGATTTGTGTATTTTTTGGTCTTTCAGAACTCCTTACTACAATTTCTATTGCAAAGATCAATCCTTTTTCATATGAGGTTGATTTGATTCTAATTGCATTCTTAGTCATCCTTTATTCTTTGATTGCTAGGTTGTCACTTGCTAACAATTCATTGAGCGTGAAATTAAAACGCGAATTCCATTGTTGCTAAGAGCAAAATTTTAATATTGTATTTTTGCATTTACTTTTTCGTTGTCTATTAATCCTAATAGCTTCTTAATTCTTTTATTTCTGAACTTATTGTCTAATTTCACTAACGATTTGAGGTTTCCATTTTTCAGATTCTGAAATCGAACCTCCTCTATGGACTCCAAAGCACATGTGAAACTAATACCTCCCATTGGCGGTGGAATAAAGCCCAAATATCAGCAAGGAGAGATCCATATAAGTGGAATCTAGCTGCATTAGCTGAGTTAATGTAAACCATTCAAGCTTTGTAGCTGCACAGTCACGCAACAGCCAAGGTTTTTTTCCTATATTATATTGTTGGGCTGTTATTTTATTTTCTATTTGGGGTTGGTTTCATTCCTTCCGCAGCATTGCGTCCTGACCTAAGGCTAAAGATAGTTAGCATGGATCTATAGTGACTCTTTAAGGCTGTGGGGATTCATTCTTTCCTCCATTTATTTGTTTTCTTGTATGATTTTCTCTTTTTAGTAAAGGAATTTTGGTGGGCAATGGAATGTAGGCATCATTTTATCACTGCATGTAAATGACAAAATAATTATAGCTCTGTTTACTTTTTTGTGACAGATGCATAAGTTGATTTGGTCACAGTAACTGTTAAAGCATGTGAAGAGCTCATATTGAATCATGTCAAGCAGCTTTATCCCAATCATAAGGTTGACATATTGTATTTGCATGTAATTAAGTTTTAAGTTACTGATATTGCATTCTGCTATTTCAACCATGGCTGCTATTTTCGCCTTGCTTCATCTACCCATGCTTTTTGTTTTAATTTGGCTTTTCATTTATTTCAGTTTCTGATTTTTATTGGCTTGACATTCCTTTGTGGCCTTGGTGAACTGATTGTATGTTTTGTAATAATACTCTATTTGCCTTCATTCAGAAGATCAATGGTATAAAGAGTGGGAGTATTGTTAGGTTGAAGGCTTCTACTGGTAATGAGGGGGTTATATGGGCTGAAGTTCTTCATTGAGGGTTTCTATTACTTCTAGAGTAATAGGAAGATGCTTAGTGAAATTTAGTTTGGAATAGTATACTTTGTGTGACAGTGATCCATGGGTTGAATGCTACTTTTATTGGATCTTGTGTTTGAATCATTAGCATATGCACTGTGTAATGCAATTTGTGAGCTGCAACCTTCTGTAGTCAAGTGATCCATGGAACTACCTTTTGTAATGTATTCCAGCTACCCTTTAATGAAATGAATGTATCTTTTATTAGCTTCATTGATCAATTACTTGATTTTGTTCGTTTTATGTATAATCAAGGATTCTTTGTTATAAAACTAGTTTCATATTAATAGTTAGTATTAGCAGGCCAATAACTAAGTGATTGGTGGCCTAAAGATCTTTAAACTGGATTATGATACCAGATAAGATAATATAGAATGGCTATATAGGTAAAAAGATATATTTTAACTACATGAGTCTGTCATAAAATACTGGTCTGCTGTAATTTTAACAAAAGGTGCTGCTTGGTCGTTATTTACTTATATATTAGTTGTAGAATGAGACATGAGTCTCATTTAGGAATTTTGAATCTGTTTACTAAAGGTTCATCTTAGTATGGGAAAATATGCCGAAATTTGCTGCTTTCTTTAGCCTTTCATTTGATTCAAATCTTAAGTGCAAGTTTATGAGTAGGTAGTGAACTTTACTCGGATGTGAAACATGTAAAAATGCAAACGCGTGAGTATTGGTCGGTGAAGTTTTGTTAAAGTGCATTTCATTGAAACGAGATGAGATTCTAGCTTCTTAGTAAATGAAGATAACATATTTATTTTTATTGGACACCTAATGGTGGAGATTAATAACATTGTAAGTAATTCAGTCATTGTTCCAAGGGACCTAACATTGGCAGTGTAGAATTTAATGACTGAAGGTTTTTTACGACCTTTTTCTAATTTGTTAACTACTGAAACATCCTATTAAGCATAGAAAGTGTGACATTAGTAGCACGTGACATAAACAGCTTTATGTATTTGCGAATTGGTTATTGAAGAGTAAAAATGGAATCTCAATCTAATTGCACAGTAAATGGATTAGCATCCACTATTCATAATCGATGAAATATCGATATTCAATCAAATATGCCTTGGATGTTTGATTAATATTTGATTGAAAAATGCATGGTGTGGAACCCATTTATTGATTTAAAAGTGGGAACACTCTTAATTTCTTTTGATAGAAAAAAGGTGTTCACAACACATGCATAGTGGAATAAAAGGAGCTATTTTGTGTCTAAAATATATTAAAGTAATAACAAAATATATACTCATTAGTACCCAGATGAGATTACTCTAAGCAGTGGAAAAAATTTGCAATCCTATAACTGGAATTTTCAAAGAAATGAGGAGAGTACAATTCTGAGTGTGTATTTTTCTCTATTTGTTATATTTATAGAGTAACCACACAATGCACGATTCCTAAAAAATAATAACCACTACGCATCGGATCAAATTTGATTTTATCTATCCATGGATGCTTTTCTACCAAATATCTTTCATTGGTTTGAAAACATTTGACTTAGCCATAAGTCTGCCAACGGGTTGTTTTTTTTTAAGCATTTAAACTTTTATGCTAAGCAACAATTTCAGTTGATTTTCAAACTATTCCAAATGCAATATTGTGCATTTCAGTTGGCAATCATACTGCCAAATATATTATTCCAAATATCAAGTGCCTATTAACTTCATATCATTTATATTCTTTGTGCTAGCAAAGAATACAATAATATTCCACCTAGAAAAAATTTATTTATTTGATTAAATTAAATTCTCCAATTTAATTATCAAATAATAAGATTTTTCTCTAGCAAAAATTAGAATACTTGTTTGTGTGTGACCTCGTAGGTTCAAAATTAAGTCGATAGAAAATTAATCAAATTAATTTAGTAATCAAGGTTGGCGTCTAGCAACACTCCTTGATGTCCGGATAGCATTAGTAATATCTTTTACTTTCAAGGACCACTAAAAGAAAAATGAAATATTTCCTTTCATCTTTACAGCTTTGGGTTAACTCTAGAGCATGGTATTACTGTGAAACTCTAATAAGTTAACATGTAATGAATGACTTAAGAAACTCATCTCTTTGTTCATTCAATTGCCCCTGGCTAAGGTCTTTAAGTTCACATAGAGCTCAAACTCATTGCTAAGAGTTGATGGATCCCTTATTGATTAATCATTAATTCTACATGTATTTAACGATGCCCAATATCCATTCAACTAATGTCCCAAAACATTAGGTGTTTGGAATTAAAGTATAATAAATAACTTGTTAATTACTATGATAATCTCAGCTCTAAGGAAACTATAATATTTCTTCATTGGAAATTCCTATTGAGAATTTTAAAGTAAAATGAACCATTAAGAATTCTCCTTTGACTCAATTCAATGGTCATATCCCCATATGCATAATTTATATATGTAATTTAATAAATGAGATCTATTAATCTTTATCCAATAAAGACCATTATACATATATTGATCTAGCTGAATTATTGATGTCCCATTCAATAATTCTATGATCAAGAGCAATTAAGATTAAAATTATGAAAGACTTATTTCTCATTATTATAATCTCTGTTATAATAACAAGTCTCTAATTTTAATCAAGGACCTTATCAACTAACTATTTAGTTAATAGAAAATATGATAATAATAACAAACTTTAACTCATCTATAAAACAAGTAGATTGTGATAACATGATTGATCGGATCTTGGGCACACCTAATTTATTCCCATCAACTTTATTTCTTTAGACAGATTCTCACTCTAGACAATTTAAATCCACTGTTACTTATAGATATTGCATTAATATAAGAGTAATGGATATGATTGATAGTGCAACATTTATTTTGGGTGATCTTCATGCTAGCCAACTTTTAAAGAAATCATGTGCTGATCATTTCAAGCAGTTTGTTAATAAAACATTGTTTTCTCTTTCAGGATCTTTTAAAGGACTTCAATGATGGAGTGATGACTTAGGGTTCTAAAGATGAAAATCAACTTCCAGACCTTACTCTAGCAAACAGAAGCTCACTTGGTTCTTAAATTTAAATCGACTGAAGATGGAAATGTTTCAACCACTAAGAGTAAAGTTGAAAAAAACTGAAGACTACTAAATAGTTAGTGCCAGAGATACAATTTCTCTTCTTATTTTGAGCTTTGTTTATTTTATTTTGTTGTTAAGGACCATTGGAGTTTTGAATTTATGTTTTGGTAAGACTGCTTAGTGAGTTGGACTTTTACTGGCCTTCAATAGCCTTTGCAAATTTTATTTGTTTTGTTTTTTTACTTATTTATTATCATTTACATATCTATTTACTCATGTTTTAAGTATATTGAAATGGTTAATGCGTTGCATGATTACCATGCCGAGTATTTGCACTTTCTATCAAAAGTTTAACATAAAGATGGTGTTAGCACTATCCATATTGTATCTTCTTACCCTTCAAAGTTTAGTGAACGGTGCTCTTTTATTATCTTCCACTTTTTTCAACATTTTCTTTATGTTGAGTAATTTATCTCAAAGTTTGAAAAATTCTTTGTTCACTTTTTCATGATCCTAGATAGCTAAATTTCGTGGATGAAATGCACACAGTTAGGCAAGCTTAGAGATTCACAAGCAATGTATATCCAACAATTGCTATGTTTGAGCATATATGAATTTGAAGACAGTTTTCTAATTCCAATAGTATTCTTCTTAATAGATTTCTTTTTCTTGTGCCATTGTACTTGCCCTTTTTTGTTAATGGGCTTATTATATGTAATACAAGTATTGTAATTAAGTATTCAATTCTTCCATTTATTCGCCTTCTGTCTATGTTAGCCCTTTTTTAAAATTTTTTTTAATGTATTTTCCTAATCTTAATATCAATAATGGACAAGTTTATCTTGCAAAAAATAATTGTTAGTAAGTGTATATGATTAGAATTAGAATTCAAATACAATTTTTTATTGTATATGTCCTTTTCATAATTTGATTTGTATTGCTAAAAATAGGAAAGATAAATGCACAAGAATAACAAATTAAAACAATTTGACTCTATTGTGGCTAGCTATAGTCACAAATAGAATATGATAAAAAAATCATATTTGATTGCATTTGATTATAATGTTTAGGTGTGGTGGTGATACATGTTTATAGGTAATAATTGTTTATCTTTTTCCCTAGGAAAATAAATGAGAATCTATTAATTAAATGAAATAAGTCCATCTTCTCTCAAATTTTATTAATCCATATCTTAATAAAAAGTTATACTTTTAATAATGAGTTATTATATTAATAAATTAACAGGAACTAATATTGCTCAAAATAATTTATTTAATAAAAACTTAATAATTATACTTTTTATTTATATAATTATTTCATTCTATATAATTTTAGTTTAGTAATCCTTTAATTCAAATTGATATAATTTATTTTATTTTTGATGGTTTACATAGTTCCATCATATACTATTTAATTCTAATTTTATAAATTTTTAGATTTATAAAATAAAGTGAAAATATAACAATAAATTATATTATATGTATTGCTGATGTGACTTTTAGTTAAATATACCTTTTGAAATTATGAATAAATTTTTAATTTTTCTACAATATTGTGGATCAATATAAGCCATCTTTTCTTAGATTTTATTGATAACAATATCACAAATCTAATAAAAAAAATTGATAAGATAAGTAACGTTCACATATTTATCTTCTATTTTTTTAGTTAATGTTGATATCATCTTAAACTACTATAATAGATTATCATGAAAGAAACAATTAAGAATATTATTTCTTCGAACGAATATAGTTCCAGTACAATCTCTGAGTATTATTATTATTATTTTTAATTCCATTTGTACTAATAACAATTATTATTATCAAAATAGAGCTATTAATTGTTATCATTTCTGTACCTCACACGAGTCATGCAAATATAGCAATTCAACTACATACATTTACTTTGTTTAATTTTAATTGAATATCTATTATGGATAAATTGAAACATAACTTGACTGAATTATATTATTATGGTTTGTATACATAACATGCTAAGATAATAATTATTACTCTAATCATATCATTCAATTTACATATAATTTAATTAACAATCCTGTGCAAAGCACGGGTTATAAGACTAGTTTTATTACAAACAAGAAAGGGGATAAGAGCTATCTACATCCCATGGCTAGGCATTACTGAAAGAACAAAAGAGCATGAGGGAAGCGCTTCGCCAATGAAATTGAGGAAACTACAGATCTTTAAAATTGTTGAAGGCCTTAGCCACTGTTGTACAACCTCCACCTTCTTTGGATCTATTAAAATATCATTCTTAAACACTATAAGCCCATGAAACACCACTTGATTAATCCAAGACTCACATTTAGAAAATTTAACATATGACCGATTCTCTCTTAGTGTCTACAGAACAATTCTCGGATGCTATTCATACTCCTCCCTACTCCTATAATACACCATGATGTCATCAAAATTTCTCTTACATATATTAAAGATTCATTAGATGTTATGTAAATTACAACTCATACTCTTATCGTGTAATTTCAAATTAAGAAAATTGTTTTACCAAAAAAAATTAAAAAAAATTGTTATCATTTAATGTTTAAATGTTTATCCTCCTAATTTTTTAATCATCTTTCTCCAATGACAATTGGTTGAGTATCTTGCGAAGCCAAAAAAGAAGAGATACTCTTTCCCTTTCATAATATCTGTTTATTTTCAGATAAATTAATCTTTTAAAATATCCATCAATTTCACATTCCAATAAAATAGATTTGTCTTGTTCTAATAGTACTCTTAAGTAATTAATAATTATTAGTATAACATTTCATTTTTAACTACTTAATGTGTTCCATAATTAATGACTATTAAGATATATTAGTTTATATACTATTATTGTGCATAGAAATACTCTAGGGTTTAATTTTATTTTTACACTGTCATTTAATGAAAATATTTGGTTTGCATGAGTTTTTCAGTAGTGGTGTAAAAGTAAATTATCATGGCTTATGTAGCAATATATGATTGGATAATTATATAAAAAAATTTTACACTGTATTTCGATTAAATCCAATACTCTAATATTATATTATTTATGACATTTTCAATATTAGTGTTTGTCTACTAGAAGAGAGCATAAACATGACGGCGGATAAGGACCTCTACGGCTCCACCAGATCTGCTTGGAGACACTTGCTATATTGACTCGTTCCTGTTCGTGTCCTTAGGGTAGGTCACTTTCAAGTTTCAATTCCTTCATGCAGTTAGAAAAGTGATTCCGTTCCGTGCATGACTTTCCGTATTTTAGTAACAAACTCATAATTGGATTAAAAAAATGAGATAAAGGAGAGAGAAAAAAAATTAAGAAAAGCCAAATGCCAACCGTCATCACCGGTGAATTTACATTTTAGTATTGCCCTCTACTCAATTTGGTCCAGTTTAGTCTATTTGGTAGGTAAGAATGTGTAAGATTATTGTAGCAAATCATTCGCAATTTATTTTTAGTTAAAATAATTTATACAATAATTAGTCAAAGCTCATTTTAGTTTTTCACTACTAAAAACACACAAATATCATTGGAAATTTGTCACGGAATCATTTTCGTCGCTATAAAAGATGAGATGAGTAATTTTTATTAAATAACTGTTTTTAAGGAACAAAAATGGACGTAAATGTACCATATAATAACATATTAAATTTAAACCCTCCAGCGTTAAAAAAATAAAGGTATGTTAACACATCTAAGTGACTTTAGTTTATACTTAAATACTTTATTGTCACGCCGAAATCTCTCCAGGACTCCCAATTCGTTTTTTCTAGGTGTGATTGTATGTAATAAATCAAACAACTCAGCTGCAAATTCTAAAGTTGCGAGCGGTTTCAAATCCTTGACGCAATTTCTGAAAACGGAAATCTTCGGGAAGCAAATTTTCTGTCTTTCTGTGTGTAAGGAAACAAAAGCAATAAAGCAAAAAAAAAAAAAAACAAAAGGGAAACATATAAAATAAAAGATGAGAGAGAGAGTTAAGAAACGCGCTGAGCAAATACGTACCAACCAACTCAATCTGGCCGTGCGCAAGGTATTTGATAATTAATATAGGCAGGGCAATATTATCTTAACACTCAAAAAGTGATTGTCTATTCAGACACCTATTTTATAATCATTGGATGTGATAGATGTCTCTACTTATTTTTAACATCCATCACATCCAATGATAGTTACGATTAATATAGTTACGATTAATCTATCAATTTTTTCAATTTATTTTTAAATTAATCAAATATCTAATGCTTGACTAAAGCTTATATACATACCAAGCTAAACCATTAAGTGATTAGCCACATTTTGTCTGAGCACCTTGAATTCAAGTAATGTATTGTGGCTGGGTACGAAAGTATAAATTACTGTCATATCATTATTACTTATACTACTATAAATTTGTAGTTTACTTTTGTGGAAATTTAAACTGAAGGGTTTTGCACTATGAAACGTGCACAAAGCAGATCTCTCATATTACACACAAAACAAAACAGGAAGGAATATTCTTGGATACATTTAATAAGTGGGACAGTGGGAGCAAGAAGGTCGACGGAAAGTCCCTTATCATCGTTTCATCATCATTTTTCCTGAAGGGGAAAAACGTCAAAGTTGAAGGAAGGAAAGAACAATAAACAAAAATATCCAGTACGTAGCATCATCAATCATAATCCTTATTATTCTCCGATAAAACGGTAAAATTAAAACACTCGCAGAGAGAAATTACAGAAAAAAAAGAGCCCCCATTTGAGCTTTACTAACAACGCATTTCCGGTAAGTGGTGCATGGTTACACCACCAAAATCAAATCGGGGTGATTAAATGGCTCGCTGTGCGGTGCGCCATGATCAGCTTGATGACGGTGACTCGTCAGCCCTGTTGTCCTCAGCAAGAGCCGATTGAACGGTAAGTGGTCGTTTTTTGTTGCCATCTTTTTTAGAGTTTGAGTCTCCGGATTGGGTGCTGGCACTGTTGGAAGGACCTGGATTATTTTCGGCGTCGCCGATGAGTTTATAAGCGTCTTGAGGCTTGGTGCTCATGGTGTGTGTCTGTGTGTGTGTGTGTATAGGTGAATCGATGAAGATGGTGAGAGGTTAGAGATGAGAAAAATTAATGTGATAGGCTGGAGAAGAAAGAAAAGAAACCAAAACAAATAGCAGATATTGAGAATGGAGTAGGGAGATGGATCCAGAGAAGGGTCTATTTATAGATAAAATAGACATTGGCCTGGCGAGCGAGTCTGATTTCCGAGGGCAAGGCTAACCCTACCCGTGGTGTGGTGATAAGGTGTGTAGGATTATCGTGGGAACCGCCA
This sequence comes from Dalbergia cultrata, assembly GCA_031216105.1. Classification (NCBI taxonomy): domain Eukaryota; kingdom Viridiplantae; phylum Streptophyta; class Magnoliopsida; order Fabales; family Fabaceae; genus Dalbergia; species Dalbergia cultrata. The sequence goes on from CM062344.1 coordinate 49,883,174, forward strand.
AGAAGGGTAGTGTTACCACCAGAGGTCACCAACCATTGGCGACAAAGTGGTGAGGGGTCGGTGCGAAGGTCACACTGCTTGACACAGCTAGCTGTTGAAAATTTCTTGGGTTATCTTTTTATATTATTATTATTTGCGCCTGATTTCTATATCTATTGGAATGAATTAAATTCTCATTGTGTTTGCGTTCAGTTTCGTGCAAAGGAAGGAAGCGATCACATAAAAGCTATTAAGCTATGTTGTGCTTTATTATCTTTGAATAATTCGTCATCTTTACAGCTGACTCATTTGTTATAAATAGAATGATATTATTGAATAACAAAATTCACAGTGTATTAAAATTAATCTATATTTTAATCATCATTAATAAAATGACAAGATTGAAATTTTATTAAAATTTAAAGTTGTATTAAGCTTTTAACTCTTAAAAACAACAGAAAAAAGAAATGAACTCCAAAAAAATCTTATAAGATGCTCTCAAAAATACCTGGGTCTTTTATTCACCGAATAAAGAAACTTAGTTTTGCTATGATATCTTTCGAAAAATACAGCCGAACCAAGCCTTACCTTATTTTTCATGAACATCGGTCTCAATTTTTTTCTGCCGTTATTATTTTGGTTTCTTTTCCAATGACATTTTGCACTAGATTGATGCGTTCGTGAAAAGCCCATTCGCAGTAAATACTGCAACGCCCAATTTTCCATTCGATTTTTATTAGTATTATAGATTGTCATTATATGACTTTTTTTTATTTTGATTTTATAGAATTTTGAATCAGACAAAATAAGAGCATTATTGTCAATAGCCTCTCCATCGCCACGTTCTTCGCCGGAAACAAGAAGCTGATGTCAGGGAAAGCAATTTTTGGCCGACTTGAAATAGCCTATTCTTCAACTATATATATAAAAAAGAAAAAAAACTATAGGAAAAACATAAATCCGAATTGTTAAATTAACCAACATTATTAACATTGTTTAACAATGTTTAATAACCTGCACAAAAGTGTTAACTAACTTCAGTAAAATATAGTCACACGATTGTTAAAAGAACTTTAGGGCACCTAAATAAAAAAAGGAAAAGGAATGGCAGGCTGAAGTATGTGGGAACATTCACAATATTAAGGACCGAACTTCAAATTCCACGGTTCTAAATTGTCAGATATGCTTTTTAGGTTGACATTTCGTTATCATAATGATGACAAAACTTCTTGTCACTACGTAATTAAGACAACATTGAAAAGCATATAGTAGACTTAAAAACGCAAAACATTTTCACTTTGTGATTAACATATGATATGAGACGGGGCTGGAGTCGGTCATTTGAAGCTCTAATTAGTTTTTCCACTTTATAATTTTGACAATTTTGTGGCTGCATTTCATTCAACATCAGTTAGTCGTGGCTTTAAATTATGATCACGTGGTACTCTTGTTTCCGTTTAAGATTATCAATTAAAGCTTGCAAATCATCACCCTCCTCATGGTCTTGATGAATTTGCATTACGCAATTCCTCTCGTAAAACGTTGAAACATTGGTCATGTTTGCCTTTAATCTTGAGCTTTCAAATTGATTATCTTAGCTCATGACCAGCTTACCATTTTCCAAGTCTTAGACATGGTTTGAATAGATGGGTCCCATGCCATTACGATTGAGCACACCATATATATACGAATAAATAAACGCCGATCGTGTTTAACTCCAAGCCATACTGGAGATAAATCACATTCAGATGGACACGCTTCTGTTTTTTGGCTTTATTTTAATAAAACAGGGTTAAAATAATAATGAAACTGTAAATTGGCTTGTGAAAAGTAAACAAGTCACTTAAAGAATCCTTTACTTTACGCACCGTGCTTAAAATTATTAGGTAATCAAATAACAATAAGGACCCACTGTGTAGGATTATGGCTTGACTTTGAGGGGCCAGCTTCTGTGCCTTCACAATGAGCCAATTCAGATGGACACGTTTCTGTTTTTTAGCCTGATTATAATAACATAGGGTTAAAATAATAACGAAACTGGAAAGGGTCTTGTGAAAAATAAACAAGTCAGTTAAAGAATACTTTACGCACCGTGCTTAAAAATATTACGTAATCAAATAACAATAAGGACCCACTTTATAGGAGTATGGCTTGACTTTGAGGGGCCAGCTTCTGTGCCTTCAATGAGCCAATGGTTCCTTCCACCTGAAAATCATCAGAGCCTAAATTCTCTGTAACGATTTTTGAACTCATTGAGCTGATACAAGAGAGAGTATAGTTTATAGAAAACTGAAATTTAAAATGACTAAGGCATGAAACTGATATATTTAGACTGTGTGAAGAGTAAGCATTTGTGAATAGTGATAATCTACAAGGACAACAAAGAAATTAATTTGAACATCAGATCCAAACTTCAAACTTTAACCAACACAATTCAATATGGGGCCAAAAAAAAAAGATTCACAAAGCAGCATGATTAGTGATTAGCAACCCTCAAAGCGATGGATCCACCAACAAAAAATTGGGTCAAAACGGCCATTAAGCCTGGCGCTTGTGATTACAAATTTTAGCGAGGAAGAGAAAATCAAACCGAATATTAAACCAGTCAAGATACTAGTTTAAAGGTTTAGAGGTCCGACCTGTTCAATTGGGGTTCAACCGGAATATAATAAAATATATATTTAAATATAGATATATGATTAATTAGAAAATAAAAAATATATTAAACAATTAACATTAACATAATCAACAAAAAAAAAAAATTATATTCATATGTTTATAAAAATAAATATAATCCATATAAAATTTCTCTAGTCTCAGCCTCATAACACGGTCATAAAAGTATTTAAAAATAATATTTATTGGTGAGCAGTCTGCGAATGACAGAGAAAGAAGAAGAATAATCTAACAATCTTTGTTAATGCTATTTTTTGGTTCAATTTTCTTTATTTTTACTCTGTAACTACTACAAAATATCAGTATTTAAGTTTTGAAATAAAAAAAAAATCCAGAGGCTTTGAACTGATTCCACTGGTCCGGTTCGCCTGTTTTTCCAATTTTTTCCGATTTTGACTTCCTTCAATTTGGGGAGTTAATCGAACCAATCAAATGATCAATTCCCAATCAAACCGATTGGACCGGCTGGTCCGGTCCGATTTTCTCTTTCATAAATTTTGGCAATTCAGCATACATGAATTGATAGGCATGCACCACGTACGCGTGCCCCACCTAAGGCCCCTACTTCGGGATCAAAAGCATAAACGTCAACCTTTTCAGAATCAGCAATTCAATTCATTAGATTCCGCTTTAGCATTGTGTCCATATTTTGTCCGGATACTTTACTTTGGTACAAAAAAAAGGAGGGGAGAAAGATTGTGTCAGCTCAATCCAACGTCTTGAGTTCAGGTTTTCAGCCCATCCGTTTTGATTATCAGCTCATATTTGTCTTTTATTTTATTTAATTCCGGACCCCAAAAAAAAAAAAAAAGAGATTGAAAAATTAGAACGCAGATCAGGAGGTGCTGGACCAACTATGATCTTGGACTAAAAGGAAGCTAATCTGTTGGGAATCAAGGGAGTATCCTCTAATTTATCCAATCAGCGGCAATCAAATCCCCTAAATCAGCAAAATCACAAAAATCCTTCAATCAGATCAAAGGTGTTCCCAATTATATCCGAAAAAATCAATTAAGGACCGGGAAAATTAATTAGCAGGTATGTGTATATATATGAGCTGAATCACCAAGGACAGGAGACAGAAAGAGATTGGCAAAAAACACATACAAATGCAAAGGCAGAGTTCAGCAATAGGAGCACTCAGAATACCCGTGGGTATCGTTTTGCTCTGATTCACTCCCTTAACCCTCCAATTAGCACCAGCTGGTTCCCCTGTTTTGTTTTTTCCTTCTCACTGTACAAGCATCCATCATTTGCATCATTCCACCATGAAACAAAGAGAAAAGGGAAGGAAGGGAGTAAGAGATAGAGGCCATTAGAGCGGCCTCCACCACCGCCTCCAGTAAGCCCACAACAGTGGAGCTCCACCGCGAAGCAGCAGCCACGGAACCCATCAGACCAGGTCGCGAATCGCCGAGCTCCTCCGCCAAGAACCGCGCCGCGCCGCTGTCCTCACCGCACCAGGCCGCAAAACACGAAGCTCCGTTGCTCCCTCTGCCGGTGCAGCCGCGAGCTCCCCTCCTCCCCTTGCTGTTCTCCGGCGCTGCAACCCCATTAGCGACCTCCCCTGTTCCTTTTTTTTTTTGCATCTCACTGTGGTTTAGGAAATTGGGGATTAAGGATTTGGTTTTTGTTTTGTCTTTTATTTATTAAGCCTTTTTTGGGGTTCTGGGTCAATCTTCTGTGTTCACTTAAGTTCTGTTTGTTTCTGGTTTGGGCTTTACTTTTGTGTTTGTTGTATTCGGGTAGATTAATTTGGGTCCTTCTCTTTTAGTGTTTTATTTTATTTAGGCTACTGTCTACAGATTTTAACACTGTTTGCGGGCTGTTTGTTTGTTTGGGCTTTGTCTATTTTTTTTTCCTCTTAGGATTTCAGTGATTTTTATCCACGCAACAATCAACAAATGTGACTGAGAAGTAGGTGCTTCCTTCAAAAGTGTTTTTCAATTTTATACAGAATTAAAATTGGGGGAAATTTTTTTAAAAAAAAATTAGTTATTATTTTCATCATAATGCCCTCTAAGAACATTGTGACAAGTATAGTCCATTTTTGGTACAGTTGCGTCAACATGGTCTAAAAGCAATAATTAAAATTGCTTGTCGGTCTGTGACCGAAAAAAAATGCTAGCCAGTTCTAAGTTGATCATAAACTTCGAAACTGTCATACCCATTGCCGATATACATGCACAAATTGACACCGGAAAAGTGTAAAGCATAAAATTTGTAATGTATACTTAATTAAAACTGGAGATTTAACATCTCAACATTTCAGACTTACAGTAAATCAAATATGTAAACCTGCATATAGTTTGGCATTTTACTGGTCATATGAGCCATACATATATGACAAAGAATTGATGAAAAGAGACTAATTAAAAGCTTGCTATCTTTTAAATTAATAAAGACAAGGAAAAATGCACTTTACCCCGTTGAAGTATAACTCGTGTGTAATTTAGACCCTGATATTTTAAAGTGTGCAATCCGACTCCCTAGAGTTATCAGAGTGTGCAAAATGACCCTTCTGTTAGTCTGTCATCCAATTTTCACCGTTAAGTGTTACGTGCTGACAAAAATACCTCTAGTTAAATTTAATTTTCCATTCCAACTCTACTGCCAACTTGAGTTTTTCGCTGAACTCATAATTTTCTTTTTCAATATCTCACTTTTTCTTTTCTTTCAAACATATGTTCAGAAACTTATCATACATTTTCTTGTTCTTTTTCATCCATTTTTTATTTTTTCCAGCAAAAATCCCTAAATCCCCAAATATCTCATTGATCTCATATCGTTCCATTTTCTTCAATCCTCTTTCTTTCCTTTGAAACAATGAAAATCCTCTCTTCCTTGCTCCGATATCCTTCGTTCATCTTCTTTCCATTTGCTAATATCTCTCGATTTGCTTCATCACTAGCACATGGCCCTTGCTCCGATGCCTCTGTTCGTCATCATTGTTGCTGTTGCGCGTTCGTCAGAGCTCCGATCTTGTGACTGCGTAGCTTTGCCGGATCTACTGTTCATCTTCCTTGTTCTCAGATCCACTGTTCTCAGAACATATCTCAGATATATTTTGTTAGTGTTTTCGACTTCCTTCACAGTGTCTCTCCGCCATGGTTGGTGGGTCTGGTCCATGCTTCACCTGTCTCCGTCCCCGACAAGGTTTTTTGGCAGGATCTGCTTTTTCAGCAAAGAGCATCAACGTCTTTGTTATTGTATGTCCGGTGAGCTTCGCAAATTTGGTGAAATCGAGTGGTCTTCCTTTCTGAAATGCATTTCCAATCCCTGATCTGAAATCGATCCCTATTTGCTGTCACCCTGTGTAACAGCAATTGGCTCCAGAATTGGGTTTTCTTTTATTTATTCTTCTTAATTTATTTTGAATGGGTTTTCTTCTTTTCTTTCTCAAAAATTGGATCTTCCTGCCTAAGCACATCAAGAACGATGTGTAGGATGTGGACATGGAACAAAGGGATAAGAAGCTCTTGGACCAAGCCTCTGCCCCTTCCCCTTCCAATTGTATTCGTCTTAATAGATTTTTTCCCTGTACCATTGTACCTGCCTTTTTTTTTTTTTTTTTGTTAATGGGCTTATTATATGCAATACAAGTATTGTAATTAAACTATTCAATTCTTCCATTTATTTGCATGTCTATGTTAGCCTTTTTTTTTTAAATTTTAATGTATTTCCCTAATCTTAATATCAATAATGGACAAGTTTATCTTACAAAAAATAATTGTTAGTAAGTGTATATGATTAGAATTAGAATTCAAAAACAATTTTTTTGTTGTATATGTCCTTTTTATAATTTGATCTGTATTGCTAAAAATAGGAAAGATAAATGCACAAGAATAACAAATTAAAACAAATTGACTCTATTGTGGCTAGCTATAGTCACAAATAGAATATGATAGCAAATCATATTTGATTGCGTTTGATTATAATGTTTAGGTGTGGTGGTGATACATGTTTATAGGTGTCAATAATTGTTGATCTTTTTTCCCTATGAAAATAAAAAAATTTCATTTCAAGAAACTTTGTATAATAATGAGAATCTATTAATTAAATGAAATAAATCCATCTTCTCTCAAATTTTATTAATCCATATCTTAATAAAAACTATTATATTAATGAATTAACAGGAACTAATATTACTCAAAATAATTTATTTAATAAAAAATTTATAATTATACTTTTTATTTATATAATTATTTCATTCTATATAATTTTAGTTTGATAATTCTTTAATTCAAATTGATATAGTTTATTTTATTTTTGATCGTTTACATATATAGTTCCATCATATACTATTTAATTCTAATTTTATAATTGATTTATAAAATAAAGTGAAAAAATATAACAATAAATTATATTATATGTATTGATGATGTGACTTTTAGTTAAATAGACCTTTTGAAATTACGAATAAATTTTTAATTTTTCGACAATATTGTGGATCAATATAAGCAATCTTTTCTTAGTTTTTATTGATAACAATATCACAAATCTAATAAAAAAATTGATAAGATGAGTAATATTCACATATTTATCTTCCAATCTATTTTTTAGTTAATGTTGATATCATCTTAAATTACTATAATAGATTATGATGAAAGAAACGTACAATTAAGAATATTATTCTTCAAACAAATAAAGTTCTAGTACAATATCTTAATATTATTTTTTTAAAAATTCCATTTGAACAAATAACAATTATTATTATCAAAATAGAATTGTTAATTGTTATCATTTCTGTGTCTCACACGAGTCATACAAATATGGCAATTCAGCTACGTACATTTACTTTGTTTAATTTTAATTGAATATCCATTATGGACAAATTGAAACATGACTGAATTATATTATTATAGTTTGTATACATAACATGCTAACATGTCAATTATTACTCCAATCATATCATTCAATTTGTATATAATTTAATTAACATTCCTATGCAAAGCGCGAGTTATAAGACTAGTTTTATTACAACAAGAGAGGGGATAAGAGTTGTCTGCATCCCATAGCTAGACATTATTAAAAGAGTAGAAGAGCATGAGAGAAGCGCTTCGCCGGTGAAATTGAGGAAACTATAGATCTCTGAAATTGTTGAAGGCCTTAGCCATTGCTCCACAACCTCCACCTTCTTCGGATATGTTAAAATATCATTCTTAAATAGTATATATGCCCATGAAACGCCACTTGATCAAGTCAAGACTCACATTTAGAAAATTTAACATACGACCTATTCTTTCTTAGCGCTAGCAGAACAATTATTGGATGTTGTTCATGCTCCTCCTTACTCCTAAAATATACTAGGATGTCATCAAAATTTCTCTTACATATATTAAATATTCATTAGAAGTTATGTAAATTACAACTCATACTATTATAGTGTAATTTCAAATTAAGAAAATTGTTTTACAAAAAAAAATTGTTAGATTGATAGTTAGGAGGATATGTTATCATTTAATGTTTAAATGTTTATCCTTTGAATTTTTTAATCATCTTTCTCCAATGACAATTGCTTGAATACCTTGCGAAGCCAAAAGGAAGAGATACTTTTTCCCTAACATAATACGTATTCACTTTCAGATAAAGTAATCTTTCAAAATATCTATTAATTTCACATTTCAATAAAATTAGATTTTTTTTGTTTTAATAGTACTCTTGAGTAATTAATGACCATCAGTGTAGCATTTTATTTTTAACTATTTAATGTGTTCCACAATTAATGACCACTAAGATATATTAGTTTATACACTATTATTGTGCATAGAAATACTCTAGGGTTTAATTTTAATGCACTGACAGTGTAAAAATATTTTACATTGTCATCCAATGAAAATATTTGGTTTGAATGACTTTTTAAGTAGTGGTGTAAAAGCAACTATCATAGTTTATGTACCAATATATGATTGAATGACTGTATAAATTTCTTTTACAATTTCAATGCATTTCAATTAAATCCAATACTCTAATACTATATTATTTATGGCATAGTTTTAAAAATCAGCTCGAATCGGTCGGTTCGACCAGAAAACTGGTGAATCGGTCATGAAATCGGTCCGAGCCATTGTTTAAATCGGTTTCGCATTAAAATTGGTGTAACCCGGTTTGACTCAGCTGGTTGAACTGGATCGGATCGATTCGATTTTTTTTTTTGTTTTGCTTTTTTTATTTTTGGGGCTAAATGATGTCTTTTTCTAAATCCTAAAAAATAATATTCTAATTTGATTTTTAGAAAAATGCAATAAATTTATTTATATTGTCATAACTTGTGAGTTTGTGATGTAAAACTTTGTGAATTTACTTATGCAATTATATTTTGAACTTGTTAATTATGATTTGTGATTGTGAAATGAAAATAATATTTAGGAATTTATGTTATTTAATTATGTTTTTATATTTGGAATCCTTAAAGAATGTCAAATTATTAATTAGTTGTTATTTTATTTAAATTTTGTATAGTTTTATATAAATTTTTAGATAAATCTGACTCAACCGATTCGACTATTGACCCACCAGTTAAACCTGTAACCAATTGACCCAATACTTCAACTGAGTCGATCACCTATCCGAGTTTTAAAATTATGATTTATGGTATATTTAATATTCGCGTTTGTCTACTAGAAGAGAGCATAAACATGACGGCGGATAAGGACCTGTACGGCTCCACCAGATCAGCTTGGAGACACTTGCTATATTGACTAGTTCCTATTCATGTCCTTAGCTCAGGTCACTTTCATGTTTCTATTCCTTCATGCAGTTAGAAAAGTGATTCGGTAGGGTGCATGACTTTCCGTATTTTAGTAACAAACTCATAATTGGAAAAAAAAAAAATGGAGATAAAGGAGAGAGAAAAAAATTAAGAAAAGCCATATGGCAACCGTCATCACCGGTGAATTTACATTTTAGTATTGCCCTCTACTCAATTTGGTCAAGTGTAGTCTATTTGGTAGGTAAGAATGTGTAGGATTATTTTAGCAAATCATTCGCAATTTATTTTTAGTTAAAATAATTTATATAATAATTAATCAAAGCTCATTTTAGTTTTTCACTACTAAAAACACACAAATATCATTGGAAATTTGTCACGGAATCATTTTCATCGCTATAAAAGATGAGATGAGTAACTTTTATTAAAGAACTATTTTTAAGGAACAAAAATGGACGTAAATGCACCATATAATAACATATTAAATTTGAACCCTACATCGTTAAAAAAATAAAGGTATGTTAACACATCTAAGTGAGTTTAGTTTATACTTAAATAATTTATTGTCACACTGAAATCTCTCCAGGACTCCCAATTCATTTTTCTAGATATGATTATATGTAATAAATCAAACAACTCAGCTGCAAATTTTAAAGCTGCAAGCGGTTTCAAATCCTTGACGCAATTTATGAAAACGGAAATCTTTTGGGATGCAAATTTTCTGTGTCTTTCTGTGTGTAAGAAAACAAAAGCAATACAGCAAAAAAAAAAATAGAATAAAATAAAATAAAAGATGAGAGAGAGATTTATATGGGTTTTTTACATATATAAAATAAAATAAATGTGATATTACATACATCCCCTGGTTGTAATCCATTTACATATATGTCCTAATTTTTATATAATAGAAGTCGATTATAACCGACTTCCGTGCAAAATTCAAAATTTCATTGGCTACTATAAAAAAGTCGACTATAATCGACTTTCATATAAGCCTCCAACGGTTACACTGAGCAATGCTGCATGTGTCAGAATGGTGTGAAAAGTCGATTATAATCGACTTCCGTATAAAACAGAAGTCTATTATAATCGTCTTCTGTGTAAAGCAGAAGTCTATTATAATCGACTTTTGTTTTATATGGAAGTCGATTATAATCGGCTTCTGAAACAACTCTGACATACTTTGACAGCGTATACCAAGTCGGTTATAATCGACTTCTTTCCTAAAATTAGTTTTATGCAATTAGTTTGTTGTTATTGCTCCTTAAATGTTTCCTACTCAAAGTAATATTGTTAAGTTGAAGTTGTACGCATCTATTTGTCATCATAAATGTGTTAAGTTGTACTAGTCAATGTATATTTATGAAAATCCCTCTTAATGAAAATCTATTGTTTAATTATTTATTGTCTATTTTTGGGACATATATAACTATGCTAATTCAAGTACATAAAATGAAACCCTCTATGACAGATCGTATATAGTCATTGTGTCACAAGTAGTCACATTGTTGGCCCCAGACACAATAAGCGTAGCAGATAGTGCTTATGATAGTTATGTATTTTAGACATTTATTATGTAGATAAGACTTTAATGATTATATAGTGGTTATGTACTCTGAACTTTTATATTATGTACTTGGCATTAGTATTGATCATATTGTGATTTGGTTCTTTGGACTTTTATAATTTACTTGATATTATGGCTTTCATTTTATGTACTTGAGTTTAGTATAGTTACCTGTGTCCTAAAAATAGACAAGAAGTAAAAAATATATTTTCATTATGAAAGATTTTCATAAACGTACATTGACTAGTACAACTTAACACATTTATGGTAACAAATAGACCTGTACAAATTCAATATTACTTTGAGTAGGAAACATTTAAGGAGTAATAACAACAAACTGATTCCATAAAACCAATTTTAACAAAGAAGTCGATTATAACCGACTTGGTATACGCTGTCAGAGTATGTCAGAGTTGTTTCAGAAGTCGATTATAATCGATTTTCGTATAAAACAGAAGTCGATTATAATAGACTACTGCTTTACACAGAAGTCGATTATAATAGACTTCTGCTTTACACGGAAGTCGATTACAATCGATTTTTTACACCATTCTGACACATGCAGCATTGCTCAGTGTGACCGTTGGAGGCTTATATGAAAGTCGATTATAGTCGACTTCTTTGTAGTAGCCAATGAAATTTTGAATTTTGCACGGAAGTCGGTTATAATCGACTTCTATTATATAAAAATTAGGACATATATGTAAACGAATTACAACCGGGGGATGTATGTAATATCACATTTATTTTATTTTATATATGTAAAAAACCCGATTTATATATATATATATATATATATATATATATATATATATATATATGGGTTTCTTATAGAAATAAATTAATATATATAGCTAATTACATAAATGTCTCATGTTAAAGTCGTTTACACATATGTCCTAAAATGGTTTTAATAGAAGTCGATTTTAATCGATTTCCGTTTAACTCGAAATGAAGCTGGTCTGATAACTTGTACTGAAGTCGATTATAATAGACTTCCATACAACACAGAAGTCGATTATAATAGACTTGATTTAACTGACACGATCGACACACATCTCAAAGTAAACATAATCGACTTCAGAATCCGATTTTACTAGATTTTCACCAAGGCCTCCAGTATATATAGAGCTCCCCAGATGGCATTCCCCAGCACAGAATCTAGAGTTTGAGCGTGAATTTTTCGCTCATGTTGTGAGTCTGAGCGTAAAATTTTACTTCAGAGGGAGAGATGGCAGAGAGTTTTGTTCATCTTCTGATATATTATAATGGTGAGATTAGAAATATAGTAGAGGGGGAGACATTTTATAGTGACAATCAAGCTTGGTTGGTTGTCCGTTCACCAATTAGTTTTCTACAGTTACAATGCCAAATATTGGAAGAGTACGAAGGAAATAACGTGCAAGTCTCGAAAATCTTCTATAGAATGCCGGTTGATATCGGACCAAATGGAATCCGATATAGAAGGTGGCAAATTCGAAAAGACGAGCACATTGATCACATGTTTAGTTATTTTAACTCATTTGCTGAAGTTCGCAAATAGAGTTATTTGTTGAACTCGAATTTGGTCCTTTTAGCTTTGGATGTTCAGCTCCAGGTCCATCAATTGCTGATGCATCCCCATCCTTTGAAGTGTCCCGCCATGACGTCCACCAAGAAGAGGTAGCTTCTCCAAGTCTTGAACAATTTGCCAGAGAGCCATTGCCTCTAAATCCACAACCAATAGCAAAAGTAAGGCCGATTGGGGAGTTCGATTTTATTGTACACTACCAGGAGGATGAAAATGAGGAAGAAGAGGACCCTGATGATAAGAGGAACTATGATGAAGAAGATCAGCAGTTATTTCATGTGCAAAACTTTGGTGAACATCAAATGTCGCAGTCTCAATCTCAATCTCGACAGCACCCTAGTCACGACTCAGCGGTGGATTTAGATGCAATGCGGTCTGATGGGAGTGGGGAGTCTGGTTCAGGTTCGGGCATTGGAGGGGAGACCGATTTGGCACTCAGCCAAGTGTTTCGCAACAAAAATGAAGTTTTGTTTGCTGTTAAACACTACAGCATTCGAAGAGGTGTGCAGTATAAAGTTTATAAGTCTGACCATATAAAATTTCATTGCAGGTGCGTAAGGTTTGGTATTGACTGTTAGTGCAGTATACGTGTCACGCTTCGGCGGAAGTTGCAAATGTGGGAGGTGCGAAAGCTCACGGGACCCTACACATGTGTCTTTCCAGAGTCTATGAACCAGCATGCTCAAATGGATTATCATATTATCTGTGCGCACATATATCCCCTGGTGCAAGCAGATCCGACGATCGCCATCAAATCTCTACAAGCATCAGTGGAGTCAGAGTTAAGGTTCAAGACAACGTATAGAAAGTTGTGGCTAGCCAAATAGAAAGCTATTGCTATGATTTATGGTGACTGGGACGAATCGTATAATGAGCTTCCTAGATGGTTGGGTGGCCTACTATCTTATATGCCAGGTACCACTGTTCAGATGCAAACTGGACCATACTATGTTGGTGATGTTGTAGATCAGGGTTGCATTATGTTCCATCGTCTCTTCTGGACTTATCCACCATGCATAGAGGCTTTCAAATACTGCAAAAGGCTTATTTCAATTGATGGAACACACTTGTATGGCAAGTATGCTGGAACACTATTGATGGCAATTGCCCAAGATGGGAACTCAAATATTTTGCCAGTTGCATTTGCCGTGGTCGAAGGAAAGACAAAAGAAGTATGGTCTTTTTTCTTGAGAAATCTTCGACGGCATGTGACACCACAGGAGGGCATTCTTGTCATATCTGATAAGCATCATGCTATCAAGTCAGCTTTAGAAGCAGAAGGGAGTGGTTGGCATCCCCTTCAACTTATCATGCATACTGTGCGCGACACATTGCGTCTAATTTTGCTGTAAAGTTCAAGAATAAAGATGCGAAGCGCTTGCTGATGAATGCAGCATATGCAAAGACTGAGCATAATTTTCTTTATTGGTTTAGGGCTCTGGAGCATGTGAAACTCGAAATGTGTGCATGGGCTAGCAGCATACCGTGTGAAAAGTGGGCCCACTATGCTGATGAGGGCCGTCACTTTGGGCATATGACAACAAATTTGTCAGAGTGTATGAATGCTGTTATGAAAGGCACTCGAAATCTTCCAATCACAGCCATAGTGAAGTCAACATACTATCGCCTTATTGAGTTGTTTGTCCGAAAGGGCACAGAGGTAAAGACCCAGCTTGCAAGTGGGCGAAAATTTTCAGAGACCCTCTTGAATGCAATTGAGGAGAACAAGTGACACCTTGGCATCATGAGTACCATTCGAGTGACCTGAGACGATTTGGATTACTTGGTGTTTGAGCGAGATGACATAGGAAGTCGTGGAAGACGGGAATTCAGAGTACATTTAATAGAGCGATGGTGTGACTGTGGCGAATTCTAGAAATTGCACTATCCATGCCGCCATGCACTCGCCGCATGCTCTGACGCTTGACGAGATTGGACATCTTTTGTTCACGAAGTTTACACGATGGAGTCGATCTTCAAAGTGTACAAAACAGAATTCTCTGCTGTTGCTAATGAAGAAATGTGGCCGCCATACACTGGGCTTCCAATACGGCCAAATCCTGCACTTAAGCGAACTCTTGAGGGCCGTCTGGTTTCCATGAGGATTCACAATGAAATGGACGAGCTTGATCCAAACCAAGGAAAACGTTGTGGACTGTGTAGAGGTACTGGCCACACCAGACGATCATGTCCGCATGCTCCATCCTCTAGCCAGGGCAATTGATTCAATACTTCATTTCTATTGTTAAGTTAGTCTACTTTTATTGCTCCTTGCCGGGTATGTATTGGTTTTTTTCTCGTCAGTCAGTTGTTATTGCTCCTTATGTGGTATGTATTGGTTGTTTTTAAGTCAGTCAGTTGTTATTGCTCCTTATTGTTGTTAAGTTGAATTTGTACTTGGAAACTTGTACTAGTCAATATGTGTTTATGAAAGTCTTATTGACTTATGAAAAACTTTGGTGAATCTTGTTTATGATAAGCTTGCTTACCTCAAGCACATAAAATGGGTGCCCTAACCTCAAGTATATTATAAAAGACTAAATTATATAATATAAGAGTCCATAGTACAAAACCATCATACTCAGCACTAATAAAAAGTACATAATACAAGAGTCCAGAGTACATAACCACTATATAAACAAATGCATCAAATACATAAGCATCATAATCACTACCCAGCACGCCTATTGCTCCTGGGGCCAGCAATGTGACTCCTCGTGGCACAACGATGATATACAATCTGTTGCACAGGCCTGCGATACTGCAGCTCCTCATCCTCCTGCTCCTGCTGATCCTGCCCATCCTCCTACTCGTCATCGTCCTCCTGATCCTCGCCATCATGCTCGTCCTCCTGCTCCTGATCTGCCTGTTGCTCTTGATCCTCCTCCTGCTCCCCCTCATTAGCTACCTCTGCCTGATCCTCATGACAAGAGCCCTAATGTGATGGATTGGGGATATGCTCCACAGATGGTCGATAGCAATGATTTGGTGGCTAAAGTACTGAGACTGATCTCCCTATACAGGATAATTCCATGAATGCCATCACGTCGGAAGCTGACATGAATTGCGGACTGAAGGATATATGCCGCGCTATGTCACTCTGGCCCAAACTCGTCACGAACTGATGCACCGGACTAGGGTGAACAAAAGAATCTGAAATAAACTGATGACTAGGGCCTGCCATAAACTGCTGGCAAGGGTTCATGAACTGATGGCTGGGGCCCCTTATTATCTGGGGCTGAGATGTGCCAGTCATATACTGGTGCTGTGAGGGATCACCTATGTAATGCTGGTGGGAGGGGCCAGTGATGAACTGCTGCTGGCTGGGGACCACCATGAACTGGTGGCTAAGGCCAAGCATGGACTGGCCACTGGGGTTCGACATGAATTGCTGGCTGGGGTCCAACATGAACTGCTGACTGGGCCTTGTCATGAACTGGGGGCTGGGGTACATAGGCATCGGCTGGTACACATGGAATGACTGAGCATCATCCTGCTGGATGGGATCTGGCTGGGGCTGATGTCTCTGCTCTGTATGTGCCTGTGCTTGGGGATGCGCCTGGGACTGGGGTTGTTCCTGGGACTGGGCCTGTGCTTGGGACTGGGCCTGTGAGTGTTGCTGCGACTGGGACTGGGATCGGGAGTGGGATTGAGTCCAGGCTCGGGGCCTGGCCTGCGGCTGGGGCTGAGGCTGTAAATCAGCATGCTGCTCCCCATAATCATCCAACCCACCTCCATCATCACCAGGCGCATCATCTGGGTACTATCGTCTGCTAGCACAAGTATCGGCACGCATACGCCGCATAAAAGAGCGTTGATCTGGGACATCATCAGGGTGTGCAATATCTGGAGCTGGTGGGGCCTGATTTGGTACATCATCTGGCAAGTCCCTCAGCCTTGGATTCTAGGGTGGTCCATTTAATGACAAGAATCTATTAGCCACTGACACGTACCATTGGAAATACTCGACAGATGGCCGATCATCATCAGATAGGGGATACTGAACTCGCCTCTCCCTACGTGCCTCCCATGCTGCATGCCATGCGACATGATAGTCAGGCCACCATATATAGAGATCCCCTTGACCATCCTTAGCATGCAACCGATCAATATTTATTGGAGCGGTCGGTATATGCTGCCCTCCACCAAACTGTCGCACGACACGATTAGCAGCGTGCCATTCAATGACAGCAAAGTGTATAAGTGCAGTCATAGATGCCCATACATCAGCCTCCTCATAAATAAATGTAGGTATAATATCCCTGACCTCATTGCAGTGGTACGGTGTCCACCTAAACTGAAATAGTCAATAACAAATATTAGACACACAACTAAAACAACTTAATAGAAGAGTTAATTTGATACTAAGCATATGCAAGTTACCCCATTAACGCCAATGGAATCAATGATCAGCTTGTATTGCAATAGCTTATTTGTGTCTGATCGAGTCGAATACCTATAATGCCTCCACCTGAAATGAACATAATTTGTTTTCCTGATTACAATTTGGACATATACAAATCAATAACAAGTCTAAAATATTCACAAATATGTGTACCGCAGTGCTAGTGGAAAAGTGAGTGGATGGTGCTGTCTAGGGGCCAACTGAGGTATCCTATACCATGCCCAAGACTGTAGAAGAGCTAAACAACCAGCAGCCTCAGTGACATTGTATTTCATAGCATGACAAAGCTCACGATAAAGAGATCCAAGAACTGCAAAACCCCAACTAAAGTTTGCAGTCCCATTAAAATCAATGAGAAGAGGAAGCCACTTCATATGTACTCTAAATCCTGATTTATCCGGGAATAAGACCCCACCAAATAGAACCAT
The DNA here is from genome assembly GCA_031216105.1 of Dalbergia cultrata. Lineage (NCBI taxonomy): Eukaryota > Viridiplantae > Streptophyta > Magnoliopsida > Fabales > Fabaceae > Dalbergia > Dalbergia cultrata. The sequence goes on from CM062344.1 coordinate 49,900,508, forward strand.
TATGTACGCTCTGGTGTATCGAATAATCATCTGCTCATCAGCATTTTGTTCCAATGTCTGAAATGTCTCTGTGAACCAATGAAGATTTATTGAGAATCCCTTGATGTCTTTTTCCTCCGGAACCACTGCAAGTAAATTTGCACACAAAGCCCATATATCCTGATTATAAAATTTCTCCCATACTCTTATGCAGCCACTCACAGGAAGCCCATCAACACACAGACCTAGCTGAAACACAACATCCTCCAATGTCACTGTACATTCTCCAATGTCACTTTACATCCTCCAATGCTCAACTAGTGCACTAATGAGTGCCCTATCATAATCAAATGTTGGGACCAGCTGCGCAACATACCAAAACCTAGCCTACCTGAGAAAAGGCTCCATCCTCGGATCTGGTGCGACCATCATATTATAACGCCTAGCTTTTAAAATCCGAGTATCCTATATCGTAAAATATAAATATTTAATACATTATTAAATCATACAAAACAAACATCAAAATATAACTCGCACTAAAATATTACGTAACATTTTCTTCATATTTATATAAATAACTCAGAATGGCACCATGCTTAAACTATCAAAAACTAAAATTACATTTATTAAATTTTGCCAATCATAGACTGTTGTTCGCTAAGCTTTAATGCTAAAACTATAGATCTATTACAATAAATACGATGATGTATCTATAAATGTATAAAAATGCCCCTTAAACATTTCAAATTAGTTTTTACAATTTATCTATACACAAAATTAAACAAAGACAAAAATTAAATTTATTACAGTGACAAATACTAAAACTAAATTTAAGTTTATTAAACTTTGCCAATTATAACAAACTCCTCGCTACCTAACGCTAAAGCTATATATCTATTACAATACATACAATGATGTATTCCTTTAATTAATTTTATAATTTAAAAATACTCTTTAAACACTTTAAAATTAACTACCATTATTAATAATTCCACCAGCTTCTCATTTTCCAAATTATTTTTTACAATATATTATTTATTTCTTTAATTAAATACCACCAAAATCTATTTTTCCAAGACTAAAATTTAAAATACAACAACATTCAATACAAATTTCACTAAAATAAAATAAAATAAAATAAAATTACAAGTAATTTTTAAAAAACTCTACCTTACTTTTCACAAATTAACTAATATATCTATCTACCTGCTTCAATACAACTAAATATGCATATACATCACCTTACAAAACAAATATATAATAAAATATTAAATTAACATCTACAAAACTTTCTAAACAAACAACTTACATTTTATTAACATATCAGACTAAATGATAAAATAAAATACAGTGAAAAATTTAAAACTACATAAAATTACTTGTACTGTCAATTTACCTCCAATATGATCAATAAAATTGAGCCGATATAGATAATCCATCGAATAACTATAGCACTTCCTCCCACCACCTTTATCATGAAATGTCACAGCCCCTTCTTCCTCTTTGCCCTCTGCACTTTTGCTTCCTCCTTCCCTAACGATGATAACCAACCTTCTGCTTCTGAAACAAGAAGGAAGCAATGGCCTCTTATAGCAATTGAAAGCGCACAACCCCAAAGTTGATTGCAATCGACTTACTGCCAGCATCAGAGGGCGCACACAAGTCGATTTTAAGCGACTTCTCAACACTACAAAAGTCGACTTTATTCGACTTCTTCCCTTCCTTGAAATCGATTATACTCAATTCTTGGTCAAAGGCTGCATGTGGCAGAGGAGCTCTTGTAGCTGTCAGTGGGCGCCTGAAGTGGGGTGAGGGAAAGTCTATTATACTCGACTTTGAGCATGCAATGAAGTCGTTTTTACTCAATTTCCATATCACACAAATCAGGACATTTTCGTTAACTGATTCAACTTTGGGCATTCATGTAATAAGGTGTTTTTTTTAATTTATTTGTGTGAAAAACCTATATAAATATATATATATATATATATATATATATATATATATATATGAGATGAGAGAGAGAGAATTAAGAATCGCGCAAAGCAGGTACGTACCAACCAACTCAATTTGGCCGTGCGTAGGCAATTTGATAATTAATATAGGTACGATTAATTTAGCAATTTTTTCAATTTATTTTTAAATTAATCAAATATCTAGTGCTTGACTAAAGCTTATATGCATAACATGCTAAACCATTAAGTGATTAGCCACATTTTGTCTGAGCACCTTGAATTCAAGTAATGCATTGTGGTTGGGTACGAAAGTATAAATTACTGTCATATCACTATTACTTATACTAGTTTAAATTTGTAGTTTACTTTTGTGGAAATTTAAACTGAAGGGTTTTGCACTATGAAACGTGCACAAAGCACATCTCTTATGTTATTACACTCTTTTAAACACACAAATGGAACCCCCTTTTCCTCGTTGGTGATCATCGTAGATAATCTCTGACACATGATCTCTGTCTTTTTTCATTCCATATTTTAATGACAAAATCATAGAAGTACCATATAATAGCAAATGGAACCCCCTTTTCCCCTTTCAATTCCTTTATTATGTGACAAAATCATAGAAGTACCATATAATAGCAAATGGAACACCCTTTTCTCCCTTCACTTCCTTTATATCCCTTTCAGTGCATGTCTTTCCATATTTTAATGACAAAATCATAGAAGTACCATATAATAGCAAATGGAACCCCCTTTTCCCCTTTCAATTCCTTTATGTACCTTTCCGTGCATGTCTTTCCATATTTTAATGACAAAATCATAGAAGTACCATATAATAGCAAATGGAACACCCTTTTCCCCTTTCAATTCCTTTATGTCCCTTTCCGTGCATGTCTTTCCATATTTTAATGACAAAATCATAAAAGTACCGTATAATAGCAAATGGAACCCCCTTTTCCCCATTGGTGATCATCGTAGATAAGTCTCTGACACATGATATCTCTCTCTCTTTTTTCGATTCCTTGACGGCGGTTTCGGTGCATGTCTTTCCATCTTTTAATAACAAAATCATAAAAATTATCATATAATAACGAATAATATTTATTATATAACTAAATTATATGTAAATTTTCAACTATCCTATTTATTTATTAAATTCAATAATAATAAAATATATAATATATATTTATTATATAATTTAATTGTACACTTAATATCAATCTATAATAACATATGAAACCCTCCAACATAAAAAATAAAACCATATTCTCACATTCAAATATATATATATATATATATATATATATATATATATATATATATATATATATATTCACACGTTTAAATTATTTTAGTTTATTTTCACGCTGAAATCTTTTAAGTGATTAGCCACATTTTGTCTGAGCACCTTGAATTCAAGTAATGCATTGTGGCTGGGTACGAAAGTATAAATTACTGTCATATCATTATTACTTATACTTAGTTTAAATTTGTAGTTTACTTTTGTGGAAACTTAAACTGAAGGGTTTTGCACTATGAAACGTGCACAAAGCATATCTCTCATGTTATTACACTCTTTTAAACATACAAAAAAGAGATAAAGTTTGGATGAATATAAATACTTATAATATTTATGCTTTATGAATGCCCTGATTTATGTTTGTTTTCTCTTTCATAAAAGGAACAAATCAACAACAACCCTCTTTTAATTAAGCACTTTAAATTCTTGAAGTAGCATATGCTTCTTAATTCTTAGCACCACCATAAGCAACTTCATTCACTACAAAAAAAAAAAAAAGCAACTTCATTATATTCAATGGTCATAGTTATGTTGTGTTTAGAAAATTAAAGTCGAAAGGCGTGTGTATGAAGTATATACGGACCCTAAAGACAAGGGTTACGTGCCTAACTTTTTCATATAATCTTTTCACATTCATATAATTTCATTCATTTAAAAAGATAAAATAAGATTTTAAAATATAAATACAAATATTTTAGATGAATGAGAGGAAATGAGTGTTAAAATATTATATGAAAAAAAAATTTACACCTAATATTCTAAATTTTGTTATTTATACTCATAATACATAAAATATTATATTGACTCACGTTCTATTTATTATTGGATGGGGTGTGGGTTTCATTGAAATAAGGTCTACACCTCATCCAATAATAGATGAGATGTGAGTTGATATAGTGTCCTTCAAATAATATTTTTCAATTTTTTTGAAAGACAAAAACAAAAATCAAAAGGCCCCGAGAAAACCAAAAAGGCAGGAATATGTTTAGATAGATTTATCATCATTTCATCATATTTTTCTCCTAAAGGGGAAACACGTCGAAGTTGAAGGAAGTAGAAGAACAACAAAGAAAATATCCACTACGCAGCATCATCAGTCATAATCCTTATTATCCAATCGGACATGAAAACAGTAAAATTAAAAGACTTGCATAGAGAAATTACAAAAAATAAAAATAAAAATAAAAAGAAAAAGAAAAAAAGTCCCATTTGAGCATTACTACAACGCATTTCCGGTAAGTGGTTCATCGTTACACCATCAAAATGAAATCGGCGTGATTAGAGATGACTCGGTGTGCGGTGCGCCATGATCAGCTTGATGACGGTGACTGATCACTTCTTTTTATCCTCAGCGAGACCCGATTGAACAGTAACAGGTGGTTTTTTGTTGCCATCTTTTTTAGAGCTTGAGGATCCGGAACGGGTACTGTTGGAAGGACCTGGATTATTTTCGGCGTCGCCGACGAGTTTATAAGCGTCTTGAGCCTTGGTGCTCATGGTGTGTGTGTGTATGTGTGTATAGGTGATCGATGAAGATGGGGAGAGGTTTGAGATGAGAACAATTAATGTGATAGGAGAAGAAAGAAAAGAAACCAAAACAAATAGCAGAGATTGAGAATGGGGAAGAGAGATGGATCCAGAAGGGTGTATTTATAGATTATAGACATTGGCCTGGCGAGCGAGTCTGATTTCCCAGGACAAGGCTAACCTTATCCGTGCTGCAGTGATAAAGTGTATAGGATTATGGGGGGAACCGTCAAGAAGGGTAGTGTTACCACCAATGGTCACCAATGCCATTGGTGACAAAGCAGTGGAAAATGACACTGCTTGACACAGCTAGCTGTTGAAATTTTGTTGGGTTATCTTTTTATAATATTATTATTATCTGAGTATGATTTCTATATAGTATTACAATAAATTAAACTCTTATTATTTTTGCGTTCAGTTTCGTGCAAAGGAAGGAAGCGATCGCATAAAAGCAACTAAGCTATATTGCGCTTAATTATCTTTGAATAATTCGTCGTCTTTACAGCTGACTCATTTATTATAAATAGAATGATATTATTGAATAACAAAATTCAGAGTGTATTAAAATTAATCTCTATTTTAATCATCATTAGTAAAGTGACAAAATTGAAATTTTATTAAAAGATAAAGTTGTATTAAGCTTTTAACTCCTAAAAACAAAAAAAAAATCTAAAAAAATCTTGTAAAATGCTCTAAAAAATACCTGAGTCTTTTATTTACCGAATAAAGAAACTTAGTTTTACTATGATATCTTTCGAAAAATACAGCCGAACCAAGCCTTACCTTATTTTTCATGAACATCGGTCTCAGTTTTTTTCTGCCGTTATTAATTTGGTTTCTTTTCCAATGACATTTTGCATTAGATTGATGCGTTTGTGAAAAGCCTATTCGCATTATATACTGCAACGCTCAATTTTCCATTCGATATTTATTAGTATTATAGATTGTCATTATATGACTTTATTTATTTATTTCTGTACAAGAGAGGGCCTAAAGGCCCACATGACTTTCCTTATCTTGATTGTATAGAATTTTGAATAAGACAAAATAAGAGCATTACCCTTAGCCTCGTCAGTAGTCTCTCCATCGCCACGTTCTTCACCGGATTCAAGGAGCTGTTGTCAGGGGAAGCAATTTTTGGCCAACTTGAAATAACCTATACTTCAACTATATATATAAAAAAGAGAAAAAAAAACTATAGGAAAAACATAAATCAGAATTGTTAAATTAACCAATATTATTAACATTGTTTAACAATGTTTAATAACCTGCACAAAAGTGTTAACTAACTTCAGTAAAATATAGTCACACGATTGTTAAAAGAACTGGAGGGCACCTAAACAAAAAAAGGAAAAGGAATGGTGGTAGGCTGAAGTATGTGGGAACATTCACAATATTAAGGAACGAACTTCAAATTCCATGAATCTAAATTATCAGATATGTTTTTTTAGGTTGACATTTCGTTATCATAATGATGTCAAAACTTCTTGTCACTATGTAATTAAGACAACATTGAAAAGCATATAGTAGACCGAAAAAAGTAAAACATTTTCACTTTGTGATTAACATATGATATGAGACGGGGTTGGAGTCGGTCATTTGAAGCTCTAATTAGTTTTTCCACTTTATAATTTTGACAATTTTGTGGCTGAATTTCAGTCAACATCAGTTACTCGTTGCTTTAAATTTAGTGTGTAATGATCACTTGGTACTCTTGTTTCTGTTTAAGATTATCAATTAAAGCTTGCAAATCATCACCCTACTCATGGTCTTGATGAATTTGCATTACCCAATTCCTCTCGTAAAACGTTGAAACATTGATCGCGTTTGCCTTTAATCTTGAGCTTTCAAATTGATTATCTTAGCTCATAAATACCCGTGGGGATTGGAGAAAGAGGAATAAGAACCTATGAAAAGAATGAAGATAGAGATGAGAGGGAAAATTTCAAATGAGGATGAGGTTGGGTAGAAGGGGAAATTTCTAACTTCAAATCTAAAACTTTTGAAAATCATAGAAAAAATATATATATCTGTCCATCTCACTATATTATATTTAATTTTTTGTAACTGAAATATTTGAAGTTATCAATTCAACGATTGTTTCATATTAATTAAAGACTTCGATTTTTTAACATTAAAATATTTAAAAAAGTCAATTTCACAATTTGATATACTACTCCAATGATCGAGATGACATAAATTAGGATTATGTGTACTTTTTTTTTACTAATTACAACACATTAAGTATAACATATTTTAAAATTGATATTTTAATTTACTAAAAGGATGCATAAGGAAAAGATGTGTAATTGAAATAACATAAATTAAATTTATTTTTTATTTTTTATTAATTAAAAATATATTTTTAATTTTTTTTATAAATTAGATATTTTAAATTATTAGAAAGATATAAATGATTAAAGATGATAAAAAAAAAATCGATTGAAGCGGATACACACTGAACGGGATTACCACGATCAATGGCACTACTTGAATCAAGCTCCAAATTTGATTTTACGGCACCCTTTATTAATGTGCGCCCCATGTTTGGTCGGAAGGACCTCAGCTCGGCCCAAAGTTGATCCCCCTCATTAACCAGACCCCAATCAATTTTAGTAAGAAAGATTAAACTTGATTGGGTGGCATATCTAAGGCCCAGCCCACCAATACGTTTTGGTTTTGGGAAACACGGTCCCAATGACATAGATTGAGTTTTCCTTTTTCAGGGGCACCCCAAATATACAAAAATATATATATAAAAAAAGGGGCACCCCAAAGGAATTTACGCATCCTCTCGTCAATTTTATTACAAACAAGAGGAAAAGAGCTGTCTGCATTCCATAGGCATTATTGAAAGAACAGGAGCATGAGGGAAGCGCTCCACCGGTGAAACTGAGGATTTTTGATACTGAGGAAGGGTTTAGTCATTGTTATACAACCTCCATCTTCTTCGGATCTATCAAAATATCATTTTTAGATATTATATGTCCATGAAACGCCACTTGATCAAGCCAAGACTCATACTTAGAAATTTTAACATATGACAGATTCTCTCTTAACATCCCTACTCCTACAATACATCAGGATGTCATCAAAATTTCTCTTACATATATTAAATATTCACTAGATGTTGTGTAAATTACAACTAATACTATTATAGTGTAATTTCAAATTAAGAAAATTGTTTTATCAAAATAATTAAAAATAATTGTTAGATTGATAGTTAGACCTTAGGAGGATATGCTATCATTTTATGTTTAAATGTTTGTCCCCCTAATTTTTTAACCATCTTTCTTCATTGACAATTGCTTGAATACCTTGTGAAGTAAAAAAAAAAAAAAAAGATATACTCCCTCTCTTTTATAATATCTATTCATTTTAGATAAATTTATTTTTTAAAATATTTATCAATTTTATATTTCAATAAAATAGATAATTTTTTTGTTCTAATAGCACTTTTGAGTAATTAATGATCATTAGTATAACTCTTCATTTCCAATCATTTAATGTGCTATATAATTAATAATTATTAAAATATATTAGTCCATACATGCGAAATACTTTTTTATTATTATATTATTTGTTATATTTTTTAATATTCATATTTATCTGAGATATTTTATGAGGAATATAGTATACTAGCTGACGAGAGCAGAAACATGACGGCGGAAAAGGACCTCTACGGCTCCACCAGATCTGTTTGGAGACACTTGTTATATTGACTCGTGTTCCCAGGGCAAGTCACTTTCAAGTTTCAATTCCTTCAGGCAGTTTAGAAACGTGATTGGGTTAGGTGCATGTCCGTATTTTAGTAACAGCTCATAATTGGGAAAAAAAAAAAAAAAGACATAAAGGCGAGAGAAAAGAAAATTTAAGAAAAGCCATATGCCAACCGTCATCACCGGTGAATTTACAATTTAGTATTGCCCTCGACTCAATTTGGGTCCAGTGTAGTCCATTTGATAGGTAGGACTGTAAGATTATTTTAGCAAATCATTCGCAATTTATTTTTAGTTAAAATCAATTAAATAATAATTAATTAAAGCTCATTTTAGTTTTTCACTACTAAAAACACACAAATAACAATGTAAAGTTGTCACGGAATCATTTTCGTCGCTATAAAAGATGAGGTGAGTAATTTTTATTAAAGAACTATTTTTAAGGAACAAAAATTTCTAATGCTTGATTAAAGCTTACGTACATAACATGATAAACCATCAAGTGATTAGCCACATTTTGTCTGAGCACATTGAAATCAAGTAATGTATTGTGGTTGCGTACGTAAGTATTAATTACTTTCATGTCACTATTACTTATACTATTTTAAATTTGTAGTTTACTTGTGTGAAAATTTAAACTGAAGGGCTTTGCATTATGGAACGTGCACAAAAGCCGATCTCTTATGTTATTACACTCTTTTAAACACACAAAAATGAGATAAAGTTTAGATGAATAAATTTTTTTAAAAAATGAATACTTATAATATTTATGCTTTATGAATGCCCTGGTTTATGTTTGTTTTCTCTCTTAAAAAAGGAACAAATTAAGAACAACCCTATTTTAATTAAGCACCTTAAAATTCTTGAAGTAGCATATGCTTCTTAATTTTTAGCACTGTAACCATAACCAATTACATTATATTCAATGGTCACAGTTATGTTGTGCTTGGAAAGGTCGAAAGGCGTGTGTATGAAGTATATGCGGACCCTGTGTTTAGAAAAGTCGACAGGCGGGTATATATGAAGTGTATGTGGACCCTGTGTTTATTAAAGTCGACAGGCGGGTATGTATGAAACGGGCCCTGAAGACAAGGGTTACGTGCATAACTTTTTCATATAATCTTTTCACATTCATATAATTTCATTCATTTAGAAAGATAAAATAATATTTTAAAATATAAATACAAATATTTTAGATGAATGAGATGATATGAGTGTTAAAATATTGTATGAAAAAATTTTACATCTAATATTTTCAGTTAAGTTTTTTATACTCATAATACATGGAACACTATATTGACTCATGTCTTATTTATTATTTAATAAAGTGTAAGTTTAATTCAAATAGGGCACCTCATTCAATAATAAATGAAATGTGAGTTAATATAGTGTACTTTAAATAATATTTTTCAATATTTTTGAAAGACAAAAACAAAAATCAAAAGGCCCCGAGAAAACCAAAAAGGCAGGAATATTTTTAGATACATTTTTCATCATTTCATCATATTTTTCTCCTAAAGGGGAAAAACGTCGAAGTTGAAGGAAGGAAAAGAACAACAAAGAAAATATCCACCACGCAGCATCATCAGTCATAATCCTTATTCTCCAATCGGGCATGAAAACAGTAAAATTAAAAGACTTGCGTAGAGAAATTACAAAAAGAGAAAAGAAAAGAAAAGAAATCCCATTTGAGCCGTACTACAACGCATTTCCGGTAAGTGGTTCATGGTTACACCATCAAAATCAAATCGGGGTGATTAGATGACTCGGTGTGCGGTGCGCCATGATCAGCTTGATGACGGTGACTGATCAGGTCTTGTTATCCTCAGCAAGACCCGATTGAACAGTAGTAACAGGTGGCTTTTTGTTGCCATCTTTTTTAGAGCTTGAGGCTCCGGATTGGGTACTGTTGGAAAGACCTCGATTATTTTGGGCGTCGCCGATGAGTTTATAAGTGTCTTGAGGCTTGGTACTCATGGTGTGTGTGTGTGTACAGGTGATCGATGAAGATGGGGAGGGGTTTGAGATGAGAACAATTAATGTGATAGGAGAAGAAAGAAAAGAAACCAAAACAAATAGAAGATATTGAGAATGGGGAAGAGAGATGGATCCAGAAGGGTGCATTTATAGATTATAGACATTGGCCTGGCGAGCGAGTCTGGTTTCCGAGGCCAAGGCTAACCTTACCCGTGGTGTGGTGATAAAGGGTATAGGATTATGGTGGGAACCGTCAACAAGGGTAGAGTTACCACCAGTGGTCACCAATACCATTGGTGAGAGAGTAGTGAGGGTCGGTGGAAAATGACACTGCTTGACACAGCTAGCTGTTGAAATTTTGTTGGGTTATCTTTTTATATTATTATTATTATTATTTGAGTATGACTTCTATATAGTGTTACAATAAATTAAATTCTTATTATTTTTGCGTTCAGTTCAGTTTCGTGCAAAGGAAGGAAGCGATCACATAAAAGCAACTAAGCTATATTGTGCTTAATTATCTTTGAATAATTCGTCGTCTTTGCAGCTGACTCATTTCTTATAAATAGAATGATATTATTGAATAACAAAATTCAGAGTGTATTAAAATTAATCTCTATTTTAATCATCATTAATAAAATGACAAAATTGAAATTTTATTAAAATTTAAAGTTGTATTAAGCTTTTAACTCCTAAAAACAAAAAAAAAAACTCTAAAAAAATCTTATAAAATGCTCTAAAACTAAAATACCTGAGTCTTTTATTTACCGAATAAAGAAACTTACTTTTACTATGACATCTTTCGAAAAATACAGCCGAACCAAGCCTTACCTTATTTTTCATGAACATCGGTCTCAATTTTTTTCTGCCGTTGTTATTTTGGTTTCTTTTCCAATGACATTTTCCACTAGATTGATGCGTTGGTGAAAAGCCCATTCCCATTATATACTGCAACGCTCAATTTTCCATTCGATATTTATTAGCATTATAGATTGTCATTATATAACTTTCTTTATTTTGATTTTATAGAATTTTGAATAAGACAAAATAAGAGCATTACCCTTAGCCTCGTCAATAGTCTCTCCATCGCCACGTTCTTTACCGGATTCAAGAAGCTGTTGTCAGGGGAAGCAATTTTTGGCCAACTTGAAATAACCTATACTTCAACTATATATATAAAAAAGAGAAAAAAAAACTATAGGAAAAACATAAATCAGAATTGTTAAATTAACCAACATTATTAACATTTAACAATGTTTAATAACCTGCACAAAAGTGTTAACTAACTTCAGTAAAATATAGTCACACGAATGTTAAAAGAACTGTAGGGCACCTAAATAAAAAAAGGAAAAGGAATGGTAGGCTGAAGTATGTGGGAACATTCACAATATTAAGCAACGAACTTCAAATTCCATGAATAAATTATCAGATATGTTTTTTAGGTTGACATTTCGTTATCACAATGATGACGAAACTTCTTGTCACTATGTAATTAAGACAACATTGAAAAGCATATAGTAGACCAAAAAAAGCAAAACATTTTCACTTTGTGGTTAACATATGATATGAGACGGCGTTGGAGTCGGTCATTTGAAGCTCTAATTAGTTTTTCCACTTTATAATTTTGACAATTTTGTGGCTGAATTTCATTCATCATCAGTTAGTCGTGGCTTTAAATTTAGTGTGTAATGATCACTTGGTACTCTTTGTTTCCGTTTAAGATTATCAATTAAAGCTTGCAAATCATCACCCTACTCATGGTCTTGATGAATTTGCATTACCCAATTCCTCTCGTAAAACGTTGAAACATTGATCATGTTTGCCTTTAATCTTGAGTGTTCAAATTGATTATCTTAGCTCTTGACCAGTTTCCCATTTTCCAAGTCTTAGACATGGTTTGAATAGATGGGTCCCATGCCATTACGATTGAGCACACCATATATATATATATCTATATATATATGGAAAAGTGAGTGTCTATTCAGACACCCATTTTATAATCATTGGATGTGATGAATATCCCTATTTATCTTTAACATCTATCACATCCAATGGTTATAAAGTGGGTGTCTATTTTAGACACCCACTTTTTGGGTGTTCAAATATCATTACCCTATATATATATATATATATATATATATATATATATATATATATATATATATATATACACGAATAAATAAACGCTGAGCGTGTTTAACTCCAATCCGTGTTGGAGATAAATCACATTCAGATGGACACGCTTCTGTTTTTTGGCTTTATTATAATAAAATAGGGTTAAATTAATAATCAAAATGGAAAGGGGCATGTGAAAAATAAACAAGTCAGTTAAAGAATCCTTTACGCACCGTGCTTAAAAATATTAGGTAATCAAATAACAATAATGACCCACTTTATAGGATTATGGCTTGACTTTGAGGGGACAGCTTCTGTGCCTTCAATGAGCTTGTTTTTTTGGCTTTATTATAATAAAATAGGGTTAAAATAATAATGAAACTGGAAAGGGGCTCGCGAAAAATAAACAAGTTACTTAAAGAATCCTTTACTTTACCGACCGTGCTTAAAAATATTAGGTAATCAAATAACAATAAGGACCCACTTTATAGGATTATGGCTTGACTTTGAGGGCCAGCTTCTGTGCCTTCAATGAGCCAATGGTTCCTTCCACCTGAAAATCATCAGAGCCTAAATTCTTTCTAACGATTTTTGAACTCATTGAGCTGATACAAGAGAGAGCATAGTTTTATAGAAAACTGAAAGGTAAAATGAATAAGGCATGAAACTGATATATTTAGACTGTGTGAAGATTAAGCATTTGTGAATAGTGATAATCTACAAGGACAACAAAGAAATTAATTTTAACATCAGATCCAGACTACAAACTTTAACCTACACAATTGAATATGGGGCCAAAAAAAAAAAACAAATACAAAGGAGCATGATTAGTGATTAGCAACCCTCAAAGCGATGGATCCACCAACAAAAAATTGCGTCAAGACGGCCATTAAGCCTAGCGCTTGTGGTTACTAGTTTTAGCATTTCAGCATAGAAAACATGAATTGACAAGATGCACCACGTACGCATGCCCCACCTAGGCACCTACTTCGGGATCAAAAGCATAAACGTCAACCTTTTCAGAATCAGCAATTCAATTCATTAGATTCCGCTTCAGCATTATGACCATATTTTGTCCGGGAACTTCACTTTTGCACAAAAAAAAGAAGAGGGGTAAGAGATTGTGTCAGCCCAATCCAACGTCTTCAGCCCATCAGTTTTGATTATGAGTTCATATTTGTCTTTTATTTTATTTAATTCCGGACCCAAAAAAAAAAGATGGAAAAATTAGAACGCAGATCAGGAAGTGCTGGACCAACTATGATCTTGGACAAAAAGGAAGCTAATCTGTTGGGAATCAAGGGAGTATCCTCTAATTTATCAGATCAGCGGCAATCAAATCCCCTAAATCAGCAAAATCACAAAAATTCTTCAATCAGATCAAAGGTGTTCCCAGTTATATCCGAAAAATCAATTAAGGACCAGGAAAATTAATTAGTAGGTATGTGTATATGTATGAGCTGAAACACCAAGGACAGGAGATAGAGAGAGATTGGCAAAAAACACATACAAACGCAAAGGCAGAGTTCAGCAATAGGAGCACTCAGAATACCCGTGGGTATCATTTTGTTCTGATTCACTCCCTTAACCCTCCAATTAGCACCAGCTGGTTCCCCTTTTTTGTTTTTTCCTTCTCACTGTACAAGCATCCGTCATTTGCATCATTCCACCATGAAACAAAGAGAAAAGGGGAGGAAGGGAGTAAGGGATAGAGGCCATTAGAGTGGCCTCCACCACCGCCTCCAGTAAGCCCATAACAGTGGATCTCCACCGCGAAGCAGCAGCCACGGAACCCATCGGACCAGGTCGCGAATCGCCGAGCTCCTCCGCCAAGAACCGCTCCGCGCAGCTGTCCTCACCACACCAGGCCGCGAAACACGAAGCTCCGCTGCTCCCTCTGCCGGTGCCGCCGCGAGCTCCCCTCCTCCCCTTGCTGTTCTCCGGCGCTGCAACCCCATTAGCTACTATCCCCTGTCCGTTTTTTTTTTTTTTTTGCATCTCACTGTGGTTTAGGAAATTGGGGATTAAGGATTTGGTTCACATTTTTTGTCTTTTACTTATTTTGTGGTTCTGGGTGAGCCGTTTTTTGTTGACTTAAGTTCTGTTTGTTTTTGGTTTGGGCTTATTTTTTCGTTTGTTGTATTCGGCTAGATTAATTTGGGTCCTTCTATTTTTGTGTTTTATTGTAATTTGGCTAGCGTCTACAGGTTGTTTTACACTGTTTGTGGGCTGTTTGTTTGTTTGGGCAAAAAGTGTTTCTTTTATCCACACAACAATCAACAAATGCGAGAAGCAGGTGCTTTCTTAAGTGTTGCATTGTAAGCGTTTATTGATTAGCCTAGTGCTGCACAAGTGGATCTTCTTTTTCAAACGATTTATCGATCAAAAATTTATTTTTAAAATTAAAATCAATCAACATATTTTTTTTATTTTCTTTTAATTAAGATCCGTCAACACAAAATTATTTTCTACGTGGTTTTGAATTCCTTATTAAACCGTAATCAACAACTATAAAGTCAAAATCTTTTTTTCTTTGTAAATATGTAATTATTATATTTTTGGGAAAAAATAAATAGTTGAAAGTTATAAATATATTTGCATAATGAACTCTAGCGTAACCATATTTATAAGGATGTATTCGGAGTATTGTGTGATTAAGTTTCCATTATTTCCTAGAGTTCAACTATTTATTTTTTACTTAATCACACTACACCCCTAATACATCCTTATAAATACGATTACCCCTAAATGTGATTAAAAGAGATTTGCAAATTAAAAAGACCAGTTTATAAATTAAAATGATTTTCTAATTTTAATCAAAATTAAAATTGATGGTGACTTTTTTTTTGTTTAAAAAAATGGTTGTTATTCTCTTCGTCACAGTACTCCGGGAATGTTGTGACAAGCATACTCCTTTTTTGGTACAGTTGCTTCAACATGGTCTGAAAGCAGTAATTAAAAATGCTTGTCGGTCTGTGACCAAAAAACTATGGTAGCTGCTTCCAAGTCGATCATAAACTTCGAAACTGTCATACCCATTGCCGATACATATGCACAAATTGACACCGGAAAAGTGTAAGCATAAAATTTGTAATGTATACTTAATTAAAACTGGAGATTTAACATCTCAACATTTCGGACTGACAGTAAATCAAATCTCAGTAATTAATTGAAAGGCAATAAACTTGCATATAGTTTGGCATTTTACTGGTCATATGAGCCATACATACATGACAAAGAATTGATGAAAAGAGACTAATTAAAAGCTTGCTATCTTTTAAATTAATAAAGACAATCCACTGGGAGTTTTGAATCAATGTAAATATAGTTCTTATTTCTTTATGAAAATTTAGTTAAGACTAAAGTTGCATTTGGACGGAGTATTTTAGATGGCAATACATTTTTTGAGAGGATTTCAAATAATATAACATAAAATTCCTTATTTGAATATTAATATATAAAATTTCAAAATTTTGAATATCTTTATGAAAAATTCTTAAAATTTAAAAATAGTGGATTTCAATTTTTTTTTTCCATAGAGAGAATTTTGAAATTCCTTTTCATCTTTGTTTCATAACTCCTACCATTGCCAGTCTATTATCATTCATTAACTATTTATTGCTGTCTATCACCATCATCAAGTATGCACCACTCACCACCTGCTACCTCTTGCCTATCGTTGCATATTATCAAGTGCCAGCCATTTACTCTGACCCAAAGAAAATGTGATATAATTTCATTATACAAATAATTCTTTACATTTTAAATTCCATGAAATTCAAGAATACTCCATCCAAGTAAGAAATAAACTTTTGATATACGCCTTTTCTTAGATCTAGCATTGACAAATGTACTTTCTTGGCCCGGCCTTTAATTTGCTCACGGTCATAGACTACACAAGTCATATTTTTGTCATTTTGTGTCCATATATGCACACAACTTAAACAGTCAAACACAAACATTAGACACGGTCCACAAAACCACAAATATTAGGTAAGGAGTTTGGAAAACATAAAAAAAGGAAAACTACAAAATCAAATTGTTTTTCATTACATTCTATGGAGACAATAAATCCGACGACGTTTAACAAGCCTTCTTACACACATCATTATGCTAAGAGATATATTTTCAACGACACAGTTGGATCAACTTATGTGAAAAATTTTGGTACATGGAGTCCTCCAGCAAGGCCCTCGATGGGAGTATTAAAAAAAAAAAACCAGAAAATCCCAGGTAAATTTTTTTTTTCATATAATTGTATACCTATATCACTTAGGTAGCATTTGATAACCGTCTTTGAACAATGGAGATACAGATAATAGAGATAATGGAGATAGAAATATAAAGAACACTGTCTCTATACTGTGTTTGGTTGTGAAATATATGACATGATAATTGTCTTTGTATTTTATTTGGAAATATGAGAGCAATACAACAAATATATTATAAAAGACATATGTATCCCTGTGGGACCATCGCTGGACCTCTGTTGAGCGGTCGGCAAACCTCCATAGCACCACCACCTTGCTGATGACACATTGGGAAATAATATATATATATATATATATATATATATGGGTGTTATTAGAAAAAAAATATTAAATTTTTGTTTCTGTATATTATACCCATCGTTCCCATTTTTTGAAGGGATACAAATTTTTTTTATTTCTGTCCTGGCCATTCCCTGTCTCCATCACCAAATAAGTTTATGTCTCCAGTATTTCTATCCCGAAAGACGTATAGCTGCCAAACGCTACCTTATGGTGCGTTTGTTTGAGCTTTTTTAGCTCAAAATGATTTTTTTCACTAAAAAAAATCACTTTTCATATATTTGAATAATTTTTAAACAATAATCAAAATTGCAAAAAAAAAAAATTCAATTTTTTTAAGAAGTTAAAAAGAGCATCTTCTGAAAAAAAAAACATTTTAGCTTTTTCAGTTAAATATAATTTTAGTTTCATAATTATTTTTAAAAAAATCTGAAATATGCATAACATTAGACTTATTAACAGAACTAACAAATAAAACTAATATATCTAACTAACAGATAAAACTAAAATAGCTAACACCCCCTCAACTGGAGTATCAATATTGATCATACCCAGCTTGGAATGAAGAGCTAAGAAGGGGAAAGGAACCAATGGCTTAGTGAGAGTGTCTGCAATCTAATGAGTGGTGGATATAGGCAAAAGCTTAACAATATCAAGCTGAATTTTATAATGATCAAGGTGACAATCAATCTCAATATGTTTGGTCCATTCAGGAAAATCAGGACTGCTACAAACAAAGCACCAGCAATAGTTCATTGGAGGCGGTTATATAAAACCATTGTCGGATTCCACTAATTCAAGGATATGTTAGTGGTTGTACTAACCACCATGGATTGAAAGGAGAGAGTGCTCAATTTTCCTTTCTCTCCAGCAAAGACCCAAATACCCAAAAATGGAAACCCAAACCCACGAAACCTTGATCATGAATAAACAATTATGGCCTTTGATGTCGCCTACAATAGCTCCGACAAGCACCTCTTCTCTCCCATGCTCAAGAAGGTATGATGTTGAGATGTATGCTTTTTAAGTCTTACCGGTTGCTCTGTTTTGCTCTATTCCTTTGCACACTCTGATACTTAGCTGCATCTATGTTCTTTTATGATTAGCCGTGGCTCATATCTGTTTGGCATAGCTTTATACTTCGCTCTGATACACATATTTATTTGTGCTCTGATATGAATACTATGTTAGTACTCTGATGTGTACACCATGTTACGCTTTTTCTAATAGAAACATATATGCTATGTGACACACAAATATGATGTTTTCTCTTTTTCTTCACAAGCTCTATATAACATGCTCTGAATACAACTATGATCAATTTCTCTATGCCAAACATATCTGTTTGGCATAGCTTTATACTTCGCTCTGATACACATATTTATTTGTGCTCTGATATGAATACTATGTTAGTACTCTGATGTGTACACCATGTTACACTTTTTCTAATAGAAACATATATGCTATGTGACACACAAATATGATGTTTTCTCTTTTTCTTCACAAGCTCTATATAACATGCTCTGAATACAACTATGATCAATTTCTTTTGAACTTCAGAAACATATTCTACATGCTTTGATACAGCTGTGATAAATTTTTATTGAGCTTCAGAAACTTCTTATGTGTGCAAAGTCTATATATTGCATGCCTTTATGCACAAAAATTGCATCGTGTTCAAAAATTCATTTGGATAAAGATGTGCTAAATAAGGAATCAAAATCAAGAGGAAATATCACAAGTATTACTTGCTTTATTCAAACATGTGTATTTTCAGAAAAGTCAAAATGAATAAAATCAAGCTGTGTTTATTCAGAAAGCTTAGGGGGCTGTTTGCTTTTAATTTCTAGTTTTTAGTTTTTATTTTCAATTTTCTAATTTTCCAGATTTTGTTAAGGAAATGCTAAAATTTCTAAAAACTACAAATTTCAGTTTTCAATTTTTTTTTTCAGTTTTTCCTTCACAATTTCTTGAAAACTGAGAAACTGAAAATGAAAACTGAAAAGTAGAAACTGAAAGCAAACAACCCCTAAATGCTCATATCTTTTCTCAAAATTGCTCTGATACCTCTCATAGAGCATTTTGAGTAATTTCAAAATCTTTAATTGAAATAAAAACAATTTTGATTTCAGTTACTTAAGGCTATGAAGCGTTTTTTACTCTATGTATATCACGCTTTAAGAAAAGAACTTTCTAAAAACCATATAATATGGTTTTTGAAAGAAATTGGTTTATCAAGCTCTATATTCTGTAATATTTCTTTCAAAATCTCTTTAAAACATTTTCTAAAAATTGCTTTATCATCATTAAAAAGGGGAGACTGTTATCTCTAGAACTCCTCAAAAATAGTTCATACAAAATTTTGAGTGATAACATAACTAATTTAGAGAAAATATTTTGAAGGACTCATGTTTTCCTTGAGTTTCTTAAAACAACAAACAGGTACTTACATTAGCATAACACGGTTCTTGAAATGAAAAAATTTTCACTTGGCATGTGCTAACATGTTTAATCTCATTTGAAGAGGTTGGGAGATTCGGAGTTAATGTAACTGAAAAATATATCATGAGATGAACATATACTGCTTAATGAATTGAACAAAATCATCAAGTACAAGACCAAGGCTTAGATCTTCAGAAAGTAGCATGCGACTTCAAAAAGTACAATTCAAGTGAAGATTTCAATCCAAATCTAAAGCAAGTGAATACAACGACCTTCAATCGGTATGATCGCAATCATACCATCTATTGCAAGCTCTGATTGAAAACTAGAAGATCAAAGAAAAACTAAGAAACTGTTACCGCATTTCAAAAAGAATGTTTCATAGTAAAACAATGCACTTTACAGGAAAATGAGTGAATTTTGAAATTCAAATTTAAAGTCAAACCCAGTCACAGACTGACATGATATCTCTCCTGTAAACTTTATCAATGGTCCCGGCTTCTACAAGGCAAAAGTTCAAAAATCTTGTTCAGAAAGTAGAAAGTAGTTTCTAAAGGTAGTATAAGAAGCCTCTATTTTACAATGGCCTTTGCAATTCCTCTAATAATGCTGAGCCACTCCTCTAGACTGCACTTTTAAGACATAAAAGAAGATCAACAAGTGTCACCTAGAAAACAGATCAAAGGCAACAATCATAAATGCAAATCATCTATAAATAGAGATGTTGTGCTCTATCAAAGTGTGACTTTTTGCTAATCAAAGTGCTGAAATACTAAAGAAATTTCTCTTCACTCTTTGTAAAGTTCATTACTGCTTGTAATCAATTTCTTCCCTATAAAAATAATTTTTTTACATTCTTAGCATATCATACCTTCTTCTTAGGAAGAATCGATAGAAAGAAGTCATTCAAGTTTTCTAAGTTTGTTGTTGCTCATCTTATGAAAACTTGAGTTTTGATTAGTTTGAGTGATATACGCAAACACAAACCTTTGTAAAGTCGATCCAGTAGTGATCATTGTGAGTTAGCTTGGAGAGGTTAAGTAAAAACTACTTGTAATGTGATAGTAAAAGTGAACTACTAGTCATGGTATTGCTTGAAAAGGCTTGTTAAATACTACTTGGTTGTGATAGTAGGAGTGACCTACTAGTCACGGTGCTAGCTTGGAGAGGCTAGTCAAAGACTAAATCAGGTTGTGACAATAAAGTGAGCTACTGGTCACTTGTAAGAGCTTGAAAAGGCTACTACAAAGACTATCCAACTTTTTTGGGTTGAGAAATATTTTTAGTAGAACTCAACAGTGGTTGAGAAATGGATGTAGGTAGGTTTGCCGAATCAATATAAAAAGACCTATGCACTATCTTCTTCTCCGTTAAACTATTATTTATTTACTATTTCATGCCCGTTATATCTTTTTTTTTCTAAAAAATTATTTACAAGCATTTTTATCATCTTTGTCAAATTTCATAAAGTTACTTTCTGATGCAACTAATGTTATTTCCGTTGTACTTCAAGTTTAATACTTGATGGTAAATTGTCTAAGTTTTTCAAAAATTAGAGAAGAAAAAAAAGTGAAGTACAATTCAATCTTCCTTCTCGTATGCTTTTCTACCTACAATTGGCATAAGAGCTCATACCTCTAAGGGGTTGAGCTTTTTAATGATTGCAGAGGTTAAAGATCTTGAGCAGATATGGCACAAAATATCCGCATAACAGAAAGACACTTCATCAACAGGCCGCCATTCTTTAATGGTGGGGGCTATGCACATTGGAGAGATTGTATGGAGTTGTTCAAAAAGTTGACAAGTATTGGCTTGGGCGAGATTATACAGGAAGGATATTATGTTCGAATGGAAGAAGTTCCTAGGACTGATGATGCACTTTCAACCTCAAGAAAAGTCCCCTAGTGGATAGAGCAACATAAAGCTAGAGTTCAATTGAACTCTAAAGCTAAGTATCTACTCACGTGTGCACTAGGCAAAGTCGAATATGACAAAATCATTGCTTATGACATGGCCAAATAGATATGGGACATACTGCACATGTTGTATGAAGAAACTAATCAAGTCAAAGATACAAAGATCAGTATGTTAGTCCATTAATACGAAATGTTCAAAATAACAGACCAAGTATTGATGATATGACCACAAGGTTTATGCACATTGTAAACTAACTCAAGAGACTGGGTAAAAGGTATTCTAACTCTGAAATGGTTAGAAATATTTTAAGAAGCCCCCTACTAAATGGCTGTCCAAGCTCATATCCATTATAGAACCCAAATTTCTCTAAACCCTTAGCCGAAATGCACTTATTGGGTCACACAAAACCCATGAGGTTGTGCTCTCTGAAGTCCATGGTGAATCCATCAAGAAGAGCAAGTCCATGGCCCTAAAGTAATCTCATCGGAATCATAACAAAGGTAAAGCAATGAAAGTTACTAAAACCTCTAATAAAGAAAAAGAATATGATGATAAGTCTGAAGAAGGATGGTTCACAAATCCAAGAAGAGCTGGAAGGTATTGCAAAACCTATGCTTCATGGCTAGCTATGCTTCAAAAGGAGAACATGAGGTAAAGTCATATGAATCTGACCTTTCCTATGATGAACTGTTAGCCTTATATGATGAATTGCTCAAAAATTCTCAAGCTCTCTCATCTCATTATCTCAACCTAAAAAGGAACCATCAGAAAGTGGTTCTTGAACTCCAAAAAGCCAAATCAGATGTTGAGAATCTAAGACTTGAGAAGGAAGAAATAAAAAGAGAAAATAAAGTTTTAAATGTAAAGGTTAATGCCTTAAAAGCTGAAGTCTTTGAGAAAAATAAGAAAACTCAAAAGTTATTTCTAAACTAGAAAAGACTTCAAAGCATCTCAAATCTGACATTGAAAAGATGGTAAATAGTTTAAAAGACTAGGCTGAGATATGAGGATGAGATGGATGAGAAGGGAAAAGCAACTCAGCCAAAGAAAGTAAAGAATAAAGTTTCTTGTACTTTCTGTCATACGAAGGGACACCCATTGAAAAGTGTTTCTTGAGAAAGAAATTTGTTAAAAAGGTTGGGAAATCTCCTCCTTAAAAGACTAACCCAAAAAGACCCAAGAAAGTCTAGGTACCTAAATTAAAAACTGTTTTTGTTATAGGTGTGTCTGAGAATGCATGTTGATCAAGACAAGTGGTTAATAGACAGTGGCTGCTCCAGACACATGTTGATAACTCCCTTAGGAGTTATGTTTTTCTTTAGTTTTCTTATAACTTTTAGTTTGTGGATAGTTAATTTTAGTTTTCATGGTTGCCTTTTCTACATCATTCAATTTTAATTCTTATATGATTACACTTACGTTTAACCTTACATTCTAGTTATGTTTTCCATTGCTTTTGTAGCCTTTTAGAATAAGAATTAGGGAAGCATTTAAGCTAGGAATGCAAAGCAGCAAGAATTAGAGCTGAAGGGATTCCAGAAATCCATGCTGGAGCATGGGTCCTAAAACTGAAGCCATGTTACAGTATGGGAACCCACACTATAGTGTGGGTTGCTGTCAGAATTCTCATATTTTCATTTAAACTACGTTCTAGAGTAGCCATAGCCACGTTATAGCGTGGGTTCATGAATATGTCATGTGGACTGCGCCTCTGTACTGATTACGGCAGCCCATGATTGACACAAAAACCTAGAAAATTGTGCTAGAAAGGGGGATTAGCATCAGAATACCAAATTAGGAAGGAGGAGACTAGAGCTTGGAGAGCACAAAGGGATTGGAGCTTCAGAAATTTGAAGATGATACTCTTCTTGGTTTTGTCTTCAACTTCTTGTATATTTTTCTTTGTTCATGGCTTCTTCTTGCTTTTCTTTTGTCTATGTTATTTTTATTTTATTTTCATTATTTCATTTTTCATGGCTTCTTCTAACTTTTCTTTCTTCTTACATCCTATGTGTTTGACATTATGCTAATGTGAATGAATTTATATCTTGTTCTCATTTGATAGTGATTATCATATTTGAGGTTATCTATCTTCATTTGTTTGATCATCAATTTAGGATTATAGGGGCTTTTACAAATTTGAGAAAACGAGTAAGATTTGTGCCTATGAATGCAATGCCATGAGTTGAATGACACCTAGAGATAGGCAAACATGATTCATGCGATATTTAAAGGTTTGAGAACTACTTGTAGACTTAAGTATGCTAAGAGATTAGGTGGTTAACTCTACTTGGGTGGCATTAGCTGATCTTGAGAAAGGCTTTTAATGACATGATGACCCTACCATCACTTAATTGAATTTGGACAAGGCATATTGATATTTATGTTGCATTTTGTTAACACATAGTTGTAGTAAATCACCCTAGAATTTAACTTCATTAATTCTTATATTGCTTTTACATTGTTTTAGCATTTTAGCCTTAAAATTTCTTTTGATATCATCTAATTTCAATTGTTCAACCTGTCATCTAGTTAACTAAAATTGGTACTTGAATTATCCTTGTGGGTACGATAACCCTACTTTTCCTCTATTACTTGACAACCTAGCATACTTGCTAGTGTCACTCTCCTCTTGGGGGCGATCATATGTCCGGATCCAGAAGGTGGTTTAGAAACCTGAAGTCGATGAGCTCTGGATCAGTCAAGTTTGCTAATAGAGGTAAGGCTAAGGTCACAGGCATAGGAAATGTTAGTAAGGATGACTCTTACTGAATTTATGATATTTTATTGATTGATGGTCTAGCTCATAATATGTTGAGTATCAGCCAATTCTGTGACCAAGGCTTTAATGTTTTGTTTAAAATTCATGCTTGCAAAATTGTAAATCCTACTTCGGGACAAGTCATCTTATCTGGCAGATGGCATGATAACACTTATGTGTTATTCTTGGATGACCTTCTAGATCAAGATATAAAATGTCTCGCATCCTTCGTGGATAATAAGTGGCTGTGGCATGAGAAGCTTGGACATGCCCATATAAAGGCCTACCAAATATTAGATTTGACAAGGATTTAACTTGTGATTTCTGTAAGAAAGGCAAACAAACCAAAGCCACTTGAGCTTTTACACATGGATCTCTTTGGATCAACCAAGACTGCAAGTCTTGCTAAGGAAAAGATATTGCCATGTTATAGTATATGATTTTTCTAGATTCACATGAGTTATCTTCCTAGCTTTTAAGGATGAGGTGGTTGAAAGATTCAAAGTTTTTTAAAAAATTTGTTTGTATTGAAAAAGATTCTCAAATTACCTTTATAATATTGAATTATGGAGGAGAATTTGAAAATCATGTTTTTGAAGAGTTTTATGAAAATCATGGAATCTCCCATGAGTTCTCTGCACCTAGAACTCTCCAACAAAATGAAATTGCAGAAAGGAAAAACAAAATTTTACAAGAGATGGCTAGAACTATGCTTTTAGAAAGTGTTTATCAAAATGTTTTTGAGCAGAGTCTGTAAATACCTCGTGCTATATCCAAAATAGAATCTTTCTAAGGCCAATTCTAAGACCTCTTATGAGCTATGGAAAGGTAAAAAAATCTAACATATCTTATTTTCATATTTTTCGCTCATCTTACTTTATTCTTAACACCAATGGCAACCTCACAAAGTTTGATCATAAATCTGATGATGGGATTTTCTTAGGATACTCACTCAATCTCCAAAGCTTATAGGGTATATAATAAAAGAATGCTATTTGTTGAAGAAACCATCTACATCAAGTTCAAGGAGTTCAAGAAAGACTATGCTGATAATTTTTAAGAGTCGGAAGAAATCCTCGAGAAACTGAGTCTCAAGGAACCCTTAAAAAGTAAGGAGATAAAAGCAAGACCTTCAGAAAATAAGCTCCAGAACATAGAATCTTCAAAAAGCTTTCTCAAGACTCTAAAGCCATTGGAAAGTGCCATTCCTAAGCATGAAGAAGAGTAGTCTAAAGATGAAAGAGAAACTGAAGAACATCAAGTTTCTCAGAACAAAGTTCTAGGAGACATTTCCAAAGGTGTGAGAACCAGATCCTCCATTAAAAATGTATCTAATTGTCCTTTTATCTCCACCATTAAGCTTGTATGTATTAAAGAAGCTTGGGAAGAGGAACTTGACTAGTTTGAGAAAAGCAAAGTTTGGACTCTCATTGAAAGCCCCAAAGAAAAGACTGTCATCTCCAAAAACAAGTTGGTTGAAGTTGGGAAAGTTATCAGAAACCAAGCAAGATTAGTTATACAAGATTATAATAAATAAGAGGGAATTGATTATGATAAAACCTTTGCTCCAAAAGTTGGGCTCGAAGCCATAAGAATGCTACTTGCTTTTGCTACCTATAAGGGATTCATTCTATACCAACTAAATGTCAAGTTTGTAGTCCTAAATGGATTCCCTTATGAGGAAGTATATGTGAGTAGCCTCCTAGCTTTGAGAGTGAAAATTTTCCTAACCATGTATTCAAGCTAACAAAGGCTCTTTATGGTATGAAACAAACTCCCCGAGCTTGGTATGAAAGGCTAAGTACTTTCTTACTAAGAATAGGTTCAAACGAGATAAAGTTGACACTACTCTCTTTACTCTTGAGCAAGATAATCACTTGTTGATGGTCCAAATATATGTTGATGATATTATATTTGATGCCATTGATCATTCTCTCTGTGAAAAGTTTTCAAAATTAATTTGTGATGAGCATGATAGGTGAACTCATGTTTTTCCTTGGTCTTAAAATAAAACAACAAAATGAAGGAACTTTAATCCATCAAGAAAAATATACAAAAGAGCTTTTGAAAAAAATTTAATATAGGTCTGGTCAAACCCATGAGTGTTCCTATGTATCCATCTCAAGTAATCAATACTGATGAGAATGGTGAGAAAGTAATAGAAAGTGATTATAGAGGAATGATTAGTTCACTTCTATATCTTACAGCAAGTAGACCAGACATTCAATTAAGTGTGAGCACTTGTGCTAAATTCTAATCTAAGCTAAAACAATCAGACCTAAATGCTGTTAAAAGAATTTTCAGATACTTATCCAGTACTACTAATCTTAGTTTATGGTATAAGAAAGGAACATCTTGTAAGATTATAGGGTAATGTGATGCTAAATTTGCTGGAGATAGAATGGAGATAAAAAGCACCAGTGGATGTTGCTGTTTCTTTTGGAAAAAGTCTTATCACTTGGTCATGTAAGAAGTAAAATATTGTTGCTCTCTCTACAACTAAAGTTGAATATATAGCTGCTATAAACTACTAGACTTAGATACTATGGATAAGGAACCAGCTATAATATTATCACCTGAGGCATTTTAAATTCCCTATCTTCTGTGATAATACTAGTGCTATTAATCTTAATAAAAATGCTATCCAGCAGTTTAGATCAAAGCACTTCGATAACATCATTTTATTCGAGATCATGTTCAGAAAGGAGGTGTGGAGTTAATGTTTGTGAATATTGAAGACCAAGTGTCTAATATATTGACAAAATCATTAGCTGGAGATCGCTGTTGTGTTTTGAAAATGCTTTTGAACCTAAAAAATTTTAAATCTGCATAGGCAGTCATGCATAAACATCTCTAGATGCTCCCATTCTTGGCTCTGAACTAAAGCCCGAACAAAGACAATCAATTTGGAAGACCATAGAATCAGTGTGCAAGATTAGAAAGTCAATTTGCAAGGTCAAAAAGAAGATCATATGATCATAAATTGGTTTTATGAAGTCTCATGGGTTTAAAATCTGAAGATAGGTCAATAGTGGGGAAACTGTTCCATCTGGATGAGTTAGAAAGTGGACAAGGTTCAAAAAGTGGTTCCAACCTTCAGAAATCACTTATTCTGGAAGAGTAAAAAAGCAGGATAATTCCCACTCTTTTTAAGCTTCTCTCTCCTACGTCGCCTCACCTTTAGTCTTTGCTTTCCATCACTTAAATAACTCCCCACTCCTCACACACTACACTTTACTCCCTCATCTTCAACCTTGAACACCAAAACCTCAATTGTTTCATCTTCTTTCTCAAATCCATCTTCTCTGTAACCCTTACTGAATCAAACCCTTATTCTTCCATTCAACTCTTTCATACACAACCATCAATGGCAGAAGGAAGAGAACTAGATTGCTCGACTACTAATAGGGGAACATTTCTCATGTATAATGAACCTCTGGTGTAGAAGATCTATTAAGAAAAGTTCTCTCAAAGAAAGATTGCTTCTAGGAAAAGATTAAACCCGTCGGTAATCAAAGAAAAAGACAAATAAAAATAAAATATTAATAACTTGTTGGTGCGCACATTGGTAATTTAAATATAATAATAAATAAAATTAAAATATTAATAACCCGTCGTTAGACCTTTTGTTAATTTAAAAGGAAAAATAAATAAAATTAAAGCATTAACTACTCATCGGTAAATATCTCGCTATCACGACCTAAACTGGCACGTAAGAAGTTCTATCCTAAGTATGCCTCGTGACCTGGTTTCCTAAGTATGCACAGTACATCGCGAAATAATTTAAATTATAAAGTTTTTTTTCTACATACAAATCATCTGCCTTTAAAATATATGGCCAGTTTTTTTCCAAACTGCAATTCTCATATTCTACTTTCTAAAGTCTGAATTCATGGTGTCATCAAGTGTAATGAAAGTCAATCATATACAAAACCTCTATAAGTAGTAAAAGCATATAATATAGTCCAACATAACATCGTATATGCAAAATATAAATCATGCATTATGGTATGGGATCCCATCTGCATCTTCACTAGAGCCCACTATACACAAGGGCTTCACCTATGTGAAGCTTACTAGCTAATACTCTAATGCTACTGTGAGGAGAAAGGCTGAGAAGAGTCTACAACAGCTACTTTATCTGTAAAAAAAATAATAATGAAACAACGTGGTGTTTTGTAATCAAAACTCAGTGAGTAAGCCTTCAGCCGAAACCCCTGTCATCAGACCCCAAAGAAACCATGCATGAATTCATAATAACATTAATAATGTCCTAAGGTCCTACATAATCAAATACAATGCCAAAGAAACCATGCATGACTTCATAATAACATTAATAATATCCAAAGGTTCTAAATAATCAAATACATGTGTGTGTGTGTGTGTGTATATATATATATATATATGCCATCACAAACTCAAAAATATTTCCTCAATTTACTTTCATACCTGAAATCACATAAGCTCATAGTGTAGTAGCTCCTAGAGAAATAGTGATCTTTGCTCAGATATATTGGTGCCTAGTTCCTCATGAACAAGAGCCCCTAATTGAAATTATAATGGTTCTTCGTGAACTGTGTCCCTCGTGGACTGATTTATTCTCTGAATAAATTGCCCCTTGTGGACCTTAGTACCAAGGTTAATGATTAATACCAGCCGTTAACTCGCTGGCTGTTTCTCTATAGCTACTGTCTAAACCAATTATATAAATCCATGTAAATCTGAAAATCTTTAAAATCTTTTAGTTCTCTTGTGAGCTCTGAATCTATCTTATTATAACAGTCTGACCTTAGCATAACTGTGGTTATGAAATCATGCCCAAGGGATCACCATTTGTAGACATTTGTGATTTCATACCTCCACAGAATATGTATCCGTCAACTGCTATGAATCTCATGAAGATTTAAGCTCTAAAACTTTTCAATTTTCATAAATAGAAATCTTAATATCATATTTTCCAATAGCAAAGTTTGCAATCACAATTCTATTTTCTTCTCTAAATTGCATATCTAGTATAAAACTATTATATATATATTAGCTACAGAATCCATTGAAACAATCACAAAAGTCTCTAACCATTACACATATCATCAATTTTATGTAAAATCAGTATAACAAATATAGTCCCGTGAGTTTTCTCAAAAACAAGTTTCATGCTCTATAATCAGAAGTTCTAAAATATATAAACCAACAGTAACTTCAAATCCTTGTACAGTAATCTCCAAAATCAAACAATAAGTTGTATTTTTATGAAAATAACATCTAGTGCATAACATAGAGATCACAGATACGAACCCACTCACCTGCAGGGGTGAACAGTGAAGAACTAACATCAATAGCACAGTAGGAAGTAGAATTGATAGCAATATCTGATATACAAGCAATAGAACTCTAAATCAACCTCTAAATACTCAAAACCCACCTCTAACAAGGTAGAAAGCTTCTCTCCCTTGAGAAGTATAGAGAATCACCCTAATAACAAGAAGTAAATGCAGAAAAGAGAGCAAAACCAAGATAACAACATATCTTAAAGCCTTAAAAATGAAAGATTGGAGTTAAAATTGAGAAAATAGGATGAGAAAGGGGTAAAGAGGTGAGGATTTCATGTTTTGGGGGTGGAGGGGTCGTGTGTGTTCTGGAAAACCCGAAATGAAGGGTTTTTATAAAACTTTGACTGCCTAGGTAGTGAATGACTATTAAGGCAGTCTCTTCCCTTGTTGCCACATCGCCTTACTCTCTTTCAACAGCTGGGGCTGTCTCACTTATTTACATTTTTTATTTATTTTACTCTCCATTAACTTTAAAATATGAATCTAAATAAAGAAATACTCCTTATTTGGATTCAAATAAAATATAAAAAAAAATCAAGATCCCAACAAATCAAAATCCAAATTTTGGGTTTTAGTTCAAATCTAGGGATTCTTACAATTTATCAACTTGTACGCTAGAAACGGAGTGTTTAAAAGTTTCATAAAATTCATTAAAAATCACTCTTTAACTTATTTTTCTCTAAGGAATATTTATCGGAACTTTTGGTCTCAAGAATATGGCTCTATCATATGGCCTTCCAAGGACATGTAGGGTCTAGACTTGGTGAAATTCAAGACCCGGAATGACAAGTAAGGGTAATAGACACCACTTTTAGTTCAAAATTTTTTTTAACCCTTTTATTTAAAATTGGGGTATTACACTTGCATCACATGGGCTACCTTCATTTACTGACAAGCTACCGATGATCTTATAAATACTATTGTATTTATCAATAAACCCATCAGTAAACCTATCGGAAATTGTGTGCATCATTTGGTGCACAATAACTCTATCATTTATCGATGGATTATCGTACAATAGCTCTATCATTTATCTATCGTGCAAATTAATAATCAAATGGTTAATAACAAAAAGAAAGAACATATATTAGACTCCATGTGTTACCCATTGTATTGATTTAATATTGGAGGATTTTGAAAAAGAATGAAGGTGCATCAAATAACCATAAAGAAGGGAAGAAAAATTACTACCTTTATCTACTCTAGAATAATGCTTATTAGCATGATGAAGAAAAGCTTACAAAGGGGAATGACTTGATTAGGCTAGATGTGACTAGATTTGCCATTTCTTATTTGAGTTTTTCTCGCCTTAATGATAACAAAGCAGCATTGATGAGCATGTTTAGCTCAAATGATTGGAAATCTAGTAAGTTTACATCTATAACCTAATGGGAAAAGAATCCAAAACATGGCTTTGGATAATAGGCTATGGAAGAATATAGTCATATGTCTCAAGGCTACTGCTCCTCTTATAACAGTCCTTCTTCTAGTTGATTTAGATGAAAAACCAGCCATGAGTTTCATATATGAAAGGATGATTTTAGCAAAGAAAAGGATAAAATCCAACTTTAGCAATGTGATAAAAAAAGGTAAACTTCAATTCTACTTGAAATTTAATTATAACATGTTTTTTGTTTTCTAGTAGTTCAATATGTTATATTTATTACCTCGATCTAATTTGTACTTGCTTGTTTGGTATTTTTAGTTATGAACCTATATGGAAAATTATTGATGAAATGTGGGAAAACCAACTCATAGGCCCTTCCATGTTGCAGCCTATTATCTTAATCCCCATTTCCACTATGACTTTGACTTTAAGATTGATGATGTTGAGGTCAAACAAGGCCTGTATAATTGTATGGCTATATTGGTTTGTGACATAACAGAGAGGAATAAGATTAGTTTTTAGCTTGCTGATTATTCTAGAGGCCTCTTTAGCATTGACACTGCAAAGAGAAGTAAGAAAACTATGCTTCCTGCTGAGTAGTGGGACTTGGTATAAAAGATTGAAGTGCATTAACATCTTGCTCATGTACACACACATTTTCAATGCTTATTGGGCATCTACATATTTGTCTTTTTTATATTGATTTAATTTCTATACATTGTTAGTGTAAAGATTTTTTACACAATCTGTTAATTATGTATTACCACATTAGCCATGATAATTGACTTTTGAACCTGTTACTTAAAAGATTATACAAAAAAAGATTTTGATTAGATGACTGTTAATGTATCAAAATTAAATTTTTTTATATTTTTGTTTAAATATATACACACACACACATATACATGTCCCTCTAAAAAATATATATAATCATGATGATTATTTGCAAATTAATGTCATGTTAAATGAGAGATTAAAAAAAAAAAATCCAATAACACCTAATAAATCCAAGACTTTTTTACTCTTTATTTTGAGAGAGAGAAAAAACCCACTAAAACTATTTCCATGATTTCTATGTTGTTGTATATCAAGACATTTTGTATGCATATGAATATTTTAGGATTTATTTGGTTAATATATCTGTTGAGAAATGATAAATATTTTTTATTGATGTTCATAAAAATTCTGCTGATTCAAAATCTCTTTTACATGTATTAAAAATTCATTAAATATTATATAAATTACAGCTCATACAATTGTGTTGTAATTTCAGATTAGAAAAATTGTGTTACCAACTATATATATATATGAGAAGAATTCTTAGATTGATAATTGAAAAGGGGTATCATCACTTTATGTTTAAATATTTGTCCCCCTAAATTTTTAAGTATCTACTGCCAGTCCGCCATTGACAATTGCTTGAACACATTGTGAAGCCAAAAAGAGGAGATACCATACTAGCTAACGAGAGCAGAAACATGACGGATGGGGACCTGTACCGGCTCTGTTTGGAAATATTTCTCATATTCCTATCTTTTTTTTATTATTTTCTTAATCCGGGTATCGTGGCTAATTCTCTGTAGGCAAAGCACAGATAGATGTGGGTTATAATCTCTCAACTAGACCCTCTCTGTACAGCGTCATCATTGCAAGTCTGCAGCTTTACAAGGGCAAAAAGCATCACCAAGTTCTATCTCTCTCTCTCTCTCGTAGTTTTTATTAAAACGGAAACCGTGTTATTAAAACGGAAACCGTGTGTATGTGGGGCCCTTTTCCTCATTCGTCATCATCGTAGACAAGTCTCTGACACATGATCTCTCTCTCTCTCCCTCCCCGATTCCTTGACGCCGGTTTCCGTGCATGTCCTTCCATCTTTTGATAACAAAATCATAAAGAGTACCATATAATAACATATGGAACCCTCCAGCGTAAAAAATAAACCATATTCTCACATTCAAATATATCAATATATATTCACACATTTAAATTATTTTAGTTTATTTTCACGCTGAAATCTCTCTATGTATATGTAATAAACAGGTCAATTGCAAATTTTTAAAGCTGCGAGCGATTTGAAATCCTTGACGCAATTTCTGAAAAACGAATGATTTGCTTCTGTGCCTTCCTTTTTGATAGATTCTGTGCCTTTCTATGTTTAGGAAACAAAAGCAATACAACTAACACGAATATGTGAAATAGATTCAAAAAATAAGAAACATATAAAAAGGGTGAGAGAGAAATTAAATGATAAGAAACGCAAAAACCAAGTAACCAACCATCCGACCAATACCGTCAGTGAATTTAGCGCTGGCACGGACTCAATCTGGTCGTCTGTAGTCTATTTATTTTAGAAGTTCTTTTAAAATTCAGTTTTAATTAATTAATTAAATACCTAATACTTGATTACAGCTTATACAAAAAATGCTAATCCATTAAGTGATTAGCCAAATTTTATCCGAGCACATTGAATTCGGTAATGTATTGAGCGGGGTTAGTATTACTGATTTACTGTGATATCATTATTATTTTTTATTTACTACTATTTTTAATTTGCAGTTTATTTGTACACTGTTTTAAACACACAAAAATGAGATAAAGAATAGATTAACACAAAATTGAAAAATTGAATACGTTTTAATATTTATGCTTTAAGAATGCCCCGATTTATTTATTTATTTCAAGAAAATGGAACAAACAACAACCCTCTTTTAACTAGGCACCCTAAAATTTTTTATTGCTGGCATATGTAGCTTCTTAAATCTAAAGTCTTGACACTCTAATAATAAGCAACTTCATTCAATGCGTACGGTTGCTTCGCTCGTGCGTGACATGTAAATTCAGGGACTAGGACTCAAAAAATAGTCAGGAATATTTTTAGACACTCATAAGTCATAATGACTGAGTCATTGGTAGCACACACTGCTTAAAGTCCCTTCTCATCACCATTTCATTACTTTTAGGAAAAAAATGTCGAAGCAATCAAGGAAATGAACAACAAAGAAAATCTAAAGCACATGATGGGTAAGCGTATGAATGGAACAACTGAAAATACAGTATTAGACAAAGAAACACATAATATGACTATTACTTTCAAATCTCAATATCCATTATCAGTGATATTCCTACTCCTCCGGTACGACATCAAACAATAAAATTAGAAGGCTTGCATTGAAAAACTAATAAAAAAAAAGGAAAAAGAACAGCTATCTCCATTATTTTCTTGAACGTCAAAGATACTTTTCGGCGCGCTTGTGGTAGCACGCGCCACACCAAGTACGACACACAACACGCAGAGTCATCTAATAACCAAGATTTGATGGTGGACAATGACCGGTAGTCTGGTAATGTATTGTAGTAGGGCCATTCTCTCTCTCCCACCTCGCTGTCTTCAGCGCCCGTCTTCACCGCTGGGCGGCGGCTGTGCCGGTTATGCTCGGCAGCGAAAGGTGGCGGCGGCGGCTGTGGAGACCGGAGGTGAGGGTGGTGGTGAGATGGTGATGGAAAGGAGATGGTGGAGATGGGCGGCGGTGGTGGAGGAGATGGAGATGAAAACGAGGATGTTGGAGGAGGCGATAATGACAGTGAAGGCTGGGGTGGAGGTAGATACATCGTTGTGGTGTAGGTGGTGGAGGAGGAAATGGTGGTGTATAAACAGGTGGCAAAGGTGAGGCGGTGGGGTGATGGAGTAGGATATGACAGTGAAGGAGGAGCAGGTACCACTCCAGCCAAGGAGAATGCGAAGGGAAAGAAGGAAGATGAGTGACACTACAACACATTTCCTTCAGTAAGTGTGGTGCATGGGATTACACCACCAAATCTGGATGATTAGATGACTGGATGCGGGGTGCGCCATATTTGGTGGTGAGAACAACTAGCTCTTGGTGTTCTCTGCAAGACCCGATTGAACAGTGACGGGTGGTTTTTTCTGGCCATCTTTTTTGTTGGAAGGACGTGGTTTTTCGGCGACGGCGTCGCCGATGAATTTATGAACGTCCTCGGGCCTGGTGGTCATGGTGTGTGTATGTGTAGGTGATGAGGAATGGGGTAAGGGTTGGGATGAGAATAATGTGACGGAAGAAAAGAAAGAAAGAGGCCAAACCGACTAGAGAGGCTGAGAATGGAGAAGAGATTATGGATCGGTCGGTATATAAAGGAATTTTCGAGGTATCTGGTGAGGTTTCAGAGGACAAGGATACCCTTCACATGCTGATGACACGATTGTGGTGCCGCCACCAAGGTAGAAGAGTGCTATGCGAGACTATTTTATAAGATTTTTTTTTTTTTTTTATTGGGTAAGAGCAATACATTATAAGATTGCTACAAAACGCTTTGATTCTTAAAATGATACTTATGTTTTAATATTTTAGTCCTCTGAAAATAAATTAAATACATGCACTTGAACTCCATAGCAATTTGGTGTTGTAACACTTAGAATAAAGTATTATAATATCGGATCTTTAAAGGACTCAAGTGTTTGAAGCTGATTAAGACTGAAATAATATAATATTAATTTTTTTTGGGATTCTAAGTGTATACAATCAAGTCAATTATTTATTATCTTGAAAGTTTCATAAATAGAATGATATTATTGAATAATGAAATTGACAATGTATTAAAATTAATCTCAATTTTAATTATTATTAATTAAAAAAAAATTGAATTTTTATTAAAATTTAAAATTGTATTAAGCTTTTAACTCTTAAAAACAAAATCAACTCTAAAAAAATCTTATAAGATGCTGTCAAAACTATCTCAATCTTTTATTCACCGAATAAAAAAAATTAGTTTTACAATGACATCGTTCTAAAAATATAGCCGAACCAAGCCTTCCCTTATTTTTCATGAACATCGGCCTCAATTCTTTTCTTCGGTTATTATTTTGGTCTCTTTTCCAATGACATTTTACACTAGATTGATGCGATCGTAAAGCGACCATTCGCATTGTATGCTGCAACGCTCAATTTTCCATTCGCTATTTATTAGTATTATAGATTGTCATTATATGACTTTTTTATTTTTGATTTTATAGAATTTTGAATAAGATAAAATAAAAGCATTCAAGCAACTATTTTTTTATCCCCTGGCAGTTGGCAAAGTGGGCGCAGAAAAAGGATAGCAGAATCCACGTAATGCACAAAAATCTGAGGGTGCGTTCTTTCGGAATTGGACAGCACCTATGCGTATCACTACAATAGCGGTTTAGAGTGTGATTAGATTTAAAATAAATTTGAATAAACTTTTGGGATTAACCATTTTAGAAAAGTCATAAATAATTTATTAAAATTAAAATACATGAAGATGAAATTGCAAAATTGTCCCAACCCCCTCTCTTCCATCTGATATGGGCACGCACATCTCTTCTCCGATTGATGTCGAGTGCGTTGCCACCTGCGACGGATTTAGAAAACTTAGGGGGTGTTTGGTTTATGAAAATATTGTTTGTTTTCATTTTCTATTTTCATTTTCTAAAAATGGTTTTTATTTTCAGATTTTCAAACTTTTGAAAATGTGTTTGGTTTGTGAAAATAGATCATATTTTCAATTTGAGAAAATGATGAAAATATGTTTGGTTTATCTATTTTCAGATTTTAGTTCCTGAAATCAAATTTAAAATAATAAAATCATTATATATATATATATATATATATATACACACATTGCACATTTGGTTTATCTATCAAAATTATTTATTAAAGTAATAATTAGTTTTACAAAAAAGTACTTCTAATAGAAAAAAAATGTGTTTGGAACGTATTTGATTTTTAGATAAATCATATATATGTCTTGTCTAGATATGATATGCATAAAAAGAAACTTATACGAAATATGCTAAAAAAACATAAAAATGAGTATTTAATAATTTAAATATAATCCACTAATCGATTGATAACTGATTGTGTGGCATTGTTGCAACGTGAATGGATGCGCCTGGGTGGGGCTGGGATTAAATCTTCGTAAAATGTACTTGGGTACCATTTTGTTTTCTCCATTGAATTGAGTATCGGTGCGTCTCGAAGCCGCACTTTGGAAGTAAAAAGAAGAAATTTCTTCATATTTACAATTGTGCCACCGCCTTTTCAAAAGAAAATATTTCCAGCAAATAGAGAAGGAAAGATTGAAAATGTCAAATTTGTGTTTTCAAATTCACGACACTTTCGGTAAATATTTTCATAGAAAATATTTTTAGAAGTTTTAGCCAAACATATTTTCACATGTATTTTCTGTTTTTATTGAAAATGAAAATAGAAAATGGGTAAACCAAACACACTCTTAGTTACTGGGGGCAAAACATATAATAGGGGCCTAACAAGTATGGACACATTGACTTGGTGATGTGTCCATGTGTCAGACATGTGTAGGTTTTCGATACCTGTATGACACATGTTGGACATGTGTTTGTGCATGTCTAATTAAAAAATATTTTTTTTGAGCTCGGACATGTACTGAACATGACTGGACACTACTTTAATTCATTGAGGACCTGGTTTGGACACCATGCGGACATGTCTGAGTTGGTTTCTTTTTTTTTTTTTCTTTTCAAATTTGTAATACTAACATGAGTCAAAAACCAACTCTAGTTATTTAGTTAGATTTGTACTGTTGGATCATTTTATTTTGAAAATGTTCAATTGATCATGAAAAAATAAAAAGAAGAATTAAGTAGATAAAAAAAATTATACAAACACGACAAGAGGAAATTCTGACAAAAAAAGACAAAAAAAAAAATCATACAACAAATAAATAAATAAATATATATATATTCTCTAAAAGAAAATTAAAATTTCACCCCGGGGGGGGGGGGGGGGGGAATGCCCCCATTGCCCCCAATGTAGATCCGCTCGTGGTTGCCACACTTGTTCCTTACTCCTACTTTTTCACTTCTCGACTTCTATAACAACCGACTCCTACACCTATGAGCCCAACCTCAACTCATCCCTCAAGCAATGATGTATCCTCAAGACATAGTTTGTTATGGCCAATGTGTTGTTCGTTGATATATTTTTTAAAAAATAAACACAACTTTTAATTTTGACTCAACAAGATTTTAAGGAATGTATGACTCAGCAACAGCCGAGTTTATGCCAATTATAATGGTTAGTAAATTAGCTTAAAAATTTGATAAAAGCACGACAATGCCCCACACCACCCAATTCTATGACTGCTTAAGGATTTCTTTTGACATTGTATATTGATGATCATTATTATTCAATATATACATTGTTTCTTATATATATTTATTAATTTGTGTTTGTCATTTTCTTTACTTTTACAATCAATAATTTTTAAAATAAGACATACACTGATAACATAAAAATTATTATTGAATACATATAGGCAGTGCATTTCTTCTCTGTGATTCACGTATGAGGCATAGTTTTTGAGCAACTCATAATAGTGGTAGAAATTTTTGTGAGGTTGCAATAATGATTATTCCTCAATTGCCTAATCCAAGGACCTATATTCACTGCAATGTACGATTGTTTTACTATGAATAATTTGATATTTGTTGTAATTCTATGGGAAAAATCTTCATCCTACAAGTAAATCCTCCTCCAGAGTCGCTCAATATTTTTCTAGACTCTTCAAGAGAACGGAACCATTTTAGAAAACATATTAGATGTTACAACCACATATTTTCATTCAGTTTATCTAGTGTACACATTGATGAAAGAATATCCTGAACGGGTCGTGCTATATATACTTTCCGGTCACAAGGAGCAATATATCATAGTATAGGTGGATTCTTTCCGGATGAGGGTTCTAGACTATGCTTCTTGCTGTTATAAATATATAATACTGAACATGAGTTGCAAAATAGGATGATGGAAAATCCCCGCCTACATGAAACTTTAGTTTCTAAATTACAACAAATTCTCCATTTATATAATCCCTTTGTGCTTGTATTACGCCAACTTGCATTGAGACCAGATATTCTTAATTGTACTCTTCTTATTGCAGAGCATCCTCCACAATTAGAAACAAGTGAGTTACTAATGGATTTTTTTTCCGTCAGTATTATCAACGGATTCACTGTTAGAAAACAAGAAATTAAATAATTTTGGGCTTTAGTCATTATCGACGGATTTTTCCATTGGTATAGTTCACACCATTTTACATAAATATGGCGCATGCATTACCGACAGATATTTTTTCCGTCATATTTTTTTTTATTTTTCCAAGGATAATGTTACCGAGGGAAAAAATCCATTCGGTAATTTTCTTAAATTTTTTAATTGTAATATTAATGTTATCGATGAAAAAATCCGCTAGTAAGTGCTGAAAAATTAAACCGGCGCCTTTTTGTTATTACCGATGGATTTTTTTCCGTTGAAAATTTAAAAATCCGCCAGTAATTCCTTTATCGATATATAGGCCACTCATTCATTATTATAACACACTTTCTTTCTTTTACCCTATTTCTCTCTCCCCCCAAACACCTGGACCCAACACCCACCCTTCGACCCCCAACCCCCAACCCCGGCCCCCCACCTTTGCCTACCAGACGATAGCTGCTCCCTACCTTCTAGATGTCAAAGCACCCTGAGCCGCCTCCCCTGCATGGTGCGGCACGACCGTGTTCTTCGCCTACTCACTCCCATCGGGTGCCCCCCACACAATCTACCGCGTCTCGCTCCCCACGCCCTTGCCCTCGCAGTCTGCCACTCCCCATGCCCTTGCCCTCGCTGTTCGTCGCAACCCACGCCCTCATGGTTCACCACCTACCCTACGCCACCCTGCCAGAGAAGCAGGAATTTCGCGCCACCACTGGAGGAGGAGAAATAGTGTGCCGCACCATTGCCGAAGCAAGCCTTCTGCATTATTCTCTCTCTTCATTTCTCTATGTCTCTGCTGTGGGTGCTCTCCGCCACTATGCCAGCAAAAGCGTCCCGTCTCCATTCTCAAGGTAATAATCCATTCTCCATTCCTTCCATGAACTTTATTTTCAAAGTTGTCATTTGTAACAAAAATGGAATGAACACTTTTGTAACCAAAATATCATTCGTTCTTTAATTTGCTAACTATTGGTAAAATTATTTCTAAAATTAAGCGTTGAATCTTTTTTCTTTGTATAGAAAACACTTGCTCTTTATCTATATATCATGATTAGTCATTAGTATTTATTTTGAAGATATTAATTTAAGTAATTGAATTTGTTACAGAACGTTGAATCCGATTGGAGTATTTCTTTGGCAGAGCATATTATTCTTTTGTTTCTGTTAAGGTAAGTAATCGTTTCTTCTCCTTATTTAGTTATATTGTTGTTAGGATAAAGACTTATGATTTCTAAGATAGAGTTGTAGGAAATTAGGATTGCATGACTGGGGGGGAAGGGAGTAAAGGTCCTTCCCCGACTTGTTTGCATTGCTTGCTATGGAGATTGATTGTGTATACGAAGATTGTAGGATATGCATATTGTGATGTTATAAGGGGGTATGCTCTAGAACGGATTTAGGATTTTAAAATGTTTGTTTGATTATATTGTGAATTTTATTTGACTGGATTGATATATGTATATATTCAAATTAATTTTTTGGGATGTCGTACTTTCAGGGGAGATTCTGTCGAATTTTATTTTTTTAATTTAAAGAGTTGAATCTTAATTTAAGAGAGGTGCTATCGAAATTTTGTTAAGTTAAAGATCATAAACTATTTACTTAAAAGACTTTTACTTTTAGATGATGGTTTATTGTGAGATATTTATAATTCAATAAAATTTTGGTTTGGGAAATTTTAAATGAATTTGTTAGGTTCAATTACACATTCAAGAACCACGAGTTCCACAAACAAACAATGGATGTATGACAGGGTGCACCGTGTAACACCCTAATTTTTAACCCAACTCTCTATAATACATTAGGTTAAACATTAGGCTATTACTTCTTAGTCTCATCATTTTAATAAAATACTTAACGAAAATTACAGGTAAAATTTTTTTTTCTTTTTGAAAATATAAAACAAAGTGAGAGCCACGAGCTTAGCTAATCAAATAACAAAAATATAAAGCACGCGCAACAACCATTATAAATCATAGAGTAAAGCATATAATCAAGAACAATTATCAAGGTAACAAAAGAAACATTTCATTAATAATAACTTAGTTGAGGTACATAGCTAGTCATACCCTAAGAACGGGCAGAGCTTGTAATACAGCAGAAATAAAATACAGCATGAAACAAGAAAGCAAAAATAAACCATAACTACCCAAGTGCACCTATGGTGAATAACCTCAAAACAAAAGAAGGTTTATCCACTCTACATGTGGGTGTGTGCACTAAGCCTCCCCTACGGCGTCGACTACTGGAACCCGGGAAACGGTGGAGTGTAACCAATCCATGGACGCAGGGCAGTAGGAGTGGGTACACGTGAAGACTGAGCATCAGCTCCTTGATAGGGGCGCCTCTCGGCTCGCCTAGTTAGCCTTGGTTGTGTGACGGTTGCCTCGCTCTCGCCTCGCATGAACTGTGGTGTAGGAGCGGAGCTCTCGCTATAGATGTGCGTTGGCGGGTCCTCGGATAGGTCGTCCTCTGAGCTCGGAGACCGAGGCATGTAATCCTGGAAGTCTCGAGGCATCGAACCACCAGTATACGTCCACAGAATCCTCTCGTCTGGCGTCCGGGCACACTCAAAAACCATCGCATCATCGTAGGGTAACATTGGGGAGAAACAGTAGCTCTGTACAGGGTGTGGAAAGGGGCGTCCAATGAACATGAAGACTCGCACGGTACACTGCCCCTCAAAATGATATGACCCATGGTCCGGGTCGTAGTGAACCTCCCAAGTAGGCATATCAATGAAGACCACAAACGTCGTCATCGCTCTCTAAAGATGTGACAGAAGAAAGAAGAGAGAGGAGTGAGAATTCTTGCTAAAGAATCTCAGTAGGAGTCTCCT
Source organism: Dalbergia cultrata (assembly GCA_031216105.1). Classification (NCBI taxonomy): domain Eukaryota; kingdom Viridiplantae; phylum Streptophyta; class Magnoliopsida; order Fabales; family Fabaceae; genus Dalbergia; species Dalbergia cultrata. The sequence continues at coordinate 49,942,360 of CM062344.1, forward strand.
ATCCTAGGGTTACATCGTATACATCCTCAGGAACCTTGGGTTTAATTTATAAAACAATGATCATGCATATAAGGTTCAATTTAGGGTTTTCCAAAACTAATTATCCAAGGTCCATTCCTTTTAGCATGCATCTTGATGTTATGAGTGCAACATATTATATCATGGATGCATATCAATACTTGAGCATATAAAACAACACATCAAAGTACATAAACATAAATCATGTGGCATAAGGACATATAACTTTCAAGTGAGTTATTCCTCAACCTCGTGACATCAAATCATGGTACTTTAGCATATAAGGCCACCCTAAAATAACTAGGTTATGAGCTCATACCTCAGCTAGTCGTCACTAGCTCTTGCTTATTATCTGAATAAGCGAAACATAATGAAATAATCCCGACTCGCAAGTACAGGTAGGGGGCAGGGATCACCTCTCTTACGATATACCCTCTTTAAAACGCTTTGCGGGCATTAAGCCACAACAATTTGTCCGCTTTGGTAGGCTGCATCTACTCATACCCTCAAGGATTTGTCTCCCCTGGGGGTGCTCGGCCGAACCGGTGTCACCCAGGCAAGCGTGTCTCTGTGCTTTGTCACATAAAAATCTCCTGGGGGTGCTCGGCCGAACCGCTGTCACCCAGGGTTTTCCATTCATATGGTACTTTTAAACATTTCTTTAACCCTTTAAGGTTTGACGGAAATTTGGCAGCATAACAGTTGTTAAACCGAATTTCCTTCAAACTGCCACAAGCTAATTCACATAACATATTCTCATGAAATCTCATGCTATGATAAACTTTAACATTTTCATCAATCATTTTCTCATGCATCAAGCATATCTCATTACATCATTGCATCATATAACACATCAGAGCATTAACAACTTTCTTAGTGTCTTATGCATTGACCCTTAAGATCCTCAACTCACATTCTAAGTTATAAATCATCAAACCTAATCTCTCGGGAACTTATAAGGTCTTAACTAAGTATTTTTCATCTCACACTATGGTCAAGAACATCTCTAAACCTCAAGGATGCAGAAATCATAATCCTAACTTTACGGGTACCTAGGAGTCACAACAATGACCCTTTCTAAGTCCGGTTTGCTTTTAAGGCATCAAGATCAAGTCCTAAACCATTTATGAGTCATTCCTACACATTTAAACTATTTTAAATCCATGATTAGCATTACTAAACCTTTCTGGAAAGAATCCAGAAAATTCAAACATTAAAGGATCTAGAACTCTCAAATTAATTCCTTTCTAGTTTCTAACTTCTCTTATCTTTCACATATGAGTTTTAACATTAATTATACTCAAACATAAGCATATTATCATCATTAACACAGCTCATACAGTGGCAAATAATATCAAGGCAGAACCGAAACAACCATTCTCCATAAAGGCATGAAACACAATTTCTAAAGTACATAAAATACTAGTTTCTCTTGGTGCCTTTTTAAAACTTTCAAAACTCATTTATAAACATTTTTAACATCTAAAATCATCCAAATACTTGAGAGGGAAGTAGCTAAATAAAACTTGTCTCAAGAGGTCCTAGATTCATAAAACTTAGTTCTACATATTCCTTGTACTCATAAAAGCTTAGAAAATTTATAAAACATAGTTTTCAATGCTTAGAAACATCAAAACCTCTTGGGGCCGAAATATGAACCAAAGCAAATAAATATTTTTTAGACCTTTGTTTGAGACAATAATAGGCAAGTCTTTGAGCTCTAGGTTCATTTAAGTGATGACATGAAGATAAACATGCTTATGCACTTGTTTTAACTTTCATTAGAAAGTAAAGAGAGAGCATAAAATAAATATGAGATGCACATAATTATTATCTTTAAGATTTAAGTGAGGACTTGAAATATAAACATGATAATGCAAAGCTTGAAATATAAACATAATAATGCAAGTTCCTTTATTATCTTGGTACTTAGTGATAGCAAAGGAAGTAAACATAATGTGCAAAGCATAAAATAAACATGATGCAAGGTTCATTTTATGGTTAGCTAGAGCTCATCCAAGACTTTAACAAAATAACAACCCAACATATATCTCATTACAAATAAAGGTCTAGAGTTCTTGAACCAAGTTCTCAACGAAACTATGAGGTTCTTGAACATCATCATCAAGCTCAAAGAAAGTAAACTTTCAAAGAAAAACAAAACAAAATCTCAAAGATCAAGGAATCAAAACCGAAAACCTTACAAAAAGGAAAAGAGATTGAAACTAAGTCAAGTTCTTTATTAAGTACCCAAAACCCCTATCTAGAGAAAAATCTCTAGAACGTGCTGGCCAACTTTAAGGTTGACAAGGGTAGGCTTGGGTTTTTAGAAATCCTTAGATTAATTTTCTTAAGTTGAAAAATCATGTGAGCTAGATATCATATAGATGAAGTTATAAGAAAAGGAAAACTTAAGATTTAGAGGTTTCTTTGAGATGAACACAAGGTCATCATCTAGAAACTGTCATCATCAAGCTATCATGCTCATAATCATGGCCTCATGGCCGAAATGAAAAGGAAGAAAAGAACCAAAGAAAAGTTTCAAAAGAAATCCAAGAGAAAGCTAGAGAAACTCATTTTTCAAGAAATAAAGTTTAGAAAAACACTCCTACTTAGAGTGAAGATGAAATCTTTGAACTTTTGAAAAGAAAAACAAGATGATGAGCTCCTCCAAGAGGCAAGATAGCTTTGGCCTTGTGGAGAAGGAAAGAAAGAAAATGTGTTCTTGGTGAGCTTGTGTTTGAGAATGGAGGTTTAGGTGTTTGTATGATGATCTAAGGTGGTGGGGTGGTGTTTCAAGGTTATGAGATGATTATGTGATGAGAGGATGAAGAAGATGAAGATGAAAAGAAAGGAAGAACTCTCTTGAAAATTGAGAGAAAAAGAAAGAACTCAAGAAAGCTTAGGAAAACTTGAAACTTACCAAATGAACTAAAGTGTTTGCATGTGTTTCTAGGCAAAGTATTTATAGAGAATGAAAACAAATCAGAGCTCAAAGAGGGAGGAGGGTAACCGTGTGGCTTTGGAGGGAAAAGGAAGAGAAAATATCTCTTACACAAGGTCATTCAAGCATGGTTTGAAGTATGGAGTGTATGATACAAAGTATGGCTTGATGTGAGTGAATTTCCTATCAATTTTTGAATGAAATTAGGCTTCTAGAAACTTGACATAGCTGGAACCTTTCCAGCCACAAATAAATAGGAAAAATGGATTGTTTTAATTATTTAGTCATTTGGAAAATCAAGCTTGATTGAAAGTTATGACAAGGTATAGTGTATGTGACTTAAGGTATGACCTTAGAGTGTTGAAAAATTGAACATGTGATGCATATGGGAGAGGGAAGTGCACGGCCAGACTTGGTACAGCAAGGGGGAGATGAGATTTGATCATCTAATTGGGTGTTAGTGATAGGTTTAGATGTGTATTAGCTTAGGTACAAGGTTAGGAATAATTAAGCTTAAGTTTAGGTGATTAAGAATGTGATTTAAGGATTTTATGACAAGATTAGGAGTGTTCATACATCATTAGAGAATTTAAAACTCATTTGTGAATAAACAATGTGTAACACAATTCCATGATTTAAGGAATTGGGGAGAAAAAACACTATTCAAGATTCCATGACTAGGAGTCTTGAATTTAAAATATGATTTTAAGTTGTAATTAAGCACTTTTAGGTTCTAATCAACTTTAATAAATTATTTTAACCCAAGATTAATTATGGAAATTAATTAACCTTCGATTAGAGCCTAATATTGCTTAGGTTTACTTAATCACGCGATTAAGCGCAAAAACACGAAACTAGGGGCAAAACTGTAATTTTGCACTAATTTTGCCCGGGACCAAAACTAAAGTCACAGTCTACATAAAAACGCCTTCTAAAACTATTTGGAGAAGTTTCGGGTTCATCCGGCACTTGCAAATGGGTAAAACACCGCAGGGGCATTTTGATCATTTTGACCCGAAAACTCGAAAAATGAGATTTTCGATCCGGAAAGATACACAAGTCCTCTAATCCCCTCCCAACATTGAGTTTGCCCTTCGAGTACTGCCGAATCGGATTTCCTCAAATTCCGGACCGAAAATGACCTCAAGGGCATTTTGGTCATTTTCACTCTAACAAAAAATCGAGGCTTTACATTACCGCAGTCGAGGGGGAATCAAACCTGAATTTTATGCGAGAGTTGAAGAGTTTGTAATGTTGGCTTGTCAGACAGTACAATTGATGAATGAGTAAAAAGTTAGGTGTCCCCGTACTATGTGCAAATGTAGGAAATATGCTTATATGGATACCATTAGGTATCATCTGTATTATGATGGTTTTATGGCTAATTATTGGGTTTGGACTATGTATATGGAAGTTGCCACACAAAATTTTAAGCATGCTAGTGTTAAAAATACATATGTTAGAGGTAGTTCAAGTAGAGTTAATATTGGTAAGCATGTCATGGAAAATATTTATTGGGAGGATAACTCTAGATGATGTGAGGAAATGATTTATGATGCAGTTGATCCTCAAAATCATGCAGATTATGGATCTTTTGTCGAGGCTCCTAATGCTGAGACTGGGAAATTTTTCTCTATATTGGAGGCTGTGAAGGCCCCACTATGGGAAGGGTGTGTACACTCGGAGTTGTCTCTAGTGATTAGGATGTGAGCTATAAAATCAAAAGCTAACCAAGGTCAAAATTTATTTGACCAGTGGGAAACATTGATGAATGAGATTAGTCTACAACCCAGTTATGTTCTAAAGGATTTCTATCAGGCCAAGAAATTAGTTTCAAAACTCGAGCTGAAATCAGAAAAAATTGATTGTTATTTAAAGGGATGCATATTGTACTACAAAGATCATGCATACCTAACCCAATGCAAATTTTGTGAAAGCCCTAGGTTCAAACCAAAAAGATATGGAAATGGAAGATATAAGGATGTTCCTTATAACAGAATGCACTATTTGCCCCTAATTCCAAGGTTTAAGGGGTTGTATGCTTTAGTGAGTTCAACACCTCACATGAGATGACACTTTGAGAATAAAAGAAACAATGGTGTCATGACCCACCCTTCCCATGGTGACGCCTGGAAACACTTTGAACAAACTTATCCTGATTTTGCTACAGATCCTAGGAAAGTTAGGTTAGGATGTTGTGCAGACAGATTTACTCCGAATAATCAGTTTAGCAAACATTATTCCTGCTACCCTGTGGCTGTTAGACCTTTCAATCTCCCTCCTAAAATGTGCATGAAAGATCTTTACATGTTTTTAACTTGCATAACCCCTGGCCCTGATAATCCCAAAGCCAAGATTGATGTTTATCTCCAACCATTGATTGATGAGCTTAAAGAGTTATGGTATTTAAGTGTACAGACTTATGATGTTTCCATGAAACAAAATTTCTTGATGAGGGCATCATTGATAAGGACTATCAATGATTTTCCAACCTATGGAATGTTGTCAGGTTGGATGATGCAGGGAAAATTAACATGTCCAATTTGTATGGAGGATATAAAAATGTTTACATTGAAACATGATCGAAAATACTCTTAGTTTGAATGTTATCAGAGGTTTTTAGACCTTGATAATTAATTTAAGGGTAAGTAGGACATGTTTAAAAAAAAAGACGGTTGAACGTGATGAGCCTTCTGTAATGCTAATTGGTAACCAAGTTTGACATAGAATTAGAGACTTTCCAAAGATAACTGAACTGGTTAAATCCATATGATTTCCAGGATATGTAATAGATCATAATTGGACCAAAAAAAGTATATTTTGGGAGCTGCCTTATAAGAGGGATAATCTAGTTTGTCATTATATTGATGTAATGCATGTAGAAAAAAATATGTGTAATAACATCATAAACACTCTGATACACAGATAAGACTAAGAACAGTGTTAAAGCAAGGAAATATTTGGCAGATTATTATAAGAGACTTGAGTTGAGTTTGCAGAAGTTGTCAGATACCTGTGTGTGTAGGCCGAAAGTGAGTTACACACTATTTTCTATCCAAAAACAATATGTGTATAGGTGGATAAGAGAGTTGAGGATACAAGAAAGGTATATCATCATACCCTGGAAAGTGCAGAAAGGATTGGAAAATGGTCATAAAAACTAAACCTAGGGGTCGAGTTGAGGTCAAAGAACTACCTGACTGTGCTTATCAAGTGAATAATCCAATTCCCTCTTAGGTAGTCATTGATACAGGAACATTGCTAAGTTTACGTTTTGATTCGGGTGAAGTTGAGATAATTCACTCTTCCAATTATCAATTTGTGAGTGAACACAACGAAAGCGATAGTAGTGATGAGGAGGATAAGAAAGATGAATTTAAGTATGATGTTGAGACTGAGAATGATGAAGATAATCCTTAACTTTCAAATTAAATATGATGTGCCAACTAGTCTCATACTAATTACATCTTTTTATTTTAAATTATCATATTATTTGGTTTTTCATACATTGTTGTTTCTTTTCTAGATATGGCACCTAAAGGGAAAAACAAGAGCAAGGGTAATGGTGTCTTAAATAATCACCCTTTCTACTCAGGCATCTACACAGCCGCTCATACATCCACTTCTAGCCCTTCCATGCCACCACCCCATATCCATCAGGAGTTTATCATGGTCCCTACTCCTGGGCATGTGATCAGAGTGGTGCCTTCACCTCTACCACCACCGGTCGATCTTGTTCCTACCTCTACACACAAATCAGAAAGGGGTACCCAAAGTGGGGCGATTAGTGGCTCCTCGGCAGGGCAATCAGGACATGGGTCTACAAGGGAACAACGGGTACCGCTTGTACGTCTCGATAAGAACAGGCAAGTAATTTAATTGTTCAATTCATGAATCTTGTTGTAATAATTTGAACAATTTCTTGATATGTAATAGCATTATTTTTTACTATTTGCTATGTAGTTGGCCTCCAATCACACGGGCCATGCACGAGGTGATACACACCATCCAAAAACTATATGAACAGCTGATTGAGTCATTTGGCAAGCTGTCAAAGAATGAGAAGTTGCGCTGGTTTAACAAGTGGAAGGTAAAATAAAATAATTATTACAAAAATGTGTGATTTAATTTATAAACTGCTTTCAATTACCTTTTTTTTAATTATTTCCATGTGTAGAGCCACTTTATCATCCATCCCAAAGATGAATATTACATGCTTAAGCTTTTCAAATCCAAGGTAGCTCACAGGTTGCAAGACATGTACATCGACATCCGAGAATGACAGGACAAGACCCTCAGTTGGATGACTCAGGTTAGCCTGGACTATTTGTGGTAATACAGGAGAAGTGAGACTTTTAAAGAGAAGTCTTTGAATGCTAAAGCAAGCGGAGTGTCACAAAAGGATGGATCCGTTCATTATGGCAGTTCAGCTACTATCGAGTCTACGCGTCACTGGATGGTTTAGTCATTATTTTAAACATTTTTTATTCCTATTATTAAATTTATATTTTCACTTACTAGTGTTGTCAATGGTCACTCAAAATGCAAGTTAATGAGTTGAAGAGGCCATCCACACAGAGTGAGTTGTTCAAAAAGTCTCACACGTGCAAGACAGACAAGACATGGGTTGATACTTGCTCAGAGAATGCTTGGGTATATATGTTATGAGAACTTATTGTTTGTATATATATTTAATTCATCACTTCATATATTTGGTAGATGTTTAATTAATTTTATTTTCTTATAGCATGCCTATGAGTAGCACTATCAGGAGGCTATGACCCAGCAGAAGCAGAGGATTATAGCTGGTAAGAAGTGTCCACCAATTGATGAGGACCAGTTGTGGAAAGAGGTAGTCAGCGATCCTTACAACAACCCCATCTATGGCATGGGGTCATTTTATGCTAGTAATTTGTCCTCTGCCTCTGTCACTAGGGCATCTGCAAGCCTTGGGATACTACCAAAGATGATAAGGTCCACGAGCAAGTTCACTAGCTCAATGCAAAATTTTATCGTATGTAAAAGAAGGATGCAAAGAGACAGTGCCAGTTGCAAAAGATGCAAAAGAAGATGAGGACAAGGAAAAGGCTTTGGAGACAAAAATAAGAAAGCAAATAAAGAAAAAGGAGACAAGGTTGAGAAGGCAGATGAAGAAAGAGATAGTGTCTTTGTGGAAGAAGACGCAAGCAAGCTCCTCTGTACCGCCAAACTCGAATGATGATGATGATGATGATGGTGGTGGTGGTGACAATGATGCTAACGATGATGATGATGCTGCTGACTTCTCCTGACTTGAGTTATTGTTTTTTCTTTATTTGACTGTGGTTGAATTATTTATATTTTTATTTTGTAGGCTTTCTGACATTTTTATCTATTTTACATTTTGGACTTAAATTTACTGCGTTTACTATTTATTAAGCATTTTTTTATAATTTTTCATTGTTAAGTATATATACATATTTATAATTAGCTTTAAATAATATATAGGCTTGTAAATATTCAGGGAACATTCAAATTACTAAACAATTTATCAAAAAAAAAAAAAATACCGATGGAAAATGCATCGATAAAATAAAAACTTATCAATAGAAGAGAATTACTGATGAAATTTTTCGCTGGTAATATATACAAAAAAATTAAAAATAAAAAAATTACCAACGGATTTTTGTCTGTATAATATAAAACAAAAATTTAAAAACAAACAAATTACCAACCTTTTTCATCGGCAAAATTCAGAAAAATAAAAAAATTTAAAATTAAAATTACTAAAGGATTATTCGGTCATAAAGAAATCCAGATTTTTAAAATAAAATTTATTTGAATAATTACCGATGGACGAAAATTTCCATCGGTAAATTAGATAAATCCGTCGGTAAACATCTAATCCTGATGAATTTCTTGATGAGATTTTCCAACTTACTACAAACAGATTTTTTCAGCTGGTAATGCTTACTGACTACGTTATTACTGTTTGACAAAAATCCGTCGATAATTCTGTCGGTGACTAAAATTTCCATCGGTAGCACCTTAAAATCTGTCAGTAACAGCATTGTTTCTAGTAGTGCTCCTAATCAACCACAATATCATCTCCTAACTACTTCACAAGTCACAACAATTATTGTTGGCGAAGATATGGAATCAATGGTACATGAAAGAGATATTAAGTTGCAAACTCGTGCTAAACAACTTAGGACAATTCGAGAAACTGAGAGATATTACGATCCATTACAATATCCTCTTCTATTTCCTGTAGGATCCTCTGCGTGGGATCTTAATATCACAAATCACAATGGTAGAAACATGACATGTCAAGAATATCTAGGTATATTTATATTCCACATTGTTTATTTATCATAAGAGCTAATACCACCATTACATATTGGCATTGACAATTTGATTTATTATAGATTCGCCCTAATGATAAAAGATAAGTCTTTATTATTATGAGTGTGCCGACTTCTACAAAAATATGTGGTATATAACTATGTGAAGATCAAATTAGGAAGGTTAAGGTGGATTCGAATCATCAGAACAATATTCATGCTGAATTGTATCAAGCTTTTGTAAGATGCCTTGCACATAGGAAAAACTAATGTAGGTAAACAACTACACTAGACTGTTGCTTTGTATGATATGAGATACAACAAATAATTTAGTGAGTTTTATTTTAACTGATACATTTTTGCTTTTATAGAAAATATCGGACGTAGGACGATACTGCCACATCATTTGTTGGTGGTCATCGAGATATGACACAATGTTATGAAGATGGAATGGCTATTGTCCTTAAATATGGTAAAGCTGATATTTTCCTCACATGTAACCTTTCTTGGAATGAAACCACATCTCAACTCATGTCTTTCCAAACCCTACAAGATCATCCTGATTTACTAACAAGAATATTTCAAGCCAAATTGGAGCAATTGAATAATGATGTTATCAATAAGGGGGTCTTAGGTATGGTAGAAAGCTATATCTATGTCACTAAGTTTCAGAAAAGAGGACTACCACATGTACACATGCTTCTCATCTTCGATGACAATGATAAGTTACAAAACCCAGAACAATATGATAGTGTTGTAAGAGCTGAGATATCGTCTAAGGAAGAAGAGCCACAATTACATGTAGCAATGCTGAAGCATATAATACATGGACCATGTAATACACTTAATTCAAATTGTCAATGTATGAAGAATGGAACCTGTAAGAAAAAATATCCTAAAGTCTTTTGACAAAAAATTCGTCATGGTGATGACTCATATTCATTATACATAAGACAATTTGGCCAACCAGTGCCTCTTAGTAAGAAAAAATAATCACACTTAATAATAGATGAGTTGTCCCTTACAACCCTCGGCTACTATTGAAGTATGATTGTCATGTGAATGTTGAACTTTGCAGCAGCATTAAGAGCATTAAGTATCTTTATAAGTATTACTACAAAGGCCTAGATCAAGTAGCAGTGGAGGTTCATAGAGGTTCTTATATTGATGAGGTTTAACAATATGTTAATGCTAGATGGATTTGTGCTCCTGAGGCACGTTGGAGAATATTTAGATTTACCTTTACCGAATGTATCCCTCTATTAAAAGGTTACAAATCCATTTGCCTAATCAACATCAAGTGTGATTTTATGATAAGCAAAGTATCCATGACATTCTAAATGATAAGTATTACTCAAGAACAATGCTTACTCAATTTTTTGCATTGAATCGCAGAGATCTAGAATCTAGACATTATTTGTATGGCGAAGTTTCAAAGCATTAATTATAGTTGGAACCATGGGCAAAAGGAATGGTACAGGTAAAGGCCACAAAAGAAATTAAAGTTGTCGAAATAATTTATACTGTATCTTCTTTAGAAAGTGAGAAATTCTACTTGCATTTTCTACTATCCAATCTCAGAGGTCCAACCAGTTATGAATACTTGCTTACTGCAAATGGTACATGTTTTTTCATATTCAAACAATCAGCTAAGCATTGGGGATTATTAGAGAGTGACAATAATAATTGTTAGTGCTTGCTAGAAGCATCCAATGTACAAATACCATGTACTTAAAGAGATTGTTCGCAATCATATTAATTTTTTATGAGCCATCTGATGTCAGAAGCCTATGGAATGACTTATGTACCTATGATATTGAAGCTATTGACAAGTTAAATAATGACCAATCAATTGTTTTCAAAACAATTATGGACGCTATTGAGCGAAAAGAAAGTTAAGTTTTTGTTGTGTGGATGGGCTAGGAGGAATAGGTAAAGCCTTTCTTTATCATGCGCTTATTACGAGTTTGAGAATTAAAGGACATATTGTCTTAGTGACTGCCATATCTGGAATTGCTACAACCTTATTACCTAGTGTACGAATAGCACATTCTCAATTTAAGATACCTATGAATCCACATCTGTCTTCCATATGCTCTATAAATTAGCAATATGATCTTGCAAAGCTAATTAGACAAAGAATAGCTATTATTTGAGATGAAGCACCAATGGCAAATAGATATGCTTTGGAGGCAGTAGATAGTACATTAAAGGACATTCTAGGTTGTAATGCCCCATTTGGTGGAAAAGTTGGGTCATGGGAAGGGACTTTCGACCAGTACTTCCTGTTGTTCAAAAAGGAAGTAAGTCACAAATGATAGCAGCATGTATTGTCAAGTCTCATTTATGGGCTCACACAAAAGGTTTATATTTGGGCCAAAATATACATTCCCTACAAGATCCTTACAATATGGAGAATTTGCGAAATATCTTATATGCATTGAAGATGGCACTAAACTTACCTTAGACAATGATATGGTACAAGTTTCCCCTCAAATGACAATATCATGGGATGGAGAATGTGCAATTCAAAATCTCATACATGAAACATTTCCAAGTCTAGAAACTCATGGTAGGGATACATCTTATATAGTTGAAAGAGCTCTACTTACACAAAAAAGTAGGATATTCAACAAATAAATAACCTTATTATAAGTCGTTTCCCGGGAGAAGAATGGAACTTGGTATCATTTGATAAGGTTGAAGGTGATACAAATAATTTATATTAACAAGAATACCTAAACTCCATTTCCATAGTTGGTTTGCTACCACATATACTCAAAGTAAAAAAAAAAAGAGCACGTCTAATGTTGTTGTGAAACATAGAGGCAAAAGCTGGTCTATGCAATGGTACAAGGTTACTGTGTCATGGAACTTTTTTGAACATGTTAGAAGTTGAAATTTTAATAGGTCATCACTTTGGACAAAGAACTTTTCTGCCTAGGATAAAACACAAAATAGAAGAGAGTGCAAGATTGTCATTTGTGCTTATTAGAAAGCAATTTCCTTTTAAATTGAGCTTTGCACTGACAATTAATAAGACATAAGGACAGACTATTCCTAATGTTGAGATTTACCAAAACATGTTTTTAGCCATGGACGATTGTATGTTGCTCTATCTAGAGGTGTTTATCAACATATCACAAAAATACTGATCAAAGAAGGGAAACTTGAAAAGGAAAATGGAGAATTCAGTAGGAATGTTGTTTTTAATTTGTTATCTCTGCCTCAAGTAATAATCTTCTTACACACTCACATTTCCACATCTTATTTTGTTTTAATTATAATCAACTCTTTTTTTTCTTTCAAAAATTTGTAAATCAGTTATAACTTAAAGATTATGTACATATATATGTATAGACAAATCAAAATTTGAGAAACTCTTCTAGATATGTTAGGAGTTGAAAAGAAATAATTTAGACATGTACTTTGCCAAACAAGTAAGTACTAAGTTGTTGTTTTAGATTTTTGGTATTTTTTTTTATTTAAACAAAATAACTTTACCTGCTTTTTGTGTAGAAGGGAAATTTGAAAAGCTTTAGAATACTTGAAGATATGAGCAGTCTCTTGCCTCAATCAATGAAATTGACAATAAGGTTAAATTAAGTGATGATAATCAAAATCTTGTTTTTAATTTGTGCATTACTTTACTTTTTGTCTTATTCTTAAAATTTAGAATAATAGGTTAAATTAAGTGATGATACAAATTTATTCTTTTGGTTAGGGAGCCACAGTATAGCAGATAAAACTCAATTATGGAAGATGATAAAAAAAAAAAGAATTATTATCCTAGAAGACTAAGTGATGATGCAATTATGTGTCTTAGCACATTTTTATACTATGTATTTCTATGTGTGTGAGCGCCTATACGAAAACGTATTGTACAATTATTAAAAGTAAAATCAATACTAACTTTGGATAGGTTCATAATCTAGGAAACAAAGATATGCAACTTTATCTCATGGTTATTATGTTCGTGATTATTGGTACCTATATTTTTATTGATTATTCATCTCGAAATTTGGTTGTAATAATTATGATAATATTAACCAAAATACATTTGTTTGAATAGGGAAGTTCGAACACTGCAGGGTATTTGTATTTTATAGGTGATCAATAGTTTATTCCATGGCATCTACTATGTCAACATGTAAATTCTATGTATTTCATTCATTATTTCTAATTCATTTATTATTTCTAATATGTAATTTATTTTGCAGTTTTTCAAAACACAGGAATTTATAGATGATGAGATATATAAAGAGTTGACTAGAATACTTACAAAGTGAAAAATTTTACATATGTAAACTTTAATTAATTTCAGCTAAACTTATTTTACAATAAAATATATTAATCATATCATATTTTATTCGCACAAAATGCAATAAAATGGAGAGCATTTCAGATATTTGATCACTGTTTCGCCTCCCAGTTAATCTGAGTACCATAAAGTATAATTGGAATGATATTTGAAGAAAATATATTACATAACTTTGAAAAATATATTATTTTAGTGTGTCAAATTAATAGTCATTTCTTTTACTCTTTTTTTTTGTTTGATATTTGGACATGGTATATGATATTTAAATATTTATGTTATTAATGTAAAGTTGCCGTGCCCTTCGACTCGCTAGTACTATTAAATTTTTTGGGAGTCTAAGTGTATACAATTAAGTCTATTATTCATTGTCTTAGAAAGTTTTATAAATAGAATAATATTATTGAATAACAAAATTGACAGTCAATCAAAATTAATCTCTATTTTAATCATCATTAATAAAAAGCCAAAATTGAATTTTTACTAAAATTTAAAGTTTTATTAAGCTTTTAACTCTTAAAAAAACTCAACTATAAAAAAAACTTATAAAATGCTCTCAAAACTACCGGAGTCTTTTATTCACCGAATAAAGAAATTTAGTTTTACAATGACATCGTTCGAAAAATACAGCCGAACCAAGCCTTCCCTTATTTTTCATGAACATCCGTCCCAGTTTTTTTTCTTCAGTTATTATTTTGGTTTCTTTTCCAATGACATTTTGCACTAGATTGATGCGTTCGTGAAAAGCCCATTCGCATTATATACTGCCGTGCTCAATTTTCCATTCGCTATTTATTAGTATTATAGATTGTCATTATATGACTTTTGTTTATTTTGATTTTATAGAGTTTTGAATAAGACAAAATAAAAGCATTCAAGAAAAGTATTGTTAAATGTTCAGAAGTTGGATTTGTGTAATCTATTTATTTATTCAGCAAAGGAAGGAATCGTTAGCGGATCCCTTGGTGGTTGGAACAAAAGTCACTGGATACACAAAAGAAAAAAAGAAAAAAAAAAAGTTGCAGATGAGCCAAACTGGCGGTGGCAGCGCGCGTGAGGAGGGATCGTGTGAGAATCAGAGTTATTATGTTGAGTTTTGTTTTAATATTATTACCTGATTTAGTCGTGATAGGGTTAAGTATGAGAGATGAAGTCTTATATTGGTTAAAAATAGACTAAGTAAGTAGTATATAATATGGGAGGAGTCATGACTCATTACATTAAGATTTTGGATCAAAATGTGACGTCCAACCTGATATTATGATACTCTTACTTAACCCATTAGTGGTATAGCCAATGTTTGGCTCCCCGCCCTAACAAGTCAAAGTGAGCACAGAAAAGGAAGGTAGAATACGTAAAGCGCACACAAGTTTGAGAAGCATAAAGAAAACTGAAGCCGAACAGTTTGTCACCGTATGATCATAGCTAGTATTATGATAATAAAAAAAATTACTTGTCTATTCTTTTTGTAATTTATGTTTTATCTTTTGTTTCACACTCCAATGACACCCCTTGTACTAAAAAAATGAAGAACTCAATGTGGTTTGGTATCTCTGATCTTCCCTTAGCTTTGTCAATTGTCTCTCCATCGCCACGTGCTTCACCGGATTCAAGAAGTTGTTGTCAGGTGGAGCAATTTTTGGCCAATTTGAAATAACCTATAGTTCAACTACATACATAAAAAAAAAACTATAGGAAAAACATAAATCAGAATTGTTAAATTAACCAACATTATTAATATTGTTTAACAATGTTTAATAACTTGCACAAAAGTGTTAACTAACTTCAGTAAAATAGTTACATGAATGTTAAAAGAACTTTAGGACACCTAACCAAAAAAAGGAAAAGGAACGGTGGCCTGAAGTATAATTCACAAATTTTGATTAGATATGAACGTCAGGGAACATTCACAATATTAAGGAACTTCAAATGCCATGAATCTAAATCATCAGATATGTTGTTTAGGTTGAGATTTCGTTACCACAATGATGACAAACTTCTTGTCACCATGCAAGACACCATCGAAAAGCCATATAGTAGACCAAGAAAAGAAAAACATTTTCACTTTGTGGTTAAGATATGGTGAGACGGGGTTGGGGTCTATCATTTGAAGCTCTGATTAATTTTTCCGGTTTATAATTTTGACAATTTTGCGGCTGAATTTCATTCATCGTCAATTGGTCATGGCTTTAAATTTAGTGTGTAATGACTGCTTGGTGCTCTTGTTTCAGTCAAAGATTATTAAAGCTTGCAAACCATCACCCTACTCATGGTCTTGATGAATTTGCATTTGAAACACTGATCATGTTTGCCTTTAATCTTGAGCTGTCAAATTGATTATCTTAGCTCATGGCCAGTTTACCATTTTCCAAAAGTCTTAGACGTGGTTTGATCAGATGAGTCCCATGCCGATACGATTGAGCACACGCTGAGCTTTTTTAACTCCAATCCATGTTTGAGACACATCACATTCAGATGGACACGCTTCTTTTTTGGCTTTATTATAATAAAATAGGGTTAAAATAATAATGAAATTGGAAAGGGGCTTGTGAGAAAAAACAAGTCACTTAGAAGATTCGTTTGCTTTACGCACCGTGCTTAAAAATATTCTGTAATCAAATAACAATAAAAGACCCACTACATAGGATTATGGCTTGACCTTGAGGGGCCAGCTCCTGTGCCTTCAATGAGCCAATGAGCCAATGGTTCCTCACTTCCTCCTGAAAATCATTAGAGCCTAATTATATTCTTTCTAACGATTTTTGAACTCATTGAGCTGATACAAGAGAGAGCATAGTTTTATAGAAAAGTGAAAGGTAAAATGAATAAGGCATGAAACTGATATATTTAAACCAAGAGTGTGACTCTGAAGATTAAGCTTTGTGAATAGTGATAATCTACACGGACAACAAAGAAATTAATTTGAACATCAGATCCATGCCAAACTACAAACTTTAACCTATACAATTGAATATGGGGAGAGAAAAAATCAACAAAGCAGCGTGATTAGTGATTACCAACCCCCAAAGCGATGGATCCACCAACAAAAAATTGGGTCAAAACGGCCATTAAGCCTAGCGCTTGTGGGTACTAATTTTAGCATTTCAGCGTAGAAAACATGAATTGACAGACATGCACCACGCAGGGATGCCCCACACCTACGTCAGGATCGAAAGCATAAACGTCAACCTTTTCAGAATCGGCAATTCAATTCGTTAGATTTTTCCGCTTCAACATAGTCTTTGTTGGGTACAGTTGCTTCAACATGGTCTGAAAGCAATAATTAAAAATGCTTGTCGGTCTCTGACCAATAAAATATGCTACTAAGTTTATCATAAACTTCGAGGCTGTCATGCCCATTGCCGATATAAATGCACAAATTGACACCGAAAAAGTGTAAGCATAAAATTTGCCATGGAGACTTAATTAAAACTGGAGATTTAACATCTCAACATTTCAGATTGACAGTAAATCAAATCTCAGTAATAAATTCAAAGGAAATAAACTTGCATGTAGTTTGGCATTTTATTATATGTATTGTATGCATAGATTCATCCTGGACCCAAAAATTTGAGGTCTACTCTAAAATTTGCCTAATTATGTATAAGATATTTGCACTTAGGAAAATCAATGCTGAGATAGAATTTTAGAAAGCTTCTACGGTGCCCTCCGTGCACACGATCGGCATGTCATACAATTAATTAATCAAAAAATAAAAAAATAGAACTTGTGCGGCGCAAGTTGTAAAATCCATGAACAACTTTGACCTTTGCCGTATTGCCCAAGGATGCAACGTATCCACTGATCAAACGAGGTCGTTAAGAAAGGGCAAAACCGTAAATCCAACCCAAAAGCCTGTTTGTTCAAGCTCATCTTCATTACGAAACCCAGTTAGCGCCCACCACAGCAACAACGGCACCGCCTCAAGAAAAAAAAAAAAAAACCCTCATTTCCCTTCTCATGGCGGTTTCCCGTTTTTGCTTAAAAACACTTCTTCCTCTGTTTTAGCTCCGACCCTATAATTATGCATTGCAATTATCTTCTTTTATATGCAGTTATCTTCTTCGTGTGAAGAATTTTAAACGTGTACTAAATAATAAAAGTGCATGCACAACCCCACATTAACTGTAGTTAATAATTGGGGTCGTCTTCTTCAATGAGTTTTGTCTTTCTTTCTTTGTATGTTATTGATTTTTAAGAATCCTACCGGTGCTTGATTGCTTGGTTTTGTCGGCAACTTGGGTTCCTCATCCATTTTAATTGCTAACCTGTGGGGATGGAAAGAGAAATGTCTACATCCAGGTATTTTAATTTTATTTTATTTGTTATCCACTTTCAATTTATCATCGGAAATTCAAGGAGACATATGGCGATAATAGAAACATTCTTCCACATATTAGTGAATTGATAGGAACATAACCACATATTAGTGAATTGATAGGCACTTATGTACCTATCAATCCATATTTTTTTTATTTTTATAACTTATTTCATTTGTTTTTATAACTTCTTCCAATTTCTTATGTATTAAGGGTATCTAAGGAAATAAGAATTTTGAACACTAAAAGACTATTTTCTTTATCTATACTATATATCTATATGGAATTCTCCCTTTAACTCCCTTTTGGTGTCCAAATTTTAAATTTTCCAAAATACCCATAAAATAGAAGTTAAGGAAAGTTAAAACAATTAAAGAAAGTTATAAAATGTCAAAAAAAGGTAATAAATTTTAAAAAATAATAAACAAATAAAAACAATACATTTTAATTTCTTTTAAAAAAGGTGAATTGGTAGGCATACAACTGCCTATCAATTCACTAGTTATATATAAAGGGTGTAGTCTCTTTAGTGTCCAAAATTATTATTTCCTAAAATACCCTTGAAGTATAAGGGGTTGGAGAAAATTACAAAAACAAATTAATAAGTTAAAAAATTGAAAGAAATTATAAAAATAAAAAAATATGGATTGATATGCACACAAGTGCCAGTCGCTTCACTAGTACATATATAAAGGGGATTCCTCGGGCAATTAATTTTGTGTCCAAATTGTTTTTGCCATTTTTGCCCCTATGAATAATTTCTTTAAACAGTATTTCTTTTGTAAAAAATTTTGGTGTCTTTTTTCACTAGTAGCTACAATTTGCTGTATTTCAATTTACAACCCACGTGTAGTTTCCAAATTTCTGAAACTTCAGATCTCCCTCATTTTTTTCTACTTTATTCACAAATCGCAACTCCTAAAACCTTCCTTCCTTATTTTTCATTTACAGTCAAGACTTGACATTAATTCGTTCTTCATATATTATCCGATCATGGCTTGGTACTTATTGTGTCTCTTCCATTATTATGATTATTCTTTATTTAGGGAAAGAAATTATCTCACTGCTTTATATATCCTCCCTCCTTCCTCTTATTATGTTGTGTTTATTGCTGATTCAGCTCTAGCCTTTGGATATAGATTTATTGATTCAATGTTAATGTGATATTGTTTGATTTATTTTGCTATAGATTCAAATTCAGCGTTAATTCCACTTCCTTTAAAGTTTACTGTCACATAGTGTAGGGCTATAGGAGATGCTCTGTGCTTGCAAATTTTGCTAGATATGGAATGAAACTAATGATAGTGCAAGTTTGTTGTTGCCTGCCATTTTATTTTGGATGAAATTTTTAAAATGTTGAACTAAAAATCGATTTTTGGACTTTTATATATATATATATATATATATATATATATATATATCATGTTTTAAAAAGAAAATGGGCTTTATTTTGCAATGGTGGTTTTCCACTGATGAGAGAAGGCACGGGGAGCATTAGGCATTGGACCAGAAAAAAAGGTGAAGACTGTGGTTTCCTTATTTACTATACACTTTGAATAGATTTCATAATTATGTGTATATATGTCACTCCTTTTGTTCTGTCATTTTACTAGTCATTTGACCCTGCAATACACGAGGTGATAATAAAAATAATTTATTAATCATTACTGAAAATAAATAATAATTTATTTAAATATATCTTATAGAAAATTATATATATAAATTTCTTTTAAAAATAAGTTAATAGATAAATAATTAAATAAATGAATAAATGGGTTGACCTATTTTATATCTTATTTTGAATATCATATTTATAAGGTTGAAGAAAATCTTGATAGGCAACCTTTACCTAACAATAAATAGTTCATTTTATGAAAATTTTACATGTTATGAAAGTTGAAATTGTTGAATAGTGAAAGAGAATAAGTTGACAATATTACTATATCACAAACCATGCATAGGGATAACAATGAGTATCCATTAGAAATGAACATGCTCCCACCCCCTGTCCCCATCCCTGTCACAGTCCCCATTTCTCATTCCTCACAGGAATTTGAATTCATGTGGGTATTCGCGGATGTTAAAAAATTTTCAAAAAATAAAAGTTTTTAAAATATTGAAATTCCAAACATAAATGTCATTAATAACATATATTATTAATGCAACATAATCCAAACAAAGATATATACATAACACAAATCCAATAAAGATAATTAATCAAAATTATAAAGTGGATATTTAAATAATTTATATAAATGGCAAATTGGTGGGATTACATGGTATGAGGACCTCATTTTCTGTCCCTGCCCCATTTAACAAATGGGGACTTCACCTCGTCCCTTGAAAACTAAACCTATCCTCAGTCCCCTCCCCATTGTGAGCAATCTTGCAGGTACCCGGTTTAGCGGTATTTTTTTTGTCATCCCAAGCCATTTATGTCTTTTTAATAAGTCAATTTTAAAATATATGTTACAATTATTGTGTTATAATTAGTAAAAAAAATGTCATAAATAATCATAATTTACATATTTCTTTAACATTACATATGAGTTATAGTTTTAGTTCATTATCAACTTAAAAACATATTATAATAGTTGTTTATATAATTGTATAATGGTTACACATGATCCATAAAATTTTTGTTAATTATAATATTGTTTTATGGTAATGTAATTATAATAGTTTTGTTATCATCAATTTACTTCTAAAATAATTATACATATAAAATTTTAAGAACAAAATAATACATTCAATTATCATTTTATTTATATTATTTGTTATTATTTTCATGTTAAATAATTTTTATTGAGATATTTTATAGAGTATTTTTATTGTGCTAATGGAAGAGAGATATGAATGATTGATTGGAAAAAAATTAATTAATAATTAGAAGATAAATTAAATTCAAAAACTTGCTTTAAATATTAAGATTAGGAAAATGGTGAGGCATAACTTTCTGTATGAATGAAATTTGGAAAAAATTTTGTATAAAGAGTTCTAAATATTAGTATTATTATAGATAGATTACAAATTATAGATTATAAATTAGTAAAATAATAAATAATCCTAATTTATGTAGTTTCTTAACATTACATATGGGTTGTAGTTTTAGCTTATTATCAACTTAGAAAACATATTTTAATAGTTTTTTATATAATTATATAATAGTTACACATGGTCAATAAAATTATTGTTAACTATAATAGTCTTTTTTGTGGTAACATAATTATAATAGTTTTATTATCATTAATTAATACTATAATAATTATACATATATAATATCAATGATATAATAATACGTTCAATTATCATTTTTTTACATTATTTGTTATTATTTTTATATTAAATAATTTTGAATAATATATTTTGTAGAGTATTTTTATTGTGTTAATGAAAAAGAGAAAAGAAGGCATAATTAGAAGGTAAATTAAATTTAAAAACTTACTTTAATTATTAAAATTATGAAAACCATGAGGCCTAACACAGTTGGTAGTTAGCTGGGCTTCTTAAGCATCTAGTCAGGGGTTCGATCTTGGCGGTATGTATGGAAAAGGTTTCATGGCCAGAGGCAAGACCCACTTATATGAGCTCTACGCCTCGAGGGGATTAGTCATTGCTTCCGACCGTGGATACCCTTGATTTATAAAAAAAAAATTATTAAAATTATGAATTGGTGGGTCATAATTTCCTCTATAAATGACACATGGAAAACTTTCCATGCAATAAGTCTTAAATATTAGTATTATAGATAGATTACAAATTATAGATTAGAGAAAGATTATAGATTATACGTTATAGATTATAAATTAGTAAAAAAAAACAAACCTTGATTTATGTAGTTTTTTAACATCAGATATGTGTTGTAGCTTTAGCTCATTATCAACTTATGAAACATATTATAATAGATTTTTATATATTGTTACACATGGTCAATAAAGTTATCGTTAATTATAATAGTTTTATTATCATTAATTAATATTATAATAATTATACATACACAATTTTAATGATATAATAATGCGTTCAATCATCATTTTACTTATATTATTTTCATATTAAATAATTTTGAATGAAATATTTTGTAGAGTAATTTTATTGTGTTAATGAAAAAGAGATATGAAGGCATGATTGGAAAAAATTAATCAATAATTAGAAGACAAAGTAAATTCAAAAAATTAATTTGATTATTAAGATTATGAAAAAGGTGGGTCATAATTTCCTCCATGAATGACATATGGAAAACTTTCCATGCAATAATAAGTCTTAAATATTAGTATTATAGATTATAAATAGATTATAGGTTATAGATTATAAATTAGTAAAAAATAACCTTGATTTATGTAGTTTTTTAACCTCACATATGGCTTGTAGTTTTAGTTTATTATCAACTTAGAAAGCATATTATAATACATTTTTATATAATTATACAAAAGTTATACATGGTCAATAAAGTTTTTGTTAATTATAATAGTCTTTTTATATGGTGGTATAATTATAATGGTTTTGTTATTATTAATACTATAATAATTATACACACAATTTTAGCGATATAATAATACGTTCAATTATTATTTTACTTATATTATTTTCTTATTATTTTCATATTAAATGATTTTGAATGAGATATTTTGTAGAGTATTTTTATTATGTTAACGAAAAAGAGATATGAAGGCATGATTGAAAAAAATTACTCAATAATTAGAAGATAAAATAAATTAAAAAATTATTTTAATTATTAAGATTATAAAAATAGTGGACCATAATTTCCTTCATAAATGACATATGAAAAACTTTTCATATAATGAGTCTTAAGTATTAGTATCATGGATTATTGATTATGGATATAGATTATAGGTTATAGATTATACATTTGTAACAAAAAAAAAATTAATTTATGTAGTTTTTTAACATCACACATGGATTGTAGTTTTAGTACATTATCAACTTAGAAAATATATTATAATAGATTTTTATGTAATTATATAATAGTTACAAATGGTCAATACAATTATCATTAATTTATAATAGTCTTTTTTGTGGTAGCATAATTATAATAGTTTTGTTATAATTAATTAATCCTGTATTAATTACACATGCACAATTTTAATGATATAATAGTATGTTAAATTATCATTATATTTATTTATTATTGTTACATTAAATAATTTTGAATAAGATATTTTGTAGAGTATTTTTATTGTGTTAACAAAAAAGAGATAAAAAGGCATGATTGGTAAAAAATTAATCAATAATTAAAAGATAAAATAAATTCAAAAAGTTACTTTAATAATCTATAACAAATTATTGCCCTTACAAATAATTTAAAAGTAATTTCTAATGAGGATTAAAATGTAAGTTCAATTTGGGCGATTATACTTTCATATGTTGCAGTTAGATTTCACTACCACTCTCAATTCTAAACCCACTCCCTTCTTTACTGTCAATATTGGCTTTGCAATCCACTTGAATGATACTACGCTCTGCCAAATTGGTAATTATCATCAATTCATGACGATAGTTGTTACAAGCTAAGTGGGAGAAGCAACAGTAGGAGTTAGAAGAAGATTGTGCTAGCATGGCCACGTGGAATTTTACCCGTCTGGAAATACGTGTGTAAAATTGTCATTCTACTTCTTTCTTTTATCTGTTCAGTCAAAGATGTGTGCAACTCAAATTGTGTTCTAAATTACGCTGGTATATTGGAAGATGAATAAAGGAAAATTGACGAAGGAGTTGAACAATGTAAAAGTCTAACAGATAAAGTTTTTACTTTACTTTTTTTTTTGGTGCAGTTACTTATTAGCCTTACTTATTAATTATTTTGTTTTTGACGAACTTACTTACTTGTTAATTATTAATTGCCATATTATTGATCCATAGTAAGTAGGGATATGCTGGTTTTCACTCTCCAGTGCTTCAAATGAAAAAAGGAGATGTGCAAGGTGGTAAGCTTGAAATTAGACACACTTATAACACGGTTGCTCCATTTATCATTCATGCTTCCCAGCACAATTAATATTACAATTATGTTCATATTTTTTGGATTTAATGTTCTAAAAAATGTGTGTATTGTATTTTATTTTCCCTCCTTCAAGAACAAGTTACCAAGAAAACTAGCATCAATGCATGGTGAAATGCAATTTGAAGCAAATCTCAACGTGAAACTCTTACCATGGACTACGGCAATCATCAACCGCCATGTTCTATGCTGTCACCAACATCATTAACGGTAAATATTAATCATTTTACTTTTCTTACTTTATACATTGTTTTTCAATTAATTTTTTTGTATGGATAGTACACAATCGTCATTCAAAAGAAACATTAAAAAAGTGCGAAATTATGAGGTGTGTTAACATAATTTTTTAATAAAATTATTTAATTATATATTATCACATTAATAAAAATATGCCTATTATAAGTGTTTCCTTACAAATTAAACTATATTGATGTGAAATGTGAAATGAAATTAAGATTCATACTAAATTATTATTTATAGTAATACTTAAAGTATATAAGTATAGACTTGCAAATCTATTTAATTATATTAATTACTAATCCAAAGATTAAAAATGTGACTTGACGGGCATGTCAGTGTCCGGCAAGTCGCTATTAAAATTATGAAAATGGTGGGTCATAATTTCCTCTGTAAATGACACATAAAAAACTTACTATGTAATGAATCTTAAATATTAGTATCATATATTATAGATTAGAGATAGATTATAGGTTATAGATTATAAAATAGTAAAAAAAAAACTAGATTTATGTAGTTTTGTAACATCACATATGGATTGTAGTTTTAGTTCATTATCGACTTAGAAAACATATTATAATAGATTTTTATATAATTATACAAATGTTACACATGGTCAATAAAATTATCTTTAATTAGAATAGTCCTTTTTTTATAGTGATAGAATTATAATAGTTTTATTACAATTAATTTATACTATAATAATTATACATATACAATTTTAATGATGTAATAACATGTTCAATTATCATTTTTCTTATATTATTTTATTATATTATTTTCTTATTATTTTTATATTAAATAATTTTGAATGAGATATTCTATGAAAGCATGATTGGGAAAAATTAATCAATAATTAGAAAGTAAATTAAATTAAAAAATGACTTTAATTATTAAGATTATGAAATGGTGACCTATAATTTCCTCCATGAATGACAGATAGAAAACTTTCCATATAATGAGTCATAAATGTTAGTATTATAAATTTTAGATTATAAAATAGATAGATTATAGCTTATAGATTATAAATTTGTAAAAAAAAAAAACTTTTAGTTTTTTAACATCACATATGGGTTGTAGTGTTAGTTCATTATCAACTTAGAAAATATATTATGATAGATTTTTATATAATTATATATTAGTTACACATGATTAATAAAATTTATCGTTAATCATAATAGTCCGTTTTGTGGTGACATAATTATAATAGTTTTGTTATCATTAATTAATACTATAATAATTATATATATGTATATATAATTTTAATGGTATAATAATACATTCAATTATCATTTTATTTATATTATTTGTTATTATCTTCATATTAGATAATTTTGAATAAGATATTTTGTATAGTATTTTTATTGTGTTAATGACAAAGAGATATGAATTTAGGATTAGAAAAAATTAATCAATAATTAAAAGGTAAATTAAATTCAAAAACTTCATTTAATTATTAAGATTATGAAAATGGTGGGTCATAATTTCATCTATGAATGACACATAAAAAACTTTTTATGTAATGAGTTTTAAATATTAATATTACTGATTCGCTTTATGTTTGAACTTTTTGGATGTTTGGAGGTAATTGTTATGGGAAGAAGTAACTGTAATAAGAATAATGACTGCTATTTTATAGTTAGCGGCAATTAAGTCCAAATTGCCACAAGATTTTTGAGATATTTATAAGCGAATTCGTTGGGGCAGTTTGCAATCGCCTGCACAATTTTTGGGAATATAAATCTATTTTATGTCATTTGTCCATCTAGTTTTTCATGGCGGTTTAAAACTGCCGCTATGAGCACACGGAGTTTTGCAGCAATTTTTCCACTGGTTAGTTAGAATCGCCGCCATTTGATTTAGTGACCAAACCGCCACGAATTGCAACAAAACAACTGCGGCAAAATCCCTTTTTTAAAGTAATGTAACTAATAAACTACGTACTGTGGAGATTAATAGATGGTTAGATTAGTAATTAACAAAAAAAATGTGTGCTTTTTTGTTAAATGTTGCATTGATTAGTCAATATAAGGACTAAAATGTCTCTTTTTGTGAAAACTGAATGACCACAACCAAACTTTTAAATCTTTAAGAATTAATTTTTGTTTTAGTATTAAATCAATTTTGCTCAAACATATTATAATTTATGGTAGTAATAATGAAGGTGCTTCTAATTATAGATTATAGAGTATAGATTAGAGAATAGATAGATTATAGGTTGTAGATTATAAATTTGTTAAAAAAAAAACCCTTAATTTATGTAGTTTTTTACCATCACATATGGGTAGTAGTTTTAGTTCATTATAAACTTAAAAACATATTATAATAGATTCTTATATAATTATATAATAGTTACACATGGTCAATAAAATTATCATTAATTATAATAGTCTTTTTTTGTGGTGACATAATTATAATAGTTTTATTATCATTAATTAATACTATAATAATTATACATATAATAAAATTTTAATGATATAATAATATGTTCAATTATTATTTTATTTAAACTATTTGTTATTATTTTCATGTTAGATAATTTTTGAATGAGCTATTTTGTATAGTATTTTTATTGTGTTAATGAAAAAGAGATATGAATGTATGATTAGAAAAAATTAATCAATAATTAAAAGGTAAATTAAATTCAAAAATGTACTTTAATCATTAAGATTATAAAAATGATGGGCCATAATTTCCTCTATGAATAACACATAGAAGATCATGTAATAAATCTTAAATCTTAGTATTATATATATATTCACTTTATGTTTGAACTTTTTGGATGTTTGTTGGCAATTGTTATGGAAAGAAACAACTGTAATCAAAATAATGATAAAGAATAAAAAAATGATAACTTTTTTTTTGGCTATTTTATACTAAGTGGCAAGTCCAAACTGCCACAAGATTTTTTAGATATTTATAAGTGAATTTTTTGCGGCAGTTTGCAATCACCTTCACAATTTATAAATCTATTCTATGTCATTTATTGACCTAGTTTTTTGTGACGGCTTAAAACTGCCGCTATGGGCACACAGAGTTTTGCAGTTCAGCGACCAAACCGCCGCGAGTTGCAATAAAACGATTGCTGCAAAATCCCCTTTTTCTAAGTAATGTAACTAATAAATCAAACTACTTACTGTGCAGCTTAATAGACGATTAGATCAGTAATTAACAAAAAAAGTGTGTGCTTTTTTGTTAAATGTTGGATTGATTAGTCAATATAAGGACAGAAATGTCTCTTTTTGTGAAAACTGAATTACCACAACCAAACTTTTAAATCTTTAAGAATTAATTCTTGTTTTAGTATGAAATCAATTTTGCTTAGACATATTATAATTTATGGTAGTCATAATGAAGGTGCTTCCAGCGAGACTTTCATCTTTGTAGTAACACAAATAAAACTCAGTTCTATAACACTCGGATTGCAAACAAACAGAACCTACATAATGTATCTATTTCATCAAGAGCGCGGTTGAGAAGCATTTAGTGTATATCAATAATGATATCTGCACATCATTTTGGTCATGTCATATATTTTAATACTACTCGTTGCAACAATAAATAAAAACCACACATATTCCTATCTTTTTTTTTAAAAAAAAAAAACAAAATTATCAAAGATGATGTTGTCATGTAGTTTAACATGATCCTTTCCTCACGCTAACTAATTAGATATTCAACAGCGACATCAAATTGATGTTTCAGAATGAAGATACCGAGTATTCACTGAGTACAACTTTGATGAGATTAACCAAATACGGTAATATAATGAGAACTTAAAAGCATATCAAGAAAAATATTTCTTTAAAAAAAATTGACTATTGAGAAGTATGTTATGATATTATTTATTGTGAAATATTTGTTGTACAATGTTTATAATAAGTTTACTCTTCTATAGTATAAAAACACATGAAAACAAAACAAATGTAGAGCCCAATAAAGTATTTTGTCTTTATATATTTTTATACTGAATAGTTATAAATTTGTTGTAAAGAAATATTGTACACCAAATATTTCTTTTTTTAAATTGACTATTATGTTTAAATTTTTACTTTGATAAACGGCTAGATTTGTAATGCGTAAATATATTGCACATTTATTGCATATGACTAGTGTAACCCTTCTTCTTCCTCGCTCCCATTTTTTCTCAATACATTAAAACAAAACAACCAGAAGAAGGAAGCCAGGATTTTGCCTGGAATCTAACAAGGGCGAGGCATGAGAGAGAGAGATATGAAGGATTGATTGAAAAAAACTAATTAATAATTAGAAAATAAATTAAATTTAAAAATTTACTTTAAATGTTAAGATTATGAAAATGATGGGGTATAACTTTTTCTATGAATGAAATTTGGAAAACTTTTCATGTAACGAATATTAGCATTATTATAGATAGATTATAGATTATAGATTATAAATTAGTAAAATAATAAATAATCCTAATTTATGTAGTTTCTTAACATACATCACATTCGGGTGGTAGTTTTAGCTCATTATCAACTTAGAAAACATATTGTAATAGTTTTTTTATATAATTATATAATAGTTATACATGGTTAATAAAATTATCATTAATTATAACATTTTTTTTTGTGGTATCATAATTATAATAGTTTTATTATCATTAATTAATACTATAATAATTATAAATATACAATGTCAATGATATAATAATACGTTCAATTATCATTCTATTTATATTATTTGTTATTATTTTCATATTGGATAATTTTGAATGAGATATTTTGTAGAGTATTTTTATTGTGTTAATGAAAAAGAGATATGAAGGTATAATTGGAAAAAATTAATCAATAATTAGAAGGTAAATTAAATAAAAAACTTACTTTAATTATTATGATTATAAAAATAGTGGACCATAATTTTCTTTGTGAATAACATATGGAAACCTTTCTATGTAATGAGTCTTAAATATTAGTATTATATATTATTACTTAGCAACTCATTTTAATTTTCTTATTTTATTCTACTTCTAACGACATAAAAACAACATTCAAAACATGGAAGGTTTTTTTTTTTCTTTCCTATATCAATAAAAAAATAGAAAATATGATTTGACGAGCATGATAGTTCCTGACAAGTCGCTAGTCTATACATATTATAAAGGGATTCCACCTTGAGCTAGTTACTTTTGGTGTACAATTTTTTGTTTCCAATTTCCCCTCCGAAATGTTTGTTCTTTCCCAATTACTCATTATCTCTCAATCACTTATATTTCATTTTTTGAAAAACAAATTGCCCCAAAGAAATAACATATCTCTGTCCAACATAACCAACACTATTTCTTAAAAAAAAGTTGTTTTCGCAGCGCTCTTCATATCTGTCATTCTCATGTAAAGATAAACTATTCTTAGTGCTCTACATCTCTTTCTCAAACACCAAATCCTTCCACTTTTCATCTCATTTCATGTTCACTTTTCACTATTTAGATATATTGTAACTGATTTTAAGTGGAAGTTATTTATCAAACGGCGACCATTTTTTTTTTTTTGTCAGGACAACTTCGAATTTTGGAGAAAGGTTTCAAATCGCTAAAAATATGAAACTATGAAAAACCTGTTTCAAATGCCCCATTGTGAGTGGTTAATATTCTTTTTTTTATCAAGTGCATTTTACATCTCATTGTTCTATGTACCAATGGCATAGATGTGATTCAAAGCATTTACATTTTTTGTGAGACTTCATACTAGAGTAAGGATTTTCTCTTTCTGCGTCTACTTTAATATTTTTTCTTACTTTCTTTTTTTTTTTTTGTCCTTTTGTTGCCTTTTAAACCAGTGCTTATGTGAAGTCGATAGCAAAAAACTGAGTTTTATCATCTTCCATATTTGCATGCTACCGGTTTGAGACAACATAAACACCATCAAATGTCAATATTGTTCTATTTCATCATAGCAAAAACTATTTTCTTAAATTTGTTGCGACTAAAGATACAATAAAATTAAGCTTAGTTTTAAGACAATCATTCTCATTACATCATCTTTGTTATATTTTCTTATTTATATATTAAAGCCCAACAGATAAAAATATGACTTGACAAGCATTGTCATGCGTTTTAAGTTGCTATTGTTTTATATATCTAACTTTTGTAATAATTATCTTAACCATATTTAATTGTATTTGTTACCTTCAGTTGAGGGCAACTAGGTTGCTGGGGCGCACAAGATGGCGATCTCCTAGCTCCGGCGGTGGGGGGTGCCTGCAAAAACACTCCGACGCCCAAGTTAGGATATATAGATTACTGTGGAGGGTGGTGGAACGAACATACCTTATACAGCTCCCTTCATATATTTATATCTACTTTCTTTTTCAGTGTATTGCTTTTAGAAATTTGAGGTGTACCGTGCGGGTTTCTGAGGTGCAGTGCAGGAGGGATACCAATCGTTACGAGGCACCTTCTAGAAGTTTGACCTTTCCGATGTCTTCTGTCGATCCGTCCTCGTTCCGACATGGGAGGACTCAACACCGGAAGGCGCCTTCTTCCCGTCGTAGCCGGTCTGGAGTTGTACGTCGCGCAGGCAGTCCGTCGGTCTATTGTGAATCGCGACTCCGATCTGGCTATCAGTCACTCCGCCATTTGGGCTCCGCGTCCATAACAGTATTATTGCTAAAAAATTAAAAAAGATGATTTGACAGATATAACAGTGCTCGACAAGACGCTAGTAGTATAGATAAAGGGAATTCCTCTCTTAAACTATCTTTTGGTATCCAAATTTAAAATTTCAAAAAATGCCCATAATATAAAAGTTGAGGGAAGTTAAAATAATTTAAGGAAGTTATAAAACATTTTAAAACAGTAATAAATTTTAAAAATGATATAATAAACAAATAAAAATATATATTTTAATTTTTTTAAAAAAATTTGAATTGGTAGGCATGTAAGTGCCTATCAGTTCAATGACTGGACAGGCACAAAGTGCCCAACAAGACGCTAGTAAATTGGTGCCTATCAATTCACATTGTTTTTTTGTTTATTTATTATATCTTTTTTAAAAATTTATAATTTTTTGAAATTTTTTTATAACTTCCTTCAATTGTTTTAACTTCCCTCAACTTCTGTATTATGGATATTTTGGGAAATTTTAAAATTGGACACCAAAAGATAGTTAAAAAGAGAAATTTCCTTTATATAGCAAGTGTAACATCCCTTTTTTTTAATAATAATAATGATAAAAATAATAATAATGATAAAATAAAATAGTTTGTGTACCATGTATCAAATTCAAATATTTTATTGGTCTTACTTAATAATTTTACATCAACATCTATTTTAAATATTAGATCAAAATTTTAAAATATAGATATTAACTGTTTAAGGTGAGACCATAAATTGTTAGTAATGAACTCAAAATATATTATACTAAGTTAAGAATAAAATTTATTAAGAGTAATAGGTAATAATATGTTAAGTATTAATAATTAAAGTGTATAATTTTTGTACAAGAAAAATAATGTATACAATATATATATATATATATATAAAATGGTGGGCGGCGCACACAGGCACCGCCACTTACCCACAAAAATGCACCACAGAAACGAAATTTCTGTTGGCGTGCGTTGAATATAAATATGTGTTGTGTGTGCGCAGTGTGTGTATGTGAGCACAAAGGAAAGAAAAGAAAAGAAAAAGTGAGAGAGAGCGTAAGAGAGGCAGAGAGTGACGAGGAGAGAGGAGAGAGAAGAGAAAGAGAGAAAAAAAAAAGAGAGAGAAAGAGAAAAAGTAAGGTTAGTATATAAAGTTCAACTAGTCCACATAATTTTCATCTGCCAGCCAATTTAAAGGTAGGAATGAATTTATTTATGCAAAATAAAACCATGGTTACAATTATTATTACTATTACTTATTTTATATACTGTCATTTTATATTACAGATACTCATTGTTGTTTATTATTGTTATTCTTTTATAATTATGGAATTGAATATTGGTTAAAATAATATTAATAAAATTCCCTTCTCTCCTTACCGGTCCCGTCGGTTCACCGCGCTCCGGTTTCTTTTAATATTTAATTATAAATGTTCCCTTCTCTCCTTACTGGTCCCGCTTGCTCACCGCCTCAGTTTCTTTTAATATTTAATTATAAATGTTCCCTTCTCTCCTTACCCGTCCCGTCGGTTCACCGCACTCCGTTTTCTTTTTATCACTAAATTATAAATATTCTCTTCTCTCCCTATCGGTCCAGTGCGGACTACCGCCGTTCCGATTTCTTTATTTATTTTAATGTTTCTTTATTTTTATGCGAATTGTTCCTTTTTATTTATATTGCTATTTATTATATTATTTATATAATAATATATTAATTTGAGTTGTCAATGTTTATATTAATAACTAAATTGACAACTCTATGGGTTAATAAATTTTATTAAGGTATTGATTTATTTAGTTCAATTTATTTATACATAAATTTATAAATGTTATGCATTGATGTTTCACTATTTAAATTAATTCATGAGCTCCTATTATAGATTAATTGTATGATTTCCTTATTATGAAATTATGTACAATAAATATAAAATTAATATAATTAATTAAAACTTGCCGCTAACCACAAGATAAGACAGAGGGATGTACATGAGATCCTTTTATGTTACCTGCTTTGGTTAGAATGGCGTAAGAGGTTTGCTTTGTCGTCACGATGTAAAGAATAAAGAATGGGAATTCCCTAAGTTAAGGCCTTCAACTATGTGTGAGACAAACAAACAAATGAAAGAGAAATTAAAGTAAAGAAATTACGGATTTAATAAGATTTGTATGACATGTTATACACGGCATATTTTATATGAAAAATGCTTATGTTCATACAATGTTATTGTAATCATGTGTATTTTCCGTGCAGACACGATTGAAACCAACCATAGTTCAACTATTTTAAAACCATTCATTTCTACTGAGAATTTTCTTAAATTCTCATTTTCCTTTATTTTATTTCTGGTGGTTTCAGATTAACCAAGTAGCATCGAATGGAAGGCAGCTGCTATAAGTTTATGGATTTATGTTTAATTAATGTTTGATTTTATGTTACAATTTTGTAGAAATATTCAGTTTGTACCTAATGACATTAAGTTGTCGTGCTAGAACCTTATGTTTGTAATTTTTTTACTTAATGTAAACCGTTGTGCTTCATGTATAAAATTATATAATTAGTTTGCATTTAACGAGTGTTACATTTATGGTATCAGAGCCCCGTTCTCTGGCTATTATAGAAGTTATATGTAGATTGAGTCTCTTTTATTTGCATATCATGGCCCTAGTTTCTCTCTGCATGCCTTATAGTATTCTCAATGCACTAAATATACAATATTGAGCCTGATCAACTCAATATTGGGTTGTTTATGCACTTGTAGGACTATATGGCATCAGGAGATCAAGAAATCCCAGAAGATCAGAGTGCACCAAATGTCACT
Source organism: Dalbergia cultrata (assembly GCA_031216105.1). Lineage (NCBI taxonomy): Eukaryota > Viridiplantae > Streptophyta > Magnoliopsida > Fabales > Fabaceae > Dalbergia > Dalbergia cultrata. Next base: position 49,975,963 of record CM062344.1, read on the forward strand.
CCATCAGGGATGATGGGAGCCATGATGAGTCTAGCTGAAGCTGTCAAAGCCCAGACAGAATCAAATAGGATGCTTTTTCAACAAATGCAAGAGACTCAACATAGGAATAATCATCATAATGGGGAAAATAGTGGAAACCTTATTGGGGGAACACTAGTAACTAATCACAACTACCATGGGCTATCAGAGTTTAGGAAAGCCTCACCACCTTCATTCCATGGGGAATATGACCCAATTCTTGCTGAAAAATGGGTCATGCAACTTGAAAAGAATTTTAGTGTTTTGGGATGTACAAATATGCAAAAAGTAGTCTTTGCTACCTATATGTTAGAAGGGGAAGCAGAGCATTGGTGGAGGGGTGCCAAAAGTCTGTTAGAGTCTAGCAAAACTGAAATTTCTTGGGAGATATTTCTGACCACTTTCTTTGATAAGTATTTCCCTGATAATGTTAAGGATGAGAAAGAAGCTGAGTTTATACAACTCAAGCAGGGGAATTTGACCATAGGTCAGTATGTGGCTAGATTCGATGAACTTTCCAAATTTTCCTCTTACCTGAAAGGTAATCCAGATGGGCAATGGAAGGCAACAAAATTTGAATTAGGTCTAAGGCCTGAGATTAGAGACAATGTGTCCACCCTAGAGATTAAAGACTATGCCACTCTAGTCAATAAATGTAGGATAGCCGAAAAAAGCTACCTGGACCTAGAGTCAGAAAAAGAAAGGCAAAATTTTCTCAAAAGAAAAAGGATGATGGAAGCTCAAAAGAAAAATAATTTTAAGAGTGGAGTGAACCCAGGGAAGGGAAAACAATTTCTGACTAGGGAACCTTTATCTACATGTAGTAAGTGTGGAAAATCTCATGGGTCCAAACCTTGCCTTTTTGGACAAAATGTTTGTTACCGATGCGGAAAGCCAGGACACTATATCAAGGACTGCACCAATGGGAAACCATTGAATAGCCTTACACCAAGACCACAAAATAAAGGGAGAGTATTTACTCTTAATGGTGAAGAGGCAGATCATTCTTCTAAGATGATCAAAGGTACATGTTTCATAAAAAATTATCCCTTAATTGCATTGTTTAACTTAAGAGCTACACATTCCTTCATATCTATTGACTGCGTCAAGAAGTTAAAATTGTCTCTATCTTATTTGCCTTTTAATAGTTTCCACTCCCACAGGAGAAAAAGTTTCCACCTCTTATGCCTATTTACACTGTCCCATTTTAATTAAAGGAATACCTTTTATTATTGATCTTGTTTGTTTACCTTTGTCTGGTGTTGATATCATAATTGGAATGGACTGGATTTCTTCTAATAATATTCTTCTATATTGTCCCAAAAAGTTTGCTTACTTTTACAATGACCCTGTCGAAAAACAAAATTCCTTTGACACCTTTTCCCTAAATGCCACTCAAGTAAAGAAGTGTCTCTTGGATGAAGTTCAAGGGATCCCCCTTTATTCTTTAAATACTGAGGTTGAAAAACATATAAACAGCATACCTTTAGTGAGAGACTTCCCAGAAGTGTTTCCCAAGGATATAGTAAACCTGCCACCAGAAAGAGAAGTTGAGTTCTCCATTGATTTAATACCTGGAACAGGACCTCTATCCTTTGCACCTTATAGAATGCCACTTCTAGAGCTTAATGAACTTAAGAAACAAATTGAGGATTTGTTATCCAAAGGATTCATCAGGCCTAGTGTATCACCATGGGGTGCACCAGTTTTGCTGGTCAAGAAAAAGGATGGGAGCATGAGGTTGTGTATAGATTATAGGCAGTTGAATAAGGTTACAATTAAAAATAAGTACCCACTCCCTAGAATAGATGACCTATTAGATCAACTTTTAGGAGCATCAATTTTTTCAAAAATCGATTTGAGATCAGGATATCATCAAATAAGAGTAAAGCAAGAAAATATATCTAAGACAGCCTTTAGGACTAGGTATGGTCACTATGAATATCTTGTGATGCCTTTTGGACTTACCAATGCTCCTGCAGTATTTATGGATTACATGAATAGGATTTTTAGGCCTTATCTTGACAAATTTGTGGTAGTATTTATAGATGATATTCTTATCTATTCAAAGACTAAGGAGGAACATAAACAACATCTTAGAATAGTGTTGCAAACTTTGAAGGACAAGCAGTTGTATGCTAAGCTAGAAAAATGTGAGTTTTGGATGCAGGAGGTAAAGTTTTTAGGTCATGTGATCACTCAAGGAGGGGTGGCTGTAGATCCAAGCAAGGTTGAAGCCGTAGTTCATTGGGAAAGGCCAAAAATAGTCACTGAGATTAGGAGTTTTCTTGGATTAGCTGGTTATTACATGAGGTTCATTAAAGGATTTTCCCAACTAGTTTTACCATTGACTAGGTTAACTAGGAAAAACCAAGCCTTTGAATGGAACTCGACTTGTGAAACTAGCTTTCAAGAATTGAAAGATAGGCTTACCTCTACCCCAGTGTTAATAATTCCAGACCCTAGGAAAAACTTTGTAGTATATTGTGATGCATCCAAGAAAGGACTAGGTTGTGTTTTGATGCAAGAAGGTAGAGTTGTGGCTTATGCTTCTAGGCAACTTAGGTCTCATGAAGAGAACTACCCAACCCATGACCTAGAGTTAGCTGCTGTAGTATTTGCCTTGAAAATTTGGAGACATTATTTATATGGGGTAAAGTTTGAGGTTTATAGTGACCATAAGAGTTTGAAATATCTTTTTGATCAGAAGGAATTGAACATGAGACAAAGAAGATGGGTTGAATTTTTGAAGGACTATGATTTTGAATTAAAATATCATGCTGGCAAAGCTAATGTTGTAGCTGATGCCTTGAGCAAAAAGTCCTTGCATATGTCTTTGATGATGATGGAAGAGCATAAGTTACTGGAGGAATTTAGGAATTTGAAAATTTCAGTGTCTCTACAACCCCATTGCTTATATGCTAATGAACTTAGAATAGAATCTCATTTGAATGATCAAGTCAGGAATGCCCAAGACAGTGATGAATTTCTAAAGTCCCTCAAAAGCAAGATTCAAGTAGAAAAACTTGAGCATTTCCAACTTGATGAAAAGGGAGCTGTAATGTATGAGGGAAGGTTATGTGTGCCTAATAATGATGAATTGAGAAATCAAATTTTAGCAGAGGCACATTGTAGTACATTCACCATGCATCCAGGAACAACAAAGATGTACCAAGACCTCAAGAAATGGTTTTCGTGGAATGGCATGAAAAGAGACATAGCTAATTTTGTAGCTAAGTGTCTTATTTGTCAAAAGGTTAAGATAGAACACCAAAAACCTGCAGGGTTGTTACAGCCTCTAGACATTCCTGAATGGAAATGGGATAGCATATCAATGGATTTTGTTGTAGGATTACCAAGAACTCCTTCAGGCTATGATGCTGCATGGGTAATTGTTGATAGGTTAACCAAATCCACCCATATCCTGCCAATGAAGATTAGTTGGCCATTGTATAGGTTAGCTCAAAGCTACATCCAGGAAATTGTAAGGTTACATAGGGTTCCAACTAGCATAGTCTCAGACAGAGATCCTAGATTTACCTCAAAGTTTTGGGTAGCCTTACAAGATGCCTTAGGTACTAAACTTCGTTTTAGTACGGCTTACCACCCTCAAACAGATGGTCAGACTGAGAGAACTATCCAAACCTTGGAAGATATGCTTAGAGCCTGTGTGCTAGAATTGCGAGGAAGTTGGGATACTCATCTACCTTTTTGCCTACAATAATAGTTATCATTCAAGCATAGGCATGGCTCCATTTGAAGCTCTATATGGTAGAAAGTGTAGGTCACCTCTGTGTTGGTTTGAAGTAGGAGAAAAGAGTTTACTAGGACCTGATATAGTACAACAAACCACAGAAAAGATTAAGTTCATTAGGAAAAAGTTACTCACTGCATAGAGTAGACAGAAAAGTTATGCTGACAAAAGAAGGAGACCTTTAGCACTTAAAGAAGGGAACCATGTCTTCCTTTGAGTCACTCCCACTAACTAGAATTGGTAGAGTCCTTAAATCTAAAAAGTTAAGCCCAAAATTCGTTGGTCCATTCCAAATTCTTAAAAGAATAGGATCGGTTCATATCAAATTGCACTTCCTCCCAATCTTTCAAATTTTCATAATGTCTTTTATGTCTCTCAGCTCAGAAAGTATTGTTTTGACCCTTCACACATCATAGAATATGAGACAATGCAAGTAAGAGATAATTTAACGTATGAGGCTAAACCAATGCAAATCATAGATAGATCTATCAAAAACTTAAGGGGAAAAGAAATCCCTTTGGTCAAAGTGGTTTGGAAAGGGTTATCACCTGAAGAGGCAACGTGGGAACTAGAAGATGAGATTAAGAAGACCTATCCAAAATTATACCAAACAGATCAATGAATTTTAGGGGTAAAATTCCAAAAAGGAGGGGAGAATTGTAACATCCCTTTTTTTTAATAATAATAATGATAAAAATAATAATAATGATAAAATAAAATAGTTTGTGTACCATGTATCAAATTCAAATATTTTATTGGTCTTACTTAATAATTTTACATCAACATCTATTTTAAATATTAGATCAAAATTTTAAAATATAGATATTAACTGTTTAAGGTGAGACCATAAATTGTTAGTAATGAACTCAAAATATATTATACTAAGTTAAGAATAAAATTTATTAAGAGTAATAGGTAATAATATGTTAAGTATTAATAATTAAGGTGTATAATTTTTGTACAAGAAAAATAATGTATACAATATATATATATATATATATATATATATATATATATATATATATATATATATAAAATGGTGGGTGGCGCACACAGGCAACGCCACTTACCCACAAAAACGCACCACAAAAACGAAATTTCTGTTGGCGTGCGTTGAATATAAATATGTGTTGTGTGTGCGCAGTGTGTGTATGTGAGCACAAAGGAAAGAAAAGAAAAGAAAAAGTGAGAGAGAGCGTAAGAGAGGCAGAGAGTGACGAGGAGAGAGGAGAGAGAAGAGAAAGAGAGAAAAAAAAAGAGAGAGAAAGAGAAAAAGTAAGGTTAGTATATAAAGTTCAACTAGTCCACATAATTTTCATCTGCCAGCCAATTTAAAGGTAGGAATGAATTTATTTATGCAAAATAAAACCATGGTTACAATTATTATTACTATTACTTATTTTATATATTGTCATTTTACATTACAGATACTCATTGTTGTTTATTATTGTTATTCTTTTATAATTATGGAATTGAATATTGGTTAAAATAATATTAATAAAATTCCCTTCTCTCCTTACCGGTCCCGTCGGTTCACCGCGCTCCGGTTTCTTTTAATATTTAATTATAAATGTTCCCTTCTCTCCTTACCGGTCCCGTCGGTTCACCGCGCTCCAGTTTCTTTTAATATTTAATTATAAATGTTCCCTTCTCTCCTTACCGGTCCCGTCGGTTCATCGCGCTCCGGTTTCTTTTATCACTAAATTATAAATATTCTCTTCTCTCCCTATCGGTCCAGTGCGGACTACCGCCGTTCCGATTTCTTTATTTATTTTAATGTTTCTTTATTTTTATGCGAATTGTTCCTTTTTATTTATATTGCTATTTATTATATTATTTATATAATAATATATTAATTTGAGTTGTCAATGTTTATATTAATAACTAAATTGACAACTCTATGGGTTAATAAATTTTATTAAGGTATTGATTTATTTAGTTCAATTTATTTATACATAAATTTATAAATGTTATGCATTGATGTTTCACTATTTAAATTAATTCATGAGCTCCTATTATAGATTAATTGTATGATTTCCTTATTATGAAATTATGTACAATAAATATTAAATTAATATAATTAATTAAAACTTGCCGCTAACCACAAGATAAGGCAGATGGATGTACATGAGATCCTTTTATGTTACCTGCCTTGGTTAGAATGGCGTAAGAAGTTTGCTTTGTCGTCACGATGTAAAGAATAAAGAATGGGAATTCCCTAAGTTAAGGCCTTCAACTATGTGTGAGACAAACAAACAAATGAAAGAGAAATTAAAGTAAACAAATTACGGATTTAATAAGATTTGTATGACATGTTATACACGGCATATTTTATATGAAAAATGCTTATGTTCATACAATGTTATTGTAACCATGTGTATTTTCCGTGCAGACACGGTTGAAACCAACCATAGTTCAACTATTTTAAAACCATTCATTTCTACTGAGAATTTTCTTAAATTCTCATTTTCCTTTATTTTATTTCTGGTGGTTTCAGATTAACCAAGTAGCATCGAATGGAAGGCAGCTGCTATAAGTTTATGGATTTATGTTTAATTAATGTTTGATTTTATGTTACAATTTTGTAGAAATATTCAGTTTGTACCTAATGACATTAAGTTGTCATGCTAGAACCTTATGTTTGTAATCTTTTTACTTAATGTAAACCGTTGTGCTTCATGTATAAAATTATATAATTAGTTTCTATACGAACGAGTGTTACAGCAAGTGTCTATCAGTTCAATGACTTGATGGGCACAAAGTGCCCAACAAGACGCTAGTGAATTGATGCCTATTAATTCACATTGTTTTTTTGTTTATTTATTACATCTTTTTTTAAAATTTATAACTTTTTGAAAATTTTTTATAACTTCTTTCAATTGTTTTAACTTCCCTCAACTTCTATATTAGGAGCATTTTGGGAAATTTAAAAATTGAACACCAAAAGATAGTTAGAAAGAGAAATTCCCTTTAATAAAACACAATCTAAATGCATACCAACAAAAAAAAAAAAACACAATCCAAATTGTACACATAATATAGTGTTGAAATTTAAAAGAGTCCTTTTTTTTTTCCGGAACATTGACTTGTTTTCAAAATAAGTGAAATTTGTAGGGGTGAAAATGTGAAATGGGAAAAGTTTGAGGAAGAGAGTATTACTTGTCATGGGCTTCTTACATTACAATCAAACCAGCGCTTCAACGAGAAGAGAGAGAGAGAGAGAGAGAGGTCGTTGAAGAAACAAACGAACCCTAGCACTTAGAGAGAGAGGGAGAGAGAAACCTTGCTTTGATTTCAAGCCCCCTTTTCTTTTAGCATTGCATTTTGGGATCTCTTTTTTTTTTTTTGGTTTTATTCGTTCTCCCTTTCTGGTTTGAGCTTTTGCTTCAGATTTTTTGTTTTTTCAGAATAATAAAAAATTGTTTGCATACCATAGAAATCCATCTCCATTTTCATTCTGATTTTGTCAATAAAAAAATTATTATTATTATTATTATTAGTACTAAAATTTAGAATTCCTAAAATACCCTTGTATTCTAATTGTGTTTTGGTCTTTTATGCATTTTATTAATCTGCGCAACGAGGAAAAATTTGTATTTCTGTTTGATAGGTTAGAGAATGGTAGTTGAAAAGAATGATGGGTAGTTTTATTTTTCAATTTCCTCTCTCTCGAATGGTATTCCCCTTCTTCACAATCAAACCATTTTTCATTAACACAATCAAACCTTGCATGCCTCTCTAGCCTGTGCAAGGGCCTTTTGTGCTCTGCTACAATGCTTCAAGTTTGTTGGCACGTGTATGAAACCAATTACAATATCACACAGTCCCATTCTTTTCTTGGTTTCTCTCTTTATCTTTGTATTATTATTTTTTAATTTTAACTTCTTTCACCAGCCACTTATGATTTTAAGATTATGCTACCTATGCATTCTTTTACCTCTGAGGAATTCCAGTTTTGCAATGGAGACATTACAAAGAACTTGTACCTACTACATGCTCATGTTTTGTGCATTTATAGGTTGTTTTATATGTTTGTGACAATTTTTTGGGCAATTGATGAAATACACTCTTGAATGCCAAAATTGAAATTGTAATATAGAATTATAATTGAAATTACCTTAAAATTTTAAATTTTATGTTTGAGTTTATTATAGAATTGTAACATGATTATTGGGAAATAAATAAAAAATAAAGAATTATTAGGGTGACTATTTTTATTACTTTTATATTATAGTCGTAAGAAAATGAAAAAAATTATGCATAAATAGTTGAAATAATGGAGCTTCATAGGCACAATACGTAAATAAATTTTGTGCATAGTATATTAGTGTCTACATCACTTTATGTTGGATTAGTGGTCAAATTATATTAGATACGACTATTAATAAAAAATTTTGCATGACTTAATTATGTGCGAATTTTTTTCCGCTAATTAAGGAAGTAAAACTTAGACAAACACCCTAAAAATGTATATATTTATAATATATAACATTTGACATAAGGGGATTTATTCCCAATTAAAATAATGATGATATAGAAAATACAGCTTCATGAAATAATAGAATCTTACTTTAGCTAATTGATCATATAAAAAGAAAAGTAAAAGTCATATCTAATTCGTGATTTTGTACCCATGCCCCTCAAGACGCTAGTATTATGTGAAGGATTACCCATATAGTTGTTAAAAAGGAAATTACAAGTCCATTAAAAAAATCACTATGTCTGTCTGAAAAAAAAAAGGAAAAAAGGGCCCCATGGGCGTGTGTATGGGCTCGAACTCACAATCCAACCATCTAGAATTGACTTTGATTGATAACTAGTTTTTCCCACCGTATATAAAGGTAATAGTCCCACCATTTATCAATAAAGGTGATTTTCGTCATTTCAGAACGGTTTCAATGCTTAGTTTCAGAATCTCGCCGGGTTGAAATTTTCGAATATTTGGCGGTTTCTTTTCTTATTGCTTTGTGCTCAATTTTTTTTTTCTTTTTGTTGCTTTTTTTTAAAAGATGAATTGGTGAATTTAGTGAAGTGGGGCATTTGTGGATTGAACTGTGTCTATGTCACTTGTTAGTTTCTAGGACTGTAACTTGTCATCGCTAGTTCGTTAGTTTTGCGGTTGTCACTTGTTAAGGACGAAAACGCAGATTCTGGTTTGTGGCACGGGCAAATAACATTGTACTTCCTCCCGTGAGTTTTGGTAAAATCCATCTTTACTTCTCTCTTTCTATTTGTCCAGTGACATTGACTTCGGACGCAACCAACTACACAGAGTAAATTAATTTATTTTTACTCCCTAGCGACAAAATTGTAAATATTCTACTACTTATCCATGGAAAATTAGGAACAGGAAATGAGGAAAAAGGAAATTGCTGCAAATCATTTTCAACGTGACCTTAGATTGTTTATTGATCCTACTAGAGTGCAATGCAAGTGACCGTTTAGTAAGTTCAACTTCACAGAGGATGCACCACTGCAGGGCACAAATCATCATTAAACATCGCCACTTTCAGGTAATATCAGAATCTTCTCTGTTCCCATATCATATGCTCCTTTGTCTAGTTACTTCTGTCTTCGTTCTGCAATTTTTGTTATCGTCATCTTCAAACATTTGTTCGGTGCACCCGCCATCATCATGGTCCATGGAGCGCTCCAATGGCGAACTGAGAGTCAGTTACTTCGTAGTAGTTCGTAAAGGGGGTGAGCGAATTTGCTGACACTTTAGTTGGATTTTCAATAAGCATGGAAAATTTTGCGCTTCATTTCCTTTGCTTTGTTTGTATCAATCAAAGCAATTATTTGAGTGTTCTCTGCCTTCTCTTCCTGAATTTCCTTCATTAACTTTCTTTGCTATTTTTGCTATGTGTGTTCTGCGCCTAACCTGGTCAAAATTATTTCTTCTTTGTCAAAATTTAAAGTAATGGTAAAAATAGAAAACACCAAAACCAGTTACAAAGGGTAGTCCTCCAAACATTAGCATAGATTTATATTGGATTTGGCTACTCCTAAAGTGAGAAAGTTTATAAAGTGCAAAAATGAAGGGTTGATGACTATTTGATCAATAACTTCCATTATATGTAGATCATTTAGTGGGATTCACTCATAATCTAAGGGTGTTTAACCCCTCACTGTTGCACGTTACCAGCATCTTCACTTTAAAGAAACCAAATCTGTTTATAGTAGTTTAGAATTATAGATCAGATATCTCCTCAGTTTAGAGAAGCATAATCCATTTATATTAGTTTAGAATCATAGATCAAATACTTCTTCATTTTAGAGGAGCTAAATCTATTTATATTAGTACAGAATTATAGATAAGATATATAGGCTAAAATGTCTTATTTTTAGTTGACACAGTATAAAATAGTTTTATATTGTCTTCCAATAAAATCTCTCCTTTTGTACAATCCATTTGCAAGTACGGGGGTAGAAGTTAATCATATTTGTTAATGTGTTATTACATGATTGGATAAAAGCATGGCCAAATACAAGAGACTTCCACATGGTGGGGTCTAAGGAGGATAGATGTACACAATCTTACCACCACTTTGTGAAGAGGCTGTTTCCTTGTTTTGAACCCTTGACCTCCAAGTAACAAGGCAGCAATCTTACCGTTATGCTGAGGCTCACCCTCTTATTATATGATTGGATAATTGGATAATTTTTTTTACATTGTTAGCGCATAGAGATTAAACTCCCGGATAATAGCACTTCAGTGTATAGAAATTGAACTCTAAAATTAAATGCTTTTTATTTTCTCTTTCTTTTTCTTTTTTATCTCTTCAATCTACTTTTCTACTTATGAATTGAATTATTGCACACATGCAGAGTCAATAGTTTCTGCCATTCACATCGGTTGATAATTGATTAGAGTTACTGTCACATACTCCAATGCACATCGACTGTTTCTCTCCTGATCGGTCGCGAAGTTTGGTCTACTGCTATCTCTGCAGTCTACAATGCCAACAATCCAGTTACTTGTCCTTGTTTTAGCAGTTCTTGCTGCTGCATTGTCTTCTGTCTCCGCATATCATTGGCTTTCCAAACCTCTTGTTGGAGATGATGGAAGGATATATGTCTGTTCTGATAACAACTTCTTTGCATTTGAAAGCAATGGTAGCATTGCATGGACCATGCATATGGACTATAAATGCAATGTTGGTATGGCTCCTATTCATGGAGGCCCTGGGAAGGTGAGAGCCATTAGCTATTCTGATTTAAATTTAGTTTTAATGGTTACAGTATTATGAGTTTCAGTTTGATGTTACAATTGCCGTCTCACAGTTGTCATTCTTTATGACTATCTCCTTCGATTTTCTGGAAATTAAAATTCTCGTATTTGGTGTAAACTGTTGCAATAGCTTAAAACTGTTCAACAGTCTCAACTTGTGTAATGTATTTCTTATTCTGCAGTAAGTTTAAATATACATGACACTGTGTAATGAGTTTAAAGTATTTTGGATTCCTTAATCAGTTAAGTCCTTTCTAAGGCATGTAATTGCTTCAATTCACACAAACATGGAGATTCAGTGAGAGGTATCCCAAGTTCTTTCAACAAAATATGGTTTCCACATTCCCCATGCTTAAAATAGACATTTTTCATAGATGTTACAAGAAAAGGTAAGAGAAAATCATTGTAGAAAACTTTGAACTTTGACGTAACACTCACTAACACCTATTGAGAAAAAGACTTCAGAACCTCAACTAAGATGATTTGACCAAGTGAGGGGAAAACTAATAGAGGCCTCAATAAGATGAGCTGGTCACGGAGGATAGCCCAATAAACAATGTAGAGGAAAGCAGACCAAGGAATTCCCCATGAGAAACCAGTGGAAAAGACCTTGATCTAAATACAAATCTAGGAAGCCAATCCGCCTAGAGAGAAACGCCTTACTTTCTTTTGGTTGTCTTTATGGTAGTGGTAGTTATTAATTCCTGGCACTTGCAGATATACTTGGTAGCTGATAATAGAATATTGATGATTAAGTTTGAAAAAATTGGAACTTCTGAGCCTGCAGCAGAAGTTTTCTTTGGTCCAGAGCCAGGTCAACAAGTAGAAGCTGAAATTATTGGGCTTTCAGTTAGCACATTAAGCTCAACTGTGTTTATCAATATCAAGAATCGAGGACTCTTTGCATATCATTCAAATGGACGCTTAGTTTGGAGTGTAGGACCTGTGCTTTACAAATATGGCTACCGACAAGGATGCAGGAAAAATCGTACAGATTGTTACTTTGCATCAGTCCCTATGCTTGATCAATGCGAGGCTAGTATATATGTAAGGTTTACCCACCCTTGGTTTCCTGTAATATTTACTGAACACTTTGGCTCTGGCACTGATGTACTTACTAAATGTTTGTTTTTTAAATGATTATGACGTTGATGGCTGAGAAAATTTTCTACTTGAGCTTTATTTTACAGGTAGTGATTGAAACTGAACTTGTCACTACAGCATGAAATGATAACATGCAAAGCTGTTATTATTATTTTTTGGCATTATTTTAGTTACTTGCTGAATGTGGGAAGTTTTATCAAACTTTAGTTATCTTTGAAAGTACGGATGTTATTGCATTTTCAGATCTCAAATACAGAAGGACAACTCTATTGTTTGTCAATTCGTGGCCATCACTTTAGATGGATACAGGATTTTAGTTATTTAGACAGAAATTTCTCCATCATCCCTGGGAACAATGGTCATCTGTATGTAACATTTCCTGTGAAGACTCTTGTTCTGGCTCTAGATGTCTTTTCAGGTAATGTCTTGTGGCAGAGAAGTATTGGACCATTAAGCAAAGCTGACTGTGCACCTGTAGTGGACTCCAATGGTAAGTCGTTTTCTCTTAGAAGCTTGATTAGTTTTAAGTAACCTTTAAGCCTAACTGATTGCAAAACATCATTGCATTATGAATTTTGATTTAGCTATATATGCATCTCTTAATTCATGAAGGATCAATGTTCTAAAAACATCTGTGGATATCTTGTAAAGAATAGTTAGGATTCATTTACATGCAGCACATAGATTGCCTATGGTACACATTCTTCTGTACTTGTGGCAGTTACCTCAGTTTCTTCTCATTGAACTTTGCTTTCCAAGATCTCACTGCCTCTTTATTTGGATCCTTATTGCAAACCACTGCATGCTATGGATCTGTATGGCAGAATGGAATTTATAGTTATATATATCTTCTAAATTTAAAAATTGATACCAATTAGATTTTATATCATTATATGATAATACAGCAGCCTTCTCTAGTTTTACTCTTTACCTGTCTCTGTCTGGACAGTTTATGCAATAATAGTGCAGCATCGATGTTGCCTCATAGTTGTCTCAGTATATCATTGGTGTCTGTGTATTCTGAATTAATCTGAAATATCTCTACAGCCAATGTTTTATGGAATATAAACTTGTATTACTGAAGGTCACTTGATGTTACAGGATGGGTGTCTATTGGTTCATTGGATGGATTTCTATACTCGTTTTCACCAACCGGGGTTCTTAAGAAATTCTCAAGAGGAAATTCAGAGCACTCGGTGGTTCAAGTAGGTCTGTTTCTTGATTGCTCTGGATATGCAGTCTATAGTTCACAGATAGAGATGGAAGGAAAATTTAGCCACTCTGTTGGTGAATACACCACTGTTTCGGCAATTAGACCTAAAGTTGCACTGTTAACTATGTTGGTTCCTGCAACTGGATCAATCTATTGGTCTGAAAGCAGTACTGGTACATGTTTTCTTGTCCTTTCCTCCCAACCCTCAATTTTGGAAATAAAGCTTGCACAGCAGCAGACTATCTAATTTTCAGAGTTGTTGATTCAAACAGGTCAACTTTCAACTTTGTTATCCAACAGTGATCTGAGTCAATTTGTTGTGGACGAGGAGATTTTTCTTGCTTTCCTTGCTGCCTCAAGTAAGAGTTCACTCTCTCAACTAATAATATTGCTTCTTTTGAGAATATTGAATCAGTGGTACTTAACATTCAGCAATTGTTCTTCTTAAACTTTTGAGCCTGTGGGATTTCACATGAAAATTTTCATTCAAGGAAGTAAAAAACTGATTTTATTAATAATTTTGGGTATTAGATCTTTGTGGCCAATAAGATTATTTGAATGCACTGATGGTTTGGTCCTGATATTTAATGCAGAGACTGGCAACCTGCTGCAATGCCGCACTTTAGGTACACATATTTTCTATACCTATCTTTGGATAAATGAACAGTTTTTTAACCACTACTACAGATTATTGATCTGAAATATGTTTGTTGCATCATATTATCAATCTTTCATCTAGCTAGAAATCAAGTCCAGTAACTTTGACCAATCACTGCTGATTGTAACATGCAGTTCATTTGCAAGAAATACAGAGAACTCTAATTCAAGCTGGTCCTTTTTTTCCGCCCGCAAATTACTAAACTTTCAGAACCCATTTTTTGTACCCACTGTACACTGTTAGCTATATACCAAGTTAAGCAATCTGAAAATTTTCAAATTTTGACCCTATGAAAAAATATTTAATTGATTCCTTTCCAATATGTTGAAGTTTCATCCCTTTAAGATTTTGGAGGACAAACTTGACAACACTCTCCTTGGCATTTTACCCATTAAAGTATGTGGAAAACAAAAATCAATTTTGAAGTTGCTGGCAATCTATTTAATAAACTTTTTGCATTAAAGATTGTTGTTGAGTGAAAATCAAACAAAGATTCAGCAAGCTGTATCCTGTAAACATATTAATTCCATTTAGTTGAATTCTTCTCAATATGTTTCCTTTTTAGTCCTAAAACTAATGGTGCTTTCACTGACTGATGTTTTACAGTCCATTAGGCTCAGAATATTAGAAAGCTCATATGAGAATATTGAATGTTGATTTACTGCAAAACACAGGGCTTTGCTTTTTCCATTTTTTTTTTCCCTTGGAGGTGTCTTTATACCTTTTACGTGAGTCTAGTTCCGTCTCAGCATTGGCTCGACTCTAGCTGCAAAATTCTTAAAAGTGCATTTTGAGCTTCTTGAGTGCAGGGAAGCCTGTCCATGTGGACCTCAGTTTGTGGCTAACATGGTGATTATCTTGTATATTTAGAAGCTGAGGCTTTTTTAACAGTAAATAGGAAACCGACTGATTCTCCTAACCGATAAATACTAGCTGTACAGGCCATAAATTTACAAAACTATGATGTGGCATTAGTTGAGTAATTTCCAAATGCAATTTTGATCCCTCACGTTGTCAAGCATGATGCAACAGTTTCTGTACTCATAATTACTTTTTAGGTGAGAAGCTTGCGTCCAGCTGCTCTCAAGCAAGGACCAGACTTATCAGCATCTATACAGGTGATGTTCAACTTTGCAAAATTAACGAGAAAATGAGGCCAGATTTTGACATTTTGAGTATGGCTTCAAGTTTTCTGTAGGCAATGAAAGAGTGATAGTATTGTTTCTGCTCTTTGAGTCAACTGTTTTGGCACTACTCATTGGACTAGTAAGATTTTGCTGTACATTTTGGGGTAAAAAGAAGCTTCAAGATAAAGGCCTTGGAAGTTTCCTCTCCAAGCGAGTAAGTCATTCTTTTATTTATTCTTCTCCTTCTCTTAGGATATGTTTGTGAATTTGGATTTTAGAGAGGAAGGGAGGGGAGAGGAGGACTTGTAGTATAAAATTATATTATAAGTTCTCCTCTTCCCTCCCTTTCCCTTCAAAATCCAAACTCACAAACATATCATTATTGTTTCTTCTAATGTATTGCTTCTCTACCATGTAAGAAAGATTCTTTTTTTTTTTTACCATAATTCACTTGCTTCTACCATTTGGACATTTCAGTGCTCTCTTCAACTCAAAAAGAAAGCTTTGGATAGGACAATTTGTGAGCTTGAGCAAAAAGCTGTAAAGGAAGCTGTAGATAGTGAAGTTCTACAAAAATTGGGTGATACAGTACAAGAAAGGGAATGCATAGATCGGAAGCTCTCAACCACCTATAGTTTGGGCAGGGACAGAACTGACTCGCATGCAAAATCTATGCTTCCTTTACACATGGGGAGAACAAAAAGCTACTCATTTCAGTGTGCAAAGCAAAAGAATATGACAATGTTCCATATATTAAGTGACACCTCGTCCAGTGAAGACATAAGTGAAGGAGAGACGGGCATGCTTGAACGCATGGAGTCACCAACTAAGGCCAAAGGAAAGACGCCAATGCTGGAGGATAGTTCAAGTAGTGAGTAGTTTCATTGGAGAAAGGCTACAATAAAAGCCATTATTCAGAAATAACATGACATGAGGAGGGGAAAGGAAAGCCTATGCAGAAAGGAGCAGCTGCACATGTTTGAAGAAAAGGAAAACCTTGTCTTTGGTTGCAACATTGTTCTGGTTGTTCAACTATGAATAAATAAGTTGGTGCCATTTCAAAATATATAACCATCTAAAATAACCATGTTGTATAATTGGGAAAAAAAATGTTTGCTTCCCCACAAAAAAAACAATAATGATAATAATACGCCACACTAAGAAATTAGCGGATCCTGAATAAATAATAGCAAAAGTTAAAAGGAAGCTTACGGCACCACTCAAAACGTGGTCACAATTATTTTATTCGAGACTCCCTAATAACCTTGCATGTGTATTTATTATTATTTCCCTTCTTTTTATTAGATTTCATTTATTCTATAATCTATTATGAATGGTACTCGAACTATGAAAATTACTGAATGTTTTCTTAAAAAATAAAATATACTCACAAAGATATATAATAATGTTAAAGGTTTAAAAGAGAAATTGACATTTAGTAAAAGGATAATGCGTCCCACTTGAGAGCAAATTAATCTCAAGAAATCTCGATAATACCCGAAGATGATAAATGCAAGTAAATACAAATGTATCATGATGGATCTAAGGTAATAACTATCATCCTGATCATAACTAATTTTATAAGGAACCTCAACCGATTTATCAGATGAATAAAATGTTTGAGGTATCTACATTCGGAGCTCGACGTGAGATACTGGATGAACAAGAAAAGGCCAATAGATGATGAGAACTCTCATCAATTATAAGCTTAAAAGGGACTGATCTTACGAGCCAACTTCAACAAGATCTCAGGAACAAACCGTCTTCTTGGGAATGCAGTGGTGCCCTTCCCAAGAGCATCATTTTCATTGGAATGTATGACAGCAACTACATGATCAAATAGGTCATCTTTACCACCTCGGAGTGGATCCTGTACATCGTGGTTGAGAATCAGAAGATTATTATACGCAAAAAAAAAAAAAAGGACAGCAATCACATAGTTGAACTCTAACATGAATTACTATGCAGTGGATAAGTAAAAGGAAAAAAAAAAAAAGCATTGACAGTACTTTCTAGTGAAAACCCTACCTTAGGCCCACGTATTAGAACAATATTTTAAGAAATGAATAATCCTTTAAATTATCATAATTCCCTTCTATCTGTAAGTGTGAACATAAAATAATAATTTTATCAATATTCATCGAGCAATTCAAGAAGTGATAAATAAACTTCATTAGCATCTTCCATGATATTTCACTGGCCCACACAAGATCTGTATAAGGAATAGTCATTTAAAATACTGTGTGATCAAGCATAAAGCATGCATGTGTTTCTGCCCCGGAAGCATTCATTGCTTGTAAATGTTGCTCCTCCAATGGAGAAGACAGATATGTTGGTTACAAAAATAATGAATATCAATACAATAAAAAGAAGAAATAATACATGCGAGATAGCAATGTAAGTTCTGAGAACTTCAACAAATAAGCAGTTTCTAATATAACTCAATTATACCATATCAAAGACAAACCAAAAAGTTTATGACTTTAATCATCCGGTCATCACCTAGCACGAACAGTTTATTTGGTTTAGATTTTAGTAAAATTACTTTCGAAATAATTGATCTTGAAGAAATTGATTTGTGTTTAAAAAAGATATTAGAAAAATAAGTTTAGAAGAGTTGGTGTAAGATAGAAAAATAAAAGCTAATATTTTTCACTTTCACTGGTATCAATTTTTATAAAAGTGAGGCACTTTTATCAAAAGTGAAAATACAAAACAAACAACTTCACTTTCTCTCAATCCACTTTTTTCTAACTCAAATCGAAAAATTTTGCTAACCAAACATGCTATAAGACAATTGATGTCCATCTGTCATAATTTCACGAATGTGGAGAGAGAATTTATGGTATGCACCCTTGACAATCAGTTGACTTTTCTTTTTCTTTTTTCTTCTAATAGAAAATAAAACCTATATCAATGAGAAGAAAGAAAATTCCCAAGAAAGACAAGAAGCAATCCTCTATACAGAAATTTAAAGACGAAAAAGAAACAAACCAACCAATTTAGTTAAGCATTGCAGTTTCCATTTATTAGTATTAGAAATTCTTCATGGGCATAGCACCATGAATGAATATTGAGCCACTAACTTTAAACATTAGACAAAATAATTATGCCATGAAGCCAAAAGAAGATATCTGCAAAAGTGAAGCAGAAAGTTCTACGGCCTAGCACAGCCAAGTCTAACTTAAAAATAGAATATGCCTCTACGAGGCAGAAGGGAGATTAATTCAAGTTTACCAGCCTATAAATTTTTAGTTCTACATATTTACTGCATGGGTTCCTTCCTTGTCCATACTTACAATTACAGACATAATTAAAATGCACAGACAAAAAATTGAATCATACAGAGTAATTGGGCATGTATTATTTAGTGGCAAAAATTTGATAGGGGACCATAAGAATTTGGCATCACTTTTCACTTAGTTGAGGAACAAATCGATAAGAGTTTTCCCATCATATAGAATCAGCTCAGCACTTGCTCCTGCCTTCTTAAGAGCTTCAGCAAACCGTTCACTGAAAACAACCACTTAAAAGTGAAACAGAAGCCACTGACCCCTTTTATGTAAATATTTGAAAGTATAGCAAAGGAAATTATCAAGTTGAAGTTGTTACTTATAAAAGCAGAGTATAACATTCCATCAGTGTTTTGTCCATACAAATAAACCAAATACTGTGGAAATGAAAGGACGAGCAGAAATAGCATAAAAGTTATTTTTTAAATTTTTATGATAACTAACAGTCACCAAACTCTGCCTACGTTGTACTTTGTGGCAATTTTTGCATACTAGCTTGGTCCCAGGTTAGGAAGGGCTGCATTATGCAGTTGATAGCCAACATAAAACTATGTCAAATCTTTATGACACAACAAACAGTCATCAGGTTCTATTCATTGAAATCTTTAGTATGTATTATTACAATTTAATAAAAGAACATAATACACCATTGAATTCCAAGTCTATACACTAACCTTGCAACTGATGGTATGGAATGATCAGCAGTTCCATGGAACAGAACTATAGGAAGCAAGAGAGGAATGGATTGTTTGATGCGTGGATCTTGAATTTTGATTTCAGGAGAAAATCTCTTCAAAGATTCTGCACCTTCCATTATGCTGCAAAGCAAATGAGACTTTGTTATTTGGGACACACACACCTTAAAAAAATGGAACGGCACAACCCACGGTTGTGGAAGTGATCGACTAATTCCAATAAGTTGTATCTGTAGGCATGTGTAGAAAGGGTTAACAGATAATACTTTGATATGCATAAACCAACTGATCAGGGAAATTAATAAAATCTAATTTTGATTCTGCTTTTGATTCAAAACTGACAACATAAAACTGAAATCAATATGAAATTGAAATTCTGATTTTTATTCTGAAATTTTACGTGAGTTTATGTGTGATTGTGAGAAAATGTTGTGTACATTTTAGGATGTCTAAAACTATTGGGTCAAGGATAGCGTCCTCAAACTCAAATGCTAGAGCTGGTAACACGAGGAGAAAAATGCTCCTGGAAATAGATATTATATTGGGTGGAAGCATAAGACTAATGTCCAAGGCAATGGTAGAAAGATTAGGTGCAACTATTGCTCAAAAACTATTAGTGGAGGAATTTTCAAGTTCTAGCATCATCTTGCTGGAATTGGTGAGGATTTTGAACCTTGTAATACTGTGCCTGATGAAGTGAAAGGTGTGATGTTGAAAGTTGTTACGTTGCACAAGCTAAAGAAGCATCATTAAAGGAAAGAAAAAATTTTGATGAAGAGGAATTTACTGAAGAAACAGAGAAGGAGAAGGATAGTTCTACTTAAAGAAAAAGGGAAGGATATTCTTAACTTTATTAAAAAAAGGCAAAGGTGGTGAGATTGGGGTTCAAGCAACAATAAACCAAATGATGAAGAATGGCTTAAATGACCAAGTTGATGAACAATGTTCTCTTTTTTTTTTTTTTAGAAGTGTCATTCCCTTCAATGCTGTTAAGAATCATGAGTTTGCAAAGTTTTGTGAGATGGTTAGAAAATATTGTATTGGTTATAAACCTCCTTCTTTTCATGACATGAAAGAAAAAATTATGAAAAAGGCTATGGCTAATACTAATGAAATGCTTGAAGAGTTTAAGGCGGAGTGGAAGAGAACAGGTTATTCAATCATGTCTGATGAATGGACAAATGAGAAAAGGCATATTATTTGTAACATTTTGGTGAACAGAAAGGAACAATTTTTCTTTATTCCTTGGGTACTCCTGACATATAAAAAACAACTGATAAGGTTTTAAAGATGTTAGATGATGTGTTGTAACATTTGTAGGGGAAGAGAAAGTGGTCCAAAGTGGTTACGAATAATGCTGCAAACTATGAAGCAGTCGGAGAAATGTTAATGGAAAAAAGAAAGATCATTTATTAGGCTCCATGTTCTACCCATTAAATTGATTTAATATTGGAGGATTTTGAAAAAAATATGAAGGTGCATCAAACAACCATAAACAAGGGAAGAAAATTACTATCTTTGTCTACTATAGAACAATGCTTATTAGCACGATGAAGAAAAATTTACAAAAGGGAAGGACTTGATTAGGCTAGGTGTGACTAGATTTGCCACTTCTTATTTGACTCTTTTGCCTTAATGATAACAAAGCAGCATTGATGAACATGTTTAACTCAAATGATTGGAAATCTAGTAAGTTTGCATCTATATGCCCAATGGGAAAAGAATCCAACACACGGCTTTGGATAGTGGGCTATGGAAGAATATAGTCGTATGTCTCAAGGGCTACTACTCCTCTTATTTACAGTCCTCCTTTTGGTTGATTTAGATGAAAAGCCAGCCATGGGTTTCATATATGAGGGGATGATTTCAGCAAAGGAGAGGATAAAATCCAACTTTAGTAATGTGAAAAAAAAAAAGTAAACTTCAATTCTGCTTGAAATTTAATTATTTATAACATGTTATTACTTTTCTAATAGTTCAATATGTTATATTTATTACCTCAATCTAATTTGCACTTTCCTGTTCGGTATTTTTAGTTATGAACCTAGATGGAAAATTATTGATGAAAGGTGAGAAAAACAACGCCATAGGCCCTTACATGCTTTAGCCTATTATCTTAATCCCCATTTCCACTATGACTCTGATTTCAAGATTGCTGATGCTGAGGTCAAACAAGGCCTATATAATTGTATGGCCAAATTGGTTTGTGACACAACAGAGAGGAATAACATTGTTTTGCAGCTTGTTGATTTCCATTATGCTAGAGGCCTGTTTAGCATTGACACTGCCAAGAGTAGCAGGAAACTATGTTTCTTGCTGAGTGGTGGGACTTGGTATAAAAGATTGAAGTGCATTAGCATCTTGCTCATATACACACAAGTTTTCAATGCTTATTGGGCATTTACATATTTGTTCTTTTTATATTGATTTAATTTCTATACATTGATAGTATAAATTTTTTTTATAAAATTATTTAATTATGTATTACCAAATTAACCATGATAATTAACTTTTAGATCCATTACTTAAAAGATCATACAAAAGAAAGATTTTGATTAGATGTAAGTCAATTCATCAAAGTTAAACTATTTCATATTTTTGTTTAGCTATATATATATATACACACACACACACCCCTTTCCCTCTAAAAAAATATATAATTATGATGATTATTAGAAAATTAATGTCATGTTAAATGAAAGATTAAAAAAATCCATTAACACCTAATAAATCCAAGACTTTTTTACTCTCTATTTTGTGAGAGAGAAAAAACTCACTAAAACTATATCTATGCTTTCTATGTTGTTATATACCAAGACATTTTGTATGCATAAGAATATTTTAACATTTGTTTAATTAATATGTTTGTCGAGAGATAATAAATATTTTTTATTGATGTGCATAAAAATTCTCCTGATTCAAAATCTCTTTTGCATTATTAAATAGTCATTAAATATTATATAAATTACAGCTCATACAATTGAGTATGTTGAAATTTCAGATTAGAAAAACTGTTACCATATATATATATATATATATATATAATATTCTTAGATTGATAATTAAAAAGGTGTATCATCACTTTATGTTTAAATATTTGTCCCCCTAATTTTTTAAGTATCCACCACCAGTCTGCCATTGACACATGTTCCTATTTTTTTTTTTTTTTCTTAACCAATTATGGTGATTAATTCTCTCGAGGCAAAGCACAGATAGATGTGGTTTTAATCTCTGTTAACTAGACCCTCTCTATATATATTATTATGGATCAACCCATGGCTGTATGCTTAAGAAACTGATCCTTTTAAGTTTCTTCATTTATTATGTTTGTGTGTTAGAGTGGTCGAGGGTGGCTAGTTACTGTATTGAAAGTGGAAATCGAGAGATTTTACACCCTATGGAGTCGAGTCCGGTAGTGGTGAGCGGAGAGGGGGAAGCAGTGTCAGACAAAGCACCCGGAAGAAGCTAGAGGCCAACAAGGCATTGGCTGTGTCCTGTGCGCTTATCAGAAAGCGTAAAACACTAAAGCCTGCTTTCACACTTTTGACACCAATTTCTTGTAAGCGTCTAGTCTAGTCCTATCATTACAAGGACAAACAGCATCACCAAGTTCTATCTCTTTCTCTCTTGTTCTTTTCTAATATTAAAACGGAAACCGGGTGTATGTGGTGCCCCTTTTCCCCATTCGTGATCATCATATATAGATAAGTCTGTCACATGATCTCTCATTCTTTTTTTCAATTCCACTTAGGTTAGAAAAGTGATTTGCTTCCCCGCATGTCTTTCCATCTTTAAAGGTAATTTGCCTTCCATTTTCAAAAGTAATTTGCTTTCCATCTTTGATAGTAATTTGCTTTCCATCTTCGCTTCCCTGCATGCTCTTCGCTTACCTCACCCTATATATATATATATATATATATAAAGCTGCGGGCGGTTTCAAATCCTTGACGCAATTTCTGAAGAGGGAATCATTTGCTTCTCTGCCTTTCTATGTTTAGGAAACAAAAGCAATACCGTCCAACCAACAAGGTGAGAGAGAAATTAAAGGATGAGAAACGCATAACTAACCATCCAACTAAAACCGTTAGTGAATTTAGCCCTGGCGGGGACTCAATCTGGTCGTGTGCAGTCTATACATTTTAGAAATTCTTTTTAAATTTTTTTAATCAATTAAATATCTAATACTTGATTGCAGCTTATACATAACATGCTAATCCATTAAGTGACTAGCCAGATTTTATCTGAGCACATTGACTTCGGTAATGTATTGTGGCGGGGTAGGTATTATTGATTTACTGTCATACATTATTATTTTTTATTTACTACTATTTTTAATTTGCAGTTTACTTGCACACTCTTTTAAACGCATAAAAATGAGATGAATACATAATTAAAAAATTGAATACTTTTTAATATTTATGCTTTAAGAATGCGCTGATTTATTTATTTATTTCAAGAAAATGGAGCAAAACAACAACCTTCTTTTAATTAGGCACCCTAAATTATTTTATTACTGGCATATGTAGCTTCTTAAATCTCAAGTCTTAGCACTCTAATAATAAGCAACTTCATTCAATGCGTACGGTTGCGTCGCTCGTGCGTGACGTATGTAAATACAGGTACACTAAAAGGTCAAAAAGGTACGACTAAAAAAATAGTCAGGAATATTTTTAGATACTCATAACTCATAAGTCATAATGAGTGTCCTTGGCAGCACACACTGTTTAAGGTCCCTTCTCATCACCATCTCATTACTTTGAGTTAAAAAAAAAAAAAATTAGAATGCAGTTGCTTTCAAATCTCAATATCCATTATCAGTCATATTCCTCATTCTCCGACACGACATGAAACAGTACAATTAGAATACTTGCATTGAAAAAAAAAAAAAAACAGCAATCCCCGTTCTCTTGAAACTTGAACGTCAAGATACTTTTAGCCGCGCTCGTGGTATGACGCGCCACATCAAGTATGGCGCACCACACGCAGAGTCATCTAATAACCAAAATTTGATAGTGTAACCATGTACCACACGCAGCGATAGGTGGCGGCGGCGGTGGAGACCGGAGGTGAGGGTGGTGGTTAGATGGTGGAGATGGGTGGCGGAATCGGCGACGGCGATGGTAGAGACTGGAGGTGAGGGTGGTGGTTAGATGGTGATGGAAAGGAAGATGGTGGAGATGAGGGTCGGCGTCGGCGGCGGAGGCAGTGGCGGTGGAGATGTAGATGAAAAGGAGGATGGTGGAGGAGGCTATGATCACGGTGAAGGCTGGGGTGGAGGTAGATACATAGGTGTGGTGGAGGTGGTGGAGGAGGAAATGGTGGTGTATAAACAGGTGGCAAGGGTGAGGCGGTGCGGTGATGGAGTAGGATAGGACGGTGAAGGAGGAGGTGCCACTCCAGGCTAGCTAGGAGGCGAAGGAGAATGCGAAGGGGAAGAAGGAACATGAGTGTTACTACAACACATTTCCGCCAATGAGTGTGAAGCATGGTTATTACACAATCAAATCTGGATGACTAGATGACTAGGTAGGTGTGTGGTGCACCATATTTGGTGGTGAGAACAACTCAGGTCTTGGTACTCTCTGCAAGACCTGATTGAACAGTAACAGTTGGTTTTTTGTTGCCATCTTTTTTAGAGCTTGAGGCTCCGGATCTGGTACTGTTGGAAGGACCTGGTTTCTCGCCGATGATTTTATAGGCGTCTTCAGGCCTGGTGGTCATGGTGTGTGTGTAGGTGATGAGGAATGGGGTAAGGGTTGGGATGAGAATAGTGTGATGGAAGAAAAGAAACAAAAGAAAGAAAGAAAGAGGCCAAACCGACTAGAGAGGTTGGGAATGGAGAAGAGATGATGGATCGGTCGGTAGTATATAAAGGAATTTGGTGAGATTTCAGAGGACAAGGATACCCTTGCAAGTGGTGATGATAACGTGCATGGGCTTATGGAATTGTGGTGTGGCCATCAAGGTAGAAGGACACTATGTGAGAATATATTATAAGATTTTTTTTTTTTGGGGTAAGAGTAATATATTATAAGATTGTTATTAGAATTAAAGGACACTTTGATTTTAAAAACATTTGTGTTTTGATCTTTTGGTCTCTAAAAATAAATTAAATACACGTACTTGAACTCCATAACAATTTGGTGCTATGAAGTATTATAATACTGGATCTTTGAAGGATTCAAGTATAAGAAATTGATTAAGTTTTTTACTATTAAATTTTTTGAGACTGTAAGTGTATGCAATTTAAATTAATTATTTATTATTTTAACAGTCTTATAAATAGAAATATGAATAACAAAATTGACTCGATGTATTAAAATTAATCTATATTTTAATCATTATAATCTATATTTTAATAAGTACTTGCTATGATCATATGGTGATAAACTGTTCGGTCACCGCTTGAGCATCTGCCTCAGTTTTCTTTATGCATCTCAAAGTTCATGTGTGCTTACGTGGATTCTACCTTCCTTTTCTGTGTCACTTTGACTAACTAAAAAGGGCACAATATTAAAATAAAACTCAACATAATAACTCTGATTCTCACACGATCCCTCCTCGATCCCTCCTCACGCGCGCTGCCACCGCCAGGTTTGGCTCAATTGCAATTTTTTTTTTTTTTTTTTTGTATCCAGTGACTTTTGTTCCAACCACCAAGGGATCCGCTAACGATTCCTTCCTTTGCTGAATAAATAAATAAATTACACAAATCCAACTTTTGAATATTTAACAAAATAAATAGTTTTCTTGAATGCTTTTATTTTGTTTTATTCAAAATTCCATAAGATCAAAATAAAAAAGTCATATAATGACAATCTATAATCTATATTATATATAAAGGGAATTCCTCCCTTTTAGTGTCCAATGTAAAATTCTCAAATTGTCCATAATATAGAAGTTAAGGAAAATTAAAACAATTAAAGAAAGTTATAAAAGACTTTAAAACATTAATAAATTTAAGAAAATATACAATAAATAAATAATAATATATTTTATTTTTTAAAAAAAAATATGAATTGGTAGGTACATAAGTGCCTATCAATTCACTAGTACTAATAAATAGCGAATGAAAAATTGAGCGTTGCAGTATATAATGCGAGTGGGTTTTTCACGAACGCATCAATACAACACCCAATACCGTATAATATTGACATAGAAAAAGAATAACAACAATATGGGCCCAACGGAAAAAGGGTATAGTTGCACCGTTGGGAGTAAAAAAGATAGTTTACTATAGAAATATCCCAAAATTAAATTTTGAGTAAACACTCAAATTAATTCTTCACAATTTTAAGATTGAAGAAGTTGGTCCGGACAATTGAAATTTACTAGGCATTTGGCATATAAAGGAACTTAGGACGGATTTCAGAGGACAAGGATACCCTTGCTTGTGGTGATGATTATGGCATTGTGGTGCGTCAATCAAGGTAGAAGGGGACAATTTGATAATATATTATAGGATTTGTTTTTGTTTTGGTAAGAGTATGGTGTCCAATTTTTATTATTCTTAAAATACCATCCTCCTCTATTACTTTCGTTAATATCCTTAACAATTAACTAAATAAGGATAAATCTATAAATATAAAAGATTATTGTTTCAAATAACTGAATATTCTCAAAATATCTGCTGTATGCTTAGAGCGGTTACAATTTTTAAATGTTTTTTAGTAAATCATATTGGTAGCAGCTTATCTTTCATGTATTTTTAATTTCTGAAACCAAAAGCACTAACTGAGAGCTTTCCAGGAGAATTGAAGAATAGGACCCAATATTTGTATAGCGTGTCACTGTCACAACTATTGATATCAGTTTGTGTTCTTTCAATCTGAAGCCAAAAGCACTAACTCAGATTTTGAGGAGGATTGAAAAATAGGACCCAATATTTGTATAGCGAGTCATTGTCACAACTATTTTTCGAAACCAAAAGCACTAAAAGCTTTGGAGGAGGGTTGAAAAATAGGACCCAATATTTGTATAGCGAGTCACTGTCACAACTATTTTTCGAAACCAAAAGCACTAAAAAGCTTTGGAGGAGGATTGAAAAATAGGACCCAATATTTGTGTAGCGTGTACCTGTCACAACTGTCAATTGAGGCTATTTTGGGTAAGTGCTTTGTGTTTTGTGTACGTGATTTTTGTCTTTTCATATTAAAAAAGTACATAATATTTATCAGTCATTTCTTGTCTTTTAATAGTTATTTATACATAAAGATAGGTATTGATATTAAACATGGTAATAAAGGAAAGTTAGGTATTTTTGTTTATGTATAAATAACTATTGAAAGACAAATTAACGGGATGAAAATACAATTTGTAATAAGCAATGTTTATACTGACAATATTTGAGTGGTGGTGTGTTTAAACATGCGGTAAACACAATACGCATTTGATAACTCAGCATTTGAAACCGTGACCTACATCCTTCATTTATCTTGAATATTACTTTATCAGTCATTTAATAAAAGTAGATATTGTGTACCTATCTTTTCAATTAATAGTCATTTCTTTATATCAATACCAGTCTTTATGTACAAATAATATAAATAACTATTGAAAGACAAGAAATGACTGATAAATAACTATATGAGAGATATTAATACCCATCTAACTCGATGCACATCTCCCGTTAATTAAAAAATGTATTCATATTATTTACTTGTCTTTTCATTGAGATCCCCAGGAATGATAATTCTCTCACTGCATCTTTACGGGCCATGCTTTGCAGGATTTTAATTTTATAAAATAATGATCTCATTTTAAAAAATAAAATGAAGAAATTTTGTCATTAAATTAATAAAAATAGAAGTTGAGTCATTTTTACTATATTAATTTAAGAGGAAAACTTCTCACTTTACCCTTTAAAATGAGAATAAAATAATAATTTCACTTTAAAGGATCTAAACCTATACTTTTACATATCCTCTTTTTATTTTTTTTTCTTACCCACAATCGGTAAAGCCGTACTTATTAATAAAAGACAAGGAGTAAGAATGGCCACAATGGGGCAAATAAAATAAAAATAAAATTGCGAATGATGTCTAAATTAAAGGAACATCAGGGACATGTGCATGTGCGTGTGAGAGAATGATCAACTTCAATTTCCTCCACCTCATTACCTTTGTCTGTTTGTGGTAGGTAATTCACGAAACTAAGATGATGAGAAGCATAATCATCAAGACAAGGCAAATCAATCAAACATTGCACAAAGGAGAAAGCCTAGGCTTCGTTTGGATTGATGGAAGGGGATGGAATGGGGTGGAAGATGATGGAATCACTTAATGTTCCATTGTTTGGATACAAACAATTTGAATGGAATGAGATGGGATGGGAGAGGATGGATCTAATTCCATCCAATCTCACTAACTCCTTTCATTTAGCTTCCCCTCCAATTTGGAGTGTATGGGATGGAACTGACTACCTTTTAACCACCCTTTTATTATAATTACCACTTTATCCCTTAACTCTCTTGATTCCTTCACCTCCCTATAAATGCTTTTATTTGCTGTTCACCATTTTTTAAATGTAGATTTTTCAGCAATCACTAAGAAGTTACACAGTGATTGATGGGGAGCACACTATGGTAGAGGAAGTTTTGCAACAACAGCCAGCCCCACACAGAACAAAAAGATTAAATCAGAAGCAAAAAACCATTCCTTGAGCTACAGAAGCCAAAAACCATTTATTAATTCAGAAGAACAAAAGGATGACCATCGTTTTTCAATCGTCCCTATAAATAATTTAATTAACTACAATCCACGCACTTGCTAGTTACTTTTTGATTCGTTGGCTGACTAAAGGTTGAAGAGTGATTTTGCTCATAAAGCTGACAACTAATTTTTGGTTACGCATGGCTTATTGGAGCAACTATATAATTTTAAATGTTCAAAATTAAGCAACTAAAATGCATACTAACAATTTTCTGAAGTGAAAAATAGTTGCGAACTGCAAGTGACAACAAGCTGATTTCTTATTTTGCTTTGAGGGTAATTATGAAAAAATAAATTCTACTTATTTTGATTCCATTTCTTTTCATTTTATTATCCAAACAATGGAGTGGTAATTATACTCCATTTTATCTTTAACAATTCAAACAATGGTGTAGAATCTCTATTCCATCCCACTCTACTCCATTGTATTTCATTCCATTCCATCCACAATTATTTATCCAAACAAAGCCTAAAAGGAAAAAGTGCAAAGTTACTTCAGGGGCTCTAGCTCACAACTGTAATCTATTCCTTAAGAAGATTTTTAACTTTTAATGTCAATAATTACTGCTACTTTCTAGTGAGGGCCATGGTTGAATCAGTTTAGAATTTAGTGTAGATATGCCATCGATATATAAAAGGGCATATAATTATGAAGGCAAGCCCTGTAGAAGGAAAAAAAGGAACAATGAGAATGGACACCCTATCCGGTATTACTTTTAACAACAAGTAACACCGCAAAGGCTATCAACAATGATGATGATAACCGGAAAAGAATGGGGTTACTATGGATCAAATGTACGCCCTAATGTTACTTATAATGAATTACAACTTCCACGAACAAAAAAGCGAAGTGTAATCTAAAAAAAAAAACAATGACTTACAACATTACTTTCGCTGTCACACGCTACATGACAAAAGTTGAAAATAAGTGCAAATATAGGGTTCGATTCTTCAATCCTTGAAAGCTTTGAGTTATTGCTTCTGGTTTTGGAAATTGAAAATACATTGAAGACAAATTGCTATCAATATGGTTTACACAAAAAACCTTCACAAATTGTAACCGCTTGAAGCGTGGAGGAGATATTTTGAGAGGATTCAGTTACTTCAAAAAATATGTATATTTTACATTTACAGATTTATCCTTATTCAGTTAATTGTTAAGGATACTGGCGAGAACAACGACACTAATAGAGGAGGGTGGTATTTTAGAAATAATAAAAATTGAATATGTTGGAAACTTGTTATTTTGGTGTCATAATTGTTGCGCTTCTTTAAATCGTGAATTTAGTAAAAAAAAAATATAAAATCATACCGCAATGGCAGCAACCACAATCATGATCGCAATCGCAATTTAGAACACGGGTCTCTCCATCATAATGTTCTTCACCGGATTTAAGAAGCTGTTGCCAGGGGGGCAATTTTTGGCCAACTTGAAATAACCTATAGTTCATATATATATATATATATATAGAGCGTGTGTGTGTGTAAAAGCCATAAATCAGAATTGTTAAATTGACCAACATTATTAACATTGTTTAACAAAGTTTAATGAATTGAACAAAAGTGTTAACTAACTTCAGTAAAATATAGTCACATGAATGTTAAAAGAACTTTAGGGCACCTAACCCAAAAAAGGAAAAGGAATGGTGGGCTGAAATATAATTAAAAAATTTTGATTAGATATGAACATTCGAGAACATTCACAATATTAAGGAACTTCAAATGCCATGAATCTAAATCATTAGATATGTTTTTTAGGTTGAGATTTCGTTACCACAACGATGACAAACTTCTTGTCATCACTATGTAAGACACCATCGACGAGCACATAATAGACCAAGAAAAGCAAAACATTTTCACTTTGTGGTTAACATATTATATGAGATGGGGTTGGAGTCGGTCATTTGAAGCTCTGATTAGTTTTTCCACTTTATAATTTGAGTTATTGATTATTTTAGTCCATTATTTTATAATCATAAGTCATTTTAGTCCCTGATTTTTTAAATGAGTTAAATTAGTCATCGATATTATAAAATGTGAGTCATATTAGTCCATTAACCCACATTTATTTGATATTCTATCAATTAAATAATGATAGGTAACATTAAGTGATATTTTGACATACCATATGTTATCTAAATAAAATGAGTTATTTAAGCATTCATTTTAATGTATAAAATGACTCCTTTTTTGTAATTTTAGATATAAAAATAAGTTATTTTAAACTTTATTCTATTTCAAATAACACATGATATGATAAGTTATCACTTAACATTACACATTATTTAATTAATAAAATGTTAAATAAAAGTGGAATAAGGGATTAACTTGACTCACATTTCATAATGTGGAGATTAATTTGACTCATTTTAAAAGTGAAGGATTAAAATGACTCACGAATGAGAAGTTAGAGACTAAAACGAGTATTAACTCTTATAGTTTTGACAATTTTGTGGCGAATTTCATTCATTGTCGGTTGGTCATGGCTTTAAATTTAGTGTGTAATGGTCACTTGATACTCTTGTTTCAGTTTAAGATTATTAAAGCTTGCAAATCATCACCCCACTCATGGTCATGATGAATTTGCATTAGCTAATTCCTCTCGTAAAACGTTGAAACATTGATCATGTTTGCCTTTAATCTTGGGCTTTCAAATTGATTATCTTAGCTCATGACCAGTTTACCATTTTCCAAGTCTTAGACGTGGTTTGATTAGATAAGTCCCATTCCGTTACGATTGAGCACACCATATATGAATAAATAAACGCTGAGCGTGTTCAACTCCAATCCATGCTTGAGACACATCACATTCAGATGGACACGCTTTTTTTTTTTTTTTTTTTTGCTTTATTATAATAAAATAGGGTTAAAATAATAATGAAAATTGGAAAGGGGCTTGTGAAAAATAAACTAGTCACTTAAAAGATTCGTTTGCTTTACGCACTGTGCTTAAAAATATTAGGAAATCAAATAACAATAAAAGACCCACTATATAGGATTATGGCTTGACTGAGGGGCCAGCTCCTGTGCCTGCAATGAGCCAATGGTTCCTCACTTCCTCCTGAAAATAATCAGACCCTAAATTCTTTCTAACGATTTTTGAACTCATTGAGCTGATACAAGAGAGAGCATAGTTTATAGAAAAGTGAAAGGTAAAATGGATACGGCATGAAACTAATATATTTAAACCAAGAGTGTGACTGTGTGAAGATTAAGCTTTGTGAATAGTGATAATCTACACGGACAACAAAGAAATTAATTTGAACAGATCCATGCCAAATTACAAACTTTAACCTATACAGCTGAATATGGGGAGAGAGAAAGGAAAAAAAAAAAAAAGCAACATGATTAATGATTACAAACCCTCAAAGCGATGGATCCACCAACAAAAAATGGGGTCAAAACGGCCATTAAGCCTAGTGCTTGTGGCTATTAATTTTAGCATTTCAGCGTAGAAAACATGAATTGACAGACATGCACCACGTAGGGATGTCCCACACCTACGTCGGGATCAGAAGCATAAACGTCAACCTTTTCATGAATCCGCAATTTAATTCATTAGATTCCGCTTCAACGTAGTCTTTTTCTTGGTACAGTTGCTTCAACATGGTCTGAAAGCAATAATTAAAAATGCTCGTCCGTCTCTGACCAATAAAATATGCTACTAAGTTGATCATAAACTTCGAAGCTGTCATACCCATTGCCGATATATATGCACAAATTGACACCGGAAAAGTGTAAGCATTTTGTCATGTAGACTTAATTTAAACCGGAGACTTTGTAAGTTATAATTTCTAAATTTCTTAATTCAGAAACTATCATTATATAAAAATAAAAGAATCTTGAAATTCATAATTCTCACATACAATAATTTATGAAGTTCAAGAACATACCTTGATCCATAATGAAGATGAAGAAAAAGTCAATTGAGGAGATTGAAATTGTGTATAAACTGATTTCTATTGCTTGACCTTCTTCTTACTCTCTTCTTTCTTTAGCGATGGTAGAAAATGAGAAGAGACTTCATAGGTTAAAATAGGACCAGTAGAAAATGGATATAAAACCTTCAGAAACCAACTTCCATCAAGTTGGTAACCACCCTAATAACTTCCCTTCTATTGATTTTATTATTTATTTATTAAACCAATAAAATAAGACACATGTTTAATGTTACATGAGACATATTTTCCTACATTGTCCCACTTGGCTCATATGTCATTATTTCACCCTACGGTTTAATAATTATGACTATCATCATAATGCGCATTAAGCAATTACACTTGCAACATTATTCATCATGATCAAGAATAAAACTAAAACGAGTCATGGCAATTGTACGTCATTTAACCGACATAGTCCCTTTCATGCACTACAAGGTTAGTCTCATCCTTAACATGATCTATAATTGGGAAGCACATAACATAATTGGTCCAACAGTAATGCCTTCATCAAAGATAAAACTTATTATCATTATTCCGATTTTATCATGTATACAAACTCGGAAACAGGTTACACAGAAACATCTATTCATGAGCTCAAAGTGTCAAAGTACATAAAACACAAATAACATCATAGTATATATACAATAATGCCTATTTAGCAACAATGCCCATTCTTTCAACATGTGCACTAAATGTTTTGGGTGGCAACCCTTTTGTTAATGGATCAGCAACCATGAGGTCGGTGCTAATGTGTTCTATTGACACTCTGTGTTTCTGTACTTCTTCTTTAATGGTAAAGCATTTCAATTCCACATGCTTAGCACCCTTAGAATACTTGTCGTTTTTAGAGAAGAAGACTGTTGCAGAATTATCGCAATAAATTTTCAACGGCCTAGCAATGCTGTCGACTATTCCAAGCCCTGAAATAAAGTTCCGCAACCACTTAGCCTGAACCATGGCCTCAAAGCATGCCACAAATTCAACTTCCATGGTGGAAGCAGCAATGATTGACTGCTTCGCACTCTTCCATGATATCACTCCTCCGGCTAAAAGATACAAATAGCCAAATGTAGACTTTCTTGTATCTATACAACCGGCAAAATTTGAATCTGAATATCCAATCACCTTAAGATGATCAGATCTCCTATAAGTAAGCATGTGATCTTTCGTCCCTTGCAAATACCTTAAGACCTTCTTTGCAGCTTTCCAATGGTCCAATCCAAGGTTACTTTGGTATCTGCCAAGCATACCAACTACAAAGTTGATATCTGGCCTGGTACATGTTTGAGCACATCAAACTCCCAACAACATATGCATACAGAATTTATTCCATTTGTTTCTGTTCCAAATCATTCTTTGGACATTGCATGAGACTAAATATGTTTCCTTTCTAAATTGGAACGGGTGATGCTGAGGACTTTTCCATTCTGAATGTCTCTGTAAGACTTTATTGATATATGCTTTCTAAGACAAGCCTAACAGTCCTTGTGATCTATCCTAGAATATTTCTATTCTTATCACATAACTTGCCTCACCACTACAAAAAAAAGCAATGAATTGCAACGGTTGATTTTGGGAATTAGGGTGGTTTTTAACCATTATTTTTTTTTCAAGAATGGCGGTTCAAGAAACCGCCATGATTACCAACACCATTCAATAAATTATGGCGGTTAAAAAAAAACCGCCGCAATCACCCTATACAACTACCGTAATTAACGTAGGTGAATTATAGCGGCTTCAAACCGCCGCAATTTTCAGTGAAATATGTTTTGTAAAAAATAATTATAGCGGTTTGAAATCGCTGCAATTTTCAGTAACGTTTTTTTTTTAAAAAAATTTAATTATGGCGGTTTGAAACCGCCGCAATTTGCAGCACCAATTTAAAAAACAAATGTCCCATGAAATAAAAACAACAGACAAGAAGATTAGAGGGAAGCCATGGTGCAGCAGATAAGAACTAGAGCATGCAATAAGTCAGGAAAGTAATTTTACCCATATGCATTAAACTTCTACTTTTAGAATCACAATTCACATGCAAGTCAAAATGGGCAGCAAAATTTCACCTAGAAATGAAAAAATTGTCATGACAACAATAGAAAATGCTAACTCCTGAAAGCACTAGTAAAACAATAATTCCCAAACCAAAGAAATTTGTTTCCCCCCATACTCCAAATATTTCCAACCCACGTGCCAAAACAACTCCATGATCAATTCCTATTGCTACCCACAAATATAAATGGGTAGAATTAGTCAGAACATGGCTGCGAGAAATGAGACCTAAATTCTGCTTCCACAGACAAAGCTAAAACAAATACAATGCCCAAAATATCAAACAGAGGGAATGGAAGCTCCAGGCACAAAAATTTAGTAAGAGGCACTAATAGAAATTTCAAAGAAAAAAAAAAGAGTGCAATTGTGGAAGAATTATGTGCTTTGCACCTCACAACCACAGTAGCACATCCATAACAAACCCAACACTCAGAAAACAAGTTGGCACAACTCACAACATTAAGCCCCACATTCAATTAGACCGTGAAGTTTCAGAGAAGGAAACATAGACTAAAGAAGAAAACAATTATTTGCAGAAAAAAAAATACATATAGAGGATGAGTTCAAGAGTCATACCTGATAAGGAAGACAAAGAACAGACCTAGACTAGCAAGAACCTAAAAAAAAAAAAATCAAATGATTTTTGTATACACTTTAATTAACTTACCAAGAAATAAGCTCTAATTACTACTGGAGGCCTCTGAGTCTCAATTTGTATTTACAGAAACTGTACTTGACTTCATAATGAATAAAATAAAAGTCATTCATGCTTCATTTATATCCCATAATTCATCTTAAGACATCATAAAATATGGAATGCCGAAAAAGTGTTAAATACCAAAAATCTTACCTTGCTTTTGATGTCTGATATTTTAATATCGGAGTTGATAGAGAGGCAAACTAAATGACCTCTCTTTTAGAGCCCTTGACCTACACTTCCTGCAATAGTAATCCGAGAAAGAAATAAAGACAATAAGGAATTTGATTTATAAGAATGAAGAAGAGACAATTTGTTTGTACTTTGTAGCAGATTGACCACCTTGGATAAGCATTCAAAAAAAAAAAAACTAACAAACCTCATATAATCCCTTCATAGAAACTCCAAGCAAACTAACTCCAAATATGAGTCTGAAGTTTGCAACTTTTGCTTCCAAAACCATTTTTTCTTTGATTTACTTACTTTCTGCAAAAGTAGTTGACAACATTATAAGAAACATCATAGATAACTGAGATAGATTAAATATAATAGATAACTCAGATAGGTTAAATATAAGTTTTATCCAAACCTGGTCTCTACCACAACCACAAACAGAAATAAAGTAACCATCCATTCCCTGCATCTAAACTAGAAATAAAATTTTTAACCAAATCCAAAATCACAGTCCCAAACAAAATCATCAATCATAAACCAAACTTTCTCTTAACATCAAAATATACAACATGATAGATGTAAAATAAAGTATAAAACATTATAGATGTTATTCCCCTTTGCTAAATGAAATAGATTCAAAAGAAACCGAAAAGGAAGCCTCTGCATGTGAGATATCACACACCAGCAGCAAGGCCTGAATAAAAATAAATTCCTAAGTCCTAAGAGGGGATAAAAAAATAAAGATCCTTTGAACAGGAGGATAAGAATTATATACGCTCCTATGTTGATCAATTCTTTTGGGAGAATTTCCTTGTAGTCTATAAATTGTTTTTGAGTTTTATTACAATATACAATATCACCATCAAATCTGTTATGTATGGTAGTTGAAGCATTTATTACTTGACTTAACTTTTTTTTCTCGGGTAACTCTAGTTGAATTAATGAGGCTACTGATACATTGTATATAAACCTTTTTTACCTATCAATGAAATCCATCTCAACGTTGTTTAGTTATTAGGTTGTCCTCGTCGATTGAAGATGAATACTGAGAATGATCAAGAAGGTGGGAACATGGACCCATAAGTACTAGTTACCCTCTGACAAGACTCGAGCTTATTATAATGAATATTTTTTAAGATAGACAGAACCTATATTCACCATTTGAATAAATTTTGCATATACATGGAAAATTTTGCTACAGTTAAAAATGGATATCTTCTTTTAAACAATGATATGATATCCTAAAAACTGATGAGGCCAGTAGTTAAACTTATAATACCATTTGAATAAATTTCGCACATACATGGAAAATAATACACCATCAATATCACAAGCCAAACTTAAGTAGTTATTATTGCATTCACTTCTAATTCACCTTGTAAAGTACATCTATTCTAATAAAGATAAATTTGTAGTAAACCCAAATGCAAGAGGTAAACCATTTTAGCATTATCAGCAAATTTTAATAGCCTTTGCTCAACACAAGACTATCACAAATTGGTGCCAAGGCAAACTGTCACGTCCCGCCTAGGGAACGTGACCAGCACGTGAGATATTGAGTCCTCACGGAAGCCTCTAGTAACGTAACTAACTAATATGCATAAATAAATCAAAATATATTTATAATATTTCCAATTTAACTAAACTTCATAAATCTGATAATATCTCCAAACATAAATCCTAAATATAAACCGCATAAAATCTATAATCTGGGCTAAAATCGAACATAATTAATAAAATAGCTGGTATCTATAAAATAAATACGTATGTTCGGGATCCTGCCTACATAACTTCTGGAGCACAACTAAACTAACATAAACTACTATAAGCTTTACTCCAAAGCAAAGCTCACCAAAGTTGTTGCAGCATTACTGGGGAAGATCTTATGGTGCAACTAAACCTGTAGCTGAATCTGTAGGGGAGGGAAAGAGAGGGTTGAGTTCATCAAAACTCAGTGAGTGAGCCTCCACTCACAACCCACATGGGACAACAACAAGAATACATAATATATACATGCAGCTGTGTAAAGCATTTTATATATAATTACATATAATAATAATGAAAACAATAATTTAACTAAGTCCATGGCAACAACTAGTAGAGAAATAAAAATTATTCTATACATAAATATAATCTGAGCTTGATAGCTAAATCTGAGCTAATGGCTAATCTGATGGGCACCTAACTAGGTCCCATAATGGACACCTCACTAGGTTCCTTACTATGGATGAGCTAGTCCTCTAACGGACTATTTGGTACCAAGGTTAACAATCAATCCTGCAGCTGTTAACTCGCTGTTCTGTTTCTCACTAATTATTGGCTAAAAATAATAGCAACAAAATTCACTGTTCATACAATACTGAGGTTCATGAAATTTTCTGACTGATAAAACAAATCTAAATCATACATACAGCAAGTATGGTCCCATGAGCTTTCTAAAATGATAATCTTTCATGATAAATACAAGATAATAATCTTCTAAAATTTCTATAAATCATAAAAGCATAATTTCTAGGCATAAATCATTTTACAGTTCCATAAATAATTTATATAATTCATAAAAGCATAACTTCTAGGCATAAAGCATTCTAAAATTCCATAAATAATTTATATAATTCATAAAAGCATAATTTCTGGGCATAAATCATTCTAAAATTCCATAAATAATTTATATAATATTGGAAAAATACTAATAATGACCAAAAGTATGGCCATGAGCTTAAACCCACTCACCGTTGGTAGCCGGGAGTGTGCTTTCACTGACAACTTGACCTTGGGGAGCAGGAATGACACCGCTAACTGCCAAACAATACAATGAAGACATAAACGATTTAATTTATTTGCCCAAACTAAGTTTGGGATGATAGGGAAGAAGAATGATGAGAGAAAACTATGCCTAACAATACCCAAACTCACAAACTAGATAAAAGAGAAAAAGAATTGACTAAATTCCATGAAGATCACTTACCGGAAGAGATTGATTGGAGAAAATTAAGAGAAACCACGTTTTTCTCTCTAGGGAAAAATTCCTTGATGGCTAGGGTTCTTAGAAAATTACTTAAGAGTGTTATGATGTGCCAAATATATACTAAGAGTATAGGAAAAAGAAAAAAAAACAAAGAATATGAAGGCGGAACGGAAACGGAATTCCAGTGTTTTCGTTTAGGTTATATATATATATATATATATATAAAACGTGATGATGCACAGCAACGTGCAACGTGTTGCGCATAAATATATATTATAATATAATATAATATCATATAATAATAATAATAATAATAATAATACTTACATAAATATGCTACTTGTATAATTACTTAGCAACGTGTTGCACAAACTATTTCTTATATATAATAATAATAATAATAATAATAGTAGTAGTAGTTCACATATTAATAAATTTCATATTTGGGATATCACATACTACCCCCCTTAAAAGAGATTTGGTCCCTAAATCTAAACGACGTACCTTGAGGTGGAAAAAGGTAGGGGTACTTGATTTTCATAACTTCTTCAGCTTCCCAAGTCGCTTCCTTACCAGAGTAGTTCCTCCAAATAACTTTCACTGAGGCCACCTCCTTTGAGCGAAGCTTCTTGATCTGCCTATCCACAATAACAACCGGTTCCTTTTCATAGGACAAACTCTCATCGACTTGGACTGTTTGCGGAGTGAGCACATGAGACTGGTCGGGCATATATTTCCTGAGCATACTGACATGAAACACTGGGTGTATAGCTGATAAACTAGGAGGCAGTGCCAACTTATAGGCTACTGCTCCAACTCTCTCTAGAATCTCAAATGGGCCGATAAAACAAGAGCTTAACTTTCCCCGCTTACTGAACCTCACTACCCCTTTCATAGGGGATACCTTCAGAAACACATGATCCCCAACTGCAAACTCCAAGTTACGCCGACAGTTATCTACATACGACTTCTGCCTAGACTGTGCTGCCAAAAGACGCTCCCTGATCAATTGAACCTTCTCTAAGGTTTCCTGAACTAGGTCTGGGCCTAGGGACTTAGATTCCCCAAGCTCAAACCAACCGATGGGGGACTTGCAACGCCTTCCATACAAGGCTTCAAATGGTGCCATCTGGATACTTGCCTGGTAACTGTTGTTGTATGAAAATTTGATCAAGGGTAGGTGATCACACCAGCTCCCTCCAAAATCTAGCACACAAGCTCTGAGCATATCTTCTAAGGTCTGTATTGTCCTTTCTGACTGGCCATCTGTTTGGGGATGAAAAGCTATGGTCAAATCTACACCCGTCCCAAGAGCCTCTTGGAATGCCCTCCAAAACCGTGAAGTGAACTGGGACCCTCTATCTGATATGATAGATACTGGGACACCATGAAGTCTAACTATCTCGTCAATGTACAACTGGGCATATTGTGCTGCACTGAATGCGGTCTTTACTGGCAAGAAATATGCTGACTTAGTCATCCTGTCTACGATCACCCATATGGAGTCGAACCCCTTGGTCGTTCGAGGTAACCCGACTACGAAGTCCATGGTTATCTTCTCCCACTTCCATTCTGGAATATCTATCTGCTGAAGTAACCCTGCCGGCCTCTGGTGCTCAGTCTTGACTTGCTGGCACACCAAGCATTTAGCTACAAAGTCACCGATATCTCTCTTCATACCATCCCACTAGAACAACTGTTTGAGATCCTGATACATCTTAACTGATCCTGGATGCATGGAGTATGCTGCACTATAGGCTTCCTCCATCACTTTCTTTCTTAGCTCACCCATTGCGGGAACACACAAACGATTCCCAAAGTGCAACACACCCTCAACATCAACTGAGAACTCTGCATTATCACCCTTACGAACATCCTCAGCCAACTTAGCTAGCTTTGGATCTTCACTCTGTTGTGCCTTGATCTGTCCCACCAAGGTTGACTGAGCCCTAATGTGAGCTAGAAAAACCCCTATATCACTAAGACCAAACTGAACTCCCTCAGTTTCCAACTTATGAATATCCTCTACTAACGGTTGTCTCACTGGTGCTATGTAGGCCAAACTGCTTGCCGACTCCCTACTCAGTGCATCTGCCACTACATTCGCCTTCCCTGGGTGGTATGAGATCGTACAGTCATAATCCTTTAGCAACTCAAGCCATCAGCATTGCCTCAAGTTCAGATCCTTCTGCTGAAAAATATACTTCAAGCTCTTGTGGTCTGTGAATATCTCACAAGTCTCTCCATATAAGTAGTGCCTCCAAATCTTCAAGGCAAAAACTACTGCCGCCATCTCTAAGTCATGTGTGGGATAATTCTGTTCATGCTTCTTGAGTTGCCGTGATGCATAAGCTACAACTCGGCCATGCTGCATCAGAACACAACCAAATCCAACTCTCGAAGCATCACAGAACACTGAGAAACTGCCTGTCCCTGAAGGTAATACCAAAACTGGCGCCGTCGTTAGACATGTCTTGAACCTCTGAAAACTCTCTTCGCATTCTTCTGTCCACTGGAACCTGACATTCTTCTGTGTTAACTTAGTCATGGGTGCTGCAATCTTGGAAAAGTCCTGAACAAACCGCCTGTAATATCCTGCTAAGCCCAAGAAACTACGAACTTCTGAAACTGTTGTAGGTCTAGGCCATAGCTGCACTGCTTCCACATTCTTTAGATCTACCAGAATACCATTCTTAGATACTATATGTCAAGGAACGCCACCTGATCTAGCCAGAACTCACATTTGGAAAACTTGGCATATAACTTATTCTCCCTTAAAGTCTGTAGAACTATCCTTAGATGCTGCTCATGTTCCTCCTTACTCTTGGAATATACTAAAATGTCATCAATGAAGACAATCACAAACTGGTCCAAAAATGGCTTAAACACCCTGTTCATTAAATCCATGAAAGCTGCTGGGGCATTGGTCAACCCAAAGGACATCACTAAGAACTCATAATGTCCATAGCGAGTCCTGAAGGCCGTCTTGGATATACCTCCATTCTTAATCTTCAGCTGATGGTAACCAGATCGAAGGTAAATCT
This sequence comes from Dalbergia cultrata, assembly GCA_031216105.1. NCBI lineage: Eukaryota > Viridiplantae > Streptophyta > Magnoliopsida > Fabales > Fabaceae > Dalbergia > Dalbergia cultrata. The sequence continues at coordinate 50,017,639 of CM062344.1, forward strand.
TGGAAAAACATGTTGCTCCTTGAAGCTGGTCAAAAAGATCATCAATGCGAGGCAAGGGGTACCAGTTCTTGATCGTCACCTTGTTTAATTGCCTGTAATCTATACACATTCTCATTGAACCATCATTCTTCTTGACAAACAACATTGGAGCACCCCAAGGAGAAGTACTTGGCCGAATAAACCCTTGTCCAACAACTCCTGTAACAGCTCTTTCAATTCTCTTAACTCTGCTGGAGCCATGCGATATGGGGGTATAGAGATGGGCCTAACTTCTGGCTCAAGCTCTATCCCAAACTCTATTTCCCTCTCTGGTGGCATACCCGGCAAATCATCTGGAAACACATCTGGAAACTCATTAGCCACTGGAACCGCGTCCAAACTTGGTATCTCTGCCTCTATATCCCTGATTGCAGGTAAAAACCCATAACTACCTCTATCCATCAACCGTACTATACTCATAGCTGATATCAAGCTCATCGGTGTCGAGCATCTTGTACCCTGAAACATCTTTGGCTCATCACCTGGGACTTCGAACCTCACCACCTTGCCATAACAATTTACATTGGCATGGCATGGGGCTAACCAATCCATACCCAGAATAACGTCAAAGTCAGACATGTCCAACACTTTCAAATCTGCTAGTGCTTCCATGTCACCAACTTTGACTCCGCACGATCTATACACTATCTTAATAAGGATGGGCTCTCCCGAAGGTACCCTAACTAAAAACGGCTTCTCAAGATCCTCAGGGAATCTCCCGAACCGTACAGCAAAGAACGGGGACACATAAGAGTAGATGGACCCTGGGTCAAACAAAGTCATAGCATCAAAGGAACATACTATCATCATACCTGTTATCATTTCATTTGAAGCCTGAGCATCCTGACGGGTCAAAGCAAACAAACGGGGTTGTCCCCCACTACTCTGGCCTCTACCGCCTGCCCCTCTACCACTTGCACCTCTGCCACCAGGGCCTCTGCTCCCAGCTCCGCGGCCTGCCGGAGCAACAGAGCTGACCTGGGCTGTCGACTGGAGAGACTGAACTGACATAGAGGGATTAGCTGACCCTTGACTAGAAGCTCCCTGAAACATCGGGCACTCTCTGCGCTTGTGGCCCGGCTGACCACACCCATAACATACTGTGGAACAAAATAAACACTAACCCTGATGTCTTTTCTCACAAGTTGGGCACACTGGATATGAATACCATGAACCCTGTCCACTGTACTGACTGCCACCTCTGCTTTGAGTCTGTGATGCAACTGGCCATGCCAAGATGGGCTCTGAAAAGGCAGCTCTACCCGACTGACCCCGCTGCTGACCCTGCTGATGGTGACCCTTGCTCGAACTTGCTCCGCTCGAGAAAGAGCCATGAACCCTGGTCTTCTTATTAGCCTCTGACATCGCCCTGCGCTCTGCTAAACCACTCTCAAGGCCAATTGCTGTGTCTACTACTCGAGCATAGTCCATGGTCCCGACGTGGGGCTGCAAACTGAGGAATATATCTCTAGGCAGACCCTGAACAAAACGTCTCACCCTAGCTGTCTCTGTCGGTATTATGTTGGAGGCTGCCTGTGCCAAATAAGTGAAATGCTCATCATACTCTATAACCGTCATGCCTGGAGTTAGACGAAGCTTCAAAAAATCTTCATTTATCTGTGCTTGCCGGCTCTCTGATATGAATCTTCGCATGAAAGCTTCCTTGAATTGTTCCCAAGAGGGAGAACTGGAGGTCTTATGCCTTTGTCGGAACTCCTGATACCATAACTCTGCTTGGCCCACCGTTCTCTCTGAAGAACAATGAATGACAACAACTATCTTCTCCACTTGCCTAAGGAATTCTTGGGGATCCTCAGTCGTCAAACGCCCGTTGAAAGTGGGCGGGTCGATCCTCTTGAAACCCTCCAAGGCTGAATCATCAATACTTCTGACTGGAGGCGGCTGTGTAGTTGCCTCTAGCTGCCTAGTCATCACATCTGTCAAGTTTTCTACCATTTGCTCAAAAGCTCTAAGGCGAGCACTGTCGCTGGATACGTCGCTTCTACGAGGATGATGAAGGCATGAATTGTGTACAGGTAGCATGGTCACACCTGTGAAAGGGAGGATACATAACAAGATCATGAGTGCCAAGAAAAAGACATATCCTTACTGAACCTATACATGACTGACTCTTTCCTTAAGGCCTCAAATAACGCTACATCAATGCAAATGGGCGTGCTTCCATTTACATAGATGCCATATTATTTGTGGACACTTGCTCCAGTAATATGTCGGGAAACTTATTGCTCTGATACCACTTTGTCACGACCCGCCTAGGGAATGTGAACACGTGAGATATTGAGTCCTCACGGACGCCTCTAGTAACGTAACTAGCTAATATGCATAAATAAATCAAAATATATTTATAATATTTCCAATTTAACTAAACTTCATAAATCTGATAATATCTCCAAACATAAATCCTGAATATAAATCGCATAAAATCTATAATCTGGGCCGAAATCGAACATAATTAATAAAATAGCTGATATCTATAAAATAAATAAGTTCATATTACGCATGTCCGGGATCTTGCCTACATAACTACTGGAGCACAACTAAACTAACATAAACTACTATAAGCTTTACTCCAAAGCAAAGCTCACCAAAGATGCTGCAGCACTACTGGGGAAGATCTTGTGATGCAATTGAACCTGTAGCTGAATCTGTAGGGGAGGAAAAGAGAGGGGTGAGTTCATCAAAACTCGGTGAGTGAGCCTCCACTCACAACCCACATGGGACAACAACAAGAATACATAATATATACATGCAGCTGTGTAAAGCATTTTATATATAATTACATATAATAATAATGAAAACAATAATTTAACTAAGTCCATGGCAACAACTAGTAGAGAAACAGAAATTATTCTATACATAAATATAATCTGAGCTTGATAGCTAAATCTGAGCCAATGGCTAATCTGATGGGCACCTAACTAGGTCCCATAATGGACACCTCACTAGGTTCCTTACTGTGGATGAGCTAGTCCTCTAACGGACCACTTGGTACCAAGGTTAACAATCAATCCTGCAGCCGTTAACTCGTTGTTCTGTTTCTCACTAATTATTGGCTAAAAAATAATAACAACAAAATTCACTATTCATACAATACTGAGGTTCATGAAATTTTCTGACTAATAAAACAAATCTAAATCATACATACAGCAAGTATGGTCACATGAGCTTTCTAAAATGATAGTCTTTCATGATAAATACAAGATAATAATCTTCTAAAATTTCTATAAATCATAAAAGCATAATTTCTAGGCATAAATCATTCTACAGTTCCATAAATAATTTATATAATTCATAAAAGCATAACTTCTAGGCATAAATCATTCTAAAATTCCATAAATAATTTATATAATTCATAAAAACATAATTTCTGGGCATAAATCATTCTAAAATTCCATAAATAATTTATAAAATATTGAAAAAATACTAATAATGACCAAAAGTATGGCCATGAGTTTAAACTCACTCACCGTTGGTAGTCGGGAGTGTGATTTCACTGACAACTTGACCTTGGGGAGCAAGAATGACACCGGTAACTGCCAAACAATACAATGAAGACATAAACGATTTAATTTATTTGCCCAAACTAAGTTTGGGATGATAGGGAGGAAGAATGATGAGAGAAAACCATGCCTAACAATACCAAAACTCACAAACTAGATAAAAGAGAGAAAGAATTGACTAAATTCCATGAAGATCACTTACCGAAAGAGATTGATTAGAGAAAATTAAGAGAAACCATGTTTTTCTCTTTAGGGAAAAATTCCTTGACGGCTAGGGTTCTTAGAAAATTACTTAAGAGTGTTATGATGTGCCAAATATATACTAGGAGTATAGGAAAAAGAAAAAAAAAAGAATACGAAGGGGGAACAGAAACGAAATTCCCGTGTTTTCGTTTAGGTTATATATATATATATATATATATAAAACGTGATGATGCACAGCAACGTGCAACGTGTTGCGCATAAATATATGTTATAATATAATATAATATCATATAATAATAATGATAATAATAATACTTACATAAATATGCTAGTTGTATAATTACTTAGCAACATGTTGCACAAACTATTTCTTATATATATATATAATAATAATAATAGTAGTAGTAGTAGTAGTAGTTCACATATTAATAAATTTCATATTTGGGATATCACACAAACATGCAAAGTAGATGCCGATACTTCAATCAGGCTTCTATTCCCTAGAAACACATGAGTAGATTAAGAAACGAATCCAACGAGGAACATAAACTTTTCTTCCGTCCAAGATATATCCTTGATGAATAACCGAACACTATGTAGTCAACAAAGTTCCTCGCTTTCATTTTAAAGGGACATATAGCTCAGTATCTAGTACTGGGATTTAATTGTTATCATTAACAAAACTAACCATGCAGTATCTCAGACAGAAGAAAATCAAGAAATAAGCGGAGTTACTACTCCCAAGTCCGAATATGTTTGACAATGATCAGTTTATCTATCCAGTAAACAAATTCCAAATTCTCGTTAGGAAAGATAACAGACTTGCTTTATTGATTCATAATAAGCAAGCATACTTGTGGTGCTCTCGAGCTCTGTTGTAATCTCTTGCGCGTGTAACTCAGCTTGTTTCTGCGCGGTTTCATGTGGACACAATGATTCTCAAACTAAACTCTGCATTTCCAAAGTAAAAATGAATATCTCATGATTGCTAATGGCCTAGAAAAAAGACAGATCATACCTTTTCAGCGTTCACTTTGATAGTGATGTCAGGCACTTTCTTTTCAAGACCGTCTTTTACCTCAGTGGCTCTCTCACTGAATGATTTGCATTGGGTACTAAAGGCCAACAAAATAAATAAGCAATTTAGAAACAAAGAAAGAAAGTTTCAGGGACGTTTCAACAAAAGGGAAGGATTCTAAGCATAACACAACAAACAACACCAACGAGTGCTTCATTTCCCTACTCTTAAATGCTAAGAATAGCGACCTCCTCCCCCTCCATCTCGCCACAACACTGCAGCTTTCCCCCACAGCCGCCACGCATCCCACAATCGCCACTCGTAGTCCTTGGCTGGCCCATCGCCATGGCCGAATGCTCGCGGCTGTTCTTCAGCTGGCCTCCATCGCACCCCCTCCTTTTTCTTTCCTTTACGTCACCGCCTTCCCTCCTCTTCACTGCTACCGCGTGCTTATCACGGCAGATCTAACCAAGAACCTCTCCTCCGCGTGCTCATCATCACCGCCTGACCACCGCGCCCTTCCCCTTTGCCGCGGCTCCCCCCATTCTCACATGCACACTTTCTCTCTCTCTTGCCTGTTCCCTCTCATAGAACCCACACCCTTATGCTTGGATTTGAGCTTGGTTTAGGCTCAGACAACACCCTATATATAAAACAGAACCTGAAGCTTAAATGTTGAGAAGATGAAGGAAAGAAAAATGGTTTTCGGTTCCTTTCTCCTGCTCCCAGCCGCGGCAATAGCTCCCTTCCCTGCTGAGCTCACTGCATGCCTGCCATGGAGGATCCCCTCCTCCCACGCGCACCTGAAACAGCCACCCCTCGCTGAACCTAAAACCCTGCAAGCGTCCTTCTCCCCCTCGCGACCCTTTTTCCCTTGGCGTGTGTGTGTATATGAATATGTGAAAGAGTGCATATGTGGTAGTGAGTCCACCCCCAAATGAAAGAAAATTAAAACTCTTTCCCTGTTTATGTCTGATTTATTTTGTTTAGGCTGTTTGGAGAAAAAAAAAAAAAGGAATGGTGAATAACGGCGGTTATGAACCGCCATAATGTACCCAAAATAGCCATTTCTTTCATTAAAATTATATAACCGCCATAATTTACTACACATTGTGGTGGTTTTAAAGAACCGCCGTAATGTAACCGCCATTTGTTTCACTATAATTATGGCGGTTAGTAAAACTGCCGTAATTTATCTGCCATAATTTACACTTTTTTTTTGTAGTGCACCCATATCTTTCATTTCAAAGCTATTAGAGAGAAACTTCTTAGTCTCACTTAATAGACCAAGACCATTAGATGCAAGCAAGATGTCATCAACATACAGGACCAAAAATATGAACTTACTCCCACTGACCTTTAGATATATACACCGATCAACAGTGTTTTCCTTAAAACCAAAGGACATGATAGTATATTGATTTCTTCAGTTTACACACCATGTATTCTTTGCCCTTGACTGAAAACCCCATTGGTTGATCCATATAAACATCTTCATCTAAATTCCCATTTAGAAAGGTTGTCTTTACATCCATTTGATGCAGCTCTAGGTCATAATGTGCTACCAAAGCTATGATAATCCTAAAAGAATCTTTCTTGGAAACTGGTGAGAATGTCTCCTTATAATCAATACCATCTTTTTGAGTAAACCCTTGGCAACAATTCGAGCCTTGTAGCGTTCAAGGTTACCATGAGAGTCGCGTTTAGTCTTAAAGACCCATTTACACCCAACGCTCCTGCAACCTTTAGGTAATTCCACAAGGTCCCATACATCATTATGTTCCATTGATTTAAGCTTATCTTTTATGGCGTCTAACCATTTATCAGCATTATCACAATCCATGACTTGGGAAAAAGAAATTGGATCATTATCAACAGGTAATTAATTTGCTGACCCATGTAGATAAATCATATAATCATCCGGAATAGCAGACCTTCTTTCTCTTTGAGATCTTCTTAATGCTATTTCCTGTGGTTGTTCAATTATTGGCTCATTGTTAACCATGGGATCAAGAACTTGTTGTTCTTCTTGATTGTCACGTGGTTCAACAATATGAGGAACAATAAGTCTAAAACTAGAAGCACAACGAAGAGAAGCTTGTACTCTAATTTTTTTAATCTCCACATTTTGTGAAGCTTCAATCCCACTAGTCTCACCATTTTCAATGAACCGAGCATTTCCAGTTTCAATAATTCTTGTACTATGGGTAGGACAATAAAATCTATACTCTTTAGATTTTTCTAGATAACTAATGAAATATCCACTGATTGTTTTTGCATCCAGTTGCTTTTCTTATGGATTGTAAACTCTTATTTCTGCCTGGCATTCCTAAACATGCAGGTGCCTTAAACTAGGTTTCTTACTAGTCCATAACTCAAAAGGAGTTTTTGGAACTGCCTTACTAAAAACTCTATTTAATAAATACATGGCAGTTTTTAAGGCATACATCCACAATGATAGGGGTAAAGATGCATTACTTATCATGCTCCTAACCATTTCCATTGTTATGCCTTTCAAATACACCATTCTATTCTAATGTACCTGGCATTGTGTATTGAGCACATATGCCATGCTTTTCTAGGAATTTAGCAAATGGACTTGTGTGTTGTCCAGTTTCATCATATCTTCCAAAATATTCACCACCTCTATCAGACCTAATAATTTTCACCTTTTTGTCTAACTGCCTTTCAACTTCATTCACATAAATTTCCAAGGCATTAACTGCTTGGGATTTATCATGCAGCAGATAGACGTAACCATAACGTGAATAGTCATCAATAAAGGTGATGAAGTATTTTTCTTTATTGAAAGAATTTATATTAAATGGCCCTTATATGTCAGTGTGTATAATTTCAAGAAGCTGGATACTTCTTGTGGCTCCTTTCTTTGTGTTTTTTTTTTTTTGTTTGCTTTCCTTTGATACAATCTACACAAATATTAAGATCAGTAAAATCCAAATCTAAAAAGATGTCATTCTTTATCAACCTTTCCATTCTTTCTTTGGAAATGTGACCCAATTGTTTATGCCACAAGTGAGTAGAATGTTCATTCACCAAACTACGCTTAGTGCCAACATTATAATACAAGGTCATAAGTGTTTCAGCATACAAACTATCTAGTTTCAATTTATATAAACCATCACAAAGTATACCAGATCCAATCATACAAGTATGCTTAAACAAACTAAAACAACCATTACCAAACTTAAAAGAGTATCCAACTACATCAAGTTTAGACAAAGAAACCAAATTTCTAGAAATACTAGGTACATAAAAGGTTTCAAACAAATCTAAATGACCTCCAGTGTCTAGGATTAGCGATAAGTCCTAACAACTTCCACTAGAACTTTCTCTCCATTGCCCATGTAGACAAACTTTTCATTTTGGCTTATGGTTCGGGTTGTAAGGAATCCCTGCATCATATTAGAAACATGAGTTGTACATCCAGAATCAATTCACCATATATTATGGGGAACTACAGTTAAATTTGATTCAAAACATACATAAGCATTAAGCTTATTACCTTTCTTTTCAAACCAAGCCTTTCTCTTTGGGCAATCATTCTGGAAGTGTCCAGATTTCTCGCAGAAACGACATTTGTTCTTTGATTCTTTCTTCTGGATTTTGGAAGATGGCTCAGTAGTCTTTAATAGCCCTTTTCCCTTTCCATGTTTCTTTTCAACTTTCTTTCCAGCTCCCTGATAGTTCATATAATGAATGAAATGGTTTCCCTGATTCTTAAGTTTGGTTTCTTCTTGAAGTAACATATTGTGCAATTCATGCACATTCCATTTATTCTTCATGTTATTGTAGTTCATTTGGAAAGGACCATACTCAGACGATAATGAGTTCAAATGAACTGCACAAGGAAATTTTCATCCACTACCATTTCTAGTGACTTAAGTCTTACTGCAATGTTTGTCATTTCAATGACATGTTTATGCATACTACGAGAACCATCAAACTTCATGGTGTTAAAGTAGTCATTAATGTCCCAGGAAGAGACTTATCAGCAGTTTGGGAGTGCTCTTCCACAAATTTCACAAATTCTTTAGCACTTTCAATTTTGGGAAAAGCAGATTTGATGTTACTTGCTATACTCATTTGCATAAACATCAAGCTTAGTCTGTTTGACCTTTCCCAAGCTTTATAATGGGCTTTCTCTTCATTGCTACTATCATCAGTAATAGCAGCAGGTTTCTCAACTTGGAGTGCTAAATCAAGATCCAATACACCAAGGTGGAATTGGACTTGTTCACACCAATTAGAAAAATTCAGCCTATTAAAAATTGGAACAGACATAGCATGCAGATGTAATGATATAGGGACAATTACTGCAATTAACACATGCTTAACACCAATGCTTTGAGTCATAAAATAACACACAATAGATTCAGATAACAAATATTTTAACATTCAATGTATATCAATGCTTTCCTTTGGGTGATACATCAACATACAATAAACATAATGATGCTAATAAATTTAAACATTATTTGGAAGTGATACATGCACAAACTAGAAAATATTTACTATATTTGGATATATAAATAAAACTAATAGTGCATTTACACTACCAACAATTATGTTCAATAATTATAAGAACAATTGATCAACCTTTGGGTGATCCTTAAATGTCTTCTAACAATGAACTTCAATTTACTCATATACAAATAATCATTATTTAGCATCTATTCGATGAGTAATTGAAATAAAACATTATGAACTTGGAATTATTAAACAACTTTTCATATTTGACCACTTTGGTAATTAACAAATCTAACATATAAATAATTCCAAATCTAAACATTCATGCTTTTGTTCTAAACTGAATAAACAATAAATGCATTCACAATGAGTAAAAAATCCTTTGGCAATTCAATAATAATTCACAAATAACAGTGAATGCAAATTCAATTTCGAACTCCTTGCAAATTCATTTTGAAACTTGCATAAACTCGCAATGATAAACTTTCATAAGCATTCCTTATAATGTTACTAAATCATTTCTAGAAACAAATACATTACGCAAGTGTAAGAAGGTTGCGTAAAGAATGTTCCATAATGTACTTTCTATAGGGCGATCATGAATGTTCATGACAATGAAACAAATATCACATTTTGAATGCAATTCATCATTAAAAAAAGATTCCATATCTTCTTTCTTTTCACGTTTTTTCATACAGTGATAAAGTATTACAAAATGAAAATAAACTTGCGTAACAATGATAGAGAAAAAAAAATTGCTTAACAGTGATAACATAATGCAAAATCAACATAAATTTTCAATGAGAGAACATAAAGTATCATAAATGTGATTTCTCTCTCAATTCAATAATGCAGCGGAATTACACTAAAATTCCTAATCTCATAATTTAGGGTTAATGGAAATTGGGAAAACAATAATTATTCATGGAGAATCACAACTTTCATAACAATGCATTGATACCACATGTAAATTATAGTTTCTAAAGTTCTTAATTCAGAAACTATCAATATATGAAAATAAAATGATCTTGAAATTTATAATTCTCACATAATAATTTATGGAGTTTCAAGAACATACCTTGATCCATAATGAAGATGAAGAAAAAGAAAATTGAGGATATTAAAATTGTGCATAAACTGATTTCTATTCCTCGACTTTCTCCTTAGTCTCTTCTTTCCTTAGTGATGGTAGAAAATGAGAAGAGACTTCATAGGTTGGAATAGGACTAGTAGAAAATGGATATAAAACCTTCAGAAACCAACTTCCATCAAGTTGGTAACCACCCTAATAATTTAAATTGAAGATTTAACATCTCAACATTTCAGATTGACAGTAAATCAAATCTCAGTAATTAATTCAAAGGCAATTAATAAACTTGTGTGTAATTTGGCATTTTCTTGTATGTATTGAATGTATAGATTCATCATGGACCCAAAAATTTGAGTTCTACTCTAAAATTTCCCTAATTATGTATAAGATATTTGCGGAAAATCAATGCCAAGATAGAATTTTAGAAAGCTTCTACGGTGCTCTCCGTGCACACGATAGGCATGTCATACAATTAATTAATCAAAAAATAAAAAATAGAACATGTGGCAAGTTGTAAAGTCCATGAACAACTCTGACCTTTGCGTTATTACCCAACGATGCAACGTATCCCCTGATCAAACGAGGTCGTTAAGCAAGGACAAAACCGTAAATCCAACCCAAAAGCCGGTTTGTTCAAACTCCGTGTGGAAACCAATCTTCATTACGAAAATCAGTTAGCGCCCACCACAGCAACAACGGCATCGCCTCAAACCCAAAAACAAAAAACCCTCATTTCCCATCTCATGGTGGTTTCCCCTTTGGCTTAAAAACATTTCTCCCTCTGTTCTAGCTCCCACCCTATAATTATGCATTGCAGTTATCTTCTTTTATATGCAGTTATCTTCTTCATGTGAAGGATTTTGGAATTGTACTAAATAATAAAAGTGCATCCACAACCCCATATTTACTGCAGTTAATATTTGGTGTCTTCTTCTTCAGTTAATTTTGTCTTTCTTTCTTTCTTTGTTTGTTATTGATATTTTTAAGAATCTTACAAGTGCTTGATTGCTTGGTTTCGTCTGTAACTTGGGCTCCTCATCCATTTTAGTTGCTGACGTGTGGGGGTGGAAAGAGAAATGTCTACATCCAAGTATTTTAATTTCATTTTATTTGTTATCCACTTTCAATTTATCATCGAAAATTCCGGAGACATATGGAGATACTGGAAACATTCTTCCACATATATTTCAATGGTGTATTGGGGTAGTAAAGAAAGGGAAACCCACCATCGTCTTCATTTGTCTTTATATTTGCACTCTACAAAACGCAGCCCGCAATATTGAAATAGCACATTATGTTTACATGCTTTTTGCATACTTTTATGAAATAATTGATCACATGTTTTAAAATTCTTTAGAAGTAACATCGACATCATACCCACCCCCATGTCATCTATTATATGACTGTGATTTGGTATGAAATATCAATTATTAGTAAATGAAATTATAATCTCATTCACCCTTAATCAAATGTCAACGGTTCGATTTTCTGGCTTTGGGTATGGAAAAGCTTTAAATCTCTGACCAAATTGCCTCACCTATCGAGTCTTTCTACAAGATGGGGATTAGTTATTGTGATCGACGATGAATCCTCTTGGTCGTGAACAAAAAAAAAAAAAGATGAAATCATAATCTCAACACAATTTGTTAGCACTATATAACAATATTGGTAAAAGAAATCACAATATTGACACAATATTGTCATTCTTCATGACTATCTACTTCGATTTTATGGGAATTTTAAAATTCCCATATTTGGTGTAAATTGTTGTAATAACTTAAAACTGTTCAACAGCCTCAACTTTTGTAATGTATTTCTTATTCTGCAGTAAGTTTAAATATACATAACATTGTGTAATGAGTTTTAAAGTATTTTGGATTCCTTAATCAGCTAAGTCCTTTCTAAGGCATGTAATTCCTTCCATTCACACAAACATGGAGATTCAGTGAGAGGTATCCCAAGTTCTTTCAACAAAATATGGTTTCCACTTTCCCCATGCTTAAAATAGACATTTTTCATAGATGTTACAAGAATAGGTAAGAGAAAATTATTATAGAAAACTTTGAACTTTGACATAATACTCACTAACACCTATTGAGCAAAAGATTTCAGAACCTCAACTAAGATGATTTGACCAAGTGAGGAGAAAACTAATAGAGGCCTCAATAAGGTGAGCTGGTCATGGAGGATAGCCCAATAAACAATGTAGAGGAAAGCAGACCAAGGAATACCCCATGAGAAACCAGTGGAAAAGACCTTGATCTAAATACAGATCTAGGAAGCCAATCCACCTAGAGAGAAAAGCCTTACTTTCTTTTGTTTGTCTTTATGGTAGTGGTAGTTATTAATTCCTGGCACTTGCAGATATACTTAGTAGCTGATAATAGAATATTAATGATTAAGTTTGAAAAAATTGGAACTTCTGAGCCTGCAGCATAAGTTTTCTTTCGTCCAGAGCCAGGTCAATAAGTAGAAGCTGAAAGCATTGGGCTCTCAGTTAGCACATTAAGCTCAACTGTGTTTATCAATATCAAGAATCGAGGACACTTTCCGTATCGTTCAAATGGACGCTTAGTTTGGAGTGTAGGACCTGTGCTTTACAAATATGGCTACCGACAAGGATGCAGGAAAAATCTTACAGATTGTTACTTTGAATCAGGCCCTATGCTTGATCAATGCGAGGCTAGTATATATGTAAGGTTTACTCACCCTTGATTTCCTGTAATATTTACTGAACACTTTGGCTCTGGCACTAATGTACTTAATAAATGTTTGTTTTTCAAATGATTATGACGTTGATGGCTGAGATCTATTCGAGCTTTATTTTACTAGTAGTTATTGAAACTGAACTTGTCACGTTGGCATGAAATGATAACATGCAAAGCTGTTATTATTTTTTTTTTGTGTTATTTTAGTTACTTGCTGAGTGTGTGAAGTTTTATCATATTTTAGTTATCTTTGACAGTATGTATGTTGTTGCATTTTCAGATCTCAAATACAGAAGGACAAGTTTGTCAATTCGTGGCCATCACTTTAGATGGATACTGGATTTTAGTTATTTAGACAGAAATTTCTCCATCATCCCTGGGAACAATGGTCATCTGTACGTAACATTTCCTATGAAGACTCTTGTTCTGGCTCTAGATGTCTTTTCAGGTAATGTCTTGTGGCAGAGAAGTAATGGACCATTAAGCAAAGCTGACTGTGCACCTGTAGTGGACTCCAATGGTAAGTCCTTTTCTCTTAGAAGCTGGATTAGTTATAAGTAACCTTTAAGCATAACTGATTGCTAAATATCATTTCATTATGAATTGTGATGTAGCTATATATGCATCTCTTGATTCGTGAAGGATCAATGTTCTAACAAACATCTGTGGATATCTTGTAAAGAATAGTTAGGGTTCATTTACATGCAGCACATAGATTGCTTATGGTACACATTCTTCGGACTTGTGGCAGTTACCTCAGTTTCTTCCCATTGAACTTTGCTTTCCAAGATCTCACTGCCTCTTTATTTGGATCCCTATTGCAAACCACTGCATGCTATGAATCTGTATGGCAGAATGGAATTTATAGTTATATATATATATATATCTTCTACATTCATAAATTGATACCAATTAGATTTTATATCATTATATGGTAATACAACAGCCTTCTCTAGTTTTACTCTTCACTTGTCTCTGTCTGGACAGTTTATGCAATAATAGTGCACCATCGATGATGCCTCATATTTGCCTCAGTATATCATTGGTGTCTCTGTATCACATATAACTTCTGAGTTAATCTGAAATATCTCTACAGCCAATGTTTTGTGGAATATAAACTTGTAATACTGAAGGTCACTTGATGTTACAGGATGGGTGTCTATTGGTTCATTGGATGGATCTCTATACTCGTTTTCACCAACCGGAGTTCTTAAGAAATTCTCAAGAAACTCTGTGGTTCAAGTAGGTCTGTTTCTTGATTGCTCTAGATATGCAGTCTATAATTTACAGACAGAGATGGGAGGAAAATTTAGCCACACTGTTGGTGAATACACCACTATTTCGGCAATTAGGCTTAAAGTTCCACTGTTATGGTTCCTGCAACTGGATCAATCTATTGGTCTGAAAGCAGTACTGGTACATGTTTTCTAGTCCTTTCCTCCCAACCCTCAGTTTTGGAAATAAAGCTTGCACATCAGCAGACTATCTAATTTTCAGAGTTGTTGGTTCAAACAGGTCAACTTTCTACTTTGTTATCCAAGAGTGATCTGAGTCAATTTGTTGTGGATGAGGAGATTTTTCTTGCTTTCCTTGCTGCCTCAAGTAAGAGTTCACTCTCTCAACTAATAATATTGCTTCTTTTGAGAATATTGAATTAGTGGTACTTAACATTCAGGAATTGTTCCTGTTAAAACTTTTGAGCCTGTGGGATTTCACATGAAAATTTTCATTTAAGGAAGTAAAAAACTGATTTTATTAATAATTTTGTTTATTATATCTTTGTGGCCAATAAGATTATTTGAATGCACTGATGGTTTGGTCCTGATATTTAATGCAGAGACTGGCAACCTGCTGCAATGCCGCACTTTAGGTACACATCTTTTCTGTACCTGTCTTTGGATAAATGAACAGTTTTTTAACCACTACTACAGATTACTGATCTGAAATATATTTGTTGCATCATATTATCAATCTTTCATCTAGCTAGAAATCAAGTCCAGGAACGTTGACCAATCACTGCTGATTGTAACATGCGGTTTCATTTGTAAGAAATACAGAGAACTTTAATTCAAGTTGGTCTAATTTTTTCCGCGCGCAAATTACTTAACTTTCAGAACCCATTTTTTGTGCCCACTATACACTGTTAGCTATATACCAGGTTAAGCAATCTGAAAATTTTCAAATTTCGACCCCATGAAAAAAATATTTAATTGATTCCTTTCCATTATGTTGAAGCTTCATCCCTTCAAGATTTTGGAGGACAAGCTTGACAACACTCTCCTTGGCATTACCCATTAAAGTATGTGGAAAACAAAAATCAATTTTGAAGTTGCTGGCAGTCTATTTAATAAACTTTTTGCATTAAAGATTGTTGTTGAGTGAAAATCAAACAAAGATTCAGCAAGCTGTATCCTCTAAACATATTAATTCCATTTAGTTTAATTCTTCTCAATATGTTTCCTTTTTAGTCCTAAAACTAATGGTGCTTTCACTGACTGATGATTTACAGTCCATTAGGCTCAGAATTTTAGAAAGCTCATACAAGAATATTTAATGTTGATTTACTGCAAAACACAAGGCTTTGCTTTTTCCATTTTTTTCCCCTTGGAGGTGTCTTTACACCTTTTACGTGTGAGTTTATTCCCCTCTCAGCATTGACTCGGCTCTAGCCACAAAATTCTTATAAGTGCATTTTGAACTTCTTGAGTGCAGGGAAGCCTGTCCATATGGACCTCAGTTTGTGGCTAGCTAGCATAGTGATTATCTTGTATATTTGGAAGTTGAGGCTATTTTAACAGTAAATAGGAAACTGACTGATTCTCCTAACCGATAAATACTAGCTGTACAGGCCATAAATTTACAAAACTATGATGTGGCATTAGTTGAGTAATTTCCAAATGCAATTTTGATCCCTCTTGCTGTCAAGCATGATGCAACAGTTTCTATACTTTTCAGGTGAGAAGCTTGCCTCCAGCTGCTCTCGAGCAAGGACTAGACTTATCAGTATCTATACAGGTGATGTTCAACTTTGCAAAAGTAACGACAACATGAGGCCACATTTTGACATTTTGAGTATGGCTTCAAGTTTTCTGTAGGCAATGAAAGGGTGATAGTATTGTTTCTGCTCTCTTGAGTCAACTGTTTTGGCACTACTCATTGGACAAGTAAGATTTTGTTGTACATTCTGGGGTAAAAAGAAGCTTAAAGATAAAGGCCTTGGAAGTTTCCTCTCCAAACAAGTAAGTCATCCTTTCATTTATTCTTCTCCTTCCCTCAGGATATATTTGTGAATTTGGATTTTAGAGGTGAATGGAGGGGAGAGGAGGACATATAGTGTAAAATTATATTATAAGTTCTCCTCTTTCCTCCCTTTCCCTCCAAAATCTAGACTCATAAACATACCATTAGTGTTTCTTCTAATTTATTGCTTCTCTACCACGTAAGAAAGATTTTTTTTTTTTACCATAATTCACTTGCTTCTACCATTTAGACATTTCAGTGCTCTCTTCAACTCAAAAAGAAAGCTTTGGATAGGATAATTAGTGAGCTTGAGCAAAAAGCTGTAGAGGAAGCTGTAGACAGTGAAGTTCTACAAAAATTGGGTGATATAGTACAAGAAAGGGAAGGCATAGATCGGAAGCTCTCAACCACGTATAGTTTGGGCAGCGAAATAACTGACTCGCAGGCAAAATCTATGCTTCCTTTACACATGGGGAGAACAAAAAGCTACTCATTTCAGGGTGCAAAGCAAAAGAATATGACAATGTTCCATACATTAAGTGACACCTCGTCCAGTGAAGACATAAGTGAAGGAGAGACGGGCATGCTTGAACGCATGGAGTCACCAACTACGGCCAAAGGAAAGACGCCAATGCTGGAGGATAGTTCAAGTAGTGAGTAGTTTCATTGGAGAAAGGCTACAATAAAAGCCATTATTCAGAAATAACATGACATGAGGAGGGGAAAGGAAAGCCTATGCAGAAAGGAGCAGCAGCACATGTTTGAAGAGAAGAAAAACCTTGTCTTTGGTTGCAACATTGTTCTGGTTGTTCAACTATGAATAAGTAAGTTGGTGCCATTTCAAAATATATAACCATCTAAAATAACCATTTTGTATAATAGCCAAAAAAATGTTTTCTTCCAAAAATAATAATAATAATAATCCTACGCCACACTAAGAAATTAGCGGATACTGGATAAACAATACAAGAAGTTAAAAGGAAGCTTACGGCACCACTTAAAAAGGGATCACAATTATTTTAGTCGAGACCCCGTAATAACCTTGCATGTGCATTTATTATTATTTCCCTTATTTTGTTAGATTTCATTTATTCTATAATCTATTATGGATGGAACTCATACTATGAAAATTACTGAATGTTTTCTTAAAAAATAAAATATATTCAAAAAGATAGATAATAATGTTAAAAGTTTAAAAGAGAAATTGGCATTTAGTAAAAGGATAATGCATCCCACCGGGGAGCAAGTTAATCTCAATAATACATGAAGACGATAAATGCAAATAAATACAACTGTATCAAGATGGATCTAAGGTAACACCTATCATCTTGATAATAACTAATTTTGTAAGGAACCTCAACCTATTTATCCGATGAAATATGTTGAGATAATGAATAAAATGTTGAGGTATCAACATTCAGAGCCTGAAGGGAGATTAGTAAATAAGAAATACAATAACTACTGGATGAACAAGAAAAGGCCAATAGATGATGAGAACTCCCATCAATTACAAGCTTAGAAGGGACTGATCTTACGAGCCAACCTCAACAAAATCTCAGGAACAAACCGTCTTCTTGGGGGTGCAGTGGTGCCCTTCCCAAGAGCATCATTTTCATTGGAATGTATGACAACAACTACATGATCAAATAGGTCATCTTTACCACCTCGGAGTGGATCCTGTACATCGTGGTTGAGAATCAGAAGATCATTATACGAAACAAAAGGACAGCAATCACATAGTTGAACTCTAACATGAATTACTATGCGGTGGATAAGTAAAAAGATTAAAAAAAACAAAGCATAGACAGTATTTTCTAGTGAAAACCCTACCTTAGGCCCACATACGAGAACAATATTTTAAGAAATGAATAATCCTTTAAATTATCATAATTCCCTTCTATCTGTAAGTGTGAACATAAAATAATAAATTTATCAATATGTATCGAGCAATTCAAGAAGTGATAGTTAAACTTCATTAGCATCTTCCATGATATTTCACTGGCCCACACAAGATCTGTATAAGGAATACTCATTCAAAATACTGCGTGATCAAGCATAAAGCATGCAGGTGTTTCTGCCCCGGAAGCATTCATTATTCGTAAATGTTGCTCCTCCAATGGAGAAGACAGATATGTTAGTTACAAAAATAATGAATATCCATACAATAAAAAGAAGAAATAATACATGCGAGAGCGCAATGTAAGTTCTGAGAACTTCAACAAATAAGCAGTTTCTAGTATAACTCAATTATACCATATCAAAGACAAACCAAAAAGTTTGTGACTTTAATCATCCAATCATCACCTAACATGAATAGTTTATTTGGTTTAGATTGTGGTAGAATTACTTTTGAAATAATTGATGTTGAAGAAATTGATTGTAAATAAATTAATTTTGAAAAAATTGATTTGAGTTTGGAAAAGATGTTAGAAAAATGAGTTTACAAGAGTTGGTGTAAGATGGAAAAGTAAAAACTAATATTTTTCACTTTTACTAGAATCAGATTTTATAAAAGTGAGACACTTTTATCAGAAGTGAAAATACAAAACAAACAACTTCACTTTTTCTCAATCCACTTTTTCTAACTCAACTCGAAAAATTTTGCTAACCAAACACGCTATAAGACAATTGATGTCCATCTGTCATAATTTCACGAATGTGGAGAGAGAATTTATGGTATGCACCCTTGACAATCAGTTGACTTTTCTTTTTCTTTTTTCTTCTAATAGAAACCTATATCAATGGGAAGAAAGAAAATTCCCAAGAAAGACAAGAAGCAATCCTCTATACACAAATTTAAAGAAGAAAAAGAAAACAAACCAACCAATTTAGTTAAGCATTGCAGTTTCCATTTATTAGTATTAGAAATTCTTCATGGGCATAGCACCATGAATGAATATATGAGCCACTAACTTTAAACATTAGACAAAATAATTATGCCATGAAGCCAAAAGAAGATATCTGCAAAAGTAAAGCAGAAAGTTCTACGGCCAAGCACAGCCAAGTCTAACTTAAAAATTGAATATGCCTCTACGAGGCAGAAGGGAGATTAATTCAAGTTTACCAGCCTATAAATTTTTAGTTCTACATATTTATGTCATGGGTTCCTTCCTCGTCCATACTTACACTTACAGACATAATTAAAATGCACAAACAAAAAATTGAATCATACAGAGTAATTGGGCATGTATTATTAAGTGAAAAAAATTTGATAGGGGACCATAAGAATTTGGCATCACTTTTCACTTACTTGGAGGAACAAATCGGTATGAGTTTTCCCATCATATAGAATCAGCTCAGCACTTGCTCCTGCCTTCTTAAGAGCTTCAGCAAACCGTTCACTGAAAACAACCACCTTAAAGTGAAACAGAAGCCACTGACCCCTTTTATGTAAATATTTGAAAGTATAGCAAAGGAAATTATCAAGTTGAAGTTGTTACTTATAAAAGCAGAGTATAACATTCCATCAGTGTTTTGTCCGTACAAATAAACCAAATATTGTGGAAATGAAAGGACAACCAGAAATAGCATAAAAGTTATTTTTTTTATTTTTATGATAACTAGCAGTCACCAAACTCTGCCTACGTTGTGCTTTGTGGCAATTTTTGCATACTAGATTGGTCCCAGGTTAGGAAGGGCTGCATTATGCAGTTGATAGCCAACATAAAACTATGTCAAATCTTTATGGCACAACAAACAGTCATCAGGTTTTATTCATTGAAATCTTTAGTATTTATTATTACAATTCAATAAAAGAACATAATACACCATTGAATTCCAAGTCTATACACTAACCTTGCAACTGATGGTATGGAATAATCAGCAGTTCCATGGAACAGAACTATAGGAGGCAAGAGAGGAATGGATAGTTTGATGCGTGGATCTTGAATTTTGATTTCAGGAGAAAATCTCTTCAAAGATTCTTCACCTTCCATTATGCTGCAAAGCAAACCACAGTTGTAAGGAGGAAAAAAATCTTTAAAAGGCTCACAGTTTTAATGAGACTTTGTCATTTGGGACACACCTTAAAAAAATGGAACGGTACAACCCACGATTGTGGAAGTGATCGACTAATTCCAATAAGTTGTATCTGTAGGCATGTGTAGAAAGGGTTAACAGATAATACTTTGATATGCATAAACCAACTGATCAGGGAACATAATTCAGAAGTACAGTTGTCAGTAACCAAACTTCTTCATGCTAAACAGCTCTGAAACCACTCTGTTGTCTGTTTCTTTTCTTATTAAAAAATCACGCTGTCTAGAGAAAGCCAGAATGAAAAGGATTACGGAAAAACTGTTCAAATATTAGATCAAGAGACTCCACCAATTTGCCATCACTTTAAGCATAAAGATTTAGTAATTTGCTGCCTCTGCTCCACAATTAGAGGGTGTAACTTGAAGATCTAGGCTTTATGGACATCATCGTGATCATTAGCAAAGGATAAGATCTAAAAATTGTGAAATGCCCCTCCACTACCTTGAATACAATTACTGCCTGCAAGGCATCACCCATATTCAATTTCAAGATCCTTTGCAAAATGTGAAATCTGTTGGTTTTTCAATAACAAACTATCTTTTTACAGTATTATTACTAAGAGAAGAGGATAAACCTCAGTGCAATGATAAGGTTGCTGTGACTTAGAGGTTATGGGTTTAAATCCTAGATGCAACCTCTTTGCTTACAAGGGTAAGGATGAGAACATCTACCCTTCCCATAGTCCATTAGGTAGGAACCTATTGCATTGGGTTATACTTTTTTTCACTTAGTGAAGCTTGACAGCCTCAAAAGCTATAGAAGAAAAATGAAATGAGTGACATGCCATTGGTTATTAGCAACAACAGTACATTTATTTCACAGGAAGGAATAGGATCCATAAGGATCGTTCCCTGCTAGATTACTTTATGTGCATTAAGTACAATCATTGAGGAAAATAGCAGGGAAAATATGCTGTGTCAAAAGCCAACCCTAGCAAATCTGTGCAGGCAGCAGAGATGCTAAAACTAGAGGCTTTAGAAGAATAATTCAACAGGCCATTGGAAGATCAAATCAGCTATCACAAAACATATAATGTGCTACTTATTTTCAATCATTAAAAAGGCACCACTAGTGCTTCCCATTGTAGGAAGGGATTTTGAATATGTTTCCAGGATTTTTTTATCTAGGACCAGAAGCATCAACAATTTGTTGCTTGAGTGAAACAACCAGCAAAGGTGACTGCAACTGAAGGGAAAAAACCCTCTTAACTACAACAACTAAGACTTATCCCACTAGGCAGGAGTTGGTTACATGAATTAGATGACACCACAGTGTTTTATTTTATCATAAATCATGTTCGTCTTTAACCTATCAACGTCTATATCTCTTTTAGGGTTTGTTTGTTTTAGATTTTTCAAGGCAAAAAATCACTTTTTTCAGTACTTTTTACATGTTTCAATAAATTTTTAAAAATAATCAGAATAAAAAAAAAAAGACACTATTTTCAGATTTTTTGAAGAAGCTGAAAAAAGTAGCTTCTAGAAAAAATTAGTTTCCATCTTTTTTTATTATATAAAAATTTAAGTTATACAGTCACTTTTTTTCAAAATCTGAAACAAATATACCCTTACTAGTTTCACCTATTATTTATCTATGTCTTTCTCTACCTCTAACTATGGGACTTCCTTCGATTTGATCTACTTTTCTTTCTGGGGCTTCTACATGTCTTCATCACATATGATCAAACCACCTAAGACGAGATTCTACCAACTTTTCCTATCACACTTTTTACCCAAAAAACCAACAAAAATATTGGATGACATGAAATTCTAGTAAGGAACTCCATCTATGTTTTCCGGACAATCTAGAAAGAATTATGAGATATGTTATAGAATTTGACCATCTCCACATAATTCAGTATATAACCATGGAACACAATAAGATCACAACAACTTACCCTCCAGATAAACCAAAATAAGTTTTTATTTGGGAAACGCTCCAAGAAACCCTATCTTTTCCAGCTTCTTGGATTGCTTGGTCCAATAAAGCACAAGAAGAAATATGAGCACCAGCAGATTGCCCCATTAAATAAATCCTGTTACATAGTTATCAACCAAAAAACAGATCAACCACGAAGTTGAATCTCTAATGATATGTTTGGAACAGGAATCTTATATAGTAGCATGTCACCTATTAGGGTCGCCTCCACAATTAGCTATGTTGTTTATGACAAATGAAATTCCCTGAGAAACATCAGTTACCATGTCACTGATGGTTCCTTGAGGAAAATTTCTGCATTCACATATAAATGAATATATATTAAGTGCTAAAAATAGAATAAACATTGCTAGTTAGATGTAATTCTTTTCTACAGTAAGTTTTATCAGAATCTAAAGGAAAATTCAATTAGTGTGGAACACCTTTATTACATTCAAATTTCAAAGCTAAAAAATATTTTAAGATATCAACAATGGATATGCTAATCCTAAGTTTGACATGCTATATTTTCAACATTTTAAAAAGAATAACGAACAATTCAAATTAACATATGCACTCCTGAACACCATTTAAGTTCAGGAAAGAAAAGGTTATAGCATGAGGGAAAAATCCTTTTAGTTATGAATAGCCTGGACTCAATTTCCTAAACATAGACTGTATAAAGCACCCAATTTGTCCATCAGAATACCTCAAACATAGAGCAAGTTGGACCAAAGGTAAATTGTAGACTCAATCTTCAATGCTTGAACTGAGACCAGGTACCTGTAATCAATGCATGCCACTATAATGTCTCTTTCTGCCAACTGTAGTCCTAAAAGGGTGCCCCATGCTTTATACCTAAATCAAAATACAACAGAAATTACTTAATCTTTTGAAAGATAAATATATAGGTAAGACAACAACAATGAGTCTTTTCCCATAAAGTGGGGTCGGTTACATTGATAAAACAATATTATAGTGCCCTACATGGCTACACCTATCATGAACACAACTAAGTTGCTGACATCTCATGGAGACCAATTAGTTTTGTCATGATGAGAAAGTGAGAAAGAATTCTGATTGACTGTTGCATCACAAAGTGCTGCATGTTGCTGCGTGATTTTAAGATTCAACTCCGATCACCTGGTACACTCCTTAATTGATGCAGCAATAAATCATAACAAGTTAAATTATGATATCCCATGAACATTCATGAGTTCTGTTGCATGTTTCAGCAGTCTACAACATGCATTTATTTCCAGTTAAAGACTTGAAACACTTAACAATACTGCTTGCCACTTCAAAAAGGGACATAGCATTTCCAACAACACAGGAATTCACAGAGAATATCTTAGATGGTGAAGTTATTCAGAATGTAATCCTAAATTTCTCTTCCAAATTTGCAATTGAAACATATCGTCGATTGGGTATATGTCCTTATAAATCAAAAGCAGTGTGCAACATACAGAGTAAATTAACACTTGAATTAAGCACAACTATGCAGATAGTTCAAATTACTCACCCAATAATCCATGCTCCTCCGGTTACAAATATCAAAACTGGCTTAGGCTTACTAGTATCAGCAGGAAGATACAGATCCAACCTGCCAAACCACAATTTACAAGAATGTTAGCCACAAAACACAGTACATGAAATGACCAGCATCCCAGGATAGATTTACAAGTGTTTCAATTACCTGTTTCTTGGCTGATCCCCATAAACAATGCTCCGCTTTACCTTGCTTGTGAAGTAATAATAATATGCAACTGCAGAAAGTCAACAGTAAGAAGAAAATTAAAACAGCAAATAAACAAATAAAGGAGGCATTTTCCATTAATGCCGCTGCAGGCAACGTTGTTATGGGTAGATTTCCATCCCCAAGAGGAAAGATAGATGGTTCAGAACCGGACCAATGATTGACCCGGCCAAGGCACTGGGTCAACCGGTGAGTTACTGATTGAACGGGATATAATTAAATTAATATATATAAAAATACAATTTAATGTAATAAAATATGTTATATATTAAAAAAAAACAAAACATAACACTAAAAGTTGGCTAGCCTAGTGGTAGAAAGTGGCACCCTCCTTCCCCTTCAAGTAGGGAAGGGGTTTGAACCCCACATTTGATGTTTTAGAGGAAATTCTGAACTTTCTTGGAGGCATTGGGTTGACCCACTGTTCACCCAGTTTTGACCGGTTCGCACTGGTTCAACTGCAGAATTGGTCTAATGGTAGAACCGGACTGGCAGTAATGATTTAATTTTGATGTACTAACAGGGTAACAAATCTTCACACTAGTGTCCAATCATGTATTCTCATTTGTCACATAAGCAAACTTGATTAAATCCCACACCCACTATTTAATAGGTCATGCAAATCGAAGAATTTGTTTACACAATAGCTCAACATTGACTACCAATTTTGGAGATGAGAAAGGAGAAACACCATCAGATAGAACTGAAACACAACAAAAAAGAGAAAAAAAATGCCTAAGCTGAAAGCACATCACAATTAAATCTAGAATTAGAACAAACCTTGTAGACTATGAAGCATGGGTACTCTATTTTGCAAAAGTATCCATACCGGGTACTTTCTGGTATAGGTACGCGTTGGGTACATACCCGATGACTCCAATTTCCTTAAAAAAAAAATGGTTACGGCGGGTTACACGTACCCGATATGCCAATTTAATGAATTTTTATTTTTTTTAATGCTTGGTATTTTTCCCTTCTTTCCTTCCATATTTCAATTCTATTGAGCTCTAACCTTTTCTCTATCCAAATATATTTTTTAAGAAAATTTAGAATGTAATATTGGATAATTTTGATCAGTCTTATGTTAAAATTTTACTTTTCATTGCATGAAATTTATAAAATTTTAATATTTTCTAATATATGTAGATGTATCAGTACTCTATTTTTTTCAAAATTTTCATACCCGTACGAATATCCATACCGGGTATGGGTATCGTACCCGTATCCATGCAATATAGATTGCCACATAAGCAAACCCACACCCACTATTTAATAGGTCATGCAAATCAAAAAATTTATTTAAACAATGGCTCAACATTTACTACCAATTTTGGAGATAAGAAAGGAGAAACACCATTGGATAAAACTGAAACACAACCAAAAAAAGAAAAAGAAATGCTTAAGCTGAAACCACGTCAAAATTAAATCTAAAATTAGAACAAACCTTGTATAAATCCGGGCATAAGTAGCACCACATAACATCCAAGAGCAAGGAATTTCGAAATCCAGCGGTAACCAATCCTGAATTAAAAATCAAACGTACATACCACAAATTACGCACACGGCATGAGTAACTGAAAATGCATGTCACAGCATAATTAATTAATTAATTAATTAATTTTATATATATATTGGTTTCCTACAGTATCTTCCTATCGGAGGCAACCATGTTCAAGCATTTGAGATCCTATAAGGGCATGGCTCTCCTGACACCCGTTTCTCCATAACAGCGCTCAAACCCGAGACCACTGGTTAAGGAAAAGGAGCATCGAATCACTCCAACCGACCAAGTGTTGGTAACATAATTAATTAATGTTTGTCAAATTAACTGTTTGAATTGAATAATCCTACAACTATTTAATTAACAAGCAAACATTTCAGGACTAATCAAGAAAAACAAAATAAGAAACTTTGAATAGCAGAGCAAATCAAAACGAAAATTCAAAAAGGAGAAATTGAACTTTGGAAGTAGGTAGCCCACCCGAGGTACCGAAGAAGCGTGAAGCTGAGGCGAGTGATCAGGTAGGTCTCGGCGGCGACGTGGCCGATGTCTCTTGTGAGAGATCGTTGGCGAGCTGGGCGGCGGCGGAGGCCGTTTTCCCCGGCGAGGTGGCGGGGCCGGTCGCGGTGGTTGTTTAAGATGGGCTCCGTTTCAGGCGGCGAGTGCGGCGGCGGCTCTGAGTCAAGGTCGAGGTCCGGGGACACGCGGCGGCGATCGGTAAGGGTGGCCATCGCCGGCAAACGTAAACGGATTGGATCTGAGTTGAGAAGGAGCTATTGCATGGATTGCTTTCGCTTGCTTGGATTTGAGTGGAGCAGTTTAGGAGGGAATATTACTATAGTATTATCACTGCGCGTTACGTATTTATAAAGCGAAGAAAAAATAAAATAAAAATTGGACGTTAAATTTTGAAGTACAATTCTTACAATTTATTTTTAATATATTATTGGGTTTCTCCTGTAATTTTATAAAATTCAAGATTATTAATATATTTTAATTATTTATGATTAAAAATGAATCATATATCTTATTAATTCAAGTATTTTAAAATCTATCAAATCAAATATCAAATTACAATAAAAACCTATACATGTTATGAGCATAAAAATTTTGTTATTATTTTTTAATTTAAAAATTGAGTTGAATTTTGATACATTAACATTGTAAAAAAACTTTATACTAATAACCAAACATGTGCATATGTTTATAAGACTTTTTAATTAATGAGTAGTCAATTTAAATAATTTTACTGGTATGACAAAACATAATTGAATGTTTATATAAAATAATTTTGCATTGACATTTTTTCAAACTCAACTCTAAAAACTTGTATATTATTACTAACTCTGACATAAATGTCATACCTACTAAGGTATATAATATATTATTGTTTTATTAAAAAAAATTATATTATTACTAATCCTTATATAATCACCATACATAATAAAATTTGTATGTATTATTTGTGTAAATAAATTTTTCTAATTATATATTGTTATATTAAGAAACATATTTGGCTTAATCACTTATTATCTTAAAAGATGTTTATAAATAAAAATATATTATTAAATAATAATAATAAAACTTTTATACATTAAATCAAAATTAATCTTCACATATGATATAGTATATTGTTGATTAATAGTGGCAATTAATTCACTTGATTAATCTTCTGATCATGTTTAAGTGTGTGATAAATTTGGAAACATATATATTCTAGTCTTAGACTACAACAAGCTTTCTACTTAACCTAAATTTTATTAGCAAAAAATTTATCTATAGTTTAAATATTTTTAAATATCTTCCAAAAAAAATATTTTTAAATGAATAATATTTGAAATTTATTTTCTTAATTTATTTATCATGCCACTGAACTATTTAGTTTATAAATAATTATTTAATTAACTAATAACATAAAAACTATAATTCGATTTCTATATTGATTATAAAAAATGTGCTATATGATGAAAAATATTTTTGCACGAAATTTGATGACTAATATGTTAATTAATTATAATAAATGAATGAATGGTAATTAATATATTATGTAGTACTTAAAACAATTACATTGCACGCAATGATAAAAAAAACAGTGTGTCAAAAGGAATTAAACTTTAAATTTTATAAATAAATTTATTATAAGTATTTTAAATAATATTTAAATTTTATCATGACATTAAATTAAGGGAGTTATTTAACTAATGTGTCTTATTTATAAAAATAAATAAAAAGATATTGGGGCAGATTTGAACGATGAATGAGAATACTGACCGTAGAAATGATAATTTCTTATACATATCTAAAGCATCGCGTGGACACACATCGTATTTATTAATAAAATAATATTTTAACCAAAAATAAATACTAAAAATGAGTTTTAGTTAGAAACTTTAGTGATCCTCGAATATTTAAGTATTAGAAACAGCTGTTGCGTTGTTCCGCCTTTCAAAAAAGAAAAAAAGCACTCCGCTTTCATAACATCCGTTATCTTTTAATATATATATCAATTTTATACTTCAATAAAGTATAATTTTTTATTTTATATTATTTTAATTTTTAATTTTTAATTATTTAATATGATTTATAAATACAATTAATAATTATTAAAATATATTAGTTTATATACTATAATTTCATATAAAAATATCCTATTATTATATTATTTTTTAATATTTATATTTATTCAAATTTAACAAATATTCTATTAAGCAACGGAGTAAAATAATACTGTTGGCCGGGAAAGCGGGGAAGTGGGTGAATAAGACAGGCGATTGTTGGCATCAGCTAAGGACGCCACGCAAAGATTTAGCCGTCAAGGGAATGGATTCGCTGTTGCCAAATGTTAGGTCCACTCGGATACTCCAACTGGGGGATGCTTCACCTAGGGGTTTCCGTGGCTTTTGATTTTGTATAAGAATTATACGTATTGTTTAGTTTTCTAATATTATTTGCAATACCCCTTTTTGTTGAACATTTGAAAATTTTCCTTTTTAATGTTATTTATAAAAATCTGATTCAATTAAAAATTAATACTCTCTTCATTCTTGAATAATTATTTAATTATAAATATTTGTCAAAATTAAGAAAATAATGGATAAAATATTAATATCAGTAAAAATTGAAAATAATTTCTTTTTTTCTTCACTAATGAGTCAATAATATTTGATAGGGATAATATTAATAAAAACTAATTAATACTATACAAAGTTTTATAATAAATAATTATTTCCAGATAAAATAAATTTTTAAAATGGATATACATTGTAAGAGGGTTACAGTCAAGAAAGTGGCACATGTGCATCAAATTCACGACCCTCAATAAATAAATAAATAAATCCGAAAAGTGTCACTAATATGGACAAGCTCTTTGCTGGAGGTTTTCAATTGTAAATATTTAAGTTTCATGAGAACTTTTCTTGTTAGATGAAAGAGGACAAAAAAAACGTACATCATATCGTCTCTCTGTGTGTGTGTTTGACACCTTAGGTAGTTTGATTCTCTTTTTGAGTTTTTTTTTTTTTTTCATCCCGTCAAAATTATACAAAACAACCGAATGAAATTTTCTTCTAGTTTTTTCTTAAAAAACAGAAAAGGTATTTTCTAATTGTTTTTTCAAATAAACGGAAAAGGTTGCTGTTGTCCGTCCAATAATAAAAGTTGTTGAATTATATTTTATCAATATTTTATTTAAACATATCTTATTATCCGTTAAAGCAATCATATTTAATTCGAGACACAGTTGAGTTTTTTTTTTCATTTATTTTTCTCGCAGTAAAGGTACTGACAATGAATTTCACTTGAGCGGGTCATTATCATTTTTGTAATAGTAAAACGATTTTACGTATTATTTTGAAATACTTATCCAGATTTCATGTTTATCTAATTTGAGTTTAGAAAGAAAGAAAAGAAAATGAAGGATTTTTTATATAATTTTACACCATAAATTTTTTCATTTTCTTTTTTTTTTCTTCTAAAATTCAAACTCATAACCATATCTTAAAATTATATTTATAAATTTAGATTTTAAATGGGTTATAAGTCCTCCCTTTTCTTTCTTTTTTTTTTTTTCCAAAATCTATATTCATTAATAAGAGTACGAAGATGTATCTCCTCAGCTTCAGTCAAATTTTGTTGCGGCTTACATTGTGCGCCATATCGATATCAAGAAGTGACTTGCAATAAATTTGGATAGAGCACGAGAAGAGTTTACGTATTCCAGTGTTCTACATTCAAATAAAGAAAGAATATAAAACCAATAATTTGAGTAGCTATTGAAAGACGCTGATATTTCCACATCAACAAAATTACAAAAAAAAAAGGCATTTATTTTGGTATAAATTATATTTTCTTTAGTAGTAAACTGTATAATTTAAAATTATAATAACAACTTGAGATAAAAAGAAAACTATACTTTATACTTTTTAACTTATACTATAACAAATATATTTACTAACTACCATATTTCATTTTATCCCAGACTACAATTTTTTCATATCACAAAACTGTAAACGTTTTTAAAAAGTCAGAGCATACAATTGTAGAAAATAGTGTTAATGACTTAATGTAGACGTCTGCTTTAAAATATTGGTTCATTTTAAACTTTTGAAAATAAATACTATTTAATTCAGTACTTTTACCTTTTTATTCTGGTGTCGACTGCCTTTTGAACATGGTGCAAAGCTAAATTCAAAGGTAAGTTTTATACAATTTGAAAAGGAATTTGATAGTTTGTAGTGTCATTTTATTTTGATAAAAAATATATTTTTTTAAATATAAGTAAATATTAATTAATAGATTATATAACTATTATTCTCCAATTTTTCTGAAATTTAAAATGCGTGATTATTAATATAATATAGTATAAATTAATTATCAGATTAATTAAATTTAATGTAAATAAAAAATTTTAATATGGAGTAAGTACGTAAAATTTACTGTTGAAATAAATTTACCCCCACTCATATATTGACAATGGTGCGAAACTAATAATTGTGTTGAAGAACATTTAGGACAGTGAATGAATGGCCTTACTAGAGAGATCACGACTTATGGGGAATCTCTTGGGCTATAGCAACAACTCGAATATTTTGTCGAGGGAACATATTCTCTATCAAATGTTTTCAAAAGGAGTTAAGCAGGCTGGACCCGGATGATGTAATGTATTTTCCTTACAAAACCCATGGATGTGGATGTGTAGCTAGAAAATTCCAAGCCTTAAAAGAGAGAAACAATGTCGACCAAAAAAAGAAGAGAAACATGTGGTATCAAATACAAATGACACTTAATTATAATTCTTTATATCTTGATAAATACACACACATATTGGCATCGATGGGTTTCGATTTTTTTTTTATAATTTTGATTTGTTGTTGTTGTTGTATTTTTTTTTTTTAACACATAATTTGATCGTATTACTAGCCGTACAAGTGCTTAGTTTCTCAAACACACGCATATATAAACACACATACTTAGGCACGAAAGGATTTGAATTTTTTTTCTGAATTTTGATTTGTTGTTAGTATATTTTTTTTATGTATAATTAATAATCAATACAATTGTATTACCAATATTAATTACAAGAGCTTAATTTCTCAGACACTTTGTATTATCATGGCTAAGTTTTTTATATGAAAATAACAATAATGTGTAAAACATGGTTGCTTATAATCAATGAATGGGAAGGTTTAATTTGTCTGTCAAACTCATGTTGGTAAGCAACTCGAATCTTGGAAAGACTATAATGAGTTTTATGTAAGAGAAGAAAACTATGACACTACAAGAGATTATTGTGCATATTAAAGTTAAGGAGAAAATAGATTGATGACCGTTGAAAATAATGCAAAGGAAATGCATGCTGGAGCTATATTTCTAGCAATGTGCACCCAAAACATCAATTTCATTCTCGACCAAAAAGAGAGGCAACCGAGTTTTGTCACAACCTTTGAATACACGACCTGGTAGAAATTTATTCTATTTTATTCGTTCATTTTCCTAGTTTGTCAATAAAGCATCGATGTATAGAAGATCTGTTAACTACCATTGGGGTTGGTTTCATGACAAATGATTTGTTCATTGATTATAGTCTCCATTAAAACATCTTTCTTACCAGCTGGCACAATTCCTATCTAAATTGTAATAATTTTTTTCCTCTAGAGAGTATTAAGGCAAACTAGTGACATGATTACTACATTTAATCTAGTTTTTGTCTTAACCCACATTTAATCTAGTTAGACATAACCTATTTAATAAATAAATTAAGTTAAGACTTTTTAAAATTTTTTTTAGCTAATTAGACTAGACTCCAAACTATAAAAATTGTCTACTGGATCTAACGAACTAGTCACCTTATATTATTATTAATAATATTTAAATATATAATTATAATGAAAATATTTTAATCGATTTAAAACTATATATTTTTAACGACCTTTGGTGTTTTAGTCTATTTTAAAATATATTTTTATGACATATTTTATAATATTTTGGTTTATTTAAAAATTAGCATTTTGATTTTATTATAAATGTCTTTTGTACACATGAGATTTAATTTGGCACCTTAGGTAGTTTGATTCTCTTTTTGAGTTTTTTTTTTTTCATCCCATCAAAATTATACAAAACAACCGAATGAAATTTTCTTCTGGTTTTTTTCTTAAAAAACGGAAAAGGTATTTTCTAATTGTTTTTTCAAATAAACGGAAAAGGTTGCTGTTGTCCGTCCAACAATAAAAGTTGTTGAATTATATTTTATCAATATTTTATTTAAACATATCTTATTATCCGTTAAAGCAATCCTATATAATTTGAGACACAGTTGGTTTTTTTTTTTCTTGCAGTAAAGTTGCTGACAATGAATTTCACTTGAGCGAGTCATTTTTATTTTTGTAATAATAAATAATTTTACGTGTTATTTTGAAAAACATATCCAAATTTCATTTTTATCTTTAAAAGTATGTTTGTGAGTTTAAATTTTAAATGAAAAAAAAATGAAAAAATTTATAGTATAAAATTATATTAAAAATCCTTCTATCCTTTCTTTTTTTCTCTAAAATCTAAATTCATAAACATAATTTAAAAATATATTTATAAATTTATATTTTAAAGGGGTTATAAAAGTCATCCCTTCCCTTCCCTTTTCCTCCAACATCGATATTCATAAATAAGAGTACCAAGATTATCTCCTCAGCTTCGGTCAAATTTTGCTGCGGCTTACATTGGGCACCGGATCGATATCAAGAAGTGACTTGCAACAAATTTGGATAGAGCACAAGAAGTGTTTCCTTATCCAGTGCCATACATTCAAATAAAGAAAGAATATAAAACCAATCATTTGAGTAGTTCTTGAAAGGGCTGATTTTTCCACATCAACAAAAAAATTTTAAAAAAAACTTTGTTTTGGTAAAAATTATATTTTCTTTAGTAGTAAACTGTAAAATTAAAATTATAATAACGACTTGAGATAAAAAGAAAACTATACTTTATACTTTTTAACTTATACTACAACAAATATTTTTACTAACTACCATATTTCATTTTATCCCTGAACCTCGCTCGTTTTTAAAAAGTTAGAGCATATTATTGTAGAAAATAGCGTTAATGACTTAATGTAGACGTCTCCTTTAAAACATTGGTTCATTTTAAACTTTTGAAAATAAATATTATTTAATTCAGTACTTTTACCTTTTTATTCTGGTGTCGACTGCCTTTTGAACATGGTGCAAAGCTAAATTGATTAAATTCAATGGTAAGTTTAATGTGATTTGATAGTTTATTATTTTATTTCATTTTAATAGATAATATGTTTTTATAAATACTAATAAATATTAATTAATAAATTACATGACAATAGATTACATGACTACTATTATCTAATTTTTCTGAAATTTAATATGCATAATTATCAATATAATACAACATAAATCAATGGTTGAATTGATTAAATTCAATGTGGATGAAACATTATAGAATAGAGTAAAATGTGCAAGACTTACATATAGAGTAAATTGATCCCAATTCATATACATTGATAATGGTGCGAATCTAATAATTGTGTTGAAGAACATTCAAGACAGTGAATGAATGGTCTTACCAGAGAGATCACGACTTATGGGGAATGTCTTGAGCTGTAGCTACTACTGGATTATTTTGTCCAGGGAACATATTTTCTATCAAATGTTTTCAAAAAGAGTTGAGCATGCTGGACTCGGATGATGTAATGTATTTTCCTTATAAAACCCATTGATGTGGATGTGTCGCTAGAAAATTCCAAGCTTTAAAAGAGAGAAACAATGTCGACCAAAAGAGGAAAAAAAGAGAAACATGTGGTATCAAAAACAAATGACACTTAATTATAATTCTTATATCTTGATAAATACACACACATATTGGCATCTATGGATTTAGATTTTTTTATATAATTTTGATTTGTTGGTAATTTTCTTTTTACACATTATTTGATCGTATTACTAACGGTACAAGTGTTTGGTTTCTCAAACACACATACTTAGGCATGAAAGGATTTGAAATTTTTTTTGTTTTAATTTTGATTTGTTGTTAGTATAGTTTTTTTTATTGTATAATTGATAATTATACAATTGTATTACCAACATTACAAGAGCATAATTTCTCAGACACTTTTTATTATCATGGCCAAGTTTTTTGTATGAAAATAACAATAATGTGTAAAACATGGTTGCTCATAATCAATGAATCGGAAGGTTTGTCTGTCAAACTCATGTTGATAAGCAACTCGAATCTTGGGAAGACTATAATGAGTTTTATGTAAGAGAAGAAAACTATGACACTACAAGAGACTATTGTGCATATTAAAGTTAAGGAGAAAATAGATTGATGACCGTTGAAAATAATGCAAAGGAAGTGCATGCTGGAGCTATATTTCTAGCAATGTGCACCCAAAACATTAATTTCATGCTCGACCAAAAAGAGAGGCAACCGAGTTTTGTCGCAACCTTTGAATACATGACTAGGTAGAAATTTATTCTATTTTGTTCGTTCATTTTCCTAGTTCGTAAATACAGCATCGATGTATAGAAAATCTGTTAACTACGATTGGGGTTGGTTTCGCGACAAATGATTTATTCATTGATTATAGTCTCCATTAAAACTTCTCTTTCTTACCACCTGGCACAATTCCTATCTAAATTGTAATAATTTCTTTCCCCCAGAGAGTATTAAGGCAAACTAGTGAAATGATTACTACTAGCGGTGTAAGTAGATCATGCCACTCATCAAGGGTTTAGCCTACATTTGACGTAGTCACGCCTAACCTATTTAATAAATAAGTTAGGCTAGGACTTTTTAAAAAACGTTTTTAATTAATCAGACTCCAAACTATAAAAATAGTATATTGGGCATAACAAACTAACCTAGTTATATTATTATTATTATTATTATTAATACTTAAATATCTAATGATAATAGAAATATTTTAATCGATTTAAAATTTTTTATTTTTAACTATCTTAAGTGTTTTTAGTCTATTTTAAAGTATATTTTTATGACACGAAGTAATATTATGACTTATTTAAGAATAGACATTTTTATTTTTTTAAAATATTTTATAATCAATCAGAATTCTAGATAGGCTTTTAGGTTAGGTTAGACTTTTGGAAAGGTCAGATTAAAACTATAAAAAGAACCTACATCAGATAATAGACCTAAACTCATACTCTTTTTTTGAAATATAAGACCAACTTATTTAAATTAAAGCTTAGCCTAACTCGATCTATTTCCACCCACAAGGAGATATACAATCACCCTCACCAATAACAGAAAGGACTCGTGGACAAACTAGTAAACTGCGTAACCAATGATCTTCCATCACAAGAACGAAACGAACCATTTAATTCCAAGAAATATACGAATATGTCTCATGCAATCATTGAATAATTGAGTAATAGGAATAATGTTAAGCTGTACTTAAACACGCTACTTAAAACCAAATAATCATTCAAGGTTAGATCATTATTCAACCCATAATCTACTTCAGTTCTCTTTGCCACGACCAAACCCGTCGTCACTTGGTCGTTCCTGCGAAATCAATGTGTATTTGAAGATAAGAAAACCAAAAATGTGTACATGGTGTTCACATGAAATCACTTTATATTTGATGAAGAAGATGTTCAAGCGATTCCCAGTCTTCGTTATTTGTCTTTGGATTTTCCCCTCCCCAACCTTCTACCTTATCCACCATCTTTGGGCTGCGGATATAGGTGTCTTCAAGAATGGCGCATAGCGGTGGATCAGCGGATTAACCGTCCTCCCGATTTGAGCCCAAACACTCTGATGGTATGGAGCGGTAACAGGCACATGATACATGAGCTTCAAAAGCTGCAACAGAAGGGCAAAACAGGAACACAAATGCCATTAGATCTGAAACCATATTATTTTTATTCATTTTGGATAGTTGCACGTTGGGTTCAATGTAATACTTCCTAGTGAAAATTGGAGCAGCATAACACAAGATTGCTGTTTTAGGGAGCTCCTAACCAAATTGTATCTTTTAAACAGTTAGGCATTGAACATGCTAAACAAAATTTACATGATCAAGCACATGAAATATAATTCACAAGACTGCATGGTAATATCTAACGTTTGTGGGCGCATGAGGCCAAAGGCAAAGCCATTTACTAGCTCCAACTACACTCAAAAAGGAGTCAAAAAAGAAAAAGAAAAAGAAAAAGAAAAAGAAAAGCAATGCATGTATAGATATTTAGACGCCAACGGAACACACCTGCCAGTACATGAATGTCTGTATTATGTTGCGCTGCCACCTGCATTTATTGTTCCAAAATAAGGGATGCATCAGACGAACAGTATCTTCCACATAAAAGGGAAATGTAGCAATAGAACAAGAGGGGGAAAGTAAAGGGAAAAGGTTGAGAAACTGACGAGAACAGTGAGATGATCAGCAGGAATCCAAGTCCAATCTCAGCATGTGATGTTATTATGTTGAGAGTAGAATTGTTTGACTCCACCCAAACGCAAGGCTCTTCCAAGTACTTCCTATTCAAAAGTAAGAAAGCAATAAAAACATATTCCTAAGATGTTAATACACATAAAAATGAATAGTGTCCTCCAACAAAAACAGTCTCCAATCCACTATATAGACTTGAGCTAGAGGAAATCTCAGCACAATTATTAGCAAGAAACATCTAAGATAGAAAAAAAATAACTCCCCCTCCCAGGTCCCTCTTCTGCCATGCCTATTGTCCTCTCCGCATACTTGTACATTGCCATCTTGCAGACAGTATTTCCCCATACAAATTTTGCATAGGTGTTGCCTGGGAAGTAGAAAGCACAATTGACCGCACTCCAGCAACCCAAAAAATATGTCCTCCAAAATTTAATATTTTTATTGTATTTGAATGTGATATTATTTGAATAATAAACCAATGAATAAAGATCCACTTATTACACATTTTTTTCTTCAAAGACAACTTTCTATGTTCTGTTCTTGAGTGAAAATTATTGAGAAAAGCTGAGAGTTGAAAGCAACAATTCCTACATGTGTGAAGATAACTCTTCAGACTGTAAATAACTTGCCCAATCCAAAGATCAAACTCTAGTTCTAGAAAAATGATCCACATAGTTCAACAGAGAAACCACAGAATATATTGAAATTATAAGATATACCATGCCTGGCTTTAGCCATTAAGTTTTAATGCAAGACGCAACTTCACAAATGTCACAATTATAATTACGGGTTACACTATGGCCCTTCATGCCACAGCCTGAGCTGTGCTCTCAACCTACGGTATATGCAGGAAATGACACATTAAATAACGTGGTGGAGAATAAAAAAACTTGAAAATGGCAGGGAAAGTTAAAGCCAAGGGTAAAGGTTGGAAGTCCTAGAGCAGAGTTAGGAAGGCATTGAACTTCTAGTACCCAACAGTAATCTAATGAAAAATGAGATGAATGATGGTAACAATTCTCTGCTTAATGAGAGTGATGCTGCATCTTTCAGTAATGTTATTTTCTTTGAATGTTACTAGTATAAACTAATAAAAGGTTATTCACCTGTACAAGGTGGAGCGACTGAAATTACGTCGAAGGAACTTGGCTACGTGTTCAAATGCCCAACATATGATGGGGATCAAAGCAACTGCAACATAATCACAACACATTATACTCAGGCAGGACAAGGGAGTGACATAGAGGGATGATAATATTACTGCCCTCCAGGAAGAAACAAACAAAAGTATAACAGGATTAACGATCATGGATTACTCACATTTAAGGCAAAGATGTGATGTAACAAATGTAAGGCAGTAAATGAAGTATATAAAATCCTTTGAAGCAATTATCGACTGAAAGTAAACTTGCAAGGCCTGCAAATTCCATGCTCTTGGTTTCTGCAATAGCACGAGACAGTGTAAAAGTACACTAAAGATAGAGAAGCCAGAACAACAAGAAGATAGCGTTAACTGCAAAATTAAAACAAAAAACTTACCCCATATTGTGTGTACAGTGAGTACAGAGAAGAGCAAGTAGTACCCATAAAAGAAAGTTGATAAGCCCTATGAGAAAGATGCTTAGGTACCAGTGGAATGGCTGCAACGACAGCCACAACAAGCACCTAAAAAATATATATATCAACGTTAATGAAAGCATCAGCAACAGAAGCAATTTTTCCTAAAACCAATTATTTATCATAGAGCATCACAAATTCACAATTTCAATCCATCCCTTCATTATTCTAATATCCTCTTTTCTTTCCTCTGAAAGTACTCAAGATGGAAATTTGAAAAGAAAGAAAAACAACTCTAAACAGCAGTAGTGTATGTAGAATTCTTACAAAGAAACCTCAGTTACATCAAGCATTTAAAGACAAAGTAAGAACAGTACTTAACAATAAGATCAGTCAAACAGGGTCACCAAAACAGTCATATGTAAATGGGGCATATGTTAACCAGAAATGATGTCATCATGAATTTACGCGTTTCATGGTGAAAAGACTGTACCCAAGCATTAACAGAAAATATAATCGTCTGCCGATCCCAACGCAGGGAAGTTGGATTAGGACCCGCAGTTGTGGATGTTCTGGAAGTTCTATCAGTTGATCCTGCAGAAAAATTTAACACCCAGAATCAAAGAAAAAGCAAATATGATTAATAAGATGTGCTTCATTTCAGTTCTTTATTGTAATTTTTCAGAAAAAAAAAACAAATAGATTCTCAGAAGCGACTAATCACCAGAGCTTCTTCTACGAGTTTGTTCATTTGTTTGGGGCGGCGATGACGATGCTGCTGAGGACCGTGCTGGCTGGGATGAACTGGTAGTCGACATTGGTTCTACCACCAGATCAGGATCCTGTTCAGCATCCAATGGTTACAATCAATAAACTAATTTAGTGGAAATGAGACAAATTCTTGTCACATGAAGATACACTATACAGCACTATACAGCGCCAAAACATGAAGAGTTCTACACATGACCATAACTAGCACCCCCATCCCCCCCCCCCAACCCCAAAAAAAAAATAAAAATAAAAAAAAGAGAAGAAGAGAAACAAAATAGTTCACACTTCAACCATAAAAAAAAACCAAGGGATTCTCCTAAATAGTTGCTAATTTACTTATATTCAGTGAAAATAAATAAATTCTCTTGACATGAATATACACTTCACAGCA
The DNA here is from genome assembly GCA_031216105.1 of Dalbergia cultrata. Taxonomy (NCBI): domain Eukaryota; kingdom Viridiplantae; phylum Streptophyta; class Magnoliopsida; order Fabales; family Fabaceae; genus Dalbergia; species Dalbergia cultrata. Next base: position 50,056,811 of record CM062344.1, read on the forward strand.
TTAAAACATGAAATCTTGTACTATTTGACTAGATGTAGCCCCCCAAATGAATTCACAAACAAAAGTGAAAACAATGAAATTTCCAGAATATTTACTAATTCAAATATAATCCAACAGCTGCAATCAAATTACTAATTCATCGGAAATTAAAACAAACTCTTCTCCACGCTACATCAAATATGGATATAACCAATTCTATAATTCAACAAAAATAAAGACAATTCCCATGGAACACACACACTCACTCACAAATAATATCATTAAAACAGAAACGCTTCCATTATTGACCACAATTCACAATTAACTGAAAACAAGAAATAATTTTTATTTTCTATTTTTGCAAACACGTTAAAAAAAATAATAACAACACATTTGTGAGGAAATGAGTGGAGCCGACCCAGTTGGCGTAACAGATGAAAAGAGAACAAAATTGGAACTTGATGAGAGAAATTGGAGGAATTGAATTGAAATGAATTTGCATACAACGTAGCGCTGGTAGAACTTGCGCTTGTAGTGGGAGACGACGTCGTTGCGGGAGGACATGTTGGGAGGGAGGAGGACGTTGGACCAGTAATCGTGCCATCTGGGGTCGTTGTCGTAGTCGTATGATTCCGCCGCTATTCGCTTCAGCTTCTGCGGATCTTCTCTCTCTTCCCCCATTTTCCACTCTTCTTCTCTCCTCTCTCCTCTGTGACTCCAGTCTCGTGTGTACTTCCCCGCATATATGCGGCGTTTCTCTTTTGGGGGAAGGTTCTGACCTTAAACGCATCCTATCAATCGTCGTTTGTTCAGGGATTAGTTATTATTATTATTATTATTATTTTGTAAATTACACTTATCTCTCCTAGAGTTTGCTGAAATATAACAGATATCCTCTCTATTTATCTACCTGACATTTAATTCTCCTAAACTAAATAAAAACAAACAAAGTTATTAACTGAGAAAGAAAAATTACCTTTATACCCTTTTACTAATTTATCAATACAAATCCAAAATTTCTCTCTATCTTACCCTCACCGGCCACACACCCCAACGGAACTGCAGCGCGAGCAGTAATGGCCTTGTGATTCAAATTGTTGGCCGTCATTGGTGGCTGAGGAATGCCACGATTGGTGCAGGCAGAGGTGGCAGGAACCGAAGTGGCATGAGTAAAGGCAGTGGTGTGCCAAACGAAATTGCGACCATGGTTGAGGCTGTGGTCGCGACGTTGACGGGGAAGGAGGCCGTGTTTGAGTGGTTGTGATGGCTTCGGGGTTGTGATGAGGTGGCATATGGTATGGCGAAGCTCGTGATGGCGGAGACACAGCGGTTACTAGAACAGTGGTGGCCATGGTTGAGGCCCTGATGGCTGCGATGAAGGTAGAGAGCAACGCCTCCTCCTTCTTCAAAGTCTCCTTCTGATCTTGCTTTACTTCCCTTTTTTTTGGTTTAGAGCGTCTATGTTTGTATTTGGAATGTTGTTGTTGATTTTATTGGACATGTTGGTTGGGTTTGTTCATGAAGATTGGGGTATTTTATTAATGTTGGGAATGGTGTGGGTTTGGTTTCGACTTTGGGTTTTATTTTGGTCAGAAGATGTGTCTAGCAATGGTGTTTTCAATGTATGTATGGATCTGGTTTATGAGGCTGCACTTTTTTTTTTTTTTTGCCTTCAAGATGATTTTGTTTTGGAATCGAACTGTATTTTGGGTTGAAGATTGCGATGGTTATGGTGGAGGATGTGAGTGTTTGTATTTTTTAGTTTGGATTTGGTCATGGGGTTAATGGATGGAGGATAAACAGAGAGGATGAATGGAGGTGCACGGCGGTGACAGTTGGAGGTGGGTGCACGGCCACTGGGTTGGGTGGGTGTGTGGCTAGTGAAGATAAGAGAGAGAGAGTGATTTTGGATTGATAAATTAGTAAAAGGTATAAAGGCAATTTTACTTTCTCAGTTAATAACTCTGTTTATTTTTATTTAGTTTAGGAGAGGAAAATTTTATGTGGATAAATAGAGAGGGTGTCTGTTATATTTTAGAAAATCTCAAGGGAAGTTAGTGTGATTTATCCCTTTTTTTTTTTTTTCTCTTTTGGGCAAAGGGATTAACTAAATTAAACTGCCCTTTTGTCGGTTTTAATAGCATCAATACTACTATTGGGGGTTTACAAACGTGTTAGGTCGGGTCGGACCAACTTTAAACCTGACCCAATATTTACATTGAGTTTCTTTTTTTCTTTTTTCATTTACTTGAAACCCAACACAATAAAAGGCGACTGATGACTCAATTCAATTGGATCAATCCAACTTTTGGAAAATATGTAAACACTTGATCACTTTAAGCAGTTAAGTTATAAAATGTTAGAAGTAAAAAAACCATCTAAAAAATCTTTAACAATATCTATAGGATTTAATTGAAATGTATTGACAGTGTAAAAAAATTTTACACAATCATCCAATCATGTATTGCCATATAAGTCATGATAGTTGACTTTACACCTTTATCTAAAAAGTCATCCAAATCAAATATTTTTATTAGATGACAGTGTAAAATTCAGTACATTAAAATTAAACTAATGTCTATGTCTATCTATTTCTCCATCTATACATTGTACAAAGCAATAGTTCCGAAGTCCACTCTTCATTTCCAAATGGCAGGCCCAAGAGTTTTTTTATTTAAGAGCTAAGACATTGGATCCACAAATTTTGGGGCTATATAGGGAGATGTCGAGCCTACTGATATGGGCTACAAATGGGCTATATGTGTGTAGAAACCAATGAACCAAAAATATTCTAGCCCCGATGCCTGTCCCGTGTGCACTTCGCTTATTTTCATTCATTTCAGTCTTGAATTTTTTTTTTTTTTCCAGTTTCAAGTTTTGATCCTAATTTGTACACATGACAATTGAAGAGTCTACAATATCACTGTAACAGTACTGTTTAAACACACAACATGAGATGTTTACTCATTAAAATATTTTAAAATATGTCACAGACTTTTCAGGATAGGTGTGATTTGCATTACTGATAGGTAAGGATGCCTTTTATCAAAGATTATTTAATATATAACATTTTCAATAATGCTTTTATAATATTTCAATATAGATATTCTATTTATACACCTATTTTATCACCATTAGATGAGATGATAATAATAATAGGACATCCACTTTTAGATGTTAGAACAATATTATTATAAAATTTTGAGGATAGTAATATGATATTAGTTTTAATTTATATTAAAAATTAGAGTTTGAATAATCTTTTATTGCAAAAAAAATATTATTACTATTTGTCCACTCTTTTTTAAATAAATAATAATATTAATTTTCACAATTGTCATAATCAGATGTTGAACGTTCATATATACACATATATTAATTATGTATTCATATGTTATTATTAATGGTTTTTAATTACTATCTTGGGTTACTTTCAAATGGTTTATTTTCATATATAATTTTATACGAAGACATTTTAAAGTCTATTGTGAGTGATAAAATATTCAGATAGTAAAATAAAAATTGAAATTTACATTGCTTGAAAATATTTTTAAAGATCAAATCTAAAAGCTTAAATATTTATAATACCAAATATATATTTTAAAATATTTATAGGAAATAAAATTAAAGGAATAGAGATCAAAACCAAAGTTTTGAAAAAGGAAAATCCAGACCGAAATCAATTTTTTTATACAGAATAAAACTAAAATTTAATATATATATATTTTTGAAGACTCAAAATATATTCAAGTCTTTTTTTATTTCATTTTTTGCAATTATACTTTTAAAATTAGTTTTTAAGATTAATGACTAACCCAAGGATAGAATTAATAAGGAATTACCATAAATTTGTTACTGTTAAGCGAACATACTTTGTCACTTGATAAATTTATAGTTGTGCTAAGAAAAGCACAAGGTAAAAAGGCCAGCTTTTATAACTTTGGTTACACAGCCTTATATACTTTAACTTATTGTTTTTGATAATTTTTTTCATTATATTTGAGCAAAATATGTAAGTATTTTTACTCTTATTAGAATTTTAGCTTGATTTTATGTTAAATCACAATTAGCTTAATATTATTTAAACTAGAGTTGCTAAAGTGGTCAACTCATCTTACTCGGGTTGGCTCACCACATACGCAAGTCAAAAGTTTAAAAATGATTTGACTTACTTACAAGATGAACCAAATTAAAAAAGGTTCCAAATCGGCTTAACCCACTCAAGTTGGTGAGTTAAATGGGGTTGACTCACCAAAAATTAAAACAATAAAAAAATAATTGAAAATTTAAAAATAATGAAATAAAACTTAAAAATACTATAAAGGGCAAAAATTATATAAAAAGGATAAAATACAAAATATAAGTACCTATATAATCATAAAAAAACACATATAATGTTATATTAAGTTCAAATTCAATCCGAACATAATATATATGCATGTTACATTTTTTATATGGTGGAATTGAGTCAACTCACCACCAACTCAGTCTGAACCCGCTTAACCCATAAGTTAATTATGTGGGCTAGGCGAAATTAACCCACTTTTTATGTGAGCTCAAAATTTACCAACTCATCCCATCATTATGGTGGGTTAAGTCGAGTTGACCCATGAGTCACTATGATTTTGGCCGCTCTAATTTCAATGTTATTGGAATGCAACTTCTCTATGAGATGAACAAATATGAACATAAGGTAGTGCTAGATATTCTAGTTGTTTATTTTGCACAATAGTGTTACCATTTTGTGAAAGATGAAAAAGTAAGCTTTTATGTTAAAAAAAAGTTAAGTTTATCAAGTTTGCGTTCTTGTATAATAGTGAAATTTTTTCCTTTCTTTTTTTAATTTTACCCATATTTTCCTATGGAGAACAAAATTATCACAACTGTTATAATATTATTAGCTTAATATTTTTAAAAGTATTGATAATTCATTTGAGTGGAATTGTTTAAACTTATATATTGAAGCAAAATAAAAAAAATTATATATTGCTAATAGTTAGTTAAACAAAATAATAGATTTATATGTCCTATGCATTGCACAAGCTCTAATGCTAGTATATTTCAAAACAAATCATGTTAATATAATAATAACATTAAATTATATAAAATATATTAATAGAAGTGTAATATTTATATTTTTTTTTTGTGCATAATTTGAATACATTAAGTTGAATAATTTTTTAAAGTAAAAATAGTTTTAAAATCATCCAATTTACACCTCCTCTTGGGTGATGGTTGTCATAGCTAACAACTGCTTCATACTTAACTGCTGACATGACACATTTTATATCAAATCCATATGTCTATGATAAATGCATTATTGGGCTCATTTTATTAAAATTCCAAGAGAAATATTTATTCAGAAGTAGAAGAACAAGCAAAATTAGAAGTAGAAGCAGAAAATGTTTCTACGTTCGGATATAATTATAGAAGTACTTTTTATTAAAACTAGAAGTTGTTAAATTGTTTCGATAAAGTAGATATATAAGTATTTTTTTGAGCAAAATTATAATTAAGGTTATAAAAAATTATTTCTTAAGAAAGATATTTGGATTTCCCAATATTTGTTGTACATGAAATTTTTTTTATAAAACTATTTTTATTTCTTTTTTAATTTTAAGTAAACATGATTAATAAAAAGTATTTAAATAAAATAAAACCAATTCTTTAATATTATATATTTGTTTATGTTACCTAATATTTATTGGGATTATTAAAATAATCTTATATAGATTTATTATTATGGAGTTATGTTTTATTGAATTATAATATAATATACTTGCAAAATAAAATATAATGTAGAACAATTAAATTATTGAGGCTATGATAGTGAAAATAGGGTGAGGGTGAGAGTGATTTAGTGGAAGTTTATTTTTTGTCTTTTTATAAAATTTGTGAGGATAAATTTGGAATCTAAATAATTTGAAAATTTAATATAGAAGACTCTTTCTCCTCTGTTTCTGCTTCTATCAGAAGCATGTAAGGACTTGTTTTTGAAAAAAGCAGAAAAACTGATTATTTTTTGCTTTTATTTTTTTAGAAGCATAAATATATATGCTAACAAATTTTAGAAGTACTTTATTAAAAAGGAATTAAAAAGAAATACTTTTTTTTTTCTCTTAGAAGCTTATCCAAACGAGCTCATTATCTTATTTTTCTCACATTGGAGTGTTAGTTAGTTCAAATCTTTTGCCTAGTTCTTTCATTTTTTTTTGGGTAAATTTAAGTTATTTTTGCTATCTAATGAGATTATCTTTTGATTTCAATTTAATTTGAGTTTGTGGATTCAAATGATAGAAATTTTCAAGATTTTTATTTTTGTGCAGAACCAAAAAAAAAAAAAAAGATTATAATATCAATTAAACATTTGAAGGTTGAATCATATTTGCAATTTATTAATGGGATTGAGAGGCTAAGGTCAGCATATGTGAATGTATAGGATTGTGAATCAATGGGATTGAGAGACACGCATCATCGAGATTCCACCTCTCAAGTATCACATAACTCTGTAAGTTGACATGATTCATCAGTTTATTATGTTCTACACCTCTTTTATGGCTTGATAATTTTCTTTTAGTGTTTGGGACAATATAGCCTAAGGGAATGAATTTCATATTCTTTTTATTGATTTAATTTTCTATCTAAATCATTTGAGCAATTTTTAGCATTATTAATGCTTTCTAATAATTCACTACTTCTTTGAATGTTCTACAGTTTTATATTGAAAATAATGACAATTCACAGTATAAAATAAGTCAATCTAAAAATTGTTATAAATTAAAGTAGCTAAACATATAAGTACTTATTTATATGGTCATATGAATTCTTATTCTTCATCCTTAGATAAATTTAGAATAGCATTACGACATTAATTTATTCAATTTATCTTGGGAGAATTGCAATTATAAGTCATGCAAAATTCAACTAGTAATTTAATTGGGATAAATTAAGACATTAATTTATTCAATTTATGTTAAGAGAATTGCAATGTGAAGCCATTGAATTGCAATTATAAGTTATGCAAATTTTGATCAATAATTGGATTAAGAAAAAAAAAAATAATAGTATTAGGTAACACAAAATCTAAGGACTCACATGAAATGGTTTCCTAGCATTAATGCTTTCTATTGATTGTTATTGTTTAATTCTTTTTACTCTTTCTTTATTATTTAGCAATATTTAATTTTTTTTTAAATAGAATTAAATTTTGATTGCTTGAATAGTAACACGCCCAAAGTAACTAGTAGTTGTTCTTAATCCTCATGGAAACACCATTCCCGTATTCATATTCTTATACTTGTGAACCAATATATTTATCGCAGTTAGTTTGCTAAATTGACTAATGGTGTGCCATATCAGCACCATTTATGCCATGTCAGCATATTTTCTAATATTTATGTGATGGAATGATGATTTGGAGCCAAATTAAAAATGGTTTGAAAAATAAGAGACAAAATTTTAAAAAAATAAAAACCAAGGGACCAAATCAAAAAATTGAGTGAACATATGGTATAGAAGATATATTTTGCCCAACTCAAATCAAAACACTACACACACTTTATGCGTTTATATTGAAATACAAGACATTGAGCAAGCAAACCAACAAATTTCTCATTCAAATCAATCCTATACACTAAATTTACAAACATCCACAAACTTGTGCCGAAACGAAGGCCAATGCTAAATGGCAGTTAACATTAGCCTGTCATATATACATTCACTTAATAATAAAAGAACGATAGAGATTAAATAACAACAGCACCTAATGGCAGTAATGTCCAAACCAGCAGTGTTTTCCATTGCCGAATTCCTCCTCAACATAGCTTCTGCTATGAATCCACCATAACATATTTGTCAGTGAGTTCCCATCATCGAAAACTTTTAACCCTCTAATCTTTTGCAATGCAGCTTCTTTCTCATAAGTTCCTTCCATGGCATAGATGAACCCTTGCCACCCTTCACCAACACCTTTCCTGTTCAAGTTGGGCAATGTCCATTCCACAAGCTCCTTCACATAACCGACATCAGAGAACAAGGTCTCAGTAATAGGCAACAAGGGCAGAACCTGAATACCAAGCCTACATTCTCTCCAATCAGCAGGAGCAAACCAAAGTCCACTGTCTCTTTTATTGGCCCACAGAACACCAACTATCCTATTCTCTTTCGCAAAATCTTCATCATAGAGTTTGGATCCCTCTCTCACATGCCACCACATTTGAGCTGCATGTATTTCCAACGCTGCAAGTGTTGATCCAGTGGCAATAAGATGGGTGTCACCATATGCAAGACCCATCAATGCTGCAGAATAATATGCATTCACAGCTTCACTTGTGCTCTCTTGATTTCTTCCATCTGCAAATTCTGTTAGCCCTCCAGCCCAAGAGTGCAATTTGTAAAGATCAAAACACCTTAGGCGTGTATAATTAGAGCTTGATCTTCTTCCCAAGCTTAAGAAATCTGCCATAAGCGAATAAGCTTGAGGCTTGTACTTCCTTCCCCAAGCTGGGTCAATTTTTGCAAGCACTGCAATTCCATAGAGGAAGTATCCCAAACTATAATGATGATCATTGTAAATACCAAATCCAAAATCTGCACCTGAATCTTTAGACCCTTGTATGGTAACAATTCCACCCCATTTCCCATCATAGAGGAAGCCATTTCCATTGAAAGTTCCATCCAACCAGGGCTCTATGGCATCCTTCAAAAACTTCCTAATTGCTGGTATGACATCAGAAAAGGACACCTCTTCCGCTATCAAAGCCAATCTTGCTGCCCTTGCTATCATCTTCCCAAAATAATAACATGATGTTGTTGTTATTCCTGAGGTGTTTAGAGCATCCACGTCTTCAGAAAGCACTGCAGTGATTTCTTCATGGAATTCTTCTTTGATACCTTTGCTTGAATGCCAAGTAACCGAAACAGGACGGCTTTTCAACACCCATGAGTCTCCAACAACACCAACAAGCTCCCCATCAATGCTCCTATACTTGAATTCATTAAGAACGGTTACATCACAATCGTTGGCTGACAAGAGTTGAAGATGAAGAGGGTGAGCTAGAATCAGCAGCTCTCCCCACCCTTTCTTTTCCCATTTGTATTCCACACAGAAAGGTTTTGCGAATACAGCATCCCCAGAGACAGGGTAACAGGTACTGAACCTGTTGAGGATTGCCTCATACTTGGGGTCTGAATCAGGCAACACTGCTATCCTAACAATGCCAGAGAACCCATCAGAGGTAATCTTGGAAAGGCTTTGATTCAAAGTGATTGGGGAAGACGTGTATATGAGCCATGTCTGGCCATTGTTGAGTTGCACGGTGTGCTTGGTTAGAGAAGTATTAGATGAGAATGAAGTGATGGCATGAATGGTGGTGATGGAAAGTGGAGTAGGAGTCATTACAGATGCTGTGACAAAAGGGCTTCCTCTTACGAGGAAGAACCGCAAGTTGCAAGAGGGAACGTCTAAAGTGACACTGAGATCATTGTAGGAAGAGATGACATGCTTTTCATGAGAATCCGGGATGGGTTTTGTGGAGGAAGAGATGGTGATGTCTGGGCTGAAAACTTGGGAAATGAAAATGGGGTTGACCAAGCGAGAAGGGTAGGAGAGGGAGAGGGAGGAGTTTGAGGATTTGATAAGGTAAGGGTGGAAGTACTCGGGTTGGTCACCGTTTTTTAGGACAAAGTTTTGGAAGAAAGAGTTTGTGGGGAGTGGAGTTGAGAGAAGGTTTGGGGAGAAGAAGTTTGAAGGGTCAGGGAGTATTGTGGAGTTGGCTTGAGGGAAGAGGAATGGAGTATCCGGTTGCTTTGGAGGAGGAGGAGGAGGAGGAGGAGGAGGTGGTGGTGGCGGTGGTGGAGGTGGTGGTGGCGGTGGTGGAGGAGGAGGTGGTGGTGGCGGTGGTGGAGGTGGTGGTCGAGGAGGTAGTGGTGCAGGAGTTGGTCGTGGCCTTCTTTTTCTGAACAGCTTCAGCATGGTGAGTTTGGGTTTGAGGAAGTTGTTTGAACTAGGACTAGGATTAGGAATTGGACTTTTGGTAGACGTTAAGTTAGTTGGAAGTAAATAAAAAGGTTTAGTTGTTTGTATTTTATATTGAAGAGAGGTGAGAGCAGAAAAGAAAGGAATTGGGAACTGTATGAAGGAAGGAATTTTTTGTAGATACTGCAAGGATGTTGTGACTTGCGAGTATACAGCGAAAACAGAAAGATGAGGGAAAGAAGAAAGAAGAAATGATGCAATGCGTGGGACTCGGCTAGTGGGCTAGGGTGTTGACAATTAATGGGAGTATAAGAATCCAATCCAATAGGAATATTTTCTTTAAGGTTTCTGCAAAGACAACAATACAAGCAAGGTTTCTGAACTTGAATGTGCAAGGAAAGGATAGCATGACTAGGTTACAAGCAATCGCATTCTGAACGAGATTGTTGTTCAAAATCCTGTAGTGCATATTCCCTACTTCCAGCAAATATTCTCAAACAGCTTTATTTTTAAAAATTAGGAATGGCAGAGGAGGCCGGTTTTTGTTCAACCCAATCCCATCCCATACTAGATAAAATGAGTCTTAATCCGTTCCGTCCCTATCTGCAAGTTTTATAAATTTAAACCTGCATCCGCTTTGCTCCGCTGTTTTTCAAAAAATCTGTAAAATTATTTCAAAATCTAAAAAATAAAACACAAATATATAAAATACAATCAATATTAATATTTAAATTTTAAAATAGAAATCATTAGTATAAAAAAAAACAGCAGATAAATAACTAAATTTCAAATAAGTTTAATATGATTTGACACTCATTACTGTATTAGTGTATTACAACTGAGTAATTTTCTTTTAATATATATATATATATATAGGGTGCAGGGAGGATTCACCCTAAACTTGCCTCAACTAGCAGGCAAACCCACCCTGCATCTACCCGTCCCGGTGCAGGGTGAGTTTAAAACTTGATTTGAAAGGTTGGGTAACCCGTGAGTCGAGTTGAAATTGTCATCCTTACTCAAACTCCAAATTTTATCCTTTCTCATGGAAATGAGTTTTAAGATTTTTTTTCATACAATATATCTATTCGTGTTTCGCAGCTTTTTTTTGTTAAGAATGTTGAAGAGTACAAATAAGAAGTCACGAAAATTGTTACAAAAGCATGTACAAACAACTACAAGCGGTTAACACTTTTATTTCTCAAACTTTAGGATAATTACTATTCATCTATAATTATTAAGAACTTTTTAAATCTGTACTTTGTTTTCATGAGCTGAAGTGTCATTTCCAGCTATCATTAGTAAATAAATTGTATTATTTATACTCATTATATATGAGATATTATATTGACTTATACTATATTAATTATTAGATGGGATGAGATGTGGACCCTATTTAAGTAGGATCAACATTTCATCCAATAATAGATAATGTGAGCTAACGTGATATTTCACAAATAATTAATATAAATAACATGTTTCTTAGTGAATTAAAAAAGAAGAATCCTATCACTTCATTCCTTTGTTACTTTATAAAATGACAGATACATTACATCCATCTAATCCTTAATCTATATGTAAAATCGGGTTATGCAGTAATGAAATTCACGACCTGGCACTTCTATCGGATTTGAAGCTGATCACTTATCATAAGGGATCACAATAGTGAACAAAGTTTTAAATTCAAATTTAGACATGTATTTGAATGAGGGAAAATATCAATATTTGAAGACCAAATACCCAAGCTCATCCCTCAGGTTTGTATCGGGGGACAAGTTAGTCCCTCAGGTTTTGAAAATCCCAAATTAGTTCCTCAGGTTTCAAAAGGGGACAAAACATAAGGAGACATCTTCCTCCTAGCCATATATATTAGGTGTTTGGTTGCCTCATTGATACTATGACACCCAATACCTATTATGGAATAGAAGGAGTAAATATCCTAAAACATTTCATTCAGTCTATGTGATTTCTTGCATTTGTGATCTATTTGAGGTAAGAAGATGGCTAAGGAACAAGGGATTAGAGTCTTCTTTCCTTTCCAGGTAACTTAACCCAATCTACATACTATTGTTATCATACATGTTATATTCAGGATTAAATTGATTATATGAAATAAGAATTTCACTCTTATTTATTTTATTGATTATCATTGATGGGTATACCTGCAAAAAATCTATGTATATTTTCAAAATGAAAAAATAAATATTGAACAATCGTGGATAAACCCATTAGTAATAAAATATTTTTCATTTCTGAAACCTATCAATACAAATAAAATACCCTTCGGTAACAAATAAATAAAATATATTTGATTTTAAAATCCCATCGGTACAAATAAAATATTCGTCGATAATATTATTTTCCTGATGACCTTAGTGACGCCTTTAATACATGTGTATCGACTAACTTTTTATTTTTTGTCCCAGTAGGTTTGCCCATTGGCACTTACCAACGAGTGCTGTTACTCACCAATAATATTCTATCGAGAAACTAAAAATCAATGAACCATACCCGTTGGTAAAATTTGATTATGTCAGTAAACCCGTCAGTATCTCCCATAAATCTTATAGTGATCTTAGCCATTTAAAGTATAATTTAATATTAGAAATATATAAATATTATAAAAGCACTCGTTGAGATTGTGTCATGTATAGGATTCACCATAAACTTGTCTTTATTAGCATATTTCACACCAAATTTATACATGCTGAGAAACCTCCTTCTTCTCTTCTTTTAATCTAAGCACATATACTAATGATTTCTTAGTTTAATTCAGTGTCAATCAATATGATCAAAATTTTATAGTGATAAAAATATCATAGATTTAACTGAAAAGTTTATAATTTAAATAGTGTTCACATGTATTTTTATATTTTTTTTCTATTTTTTGAACAGTGCTGATATTATATTAGGTAATTGCAACTAATAATAAAAAGAAAATTAAAAATATTATTCCTCCTCATAAATATATTCAAATGCAATCAGTTTATGGGTTATTAATTTGTTGGTTATACAAGATTTTTTTTTATCACTATCACATTTATTTTAAAATTAATTTTTCAATTACTACTTTTACTATCCAACTTATTAGAAGCCAATGGAAATTTAAATTTATTTTAAATTATATATCCTTTCCCGTGCATCACACGAGCTAATAAACTAGTGAAAGAATAAAATCCACATAAAACATGTCAGAGTATAAATGGAAAAATAAAAAGACAGAATAGTCTTTTCAGTACCTTGGGATGGGAAGTGGAGGTCTAATGACATTGGCTCAAAAATTGAGATTAGCTCAAGCGTGGTCACCTAAAATCTAGAATGTTGGAGTTTCAAGTTTAAGAGAGGAAGTCCCATCTTAGTTTAGAATGAATGAACTAAGTAAAGAGTATATGATATATGAGATGACTCATAGACTCATTATCTTAAAATTTTAGATTAATTTACAGTGTCTGAGTTATTTTCTAACTTAGTCCATTATTGGTTTGGATCCTCTACGAGTAAAGAGAGCATGCGCGCCTCTTCTTGATGTTTTGTGAAGAGTTGAAGTCTAATACGAGGCTTGTTTTTGTTTAATTTGGTAACCTCGGTGCAATCAATCCGTGTTAAATTTTGTGTATTTATATTACCTCTTTTATATTGATTTTCTTCTTATGCCTCTAGTGTGAGAGGATTTTTTTTCACTTCTTTTGGTGGTTTCCACTGCCCAAAAGTGTGACCACCGCACAATCCAAAAATACAACGTGAATATTTTAAAAAATATTAATCTGCTCCAACTAGATTTAAACAAGGACGGGTGATCAGCACACTAGTAAATCGAAGAACTTCAGTTTCAAGTTTGCACCAAACAATTTATTGAGAAGAACAAGAAAAAAGGAAAAAAAAAAAAAAGAACAGCAAATCTTGTGTGTCAAAACTCAGAAGTCCACGCATGTAAACCTGACGCATGATGACCTTGTCCAAGAGATCCCCGGCAAGTGAATCTACTCTAGCCTTGTAATGCTTGTAAAGCAGAAATCAGAAGGAAGAAGGAAAAAGCTCAGAAAAAGGAAGAGAGCTTCCAATTACTGAGAGTAATGGATAACGCATAGAAAATCAAAGCTGGCAGAGGAAAGAGAGTGAAGATAGGAATTTCCAAAAGGGAAGAGTGACTATATCATATCATCAGATATTCCATGAGGCATCGAAAGATCATCAGGGGGAAATACAGCACCAGTTCTAAACCATGAACAACCTCTAATTTCTTGGAATCCAGATTTTTCTTATATATTCCCTAGAGCATGGAATTTACACTAGCTTCTTTGAAGAAGCTACAAATATTGGACTGGAATTTGGAGCTTCTGCGATCGCCCCGCAATCTGTAGAGACTAAAATAAGCAAACTAATTATTGGGACATGCTGATTCTTTTCCATACCTATTACAAACTGCAATGACTCATGGCACCTAACAAGAGCACTGCTGGTTGGAACCTGGAAGCCAAGCTCAGTTTCACTGAGAAAGAATCTGTGAATCTTCTTTTAAGCAACGACAGCAGCAAATACTGTTTGAATGGGAAAGCTGTTCCTACTTCAGGATTTCCGAGCATGGCTATTATACTAAATGGTTAAGTTGGATAATCTCAGAAGCTATGACAAACTATCCACTTTTTTAGTTTAGATATTTTACTTAATTAATCCTTTGAACTTGACCCCAAAGAGAAAATGAAGGGAACAAGAAACCATTGATTTCAGTCAAAACACAGATTGTCCCTTTCTTGTCACCATGACTGTTGTGAGACGGGGAAATGATTATTGACTATTAAGATACGGGGAAACGAATTCCCATCTTTCAAGTTTTTACCAAATTCACTGATACATTAAAAAGTAACTCATCATGATATAACTACATGAGAAAAATTTGGCTTTCACTAAACAAAGGCCTAATGTAGCCTTAGTCTATATTCATACGGAAATGCTAATTTAACACCCATTTGGGTGTCTATCTGCATTACCGTGAAACCTTTGTAGCGGAAATAAAAATCAGTACATCATAGTGGATCCCAAAATTCATTTTCACTCACTTCATCTCCATCCCTCGTTTCCCTCTCAGATCCATTTGCTTCTCCCTCTCAAATCCCATCCATTGTGAAGCTCATGAAACCCTCACTCCCTCAAGGTGTTCCGCGCACTCTGAGTCTCCCTCTCTCGGTCTCCTCTGCACGCTCTTGGTCTCCCTCACACTCCCTCAAGCAAGATGAAAACCGGCTCTATTCTGCGCACTCTCGCTCTCCCTCTTGTCGGTCTCTCTGAACCCATGGTCTAAAGGTCGCGCTACTTTGCACTCTCGGTCTTCGTCCACTATCTGTTGTTGAAGCTTGTGGTCTCACTCTCTCAAGCTCACAGTCGCTGAAGAGTGGTCAAGGTGGTTCTCCTCTATCCGTCAAGCTCCTGGTTCGCTCTCAGTTCCCTTGTCCGCCCTACAAGCTGTTGGTTCCCCTGTCCACTGCTAACGCTCTCGGTGTCCCTTTGTCAAGCTCGTGAAAACAGTAAGGGTGTTTGAGGTTTCGAGTTTGTTTGTGTGCGTGTGCGTGTTTTGATTTTTTTTTTCTTTTTTGAGGGGGGTAGGGTGGGATTTGATGTTTATTTTTTGAACTATTGGGTATTCATTAATGTTGTTGTTAGGTTGCTAAGCTCTTTGTCGTAGAGCTTTGCATATTAAACAGAGCTTAATCTAGTTGTATTTTTCAGTACAATGTTGGTTGTGTTGTTGACTTTTGTTTTCGTTGATGACTGTGGTTGAGAGATGCCGATTTATCCTTGTGCTGAATTTGTAAATGTATGCTTCTTGCAATATTTATGTGAATCTGTGACATATGATTGGAGTTAAGTATCTGTGCATAGAGTATATTTTAATTTGGTTGCTAATTCATTTGCAAAAGATTATGAAATTGTGTAACTAGACTTCACTTGAGTGTGGGCATTGTTGTGGTTGTCTGGAAGACTTAATTAACTTGACTAATGATTGGCATATATATCATCTATTCAGTTGGAAACTTTTCTTTGCATATCAAACTTTTTGTGTTATAGTGCAAAGTAGCCTCATTGTTATTTTCTTTAAGATTATTCCAACTTTTGAATTTTGCAGAGGTTGGACTTTAAATATGAAGCTGATTATATAAAATTGATATACCAATGGGTAACTATGGGATGGTTTTCTTTATTTTTTTGCTTTTGAATTGGGCAACTATGTAGAAATGTATATACCATTGGATAGTTAGTGTAAATTTTAACTTTTTTTTTTTGTATCCTTGATGTTCAGTTTGTAGGTAAGCTGAATATATTACAATTATTTCCTGCATATCAAATGGCATGAGAAAAGGACGTATTGGGCATTCTATATGTGGTGTGTCTTTACATGGTACCTAATTTTTCATCTATTATAAGTGGCAGCAAAGTTTAGAAGATACTAACAAATTTTTATAGCTATGTATTGTTACATATCACCATGTAATGAAACGTTGGCTATGTTTTCAATTGATGGTTGCCTGTAGTTGAAGATTCGACAAGCTCAGGATCAGGCAAGGACTTTGATCCTAATGCAATCAATGACAGTGAGGATGACTAGCCTATACAAATACAACCTTTTGTCTTGCAAAACCTATGGTCTACTAACATATTTAATCAAAATATTTTCATATAGATGAGCATGGCTATAGTGATGAAAGTAGTGGTGATCTAGAAATCTCCCAAAGTGTTGAGATCCCTGAACAATCGAAAAAGCACATTAAGAAGAAATCTGGGAAGGTTCGTACCGAAGAAAACAAAATTAAATTTGGGAAGGTTCGCATTGAAGATAGAAAAAGGAAATCTGGGAACATTAGCACTTAACAAAACAAGAAGAAATCTGACAAGGTATGTATTCATAAAACTTTTTTTTCCTTTTATCATTGATAGTGAGGTTTTATGGTTGATAGTTTAATTGCAATACATGTATACAAGCTGTATTCCTTAGTCGATGCTCACCAAATCGTTTACAAACAATTTGTAAGAACTTGACACGAGCAATGAGACACGGTCACACAGATGGGGTTTGGAGGACTTCTCCATGTGAAATGTACAAGACTTGATAGGAATGTGTGCTTAAAACTAGTCAAGGGTTTTGATTTACGTCAACTTTGCATATATACTAAGGGAGAAGAGATTCGACTTAGCTATCGTGATGTAGGCAAAGTGTTTGGCCTACCACAAGATGGTATTTTAATTGTTCGTATTGCTCACTCTTCGACTATCTTGCACAAGTTATTTAGCATGAGGTCCATTATTATATTTGTCAAGGTTGAAGGAATATTCCTGTCTTATGTCATGATTTCGCTTTATTTCATGATCTTTATAAAAATATTCTTAAGTATTAGTTGTCAGTAAATTATTTTATTTGCATGTGAAAATTCTGATATTTTGGCTAGAATAGGATTGGACATTCCAGAATGTGTCACAACAGAGCAAACGGCGATGTTGAGGGAATTTGATGGAATAACAGATGTCCAGCTAAGCCGGATTATTACCCAAGGTGGAGTCAATGACCAGTTTCGTAGAGCATTTATATTGTATGTGCTCTTGATTCACAGATTCTTTCTCAGTGAAACTGAGCTTGGCTTCCAGGTTCCAACCAGCAGTGTTCTTGTTAGGTGCCATGAGTCATTGCAGTTTGTAATAGGTATGGAAAAGAATCAGCATGTCCCAATAATTAGTTTGCTTATTTTAGTCTCTCTACAGATTGCGGGGCGATCGCAGAAGCTCCAAATTCCAGTCCAATATTTGTAGCTTCTTCAAAGAAGCTAGTGTAAATTCCATGCTCTAGGGAATATATAAGAAAAATCTGGATTCCAAGAAATTAGAGGTTGTTCATGGTTTAGAACTGGTGCTGTATTTCCCCCTGATGATCTTTCGATGCCTCATGGAATATCTGATGATATGATATAGTCACTCTTCCCTTTTGGAAATTCCTATCTTCACTCTCTTTCCTCTGCCAGCTTTGATTTTCTATGCGTTATCCATTACTCTCGATGGTGGAAGCTCTCTTCCTTTTTCTGAGCTTTTTCCTTCTTCCTTCTGATTTCTGCTTTACAAGCATTACAAGGCTAGAGTAGATTCACTTGCCGGGGATCTCTTGGACAAGGTCATCATGCGTCAGGTTTACATGCGTGGACTTCTGAGTTTTGACACACAAGATTTGCTGTTCTTTTTTTTTTTTTTCCTTTTTTCTTGTTCTTCTCAATAAATTGTTTGGTGCAAACTTGAAACTGAAGTTCTTCGATTTACTAGTGTGCTGATCACCCGTCCTTGTTTAAATCTAGTTGGAGCAGATTAATATTTTTTAAAATATTCACGTTGTATTTTTGGATTGTGCGGTGGTCACACTTTTGGGCAGTGGAAACCACCAAAAGAAGTGAAAAAAAAATCCTCTCACACTAGAGGCATAAGAAGAAAATCAATATAAAAGAGGTAATATAAATACACAAAATTTAACACGGATTGATTGCACCGAGGTTACCAAATTAAACAAAAACAAGCCTCGTATTAGACTTCAACTCTTCACAAAACATCAAGAAGAGGCGCGCATGCTCTCTTTACTCGTAGAGGATCCAAACCAATAATGGACTAAGTTAGAAAATAACTCAGACACTGTAAATTAATCTAAAATTTTAAGATAATGAGTCTATGAGTCATCTCATATATCATATACTCTTTACTTAGTTCATTCATTCTAAACTAAGATGGGACTTCCTCTCTTAAACTTGAAACTCCAACATTCTAGATTTTAGGTGACCACGCTTGAGCTAATCTCAATTTTTGAGCCAATGTCATTAGACCTCCACTTCCCATCCCAAGGTACTGAAAAGACTATTCTGTCTTTTTATTTTTCCATTTATACTCTGACATGTTTTATGTGGATTTTATTCTTTCACTAGTTTATTAGCTCGTGTGATGCACGGGAAAGGATATATAATTTAAAATAAATTTAAATTTCCATTGGCTTCTAATAAGTTGGATAGTAAAAGTAGTAATTGAAAAATTAATTTTAAAATAAATGTGATAGTGATAAAAAAAAATCTTGTATAACCAACAAATTAATAACCCATAAACTGATTGCATTTGAATATATTTATGAGGAGGAATAATATTTTTAATTTTCTTTTTATTATTAGTTGCAATTACCTAATATAATATCAGCACTGTTCAAAAAATAGAAAAAAAATATAAAAATACATGTGAACACTATTTAAATTATAAACTTTTCAGTTAAATCTATAATATTTTTATCACTGTAAAATTTTGATCATATTGATTGACACTGAATTAAATTAAGAAATCATTAGTATATGTGCTTAAATTAAGAAATCATATTGATCACCACTACTTTCATCACTATAGCCATTCTAATCTATATGAAAAATATTTTGATTAAATATGTTAGTAGACAGTAAGTTTTGCTAGTCAAAAGGTTGTATTTGTATAGGCTAGTCATCCTCACCGTCATTGATTGCATTAGGATCAAAGTCCTTATCTGATCCCGAGCTTATTGAATCTTCAGCTACAGATGCAACTATCAATTGAAAACATAGCCAACGTTTCATTAATAGTGACAATACATAATTGTAAAAATTTGTTAATATCTTCTAAACTTTGCTACCACTTATAATAGATGAAAAATTAGGTACCATGGAATGACATACCACATACAGAATGCCCAATATGTCCTTTTCCTTGCGCCATTTAATATGCAGGAAATAATTGCAATATATTCAACTTACCTACAAACAGAACATCAAGGATACAAAAAAAAATTTACGCTAACTACCCATTGGTATATACATTTCTACATAGTTGCCCAATTCAAAAGCAAAAAGATAAAGAAAACCATCTCATAGTTGCCCATTGGTATATCAATTTTATATAATCAGCTTCATATTTAAAGTCCAACCTTTGCAAAATTCAAAAGTTGGAATAATCTTAAAGAAAATAGCAATGAGGCTATTTTGCACTATAACATAAAAAGTTTGATATACAAAGAAAAGTTTCCAGCTGAATAGATGATACATATGCCAATCATTAGTCAAGTTAATTATGTCATAACCGAGAGAAAAAAAAAAAGGGAGAGGACCATGGTGGACATTAAGTGATAGAGACTACCATAGAACTCCCCCTTGTCTTTTTATTTCTCTTCCTCCCCTTCCCCTTGCAGAACCTCCCATAACACTCTCCCTCTCTTCTTCTTCTTCACATTTCTTTCCTTCCCTCTCACTTTCTTCCATTCTTCTTCCTCCCCTTTGCTTTGTTCTTCAACAAATATCATCACCACTTCCATCAACATTATCTCCTCTTCCTTCCCCACACCATAACCGCCCCCCCTCTCTCTCTCTCCCTCCTCAAATTCACTTTCTCTCTCTAAATTCCATTAGAGAGTTGAATATTTTAGAAGCTTTGGAAGTGATTTTCTTCACCAATTATACTCTCCAAGTGGTAAGTAAGCTTCTATCATACTCCATTTTAATTATTGAAATTTCTAAATTTTTAGGATTAATTTAGGTTTTTAGAACCCTTGAATTTGGGGTTTTTAGTGAATTAGCATAAATTGATGTTAATTGATAGTGTAGTTAGCTCACAAATATTCATATTGTCTTATTCCTAGAGCGATAGAGCAATCGGACAACAACACTTGCGTTGGTGACATTAAAGGCGTTGATCTTCGGTTCTTTGAATCAGTATTTGTGAGTAGATAGTGTATCTGTAGGTTACTTTATGCATGATAAACAATATAAAATTATATGGAGAGCTGAAAGTATATTGACATAGAAGAAAATAATTATTTAGTGAAAATGAGGCTTTATGTTTAAAATGAAAAATCTGTATTTGGATGCCATAATATGATTATTATGCTTATTTAAATGCTTTTAGTTGAATTGCAACAAATTTTATATTTTTAGAGCATATTATGTTAATTACTAAAATTGAGTTATTTTATGTCTATTATGCATATTATACATGAGGATGGTTTTTATGTTGTAAAATATCTTAAAAGTGGAATATGCATGATTTAGAGTAATTTGGGGAAATTTCATAGTTAGAACACGTAGTTAGCAGTGAGGGCGTTAGCCTCGGTGCACCGTGAGAAATCCTAGTTAGCAGGAGTGGTGCTAACCCACACATAGTCTGCAGCTATGTCTGGACTTGTATATGGCTACGGGCCAACTCCAGTTAGCAGGTGAGGTGCTAACCCGCACATGACTTTTGTGGTAATGCGGACTTGTATGGCTACGGGCTAACTCCAGTTAGCAGGTGTGGTGCTAACCCGCACATGACCTTGAGTCATGTCTGGACTTGTTATTGTTCTACTTAGGATAATCTCCCCATTATACTTGGAATTATGTGATTATGTAAAGTTATGTTTTCAAGATATCTCATGTTATAGCTATATATATGTTCTATGAGTATATGTACATTATTATGTTTATATTGTTTTAAGATTGTATTTAGTAAACTACGGATATCCTATCTCTCGCTGAGTTGCAAAACTCACCCTGTTGTTATCCATTTTATTCGAGATCACAGTCTTTGGTGCTGGTTCTAGTTCTATTCCTCCGGCTCAGCCATAAGTGTGTTTCAAGTTGGTGAGCCTTCTTGAGAAGGCCTTTATGTTAGAACTTTATGTTGTCTAGTCTGTTAGTTGCTCCATATGTCACAGGCAGAGTTCTCGGACTTATATTATGATATGATTGAGAATTTATGACTTAGCCATATAGATTATGTTATGTAAATGATTTGTAAACTTAAATTGATATTATGTTTGAAACTACGTTAAATGTTGTTATATACTGGAAGGGCGCATTCTGAGAATGCTTAATGCCCATTTGCTGGAATTTTAATTGAAAATGTTGCAGGTTATACTGTATTTGGGGAATGTCCGAAAAACAGAGGAGACTCTGTCCGTTTTTCTATAAAATATTGTGTGTTAAGGCTGGCTAGGGAAAATGTTCTCTATGCGCCGGTCATGGCCTAGGTTAGGTCGTGACAAATTAAGCCTTCCAGGCAACCAGAACAATGCCCACACTCAAGTGAAGTCTAGTTACACAATTCTAGAATTTTTTGCAAATGAATTAACAACCAAATTAAAATATACTCTATGCACAGATACTTAACTCCAATTATATGTCACAGATTCATATAAATATTGCAAGAAGCATACATTTACAAATTCAGCACAACAACATAAATTATTCCTCCAGCCCAACCATTTCAGGCACAAGGATAAATTGGCATATCTCAATCACTCAACAACACAGTCATCAACAAAAACACAACATCAATGACTAGATTAATCTCTGTTTAATATGGAAAGCTCTACGACAGAGCTTAGCAACCTAACAACAACATCAATGACTACCCAATGATTCAAAAAATAAACATCAAATCCCCAACAAATTTGATACTGACACACACACACACACACACACACACACACACACACACACACACACACACACACGTGAAACCTCAAACAACCTTACTGTTTTCGCGAGCTTGACAAAGGGACATCGAGAACTTCAGCGGCGGACAGGGGAACCGACAGCTTGTGAGGCGGACAAGGGAACTGAGAGCGAACTGTGAGCAAACCGGGAGCTCAACGAATAGAGGAGCACCGCCTTGATCACTCCTCAACAACTGTGAGCTTGAGAGAGGGAGACCGCGGGCTTCAGACCGAGAGTGCAAAGTAGCGCGACCTTCAGACCATAGGTTAAAGGTTCATGGGTTCAGGGAGACCGACAGAAGGAGAGCGAGAGTGCGCGGAACAGAGTTGGTTTTCAGCTTGCTTGAGGGAGTGCGGGAGAGACCGAGAGTGTGTGAAGGAGACTGAGAGAGAGAGACTCAGAGTGCGCAGAACAGCTTGAGGGAGTGAAGGTTTCATGAGCTTCACTATGGATGGGATTTGAGAGGGAGAAGCAAATGGGTCTGAGAGGGAAATGGGGGATGGAGATGAAGTGAGTGAAAATGAATTTTGAGATCTACTATGGTGTGCTGCTTTTTATTTCTCTATGCATGCACCCTGCTACAGTGCTCTACGGTGTCTGTATAGACATCCCAGCGGGGTGTTAAATTAGCATTTCTGATATTCATATGGTGTTTCCTTAATTGCACATTCTGCTTTCTGACTTCAAAGTGCATCCATCAGGTTACAGCCGACTTTACTTATAAAAACTCAAGAAAAGCCAAAAACACACATTGCTAACGTAAAGGGCGGCACCTCATGACACATGAGGCGGTAAAGACTGAGAATGAATGCAAAAATCCGGAAACTTTACTTACAAATAAACTGTAAGAAACAGACATCAATTATCAATACGTAAACAGGGTACAATGCCAGAAATTATTATAACTTATTATATTGTCTAATATGTGAAATCATTAGAAATACCTAGTGACAGTAATGACCAAACCAACAGTGTTTTCCGTGAGCAAACTCCTCCTCTTCATCACCTCTGCTGTGAATCCACCACAAGAGATTAGTCAATGAGTTCCCATCATCAAAACCATTTAAGCTCCTCATATTTTGCAATGCAACATCATTATCATAAACTCCTTGCAGGGCATAGACAAACCCCTTCCAGCCTTCTCCAACACCCTCCCTATTCAGAGCTGGCAATGTCCACTCCACAAGCTGCTTCACAAAATCAACATCTGAGAACAGGACTTCGGAAATGGGCAGCATGGGTAAGAGCTGAATCCCAAGCCGACATTCTTTCTGCTCAGCAGAAGCAAACCATAGCCCACTGTCTCTTTTATTAGCCCATAGAACACCCACTACCCTGTTCTCTCTTGTAAAATCTTCCGCATACAGATTCCCTCCCTCTTTAACATGCCACCACATTTGAGCGGCATGAATTTCCAACGCCGTGAGTGTAGACCCCATGGCAACAAGATGGGTGTCACCATACGCCATACCCATCAATGCAGCAGAATAATATGCATTCACAGCTTCACTGGTGCTCTCCTGATTTCTTCCATCCGCAAACTCAGTTAAACCTCCTGCCCAGGAGTGCAATTTATACAAGTCGAAACATCTTAGACGAGTAAAACTAGAGTTCGGTCCTCTGCTCAAGGTCATAAAATCCGCCATAAGCGAATAGGCCTGAGGTTTATACCTCCTTCCCCAAGCAGGATCAATCTTAGCAAGCACCGCAATTCCATATAGGAAATACCCCAAATGATAATGGTGATCATTATAAATTCCAAACCCAAAATCAGCACCTGTATCAGTAGACCCTTGTTTGGTAACAATGCCGCCCCATTTCCTATCATACAGAAATCCATTCCCATTAAAAGTTCCCTCCAACCACGGCTCAATGGTCTCCTTCAAATACCTCCTAACAGCAGGAATCACATCAAGAAAACTCACCTCCTCAGCTATCAATGCCAACCTTGCCGCCCTAGCAACCAATTTCCCATAAAAATAAGACGAATTTGTCGTTATCCCCAACGAATTCAGGCCCTCGACATCTCTAACAAGCGCCGAAACAATCTCATCATAGGATCCATCCCTAACACCTCTGATCGAATGCCAAGTTACAGAAACAGGATGTGTTTCCAAAACCCACGAGTCCCCAACAACACCAACAAGATCACCATCAATGCCCCGATACTTAAACTCATCAAGAACAGTAACACCACAACGACTATTAGACAGAAGCTGGAGATGGAGAGGGTGTGCTAACAGCAACAAATCACCCCACCCTTTCTTCTCCCACTTATACTCAACACAGTAAGGCCTCGCAAACAAAGCATCACCACACACAGGGTAACAAGAACTGAACCTGTCAAGAACCGCGTCATGCCGCGAATCGCAATCGGGCAGCAGAGCCACCCGAACCGTGCCAGAAAACGGATCAGAAGTTATTTCAGAGAGCGTATGACTGAGCCTGATAGGCGAAGAAGCGTAAAGAACCCAAGTCTGGTTATTGTTGAGGTGGACGGTGAACTTTGTGAGGGATTCATTGGAAGAGAAATCGAGAATGGCGTGGATGGTGGAGAATGAAAGAGGGGTCTGTTGGGTGACGGAGAAGGTTACGAAGGGGCTTCCCCTGACGAGGAAGAAGCGTAAGTGGGAGGAAGGGATGTCTAAGGTGACGCTGAGATCGCTGTATGAAGAGATTTTGTGGTTCGAGTGCTGGCTGGTTTTCTCTGCGGTGGAGATGGTGAGATCAGGGTTGAAGACCTGGTAGGTGAAGGCGGTGTTGGAGAATTGAGAAGGGTAAGAGAGGGAGAGGGAGGAGTTTGAGGATTTGATGAGGTAAGGGTGGAAGTACTCGGGTTGGTCACCGTTTTTGAGGACAAAGTTTTGGAAGAAGGAGTTTGTGGGGAGTGGGGAAGAGGCGAGGTTTGGGGAGAAGAAGTTTGTGGGGTCTGGGAGGACGGTGGAATGGGCCTGTGGGAACAAGAAAGGAGCTTGCCTCGTGGGGTGAGGCATGGTTGCTGCTGTTGTTGTTGGTGGTGGTGATCGTGGTTGTGGCGATGGTGATTGTGGTGGTGATAATGATGGTGATGGTGATTGTGGAGGTCGTGGTGATGGGGGTTGTGGGGTTTTATAATGTTTGTGGCGTTTGTTGAGGCCTTTGGTGAGTGCAGTGCTCACTTTGCGTCTGAGTTTCTTCAGCATTTGCCAGGTGGTAGTTGACCACAACTTTTTGGTCTTTTTTATTTTTATTTTTTATTTTTTGGGCTGCACAATTTTGTTGTTATCTATATAAATAACTAAAAAATTGTAAAATTTTTATGGTATTGGATTTGTTGGGTGGGGGTTGCTGGAGGGTTTGACTAGAGTAGTAATAGTTCTATTGGGTTTGGGCAAATGGATGTTTGTAGCAGTTGTAGAGGGGGGATGGGTGGTTTTTGGTTTGGGAATGGGAACTCGATTTAATGAAGATTGGGTTTTGGAAGATGTAGGGAGGGAAGGGGGGAGTAAAAGAGGATTGAATGATTTTGATGGAAGTGGAAGGAGGAGGGTAACTTCGGGCCAGCGTTACAGCAAGGAATGTGCATGTTGACCGTGTTAAGAAAGAAACCGAGGTTTCTGGATTGGAATGTAAGGGATGCCTTGACGGTGTGTAGTTAGAATTTGTTAGATGTGACTTGCGCAGATGAGACCGGCTGAAGAAAAACGTAGAACTCTTTGTGGTTAAGGAATCGTGATGGTCTAAGGGGGAGGAACTTAGACATTACAATGCACGTTGATTGCCCAAGGGAGGACTATCGAAAGTAGCAAATTACAGTTCAAATAATAATAATAATAATAAAAGGCTAATCTTATATCGTATGGTATCATATTATATATCATTCTAAAATTGAATTTTACAAAAAAAGAAATAGATGATATGTCATTCAGTTATGCATTTGATATCTCGTCCATGAAATTAAAATCAATGATTAAGTCAACCATATCATGTCATTTATTCAATAATAATTGCCAATCAAATATTTCTAATTACTGCAATTTGAATTTATAATTTATTATATTAGGTTTATTATTAAATATTTTGGTTTAGATTTCTCATTATCATTAAGATAATTTAACGTGAATGATAAACAAGGCCGATATTTGATTTTGATAATTGATAAATTTAATTTAATTTGATCATGTCTGTATGTATATATAAGTTATTTAAGTCCCATTATTTTGACGCATCACTTCGACGCATACCGTGGAAAGGGGAGATAGTTAATAAGCAGTTAAGCACTCACACTTTGAAGGCACGCGGTGTTATGGGTGGAATAAAAAGTAATAAAAAATTAATAAAAGAAAGAGTTAAAAAATTAAAAATTTATGCTTGTGAACTGGTTCCCTTTCACCCCTAAACTCTTCTCCCTCTAAACCCAATGTCTCAGACTCAATCACCTCGCCACCCCACAACAAACCTTTGTATGTGGCTCCACACCTGCAGAAGTTGAGCACCACCACCAGAACCTCCTTTGTAACTCTAGAGACAACCTTAATCTCAAACTCACTTTCACACTCACTCTTACCCAACAGTGATTTCTCTTTCGCCTCTTGTCAGAGTTCTGCTGATCCTCCTCCGTCATGGATTTTCACCCCCTTGACCATGTCTTTTCTCACTGGCAACCTTTCGAGCGCGTTCCCTGCATGAACGCCAACAGGTTGATTTTTCTCATTCCTAATTTCATTTTCAGATTTTTTTCCCTTTTTTTTATTATTCATTGTTGAACTAAAATAGTTTGATTTTGAGGTTTTCTTTTTTCATTTTTTTTGGGGGGGGGGGGGGGAAGGGAGTAGTTATGTGTGTCTATTTAAATTCATATGCATATGGTTTTTACAGTTGTTTTTTTTTTTAATCCTTTTTTGTGGTTTGGATTAACTTATTTTAGGATCAAAAGCTTACATAGACAGCTTTTGAACAATAAACATTTTCTATATACCAAAATCAAGTCATCCAAAAGATTCCTTTTAACGTAGGGAAGTTGTGTTTGAATTGAATTTGAAGTGGCGTGTATCTAAGGTATACCAAGATATAGGGGAAATTGGAATTGCCATAAAGTTAATATCATGGAGGAATTTGCTATTGCCATAAAGTTAATATCGTGAAGTAGATTATGAAGGCTTGGGTTAGTTGCAATTGTGGATATGGTTACAGGCAATGTGCTAACACTGAATGTAGACATGTGAAGGTTACAAAATGGATTATCAAAGGAATGGTGGCTTTTTAGTTTGGGAGGTGTTGAAGGCTCTGTTTGTATTTAAAATTATTGTACAAAACGTCAGGTTGCTGCAAAGTGAGTGGAAAGGTAGTTTTTAGGCTTAAGAGGGAGCTATATGTTGCTTTTGATTCTAACTGAGTTTCTATTATGTTGTGAATTAATTGATTGTCTAACCATTCCCTCTTACCTCCTATTCTGAATTAGTTTAACTAAATTAACTGAACAAAACTCAAAATATTGATTTAGTTTTGCAAACTTCATGATCTTAATTAGCTGCTAACTTCCTTGTGTATACTATAAATGGTATTAAGGATTCGGCAGGTCCAACCTTCTTTCAGGCTGACTTAAACTCAGATCTTGTATTTTCTTTGGTCAGCCTAGTTTGGCCATTTGACTAATGATCTGTGCTCTAATGAGCTGTTAGAAAGTTCTCTGTCTCTGTGTCACTCATACATAGGCACATATTAGGATTTATTTATTAAGTTCGAGTAGTAAAAAATGGACATGTTGAAGCTGTCATTTTCTTTCTTCGTGAATAACAACCTTGGAGAACAGTCATTGATAAAATATCAATGTGTCACAAATCATGGATAGAGCCATCTGTTTTATCAATTGAAGTCGAGTAATATTTACATGTATAGTACTTGTTGAGTAGCTCACTATCTCATCTCACTTAGTTCCTAAAGGTGATGAAATTGTTAGCAACTTGAGATCCTTCCATTATCCTCAAGGAAAACATGGTGACCATGATTGGTGAAGCTTAACTAGTGATGATGATCAGCAAGGAGAGAAACTTTAGAAAAGCAAGAAAATTGAGTAGAGGCGATCCCAAGTAAGAAGGACGAGAGAAAGCATGATGTTCCTCATACTTGAAAATTTTGCTAGAGAAGCCATCTGTGGAATGTGACAAGTGAAAATGGTTTTAGTTACTATTTAGTCATGGATTTATGGGAGGTTGCAGTTTGGATAAAAGTATCATGCTACAGCACTCTTTGAACTTGTTCAATTTTGTCTTTAATTCACAGTCTCATTGGTCTTCTCTTTTACGAAGTACCATAGTTGTCATTTCTTTTTCTTTTTGAGTTATGTATTTGACTATTTGTCATTCAGATTATTTTAAACAAGACATATTAGCGAACAAGATCTTTGTAAGATTAATTTCAGTTTACTTTTACCAATTTACCTATCCAAATTTATTAAAGTTCTGTATTTTAATGAGTAGAATAGCTTCTCTATGTCAACAAGTTGTTATACAAAAAAAAATAATTATTAGTGCACGAAAAGGTAAAAAAGAGATGGTAGGAAAAGGTTAAAAAAGAAACCACGAAGTGATTTTGATAACAAGATGAGAAATGTGAAACATTACCAACATTTGAAGCAGGTAATCAACATTTTCAACTAACATTACCAAATGAGTAAGCTACTTTCCACTTAGTGTACGATAAATTAGAAGTCCTTTTGCCATTGTAACATTGCTTGCTTGATTCCATTCATTAATCTATAGTATGAGTCCTCTTAACCTGCTTGCTAACCCAAATTCACATATAAGATTCCTAAAATCTTGAAGATTAACAAAATCTAGAACATTACCAACATTCAAATCAAGTTACCAACATTTTGAACTAACATTATTGGGGTCTATAAGCCAATTACCAACTTATTGCAGAAAAATTTCAAGTTTCGTTGCCATTGTAGCATTGTTTGCATGATTCACTTAGACTCCCTTCATTAATTTATAGTACCAAGAAGTTCACTTCACTTGCTTGCTAACCCTTTGTATTGATAAATTAGTGCTCTACACATTACCCAAGTTATGCTCAAGCACAAAAACTGGCCAATTTTATTCTGGTATATGTTGGTAAGTCATGCAGAGATATTGGTAATTCATGATAAAATTGTTGGTGAGCATGACAAAAGCTGGTATATTTTCAGTTTTGGAAATACTGAAAGGGAGTTGAATTTCCCTTAGGAATTGACAGTGAGGACCATTATATAGGCTTAAGGTCCCTTGGAATTGATCAATTAGTGGTCTACACTCATCCAAGACGTGACCAAGGAAAAAAAAATTAGCCAATTTTTTCCTGGTATACATTGGTAAGTCATGCATAAATGTTGGTGATTCATGTTCAGTTTTGGTAATACTGAGAGTGTCACGACCCGATTTGGGAGCGTGACTGGCACGTGAGGAATCTCATCCCTACGTAAGCCTCGTGATCACTGAATCTCTATATATGCTTAATTTATCAATAAGTATAATAATTAAAACATAATGCTCAATTTCTTTGAAGTATAAACTTTTCCTTTGATTAAAACATAATGCTCAATTTCATAAACTGAAAATATTCAATAAGTTAATCTCTGACAAACTCTTATTCAAATCAGCTGATCTAAAATTTTGTAACTGTCTCATCACATAAGTCTCTAATTACAATTTACATATATGAAAATACTAAAATATATCAGACTACATGCGTGGATAAGATCCTACCTGCACATCTACTGGAGCACTCTATGCTAACAACACTCTAACTAAGCCTTACTCCAAAGTAAGACTCACCCATGGGAGAACCTGTCTACCAATCTGGGTTGAAACTAGAATTGTACCTGCAACTATGAGAGGAAGGGAAGGGGTGAGTCAACAGACTCAGAGAGTGAGCTTTCACCCATCACCCACATGGGACAACCAATAATATAATATAATATATATGCAGCAATTACTAATCATTTGATATTCATGTTCATAGCTATATATAGAAAAGATATATCTTTATTTATAAATTCATAGAAAAACATCTCTAAATTCTTACTCTAATGAGAAATCATTTTCCATACCTTTACATAATAACTCTTAAATCAAATATTTTCTGAAAACATAATTAGTCTCTGAAAACATAAGTAGCAGTATACTAATAGAGAAATACGGTTTTCCTCTTTGGTACTGGGATTCGGCTTAGGCCCCCACGTACCCTCAAGGCTTTGTTCCTACCGGGATTCGGCCTAAGCCCCTGCATAGAACGCATTCCAAATGGGAACTTAAGGTTTTGCTTCAGTGGGTGCCAGATGCGGGCTCCACCATGCTGAATGCGTCTACTATGCTCCACCAGTGCCAGACACAGGCTCCACTGGGGATCTAATGTGGACACCTAAATAGGTTCCATTTTCTGTATATGCCGCCATGACTGTTTATCATTTATCATTTACATGATTAACTGAAAATGGATAAAACAAAAATACTGAAATTTTATAGCTAAAGGGTGGGTACTTGGTCCCTAGCGAATGAGAGCCCCTAAATCTTAGTACTCTGAGAATTCTGGACTCATATAGCTCTAGCAATCTGACTTTAGCATAACTGTGGCTATGAAAATCAAGTCCAAGGGATCACTCGCTTGAAGGCACCTCGATTTCAAGCCCACAGAGTATGTATCTGACAGTTGCTAAGAATCATATTGAATTCCGTACCTCTTGGTACCATAAAACTAAAATTTTAAATCCATTTCTTAACTAACATATTTTCATAACTTAATAACTTTGCTATTATACTTCAAAATAAAAGAGTTCATAATCACAAAACCTCTAAAACCAAAATATACATTTCTATTCATCAAATTAAATCATACTCTATCAAACATTCTTCCAATATATATACATACATAAACTGAATACGCTAAAATCATATTTATAAAACTTAAGGCTTGAATCAATAACATATCATAAACTCTTAAAACATATCTAATAAAATAATAACTATTAAATCATATACTCTTGCCTAAATTTGCAACTTTCTAAATTATGCAATATTCCAAAAATCATTTCATTGGCACATAAAACATTTTTCATAACACACAGCATACCCATGGTTTTCTAAATTTTATTTTCATGCTGTATATTCAAAATCATGGCTTGCGAAAATTCGATATTCATATTTCTAATATCATATTTAACAATCATCATGCATCAAACATAATCATAATGACTAAAGATAAGGCTATGATTTTGAACCCACTCACCTAGAGGGAGAGGAAGAGATAACGTTAACACCAACTGAGCTCCGGGGAGCCTGCAGAGCACCAACGTCGACTATAATCATCATAAAACTTTACATTAAACTCTATTAACTTCTAAATACCTCTAATCTAGCTCTAATAATATTGGAGGAGCACTCTCACTTGACAACAATGAGAGAACTAACAACCCATTGCATGAGAAATGAAGAACATGGAAGAAACTAACAAAATCCTTAACTTTGATCTTGGAGGATGAAGCTTTAATGGAGGATGAGAGTGAGGGGAAGGAAGAAGAAGGGGACATGAGATTTTGGGGGTAGGGTTCGGAAATGAGGAGGAAATTTCGAGTTTGGGGGTATATATTGGGGTGGAGGGGTCACTTGAGTGAAATGGCGTCATTTTGCACTATTCCTGCAAAATTGACACCGCTATAGCGGTCTAGCCGCTTCCCCGATTGCGGACTGTGCACTTATGACCGCTATAGTGGTCTCTAGAGCCCAAACCGTGTTGCATACCTCCCTGTGACTGCTATAGCGGTCTTAGACCGCTATAGTGGTGACAGGAAACCCAAAATTCAGCAGAAATGTTGTCATGCTATTGGCTCACCTCTATACTCACTCACTTATTTCCATTTCTTTACTTCCTATTAACTTTAAAACATAAATGTAAATAAGAAAA
The DNA here is from genome assembly GCA_031216105.1 of Dalbergia cultrata. Taxonomy (NCBI): domain Eukaryota; kingdom Viridiplantae; phylum Streptophyta; class Magnoliopsida; order Fabales; family Fabaceae; genus Dalbergia; species Dalbergia cultrata. Next base: position 50,089,187 of record CM062344.1, read on the forward strand.
TACTCCCCATTTGTATTCAAATAATATCTAAAAATTCAAAACTCCAACCAATCAAAATCTCAATTTTGAGTTCTAGTTCAAATTTCGGAATTCTGACGATTTTCTAAACTTGGGGGTTAAAAATGAAATATCTAGAGGCTTTCAAAAATTCGTTAAAAATCGCTCTTCAATTCATTTTCCCTTGGAGAGCCATTATTGGGACTTTTGGTCCCTAGAATGTGACTCTAACATATAGCCCTCCAAGGAGGTATAGGGCTCCAGACTTGCGAAATCCTGGACCCGACAGCATGGATGGGTGTTGGGGGACCTTGAGGTCGTACAGAACATGTCTACTGATACGTGTACATCGTGTATTACAAAGAGGGAGTTGAATTTCCCTTGGAAATTGAGAGTGAGGATTAATGTAGAGGACTTAGGAGCCCTTTGTATTGATGAATTGGCATTCTACACATCATCCAAGTTGTGCCCAAGCACAAAAACCGGCTAAATATTTTTCTAGTATACGTTGGTAAGTCATGCAGAAATGTTAGTTATTCATAATAAAATTGTTGGTGAGTATGGAAAAAGCTGGTATATTTTCAATTTTGAAAAAACTAAAAAAGGGTTCAATTTTCTTGAAAAATTGAGATTGAAGACTATAGTAGAGGACTTAAAAGCCGTTTATATTGATAAATTGGTGGTGAAATCAACATCCAAGATGTGCCTAAGGATAAAAATTGACCAAGATTTTCTAGTATATGTTGTTAAGTGATCTATGAGATCTCTTAAAACGGTTCATGCTACTTTCAAGTAATTGAGGGGGTGTTTGTTCGAAGGAGACACCCAAAGGTTTTTTAAATTGCATTTTTATGAAAACTTGATTTCAAAGAATTTCTATTTAATAAAATATAGATGTTGTATATCATTTCTGTAAATGGTATTTCTTTTATGTTCTTGAGGTTTCTAAAAGAGATCAAAAGATCTAATTTGAACAAAAACCTAAAACTTATATATAAATCTCTAATTTTCGATATGACCAATTAATCTAGACAGTCTTCAATATAAATTTCATTTCTCAATATCTAGGCCTCCGATTAAGCCTATTCCAATTTTTAATGAAAGCTAAGACATAGAGCCACGACCCTATTTTTGTTTGGTAGTGTTAAGTGTTAGCTCCAGAAACCTTCAGAAGCGTTAATGTAATATGTTTTGAGTGATGATACAACAAATTTATAGAAAATATTTTGAGGAATGATTAATGTTTCCCTTGATTTTCTTGAAGCGTCAAACATGTTCTGCAATTGCATAACACATTTCTTAAAGCATAAATAATTTCATTTTACATGTACGAACATGTTTTATCTTGTCTAAAGAGATAGGAACTTATTAAAAGTGAAAATTATATCATGAAATGAACAAATACATACTTATCGGATTGAAGTGTACCATCGTATGCAAGAAACTAAGGATCAGATTTTCAGAAAGTAGAACATAACTTCAAAAAGTACACTTCAAATGAAGATTTCAAACTAGCTTTGAAGCAAGTGTGTTCCACAACCTTCAATCATCATCATCGCAATCTTTTCATTATATACATACTCTGATTGAAGTCTAGAAAATCATATTTGTCACCAAGGAACTGATTCCGCACACTAGAAAGTTTACTTTACAGTAAAACGATGCACTCAACATGAAAAAAAGGGAAAATTGAATTTCAAATTTAAAGTCAAACCCAACTATAGATTGGCGTATCATCTCTTCTGCCACCAGCTTGGTCAACTACTCAGCTTCTAGAAGGAAGATTTCAGAAACCTCGTTTGGAAAGTAAAAAGAAGTTTATGAAAGTGACATAAAAAACCTCTATTTCATAATGGCTATTGTAATATTTGTGACAAAAGACGAGATACTCCTCTAGACTACTTTTTCAAGACATAAATAGATGATCAACATGTGTCACTTGGACAATTGATCAAGGGCAACAGTTATAAATGAAGACCATCTACGAATAGAGATATTGTGCTTTCAGAGAAAGAGATCTTGACGATTGCATAAGTGCTTAAATGCTGACAAATTTCTGCTCATCCTCTTTTAAAGTTCATTATATTTTATAATCACTTTCTTTATTTGTAAAAATCTTCTTTCTACGTTCTTGATAGATCATATGTTCTTCCAAGAAGAATAATTAGAAAAAAGTCATTCAAGTTTTTTCCAGGTCTGTTATTGTACAACTTACGAAAACTTGAGTATAGGTTAGTTTGAGTGGCAAACCTAAACACAAACCTTTGTATCTTCGATAAAGTAATGATCGGTATGAGATAGCTTGGAGAGGCTAAGTAAAAACTACTTGCAACGTGACAATAGAGTGTTCTATTAGTCACGTTTTAGCTTAGAAAAGCCAGTGAAAGACTACTCAGGGTCAGCTTGGAAATGTTGGTGAATAACTACTTGGTTTGTAATAGTGGAGTGTACTTGCTGGTACGAGTGCAGCTTGGAGGTTGGTGAATAACTACTTAGTTTGTGACTGGATGTAGGCAGATTTGGCCAAACAAGTATAAAAATATTTGTGTTGTATCTTTTTGTTCCTTAACTCTTTTATATTCTTTACTTTGTGCCTTTTAATGTGTTTACATAATAACAATCTCTAAAGCTTTTTTTATCATATTTGTTGTAGTTCATAAAGTAGCTTTCTGAAGTAACTAATGCTATTTTCACTGCACTTCAAGCTCAAAGCTTGATAGTAATCTATTTAAGTTTTTCAGAAGTTGAAAAGGAAGGAAAAAGAAAACCATGATTCAACCCACCTTCTCATACGCTTTTCTACCTACATTAGGTTTCCTAGAAAATTTGTGAAAAATATTAAAAGAGGCCTCATCTTTTACTGTTCGGAATCTGGGTAACATACATTGAAGATTCTAAAATTCGAGTTGTACAACTCGGATTTGAGTGAACCAATAGTATTCTTGAAATTTTCACAGCCAAACACTCCTAGTTTTGTGTCAGTAATCATTGTAAGTTGTTGTACCCTCAGTTAGGCACACAACGAAGCAACCTTTGTTTAGGAATTTTTATAAAATTGTGTAGTTATAGAATTTGACTCATTTCTAGTTCATTGGAAAGCTTGATAAATCAAATCATTCTCATAAAATATTAGCTTGAACTTCCAAGTGTAAGGATCATAGAGGAATTTCTCATTATAATTGACAAATCTCTTATGAACTAAAACGTTAAAAGATGCATAATTTTGTAAGAAAAATATTTTAACAAAATTCCTAAGCTTTATGGATTAAAAAAGGGCCATAATGCAATATTAGCACAATAATCAATTATGAGGATAATATAAGCCTACCAAGAAGAATGATAATGGGTCTCATGACTCTATCGTACAAATTCATAAAATACTTGCGCTTGTATGGAAATTATAAGTTATTAGGATATGTTCTTATTGGCAGAATTGTTATTCTATGATATTGTGCATTGTTTGAGTTATTATTGATATATGTCATTTTATGTGTATTAAATTGCTATCTTGAGATGTAAATTCATATTAAAGATTCATGCGAGGATCATTCTTAATATTACTTGCATTAATAAAGAGGAAAAGAAACTAATAGCAAGTGTCATATTTTACCCCTCACCCCAAGGCGGTGACGGACATTGATTTGAGTTCAATGCCATAAATTTAAGGAAAGAGGTGCGGGTTTTTAAATTAAGATCGGAGGTTGATGCCATATATCATAAATAATACTAAGCAATCAAGAATTAAGATTGCAGGCTGATGCCAAAGATCAAAGCCAAAACAGATTACGTTGTGTGATTACCAATTAAATAGTTCATTATGCATGCACACATAGATCATGTCATGTTAGTGGAACAAGCATGTAAACAGAGAAAAGAGGATACATCTTGACTAATGAATGACTCTCGAAGTATGGATACATGAATCATGGCATGTCAATAGAAGAGGCATATACCTTGATTAATGAATGACGTTCAAAGTGTGCATATATGAATCATGGCATGTCAGTAGAAGAAGCATGTAAAAAGGAGACCTGCCTCGGCTAATGAATGACTTTCAAGAATTAAAAGGAGATTAATATGCATGCATACACTTCTTTTAGCAAATAAACATGAGGTGGCTAAAGGCGAAAACAATGACACCCATGCATTTCCCTAAAGAGAAATATTATATTTCTCATTCCTTTTTTAATTTCCATATCGCTTTTAGATGGAGAATAGAGTTCACGTGGTGCCAGGAACCCCCTTAGTTGAGCGGAGATACTGCACCCTTATTCATGCAATTTGTGTCATAGTCACTACAAGTACATATCACTACATGAGCCCTCACACTAGTATAGAGGAGGAGATGAACATCTGAAACGTTATGCCTATGGGTCCAAACCCACCCGCTTACATTTCCATGCCTAGTGTATCCGTGGCTAGCCACCTTCATGAAGTCATGGCACCAATGGAGTCGAGCGACGAGGATCCATTCGAAGCATTTAGGGAGGTTTCAGCCACCCAATCTTTGGAGAAGGATCTTGCTCTCTGATGAACCGCTACTAGCCAAAAGCTTGAGTGCATTAACACTACCTGTGAGAGTAACTAAGGTAGGGTATTGATCTTTTGGTTTATGTTGGAAGGAACTTATGGTTAAGTCTTTGTTTAATAAGTGACAATTGTGTGTAAGAAGATGTTTTATTTGGAGAATAATCTCTCATCTTATATTTTGCTATGAATAATTATCTCTATCTACTATATTTATTGACGATTGAATTTCTATGGTACGTGGGATGTGGCGCATGGGATGTGTTATTTACTATCTCTACATTCTAATTAATGACTATTCTACTGATATCACGTGCATCATACCGTCCTCTTTATCAATCAAATCCCGCGAAATATGGCTCGTATTTTTGTAAGTATTTTTAAGTATATATATGATTAATTTTGGTAAATTAATTTAAAACTTTTTCATTTTTCTACAAATCTAAAAAGTAACAAACTAATAGAATTCAAATGCAAACTTAAGTATACATTGAAGCTGCTAGGGTACTACAGATTGAATTTTTGTTTTTCTATATTTTGATAAATTAGATTAATCGAACACATGATAAACTACAAAAATCTACAAAGCATCAAAACCCTTAAATTTTTTAATAAGATTAATAAGATCAATAATAAAATTATTATATATGCATACATCTATGTAACTTTTAAGCAATATTACACCACTTATAACTTTCAAAGAAATAATTTTTTATCGATCCAACTATTAAGTTACAACTATTCATCATAAAAATCATTTGTATCAATTTAATAAAAATTGAACATCAATGACAATACTTGTAACTCTTATTTTTATTCATTTTAAGTATATATATTACGTTAATTTTGATATATATAAAAATTATGCCAAACAATTTTAGATTAATTTGAAATTTTACATACTTGATGCATACAATGTGAACTTCTAATCTAATGGTAAGTTTTGTAAAAATTTACATCAATAAAAAATTATTCAACAATCCAACATTTTCTTCTAGTCACTGGTGTATCTTGATCATAATCCACACACACACATGTATACATTAACCATATTTTACAGCTAAGTGGGTCTAAGCGAATTTAACCCCCTTTTATAGTTCTATTTACATGTTGGGTTGACATCCATAAAATTCTTTATATTTAAAATGCCAAAGAATGAAAGAATCCCAAAAGCGCATAAGATTAATGGTCGCAAAGCAATTTACATCCGATTTGGGAAATTATTATTGCAACTAAGAAAATAAACTTGGAAATATTAAACATTAAAATCTTAGCATCTTATTTGGGAAATTTGAAAAGTTCATATGTTCAATAGTTGAGAAGCATACCGGTGCTCGAAAAGAATATTACTAAAGGATACCACAGATTATTCCTATCTTAGTGACGGAAGGAAATCCAAAGGTATGTCTAGTAACGTTTCAAACAAAAAATGCTGAAGACATTGATACTGCTAAACTACACCAGCACAAATCTCCATCACTAGAAGCACTTGTTCCGCATCGGATCATACCTGTTCCTGTGCAGCAACCATATCAAAACAGCATGAAGTTATCATTCTCTCTCTCGAATTGAACATTTAATCTTCAATTGATAAAAATCAAACACCACAATCTGGGTGCATTTGTTTGGGATTCCAGAATCCCAAAATCACCTATTTTCTCCCAAGAACATAACTTTTTGTATATTTGAATAATTATTAAAAAAATAATCAGAATCTAAAAAAAAAAAAAAAAAAAAATCAGTTTTCAGCTTAACTTTTGGGGGAAAATAAAGATCAGTTATCATAATCACTTTTTCCAAAATCTAAAATAAATGCACCCTCAAACAGATGGCTTTAATAATCCATAAAGTACAAAGTACAAATGGCTAACAAAACAAAGGCTATATAAACAGCAATTCTTCACTCGAGAGGAGAAAAATAATAGTGAGCATGTTATCTGAGTAGAAATTTGCATTGAAACACCCTGCTGAACCAAATCTAACATGTCCTGTACCAATCAATTGGAAGCAGAAAACCATATCAGATCACCCTGCAGACTCCACCAACCCACATCAACTATTTCAATTCATAGTCATTTTCACATGTGACAGGATTATAATATGCCCTTGGTCTTCTATTAGATTCAGCCACAGCAGCAACTTGCTGCACTCCAACATAAACCTAATGACCCACATCCATTCTATTGCATCATAATTAGGCTTCAAGAATTATCCACCAACAGCATAACCACTGATTTGACAATGCTCCAAAACTTCAAACATTTGACAAAAGAACACTCACTTGTATCTTCCCAGCCATCTTTTCAAGCAAAGGAACATCTCCACCACAATCAATTTTAAACATCTCCCAATGCTAAGATACATATCAATTAGGCTTCAGTTTAACATGCCAAACATAACTGACAAAAGCTACTTAACTTGTAATATGCACACCATGATAGCACATGACTATATATATATATATATGAACCTTCTTAGCACATAGTTGTGTTAGAGACAAGTTACTTGAAGTGCTGAAAGTTTATAAGAGAAAAAAATATAGGGGTAGGATGGGCATTGGCCATTGGGTGTTAGAGACACCTGAAGTGCTGAAAGTTTATAAGAGAAAAAAATATGGGGGTAGCAATGGGGATTGGGATGCTGAATGACTCAGCAAATGTGGCTAATTCTAGTGGGCCCTCAATGAGGCTAGGGGCTTAATGGTTTTTAGGACGGGGTGTGGTGTGTGCGAGTGAGGAGTACATCACGTGGTTGTTAGGGGAAAGAGAGTATTTGTTGCTTTGTGGGGAGGATTATTGGGCATTCAGTCAGATATACTGTTTTAGGCTTTGGAGTGCATGAGCTACTCAGTGGTTAGCTCCTTCTCTTGTATTTGCTTTATGCTATTCCTCTTTTATTCACAGAAATATATACACTCAGTATTTCTTCTGCATTATAGTTCTTTATTTGCTGTGTTCCTATTAATTGGTATTCGTCGTTACCTCAGATGAACTTTTGTTCTTTGCCACATCTTCTTTCCTCCTTTAGTTGTTCTTCTTCCACTGCATAAGGTTGTTTCCAACTGAGCCCCACCATCCGGTCATCCTTCACAGTTGTCGGGAACTTCATCCTATTGATTATCATCTTAATTGGATTTGTTTTCAATAGGGTTCGGGTCTACAACCCTCATCTTTCCCATCGGTTAACACACTGATCATCAAGGCCGCTTACCTACCCAAGATTGGGTTATCCATTCTCCTTGCTTATGATTTTTTGTCTCACCTTCAACAAAGATCTGATTGGATTGCTCGTGGCTCCAGGTCAAAAAGGCAAAACAAATCTTCCTTAGATTTTTTCCAAGTGGAAAATGGTACTTGATCCTCCCACCGTTGGCACCATATGAGTGCCTCACCTTTCATAGCCACCCTTGCTAGCTTCATTTTGCCATAATTTTCTACTCCATTCAGTCGAAAATAGTACTCTGCTTTAGCTATCCACCAACAGGCATCATCACCCAAAAACAATGGCAACTCAAGTCACCTTCGTACCTCCTCCGATCTTCAGTGGTGGCTCTTTGGCTCCATTCTCTTACTCCTCTAACCTGTAGGTTGCTCTTCTCTCCCTCCAATACTCCAATCCATTGCAGCAGCACGTGATGAATCCATCTCATAGGGCTCCAAAGACAGGGAGCTCTAACACCGAGTTTCAGTAAGGAAACTAAGGAAAAAAGAAAAAGGAGCTTTTCTGAATAATAGGATGGCTGAAGCTTCAAGCTCAAACCTCGGTCACTGTATGTGTATTTCTGTAATATAGATAGATAGCAAATATGAAAATGACAAAGGAAAAGTAAAGGTCCTGGCCATAGAGGATCCATTCAGCCTCTAAGGTCCTACTACTCCCAATTCTGGTCTACCCTTCCCCCTACCTACTAAATTGTTATAACCTCTCACACCTTTAACAAATCTCACAGAATCATAATTATCTCTCCTATTCAGCATGCATAACAACATCCTATTTTTTCCTAACCAATACCCCCTTTTGGGCCAAGCTGAGGCCCAATCGTCCTATTATTCTTACAAGACTAAACATCACCAAACCTGGGTCTCTAACAACCAACACAAGAAAGAAAAGACTAACAAGTACATTGTGAGTCTATTGCTAAACCACCAACAGTGTTGAGATTTTAGATTCACTTCGGGATGCCATGCCACTTACAACAATGACAATTAACAAGGCAGCACATGAAATATTCTATGCATTGATGAGTGATGACTAAACCTCCCACAACATACTCCCATTGCCAACAATTTATTCAACACAAAGCCACTTGTCATAATATCTACTGCCACAATTCTCCTTACTCTTAAACTACCTCTTAACCACTTGCTTGTGTCTGCTATTATAAACTAACTCTTAAAACATATTTGTATCATTTATTTTGAGGCCTAAAGCAAAAAGTAAATCCTAACCCCATTCAGATCACTAATCACTCCATCTATAGTTCAGTTGTTCCGTTCAAAGATCCCAATAACCAAATCCCCCTCTCGAAGATAATTTTATACCTATATATCCAAGATGACCATTCAGTTGCATACAAAAGAGTACACCTTTCTCCTTCACCATATCCCATAAACCTAAAAATCTCCATTCCCATTCAAGGCATCAGCTCCTTCCATTTTTTAGAATTCCCCACTGTTTCCTCACTATCCTAAAATAGATTCCCTCTGTTTTTGACTCCAACACTCCCAATGGCCCAATCAACTATATATTTCCCATTATCAGCCTTCAATGAACATCACAAAGTTCCCCCCACCTCCCATTCCTCTATTCCTCAATTATTTCAACATGAAATCTCATGAGGAAGAATAAAGCACGCCTTTTGCTTGAGCTGTTGTGCTCATTGTAGATCAATAATGTGTTGACTAATTTTAATATCATAATTCAGTGGTTGTGAACCAGATAATGCATTTGAATTTGGAGTTCAGCTGAACCTCGACAAAGTCCTCCCTGGAGGCACAAACCATGGAGCATCAAACAAAGTATTTTGATTGATTCAATTGCCATTTCATCATTTTGAAAAGATCATGGTGTATTACGATGGCTTAAGTTGGTGTCCTGTTTCATTTACTTATTTCATTTATAGTTTTTTATCTACAAACAAAAAGAAACAAGTAATGTTTTCTAGTCATATATGAAGCGCATGGTACATATTAGTAAGTGTTTGTCTTTGAGAGAGCATTTAAAAACAGAAATAAAATGAAAAATCAAGACAATGAAAGAGTTTATGTACCTCAGCCATCTTAATAAACTGGACCTCTGATCCCCAGTCATACAGTTTACGCCATACTTTGGCTCGAAAGGTTCGAGATGTGCCATCTGCGAGTGCTACGAAGGTTATGTAATACATTCTGCCAGACACATTGCCCGTTTGCCTTGATGTAGTGATCAAATTCGAAACTGGTTTTCTCCATAAGAAGAGCACAAATACATAATTAGAGAAATAATCAATTAAGCCAACAAGATCAGCAGGGTTAAGATAAAATTAATAAAAAAATCGTCAAATGCAGAAGCAATGTAAAAGGTAATCATAATAATAGGGTACGTTATCGTTATTGTAGACTTGCAAGGCTTGCTTGGACAAGGCGATCAGTTCTTGATCAACCTTTTCATTTATGTGACAGGGCGCGATTCCACCAGGCAATACACCTTCAAACTTATCAACTTCAAAGCCCTGGAAAGTCAGAATTCAAACCCTACTTAATAATATTGCATTTACTGTATCATATCATATACCATATGAGAGAATAAAAAGATGATAGAAAGAAAGAAACAAAGAATGTACCCCGCTCTTGGCGACCTGCAGCCGATATTCGGCGACTTCATCAGTGCTCATAGAACGAGGAGGGCGGTGGACACGTACGGATCCATCAATTTCGTCATCTGATGAATCAGATGAAGTGTCATCAGACGAATCAGATTCTCTAATAGGGTATCGGATTTCATTCTGTTTCTCCTTCTCCTCCTTAATCCCTTTTGCTTCTTGGCCGAGACCCATATTCTTGAACAACTATCGAAATTGGAATCAGAATGAATGCATGGAATGGCGAGAACATCTCACCTCATAAAAAATTAGCATGCCCACATGCTAATGCTGTCAAACCGAGAGAAAAAAGAGGAAGGAACAGTAAACGAAATACCTCTAGGTCGATGGCGGCGGCGCTGTCCATAGCGGTGGTCGATGGCAGCAGTGGAGGGATGGCCGCTTGCAGCAGTAGGGTTCTTGGTTTGGGGCTGTGCTGCGCAAGGAAGGGAGTTATAGATAGGGATTTGATTTGATCAAAGGGGTGGTGTTTGCTCACTATGCCGACTCACAAAATATCAATTGAAGACCGTTTTCATTTTGCTAGTTTCTGATAAAAAAAAAAAAAAAAAAATCAATTGAAGGCCGTTTTCAATTTTTTAAAATGAAATATTTGTTTTAGATGATAATATTTGAAGCAAAATTAATTACAATTTTCAATTATGGATATGGATTAAAATCGGCCAGAAATAATATTTGTTAATTTTGAGAACATTAAATTAAATAGAAAATTTAATTTGTATGCATTAATAGTATAAAATATTTAATTTAATTTAGAGATATTAAGGTCCATTTGGATGAGTCTTTTTTTTGACAAAATCAATTACTTATTTGAAAAAAAATTTCATATAATTTAAATTATTTTTAAAAAATAATTAGAATATCGAAAAAACTTGTTTTCAATTTTTTAAGAAGCTGAAAACAACTACTTCTACCGGGAAAAAAAAATCTGTTTATTAGTTATATATAAAATTCAAATTTGATAATCACGTTTCTTAAAAGCGAAAATAAATACACCCTATTACGGGAAGAAGACAGTAATTATGCAAATAGGTTCAAAACACTCATATTTAACTTAGATATTAAAATTTATTTTACATTAGATAACTGCTATAAAGATTTTTTTGATTCAGAATCAATTAAAATTTCAAGTAATTGTCATATTTCAACAAATTAGAAAGAATATTTGCTAAAATTAAGTACATCAAATCAAACGTAAATAACACACTTAGAATTTAGAAATATGATATTAAATTAAACTGGACATGTTTATTTAATTATTTTGTTACATTAAATTAGATATTACTTTAATTCAAAGATATTAATTTTAGGAAAATGATAATGATTTTGTAAAAGGTTCAAGACACTAACATTAAACATTAAAATTTGAGATTTGAGGCGGCATAACTATTATGGACAGTAGTTCGGGCTAAATACATGGATCGCTACTTACTCAAATGCTTAAAAATAAATAGTTTTATATGTTAACATTTCTAATTTGATGTCAAATTAATCATAACAAAAGTTTTCATATCAATTTAACCTTAACAAAATCTTTTTACATCAATTTAATCTTAACAAAATTTGTTTAAGTCAATTTAATCTTAACAAAATCTTTTTACATCAATTTGATTTAACATTTTTTGTTTTGACTTCAATTTAATCATTTTATCTAAGCAGAGATCCAATAAAATGACTCGATATCAAAATTAAAAATATTAGGACAAAATTAATATGAAAAAATTTGTTAGAATTAAATTGATATTGAATTAAAAATATACTTGTACTATACTAATAATCCAAATTTATTTGAGGAAAACTTTTACATGTGTCTTTTATAAAGCTATTTAGGCCCACCACTTTCTCAATCTTTATATTTATAGTAATATTCTAAATTTAATTTGTATTTTAATTATTAATTATTTTTCATATGAAATAAAATTAAAGATTTCAATAATTAAATATTACAATTCACGCAAAAAAAAATTACAGTAAAAATCATATTATACATACATAATTCTAAAATCAAGTTTTGTGTAATATCTCAATTATTAACCTCTTATGCATATGTCATAATTGGTCAATTATTAGACTTCTTACATTTTGATTTCGATTATTTAGTTTACTTGAAAATACTTTTAGCGAAAAATAATGAATCAATATTTTAAGAAAAAAAACTTAAAAAGACAGTCTCATTCGTCAATGCGTAACTAGAATTAACACACCTATAAGTGAAATAACACTTCCATAATAATAAACATATAAGAGAACATATCCTAAATATCATAAATATTTAACAACACATGTCATTACATCATAACATAAATAAGATATTAATATATCACAGGAGAGCATAAATCCATGAAGGACAACCTTACCTAATACAAACCACTTGAATCATAGCACAATATTCTAATAAAGGACACATCATAAATAAATTCTAGCTAAGAGCCAGTAATAAGGCCCGGTCTCGAATATAGTCATCCATAAGGTATAAAAATCTCAAAATAGGAAAAACATAAATAAGGATCAATACTCTACATGCTCAAGAACAAATACAAAATATGTAGAAGACAATAATTAAGTCTCTAAGCATGGGTTAGCTCTAACGTCAGAACTCAAGGGCCTCTAGCATCTTGGCCCACTAGCTCATTTGAGGATGACATGGAAAAGAAAATGGGTAAGAATACAAAAGAATCTCAGTAATTAAATAAAAATAGTTTGAGTGTTATGGTTGTCGTCTCCAGTCACTTCAATTTAATTACAAAATAAGTGAGCATGGTTTTCATTTTGAGGCTGCTTGGACAAGACATAAGGATTATGAGGATTTATGGGGGAGGCTTGGAGGGGTGCCTCTTCTAATATTACTTCTCAGTTGAGTTTGGTCAAGCAAAATTCTCTTGAATTTAATTAGAAGATTTTTGGGAGCATTTTTAAGAGGAAATGACAACTTCGGAATAGATTACAAGGTGTTCAGGAAAAATTAGAGTGGGTGGATGTTGTTTCACTTATCCTTCTTAAGCATAAGTTGTAACAGGAATATCAAGAAGTTTTATGCCAAGAAGAGTTTTTCTGGTTCTAGAAATCAAATGAGAAATGGGTTAAATTGGGTGATAGAAATACTTCCTTTTTTCTCACTCAAACTATTGTTAGGCATAAGAGAAATAAGATATCTGGTTTGTTTCTTAATGATGGGTTTTAGTGCATGGAGGAAGATAGATTACAAATGGAAGCTACGTCTTTTTATTAAGGGCTTTTTCTTCTTTTCCGTCCATTGATGTTTTAGGTTATGATAATATTCATTTCCCATAGCTAGACTTTTTTTACACTAGGAATTTGAATAAAGATGTTACTAAGGATGAGGTGTATGCATTGTGTGGTATGAAGTGTTATAATGCTCCTAGTAATGATGGTTTTCATGCTTTCTTTTTTACGCAATATTGGTATATTGTGGGTGATGATGTTTGGAAGTTTGTGCATAATGCTTTCTCTCAGGGTTTCTTTGATCCGAGTGTTGCTGAGACTCTCCATGTACTCATTCCTAAAGTTGATTGACTTGTGTGTATGAATGATTTTCGGCCTATTAGTCCGTGTAATGTGTAACGCCCCGATTTTTCTGTTAGAGTGAAAATGACCAAAATGCCCCTAAGGTCATTTTCAGCCCGGAATTCGAGGAAAGCCGATCCGGCAGTACTCGAAGGGCAAACTCAATGTTGGAAGGGGATTAGATGGCTTGTTTACCTTCCCGGGGTCGAAAATCTCGTTTTTCGAGTTTTCGGGTCAAAATGACCAAAACGCCCCTGTGGTGTTTTACGGATTTACAAGTCTTAGGATGAACCCGAAACTTCTCCAGATGATTTTAAAAGGCGTTTTTCTGTAGACTGTGACTTTAGTTTTGATCCCGGAGGTCCCGGGCGAAATTAGTGCAAAATTACGGTTTTACCCCTAGTTTCGTGTTTTTACGCTTAATCGCGTGATTAAGAAAATATAAGTAATATTAGGCTCTAATCGAAGGTTAATTAATTTCCTTAATTAATCTTGAGTCAAAATAATTTATTAAAATTGATTAGAACCAAAAAGTGCTTAATTACAACCTAAAATCATATTTTAATTTCAAGACACCTAGTCATAGAATCCTGAATAGTATTTTCTCTTTCCAATTCCTTAAATCATGGAATTGTGTTATACATTGTTTATTCACAAATGAGTTTTAAATTCTTTAATGATGTATGAGCACTCCTAATCTTCTCATAAAATTCTTAAAACACATTCTTAGTTACCTAAACTTAAGCTTAATTATTCCTAACCTTGTACCTAAGCTAATACACATCTAAACCTATCATTAACACCCAATTAGATGATCAAACCTCACCTCCCCCTTGTTGTACTAGACCTGGCCGTGCACCCCCTCATCCCATATGCATCACATGCTCAATTTTTCAACACTCCAAGGCCATACCTCAAGTCACATACACTATACCTTGTCATAACTTTCAATCAAGCTTGAATTTCCACATGAATAAATAATTAAAACAACCCATTTTTCCCATTTATTTGTGGCTGGAAAAGTTCCAGCCATGTCAAGTTTCTAGAAGCTAATTTCATCAAAAATTGATAGGAAATTAACTCACATCAAGTCATACTTTGTAGCATAGCTTCCATACTTCAAACCATACTTGAATGACCTTGTGTAAGAGATATTTTTCTCTCCCTTTTTCCCCTCAAAAGCCACGGCCACATTTCCCCTTAGTGAGCCCCATGGCTTTGTTTTTCTATAAATAGGATGCTTGTGATAGTTTAGTTGCACTTGGAAGCATTTGCTAAGTTTAGAATTCTAGAGTTGTCTTGCTAGTTCTTTTCTTTTCTCTCAAAGTTCCAAGAGAGTTCTTCCTTTCTTTTCATCTTCATCTTCATCCTCTCTTCATCTCATCATCATCTCTCAACCTTGAAACACCACCCCATAGCCTTGAACCATCATCAAACCTCTCAAACACCACACCTCAAACACAACCTCACTTGAAACACAACTCCAACCTTCTCATCCTCCCTTGGCCGAAGCTATCTTGCCTCTTGGAGGAGCTCATCATCTCATTTTCCTTTTAAAAAGTTCAAAGATTTCATCTTCACTCTAGGTAGGAGTGTTTTTCTAAACTTTGTTTCTTGAAAAATGAGTTTCTCTAGCTTTCTCTTGGATTTCTTTTGAAACTTTTCCTTGGTTCTTTGTTTTCCTTTCATTTCGGCCATGTGGCCTTGATTATGAGCATGATAGCTTGATGATGAGAGTTTCTAGATGATGACCTTGTGTTCATCTCAAAGAAACCTCTAAAGCTTGAGTTTTCCTTTTCTTATAACTTTATCTATATGACATCTAGCTCACATGGTTTTTCAACTTAAGAAAATTAATCTAAGGATTTCTAAAAGCCCAAGCCTACCCTTGTCAACCTTAAAGTTGGCCGGCACGTTCTAGAGATTTTCTCTAGATAGGGGTTTTGGGTATTTAATAAAGAACTTGACTTAGTTTCACTTTCTTTTTCTTTTGTAAGACTTTCGGTTTTGGTATTTTGATCTTTGAGATATTGTAATGGGTTGTTATCTTGTTAAAGTCTTGAATGAGCTCTAGTTAACCATAAAATGAACTTTGCATCATGTCTACTTTATGCTTTGCATATCATGTTTACTTCCTTGCTATCACTAAATATCAAGATAATAAGTGAACCTTGCATTATCATGTTTATATTTCAAGCTATGCATTATCATGTTTATATTTCAAGTTCTCACTTAATACCAAGATGATAATGAGTTGCATCCATATTTACTTTGTGCCATCACTTTACTTTCTAATGGAACCTAAAATAAGTGCATGAGCATTTTATTTTTATGTCATCACCTAAATGAACCTAGAGCTCAAAGACTTGCCCATTGTTGTCTCAAACAAAGGTCTAAAAATATTTATTTCCTTTGGTTCATATTTCGGCCCTAAGGGGTCTTGGTGTTTCTAAGTATTGAAAAACTATGTTTTATAATTTTTCCAAGCTTTTATGAGTTTGAGGAATGCATAGAACTAAGTTTTATGAATTTAGGACCTCTTGAGACAAGTTTGATCTAGCTACTGCCCTCATAAATATTTTGATGATTTTAGATGTTAAAAATATTTATAAATGAGTTTTGAAAGTTTTAAAAAGGTTCCAAGAGAAACTAGTATTTTATGTGCTTTAGAAAATGTGTTTGATGCCTTTAAATGGAGATGTTTGTTTCGGTTCTGCCTTGCCATGTTTAGCCACTGTATGAGCTGTGTTAATGATGATAATATGCTTATGTTTAAGTATAATTAATGTTAAGACTCATATGTGAAAGATAAGAGAAGTTAGAAACTAGAAAAGAATTAATTTGAGAGTTCTAGATCCTTTAATGTTTGAATTTTCTGGATTCTGTCCAGCAAGGTTTAGTAATGCTAATCATGGATTTAAATTAGTTTAAATGTGTAGGAATGACTCATAAATGGTTTAGGACTTGATCTTGATGCCTTAGGAGCAAACCGGACTTAGAAAGGGTCATTGTTGTGACTCTTAGGTATCCGTAAAGCTAGGAATATGAATTATGCACTCTTGAGGTTTAGAGATGTTCTTGATCATAGTGTGAGGTGAGAAATACTTAGTTAAGACCTTATAAGTTCCCGAGAGATTAGGTTTGATGATTAATAACTTAGAACGTGAGTTAAGGACCTTAAGGGTCAATGCATAAGACACTAAAAAGTTGTTAATGCTATGATGTGTTATTTGATGCAATGATATGATGATATGTGCTTGATGCATGAGAAAATGATTGATGAAATGTTAAAGTTTATCATAGCATGAGATTTCATGAGAATATGATGTGTGGATTAGCTTGTGGCAGTTTGAAGGAAATTCGGTTTAATAGTTATCTTTGCCGAATTTCCGTCAAACCTTAAAGGGTTGAAAGAAATTATTTATGAGTACCATATGAGTTGAAAACCCTGGGTGACACCGGTTCGGCCAAGCACCCCCAGGAGATTTTTATGTGACAAAGCACTAAGATGCGCTTCCCCCGAGGAGGTGCCGGTTCGGCCGAGTACCCCCGGGAGGAGACAAATCCGTGAGGGTATGAGTAGATGCAGCCTACCAAAGCGGACAAATTGCGAGGCCATGCGTGGCTAGCAAAGCGTTTCAAAGAAGGTAATCCCAGAGAGAGATGATCCCTGCCTCCTACCCGTACTTGCGAGTCGGGATTATTATTTATGTTTCGCTTATTCAAGATAATAAGCAAGAGCTAGTGTTTAAGGTATGAGCTCATAACCTAATTATTATTTTTAGGGTGGCCTATATGCTAAAGTACCATGATTGATGTCACGAAGTTGAGGAATGATTCACTTGGAAGTTATATGCCCTTATGCCACATGGATTATGTTTATGTGCTTTGATGTGTCATCTTATATGCTCGAATATTGCCATGCATCCATGATATAACATGTTGCATTCATAACATCAAGATGCATGCTAAAAGGAATGGACCTTGGATAATTAGTTTGAGAAACCCTAAATTGAACCTTATATGCACAATCACTATTTTATAATTAAACCCAAGGTTCCTGAGGATGTGTACGATGTAACCCTAGGGTAGGAGACTCCTACTGAGATTTCTTTAGCAAGATTTCTCACTCCTCTCTCTTCTTTCTTCCGTCACATCTTCAGAGAGCGATGGCGACGTTCGTGGTCTTCGTTGATACGCCAGTATGGGAGATACACTTCGACCCAGACCACCGTTCATATCACTTTGAGGGTCGATGTGCCGTTCGTGTTTTTGTGTACATGGGACGACCTTTTGCTTATCCAGTTTCGAGCTACCAGTTCACTCCTACTGCGCCCTTCGGTAGTGACGACATGATCTTCGAGCGCACCCGTCCGCGTGAGGAGCAGTTGCGACGTGCCCGTACCTCTGCCTCTACCATCCGAGATTTCCCGGAGTACGTACCTCGTTCGAGATCCGAGACTGACCCATCCGAGGATTGGCCGACACATGTTCCTTCGGAGGATTCAGCCCCTTTTCCCCGATCCCGACGTATGGGGAGTGAGGAGACTGTGGTGCAGCCGCGCCTGGCGAGGAGAGCCGAGATGCGTTCGCATCAAGGAGCTCACGTTCAGCCACCTCGTGTGCCTTTCACGTTGCATTGGCCCACACAGGAGGAGGTAGAGCGTTTCCCGGGTTACCTACCTCCATCACCTGAGGACCCCCGACGTCACTAGTTCCTGATGGAAAGCCTTGCGAGTACTCGAGCTTTTATGAGGATCTTCCCCTTCGGTCGTACCTTTTGGGAGGGGTGTGTAGTTTGTACTCATAAGCCTAGTAGGAGGGTAGCATTTTGGGTTTTCTATCTTCATGTTGAACCATGTACTTTGCTATCTGTTGTATTTCCTTTTCCGTTGTATTTCAAGCTCTGCCCGTTTCTATAAGGGTATGACTAGTTATGTACTTTAACTACTTCATTATTAATGAAATGTTTCTGCTATCTTCATGATCTATGTTCTTCTAATGTATGTTTTATTACATGGTTGTTCATGATTGTCACGCTTGCTTTATGTTTCTATCGTTCGACTAGTTAAGTTCGTGGCTCTCACTTTATTTTATGTTTTCAAAAAGAAAAATTTACCCATAATTTCCGCTAAGTATTTTAATCAAAGAATGAGACTATGAAGTAATAGCCTATTGTTTAACCTAATGTGTTCTAGAAAGTTGGGTTAAAAATTAGGGTGTTACATAATGCTCTATACAAGCTTATCACCAAGGTTCTTGTTAATAGGATGTGGCCTTTCGTTCATCACTTTGTGAGTCCTATGCAAAAGTAGATTTGTTCCAGGAAGAGGTACCTAGGATAATGCTATTATTGCTCAGGAGGTTATACATTGTATGAGGAAATCCAAAAACAAGAAAGGGATGGTGGCTTTTAAGATTGTTCTTGACAAGGCCTGTGATAGAGTGAATTGGAGGTTTCCCCACTTTATTCTTAGCAAGTTTAGTTTTACTACTTCTATTGTGAATTTGATCATGTTTTGTGTTTCATCTTCTACGCTCTCTCTTCAGTGGAATAGGGTGAATATGATGTGAGTTTTCGCTACCCACAATAAATTAAAAATATTTTAGTAACTAAATTACACCAAAAATGAAATTAGGATGCAATTCAGATCGTCTCACATAGAAATGATCTAATCGATTCAGAGATTTTAGGGAGTTTTTCAATGTTACTGAAAGCAAAATTAACTAGAGAAAAATTATAAATCGAATAATTACCTACACAAGGGTTTCCTCAGATTAAAAGTTGTTCAACTATTGATTCAAAACATAATTTTATGGTGGTGGTTACTTTCATTAATCGTGTTTCCACACAATAATTATGCAATTTGACTTAATGGTTATACAAACACACTCCCATTAAGAATTTAACTAACATATGAACTAATGATTCACAATCGTGATTCTATGAACTTATGCCAGTTTAATTATCAATTACAACAACCTAATTTCTAAATGAAAATAATTCCAATCCCTTGCCCATTGGATGTAAATTAATCAATTATCTAAACACCCCAATAGAACCCCAACTATGCATGCGAATGGACACACAATAACGAAATTCTCTAAGTTACAATTGTTATAATTCACGCAACCAATATTAAAAAGAAATGACAAAGGGATAGAAAAACGGACCATAAATTGTGAATAAAACAAAGAATCTCATAAGCAATCTTAATATTCAGTTATCCCTGTGCGTAATAAAGGGATTACTCCTCCTTAGGGGGAGGATCACAATCGTTGTTGAAGAAAAATGTGAATTACAATCCCAAAAACTAGAGGCAAAACAATGATTGAGATCTCCTAAAACATAGATAGTAGAGAGTAGCAGGAAGATCATGCTCAATAGCTAAAAATAAAAAAAATAAATAATCAAAAAGTGTTCTCAATATTAGACCCAAAACCCTTTATAATGGAGCAGAAAAAATACATTAAAGTGAGTCCTATAGCCAAGTAGCTGAGAAGCTCATTGACGTGATGGTGCTAAGGCCACTTATGACCCCTATAACAGTATGAGACCGCTATAGCGGTATGAGACCGCTATAGCGGTCCTGCCTTCAAATGCTCGAAATATTGAAATCATCCACTTTGTCCACTACTATAACAGTTCTTAACCACTATAGCGGTCCTGACCTTCCAACTTCAAATCTTCATCTTATGTCAACTACTATAGTGGTCCTGTTCAAGCATTCCATGCTACTTCCCACTGTCTAAGGTCTCTAAGTCCCCTTCTTTGCTTTGGCACACCAATTTAGGAAGTTCTTATCCCCAAAAAAAGCTCATACAAAAGATTAAAAGCACAGATAACTTTTAAATATAATTATTTATTGAAAAATGGTGCTACTAGCCAAGAAATCACTCAATGATGCATTATGAGGGCAAACTCCAAATTCACCAATTAACCATTAATTAAGCACAATTTAAATGCAAAATATTCAGAGTTAAGATGGAAAATTGGTGCATAAATGCAAAACATCAAACTTCCCCACACTTAAACAATTGCATGTCCTCATGCATGGTACTCATATGCAACAATAATAATGAAAATGCTGGATGCCACTAACCTAATAATGCATGATGCATGACAAATAGATGGTATACTAGAACCTAATCAATTGAGGGGTTAGTTAGAGATGGTGAACAATAACTAACACAATCAAAGAGGCTAGAATCCAATAGCACTTACTGAGTTAATTAAGACAGCACATGGCAAGAATGAACAAAAACAAGTATGACAAAGTTAAATGGGGTGTATATCACTTTTCACTCAAGTTTATGAGTTTTATAATGCACTCTAGTACACAACAGAGAACTTCCTCCATAAACTTGTCTTTCTTCGCAGTCACCACGGATCAAACACATGCTTGGTCATATCTCAAGAGGTCTTTTCGAAGGTTGTAACTAGGCCTAGGTTTAGGTGGGATGAAATAAGGAGAGATGGGCTAAGCTCAGTTCCTATAAAAGCAAGGTGCAAAACAAGAACTTAGGTAAGGGAAAGCAAAACCTCCAAAATTTACTATCTTGTTCCTTTTACTTCAATGGCAATTTATTTTGCATTCAAACCTAATTATGTATTCGCAATGGTGGATTAGTGGAGTCCAAAAAATTTTTTAATTTGAATTTCCAACAATCCACACACCTTTTTTCTTGCATGGGTTGTGCTTATTTTCCTTCCAACCTTTGGTAATGGTTTCCCCATACTTAGATTTTTGCACATACTCTCTTTCACCAAGCTTTCACAAGTCCCTAAGTTGGGTATTTTCTCATTGTCTTCTGCTTAGGCTTGTGTTATGTTGATTAACAAAGATAGGAAAATAAGCTCAAATAGGGTAAGCAAGGGATATAGGCATGCAATGTAGGTTGTGTGGCTAAGTGGATGAAAAGAACAAATGCCTCAATCATTAACACACCAAGCAATGTGAAGAAAAAACTTTAACTAAGAATCAGCCAAGTTCTAGAATCCATATCAAGTGAGTGCATACACACATGAACAAATCTAAGTGATTATAGCAAAGCCAATCACATTCAAGTCCAAAAGCTCACAGGTAACAATTTAATTGGCCAAACAAGTTACATTTCATTGCATTGCTCATGTGATTATTAGAATAACTAGTACACCATGGAAAAACAAAATAAAGAACAATTATAAAGTGCAGGCATTGTTCAACCATCAACTAATCCCATTTTTTTTATGAGATGCAAAAATGTAACATATGACATAAGGAAAAACAGAATGAAAAGTACAAAGAAAATGAAAATAAAGGTACATGAGCAAACGGTGGAAATGTAAACCAATGACCCACAGAATAACCCTCCCCACACTTACAAAAAGGCACTACCCTTAGTTCCAGGCGAGTGAAACCATCCAAAGAGCTGGGAAGGAAGGCTCAATAGTTCGCATCATCAGAGACCTTTTCCTCTGATATCTTGGCATCGAGCTCATTCTCCTTAGAGTCAAAGGCAGGATCCACACGTGGCTGAGTACGACAGGCAGGTAGGGGTGGAGCTTGTTCCTCATCTTTCTCCTCAATAGGGGGCTCAATGCCTTGGATCCGTAGCTCTAGATGAACCATCTACCTCATAAGCCGTTGCTTAGAGGCTTGAATAGAGGCAGGGACATGAGCCTTGAACTGCTTAGTAATCTCTGACTGTATAGTGTAACATCCTGAATTTACTTAGAAATTAATTAGTACTTTATTAATAAAAATCTCAATATTTTGATAGACGTAGTAATGATGAGAACAACTCAACGAACGAGATAAAAAAAAAGTGAATAGTATTCTGCGAGCTCGTCGGGGCACATTCAGGACTAAGAGGTGCCTGAAACTGAGAAAACATAGGGATAAAGTTAGAAATTATAGCTAGGATTGAAAATCTTATACTTAGAATTAAATTTCTGGTAATATCTGATTATCTGGGTATGGTATTTTACTCGTTCGGTGAAATTTCAGTGTATGAGTTTTAACACCAAAAAGAATTTGTGAATTCTAGTCTTAATAGGAGACTACACCTATAAATTGATTTATTTGCATGGGTAGGATAGTTTCATGTTTTTGGAAAAATCATTTTTGATAAAGAGTTGTTGAACCATATTTGCTAGATTTTCGATTTGGCTACAAGCAGAAATTTATCACGAGTTTTTAGATATATTTGTAGGTATTGGTATGAGCTAGAAAAACTACATGTTGAAGCTAACATCCTAGGCTAGTGTCATGAATTTTCTTGAGCTTTGGTTTTGAATTGCACTACTTTAAAAAAATCAAGACCTAAAATGGTACCTATGTTGCCTGAACTGCTAGAACTAAAGATGCAAATTTGTCTAATTTTGTTGCCATAGCCAATGATTGAATTATACTTTAAAATTTTTATAGGGTATTGTAAACACATTGAAGTGCAGCCATGATTTTTTTTTTTTAACTGATTCCATCATTTGCTAAGACTAAACATTAAGAGATTCTTGTTCTGAGCTGAGAATTAGTGGTCTCTGATAACCTAGTTAAAGAATGATTCTTATTCTGAAAATTTTACAAAACTTTGGAGACACATTGAGGTGTCATGGAGAATTTTTGTGGACCTGGAATCGACCATTTGATATGCAAAATAAATCTTACTATTTGAATGGAAATTCCGTAAATGTGCTGGAATTGACAACAAATCCTTGATTTGGAAGTAAAATGACCTTTGACATAAGTACAATGAGTGGGAATGCATGCTATGAACTTTAGAGTTTGATTAATGATAAACGAATGAGAATTACATTGTGAAATGAGTGACTACATGTGGCTTATGCATGCATTTGAAAAAAAAGAAGAAGTACATGATACAATTCTATGAGAAAAGAGAATGTATAAATTTCAATCGTACATATTCTAACATATGGGGAAAAATAGGGACAAGACTTATGTTGATTGAATAGGGAAAGCTAGAAATAAGGAATTCCCTAGAGGTATTATGTAACGCCTCGATTTTTCTGTCTGAGGGAAAATGACCAAAATGCCCCTAAGGTCATTTTCGGCCCGGAATTCGAGGAAAACCGGTCCGGTAGTCCTCGGAGGGCTAACTCAATGTTTGAAGGGGATTAGATGACTTGTGAATGGTTTCGGAAACGAAAATCTCATTTTCTGAGGTTCGGGTCAAAATGACCAAAATACCCCTATAGCGTTTGATGCGGGTACAAGTGCCGGATGAGCCCGAAACTTCTCTAGATAGTTTTAAATGATGTTTTTATGTATTTCGTGACGTCAGTTTAAGTCCCGATGGTCTCGGGCAGTTTTTGTGCAAAATTACAATTTTGCCCCTAAGCTTAATGTTTTTGAGCTTAACCGCGTGATTAGGCAAACATAAGTAATATTAGGCTCTAATCGAAGATTAATTAATTTCCATAATTAATCTAGAATCAAAATAGTTTATTAAAGTTAATTAAAACCTAAAATTGCTTAGATTAAACCTAAATCTCTTTTTAAATTCAAGATTCCTAGTCATGGAATCTTGAATAATGTTTTCTCTCTCCAATTTCTTAAATTAAGGAATTGTGTGTACAATTGTTTATGCATAAAATGAGTTTTAATTCCTTTAATGATATATGAGCACTGCCTAATCATGTCTTGAAATTCCTAATTACTTTCTTAGTACCTAAACATTTGCTTAGCAATTCCTAATCTTAAACCTAATCTAATACACACCTAAACACATCATTAACACACATTTAGATGAAACATTTTTCTCTCCCCCTTGGGCTGTCAGCTAGCCGAAGCTTCCCCCCCTCCCAAAAATATCCATCACATGTTTGAATTCTTGCATACAAATGCCCATGCTTTGAGCCATGCTTGCACCATGCCTTACACCATACCTCACCATGCTTACAACCATGCTATGAATGACCAAGTAAAGAGATATTTTTCTCTCCCCCATGTCCAATGAAGTTCATGGCCAGCACCCTTCCTTTCACCCTCCATATGTTTTGTTTTCCTATAGATACATTTATTAGAAGAACTTGGTTCCATTTTACACATTTGCTAAGTTGTTGTCTTGAAAGCTTGTCTTGTTTCCTTTCTTTTCTCTCAAAGAACTCTTGAGTTCTTTGCATCTCATCTTCTTCATCTTCATCTTCTTCAAAGAACCATTTCTTACAACCTCAAACCACCACACCACCACCATAGATCATCATCTAAACACCAAAGCTTCCTTTCTCAAAGACAAAACTCACACAAAACATATTCCTTTCCTTTCCTCTTAGCTTGGCCGAATCTTTATCTCCACCTTGGGAGGAGTTTTTCATCTCATTCTCACTTCAAAGAACCAAGTTTTCATCTTCACACTAGGTAGGGTTTTGTTTCAAAAGCTTTTCTTTTACTTGATGTGAAAAGTGCTAGTTTCCTCTTGGTTCAACTCTTTTTCTCTCTTTTGTTTTTGGTCATGAGACTTGATTTGTGAAAAGAAAATCTTGAGCTTGATGAGAGGTTTCAAGATAATAATCTTGAGAGTCTCATTTAAGAAACCTCTAAAGCTTGAAACTTGTTCTTAACTCTTGAAACATTTTAGTTTTCCCTTTGTTTTTCCTTGCTCAAGGTTTCGGATTTCCTTTCTTTTTCCCTTTGTATTTCGATTCTTTTCTCCCTTGTTCTTACCTTGACTTTAGTTTTAAAAATAGTAAGGAGTTGTTCTAAAGTTTTTATTTTACTCAAAAATGCTTTGTTTTTGAAGGAAAAATGTTGTCTTCATGAACTTCTCTTGGTTCCTTTTTTCGGTTTCTTCTTTAACCTTTCCTTTTCATTTTTGGCCTTCAAGGCCTTGTTTATGCTTCATGATAGCTTGATGATGAGTGTCTCTAGATGATGACTTTGTGTTTGTCTCAATGAGACCTCTAAAGCTTGAGTGTTCTTTCTTCAAAGATTTACTTATGTTACTTAGGTCACCAATAATTTCAACTTAAGAAAATAATTATAAGGATTTCAAAAAGCCCACGGCCTACCCTTATCAACCTTAAAGTTGGCCGGCACGTGAGGGTGTTGGGTACATAATAAAGAATATGATGTATTTTCATTCTCTTTTCTTAGTTTAGTTTCGGTTCCTTTTTTTCCTTTTCCTTTAATGTGTTGTTTTAAAGTTTATTTCCTTAAACTTGATGATGATGTTTAAGATCCATGAAGTTTCCTTGAAATCTTGGTTCAAGAACTCTAAAGCTCACTTTATTTGGTTATGATAAGTGTTGGGTTGAGATTATATTTCTCTAAAAGTCTTGCATAAGCTCTAAGTTAAGTAAAAAGAACTTGCATCCATATTTATTCTTATGTCATCACTAAACTTTCAAGAGTAAAGAATGAGCTTGCATCCTCATGTTTATGTTTAAGTCATCACTAAACTTCTAAGATAATGATGAACTTGCATAGCATATTTATTTTATGTTCTCACCTGATAAATAAGAATAAAACAAAGTGCATTGCATATTTTAGTTATGTCATCACTTAAGAAATTTGGAGCTCAAAGACTTGGCCATTATTATCTTAAACAAAGTTTGGAAATGAATGTGTTTATTCCACTTGATTTTCGGCCATGTGATGATGACGAGCTTAGTGTGAGTTTCATCTAGTCACAAGTGCCAAGATCTATGTTTTATGGTTTTCTTAAGTTTAGATAATCTTAGAGAATGTTCTAAGCATGATTTTATGATTTAAATCGCTCTTGAGACTATTTTGAAATGGCTACTGCCCTTATTTTATTTATGATGATTTTAATGAAATAAAATGTTTTCAAATGAGTTTTTGAAGTTCTAAAAAGGTTCAAAAAGAAACTAGCAATTTATGTGTGTTAGAAATGAAATTCTATGCATTATATGATGAAGATGTTTTCGGTTCTGTTTGGATGTTTTGCTCACTGTATGATGCTGATTTTATGATGATAAAATGAGTATGATCACATATAATTGATGTTAGAATTAATTAGAGAAAGTTAAGACGAGTTAATAATTAGAAAAGAATTAAAATGAGATTTCTAGAACCCTTAGAAGTAAAAATTATAGATTCTGTTTCACCATGATTAATATTAGTAATAATGGTTTATAATTAGTGTAAATGTGTAGGAACCTCTCATAATTGGTTTAGGAATTGATCTTGGTACTCTAGGAGAAAATTGAACTTCGAAAGAGTCAAAGTTGTGACTCTTAGGTACCCGTAAAGTCTAAAATATAGATCCTGCACTAAAGAGCTTTAAAAAAAGTTATGATCATAATAAATAGTAAGAATAATTAGTTTTGAGCCTATAGGTGCATAAAATATTAAGATTTGATGATTAGAGAATTTAAGTTTCAAGATTCAAGACCTTAAAGGTCAAGCATAAGACGCCATAGGTTCCTTAATGAAATAAGTTTGTTTATTCAAGAATGATGTGATGATATATGTGTTATGATGAGTGTTTTAATGTGATTTTAAGTTTATCATGATCCTAAAAGCTGAATGGGAAATGCATATGTGTTATGAGTTTTGTGGCATAAAGTAAATTTGAAAGAAATTCGGTATACAGCAATTATGCTGATGAATTTCCATCAAATATAAAGGACATAAGAATGTTTTTGAAAATCATATGAGATAAAAACCTGGGTGACACCGGTTCGACTGATCACCCGTAGGAGATTTTTAAGTGACAAAGCACTGAGACGGGTCCTGGGTGACACCGGTTCGACCGAGCTCCCCCAAGAAACAAAACCGTGAGGGTATTGACATTGAGCTTGCCAAAGCGGACAATATCACTATGTACTAGTTACCAGTAGAGCATTTCAAAGAAGGAAATATTCCTATGAGAAGTGATCCTTAGAAATGATAAGTTACCCCTTCTTTTGCCAATATTAAATCTAGTGACGACTAGTTAGGATTGGGCTCATTTCTAGGCGATAGGTGAGATGGAGTTTTGGTGACCAGAATAAAATTGCTAGGCTAGTGTTGGTTGGATTTTGGTGAACATGATAAGAAGGTGGTCTTGAGAAAAATAACTTAAGAGTTTAAGTATGAGAAATGAGTATGATGTTTTAATGTCACTTTATGCCACTGATATGTTGAGGTTTCCTGATGATTGTGTTCTATCGATTACTCACATAATGTATTAGCATGCATTCATCAATATCTGTTGCCTTAATGTCATTAAGACTCATACTAAAAGACACCTACTTCGGATAAATAGATTTGAAAAGTTTAGAACCAAACCTTATGTATGAACACCTTTTCATAATTAAAACCGAAGTGGCTGGGACGATGACGATGACACTTGTGTTAGAGTTGGGAACCCCTACTGAGAACCTTGAATGAGTTTCTCATCCCTCCCTCTTTTCTTCCGTGTCATCACCAGACGAAGATAATGGTGTAGTTCGTGACTTCTACTAAGGCATGGGCATGGGGTACATGCTATGAGCCGAATTAGAGGGATGCAGCAAAAGCACAAAGACGCCGCTTTATATAAATATGTGTATTTCTTTTTTATGAAACTAGGGAACTATGATAGTAGTAATTTATGTATCTATGCTGATATGATCATGTTGTGATGTTATGTATAGCATTGTATTTGGTGGCTATGAATGATATGATCTCTTTTTCTTGAATGTTACGTTTACGGCGAACGTTAGGTTTTATTTTTAGTACGTGGCTCATGTTTTGTTTTCAAGTTTCAAAAAGAAAAATTTATTCGTATTTTCTGCTAAGTATTTTAAAGAAAGATTAAGACTAAGAAGTAATAACTAATGATTAACCTAAATACGTTCTAGGAGTATTGGGTTAAAAATTGGGATGTTACATATTATGAGTCAGTAGATGCATCGGTTAGGAATAAAACTGTGTGAGATTCGAAAAAAAAAAAAATGAAGTCCGATGATCACATATAGGAATGAACTCATGTCCTGATAAGCAGTTTATTGCCTATTATGGAGTTGTCCATTATAGATACCGTTTGGTATAGATTTAAGTTTTCCCTATGTTGATGAAAAGAGAAAAATGCACTGAATTGAATTTCCATGGTTATCAAAGAAAAAGACATGATCACTACTATGTTGCATTTGACTTTATATGATTTTTG
Source organism: Dalbergia cultrata (assembly GCA_031216105.1). Classification (NCBI taxonomy): domain Eukaryota; kingdom Viridiplantae; phylum Streptophyta; class Magnoliopsida; order Fabales; family Fabaceae; genus Dalbergia; species Dalbergia cultrata. Next base: position 50,118,192 of record CM062344.1, read on the forward strand.
TACAGTGGTATTTATGCATATAATTTTGCATGAAGATGAATATATGAATGAACTTATTGATTATGTTCTGCTCACACTTGAGGGAGTACCCTACTGAGAATTTTATAATATTCTAATTTCTACGATTATATTTATTTTGTATTATTCAAATCCAGCTGATGCCATCCTTAATGTTCTTCCTTGACTCGCCACAGTGGATATGGGACTCCAACCCAATACTCAACTCTTTATATGTTGTAGCTTATTCATAGGTCCGCACGTACGTGTTTTTTTGCCGTTGTTTCAGTGCATTTGTTTTTACCATTGATTTCAATCCTGTTTTCCCTTACGATGGTGTGCCTCTCCACATGACACACCCAATCATATTTGATGTCCGCTCACACCACCAGCACCCCATCTAGCTGATGCTCCCTCCTCACTGTCGTCCTTAGACTTAAATCCACCCGAGGGTTGTAATGCCCCTACCGGAGGCCAGACTATCATACTAATGGCCAACGGCTTTCATTAGGAGGACACAAGATATTCAAGGGCTTCTGATTTGTATATAGTTATAGTGCAGTGCTAGGACTTTGCCTGCTTGCCAAGTGATTTTTGTTAGATAGTTTTAGGTCCATTTCTCTATATATGCGATTTTTTGTGGACCTTGATATTTGAGCAGGCTAGGTTTTAGATGATGGACATGTCTTTTGATATTGGTCCCTAAGTAGTATAAAGGTGAAATGACTTAACTTACAATATGGTATGTATAATGATAAGTTATGTATGAAGTACAGATATGTGTGTGTGTGTGTGTATATATATATATATGAGTTTCTTTGCAACCTATGAGTTTAATTTACTTTATTTACCTTAGTTAGGAGAGTGTTACATTATGGCGTCAAATCTGGATTATCCTATATGCTTGAGGATTGGACCAACTATGCTTCCTTAGTAATTGTCAAGCATTATGATTTTATATGTGTGTGACTACTAGTTGGGAATGTTGTGGGTTACTATCATACTTAGCTTGGTATTGAGCCTGCTCAACTCCATATTTTTGTTTGGTGTGATAAGAATAAAATGACTTGAAATCAATGTACTAGGAGCGGTGTGGGAATCGAAGCTGGTATGATGGATACTTTTCATGAAATAGCCGTGGCATTGAGAGAACGGGCTGCGATTGTCAATCGAATGATGGAAAGGTTGAATTGCAATTAAGAACAAAACCCGGTTGGTAACTTTGGAGAGAATAAGGTGGATGTGAAATATAAAAAATTTACTGAGTTCAGGAAGGCAAACCCTCTACTATTTCAAGGAGCTTTCAATCCAAGTAAAGCAGAGGAATAGATTAAAGCTATGGAGAAAATTTTCTCAATTTTTCCTTGCACTGAGAGCCAAAAAGTGGCTTTTGCTACCTATATCCTAGAAGCAGACGTTGAATTTTGGTAGGTTAGAACCAAGGGGCTATTCGAGGATTCTTAGACTGAAGTCACCTGGGACATCTTCAAGGAAGCATTCTACCACAACTATTTCCCTACTTCGATGAGAAATGCAAAAGAGCTAGAGTTCATGGCGCTTAAACAAGGATCTATGAGCATAGTAGAGTATACGGCCAAGTTTGAAGAGCTCCACAAGTTTTCTACAATTTACCAATGTGACCTAGATGAAGCCTAGAAGTGCATGAAATATGAAAGGGTTCTACATAAAGATAGAGAAGCAGTTGTGAGTCTCCTAGAGATCAGAGACTACTCTACCTTGGTAAACAAATGTCGGCACACAAATGAGTCTAACAAGAAGCTAGCAAGTTTCAAGTATACGCAAAACAATGCTAGGAGAGGATTAGCACCCTAAGGCCCACGATTCAAGCCTATTAACTTGTTTAAGGGAAGATTTCCACCTAACAACAATAACAACAAAGGAAAAGAACTTCAATCCTCAAGACCAGAGGTAGGACGAGAATGCCCTAAGTGTGGGAAAAATCATGGAAACAGGCCTTGCTGGACAACACAAATTGTTTGCTTCGGCTATGGAAAACCGGGACACAAGATATTTGAATGCCCCAATAAGAAAAGTCAGCAGCTCGTCCCTAGGCCACAACAACAATGGTGCATTTTTACTATAAGTGCCAAAGAAGCTTCTCAATCTACTGATCTAATTTGAGGTAAATGTGAAATAAATGGTATAATACCCTTGATGTATTGTATGATTTAGGTACCACTCATTATTTCATATCCCATGACTGTGTATAAAAGTTACAATTATCTATGTCCGAATTACCTTATGATCTCCTTGTTATACATGCATGAACCTTCCTCTTTAGATAGCTACTAAACAGTTTACTGCTAACTTAGTTTGTCTTTCTTTATCAGGTTTAGAGGTAATTTTATGTATGGATTGGCTAGTAGCTAACTATGTTCTTTTACATAGTCCAAATAGAGCTGTTATATTTCCTTTTATCTCACCTTCTATTCCTGTGGTTCCTTTTTCTTTTTATTTAAACCTAGTAACACCTGTGTTTCCCTAGTAAAATCATCAGGAATATGTTCTTCTCTCAGCTAGTAAAACTGAACGTGACCACAAGTTGAGTAAGATTCCAGTGGTGAGAAAGTATTCAGATATCTTCCCAGAGGATATTCTAGAATTTTCTCCTGAAAGAGAGAATGAATTCTCCATTGAGTTAGTTATAGGAACAGGTCTTATCTCAATTGCTCCTTATAGGATGCACCTTTGGAGTTGAAAGAAGTAAATTAAAAAATTAAAGAACTACTTAGGAAACATTTTATTAGACTGAATGCTTCTCCATAGGGAGCCCCTATTCTTTTAGTAAAGAAAAAGGATAAGGGTATGAGGCTGTGTGTGGACTATAGGCAATTGAATAAGGTGACGATCAAGAATAACTACCCTTTGCCAAGAATTGACGACTTTATAGATCAATTACGAGGGGCAACTATATTCTCAAAAATTGATCTTAGATCAGGCTATCATCATATTAAAGTTCGGAATGAGGATATTCCTGAGACTGCCTTTAGAACTTGATATGGACATTACGAGTACAGGGTGATGTCTTTTGGATTGACAAAATGCTCTGACTTTATTTATGGATTATATGAACTGAATCTTCCGCCTTTACTTGGATAAATTTGTAGTTGTCTTTATAGATGATATACTCATCTATTCAAGGACTAAGGAAGATCATGTGGAATATCTTAGAGATGTGCTACAGGTCCTAAGGGAACAACAATTGTATGCCAAGTTATCAAAATGTGAATTTAGGATGAAAGAGGTTAGATTCCTAGGTCATGTGGTATCACGAAGAGGAATCTTTGTAGATCCCAGTAAGGTGGAATAAGTACTTTATTAGGAATGACCTGGCGATTTGAAGTTTACTAAGGTTAGCTAGATACTATAGGCATTTTATCATGAGATTTTCTCATATAGCCTTACCTTTGACTAAGTTAACCCAAAATAACGCTCTATTCAAGTGGGCATCGGAATGTGAGAACAATTTCTAGGAGTTGAAGCAAAAGTCGACCATGGCACTAGTATTAGTATTACCCGATCCTCATGGACCCTTTGAGGTTTACTGTGATGCTTTTAGTAAAGGTTTAGGATGTGTGTTGATGCAGAATCGAAATGTGGTTGCCTATGTTTCTCGACAGTTGAAACCCCACGAAGTAAACTATCCAACTCATGACCTTGAACTCATAGCTGTGGTTTTTATTCTGAAGATCTGGCTACACCATCTCTATGGTGTACAGTTCAATGTTTTCTCTGATCATAAAAGTTTAAAGTATCTTTTTTATCAGAAGGAGTTGAATATGAGGGAAAGGAGGTGGATGGAGTGCCTCAAGGATTAGTTCAACCTAAATTACCATCCAGGCAAAGCAAATGTAGTGGTCGATGCACTGAGTAGGAAATCTTGAAGTGTAGTATATTTGATGATGATTAAGGAGACGAAGCTAGTAGAAAGCTTTCAAAAGCTTAGTTTAGAAACGTCTGTGATCCTTCAAGGTATTGTGTTAGGCCAGATAAAGTTACAAGTGATTTCAAAGAACAAATTTTGGCTGCACAACATGAAGATCTAGAGTTTCAAGAGATTTTAAGAGCCATTCATGCAAAGAAGTCGCAAGGATTTACTCGAGACTAGTGAGGTATATGGAGATAAAAGGATAGGGCATGTATACCTGTAAATGGCAATCTCAAAAATGAGATCTTAAAGGATTCTCATAGGGGCGAATTCTCCATACACCTAGAAACTAGTAAAATGTTTGCAAATCTCAAGAAAATGTTTTGGTGGCCAGGGATGAAAAAAGACATAGTAGAGTTTGTCAGAAGGTGTCTCGCTTGTCAAAAAGTTAAAATAGAACATCAAAAGTCGGCTGGGACCCTACAACCCTTAGAAATTTCGAAATGGAAGTGGGAAAGTATCTCCATGGACTTCATAATGGGTTTTCCAATAACATCATTAGGTCATGATGCTATATGGGTTATAGTGCATAGATTGACCAAGTCTACTCATTTCTTACCCATCAAGACTAGTTATCTTTTGGATAAGTTGGCTTCCTTGTACATTCAAGAAATAGTACCGTGTTCCTTCTTCAATAGTTTCTGATAAAGACCTAAGATTTACCTCGAGATTTTGAGGAGCTTTCCAAAAGGCCTTTGGAACCAAACTTTGTTTAAGTATGGCATATCACCCCCAAACTGATGGACAAATAAACACACTATACAAACCTTGGAAGATATGCTAAGGGCATGCATGATTGAGCAGAAGGGAAGTAGGGATAAGTTACTTCCATTGGTTGAAATTGTTTATAATAATAGTCACCATGCTAGTATTGGCATGACCCCGTATGAAGCTTTATATGGAAGAAAATGTCAATCTCCATCATGTTGGTACAATTCGGGGGAAGTAGGACTGTTGGGACCCAATCTTATTAATCAAATAACTGAGTAGATCCAGAAAATCAGGAGTAAAATCCTCACAGCATAGAGTTGTCAGAAGAGTTATGCAGATACTCGAAAGAAGGCTTTAAAGTTTCAAGAGGGGGAACATGTATTTCTAAAGGTTACACCCACTACTAGAGTATGTAGAGCTCTAAGAGTCAAAAAGTTGTCACCTAGGTTTATAGGTCCTTTTCAAATCCTTCAATGAATTGGGTCAGCTACCTACTAGATAGCTTTACTCCCACATTTATTTAACCTTCATAATGTCTTCCCTGTGTCTTAACTCAGAAAGTATCATGCAGATCTAAACCATGTTATAGAGCCCAAATCCATACAGTTTCAACCCCCTCCCATTTAGCTCATTGATAGAGAAGTCAGGCAACTTAAAAATAAATTTGTCCAATTAGTAAAAGTGGCTTGAGGTGGGTTAGGGAGTGAAAAGTATACATGGGAATTAGAATCAAGTCTGAATAAGGATAATCCATAGTTGTTTCCAGATATGAAATTTTGAGGACAAAATTTTTCTTAAGAAGGGTGGTAATATAACACCCTAAATTTACTTAGAAATTAATTGGGACTTTATTAATAAAAATATCAATATTCTAACAGACATAGTAATGATGAGAACTATTCAACAAACAAGATGAAAAAAAAAGAAAAAAAGTGAATAGTATTCTACAAGCTCCACAGGCCAGTCGAGACGGCCGAAACCCTAGATTCGGGACCAGGAGGTTCCTGAAACTAAGAAAACATGGGGACAAGGTTAGAAATAGCTAGGAATGAAAATTTTATACTTAGAATTAAATTTTGGGTAATATCTGATTACTCGGGTATGATGTTTTACTTGTTCGGTGAAATTTTGGTGTGCGAGTTATAAGGCCAAAAACTAATTTGATCTGTACAAAATGAATGAGCTTATCTCTTTAAATCAAATGAATGGCTAAGATTCAATCTTGAATTACAAGATTTAATCATGGCCACCCATTTTACTTTCTTAAATTAAGATTTATCCAGTTATATTATATTATATTTATGCATTTATTATAAAAGATTAACACAAGCTAAAGCTTCTCTAAGAAGCCAAAACTTTTGGCCAAAACCAGAGGAAAGTAGAAATTCCATCTCCTTTTTTCAAAGAGCTCCAAGATACCATTTGAATCTCAAAAACACTAGCTCAAAGTTGTTAAAACTTTCAACCTCCTTCACTAAACTTGTTCTACACCTTAATACTTACAAATATTTTCAATTCTTCACTAACCTTACTACCTTATGTATAACTAATTAAGGAAGGGTTTGGGTGTGATTTTGGAGCTTTAAAGTGAAAAGAATCCATTTTGGAGCATCTTAGAGCCAAGGATGCACTAGTTTCTAATAGTAGGCTTTTTGCGCTTTGTTTTGTGTTTTTCTATTCTTGTGAATTTTGGATTTTTCTAAATTGATGAATTCTAGTCTTAATATGAGGTCACACCTATATATTGATTTATTTTTATGGGTAAGATAGTTTGGTGTTTTGGAAAAATCATATTTGCTAAAAAGTTATTGAAGCATATTTGCTGGATTTTTGGTTTGGCTATAGGCAAGAATTTATCACGAATTTTTAGATATATTTGTAGGTATTGTTATGAGCTAGAAAAATTATATGTTGAAGCTAACATCCTAGCTAGTTCAAAAATTTTCATGAGCTCTAGTTTTGACTTGCAGTGCTTTAAAAAAATTAAGGCCCAAAATGGTACCTTTGCTGCCTGAACTGCTAGAATTTAAGCTGCGAATTTGTCTAATTTTGTTATCATAGCAAATGATTGATTTCTATTTTGAAATTTTTATAGGTATTGGCAACATCGTCAAGTGCAACCATGATTTTTGTTTTGAACTGATTATCATTTAGTAGGGTTAAAAATTAAGAGATTCTGGTTCTAAGTTGAGAATTCGTGGTTTCTAATCACTAAATTTGTAGAATTTGGTTTACCTAGTTAAAGAATGATTCTTGCTCTGAAAATTTCACAAGACTTTGGGGACACATTGAGGTATCATGAAGAATTTTTGTGGAATTGGAATCCACCATTTGAGATGCAAAATAAATCTTACTATTTTAATGGAAATTCTGTCAATGTGCTAAAATTGACAATAATCCCTGATTTGAAAGTAAAATGACCTTTGACACAAGTACAATGAGTAGGAATACAGGCTATGAATTTTAGAGTTTGATTTATGATAAATGAATGACAATTACATTGTGAAATGAGTGCCTACATGTGGCTTATGCATGCATTTGAAAAAGAAGAAGAAGTACATGACACAATTTTGTGAGAAAAGAGAATGTATAAATTTCAATTGTGTATGTTTTAACATATAGGGAAAATAGAGACAAGACTTATATTGGTTGAATAAGGAAGGCATAAGGACTTCCCTAGAAGTATTATGAGTTGGTAGATGTATCAGCTAGGAATAGAACTACGTGAGATTTGAAAAAAAAAAAAAAGAAGTCTGATGTTCATGTATAGGAATGAGCTCATGTTCTGATAAGTAGTCTATGGCCCATTGTGGAGTTATCCACTATAGATACTGCTTGGTATAGATTTATGTCTTCCCTATGTTGATGAAAAGAGAAAAATGCACTGAATTGAATTTCCATGATTACAAAAGAAAAATACACAATCACTACTATGTTGCATTTGGCTTTATATGATTTTATGTATGGCGGTATTTATGCATATAATTTTGCATGAAGATTCATATATGAATGGACTTATTGATTATGTTCTGCTCACACTTGAGGGAGTACCCTACTAAGAATTTTATAATATTTTCATCCTTACGGCTATATTGATTTTGAATTATTGAGATCCAGCCGATGCCATCCCTAGTGTTCTTCCTTGACTCGCCACAGTGGGTGTGACATTACGACCTAGTACTCGACTCTTTATATGCTGTAACTTATTCACAAATCCGTGCGTACATTTTTTTCGGCCTTTCTTTCAGTGTGTCTATTTTTACTACTTATTTCAATCTTGCTTTCCTTTACAATGGTGTACCTCTCTACATGGCACACCCGATCATAGTTGATGTCCCGCTCACACCACCAGCATCGCCTTCAGCTGATGCTCCATCCTCATCATTGTCCTCAGACTCAAATCCACCTGAAGGTCCTGATGCCCTTGGTGGAGGTGAAGCCATCATACTAATGGCTAATAACTTTCCTTATGAGGACACAAGATCTTCAGGCACTTCTGACTTGTATATAGTTGTAGTGCAATGCTAGTCCTTTGCCAACCTGCAGACTGATTTCTATTAGATAGTTTTAGGTCCATTTCTATATATATGCGATTTTTACTGGACCTTGATTTTTGAGCTAACTAGGTTTTAGATAATGGATATGTCTTTTGATATTGGTCCTCGAGTAGTATTAGAGGTGAAATGACTTAACTTACAGTATGGTGTGTATAATGGCAAGTTGTGTATGAAGTAAAAATATGCATATATATGAGTTTCTTTGCAACCTATGAGTTTAATTTACCTTATTTTTCTCTCGACTAGCATATATTATAGAAAGAAAGTGATACTGCCCCCAGTGGGCTAGAAGAACTGGTTCTTCTCTCTCCTTATTGAGATTTCTTCTTGGCCTTAGAGCCCTCGGGGAGCAAAATCTTTACAATAATAGCTTTGCCCAGCTCCACCAGGATGTCAGCTAGGAAAGTAAGGACAGTTACGGACATGGCTATCTTGGTAATCAAGGAGGGGTAAGGTATGCCATTGCAGGCCTTATCACTATGAACTATCCCCATGTGCCGCCTAATGAGGTGAGGAATATAAACCCTTTTTCCCCCCTTAACTAAGTAATAGATGAGGCATACCCGATCCAAAGTAAGGTTAGTGACATGGGAGCAGGGAATGATATGAGAAAACACTAGTTTCATCCATAATCGGGCCTAAAAGTTCAAAAGGGAGCTATTTAGATGAGTGGGGAGGAGCTGGGGTTTGCGAATCCACTTCGTGCCTAGGTATGTGATCCTATCCTTGATCATATCCTTATCCATCTTAGCTAGCTATTCTAGAAGTACCTGGCCATCATTAGGCTGGTGGTCATCGGGAGTGATGTTGACTTGTAAAGAATCTCGAAAGGCATTAGTTAAATGAGATTGAGCTGGCCACCATTAGTTAGCATAAAATTTTTGCACCAAAGAAACATTAACAGGCATCAGGGCTTCCAAAAGAAATCCCCAGCCACGGAGGACCTTCTCAGTGTGGGCCTCCACCTCACTGAAATCAAAGGAGGATTCTAATAGAAGCGGCCAGTCCTTGATAACAGTCATGTGTTTCTACTCTGCTTGCAGATAAATGAACCGGAAGGGGTCCTGGGCAGAGGGAAGGGCATTATCATCAATATTATCACTACCCTCAACACGAGAGTGCTTACCCCTATCAGCCTTGGGTGCTATACCTATGACAAATAGAAAACGTGCATGAATCCAACACCAATGTTGATTAAACAAATAAGAACAATGCACAAGTATAGTAGCTGAGAAACACAATGACAATATAAGTATGGGGCATTGGTGGGGGCTTAGAAATTTCAGTCATGGAATTACCCTAACAGCTCATGGAATTACCCCAAAAATAGAACCCGATCAGTAGAGTAGTAGAAGGGAAGAGAAGAGAACAAACCTGGTGCAAAATGTAAGGGAGATAAGGTTGGAAGGAAGGAGTTGTAGAAGGTGACGTTCTTAAGTTAAGAGAGTGAGGGAAGGCGCGGTACAAGAATAAAAGGAAGAATGAGTTAAATGTGCCTCACCCCGAGCTCATTTTAAAAAATACTTTGTGACCATTTCCTCTATAGCTGTTGGGAATCACTATAACGGTTTTGTGGAGCCCCTTCTCCCTCTAAGTGAACTTACAGCTCCCCTTTTTTTTAAAGAAAATGAAAAACACTTAAAAGAAAGAAAGAAAGAAAGCTTACCTAACTGCTATAACGGTGAAAGACCACTGTAGTGGTCTCTGAAAGCACACTGCTATTAAAAGAATGCCGTAACCACTATAGCGGTGTCAAGAGTATGTCATCTACATAATTTTGTAGCAGAAATTGCTGCAATCCTTTTGGACTTTATAAATCTGCATATGCCACAAACATTGAGAACAACAAATAGACAAAAAAAAAAAAAAGAAAAATCAAGAAAAGGAAATCACAACTAAATGGTGGGTTGTCTCTTACCCAACACTTTGTCTTAACATCCTTAAGTTAGACATACAGGTCCCCCTTAAGTAAGATAAATGGCCCGCACCAATTTAATCTCTGTCTCACCCCCAAGATCCATGGAAGCTTCATGCTACACCTTCAGCTGGTGCCCATCGACTATAAAACTAACTTTAGATCTAGGGTCTTCGATTTCCACTACACTAAAAGGGTCTTAAACGATCCATCCCATCGAGACCTTAACTTCCCAAGCATTGGTTTCAACTAGGAGTTGTAGAGGAGCACCAGCTGCCCCTTATGGAATTCTTTTCGCAAGGTATTTCTATCATGGAACACTTTAGTTCTTTCCTTATACAACCGAGAATTTTCATAGGCCTCAAACCTTAACTTCTCCAATTCTTACAATTGCAAGTTTTGAGCTATACTAGCCCCTACCAAATCCATGTTGCACTGTTTCATAGCCTAGTAAGCCCAAGGCACCATTTCTACGGGAAAATGGCACGTCTTTCTAAAAACAAGCCTAAAGGGGCTCATTCCAATAGGCGTCTTGTAGGCAGTGCGATAAGCCCATAGAGCATCATCCAACCTTATGCTCCAGTCTTTCTGATTAGGCTTTACAGTCTTTTCCAGGATTCTCTTGATTTCCATGTTAGACATTTCAGCTTACCGTTAGTGGGGTGATAAATAGCGGATATCTTATGAACAACCTCGTATTGACGGGGTAAAGCTTCTATGCTCCGATTGCAGAAGTGACTTTTCTGGTCACTGATAATGGCCTTAGGCCTATGCCAAACCTATAGAAAATATGGGAGCGGACAAAAGAGACAACTACAAAAAAATCATTAGTGTGGGTGGTAATTGCCTCTACCACTTTGACACATAATCAACAAATAGAAGTATGTAAACATAGCCAAAGGAACTAGGAAAAGGACCCATGAAATCAATGCCCCAAACTTTAGAAACTTCATAAAATAGTATGGGCTGATGGGGTATTTCATTCCTTGAAAGGATATTCCCTGTCATTTGGCACTGTTCACAAAACTTACGGAAATTATAAGCATCCTTAAACTAGGTGAGCCAATAGAAGCGTGAGTCCAATACTTTCCGAGTAGTGCGTTGGGGCCCAAAATAGCCTCCACACAGATAAGTGTGACAAGACTTGCAAACTCCCCATGGGGCACACAACATTGAACTAGTTAGTCATTACATATTTTCCACAAGTAAGGGGTCATCCCACATGTAGTATTTTGCATCGCTTTTCAGCTTTGCAAATTGTCTGGTGAAAATTGTGAGGCACCTACTCTAGCAACCAAGTAGTTAACAATATCAGCATACTATGAAACAACAGATGCACCCATCAATTGCTCATTAGGAAAATTATCATTAAGAGGTCTATTGTCCGGGTCAAGATGGTCAAGCCTGCTTAGATGGTCTGCTACTAAGTTTTCAGCTCCACTCTTATCCTTAATATCCAAATCAAATACCTGGAGTAGTAGTATCCATCTAATAAGCATAGGCTTGGGTTTCGATTTCTTTAGCAAGTACTTAAGGGCTACATGGTCCGAGTACACACAACCTTAGAGCCTAGCAAGTAAGAGCGAAATTTATCCAAAGCAAAGACAATGGCTAGAAGCTCTTTCTCAGTAGTGGTGTAGTTGGACTGTGCAGTGTCCAAGGTCTTGGAAACATAGTAAATAGTATGGGGCACCTTGCCTCGACATTGTGCCAGCACAGAACCCACTACATGATTAGAAGCATCGCAAATGAGCTCAAATGGTTGGCTCTAGTCAGGTGGCTGGATGATTGGAGTAGTGGTTAAGGCCGTCTTCAGCCTCTCAAATGTCTCCCTATACCGATCATAAAAAATAAATCCAGCATATTTTTTGTAGCAGGGAGTGAGAGGTTGGGCGATATTACTGAAGTCCTTAATGAACCCCTTGTAGAAACTTGCATGACCAAGAAAAGAACAAATCTCCCACACGTATATGGGGTAAGGTGAGGAGGTAATAACTTCTATCTTAGCAAGATCAACAACAATGCCCTTACTAGAGACTACATGGCCTAAGACTATACCTTGTTCCACCATAAAGTGACAATTTTTCAAAGTTTAAGACAAGCTTAGTCTCTACACACCTCTATAGCACTCTAGCTAGTCTACTCAAGTAGGAATCAATTGAAGAACCAGAAAATAGTAAAATAATCCATATATACCTCCATGCACTCCTCCAACAAATAAGAAAAAAATGCTCATCATGCACTGCTAGAAGGTAGGCGATGCTTTACAAATCCTAAAAGGCATCTGCCTATAAGCATAGGTGCCAAAAGGGCACGTGAAGGTGGTCTTCTCCTGGTCGTCCAGGGCAATATGAATATGAAAGTACCCTTTGTAGCCATCCAAAAAGTAGTAGTAAGATTTCCTTGCCAACCCCTCTAACATCTTATTAATGAAGGGCATGGGGTAATGGTCCTTCTAGATGGCCTATAGTTAATGAAAACTCTCCAACTATTTTGCACCTGGGTTGGAACTAACTCACTTTTTTCATTCTTCACCACAGTGGTCCTGAATTTCTTGGGAACCACCTATACCGGGCTCACCCACTCACTATCTAAAATAGGGTAGATGATGTCGGCCTGTAAAAGCCTTGTCACCTATTTCTTAACCACATCAAGTATCAATGGGTTAAGCCAGCATTGTTGCTATCTAACTAGTTTAGCCCCCTTCTCTAGAAATATCCTGTGTATGCAGGAGGATGGGCTAATCCTTATAATGTCATCTAGGGTCCAGCCAATGGCCTTCTTGTGCCTTTTCAAAATAGTAATCAAATTATCGTCTTAGGCCCTAGAGAAGCCAATGGCTATGATGACCGATAGTATTTCACCCTCCCCAAGAATGCATATTTGAGATGATTAGGGAGGAGCTTTGTAACGCCCCGGTTTTCTGTTAGAGTGAAAATGACCAAAATGCCCCTGAGGTCATTTTCAGCCTGGAATTCATGGAAAGCCGGTCCGGTAGTACTCGAAGGGCAAACTCAATGTTGGAAGGGGATTAGTTGACTTGTGTACCTTTCCGGGATCGAAAATCTCATTTTTCGAGTTTTTGAGTCAAATGACCAAAATACCCCTGTGGTGTTTTACCCGTTTACAAGTGCCGGATGAACCCGAAACTTCTCTAAATGGTTTTAAAAGGCGTTTTTATGTATTCTGTAACTTTATTTTTGGTCCCGGAGGTCCCGAGCAAAATTAGTGCAAAATTACGATTTTACCCCTAGTTTTGTGTTTTTAAGCTTAATCGCGTGATTAAGCAAACCTAAGCAATATTAGGCTCTAATCGGAGATTAATTAATTTCCATAATTAATCTTGAGTCAAAATAATTTATTAAAGTTAATCATAACCTAAAATTGCTTAAGGGAACTAAAAATCCTTTTTCTAGTCTTAATTCTTTGAAAAAGGAATCTAGGAATAGTGTTCGCGCTTACCAATGCTGTGCACATGCCTTGAAGGACACATTTGAGAAGATATTTTCCCTTCCCCAAGGCTAAAAAAAAATGGCTCCATTTTTCCCCCCAAAATCCACCTCCACATTTCAAAATTCAAACCATCATATATATAGCAAAGTGTAAAGAAATTTCACACTTTTGCCATTTGCCTTTTTTTTTAAGCTTGTGACCAAAAATCTCTCTCACTTTCTCCCAACCTCAAATTCCTCTCCACCACCTAGAAACCCCTTCCACCACCACAAACCACCATAAACCACCTTGAAACACCACACCACCGCCTCAAGCCACCTCCCTAGCACTCAACCTTTCCACCTTTAACTTAAACTTTCAAGAAAAACTCCTCCTTTGCTTGTCTTCACCCTTGGCCGAAATCACCAAGCCACAAAGAGGAGGTTTTTGTCTCCTCATTTTAGTTCCAAGAACCAAGCTCTTTTCCTTCCAAAGAAATTTCCACTAGGTAGGGGTTTTGTTTTCAAAATGCTTTTCTTATGATGTTGCTTATGACATAAAAATGCTAACTTTCTCTTGGTTCAACTCTTTTTCTCTCTTTTTGTTTTTAGTCATGAGACTTGGCTTTTGAAAGGAAAACCTTGAGCTTGATGATGAGGTTTCAAAATAATGGTTTTATGATTCTCATTTGAGAAACCTATAAAGCTTGAAACTTTCTTTTGATCTTGAAGCATTTTAGTTTTTCCTTTCCTTTTCTTTCCTAATGTTTTCGGTTTTCCCTTTCTTATTTCCTTTTCCATTTTCGGCCTCAATGGCCTTATTTCATCCCCATGATAGCTTGATGATGAGTGTTTCAAGATGATGAACTTGTTTTCATCTCAAAGAGACCTCTAAAGCTTGAGATTTGTTTCTTGATCTAGCAAAGTTTTGGTTTTTCTTTTCTTTTTCTTTCCTACATGATTTCGGCTCCTCTAGTTTTCCTTTAAAGATTTTGTTAAAAATTTTTAAAGTGTCTCTATATTTATTTATTATCAAGAAAGAATGTTGCTTTGGTTTTTGCTTCCTTGAGATTTTGTTTTCCTCTAAGTTTACTTCTTTTTGAGCTTGATGATGATGTTCAAGAACCATGTAGTTCCATTGAGAACTTGGTTCAAGAACTCTAAAGCTCACTTTGTTTGTTAGATAAGTGTTAGGTTGAGATTTTTTATTCTCTATAAAAGTCTCATATGAGCCCTAAGTAAGATAAAAAGACTTGCATCCATATTTACTTTTATGTCATCACTAAATGCTCAAGATTAAGGAATAAACTTGCATCTCCATATTTATGTTTATGCTCTCACTAAATCTCTAAGATAATAATGGATTTGCATAGCATATTTATTGTATGCTCTCACCTATAATAAAGAGTAAAACAAAGCGCATTACATATTTATGTTTATGTCATAACTAAAGAGATTTAGAGCTCATGGACTTACCCATTGTTATCTCAAACAAAGTTTTATAATATATATTATTTACCTCCTTGTTTTCAGCCTAGTGATGATGTTGGGTCCCAGAATGGGATTCAACTAGTTACAAGAGCTAAAGTTTATGTTTTATGATTTTTCTAAGTTTAGATGATCTCAAGAAATGTTTTTGAGCAAAGTTTTATGTTTTAAAACCCTCTTGAAATAATTTTTAATTGGCTACTGCCTTCATGCTATTTAGGATGATTTTAATGAAATAAAATGTGCTCTAATGAGTTTTTCAAACCTTGAAAAGTTTCCAAGAGAAACTAGCGATTTATGTGTATTAGAAATGAAACTAAGTGCATTATAGGATGATTTTGAATGCGGTTCTATTTGAGTATTTTTCTCTCTTTATGATGCTGTTTTTATGGTGATAAAATGAGTATATTCATGTGCTTTTGATGTTAGAATTAATTTGAGAAAGTTGAGACAAGTTAGTAACTAGAAAAGAATTAAAATGAGACTTTTAGATCCCTTAGAAATGCAGTTTTCTGGATTCTATCCAGCAAGGGTAAATATTAGTAATGATGGTTTGTAATTAGTTTAAATGTGTAGGAACTACTCATAATTGGTTTAGGAATTGATCTTGATGCCTTAGGAGCGAATCGAACTTAGAAAGGGTCAAAGTTGTGACTCCTAGGTACCCGTAAAGTGTAAATTATGGATTCTGCACTCTTGAGGTTTAGAATTAATGATGATCATAGAATTGAGTGAGGAATACTTAGGTATGAGCCTATAGGTACCCGAGAGCTTAAGTTGTGATGATGGACAACTTAGATTTCAAGTTAAAGGACCTTAAGGGTCAAAGCATAAGATATTAAGAAACTTTGATGCTTTAAGTTTGACAATGCAAGTGTGAAGTATTGATTCATATGTGTTTGATGAGTGTCTTAATATGGCATTATGATTGAGAAGTTAAAGCATATGTGATATGAATATCGTGGCATAAAGTAGATTTGAAGGAAATTCGGTATACAGTTGTTATGCTGCCGACTTTCCATCAAATCCAAGGAACTTGAGAATGTTTTTGAGAATCATATGAGAAAAGAAAACCTTGGGTGACACCAGTTCGGCCGAGCACCCCCAGGAGATTTTTATGTGACGAAGCACTGAGACATGCTTTCCTGGGTGACACTGGTTTGGCTGAACACCCCAAGGAAAGACAAATCCGTGAGGGTATGAGTAGATGCAGCCTACCAAAGCGGACAAATTGTTGTGGCTAGATGCCCGCAAAGCGTTTCAAAGAGGGTATATCCTAAAAGAGGTGATCCCTAGCCCCCTAGCCCATACTCTTAAGTAGTTGGGATTATGTTATTTTATGATTCGCTTATTCAGATAATAAGCAAAAGCTAGTGACGACTAGCTGAGGTATGAGCTCATAACCTAGATGTTTTAGGGCGGCCCATAATGCTCAAGCATGAGTTCTTAAGTCACAAGTTGAGAATAAGAGAAAAGTTTATTGGAATGTTCATATGTCACACTATGCCACTGATTATGTTTTTTTTATGATATGTTGCTTTGCTAGATTTCATAAGGTATATTCATGCATTCCATACCTTACTATATTGTATTCATGCATTAAGATCCATGTTAAAAGGAACGAGCCTTGGATAATTATGGTTACGAAATTAAATAATGAACTTTATATGCATGTACACCTTTTTATAAATAAACCCAAGGTTCCTGAGGATGTGAACGATGTAACCTTAGATAGGAGGTCCCTACTGAGTTTCTTTAGTAAGATTCTCACTCCCTTTCTTTCTCTCCTTTCTTTCCCGTGACATCTTCAGAGCTCGATGGCGACGTTTGTGCCTTTCATCGACACCCTGACGTGGGAGGTGCACTATAATTCGGAGCACGGATCATACCATTTTGAGGGACGCTGTGCCGTACGCGTCTATCCAAGGATTCGCCGCCATCAGTAGGATCCTTTAGGGAGAGCCAGTGCACACATATCATCGTGATTAGGATATTCCTTCTTTTGTTATGAGGTTATCCACCTTAGATGCACTAGCGTAGAGGTGTGTTTAGTTATGCTTTTATGCATTTCAGTTTCTGATGTATTTTCCTTTCGTTTTGTATTCGTATTATCATGTACTAAACTAAGCCCCACCTTTGGGTGGGCATATTATGATATGAATGGGATGTTCCTTGATGAGTTATTGATTATTTCATGTACTTTCATGCTCAATTGATCTGTGATTTATATTTCTGTCTTGCGATGAACGTGGCTCTCACTTTGCTTTATGTTTCAAAAAAAAATTTACCCATAGTTTCCGCTAAGTATTTTAAAAGATTTTGCAAAGAATGAGACTAAGAAGTAATAACCTAGTGATTAACCTAAATATATTCTAGAAATATTGGGTTAAAAATTAGGATGTTACAAGCTTCAGTTTTGGCCCTGCTGGCTATGTACCTATCCTTGTACGCTTAGACAATTTTAAAACAACATAATCATCATATCCTATGGGAGAAATATAGAATCCATGAATTGAAAGTGAAATGGTACCAGAAATGGAGGTGCTACTACTAGGTGTATCAATGACAGGGCTTGTTGCATCTGCTACTAAAGGTTTTCCAATATCTTAAAAAATTTACCCAGCCAAAGATGCATCAATAGTGGCACATTCCCTATATACATTGGTTGCACCGTCACAGTTACGACATTCAAACTCTGGTACTATCCTCAACAACTCATCCATATCCTCAGTCAAACCAAGATACACATCATTAACCAAGGAGGCAATGACATTAATTCTAAAGACAGCATGCTCCTCAAGTGGGTGTTTATAACATCAGATAAGCATAACTGAGCCTTCATGTCCCCACACGCAAAGGATAAGATGCCCGCATACATATCGATCTTGGTTCTTACAATTTCTAAAAAAGGTATTCCCAAGATCAATGTATGCTTGGTAGCATTGAGGTCATCCTCCATTGCCAAAACATAAAAGTCTGCTGGAAATATTGAATTGTTTACTTCGACAAGGACATCTTCCAATATCCCATCTGGACTCTGATGCTACGGTTGGCTAACTGAACTCTCAATCTGGTGGGTGTTAGCTCTCCCCCACCTAAGGCCTCATAAATTGATCAGGGCAAAATACTATTACTGGCCCCGACATCTGTCAAGGCTTGTCCAATGTGTAGGTTCCCAATGATGCAAGGAACATTGAACATGCATGGATCCTTGTGCTTCATGGGGATCTAACCTAGCTAAATAAGGGATGAAGCTTTCGCCCCCATGGTTATTCTCTCCATCTCGTTGCCCTTCAACTTCATATCACTCAGGAATTTGGCATACTTGGGGATCTGCCTAATCGCATCCAACAGAGCAACAAAACTTCATGTTTACCATTGTCACTAACTCATACATTCCCTGTGGAGTCTTCCAGATTCCTTATGCAGACTTAATGTCTCCCACTGAAACTAGTACCTTATCCTTGACCACCATTAGCACAGCTTCGAAGAACCTTTTTTTTTTACTGTCTCTCTGAGAGGTTTTTCTCTAACTCTGACTCATTGGACCTCTTGGGCCTTATAACTCATTGTGGAAAAGGCAATGGAATGGGTCTTGCTACCTGCTCTTCTGCTTTCTTCTACTGAGGTGCAAGCTTATCTTGTTGCACCTCTAGCTGAACTTTTGCTGCACCTCTGACCGAATTGTCTTATTCTCCTTATTCTTAACCATAACCTGCTCTGAAGGACCAATAACCTTAAGCAAATTTGTACCAGACCTCAAAACAATAGCATAAATGTTCCCCTTGGGGTTGGGAACCATCTGGCAAGAAATGGTGGATGCACTTCCGTACTGGGCTTGGGAACTCTGTAGCCATACAATTGCATTTCTCATCCCTTGCATAGCTTGTTCCTGCTCTGTGTTTATATAATCATTTTCATCATCTCCTACCATAGTGCATCTAAATGGGCAAGAGGGGCAAGTAGTGCTGGAGGATACTGGGGGCTGGACAAATGGTGGATGGAATACAGGCTGGTTAGACTACTACCTCTACTGTGGTGGAACATATTTTTGTTACTGTTAAGAGGTATTATTCCACCTAAAATTGGGGTGATCTCTCCAATGAGGGTTATAAGCATTACTGTATAGATTATACCCTTGCTTAGTACCCTGATTTTGAGGCCTACCAGGAAATATGTTGCCAGCTACAACTAAGGTAGGATCTTCCTGCAATTGAGGGCACATGTTTGAAATGTGTGACTTACATGAGCAAATACCATATGCCTGCACTGATTTAACTAGGGGAACTTGATTCAATGCAATTTGTTTCAAGAATTCTATCAGTTCATCCAGCTTCTTCTATATTTTACTATTCTCAACTAAAAAACTTCACCTATGTGATGGGTACTACTACCATCTCTAGACCTAAACTACCGAAAGTTCTCTACCATATTCTCAATCAAAATTTCAGCTACAATAGGAGTCTTGTCAACTAAGGGACCCCCACTAGCAGCATTAATCTTACTCCTCTCCATAACTAGCAGTCCCTCATAGAAGTACATAATAAGAAGCTACTCTGAAATCTGATGTTGAGAACAACTGGCACATAATCTCTTGAACCTCTCCCAATACTCATAGAGAGACTCATATTGCAAGTATCGAATGCTACAAATATCCTTTCTTATGGTAGCTGCTCTAGAAGTTGGGAAAAATTTCTCAAAAAAAATTGTGTAACACCCTAAAAATTATATAAAAAATAATTTAAGTTTTATTAGTTATAATTTCAAAAATCTAACAAACATAGTAATGATCAAGACGATCCAATGGATCTGTGAAAGAAAAAAAATTCCAACCAGGCATGAATAGTAACCTTGTAGGCCCAACGGGCTCGCTGGGACAGCCGAAACCTCAGAATTAGGGCGAAGATGCCTGAACCTGAGAAATTAAAAGATTAAGATTATAAATGGGTAGGAATAAAGATTTTATTCCTAGAATTCATTTTTGGGCAATATTTAATTACACGAGTACACTGTTTTACCCATTTAGTAAATTTTCATATGCAATTTCTAATACCTAAAGATAATTTAATCTCTACAAAAGGATTATGTCTATCCTTTTAATTGCCAAGTGTAAGACTAAGATTTAATCTTGCTTTACAAGATTAAATCCTAGCCATTGATTTCTTTTATTATTAGAAAGAATTATACTTTGACTACATTATTAGTATATTGAAACTT
The DNA here is from genome assembly GCA_031216105.1 of Dalbergia cultrata. Lineage (NCBI taxonomy): Eukaryota > Viridiplantae > Streptophyta > Magnoliopsida > Fabales > Fabaceae > Dalbergia > Dalbergia cultrata. The sequence goes on from CM062344.1 coordinate 50,138,457, forward strand.
AGGATACATTAAGAGCCACCAAAACTTGTCTTTGAAGCCATCATTCTCAGCCATGAGGAAGGAAAACTAGAATTCTCCATTTTCAAGAGCTCCATGCTTTAGTCAAAGCTCAAAAACATTAGCCTAGACTTGTTAAAACTATAAACTTCCTTCACTAAACTTATTCTACACATCAATACCTACAAATCTAACTAATTGGAATTTTAACTCCTTACCTTTTCTCACTTTGATATTTTCATTCTTCACTATTAAGGGAGGGGATTAGGTGCGGTTTGGAAGGTTTGAAGTGAGAAAAATCATTATTGGAGCACCCTTTGAAGTTAAGAGCAACAAAGCTCCAAAGAGTAGGGATTTTGAACCTCTTTTGCTTCAATTTCATTTTTCTGTTGTAACCATTGATTTAAATTTATATTTTTGGTTGTATCTATTTATAATATATAAATATTGATGTATTAATTTTGGTGGAGTGTTTGGTATTGTGAAAATATCATTTTTATCATAAGAGATTTTGAATTGGTTTGCTGGATTTTTGGTTTTTGTATAGATAGCCACCGATCATGAATTTTCTGAGGGAATTGTGGATATTTTGTGAGCTACAAAAATTATATGTTGAAGCTAACATCTTAAAACAACTCTGAGAATTTTCATGGTGCATGATAAAGACTCTAATTGCTTGAAAAAAAAATCATGAACTAAACTATGTCATGTGCTATCTAGATTGTGGGAACTGAAACTCTGATTTTGTATAATTTTATTACCATACCAAACGATTGAATTTTTCTTTGAAATTTTAAAGAGCGTTGGAGGCATATTGAATCCAACCATGCTTTTTATTTTGAATTGATTCAATCGTTTGCTGGGGTTAAAAATTATGAATTTTGGGTTTTGAGATGAAGTCAAGTGGTTTCTGACCACTAAATTTGTCTAATTTTGTTAACATAGTTATAGAAGGATTTTTGTTCTAAAGTTTTTACAGGGCCTTGTGGACACATTTAGGTGTCTTGGAGAATTGTTTTAGTCCTTGCAATTGATGTTTGATATGCATAATAAATCATACTCCTTAGGCATGAATTCTGCCAACATGCTGTATTTGTGCTAAAATGAACTCAAGTATTGATTTGGTGATATAATGACTCTTAATTTAAGTATGATGAGTATGAATGCATGCTAGACAATTTAAAGATTGATTTATAAGGCACAAATGAGAATTTCTTGTGATTGAATACCTGCATGTGGCTTATACATGCATTTGAGAAAAGAAAGCACATGGTGCAATTATATGAGAAAAAAGAATGTATAAATTTCATTCGTGCATATTCTGACATAGGAGAAAATAGAAACAGACTTAAGTTGAATGGGGGGAAGGCAAGAATAGGAACTTCCCTAGTGTGCATGTTTTGACATAGGAGAAAATAGAAACAAGACTTAAATGGAATTGAGGGGAAGGCAAAAAAAGGAACTTCTCCAAAGATATTATGTGTCGATAGACGTATCGGCTAGGAATAGAACTATATATGATTCAGAAATGGGATAAAATGAAGTCTGATGATTACATATAGGAATGAGCTCAGTATTGATAAGTAGTCTATTTCCCTTTTGTGGTGTTATCCACTCTAGATACCAATTGATATAAACTAGGTCTTTCCTATGTCAATAAAAAGAGAAAAATGCACTGAATTGATTTTTGCAGCATGATATGAACTAAGTCTTTGCTATGTCGATGAAAAGAGAAAAATACATCGAGTTGAGTTCTATGGTCACAAGTGAGACCAGACCCCTTTGAGATAAGTTCACTACATTTAGCATATGCACAATCATGTCATATTTAAATGTTTGACTAGGATTATTTACTATGTGTTTGAGATTTATGATATATGTGCACTAAATAATTGATTATTAAAAGCTACCCACTTCGAAAGTCTGGTTTAGAAATTTAAAATGAACCATTGTTATGGAATATATGATCACCTTTTTTCTAATAAAACGAAGTGACTGGGACGATGACGATGATATTATGATTGTGTATTTGGGGATTTGCCTTACTGAGAATTATATAATCCTTACCCCCACTTGTTTGTGTTCCCATATCGTCTCTAGGTTGATCCAAAGAACTATGGGACTACTAGACAAAGGAACTCGGGATCGTAGTAATTGATATTTTAGTTCACTTATTTAGATGGAGTCATGTGTATGTAAATGTAATAGAGATTGTATATGTATTAAATCTCATAGTAGAGCTTCCTTATGTAATTGACTTTATGTTAAATAAATGTTTTGCATCTTTGTTATATATTTTAATTGAATTATGCTAGTTGTTACACAAACCCATCAAAATTGCTATAGTTATTTAAGAAAGGTCCATTAACTTATAAGGAACAACTCCTCAAGTACGATGTCATGATTTAATGATGATATTGTACTTAGGAGAATGTTACAAGATGCATTTCATGCTAGCCCATCTGTCAACTATTCCATAGGGGATTTAAAAGAACCAGTCCTTAGCAGCTCCTTCAAGGGAAAATGGAATAGCCCTTAGCTTGATTTAGTCTTTCGTTACCCCCTAAGGCTTTATTGTCACACAAATCACATGAAATTTCTTAAGGTGTTTGTATCAGTCTTCCCTAGATAGCCCATAGAACTTAGGTAGGTGGTGCAGGAGTACAGATTTGAGCTCAAATTCAACATCATTATCGGGGTAAGTGATCCCCAACAGTTGATAGCTGAGATCTTAGGCGGCAAGCTCCTTCAAGGTCATGTTTTTTTCAACCATGCTGCCTGAAACATTAACAAAGAGATCAGAAAGTTCAGGAGAATAAAAAATATTGTCTAATTCCCCAGTTGTATTAGAAGAAAAAGGGGTTGTTTGCTAAGCCTTTAGCAGCTTTCTCAATCTCTGAATTAATTGGAAGTATGGTAAAATTAGAAAAGAAGCGAGTCATAAAATTAAATCACGACAACAATTAAATACACAAGGGAATAAAAGAAAAAAGTAAAATTAAAATTGAATTGAAATTAAATTATTTTTTTAATAAATAAAATACAAAAATTAATAGAAAATTAAAAAATAAAACAAAATAAATACAAAAGTAATAAAAGTAAACAAATAAATTAATTAAAAACAAGAAAAAGAATCAATTAGCAGTACTTGCGCCAAAATTTGATGTGACTTGTTGCTACTCACAACAAATTAAAAATATTTTAGTGACTAAATTACACCAAAAATGCAGTTAGGGTGCAATCCAAGTCACCTCACATAGAAGTGTTCTAATCGATTTAGAGATTTTAGGGGGTTTTCAATGTTACTGAAAGCAAAATTAAGTAGAGAAAAATATAATTCGAAGAATTACCTGCACAAGAGTTTCTTTAGATTAAGAGTTGTTCAGTCATTGATTCAAAAGATAGTTTTATGGTAGTGGTTACTTTCATTAATCGTGTTTCCACACAACAAATGGTGCAATTCTACTTAATGATTATATGAACGCGCTCCCATTAATGAACTAGTGATTCACAATTGTGATTCTATGAACCTATGCGAGTTTAATTGTAACAACTCGTCTTTTTAACATTATCGTGGTAAAAAATTAATTGTGAACAATCTATATAGATTTTGAAAAATCCGACAGACACAAATATGATCACATTAACACAAGGAAAAAAATGAAAATTAATTTAATATTATTAAAAAATTAATATAATAATATTTTAATCGGGGATATAGAATATGACATTATAATTAGTGTAAGGACATAGAAAAATAATGATAAGGTTAGATAAATATTTTAACCCTGTAAAATTTTTTAAGTAGCAATTAGGTGCCAAAATAGTAATAATCGATACACCAAAACGTCAAAACTGGTTTAAATAATGGCTATTATTAGATCTCAAATAATTTTTGGTTAGAACAATTAAATAAACATAGACATTTTTAGTATGATTACAAGGCAAATTGATTCGAGAAAATACATACTACTGACTTTGTCTCCAAGTAAGTTGCATTATATAAAGGAAAAAGAAAAGAAAATGACATTGTTGCTCGGGTGAGCTATAGACTCCACGTTCTTTCTTTCGTCCTCCATCATTTTCATTTTCCTTTGCTTCAAACTCCATAAAACCTTCAAAGTCTTGAAGGATGTTCCTCGATTAACCAATAAACTACTTCAAGAACACTTCCTGTAATCTATCCCTTCAAATTGATCCACACAGCAGCGAAAATAAGATGCTGGAAAATGGGTTTAAGCCTTGGATTAGAGAAGAAAAACTAGAGAAAAGTGTAGCAAATGCTTGGAAGAAAGGTAGGAAAATTATAGTCTATTGCTTTGTGATTGTTTGGCTATAATTGCTAGATAAAATTCTTGAGATATGTTGAAATTAAGTTGCTAAATCTGAGATATATTTTTAAGAAGCATATGATTGTGAACTTGATAAAGATGTTTGAAATTATATTGAAGAAATTAAGTTGCTGAAATCTGAAATTATTTCCAAGAAGCATCTGATTGTGAACTTGATAAAGATGTTTGAAATTATATTGAAGAAATCGGAAATTATTTTAGGAAATCTTTTTACTATGTTTAAAACTCTTGGTAATATATTTAATATTATGTATAGATTGAAGTAACTAAAGAGATCTTCGGATAGTTATACAGGATGTGATTTCTGGAAATTTTACCATAATATTATTGGAAGATTTTAAGATGTTGAACCGAATAAGAAATAAAGAACTTTAATTGATATAAGAGATTCTGATTCATATAAATAAAGGCCTGAAATCCACCGAAGGAGACTTGGTTTGTTGCTAGAAAATTGATGAGAATTACTGCCCAAGAAATGTAACAGAAATTCCAATGGTATAAAATCTATTAAAAGCCTAGTAGACTTTGCAGAAAAACATCATAACAGTATACCAAATGTTATAGGAAATACCTCATAAAAGTTAAAAAGAGACATTATACATATTTAGAAGACTTTTAAAAGAAAACCTTATAAGAATACAAACATCCCATAAGAATTCTGAAGATTCAAAGAGAATATCTCATAAGAGCTTAAGGAAATTTTCAAGGAAATCTCAAAGAAAAATGTAAAAAACAAAACTTTAAGAGGAGAGGGAATGTAAGAAAATAATTCTCACACAAAGAGAGGGAATTAAAGAAAATAAGCTTTATGTAATAATCAATTTCTTGATGGTAAGCTCATGGATTCACGGGTAGTAGTAGACATGCTACGCCCTTAGAATTATATCAGGTTGTAATCGTGACGACGTTACATAGTTATAAGGAAAGGGATGTACTAAGAATAGCGAGGTTATTAAGATAAGATGTAGTAGACGTACTCCATCTAGTGACCTACATCAGGTTATAACGCGACGATGTTACATCATTGACAGTACAATCCAATGAGAAGTATATTAGAAAAGTCCTATGAGTTTTACCATTAAGCCTAAATTTTAATAATAAGATTATGTTAAAGAAGAAATGAAATAAATGAACTATATCAGGTTGTAACACAAGGTGTTATATCGTTGTAATGAAAGTGATGTATTGAGAAGAGAATGTTATTGAGATCCATAACAGGATGTAGTACAAGATACTATATCAGGTTATAACATGAGGTGTTACAGCACAGGCAATACATCACAAGAGAAGTATGTCAGAAAATCTTATGACTTATATTCTCAAGCCTAAAGTTATTAATAAGCCTATGATACCGAAGTAACAAAGCAAACAAATTAATTGCTATCTAAATACCCAGAATTACAGGGATCCTAAATTGTGTAGGTATGGGATTATACACTTGAGGATGACTTATATAATAAGTAAAGCTAACCATTTTACAAGAAATCAAATACACTTTATGTTATAAAAGAAGGAACAACCAAAACTAATTATTTCAAAATAAATCAAAGATACTTTAATTTTTTTAAAACTATGTTAGATGCCACTTTGTAGTACACTAATGTTTTTTCTACTGGGAATCTTTGATTCTCATTCTTGCTGTTATCATTTTTTTTATAGATTGAGGTGTGGAGATCATTACCTCATCTTAGTATCACAGTCTAGACCTTTTGATGAATCGATGATAGAGACTTTGATCAGTATTTTATTTTCTCTTGGTGAAATTTTAGTAGTACGCTACCTAGACTAGAAGGTTCTTGTGTGAACTAAGGTAAAGGTTTGACATAGTTGTGGGTACAATTGATTTTTTTATATATTATTTATGTTTAAATTTAGCGATTTCAAAATGAAAGCAATTTTGTGGTTGTCAAAATAGCAGGCTCAAATGTAATAGAGTATATACACCTCCAAGATTAAGTTAACAAGTAACAACTACTTACTATAAGGTTATGGCTTAAGCATAGCTTTATGGTAGGAAGGGTGTTAAATTAATTATCAATTACAACAACCTAATTTCTAAATGAAATTAATTCTAATCCCTTGCTCATTGGATGTAAATTAATCAATTATCTAAACACCCCAATGGAACCCTAACTATGCATGTGGATGAACACACAATCAAGCAATTCTCTAAATTACAATTGTAATAATTCACACAATATATTAAAGAGAAATGACAAAGGGATAGAAAAACCAACACAAATTGCTATTAAAACTAAGAATCTCATGAACAATCTTAATCTTCAGTTATCCATATACGCGGTAAGAGAATTACTGATGGCCGCCTACAAGAGCGGGTAAAATACCGCAAGTGCACGGGTCGTTCCAGTAATATAATGTGAGTTAAGAGTATCATATCCACAAGGATTGGATAGAGTATGCTAGCGATCAACTAAACTATCGTGTTCAGGCTTAAGCAAAATCGAATCAATGAGAATTAAGACTAAATAGTAAAGAAAACAAGAAAATAGAAACAATAACACAAATAAAAGTGAGAGATAACCAAGGTTAAAAGGCCTAGGGGACCTTTTTCACCCTCTACTTCACTTGGATAAATAAATCACTTAAATGAACATTAATGAATTGGGTTTGTTAGCATGTCAATTATAGTTAAAAGCCTATGTCTAGGTCAATTAACCGTGTCTCCTTCACCTAAAACACTAAGTGTTCTTGTGAATTAGTGTGAAATCAACCCATTGAGCATTATCATCAAGCATATACTATGCAAGGCCAATGGGTATGTTTCCATCCCATTGACTAATCCTTACACCTAAACCAATTAAGTGTAAAAGAACAAACATTACCCATAACCAAGGTCCAATATCTCTATTCCTATGTCTAGTTCAAGAGAATCCCCCAAATCAACGTAAATGGTGGCCAATCATGTAAGAGCATTAAGACTAGAAATGGGTAACCAAAACCAACATCATTAACATTCAAATAAGTAAATCTATAAATATCCAAGATCCATAGAGGGGTCCAAAGAATCCCCTAGCTACAAGTTTAGCTATCCATAATAGTGAACAAAGCAAAAACTAGTTCAAGATACACAATGAACATTAAAGACATAAAAAGAGAAAGGAAGAGATGAACAAAATGAAGCTTTGATCCTCCTCCTAGCCTTTGATCTTCAATCTCCAAGATGGGTCTCTCTCTAGTGTTGGCTTCCTCCAAAACCTCTGTTTTCTCCCTAAAAAATGCTGGAAAAGGCAGTAAAAAACCAACTCCTGCGTTATGCCCTAAGTCTGGTTTAAAAGTTTACTGAAAATGGGCTGGGCCGCGTCTGGGTTGCGACCCAGCGAAAGTATCAGGTCGCGACCCGACTTTAAAAACTGATCAGATGCTGTATGCGCCCAGTAGGTTGCGACCCAGCAGATTTTAGGTCGCGACTCAGCAGCAAAAACTTTCATTTCTTCATTCCTTGCTTCCTCCCTCTTGGCTTCCACTTGAATTCTCTTCAAGCTTCAAATTTCTTCAATTTCCTTTATCAAAATCATCAAATGAGAATTTAAATTTGAACCTTCCAATTCACCTCAATAATCATGATTTAAGACAATGAATTTTTAACAAAAGTTCCAAGACAACAAGGAAGCACATTCTTCTTATTTTAATGTGTTTTACTTGGAAAATTAAGGACAAAGTATGTAATTTCAAACCAAATTAGAAGCTAAATAACTCCATAAATTGGAGTTATCAATTACTATTCCATAAAGGAAGGATCACAATAATTGTTGAAGAAAAAAATGCGAATTACAATTCCAAAAACTGGAACCATAACAATGATTGAGATTTCCTAAAACATAGAGAAAGAGTGGAGAGCAGAAGGAAGAGAATGCTTAATAGCTAAAAAAACAAATAAGGAATCAAAAAGTGTTCTCAATATTAAACTTGAAACCTTTTATAATGTAGCAGAAAAAATACATTAAAGTGAGTTCTATAGCCAAATAGCTGAGAAGCTTGTTGACGCGATGATGCCGAGGTCACTTATGGCCGCTATGGTAGTCCTGTCTTCAAATGCTCGAAATGCTGAAATTATCCACTCTATCCGCCACCATAGCGGTTCTAGCCTCCAGCTACGAATCACCATCTTATGTTAATAGGTATAGTAGCTGTAGACCACTATAGCGGTCCTATTCAGGCCATTCCACACTATGCCCCACTATCTAAGGTCTCTGAGTCCCTTCTTTGCTTTGGCACACCAATTTGGGAAGTTCTTGTCACTAAACAAAGCTCACACAAAAGATTAAGAGCATAGGTAACTTTCAAATACAATTATTTAATAAAAGATGGTGCCATAGCCAAGAAATCACCCAATAATGCATTATGAGGACAAACTCCAAATTCACTAATTAACCATCAATTAAGCACAATTTAAATACAAAATATCCAGAGTTAGGATGGAAAATGGATGCATAAATGCAACCCATCAATAGGGTGATCCTATGTCTCCTTATCTGTTCATTCTTTGTATAGATGGTCTTAGCACTCTTATTAATGAAGATGTGAGCAAGGAGTCCTGTAAGCCAATGCAGGTATTTAGAGGTGGTCCCATCATATCTCACTTGCTTTTTGCAGATGATTTACTTTTTTTTTTCTCAAGCTTTTGCTTCACAAGTTCGTCTGGTTATGAAAATTTTGGATGTATTTTGTGTTGATTCTGGTTTAAAGGTTAATATCTTAAGTCTAGAGGTTTGTACTGTCCGACTGTTAATAGGATGTGGCATGATGTTCTTACTGGTATTTCCTCCATTCACTTTATGACAGATCTAGGAAAACATTTGGGATTCCTTTTTCTTAATAGAAAGGTTAAATGAAGTGAATTTGATTTTGTCATTGAGAATTTGAATAAGCATTTAGCTAGCTGGAAGGGGAGGCTTCTCAATAAGGCAGGTAAACTATCTTTGCCTGCAAGATCTTGATTGCTACTACTATTTATATTATGCAATCTTTCTAGCTTCCTTTTTCTATTTGTGATGCTCTTGATAGAGCTACTCGGGACTTCCTTTGAGGTAAAGAAAATATGGTGAAAGGTCTTCATCTTGTTAATTAGAATACTATTACTAAGCCTACTAGCAAAAGTGGGCATGGGCTCTAGTGTGCTAGAAAATCCAAGACAACCCTTTTGGGTAAATTAGTTTGGACTTTACTTCATGAAAGTGATAAGCTATGGGTCAAGGTGCTCTCTTCCAAGTATCTGGGCCACTACTCGATCTTTGATGTGAGTTGCCATAGTAGCTCTACTCCAATTTGGCATGTTGTGTAGCAAACAACACAAGTTTTCAAGGATGGTTTTGGTTTGAGATTGGGCAATGGTGCTTCCTTAGTTTGGTATAGCAATTGGACTCGTTTAGGTCCTCTATGTAATCTTGTTAGTTTTGTTCATATCTCGGACTCTCAAATGAAGTTTAGGGATTGTTGAGTTAATGGTAATTGGAATTTGGATGACTTATGGACAATTCTAACTCCTCAAGTCCATTAATTAATTCGGGAAACCCCAATCCCTAAGGGTAGTGATTATGAAAACTGTTTAGTCTGGAGGGGGCTCTATCTGGATGCTACACGGTCTCATCTGGGTATAGTTGGTTGACTTCTTCTCAACATGATGAGGATATAGAGTGTGTTTTCTAATCTGGCTGGCCATACAAAACAACGTCCCTATTAATCAATTACGGCAACACAGAGGTCTCTCTAATTCTTCCATTTGTACATGGTGTCCAAATGTTGTGGAGGCCTTTTTGCAATGCTTTTATGATTGTTCTTTAGCTAAGGAAGTGTAGGAGCGTGTAGGGTGTGCTAACTGGCCCCATTTTTTCTATCAAGATCTTCATCCTTGGTTACAAACCAATGCTCTGGGACCTAATGGTATTCTCTTTCTTTCGTCCCTTTAGGTTGTATGGCAGTGTTGGAATATGTGGGCTTTTAATGGGAAGAAGATTGTTTTAACCAAGTTTTGCGTTGCATTTGGCAACTTGTGTACATGTGTACATCTATTTTTTACTTGCATAGATTGCAACATTCTAGTGTCAAGTGGGTTACATGGCTTCCTCCTCTTGTTAACTTTGTGAAATTAAATTCGGATGGTAACTCCTTTGGTAATCTTTGTCTTACAAGATTTGAAGGCGTGATTCGTGATAACCATGGTATTTAGATTGCTGGCTATGTCAATCATATTCTTAGAGTGAACAACCTCTGTGCTGAGCTTCTTGGTTTACATTATGGCCTGGCTCTTGTTTGGGAACTTGGTTATTGCCATGTTGTTTGTGAGGTGGATTGTTTGGAAATTTTGCATCTGCTGGCTTCCCCTTTTACTTTGCGTGTGTATGCTTTTTTATTGCATGACATCAAGAGTTTCATAGAGCGAGATTGGGCCTGTTCAATATCTCAAGTTTATAGAGAGAATAACCAAGTTGTGAATTTTCTTGCCAAGCAGGGTGCTTCTTGTCCTCATTTGACTCACCGTTAGTACAGGCCTCTGAATGGTCTGAAGCTCATTCTTTTGGCAGATGCCTCTGGAGTTCTTCACATGAGATAATTTTCTTCTTTCTTTCCTCTTTGTTTAGCTTTATTACCCAAAAAAAAAAAGAATGGACATGTCTATGTAATTATTTTGTTAAATTAATTTAGATATTACTTTAATTCAATGATATTAATTTTTGGAAAATGATAATGATTTTGTAAAAGTTCAAAACATTGACATTAAACATTAAAATTTGAGATTGAGGTAAAATAACTGTTATGGACAGTAGTTGGGGCTAAATACACGGATCACTACTATCCCACATGTTTAACGTCAAATTAATCATAACAAAAAATTTTACATCAATTTAATCTTAACAAAATCTTTTCACATCAATTTGATTTAACATTTTTAGTTTTGACTTTAATTTATTCCTAGGTTTTTAGTTTTGACTTCAATTTAATGATTTTATCTAAATGGAGATCCAATAAAATTACTAAACTGATATCAAAATAAAAAATATTAGGAAAAAATTGATGTAAAAAAATTTGTTAAAATTAATTGATATTGAATTAAAAATGTACTTCTACTATACTAATAATTCAAATTCATTTCAGGAAAACTTTTACATGTATCATTCATAGAGCTATTTATGCTCCATTGCTTTCTCAATCTTTATATTTATAGAAATATTTTGAATTTATTTTATATTTTAATTATTAATTATTTTTCATATGAAATAAAATTTATAAAATCCAACAATTAAATATTACAACCTACACAAAAAAAAGATTACAATAAACATATATATATAATTGGGTTTTGTGTAACACCCTAATTATTAAAATCTTATGCATACGTCATAATTGATCGATTATTAGATTTCTTATATTTTGATTTTGAATGTAACTAGAACTTAAAAGGCCAGCCTTGGTCATCAATGCATAACTAGAACTAATGCAACATGTGATCAGAATAACACTTCCATAATAATAAACACATAACAGAGTAGATCCTAGATATCATAAATATGTAACAATACATATTATTACATCATAACATAAATAAGGTATTAATATATCATAGGAGAGCATGAGTCTATGACCTCTCCTAATACAAACCACATGAATCTAATAAAGGACATATCATAAATAAATCCTAGCTAAGAGTCGGTAATGAGGCCCGATCTCAAATACAGTCATCCATAAGGTATAAAAATCTCAAAATATGGAAAACATAAATAAGGATTGATAGTCTACATGCTCAAGGGATAAATACAAAATATGCATAAGATAATAATTAAGTCTCTAAGCATGAGCTAGCTCCAAGGTCAAAATTCAAGGGACTCCAGCATCCTGGTCCAATGGCTCTTCTGAAGATGACATGAAAAAGTAAATGGGTGAGAATCCAAAGGAATCTCAATAATTAAATAAAAATAGTTCAAGCATCATTGTTGTCATCTCCACTCACTTCGATTTAATTACAAAGCATTAATGCAATATGTTTTGAGTGATAGCCCAACCAATTTAGAGAAAATATTTTGAAGAAGAATTAATGTTTCCTTTGAGTTTCTTGAAGCTACAAATAGGTCTTTTCATTAGCATAACATAGTTCTTGAAGCATGAATATCTTCACTTTATATGTGCAAGTATGTTTAATCTCGTTTAAAGAGATAGGAACTTAATGAAAGTGAAAAATATATCATGAAATAAACATATGCATGCTTAACGAATTGAAGAATATCATCATGTACAAGAAACCAAGGCTCAGATCTTCATAAAGTAGTACACGACTTCAGAAACTTTGCTTTAAGTGAACAGTTCAATCCATCTCTGAAGCATACGTGTTCTATATCCTTCAATCATTATGATCACAACTATAACATCATCAGCAAGCTCTGATTGAAGTCTAGAAAATTGAAGATATATCAAGTTTAGAAAGTTCATTTCATAGTGAAATGATGAAGGCTGCATGAAAAAGAGGAAATTTAAAATTCAAATTTCAAGTGAAATTCAGTCATAGACTAGCGTGTCATCTCTTTTACCAACTTGGTCAACTACTCCAGCTTTTCAATGGAAGAGTTTGGAAACCTCATTCAGGAAGTAAAACTGGTTTCTGAAGGTGACCTCAAAAATATCTATTTCACAGTGGCTTCTCCAACAATTCTGACAAAAGTTGAGCTACTCTTCCATACTTTTTTTCCAAGACACAAACAGATGATCAACACGTGTCACATGGCAGATCAAGGGCAATGGTCATACATACAAATCATCTATAAATAGAGATGTTGTGCTTACAATTGCAGAAACTTGCGAAGAACAAGTGTTGAAATGTTGTAGAGATCTCTCATTATCTTTTCTGTAAAGGTCATTATATCTTGTAATTAGTTTCTTGGCTATATTAATCTTTTTTTCTACATTCTTAGTATATCGTATGTTCTTCCTAGGAAGAATCATAGAAAAAACTCACTTAAGTTTTCCTAGGTCTATTATTATTCATCTTATGAAAAATTGAGTGTAGGTTTGTTTGAATTGCAAACCTAAACACAAACCTTTGTAACCTCGATCCAGTTGTGATCGGTGTGACTTAGCTTGGAGAAGCTAAACAAAAACTACTTATAGCGTGACAGTAGAAGTGAACTACTAGCCAAAGTTTAGCTTAGAGGGGCTGGTTAAAGACTACTCAGATTGTGACAGTAAAGTGAGCTACTGGTTACTGTGTTAGCTTGGAGAGGCTAGTTAAAGACAACTTGGTTCATGACAGTAAATTGACCTACTAGTCACTTGTAAAAGCTTGGAAAGGCTACTGTAAAGATAATCCAACTTTCTCAGGTTAAAAAAGATTTTTTAGTCAACATTGGTTAAGAACTGGAAATAGGCAGGTTGGCTGAACCAATATAAAAATATATGTACAATACCTTCTTCTGCCTTAATTCTATATATTTACTACTTTGTGCTGACTATCTTATATTTTCTAAAAAAAAAAAAAAAAACCATCTTATACATGTTTCTGCTTTATTTGTTGTAGTTTAGAAAGCTATTTCTTAAATTAGCTAATGTTGCTTCTGCTACACTTCAAGTTTAATGCTTAATAGTATATTGTGTAAGTATTTTAGAAACAAAGAAGGAATGAAAAAGCGAAGCACGATTCAACCTCCCCTTCTCGTATGCTTTTTTACTTATAGGCTAATTAGCTACTGTTGCTTGAAGCACTAAATAAGACTATTCACGTTAGCATACTTGTTCTTAAAACGAGAATATTTTCACGATGACATGTGAAAACATAATTAATCTCATTTAAAGAGATATGGAACTCAATGAAAGTAAAATAATATCATGAAATGAATGTTTTTTTGCTCAATGAATGGAAAAAAATTCTCAAGTACAAGAAACCAAGGTTTAGATCTTCAGAAAGCATTTCACGACTTCAAAAAGCAAGTTTCAAGTGAAGAATTTAATCCAACTCTAAAGAAATATGTGGTTATCATCTTCAAATATCATGATCGTAATTATATCATTTACAACAAGCTCTGATTGAAGCTTAGAAGATCAAAGAGAAGTTTAGAAACTGAGACGACACTTCAGAAAGCACATTTCACTATAAACGGTGCATTTTACAGGAATGGAAGGCAAATTTTTAAATTTAAATTAAAGTCAAACTCAGTCAGAGACTGACTTGACATTTCTTCTATCAACTTAGTCAATTGCCCTAGCTTCTAGAAGGAAATGTTCAAAAACCTCATTCAAAAAGTAAAAAGTAGCATAAATCTTTATTAGACAATGGCTTTTGCAACTATAAAAAGCAACTCTGACATGCAGACCTACTCTTCTATACATCTTTCCTAAGACACTAAAAGAAGATCAACATGTTTCACAAGAAAAGCAGATCAAGAGCAATGGTCATAAATGAAGATCAAGTGTAAAAGAATATGCTATGCTTACAACAAAGAGACTTTTGCTCATCAAGTTTGCTGAAATGCTGAATAAATTTTCTCTCGTCTTTCGTAAAACTAATATAGCTTATAATCAGTTTCAACTTTGTGAAAAAAAAAAATCTTCTTTCTACATTCTTATTAGATCATACATTCTTCTGAAGAAGAATAGATAGAAAGAAGTCATTCAAATTTTCAGCTTTGATATTGTTTATTCCGAGAAAACTTGAGTGTTTGATAGTTTGAGTGATCCAACCCAAACACAACCTTTGTAATCCGATCCAACAGTGATCGCTATGAGTTAGCTTGAAAAGGCCAAGTAAAGACTACTTGAAAAATGACAATAGAGTGGGCTGCTAGTCACAATGAGTGAGCTGCTAGTCACGATGTGTTAGCTTGAAAAGGCTAGTCAAAGACTACTTGAAAATGATAGTAGAGTGAGCTACTGGTCACGTAGAGATATCTTGAGAAGGCTATTAAAAGATCATCTAACTTTCTCAAGGTTGAGAAATGGTTTTAGTGGAACTCAAACTGTACTGGTATAAAAATTTCAGTGCTGTATCTTCTCCTTCCTTAACTCTCTTTTATTTATTGTTTCGTACCTGTCATATTGTGTTTTTTGAAAATTATTTTTCAATGAATTTTTCATTATTTGTTGTTGCTCATAAGGTTAATTTTTGACGTATACTAACGCTATTTCTGTTAGCTCCAGAACCTTTCAGAAAGCTTAATGGTTTTGAATGACAACAAAGCCAATGTAAAGAAAATACTTTGAATAACGACTAATGTCTTACCTTGAGTTTCTTGACAAAGTATAACCGATCAAATCTGGTTCATATATTACAAACCTAAAGCTAGTGTAATATCTCACTTTGCATACGCAAGCATGTTTCATCTCATGGGAGGAGATTAAGCTAAACAAAAAGTGGATATTATATGATGCAAAGTATATGTATATGAATTAAAGCATAATACGGACTTAAAGTGAAAATAATATTTCATTTTGCATGTGCAAGCATGGTTCATTTTGTGAGAAGAGATCAGATCCTAAGTGAAAGTGAATATTATTTGAGCAAAGCACGTATACATGCTCACGGACCAAAGCACAAAAACTAACTGGAAACGAGAATAATTTCACTACACATGTATAAACATGTTTTATCTCAAGAGACGAGATTAAGTTTAACTGAAGTGATAATTATTTCATGAAAAGTATGTGAAAATGCTTAAGGACTGAAGCTGATCAAGTCAGAACAAGAAACCAAGGAGATAAGGTCTTCAGAAAGTAACACAAGACATCAGAAAGTATGCTCACAATGAAGAATCAAATCAATGTCCAAGAGCAACGTGTTACTTGATCTCCAACCATCATGATCGTAAAGAAATCATCATCAACAAGATTAGATTGAAGACCAAAAGATCGAAGGATCTCCAAGGAATCTGTTATGTATATCAGAAAGCTCACATTTGTGTAGAGCATTGAACGCTACAAGAAAAAAAGGGAAATTTGAATTTCAAAATTCAAATTTCAATATAAGTCTCGCCCAGTTGTCAAGCTGGTAAGCCATCTCTTTGCCAAATCAATCAACCATCCAAGTTGTATGAAGGAGGAGTTCAAAAAGCTTGCATCAGAAAGTAAAAGGTACTCTCTGAACGGAGATCAAAAGACTTAACATTACAACGGCTTCTGCAACCGATGTGACAGGACTATCAACTTCTCGTCTAGATCATTCTTCCAAGACACAACTGATGATCAACAAGTGTCACTTGGAGATGCAATCTATGGCAATGGTCATAAGGAAAGTCCACTATAAATAAAGAAATACTGTGCTGAACAATGTATGAGAGAGACCGCACTTAACTGAGAGGAAACTCTGCCAAAATCTCTCCTCATCCTGTAAGGTTCATATCATTTATATATAATCAGATTCCTTACATGTAAAAATCTTCTTCCCTGTACCTAGCTTGTTAAATGTTCTTCGATGAAGAAGAAATCTGGAAAGAAGTTGCTCTTATTTCCTAGGTCATTGTAAGTGTCAAATATTTAAGGAAACTTGAGTGTAGGTTAGTTTGAGTGGCAACCCAAACACAAACCTTTGTATCCTTGATCCGATAGTGATCAGTGTAAGACATAGCTTGGAGAGGATACTTTGAAGACTACTTGCAACGTAACAGTGATGTGAGCTTACTGTTTTCGGCTTAGCCTGGATAGGCTAAACATCAAAGAATACTTTCAACGTGATGGTAGAGGCATACTACTCATTGCGGTGCAGCTTGAAGATGCTAGGAAAAACTACTTGCAACTTGATAGTAGAGGCATATTATTCATCTTCGTTCAGCTTGGAGAGGCTGTTTGAAAGACTACTTGCAACATGTTGAAGGATTTGCCTGTCAGTCATGAGTTAGCTTGGAGGCGCTAGTACAAAACTATTCAGTTGGGCCAGGAGAAGCCAGTGTCAAGAAGACTAGTGTTAGCTTGGAGAAGCTAGTACAGAACTACTCGTGTTAGCTTGGAAAGGCTAGTACAGAACTACTCCTTGAGTGACAGTAGGAGTTGCTTGCTAGTCACTTCTGAGAGCCTGGGAAGGCTAATGTAAAGAATATCTCTTTTACTTTCTTAGGTTGAGAAAGTTGTTTTAGTGGAAATCTCAACAGTTGTTGAGTACTGGATGTAGGTAGTTTGACTAAACCAGTATATATCTCGTGTGTTCATCTTCTTCTATTTGATCTCTTTTATTTTATCAGCCTTGCTTTATTTCCTCTCTTTCAGTTAGCAAAACTATTTTTGATTCAACTACTTTGGTTTTACACAAATGGTTTCAATTTATTTATCTACATCAGAAAGTAGCTTTCAGAAACTACTAATGCATTTTTGCTGCACTTCAAGTTCACACTTGATAGTACTATGTTTTGTATTTTCAGAAAGTAAAGTTTTTAAGGAAAACGAGGCATGATCCAACCCCCTTTTTTCGTGCTCTTTCTTCCCACAATTTTTGCTACACTTCAAGTTTACACTTGATATTACCTGTTTAAGTTTTTCTAAAACTAAAAAGAAAGGAAAACTCCAAGCATGATTCAACCCCCCTTCTCATGCACTTCTCAATGTACACAAACTCTCAAAAGCCTAGCTCAAAGTCACTAAAATCCTAAGTTTCCTTCACTAAACTTATTCTACTCTCCATACTCTGCAAAACTAACCAATTAGAATTTTGATCCATCACCATTTCCACCTTGAGCCATCACATGCCCCTATTGAAGAAAGGATTGAAAGCTGTTTAGAAGAACTTGGAATGGGGAAAATCATTTTTGAGGAGATCATCTTGAGTTAGAAACTCTAAAGTTTAAAGAGTAGGGTTTTTGTATCTTTTTCTTTTTCAAGTTTGTTTATGAAAACTATTGAATGCTTGGGCTTGATATTTTTTGCTGTAGTATGTGTATGTACATAGAACTTGTTGTGCTTGCATTGGTGATAGTATCTAACAAGACAATGGAAAGAAAAAGGCAAGTAAGTGAGTCAATACTACATTTTATAGAGAATAGATGACTAAATTTTATAGAGAATGAAATTGTAGGAAATCAATTCAAAATATTATTGTGGACACATTCACTGCATTCAAATAAGGATAAGGAATTATTTGTAAGTGACCGAGTGTTGGTTCTTGTGATCTATTCTAATAGGGTACAACAGATTATATTGTTAAAGATCTAATAGGGTGCAAAGGGTCATATAGTTATGGAGATAATTGCATGAAATGACAAGTAAATATGGCCCTGACATTTTGTTTCTCTAAGAATGTATAGAAGTAGACCAGAACAATCAAATATAGTTAGTCAAAAAAAGGAAAGAAAAGGTTATCTCATAAGGCAAAACAAGCTGTGTTTTGTTGATTTATTTTTTCTTTTTATTTCTTTGATAGATTTGTGATTATTTTTTAGATTATTTTGGAAAAGTAGTGTTAGTTATTGTCATTTATTATAAAATTTCTAAAAAGTACAAAATGACCAACAAGTAATATAGTTATGTGCATTTTGTACTAGACTTATCTGCTTCTTTATATTCTTACATGCATGGACAGAATAAAACTATAGTATTAGCTCTCTTATCTATTTAGTATATCATTTATGTTCATGTTAATATTAGTGAATACACATAACTAAAAGAAATGATGATAAGTAAGATAGTTTAGTTGATAAGTTCTTCAAAATATACTGGTACCTTTGGTGATTCGCTTGTTAGTGGACTAAATACAACAGCAAAAACCTACAGCAATGAACCAGAAAATAAAAACAACCCCTCTCAGCCTCTCTTCCCTACCAAGCTCCACCATTGTCGATGCTACTACCAACCATCTCAAGCTTCAACTCCCTTTTTATCTTAAAACTCAACCCCATTGTCATCACCTTCAACAACTTGCCCTCCAATCAAAAGTCAAACCGTGCCAATAATGGATTACGTTATGCTGCTTCTTTGGGTTAGCGGTTTTCAACCAACTGGCCACCAAAATCTTGGTAAGCCTATAATGCAAGATGGGAAATGAGGGAGGGAGTTAAGATTTTGGGGACAAAGTTGTCTATGAAGTTTTTGGTTTATCCAACTGCAAGCAAGGGTGGCGAACGAGAAATGGTAGGGATTGAAAATTGAAATTGAAGTTTTATGTTTTTTTTTCAAAAATTAAATCAGATATTCCACCATATACCCTTAGTATGTTAGTCCACTGTGACTCACTCTAACATTTCCCGGTCCCACACTATTTTGTCTTTTCTAACAGTATGTATTTATTGTGGAAATTATTGTCGCTCTATCATTTCTCTAAGCAATGGCTATCATAAAGATTATATATATAATTCTTTGAATTTGAATCCTCTAAAGTGAGTATTTCAGTTTAGAAAATAAAGTGAGTAATGTCATCTTTAGATCAATAAAGTGAATAAAGCCCTATTTCTACCTTTGTTGATTTAAAGATAAATCTCCTTACTTTATTTTCTAAAGTAAGATCCTCACATAGATGATCCTTGTCCTAATTCTTTATTGGTTGATGATGAAATATTTTACACTTATCATATATATTAATATTTTACAATTCGGTAGATAATTGAAATTTTCAATTATTAACACATGATTTTCCAAGGATAAATCACCGTAGCATAAATTGTCTAGTAATTGATGTATGATTCTTTCTGTTTCAATGGCATCTAAAAGGGCATGGACAAGATTCAATACTTTTTTTCCAGAATGAGACAACACCACAAGCAGCTGCACAAAGGATATCAGTATTCTTTAGTCTTTCATTCATAGCCCCCAACATTTTTGTTAACAAGCATGATGTTCACACAATATTAAATCATAAACATAGATACGTGATAAATCACAAATTTATTCCTAATTAACGACAATATCATGATAGTTAAAACACCACCGCGATACAAGGGGTGTTAAAAGAGGTGGTAACATTATACTTTTTCGTAATGATGCAATTGGCCATTGAATTTCTGAAGCAAATTACAAACTACTGGATCGACTTAATTACATGACCCTACACATGCCACCTTTCTTAAATATTGAAAAGTCACCCTCAAGGCAATTCAGCAGTTTAGCCACAGAATCTTCACTGGACCAATAGAAATGCTCCAGAATTTCAATCAGCCTGAAACCAATAAAAACAGCGTCCTATTATAATTATAACCACAAAGCAAAAATATATACGCAAGAAACATAGATAAGTTTTCACTCTTCACTAACCCCTTCATCAAGGTTCTTCGGCCACCTACTCTTAGTTGAATTTGTTTCCTTGGTGTTACCAACTTTCTGACGTTTGATAGTGAATTCCGATTCAGAGGCTAATGGAAGCTTCTGCACCTGGAAACCATTGACAGGTCCAGATGGCACTTCTTTATTGATTTCTAAGTCACAATTTTCCATGAAACTTTGAGCGGATATGTTAGCTTCACATTGCCTTTCTTTCAACATGGCACATTTCTGATTCATTATTTACTGGCTCACTGTCTTTCACAGTATGGTGACCTTCGAGCTGACTGTCATCTGAGGATATTCCACAGTCTCGCATTGCTTAGTAAGTCTTGATATGTGTATAAGTTATCTGCACCAAAAAAAAAATTTATCCAATCTCAAGCTCAACTAAGTGACAAGAAGTTCACTGGCCAGAAGTAAGATCTACTCTATTTCTTTTTTTTTTATAATAAAAGTAAGATCTACTTGTTTTGTGGAAAATTTACCTTTAGATTATGTCAGGGTTTTGTTAATGAGTAATGCTTAATATCTATAATAAGAAAAACTTCACAAGAGTGAAAGTGAAAGAGATAATGTTATTTTAATTTTTAAAAGATAATGATAAAATTTTCTGAATTCTGGTGACAACACTCTAGCTGTTAATTACAAGTTCTTTCGAAAGTTCCTCAGTTGTTCCTAACCTTGTCTATTGACCATTATCCATTCTGATTGGTCTATGGATAAAAACACGTCATACAATAGACCATATGTATCAACGACCAAGAAGTACTCGAATCATAAAGGCTCCAAACTCACACTTTCTGTCAATTCATTTTTTATAGGCTTCAGGTTATCTGTAGACCCAACCTTTGAAATAGCACCCTGAATCTCTGATTTGATCTCTTGGGTCAGTCCTATCATGTCACCGAATATGCTCCAATCAAAGGTCATCCTTCTTGTGCAGCTTCCAAAAGATATTGAGCAACAGTTTTTTCCTTTATAGGCGTGGATCTACCTGGAAAGTTCTGAAATTACAAAGATTTTTTTTTTTTTTAATTTTGGGTGGAGGAAGAATAGGGGGAGAGAGAAGAGAGACGAGAGAGGAGTAAGATGGTAAACACACATGCCACATAAATCTTTAATAGTAATAATAGAATAATAAGACATACAGCAATCATCTGAATAGAAAGACTATCTTCACGCCACATTTTCCATGCTTCAAACTTTTCTGGAGTCAACTTCCTTGAATTGTTTGTTACTTAAGATAATTTCCTTACTACATTATCTTGTAAACAAGCTTCCCCATCCAATGATAAGTTTAAATCCTTGTGACAGTTTCTTGATAACTTCAAGAAAATGATCTCCATATTTTGTTACTAGGTGCTGCACAAAATTGTTCAGAGTAAGTCATTCAAATGATAGAAAGAAAACCTTAGTGAGGAGAGAAAACAACTACAACAACAACTAAGTTTTGTCCCACTAAATGGGTCGACTGTATGGACAAAACGATGTCATAGTTCTCTATCATATATCATATATCAAATGATAGAAAAAAACCATAGTGAGGCGAGGAAAAACAGATTAGGACCTATAGTACTTCCATGCAGGAAAGACAACTTCCAGAGGAGAGACAAATTTTATAGATGCTGAAAACTAGGAGTGGTTTTATATGTTCATGGAACTCAGACATTATTACAGTCATCAAACAATTGAAATGAATTCGGGTGAAAAATTTAATAGATGGTTCAGAAAATAAAAAAAACGTAATTATATATTAATTTAGAAACAAAACCCAGAACCACATAATTTGCCGAATAAGATCTCTACTTAAAATACATCAAGTTTCTAATTAAAAGAATAATAAATAGTAGAATGCATCAGGGAAAGGAAATCTATCAAATTATAAATTTAGTTGACTGAAAATTAGAAAGCAGATAACTCAAGGTAAAAAAGAAAAAAATAATGACTGAGATCGAGTAATAAATCAAGAGCTTGCAGCCAAAAAAACCAAAAGCAGAACAAGAAAAAATTAAAATAACAAAATACAGACCAAATTAGGAATAATAAAAATTTATTAGTTTAATAAAGCCAGTTTGATGAGTTTTTCCAATTTCTGAAGTTACACTGTATCGCATTCTACTGGTTCCTGCTTTTATGCTTGAACCAGCAGGGCTACGAAGTTTGCAAAAATCTTCAAAGATGAAAGAGCTACCTGATTAACACCATCAATGTTTGCTAGCCTTGCTTTTGTTGATGGTCTTGTCAAAGAAATTCTCTTCATCGTTTGATCACCACATAGGGAATATCTACAAAGAAGTTACAACAGCTTTATGATGAAACTGGATCAAAGAAACTGTAAGTAAGAATTGGTAGCCTTAAAAATGTTTAAGAGAAAATTACGCTGACCTCCCCTGAGGTTCAGCAAAATTACACACACCACCCCTGTAGTTTGCAAATCTTACAATGACCTCCCTTGGCTGTATTATATTAACTTTTACACTAACCACCCATGAAGTTAACATTCTATTAACATTGCAAACAGAAGTTAGATCATATGCCATGCACATGATTTTTAATGGTGGAGTTGTAATTAATTAGAAGATTTTAACATATAAAAAGACTCAAATACCCTTATTAACATATAAAATTCACTAACCGTGACAAAATAATCAAAACTCTTTAACAGCTATCCACTCCATAAAAGCATTAATAACTAAAGCCAAAACTCTTAAAGGTGGTAAAAATAAATTTGCACATCCAAAATACAACGCACAAAGAGCAGGTTCAAGCTTTGATCTGCTTCCTAGCAATGCCAATCCTGTTCAATGCATGAAAAGCAGTTTCTACAGCTCGCACATCATAGACCTCTATAAAGACAAACTTGGAAATCTTGTGAGGAAATAACTCCATTGCATATGATATACATGCCCCACCAAAATCATGTCCAACCAAAGATCACCTGCAAAACAACCAAAAAAATAGTAAGAAATACATCAAAGGAGTATTTTGCAAAGAGCTATTCCTGGAAGTAGACTTTGTGATACCCAAATACAGCATCCTTGCATGCAACAATGCCAAATGGCCCAATAATAAATCATCAAGATGATAGGGTCCACACAGGAGTGTATGTATACTTTTTCACCAAAGTGGATTTAACTGGAATAAATACAATATATGTTCTGTTCCCAAATACAATCAATTCCATCTATATCTACACCAACCTAAATTGATTCCAGCAAAACTCAAAAGAATACAAAGAACAAAACAGAGACAATTGCAATCCTATTAAGAATGTCCCCACTCCCCACATATCCTAAGCAATTACAGGAAAGATACATTAATTTTTGCTAAGAGAGCTCAAGCAGACCATAACCCAATTGACTCCATAGATCTACCACATAAATTTTCCTTTACTGCAAAACAATTCTACATCCCCTAATAGTTTAACACACCCAACAGAGATATATAATAAAAAGATACAACAGTCCATCAGTTATAAAATGGGCAAGAAATCAAATAAGAACCTTTTCTCCTTCAGGAAGTTTTTCAAGAAAGCAAGTGGCTTCACATATTGCGACAGGCTTGTAATCTTGTTAGTATCAAATGAATCCAGAGCCAGCTAAATAGATAGCAGCTACTTTATAACCAGCTTCTTCTAGAAGTGCTATAGTTTTGTACCAACACCAGGCCCCAAAGCCACCTCCATGAACAAGGACAAAATGATTGGTCTCAAGATCATCGACCTTTATACCCTGTCAAATTGAAAATCTGCATGTTTAAGCTACAGAAAACACAGCAATAAAGGTGATAGGGAAAGCACAAAATGAAAAACTCTAATTATTTGAATTAAAAACAAATTACAGGCCGCTGTCCTAAATAGCATAAACCAACAAGAAACATAGCCTTCTGTCCACATCACAAGAACCCCCACAAAATCAAACCATGTTATTATGAAGAAAAAAAAAAGACGCCGTTAGAAAGGGATTCTCTATGAAAATCATCAACGAGAACATTTCAACTAATATTCAAACCTAAGGAAAAATATATACCATTTGATTTGATGACTGTTCATAGCACAAGTTCTCCCCCAAGCTCTACAGTGATGCTGCATACACATCATAGAGAAGTAGATAGTCAGTCACCAATACAGGAAAAGATTTTCATTGTGAACTGAATTTCATGGAGTTGGAGCAAGCAAATAAAACTTATGTGAAACAAGCAGAATGCACAAACAGCTCCACGCATACACCGTGCATTGAAGAGTATTAAGTTTGCCAACATTTTAAAGGAAGACAACACCATGATCTTATAATATGTATTGATTGACCAATGGCTGATTCTGAAATGTAAAATTAAATCAAATAAGAAGCAAGTGCTATAAATTTCAGACAATTTCAAAAGCAAATAGTTGTGCATTCTCAATCAGCAAATCACCAATGTCAGAATAATTAACACATCAATAAATTACATGTAAAAGTGGTCACATAATTTAGGAAAAATATGTTCAAGTCACAATTAATTTCTGAAGGACAAAATGATTACCTCGGTGATTGTTGCGCCGCCATGTGATGGGTTAGTTCATCGGTGTTCGTCGCGCCGTCGGAGTGAGGTGGTTGAGCTCTAGCGTAGGTCTAGTGCCGCTCCGCCACAGGTCTGGTGGGACTGCCTTGCGGATCTGGTGTCCTTGCGCCGCTGATCCAGTCTGGTCGCGCATCACAGGTAAGGTCGGCCTCTGATCCGGTCTGGCCGCTGATCGCGGATTTGGTCGCGCATCCTAGTGGATCTTCTCGCGCAGCGCGCTAGTCGGGTCTTCTCTGATCTGGTCACGCAGCCTGGAGGTCGTCTCCCTAGCGGAGGTCATGTCCCGCATCGATGCTGGAAGTGGAGGAGCACCGCGGGTCTAGACGTCATGTCTCACCATTGCAATTTGGGGGTAGTCAGTGAGATTAGTCAGGAAAGTATTTGTAGTGGGTGGGTTTGAGAGTAGAAAATGTTGAGGGTATTTTGGACAGAGACTAAAATGTCAATGTAATTTTCTCAATGTTTAAGAACAAATAAAAACCTACGGAGCTGTTCCAACACTTCTTGCAAGCTAAAGGGGCTGTTTGCTTTCAATTTCCAGCTTTCAATTTTCTAAAATTTGTGAAGGAAAAACTGAAAATTCTGAAAACTACAAATTTCAGCTTTCAGTTTTTCCAGTTTTTCCTTCACAAATTCTAGAAAACTAGAAAACTGAAAACTGAAAATTGAAAGCAAACAGCCCATAATCTTTCTTCTAAAAGCATTTGGTAAACTGCCGCTCTGCGTGAGTAGAGGAGTACAAGACAAAGATCTAAAGTTGACAGATGCCAAATGTATTTGCAAAACAAAGACACATAGCTAATGTATCTTGTTAACGATAAATTGACGATGGATTGTTTTCTACTTCATCTCTACTATTATTATCAATTGCCTTTCCAAGAATCTTCACTTTATGATGTGTTTGGTTAAAGAGTAAAACTGAGGGTAAAATTTTCATGAGTGCTTCATGTGTAAAATTACACATGGAGTCCATTCAAGAATTTTAGCCCTATTTTTATCCCATAACCAAACATATGCTAAGGAAAAAAAGAGGCAAAAAAGCAGGAGTTGAATAAACATGGTGCCACATAACTACCAACCTCCATAAAACCCTCTAATTCTGAAACAGCTAAAGTTTTGAATTCTTCTTGGGTGCTTATATTTTCCTCTTCTCCAAGCTTTTCAGCAGTCAATATCAAAACTAAGGGAGGTTGATAATCCGGTGTAGAAGAGGCCAAAAATTGCTCTCCTATTGAACTGACACTAATTCATGAGGGAACAAATTTTATGGCAGATTATAGGTTCAGTTATGAAACATAATAAAATACAGAGAAACTTAAGGTGCATAATAGGTAGATTTTGACAATAAAAATAATTGATAAAATATATTTCAAATATATATTGCGGTTTATACTATGACTTGAAAAATCTACCTTATAGTTTTGTTCAGATCACTGACTGTCTCCTTCAAGTAACCTGTAGACCATTAGAAGCCAATTATAAATCGCATCTAGCATGTTCTGGCAATGGCATTTATTGTATCAAACAAAGATTGTATCCTTTTTTGTGTAAATTGTGAATAATGCCATATGTACAATCTGTTGCAGCAAGAAATAAACATGGTTACCAAGTAAATGACATGACACGCATTACATTTGAAAGCAAAAGAAAATGCTAATTATTTTTCTTTTAAAACATTGTTTTTTTCTTAGTATAGATCATATGTTGACACTGACTTCCAAGTTAAAAGCTATGTGGAAAAGCAGAAGTAAAAGGGCATCTTATTAAGGAAAATGAAAAGAAATGAAAACAAAGGGATCTCTTGAATTTCTTCTATACTAGAAGCTCAATCAGGTGGAATTAGGATGTTAAAGTAATCAGACAGAGAATGAGGTAATCTTCCAACTATGGCCTCCCAACATAGTAACCTAGTGCTTGCAATGCAATCATATAGATTCTATATTTTTATTTTGGATGAAACGTATAGAGTCTAAGTTCATACTAGCTCTTTAGAACATGACCATATAGAACAGAGAGTAAGGAAATAGAACTTTAACTATATGGCCAAATAGAAAGTGTGAAACATGATTTTATCATCTCAATCCAAAAAAAATCATTTCTGAGATACAGAATTCTATCATCAACAACTTAAAAACTGCTACCTGATAATTCAAATTCTCAACCAAAGATAGAGGTTTGTTAGGCAGAGCAAAAGTAAATGCAGTTGGTTTACAGAATTCAAACTATACCTAAAGCAAAGAACATTAATTGATGGATCAGTTTGACCGTAAGTTATGGCTGTAACTAGGTTAATATTTCTTTTAGAAAAAGTAAGAATTTTATTAAGATGAAGAGAAGAATGCATAGTGATAGGAGGGAAACATATTCCCTTTACAAGAACAAGAACACTGAGAGAAAAAAAAAATCAATGAAGCATGACTTTCCAATTTCTCAGCATACTTATGAAGAAAATCCCCATAAAAAGATTATGTGCTTTATATCAAAATAGAAGCCAAACACCCAATCTTTTCCCACAGGACTTGCTGGTCCAAAGACCTATCATCTAAGGATGCAAGAATTACGCTCCAACAGAATATATTCGACAGTGCACCAACTGCAAAAATATTTGGCTTTCTTCCATTTTCCAAAGACATCAAACTTCTCAGAAGTAACCTCAACATACCATTAGAAGTCAATTGATGTCCAAGTGCTTTCCACCAATTTGATGGGTATGTTTTTCCAAGACCATGAAGTGGAAGTTTGTCAAACTCGCTATCAAGAATTTTCTTGGCCTACAACTCAACAAAAGCAAATATCAGCAATTCAAAGATTACAACAACATTTTAAGGAAACAAGGAAAAATGAAAACCTGAATAAGAACCTAATTATACTTATTACTTCAAGTACCCCAAGTAAAAGGCATACTAAAAGCAGTGCAGTATCCTGAGGCAACAGAAAGATGGGGCCTAATTGCTACAACAAAATCTATTAGTTCTGAGTACTAAAGGATTTGAATATGTTCAGCTATTATGCTGCAACTGAATCAGTAAGCACTATGGCTTTAATGATTGTCACTAATAATAACAAGATCTATGGGATTTATAGGACTTGCAACCAAACACCATAAGTGATTTTAAGTGCCTGCTAGTGTAGGAGAATAACTGTAATCTTCATTAGATTTTAATACTTTTGCAGTGCATTTGAATGAAGAATTTATAAATTTCAGGGGATTTAAAATGTAAGGGAAACCCAAATACTTTAATTGAATTCCCATCATTTTCAATTAATTAGGAAATGACAGTGGCTTTAACAAATACATTCTTGCTAATAAAAGGTATACTCCCCATGTTCTATCATTTGCCCAGAATAAGAAATTCCGCCCTTCAATCCTCACATCATTAGTAGTTCACTTCTCGAAGGGTGTACATGTGTAAACAACTAATAATCCTTCAACAATGGATCAAAGTGTGGAGGGATGAGCAGGAATCTTATTATAATTGTGTTTTTGTTGCTACTGCTTCGTTGCTTTTGTCAGTTGTCAAGGTTAGCTTGTCATGGTTGTCATTTGAACCTTAGTGAGGGGAAGAAGGGAGGGTTTAGGATTAGTGGTGGTGAGGGATGATTGGGTTATGAGGTAGAGAGGGTGTAAAGGTCATTTTAAATTTATAAGGAAGATAACTATACTAACTTATAAATAATTAAGGGAACTATGTGTTATTTTAAAAACTAGAAAGGGGTTAATGTAATATTAAAAGGCCTCAAGGGAGGACCCTGGAATTTTCCCAAATTTTTTTTTATATGGATAAGGTAATTATATTGCTTTATTTACAAAACATTTTGTTTGGACATACAACGGGTGGTAGGGTGATGAATAGGCACTAGGCAATAGATGGAGGGTGATGAATGGTGATAGACTTGTTGGAAGAAGGAGTCAAGACCCAAGGAATTTTAGAATTCTTTCTGTGAAGATGAAAATTGAAATCCACTCTTGGAGTTTTGAAAATATCTCATTAAAATACTTGGAATTTTCAAATTCCTTTATTTTAGTATCCAAACAAAGAATTTTGTGCACAATTAATTGAATTCCTCTCAAAAAATACATTACTCTTTAAAAATACTCCATCCAAATGCACTATTAGGGTCATTTTCTTAGTTAAGTCTCGCATTTAGATATAGCATCTCAAATTAGCAGATTATTTTAAGAATTAATTCAGTTCTAGATAGTATATGACGTATAGTTATGGAAAAGTGTCTTCCAACATTAATTGAAATAGAGGTTCCATCTATGGATGGAAGACACAAGTGGCATATCCATGGTTCTTTCTGTTCCCATTCTTTCTTCTTTGTAGATTGTGCCATGTTCATAATTCTCAATCTTTTGTCCTCCTATGTCTTTGTACTCTTCTGTTCTTGATCAAATTCTTTTATCCCAAAAAGGAAAAGAAAAAACAATGTTCACCATTGTCAATCATTGTGGAAGAAACATCATTTGAAAATTCTGCAATGTGTGTGCAAACCCAAACAGTTTCCAAACCTTAGATCAATCAATCACCCAAAATTCTCAAGTTTTCTGCCACCAATAAATCCTTGACCAGGAAATCAAAACGACTTCTACAGCTTCATTATTTGAATATTGCAGCCAACCAGTAACTCTTTCTAGAAGTTTAATCCTTTTTTCTATAAGAACTACTTGAAAATGGATGGATATAAGTATACTCCAAAGCATCTAACAACTAACAGGTACTGATAGAAATAAAAAACCAACCTATAGGTAAAAACCAACTCAAAGAAAAAGTGAAAACAAGAAATTAATCGACTTGTTGTAAACAATAATAACGATAGAGAATGCATACTGAAAAGAACAACCAATGCTACCAAACAAAGACGCTAGGTGAAATAGCTTCTTTTTAAATGATCACAAAAATGTTTCCAAGTTTAAATTTTGAACAGCTTACTCAAGACCCATGCAGGATGTTAGTGGGCATATTATGACCCCATTTTCCCTGGAACGAATGAATGCAAGCCATTAGAAGAAATGCTTCTCTTGACATGTCGTGCTGCTTCTTTGAGACTCTGCAGTTATCACAGTTTCCTACAAACAAGATATGAAACGAAATATGAATATGTAAACTAAATAAGTAGCAAAGGATATTGAAAGATAACATGCTGACAACAAGGATTCACTTTATCAAGAGCAAGTTACTAGTAAAAGTTACTATCATCAACATGGAGTTGTTGGAATATTGGAACTAACTTATTAATCAGGTTCGTGTAAATAAAGTAGTAGCATAGGAAATAGCACAAGTCTATTATTATAGTCTAGTAAATAAGAGCACTAGTTATGATATCTCATGTATATATACCCCTTTATGTTGAATGAAATTATCAACCAATTCAGCCAACTTCTAGACTCTTTACTCTAAAGTTGGTATTGGAGTGCATCTTGACCCCGGCTGTTTCTCACTCCATCAATGTCCCCACTGCCCAGTGATAAAATTTCTCAATTGTGCACCTTATTGGTGTTAGCTCTAGAACCCTTCAGAAAATAATAGAACTATATGTTTTGAATGACAACAAAATCAATTTAAATAAAATACTTTGAAGAATGACTAATGCCTACCTTGAGTTTCGTGACAAAGCACACAGGTATTTATCGTTTGCATAGCATGGACTTAAAGCGAGAATAATTTCACTTTACATGTGTAAACATGATGTATCTCGTGTAAAGAGATTGAACCTAGCAGAAAGTGAATATTATATCGAGCAAAGTACATATATGTGCCTACAAATAAAAGGATATCATATCAAGAGCAAGAAAACAAGAGGTCTTCAAAATGTAACATTAGACATCGGAAAATATGCTGAAAATGAAGATATCGAGCAAACTTTGAGAACAGCGTGTTACTCTATCTTCAATCATCATTATCACAATTTTTTCATCATCATAAAAATTAGAGTGAAGACCAGAAGACCATAGAACTATCAAGGAACTGAAAGCGCACGTCAGAAAGCTCACTTCACTGTGGAACACTAAACGTTACAGAAAAATGAGGGAAATTTGAATTTCAAATTTCAAATTTTCAAGCCAAATCCAGTTTCAAACTGTTATGTCATATTTTCTACCTTTTTGGTCAACCACACGAGCTTCTTGAAGGAGAAGTTCATAAACCATGATCAGAAAGTGAAAAAGCAATTTCTAAGGGAGCACCAGAAACCTCAACTTTACAACGGCTTCTGTAATCGATATGACAGACTGTCAACCTACTCTTCTAGGCTGAGTTTCCAAGACACAAACAGATGATCTACACGTGTCACTTGGAGAACTGATCAAGGGCAATGGTCACATGGGAAGACCGCTATAAATAGAGATGTTGTACTTAAAAGCCAATGAGAGAATTGAATATTCAACAGAGGAAACTCTACAAAAATCTCTCTTCACTTCCTGGAATGTTCAGTACATCATGTAATCAATTTTTTTTCTTGAAGTATAAAAATCTTCTTCCTACGTTCTTACAATGTTGCATGTTCTTCCTAGGAAGCAACGATAAGAAGTCACCCAAGTTATCCCAAGACATTCATGAATATTTTACAGAAACTTGAGTATAGGTTAGTATGAGTGGCAACCCAAACACAAAACCATTGTATCCTCGATTCGGTAGTGATTGGCGTAAGATAGCTTGGAGAGGCTACTGTAAAACTATTTGCAAAGCAACAGTAAGGTGTTCTTGCTGGTCATGGTTCAACTTGGAGAGGCTGTGGAAGAACTACTTGGTTTAGCTTAAAGAGGCTAGTTAACGACTACTTTCAATGGGACAGTAAAAGGTGTTTTACTTGTCACAGGTCAACTTAGAGAGGCTGGTGAATAACTACTCTGGATTAGCTTGGAGAGGCTAGTAAATAACTACACGGGGTTAACTTGGAGAGGCTAGTACAAGACTACTCAGTTCAACTTGGAGAGGTTGGTGAATAACTACTCGGTTCAGCTTGGAGAGGCTGGTGAAGAACTACTCAATCTGTGACAATAGCGGTTGCCTACAGGTCACAAATGAGAGCTTGAGAAGGCTAGTATAAAGACTATCCAGTTTTCTTTCTCTAGTTTGAGAAAGATATTTAGTGGAATCTCAACTTGTGTTAAATCCTAGATGTAAGCAGGTTTAGCAGAATCAGTACAAAAATGCTTGTGTCATATCTTCTCTCTGATCCTTATTTATTTTTCTTGTTACTCATTATTATTTACAACAATTTCGTTTTAGATAACCTATCACGTATCCTACTGCGTCAAAAACTTACTTTTTGAAACTATTAATCATATTTCCGCTGCACTACAAGCTTAATGCTTGATAGTATTTTATCAAAAGTTTCAGATAATAAAATGACGTGAAGCACTTCAACTCCCTTCTCGTGTACTTTCATACCTACAATCAATTATTCCTATCTTTGTCATACATCCTACTAGTAGCTCTCCTTTATTTTCAGTGACGATTCCGACTGATTTCTATTCTTTTTTTTTTTTGTTGTCTTTCGAATGGTTCTTTCATTTTTCGACGAATATTTCACTTTTTGGTAACTTTTCCTCTGCTTCTCTTGCATCACCAAAGCCACTAGAATCAAACTGCAACCCCACATTGAATATTTGGGGTCCATGTTGTGTTACTTCTAGTCTTTGTTTCCAGTATTTTGTTATACTTTGAAGAGTTTTGACTAAATTACTTAAGTTTCATTAGCACTAAGAAAGATATTATACACAATGTACACGAAGAATCCCTTAAATGTAGGGATATAATAATAGACAATTGGTGTAGTGATATCAACTAGAAAGGACAGAAGACTGAGAAAGCAGACCATGTTTTCACTGGCAAGCAAACACCTATGAAAACAATAAACATGTTGAATTTGTAAGAAAATAGAAGAGAAGGATAAGTGAAACAACTGTGTGGCATAAATGCTAGGCTTCTGAGGTGCCTAGTATTGACACACACGCCAGTATAACTCAATAGGAAGCAAATGGCATATTTTCAAACTCAATAGTTAATGACAAGCTATTTCCTAACAGCACAATGTTTCCTATCCCATATTAATCACACAGTTGTTTCCATACCACACACATCAATAAGATGATAGCTACACATTCCAATGGCACACATGTTCATCACATGCCTTATTTCTTTCAAAAAAATTCTCACAACACAAAGAACATAAAAAGGGAGAAGTAAATGATATGCAATGCCAGTTAAACAAATGAAATGAATTTTTAGTATAGAAGGGCAAGATAGATGCTGTCTTAAAGTCAAGGAAATGAAAAGGCATGTTAATATCATAGCTTAAGCTTTTAACTCACTACAACTGTACAATTACAGTAAAGTGTCTAAGTGAAAGACGAACCACATCTATCAGCTGGAAATTTTTCCCCAGAGTATTCAAGCAAGTACTTTCTTCTGCAAGTTACAAGCACACAATAGCATTCAACAGCCATCAATGACTCCATGACAGCTCTTCTTTGGGTTTTCTGGCAAGTTGGAGGCCCACATATATTAGCAAGGGAATAGTTATAACTTGTTCCAAGAAATGTGCATGAAGTCAGCAACTTCAATGTTCACTAAACCACAAAATTGTTGATTGTTCCCAATAAGCACAAGTAAACATATTGTTTTTAACTTTCCACAATAAAAGTCACCATTTGCAAAGTCACTTCTTATGTAATAAAGCCAATAAATAGAAGCAATACCATCTCTACTACATTGTCCACTTTCCTGGTAGTACAAATCGAGACTCTTAGGGCAACCATAGTGAATCACTTGTCTTATGTTAGGCTTATCTATACCCATGCCAAAAAAAATTGTAGCCACCATGATTTGCAGTTCATCTCTGACAAATAATCTGAAGAAATTAGCAAACAGTTTAGTTAGGCTTAAAAGGTACCGAAGCATCTTCAACAGTACAAAAAAAAAAAGGAAAGAAAAGGTCAGGAGCTTGCTCTGCACTCACAACAACCAGAGGTAAAATTCACTTGACATTCTAAAAGTATATAAGGCAGACAATTAACCTATGAGACTCCTCACGGGATTTTTTATACATTTGGCCATGGCACATTCCAGCCTCAGTACCTGCTTCTGCAAGTGACTTGGATATCTATGTAAAATAAGGTCAAGTAAAGATTAAAATAGAAGAAAACACCACAGTCAATACATATGATTTGGATGTTGTGACATCCTTTTGATTTGAGTACCTCATCTACAATTCAGTAGCTGTAGGGTAGATTGGATAGGATGAGTAGGGATTATTCAAAGACAGTATTGCATATGAAGAAAAATATTAACATAATATTTGACATATGGTGAATGTTTAATAAAATAAAGTAATATGATCTATTTATTTATCTCAATGCTAAAAAATTATGTCACATCATTCTAGAAATAAAATTCTACTAAATTTTGCGATTGTTTAGCATTTTTTTAATCTTTTTAAAATTTATAATTAGAAATGCTCTCTTATTGCTATTGTGCATATGATTAAACTTGGAAAATGCTAATATCGTCCTTTTTTTAGGTATTAATACTTTGACTGGAAGTTGTAGCTCTTTAATGGCACCAAAAAAGTAAATAACCAAGGTCATGTTAATGTTTGTATTTTATTTCTTTTTGAACACATACATTTATATATTTCTTCTATTATATTTTGTTCGTGTGTGTATATATATGTATATACTTGTATCTCATACAATTATATTTTATGGTTTTTCTTCATCAATACAGTAGATTGACTGGAGAGATGAACCAGGAGTAGTAACCAAAGTTAGAGATCAAGAAAACTACGGTAATGTTATAACATTTGATTGTATTTTCTTTTGTCTATTTGTTACCACTGATATTTAATCTTAATTAGTTTTTTCAAATAAATTGTTTTGGGCTATGGTGGCTGTTGCAGCTATGGAGTCACACTATCATGTAGTGGAAAATCCTAATGATAGTATACTTCTTTCTCCTCAAGATTTGTTTAACAACATATTAACACCAAAGAAAATTGAGAAACTTTCAGCAGAAGAGCTAGATAGTCAGGGATGTTCCTCAGAATCAATTTTCGAGGTGTTTCAACGGATATGAGAAAATGTATGTGTTACTGAAGACTCATGTCCATTCGTGGGAGCAAGGCAAGAGTGTAATATTGCTAGGGTGGTAATATGCTATATATTTTTTATCTTATTTTTATCTCTAAGATTGTTTGGTATGAAAGAATAAAATAGATTTGTATTCAATAAAATTGTTTGGAATTAAGATATGTGAAAAAAAATTGAATTCCTTTTTGGTATATATTATAATTTTTAACTTTATATCCGCTAAGTTAACATAGCACATCAGACTTTCGTCTAATTTATTTTTGAGCATGTTTATGTAATTGAATTCTCTTAGGATTTTTATGCTATGTCATTAGTTTCTCACATTTTTTCTTCTTATATTTTCTTTCCTAGAGCCCATGTATGGAATTGAATATATCGATTTTGTGGAGACCAGTAATATGAAAAAAATGGTGAAACTTCAACCAATTATTGGTACATTGCATGTGACACCAGAATTTAAAAATTTGCAAGTGGTATGTATACTTCCCATCTTGTCATGGATGATTGTGTAATGTGAATAGCGTGGCTATTATAAAACTATACATCCAAATTTATCATTGTTATTTTGAGCTGCTCATGAGTTATGATGACTACTTGAATTCCTCCAATGCCAAGCGTCATCAGCAATTTTCAGATTTTTTTATTAAGTATCTTTACAAACTGTGATTCTGGCATTCTTATAGTTAAGATCTAGCAGTTAATACTTTTGACTAAGTAATAGTGATACTTACTTCTTCACATGTTTACATCAATGGTGATCTATTGATATGTTCTGATGATGTAATAGTGATACTTACTTCTTCACATGTTTTCATCAAATGAGAAATATTGTATTGAAGAAAATATATAAATAAATACTGAATAAAAAGTTAAAGCAATTTCATTACGTAACCATCACCAGAACATATCAACAAAAGATCATCATAGATATAAACATGTAAAGAAATGAGCATCACTATTACTCAGTCAAAAGTATTAACAGCAACATCTCGACTACCAGTGTAACTTCCTAGTACTCATTTCTACATGCTCGAGTCATATAAGAATTAATACTAAGGAATCACGTCCTATTTCATGAGCTTTTCAACATTTGACATAAAATATTGCTAAGCATTCTAATGAAAGTTCGGCATGATAACGACGTAAATACCATGCTCCTATAAGACAGAAAATCATAAACAGGATAACCAATCATTCATAGCTCAACATACTTTTCAAAATACAATACTTCAACATATCATATATCATCCTTATAAGGCACACAGTGCCATTCAATCTATAACATAACATAGGAATGTAATATCAAATATAAATAGCCACATGGGTCAAACCAACTGAGAATATACTAAGTTATGACCTCAAGTCACAAGATACAAAACATAAAAGGAGAAAGATCTCATGATCCAAATACAAAGTTAAGATCCAGTAATATAGCACAGTCTCCAAGTAACGAAAAAGCAACTATACTTTAGCAAAAACAACAATACTTCAGCAACTAAGTCTTTACATCAGGATCTACCTGCTCATCTAGAGATGATATGGAAAAAAGAAAAGGGGTGAGAAATCAATTGAAATCTCAGTAGAAACATATGCAATTAACATGACATCATTATCATCTCTAGTCTACCTTAGTTTCTTCTGAAATCATTTACATACAATTATGAGGTTCGATTTTAGGATTTCGCAAACAATCTTAATCAAGGTAGAGGTGTCTTTTAGCATGGTCTTGGCATGATAAGTATATGCATGTATGAAGGAACTTTATTAATATAATTAAAGAGACATGCTTACATGGAAATATACTAGGTTCATTCATTAAATGTCACAACATACATAAATAGCTATCCTGATGTAAGACATCAAATACATCATAGTTAAGATCTTTTTATTTAGTCTTATCTACCTCATAACTTTCGCATTTCTATCTGTTCTTATTCATCTCACTGTTCTTTCCTCTCAATTAATTCTGGTTAGATATTTTAAAAGTTATAAGCTTATACTTAACTGGTAAACATCAATTCCTTAATACAAACCGACACTGAAACCCTCATGTGCACTATAAAGAAAGTCAATGCCCAGTCATCACTGGTCCTTAGAACGATTCAGTGTCAAAACCCTCTTTGTCGACATAAATCGACCCTTAATCTTCATGTCTTAATTCTTATTTCCTTATCTTTAGTTCTTCCTCTTTTTCCTATTTCCTCAAAGTCATTCTTTTTCTCACAAGAATGCAAGCATAATTTTCAATAATGAATTCTAAAATCCTTTTCTTTAAGATGAGATAAACCACAACAACAACTCAACAAGTAATCATAAACATTAATAAGCAATCATTCATCATGTCAAGACTAAAATGCTACTATATGATAAACCAAAACTCATATAAATTCCACTCTTTCACTTTCAACAAATATGTAAAAACTCAATCCCAAACAACCTTTACTCTCATTTAGAAATTTTATCAAACACATGGCATATATATTTACTCAATTTTCATGCATATTTCAAACATTGTAACACAAATTTATTTGCATGTTAAATAATAAATTCAGAGGATATAAAAATTATCTAAGACACTTCAATGTGTCCACAAGATCCTGTAAAAATTTTAAAGCAAGAATCATTCTCTAAATATGTTAACAAAATTAGACAAATTCGGTGGTCGGAAACCCCCTATTTACAGTCAACAACCATAGTTTCCAATTTTATTACCCTGTCAAATGATCATGTTAAATCTTACAAAAATTCATGATTTAACTTCAAGATATCCACAACATCTTGTCAAAATTTGATCATTTGATATGGTAAATAAATTATACAAATTCAGTGCTTCAGAAATTACTGTTCATACCGAAACTGAAATCTTCTCAGTTTCTGAATTTTAAAAAATAGAAAAAGTCATCTAAACACTTCAAGAAAAATAGTGAAGATACTTCCATATGTTAGCTTCATCATATAAAAATTTTGGCTCAAAATATTGTCTCTATCTATGTGAATAAATTCATACAAATTGAGTTGTCTGCATAAATCCGAGAATTTCAGCAACAACATACAATTTCTTTTGATTTTTCATGCATAATCATTCATCAAAACTCAAGATTTCTTAACAAAATCATAAATAAACAAGTTTAAAAATAAACCACTACCAAAAGATGATTTTTACTGAAGATCCAAACAACCACAAGCTCCTTGAAGTTTGATCTCCTAAGTAAGGAAGCAAAAACTCATTCTTTCCTTTCTACCCGAATTTTGTTTGCTCCAAAACAGGTAGGAGGAGGACTTTTCTTGAAAAATTAATGGTGGATTTGTGTTTATTGGGTGGAAGAGCTATGGAAAAGTGTATTTATTTGTTGAATTTGGTGAAGAATTGAAGGATTTATGAGGTTGAGATGGTGGAGGAAAATGGAGAGAAAGAAGGAAAAAGATGAGAAAATGGAAGAAGAAATGGAAAGAAGTGTGTGTGTGTGTGTGTGTGTGTGTGTGTACCGTGAAGGGGAGGGGAAAAATGGGGTTTGGGTTTTCATTTTTTTTTTTTTTTTTTTTTTAAAGTGTGGGTGTATATGAGAACTATAGTTTGACCGTTAGGTGTATATATAAATGAGGATAGCCTAGGGATTTCATATATAAAATTACTAAAAAAAAATATTTATATTATGAATGACTAATTATCCATCAGCTAACCAAAGTAATTAGTACATAAAAATTGGGACATTACAACCAGAATGCAAAAATTACAGTTTGTAAAGATACTTGATAGAAAAATCTGAAAATTGCTAATAAGCCTTGGCATTGGAGAAATTCAAGTAGCCACCAAAACTCATTGGCAGCTCAAAATAACCATGACAGATTTGGACGTATAATTTTATAATAGCCACATTATTCACATTTCCCATTGTTAATCAAATGAGAAATATTGTATTGAAGAAAACATATAAATAAATAATGAATACTGAAACCACTTCATTACATAATCATCACCAGAACATATCAAGAGAATATCACCAAAGATATAAACATATAAGCACCACTATTGCTCAGTCAAAAGTACTAACTGCCAAATCTCGAATATAAGAATGCCAGAATTACAGTTTGTAAAGATATTTCATAGAAAAATCTGAAAATTGTTGATAAGCCTTGACATCGGAGGAATTCAAGTAATTATC
The DNA here is from genome assembly GCA_031216105.1 of Dalbergia cultrata. Classification (NCBI taxonomy): domain Eukaryota; kingdom Viridiplantae; phylum Streptophyta; class Magnoliopsida; order Fabales; family Fabaceae; genus Dalbergia; species Dalbergia cultrata. The sequence continues at coordinate 50,177,798 of CM062344.1, forward strand.
ATAACTCATTAGCAGCTCAAAATAACCATGACAGATTCGGATGTATAGTTTTATAATAATCACACTATTCACATTTCAGAATCAACCACGACAAGATGGGAAGTATACATACCACTTCAAAATTTTCAAATTCTGGTGTCACATGCAATGTACCAATAACTGATTGAAGTTTCACCATTTGTTTCATATCATTGGTCTCCACAAAATCTATATATTCAATTCCATATATGGGCTGTAGGAAAGAAAATATAAGAAGAAAAAATGTAAAAAGCTAATGACATAGCATAAAAATTCTAAGAGAATTCAATTACGTAAACATGCCCAAAAATAAATCAGACGAAAGTCTGATGTGCTATGTTAACTTAGCGAATATAAAGTTAAAAATTATAATATACCAAAGCTAATTCAATTTATTTTCACATATTTTAATTCCAAACAATTTTATTGAATCCAAATCTACTTTATTCTTTCATACCAAACAATCTTAGAGAGAAAGATAAGATAAAAAATATATAGCATATTACCACCCTAGCAATATTACGCTCCTGTCTTGCTCCCACAAACGGACATGAGTCTTCGATCACACATCCATTTTCTCATATCCATTGAAACACCTCGAAAATTGATTCTGAGAAACATCCCTGACTATCTAACTCTTCTGCTGAAAGTTTCTCAATTTCCTTTGGTGTTAATATGTAATTAAGCAAATCTTGGGGAGAAAGAAGTATACGACATTAGGATTGTCCACTGCATGATAACATGACTCCATAGCTGCAACAGCCACCATAGCCCAACAGCAACCTATTGGGAAAAAAACTAATTAAGATTAAATATTAGTGGTAACAAATAGAAAAAAAAAAAAAAATCTAATCAAATGTTATAACATTATCGTAGTTTTCTTGATCTCCAAGTTTGGTTACTACTCCCAGTTCATCTCTCCAGTCAATCTACTGTATTGATAAAAAAAAACCACAAAATATAATTGTATGAGATACAAGTATATACATATATATACACACACGAACAAAATATAATAGAAGAAATATATAAATATATTTGTTCAAAAAGAAATAAAATACAAACATTAACATGACCTCGGTTATTTTCTTTTTTGGTGCCATTAAAGAGCTACAACTTCCAGTCAAAGTATTAATACCTAAAAGAAGGACGATATTATCATTTTCCAAGTTTAATCATATGCACAATATTAATAATAGCAATAAGAGAGCATTTCTAATTACAAATTGAAAAAAGACCAAAAAAATGCTAAACAATCACAAAATTTACTAGAATTTTATTACTAGAATGATATGACATAATTGTTTAGCATTGAGATAAATAAATAGATCATATTACTTTATTTTATTAAACATTCACCATATGTCAAATATATGTTAATATTTTTCTTCATATGCAATACTATCTTTGAATAATCCCCACTCATCCTATCCAATCTACCCTACAGCCACTGAATTGTAGATGAGGTACTCAAATCAAAAGGATGTCACAACATCCAAATCTAAATTAATTCTTGCTCAATAATATCAATAAATAGCAATTTCAGCAACCAGCACTGTCATCTTTCCTGATTCAAACCTAGTCTTTCAAAATGAAAAATCAAGACCAACATCTCAGTAGAATTTAGTAAAGTTGACTCACTTTGAAAAATATTTTCCGTTACTCAAAATATTCTCCCATCACTTTTACTTGTGCAATCAAAACTTTAAAGTTCTTCTCCATACACAATTTTACTACCTTTTAATTCTCTTCAACAAAACATTAAATGACATGCTTTATTTTGAAATTACTACCAACAGCCATGGTACATTTTAATATTAGAGGTTTATTGCGATTTCATATTAAACGGAACAATATATGCTCAGATAAAAATAAAATAAATTAACATAATAAATGATATTGAAATTATGAAATAAAATTAATGAATAAAAATATACCCATAAAAATAATGGGACTCAATATTAGTTAGTAGTTATTCAACTAAAAGTCCACTACAAAAAAATGTCATTTAGCCACGCTCAAAAATTACAATTAACCATGTTTTTCGAGTGTTACATGCGTGTTGTTGATTTATTTAACAACATTTTGAAAATGTGGCTTATTTTACTCCTTTTTAAAAAAAAATAAAATAAAATAGCTCCTAGGCATGAAAAACTAAACCAAACCCAGTTTAAAGCAAATTCAACCAATTCTAAACTGGTTTGACTCAAAGTCTAAACTAATTCCAATGCTAGTGTACTAAAACTAATGATAAAAGCATAGGTAGGAATTAGTATGCATATGAAATAATTCCTAAAATAACAATCATGGAATCATATAGCTAAAAGGTCGAGAAAGAACTTGAAAATCTTTCGAAATTTGTTCCCTTTCAGTAGTGTTATTTGTCAATAATCATTTAGCCACTCATGAAGATGTGAGACCTTCCGCTAATTGCAAATTAGCATTCAAAGTGCAAGCCATCAAATTAAATTTAGCTTCTAAATCATGGCATCCTTCCTATTTATTTGAACTTATTCAATAACAATAGTACACAATTCAGCCTCAAACTCTCACATTATTCAATAGCAACACTAAATTACAAGAGTAACCTGAAAACATGCAATTGTCTAATGAAGAAGATGCAAACTAACTGACTTCAGCACAGAATTAGCAGCATGCAGGCTATCAATAAACTGCCTAAACAAACTTGATGTTATGATACTTTAACAAATGAATGAATCAACAACTCAAGGTACAAATGGAATAGCACTATTAGCAGCAAAGATCAAGCTCATGACACAGAGAGCAGTGGAGAGAGTCATAAGAAGCTGCAGTGGAGACTCCACACAGTAGGCACTAGGCAGCATTCTGTAAAGTATTTCACCTAAACTCAGATTTTATAAAACAAGAATCAGCCATATATTTTATATATAAGGATGTGTTTGATATGAGGGTAAAACTGGAATGAAATTTTATGAATGAGCTTTATGTGACATGAAATGTAATTTATACAACATCTAAAGACAATTTGATACATGTGAATGAGATTTTAAATTAAGCAGATTTTTAAACACCCCAATTAAGAGAATTTTGCATTTCTCTTTTATATGTATAAGAACCAAGAAATATAGGCGACCAAGAAGTTTATATTGCTGCTCAAAGCAGATAATCTCATGAGGTATATACACAGGCTAATGTGCAGCTAACAGGAAATAAAAAGCTTGCACTTCAAATGATAGTACATTATTGATAAACATTAAGACTGAATTTACAAAATGGTTTCTGAAGACACAAGACATGTTTTATGTACAACTTAAACGAGACACTACAATACTGAGCTCAAGACAATCAATCTCTAGACATTTCTGCTAACAACTACCATGCACATTCAGCAAAACACAATTACGCATGATTTTTCAAGACGAAACTCTTGTGCATTTTCTCTCTGCTGTCAAGAAAGATGAAACAGAACATGAATTGAGCTCACTGATGACAAAGCCATCCTAGTTATTTGAAACAAGCTATGTTATCAGAACTCTCTTGGAACCAACAAAGGGAAACAACCAAAAAGCCAAGAAACAAGATTATGAACACAGCTCTGCATTTAACATAGCAGATTGAGGATGATAATGAAGCATTTCCTCCCACATCATCTCCCTTATCATCTCTTCTCCTAGATCCTCATCAACGTCAAGATCAATTGGAATGATGGCTGGAGGGTCAGAATTAGGATCATACAGAGGGACCATGTAAGGGTGTTGTAGTGCCTCAGTGACACTAATCCTTTTAAATGCAAGTTCAAAACCATATAATTAATAATCTTACCAGTTTATATTTTAAACCATAGGAAAAAAATAGTATCAGGGGAGTGATTGGAGAGAATTAAAAAAAAAAGTGCAGGAACTACTGGGAACAAAAAAAAACAGACGCTCTTGAAACATAGAGCAATATATATATATATATATATATAAAAGGAGACAGAGTGCTGCTGTGTGCAACGCACTGTTAATCAAAAAGCAACACTTTTTACAAGTAAGGCAAAGATCATCTGCATAATGCTCTTGAAAAACTCAATTTTATTCATAGATAGATAAATGCAAGTACATTAGACAATATCATTTCTGAAAAAACTCAAAATAGATTACCGAACATATTTCATCTACTTTCAAACAAAAAATAACTCCAAAAGCAAAGAAATAGAAGACAAATCAACTCATGGCATGCCATCCGACTTGGCGGGCATCCTCCTGAGGAAGTTTTTGGGAACTGCAGGCATATCGATGTGGAGTCTTGGAGGTCTAAGCAAGTATGTGACCAGAAAGAGGATTATATAGTGAAAAGGAACAACAAAAGTCACAATGGCAACAATACAATCAGACAGAAAATCACAAATAGAGATGTTACTCTTGGGTCCCTCCAGCTTAGCAGGGACTGCACCCTCTCTCCTTGGGTTGTCAAGTCACCCATCACTGCTAGAACCCTCCCAGAAATACCTCCTAATCTATCATATCTCTTCTTCAGATTGTCACCAGTAAATCTAGTCGGAAAAGTATCAAATTCTTCTTCTAATTCTTCATTAGTAGAGGCATGAAAGCTTTTATATTCTAAAACACTCTAAAACAGCAGGTCCAATTTTTTCCTGACATAGACTGTGACTAAAATCTATATAATCTATATCAATATAGAGATACATTGCTCAAATCAGCATTTTATATCAATTATACACACACAAATAATAAATATAAAAATAAAAAGAACTCACACAACTCCGAGCTCACCGTGGAAGCTTGATAGTTGAAGTAGCTGTTCTAGCTTCTCGTCTCTGCAAAATAGAACAAAGGATTTTCATTAACGCAATTTATCAAGCAGAACAAAATATTCAGAAGTAGGAAAATCCTTTGAGTGAAAATCAAATCAGAAAAGTAGAAGCAGTGACTAACACGATGATTCTTAACAATAGCGCAAAATGCGATGAATCTGATGGAATCCGATGGAGTTGTTCCTGAATTGCACAAAAATGATGAAGAACTCACAAAACGTAAAAAGTAGCAAGATAGGGAACTCAAAATGCTAAATAGTGACGGTTACCGGCAGCGAGAGGATGAAGATCTCCAAGGGTGCTCCAACGCGGTGGCAGCATTGGCGAGCGGCGGCGGTTGACGGCGCGATGCGAGGCTGTGCGGGGACGGCACCGCGAGGAGGTTGCTGGGATTTCTTTTTTCCCTTATTCGACTCCTCCCACGAGCTCTCATTATTTTTCTTCGAAGGCTTCCATATTTTGAAGAACAGGAAGCAGCCTGTGCTGCCAAGAGCTTCAACCAGAGGCTTCAAGCAACCAGCTCCGGTGCGGCCTTCTTCGGCACGCTCTGGTCCGGCACCGCCTTCTCCGGCTCGAGCTGCTCCCGCGCAACTGTATCCCAGCCTTCAACGCGTGCAAAGAGACCCGCGAAGCCCCCCGAGACCACCGCGACGTGCTCCAGTTCAGAAGGCCGTCGAGAAAAAACGATGTGTCGGGGGAGAACGACGGCGGCGTCGGAGAGTGACTGCAAGAGGTGGAAGAGCCTCGACATGGCACGAGCGACCTCGAAGGACAAAACGGCGGCGCGTTTCGGCTTCTTCTTTGGGTTCGTGGGTCGAACCGAGTCGAAACCGTTGGAGAGTGCGGTTTTCACCTTGATGAGCCACGACTCGAGGGCCATGGAAAGTTTCGATATTGATTTCGGGGACAAGAAGAACGTAGAGGTTGATGAAATGGATCGCAGTTAGTTTCTGGTGGGTGTGTTGGTTTCGACGGAGCTAAGGAGCCCGCACCATGTGTTTGTGAAAATGCATCAGAGAGGAAGAAAGAAATAGTTGAAACAGTTAATGCTAGTGTTGCTGCTTCAGAGATAGAGTGGCATTATCGTAATGAAAATGTATTTATAAATGAAAATGTATTAAGAATTTATTTATTAAGTATATATGAAAAGTATTATGTATAAAAAATATAATAGTTAAAATTTTTTATTTATAATAATGTAATTTTTTAAACAATTTTTTATTTTATTAGTTTTAAAAGTTATTTTTTAAAAAATTATCCAAATAAATTTTCTATTTTTTATCATTATAAAATTATTTTTGAAATTAAATTGTCAAACAAGTTTTTTCTATTTTCTTATTTTTAAAAATTGAACTTACATTTATTTTATAAAATAATTTTAAAAAATTTCAAAATAAAAATACTTCCAAACAACCCATGTGCCCTTGCTTCGCATTTTGGTCTTTCCTTTACTGTCCTCTCTCCTCTTTTTGAGTAAATAATAATTTTTTATTTTTAATTTGATATTAATTTAATCATGATAATTTTTTTTTGTCGATTTAGCATAACATTTTAAGTTTCTATATGAATTTAGTCATTTTACCAAACTTTTATTTTGACTAGCACCTCTTTTGTTTTTTGAAAATTATTATAATTAGTGTTAAATATTACACATGTCAACTTTATCTTAATAAAATAAATATTTAAATATCTATAATCTATCTATAATAATACTAATATTCCATACACATTCTAAAGAAAGTTTTACAAGTGTTGCTCATAGAGCAACTTATGGTCCATAATTTTTATAACCTTGATTATTAATTATTTTATTATAAAAATTACCTTCATATCTATTTCAGTAATACAACATAAATATTTCACATTAAATATTGGATTTCAAACCATTACAATTCTTAAATTAAATAATATAATCAATATCAATATCAATATATATATATATATAAAAGAGAGTTTATCCAAATAAGGAAAATGTCACGTGTCAATTCATCCTTAATCCATTTTTCCATCCAAAATTTCTAAACAAAAATATTTAACTTAGTTTAAAAAATCATTTTATTCCATGTAATATAAATGATTAAATCCAAATAAATTATTGAAATCTCAATTAATGTATGATTGTGATCTCAATTATATATATAATTTCATTCTAAATTAATTTATACAATATTTACGAACCTCAATTGTTAAACATTATTTTATTTTTTTTGCTAACAATTTTTATTTTTAATTTAATGTCTGTCAATTTTTAAAAAATTTATTAAAACGTATAAATATTTTTTTTCTTGACTTATATAATTAGCTATAAAATTCAAAATGATTTTCAAATCAATGCATATTTATTTGCATCTATCATAATAAATGCATATGATGATTTTTTTTTATGCAACTTTTTTGAACTAACTAATCATATTTTTTTTCTCTATATGTAAATCAAATTTGAATAGAATATAAATGCATGAAATCAATTAATTAATTTGTAATAAATGAATTTAAATCAGATTTAAATGGTTTGAATGTTTTTGTTTATTCTCATTTGTTTGAAAAATATATTATAAATACTTCACAATTATTTTTAAGATTGGCTATGTCTTTTCAATTTTACATTTCATTCTTTCTCCCAATGTCAACGATCGTTTGTGGAGAAAAAATTTTATTTTATTCATCCTAATCCATTAAACACCACGAAAGGTTCTATTTCAATTCCATCTTTTGACTTGATCGACGTTCATACATGTTTTTTTTTCTTTTTTTATGTCCAAATTTGTTTTTTCTTTTATAAAATCACCATTCATCATCTTTTTTCAATAGACCTTCTCTCTTTTTTCTTTTGTCTTTGATGAAATATTTTAATACTATTGGTCATCTGCTGTTTAATAAGTCAAATTTTTGGATTTGATTTTTTTCTTTCATTTGTTATTTTTCTCTAAAAGTATAATAATATGTGTCACAAACGTACCCGAAGGGTGTCCCAACACAAATGACAACGTTTTTTTTTTTAAAATGAATTGGGAGTCGCCACCAACTTTAATTTTGGCTAAAATTGGAAAACCGTTAATTTGTAAAACTGGTCTTTAAAAGAGATTTGAGGTTCGGGAGTCTGATTACGATTAAGGAAGGGTGGAAACTTAATCTCACTGCACCCTTGATACGTCCGTATAAATACGATTACCCTAGAATTTATTATGCAAATTAATTATAACTTTAAAATATTTATTTTTCCCCAAAAGTTAACAATTATATATAAAATAAAATAAAAGAAATTAAATTAAAAGAGAACATAATTTAATAAAAATTAATTTGGGTTTGATAGTTGTAAGCTACGCCGACGTATCCTATGGTGCAATGAGGAACTCAAAACCACGTCGTTCTGTAGAAAATATTTGTGTGTTTGATTGATTTTAATAATAATAAAAAATTTGATTGAAAATGATTTTTATAAATGAGATTAAAATCCACTTCTGCACAGGATTTAGGATAGCATAAACTATACAATAAACCCTTACAATCTTGTGAAGCTTGAGGATGATTATTCATACATCAACATCACAAGCTGCTACGTGGATTAAAAAAGATTTTTATATTTTTTTTCATGTTATATTTTTTATTATATATAAATTTAAGAGACTCAAAAAACTAAAATATTTTATTATTTTTTAATACAAAAAGAACATTGAGATCTAACTTAAAAATCCTAGCCTCAAAGAAAATTTTAACCAAATAATTGGACTTGACTAAAACAGTAGATCTAATATTTCCCAAAAACAACATGATCCTAGCCAAAAACAAAAATATCAAGCCCGAAAAAGAAAAAAAAAAAAGACCCAAGACAGGGACAACCAACTTTGACAAAACAAATTAAAAAAACCTCACTTCCCTCAAAAAAATAACCCCAAACAACATGGCCTAATGCTAGTTGAGCCCAAAATGAAATCCACAACTCCAAACAGACATCCCACAAACCCAAACCCACCTTCACTACACTGAAAACATTTCCACATAAAATAAAAGAATGAGAATAAATAAATAAAAAAAGCAGCAGGGAAAGCAATGAAGGGTCTGGAACCTTTGGGAATGTGAGTTTCAAATGCAAACGCACTCTTACACATACACACGCAGAGAGAGAGAGAGGGAGAGAGAGAGAAAAAGGCCGCGCGGCTGAACACGGGCGAAAGGGGATGGTGCCGCGGTGCGGCTGGGTGGCTGGCGGGCTTGGTGGCGTAGCGACTTGCACAGCTGGGAAGGGTACGTTTTCTGGCGCGAAGGAGAAAGGCAGTGCGCGACGGTCATGGCAGAGAATGAGGGGCGTTTTCGCGCCTGGGTTGGTCCGCGATTGTGCGAGCAAGGGAGGAAGGGGCCGCCTCGCGCGACGGCGCAGCATGGGCGAGATGGAGGTTCGCGATAGAGGGGGAGAAGCCCGCGACAGTGGATAGGCTTGCGCGCGGAGAAGGAGCGTGGGGGGGGCGCTTTGCTCGCGCATGGAGGCTGGGAGAGAGGTCGTGGTGAGGAGCCAGCCACAATGGGGAGCTTGCGGAGGTGGCCTGGAAAGGGGAAGGAGCTCGCGACGGTGGCGGCCTGGCGTGGTTTGCTTCCAGTGGGCTTGCGACAGATCTGAAGATCAGAGCCGTGACGGTGGGTGGCGGAGATCCGCCACGACCTCTCCCTCATTTCCTTGTTTTTATTATTTATTTTTATTATTTTTGAATTTTGCTTTTTGTCTTGAGTTTGTTTGGGTTTTGATGAGCTGTTTGGTTTTGTTTTGTTTTTAGCTTGGTTTTTTGATTGATTTTGCAATGGTGGTTATGTTTGTGATGATGGTGGTTATGTTTGCAATGGTGGTTATGTTTCTGGCTAGGTCTTGTTTTTGGTTGAAATGATAATGGTTGAGATTATGTGATGGTGGTGATCATGGTTTTGTGCTTAATGATGAAGATGGAGGAGCGCAGGTTCTATGTGAGGATGATGGATGAAGTGACGGCAAGGGGAAGGGGATAGAGCTAGGTGGAGAGTTTCAATGGCTTGGTAAGAGTAGGTGGGGGTTCTGTATGTATGAAGGCTAGTGTGAGGGTGTTGAGTTAGAGGAGAATGGTTTTGATGATGGTGTTTAATGGAGATGATGACGGAAAAGTGAGGGTCAGGGAAGTGCATGCAGAGATTATGATGTATGCTTTTTAAAAAAAAAAGAAAAACAAATCCCTTACCTTGTGAACTCCTCTGAATTAAAATGGAAAACTCACTCTTGTCACTGTCTGTTTTGTCACTCTTGATACTCCTCTCTGTATTAAAACAATGAAATCGTTCCCCT